>OZ007564.1:132337373-133759317 GCA_963931875.1 Pollenia griseotomentosa
CTGATGCGGAATATTATAGAATCCACATGAATTATTATTATTTGTATTTTCTACGTATGGAGGCATACTTAAATAAACATTTTCATTAGGCAGCGGTAGCGCTGGCTCGAGTGTTTTATCTTTATTACAATTTTCAGGTGCTGACTTAGGTCCCCGACATGACTTTTTCTACTGAAACTTCTGGGTTAGGCACTTCTTTAAGCCAGTTACTAACCGATGAGGACTTTGAAGATGAAAAGTCGATCTGACTATCTTGCTCGTGTTGGTTGATAATTTATATTTTTTGGAAATAAATTTCATTGAAACAGCACGCTCTTCTTCTAGCTGTTGAAGTTTTAATTGTACGCGTCTGTCTTCAGAATTTTTTGAAGTACGACTAGAAGTGGTCCTAATAGATTCAGCCCGTGGTGTTATACAGGTTGGGCATTTGTAGGTTAGGGCAGATATTTGATCTGTAGTGGCATTTGTACACAATATATGATACTCTTTTGGCATTTTGAGCACGTAATCATATTTTGGTCGGGGGGACTTGAGCATTGTGGACAATTTAAACCTAATTGTTGACCTTCTAATTCCATTGGTACTTACTGTGTTTGGCACTTTAGGCGCTATAGGTGTATGTATCTTCAGTAACTTCACGTTATGGCAAAGTTTGGTTGGCCAACAGATTTTAATTTGGCGGGAGGATTCTTAGTTGAACAAAAAGAATTTTAAAATGTTGCGATGAGGAATACGCCTCGCTAATGATTTCCACTGGATTTTGAATAAAGAAGACACGGGATCAAATTCAAATATACATTTATTCACCCAATGTTTCTTATATTAAAATTCCTAAAATTATATACATATGCATTATTTAGAGAATGTATAAAATAACAATTTAATAAAATACATGCATAACTAACTCACTTTTTGGTATGGAAACCACTAGAGCTTTAATTTTTAATAATTATTAATTCGTTCGGGCTAAGTACAAACACCACGCCAGCCTAGTAAGAGCAAGGTTTATAACTAATATAAAAAGAAATGGAGTTTTGTAAATGGCGCGGGTAGCGTTTACTCCGAACGTTTAATATTTCATTGTAATAGATTATTTTCTAACAAGTAATGTAAACTAATAAAACTAATTTAAGCTGTTTTTGCCAGTGGCGGCAACAGTGAATCTCATGTGAAAAATTTTTCACACTATCGGTTCCAGTGAATGTAAAAAAAGAAGAAAAATTAGAAAAAATAAAATATCAATGAAATTTTTGTTTAAAAATATACACGTATATATTTTAAAGAAAAGTTAAAATAATAAAGCAAAATATTTAGTATTTTAGGGATAGTTTGATTGCAGCGTTAGTTTTTTGCACTTTTTATTTTTATGTTGTCGAAAGCTTCACAAATCCGCAGGCAACCGTTATTTTGCATTTTGTTGACCAATATATCGGTTTGTGCCTAATTAACGGATCTAGCCCTTAATATTCGATTTATAGGAGGAACTACTAACATACATGTTCTATTCCGTAGAAAAAATAAAGTGAGAAAATTTAAGGAAAACGTGAACAAATTACCAGGGGAAGAAACTTTTCACGATAAGTGGAAATTATTCCCATGAACATTTATTCACGTTATTATTCTCCATTTAATTACCTTTTTTCATGGGAGTTGTTCATGATCGCAAATATGTGAAAAGAGGAAAAATTACGAGGGAAAAATTATTCACGATAAGGGTGAACAAGTCTTTTAAGTGTTCTTTTAATGCTACAATCTGCTTTGTTATTTTCGAATTTGAGTTTCCCCATAGGACCTTTGTTATCTGCCAGCGGTAGTGTCCGCCCAACTTCTTACATATTCGTAAAGTGCCCATTCTTTAAGCTCACACTTAAACTTAAAGGGTAAAGGGTATGCAGATATGTCCCCTATTGTGGATAGCCTGTCTGCATCTTCGTTCCCACTCAAGCCTTGGTGGCTTGGAATCCATATTATTTTCAAATATACACATTTACAATAAGAACTTATTTCTTAAATGTACCAGCTTTGCCAATTTTCTCTTGGAAACTAAAGAATCATTCTTTTTTTTGGAAATGAGACTATTTAAGTATTGAGTGTTACGCGATGTTGAATGACATTATTGCAGCAAATTATTGCTTTCATTTGAACTTATTGCATTAGACATTTTCTCAATAACTTGATCACAAGCTTTAAAATGAATTTATAAAACGATTTTAAATCAATTGATAAAGAATGTTTTTTTTGAGGTATAAGACTTCCGATATGAATAACTTTCAAACTAGCTGTCATACTAATGTAGTGTGTGTTCAACTTTTTTTTCAGTGTACTTCGGGAAATCACTTTGCAAAGACTTTTACTAGAACAGCGTTTACAAATCGTGAAAATTTATTTCCAAAATTCGCTCGCTGTTTGCCAAACTTATAGACCAATTCGCCAAGTTCAAGGTGCGCATAATCGTCCATCTTAGCAGCTAAAAAGCAAAACATTGGATCGATTCATGACCTAATTAACTCTTTTGGATAATAAGCATCTAAGTAGGGCCTGTACCGTGCGTGTATAAGAAGCCATCGCCGTAGCAGACGTGAGTGCGACAGAAGACTCGAATTGGTTGATCTGACGCCGTTTCCAGCAACTTGAAGTCTGCCCGTTAACTACTTGGAAAATTTGAAGGAAAGGTCTTGAATAAAATCCACATAAGATCCAACTGATGCAAGAATTAAAGCCAGCGGACTGTCGATTGCAACATGTGCTCCACGATTGGGCTGAGAATCAACTGGAAGTTGGGCCATACTTTTATCGTCAAATCGGCGATAAGGCTTATTTCTGGCGTTAAGCTTCGTTCACAATGGGAAAAACAATTTCGTGTCTTTCTTCTATCTTCTTTCGCCTTAAAGTATATCATATATTTTTCTTTCACTTTTCGAACAAAAAAGTAACTAAAGTTTTTTAAAAAAGTTGAGTCTATTTTTATTTCAGCAACAATTTATATGAAATTGAAAATGAAGTTTGTATTAATTTTATTTAGTTTTGAATGAAAATTTTAAAAAAATGTTTTAAAAAATAAGTAATATTGTTGTGGGCAAAATTTGCAAACGGTTTCTTAATGCAAAATGTGTGAGTTTTTGAGAAAAATGTTGGTGTGTTTTGAACACCAGTGAAAATGTTGCTGCCTATTGTGAACGAAGCTAAACGGACATGTAAATAAGCAGAATTGTCGTTTTTGAAAAGAACTTATTTCTAACGAAAATCTAGAGATTTCATTTAATTCCGAAAAAATCACTGTATGGTGCGGTCTTTGTCTTTATATCCGAAACCGCGGCCAACCTTACCGTAAATGGCGAACGCTACAGAAAATGATTTGTGATTTTTTCTTATTCCTCATGCCATTGCAAATTATTTGGAGGAGATATGGTAACAACAAGACGGCGCAACATGACATATCGATTGATCATTTCGAAGACAACATTCGACAAAACTTTGACGAAATAAAACCTGGTATGCCTAAATAAGTGGTAAAAATTGGACCACGGCCGATTTCATCAAGTTGAGTTATAACTTTGAGTTATAGCTGTCAAAACATATTTGAAACTGGGAGTTAAAGTAAGCGTTAGTTTTAACTGAACTTGGTCGAATTGGCCGTAAATGCCACAAACATTTTGGTCATTTTATGGAATTTGTCGGGAATGTAGATAAAAATACACTTGCTGTTAATTGTTGGTGTTTTGTCTAAGCTTTGATTTCGTTGCAAATAAGACTTGAGAGTTGTAATTCTCATTCGCTTTACAGTTTTTTTTTTTTTTCTATAATATCTTTAGCTTTTGCAAAGTCTTTGAAAGAAGGTTTCCTAACCAGTGAAATGCGCATAGGAACTAGCTTTTCCCTCAATAATAAATTTCAGTGTAATTATCAAATAAAGATTTGGAGTTTAGCACGTCATAAGACAATCTTAATAATAAATAAAAAAAGTTTGTGCTCGCCAAAATAGCATTCATTGTTGTCGCGATTTATTTGTAAAAAAAAGTTCTATGCCACTAAAAAAACACCCCTTATAACTTAAATTTACTCACTTAATACTTTTTAGTAGTGCGATCCTACTTAGACTTACTTTCAATAATTTCACGACTTTAAAATGAATTATTTCCGTCCTTAAACTGAAAAGGTGTGATTTTTAAAATGTCATTATTATTTAACTGGCCATTTCAAAATCAGTTTATTATTTGTTTTTCTTTTGTTAACAACTAGATAATTGCCATTGTTTCGTAAAGGTCACTTCATAGCTGACATGATAAACTGACCCTTTTTTCATTTGACTTTTTACACACACACAAAGCCTGGACACTCCGCATATATGGAATTAATTTTAATTTTATTTCCTACATGACCAGGTATCATGGTCATTAAAGTCTCTAATTGATAGTTTGAGTTTTATTGTTGTATTTTTTTTTTTTTTTTTGTTATGGAGAAGTGTAAACATGGGTGACTACAAGGCAAATTAAAATAAACAAGTTTTGACTGTTTGGAGGGTCAGCAGCAACTACCACCGTTTTCAAGTGGTCAAGCATTCCTTGTTTTACTAGGGGAAGTTTCCAAGAGTTCTAGTGGTCAGTTTTTGTAACTTGTCGACTTTTCAGCTTAAATAGAAAATAGTTTTTTTCTTTTTGTTAATGGTCAGTGCATAAATTAGCATAAATAAACTTTAATAAGATAATCAAATAAAGGATAATTAGATTTAGCATAAAGTATATGTAGGGTTTGAAAAAAAATATTAAAGAGTGTTTAGTGAAAAGGGTTTACTGGAAGGATAATTAGCAACATAGTATAGAATATTTAAGTACCAGGCAATTAAAATTAAATTTACTTGGTTAAATAAAACTATTAAATGATTATGACAAACGTTTGTATGTATGTAATAACGACCCTTTTTATAACTTTTCTTTAGAAAAAAAATAATCCGATTTGATTTTTTGTTTTCCTATAAGATTTAAAAGGATTTTTTAAGGAAATCGTAAACATAAAAAGGATTCTTAAGTTTCTAATTTTGTAGGAAAAAAAGGATTTTTTCAAACTATTTACCTAAATTATTTCCAACAAAAGGTTTGAGTATTTGCTAAGTTTTATTTAGAATGCACAGAAAAGGGAACAAATAATCCCCTTAGTAAACTTCTTAAATAAGAACACAAAAAATGGAATTTTGTATGTATTTCACCGCCAAAAGTTGTTATATTAAGTTTGTTATTCCGTGCGTAACAGTTTACAATGTGAAAAAAAATCCAGTGGCCCCAATAAAAACAAAGTTTTAAATTTTCCATAATTGGTTTTTTTAAGTCAATTAAATTATTTAGAACACTTCATTTAAGAATGGGAAATTTAGTCAATTTAGACGTAAAAAATAACATCGCGTAGTCGCGCTTTTCTAGGTAGTTTTCATTGACTTTTTTCGATTTCCAAAGTTGTCTCTCGTATTTCGTCTCGAAAATAATTTTTTAATTGGGTATATTTTGTGCAGTATTACCGTTCAAGCGTTCTTTAAAATACCCCCAGATAAAAAAGAAAAATCGCGAGCGGGTAATCCCGGCGACCAAGTAAAATTACTACCTCTTGAAAAAATTCGATCTCCGAAAATATTCTGTAACAGCTCCTCTGTTTACCTAACTATATGCGCTGTGGCCTCCGGGTGTATGCAGGGAAACATCTTAAAGATGTGCGTCTTCATCTTGGTGGAACATTCTATGAGGATAAAGACCCAACCAAACCAGTTATTGGCGAAATTCGCGGATCTCACGGCTAACCGAAGTTCCTATCTATAACCACTACAACTTCTATCCCCGTAGACTTTCCGTAGGCTTTCCTTTGGAAATCACATGGTGGCTGTGGCTTATACCCAAACCTGCGATAAGGAAGATATGTATTAAATAGTCGGCTATAAAGGATAATATTTCACCCCAATGTAAGGAAGTTCAACATGTTAGCAGATCTTGCTAGGTGATGTTACTAGTGAAGAGAAGCTAACCATCTTGGATCACGGGAACCAGTTGGACTTAGATCCTGAACTGGTTGTTGGTGAGATTTTTTTGAGAATCACATGGTGGCTGTACTTAATATCGCGTCAAGAAAGATCTGAAAAAGTCGGCACTAAGGGCAGATATTCCACTTATTATGAGGAAGTACGGCTTACTTTTAGATCTCCCAGGAACCAGTACTCCATGCTGCTTTGGTCCTGAATTAGTTGTTGGTGAGACTACTGTGGGAATCCACCCATTGCGAGGATTAATTCCTGCTGGCAGATCTCACTAGATGCACTTTATAATCGACAGAAATGGACCAGTGATCACATTTAGGATCACGGGAACGACTAAGGTACAAAATTAGTTTTTAGTGAGACTCCTTCAGGTATCGCATGGAAGCTGTGGTTTACACCTGAAATCGCGGGAAGGAAGGTCTTCACAGTCCAGTTCCAATATCTGATATTTCAACTGAATGTGAGGAAGTTCGGCCTGCTGGGTATCGCTCAAGGTGCTGTTGCCCCAGATTCTAAACAAATGTCGGTTATGTTCTGCCGCACCATGAACTCATATTGCCACTTGTGTGTGTCCTCCGGGGAATTTGCTGCGTCTCTTCTGGAGCTAAGTTAAAACAACTTGAGGATTCCTTCCTCTCGGATAATGTATTCTGCCTTAGTTATTAAGTTAACCTTTGCGCTTAAATGTACAGGCATTCTTCGGAATCTCATACATTTTAAAACAAAAGAATGCTACCTGGGTTGCACTTAACTTCCCAAAGACAGAGCTTCTTGGGATCCAATTTACTTCAAGAGGTTAGAAGACTAAATAACATAGGTGCTCTCGCAGGACTATTGTTGAGGTCTCCGTTAGTATGATTCTTACGAGAAATACTTCGTGTCTTTCTGCATAGGAGGTTTGTTTTCATTAAGTTTTTCACCGTCCGATGGGGGTGTTCCGAAGGCATAAACTCTCAAATGGTTTAACGAAGATGACCTTTTTTATGAAGAGCTGCCATCGGGGGGCACTTAGTAACTGTGGCTTAAACACAAAGTCGTGGGAAGGGTAAAATTGATATGGAGGCGGATTTTTCACCCTTGTAGGAAAGTTTAGCGTGTGAATGGCCCTAGGTGGTGTTTCTTTTCAACAGAAGCTGCTAGGATTAACGATTAACAGTGAAGGTGAGATACACAGAAAAATTTTTCTGTTTTTTTTTTTTTTTTTTTGTTGAAAGAAAATTAAGCATATAACTTTGATTTAAATAACATCTTAGCTGTTTTAAAAAAAAACTCAACATTTTTGATTTTTCGAATTTATTCTATGAGTTACATTTCAGTTATGTATTTTATAAAGCTCTTTTGTAATAGTTCTATTTCTTAAATTTTAAGGAATTACTTTTATACACTACTAAAAAAAATTTTAATTAAAAAATTAATTAAATAACAAAAAATCTTAATGGGTTGTTTTCGTTTAAAATAAAATAAAACTTGTAGAATTGCTGTTGGGAATTGTCGAAACCTAAGCTTTTTTTATTTAAATTAATTAACACATTGTTTGAAACGGCAAAGTTTTTTGATCATTTTTTTAATTAAAATTATCATTTATTGAAAAAAATATTCACAATTTTTTATATTACAATTTTTAGTAATCTATAAAATCATTTTGGTAATAGGTGCAGAATCAACAGATTGATTGCTTGATTCAATGAATTTGGCGATTAGGAAAAATTGTTTCTGTGTAGCTTCGGATCCTTAACAAGTTGTGAGTGTATAAATTTTTGGTGGATTAAACACTTGAATTTCCACCTGTGTGTGCAAAATATCATTCACTCACACAGGGGCGTTTGGTAAGTGCTTAATGTTAACACACCATGTGGTTGAGATCCACCGTGACGATAACGTAAATAAAACTCGCAGTCGTTTGTGTTGTGTAATGTCTCATAGGGGGCATTGGTAGACGCAGTGTCCAACATGAAGTTTTAAGTACCGCTGAATAAGGCCACAAAAGCAGATATCCACGTAGAACCTAAACCAATTTGTATGCGCTTTTTGGGCCCATCTTTTTGAAATTAAATTTGTGGTAGTTTGCCACAGCTTGAACAAATTAGTTGTATGGAACGATCAATGATTTAGTCCCTTTTCAAACTCACGAAAAAATTAGAAGAACTAATGCAATAATGAAAATTCAGCTTCATAATGGAGGGATTCCAAAATTCGCCTTAGACGATTCACTCATGTGTTTGCTTACTTATAAACATATTTATGTGCCAGGCTATTATTTGGAAAGGAAGCTTTCTTCTTCTTAAGTTTTTTTTTTAACCTCTACAAACAGTTTTTTCTTAACAATTTTGGCGTAGAAGTAGAAGAATGATGGAATATGCTAATGAATGTATGAATATGTTTAATATGGGGAGACTATTGTTTAAAAAGGAATTTACAACCACATATTTTTTTTTTTTTTTTGTGATCCTAAAAACGGAATCCTTGTATTATATATATATTTTAAAAAATGCTTGACTGGCAAAAAATATAAATAATATGATGTTAGAAGATTTTTCGTTAATAATGGACGCATCGTAAGAAAAAACAATATACATATTTATTAAATGAATATTAAAATAAAATATTGTGAAAAAAATAAACAGGGTGCGGTGCATCGCAAAATATAGCTTATATAAACAAGTTTTGTTTTTCGAAATATGCAATATTAGCAATATATGCAAAAATATGCATTTAAAGCAAAATATGCAAAAATATGCACTAACAAATCGATGACATTTTAATCCAAATTTCTTGATTCACAAAGATATTGTGTTTATGTTGATCACAGACTGACTGGCATAATTTTGTTCTGGTGGATCAATGATTGCCAATAGGTCCCAAATAGGGTGTTCTCTCTAAAGTATGACTGTAAATACTGTCGTGTATTGACACTATACTTTCTTACTTGTTTTCCTCTACATATGTTTGGCAATTTTGACTTTTGCCACAGTGTGCAGTAGTGCCCCCTTTGGGATGTCAAGAAAAAATGTTAGTCATATTAGATCTTAAAAATGATTACAGAAAATCTTAACACCCTGTACATTCCCTAAAAATTTCTTATAAGAAAACAAGTAGAAAGAATAATTTGCCAAGAAGAAAAAGAAAATGTCTGCAGTTAAAGAAAAAATTTGAAAATTTTTCCGTAACTTTGTTTTTGCTTAATGAGTAAACAACGTCGGCATTAACAACTACATATAAATACTTGGTTATTATACTACAACGACTACTATTGTATACATTTGCTTTTCATTGCATATAAACACACTCAGCCACATATACATCATATTTGCATATACACACACACATACACATAAGGGTGCGTAAGGATAACAAAACATTATTTAAACAAAAAGTCTTGAAAAAAAATTAAATAATATGAAAGGAAAAAATCCAAGAAACAAGTGTACAAATATTAATGTCTGGCCATATAATAAGAAACAAATAGACACATACATACTCTAACATACATATATCCTGGTTACTAAAACCCACATACGCACACCAATTACAGGACTTAATACTGAAAGTTGTTTTGCTTAAGAAAGAATCATAAAAAAATAAACGAATTTTTCCATTAAAAAAATTGTCGAAAATTACTTGATTTTGCTGGTTTCTTTAAAATTTCTTACTCTAAATAATGAATTATAAAGGACATTTGCAGGATGTGTTTTTTCTTCTTCTTCTCCCTTTTGTAGAAGTGTGAGTGCGTATTTGAATTAATACAATGGTATTGGGAGTAAGTAATAATAGAAATAATGTAGATATTGTTTTTTTTTTTTTAATAAAATACACGCACTTTTTATTTTAAATGTAATGAAAAACAAGTTGAACAGAATAGTCCGTCAAGGATATGTATATGATACCCTACAGTAATTGCAGATTTAAAAAAAAAATTTATAATTTGGAATAAGTTGCAAAATTTGTAAAGAAATCCGAGCAATATTTGGGAAAGTGTGGTAAAAGAGGTTGAGCTTTAAAAAGGAGCTATTGGAAAGTTTCCTCTAAATTTCATTTAAAAGGCACTCTTTTTGGGTAAGCTGAATATTATTTTAAATACAATAGTTTAACCAAAACCTCAATTTTTCAATTAAATTTTTCCATCTAAAATATTAAAAATTTCTGCAGTCCTTTAAAAAAGCCATAGTAAATTTCTTAGTTCGCCTATTACCAACAGTCTCCAATACTCAAACTTTTGTCCCTTTAAAATTTTAATGTCTTAAGAGAATGATGTGTAGCTGCATAATCACTTTTTTCTAGTTTCTACTGTTCAGGGGTATAAATTATATGAAGTTTTTTATACTTTTACTTTTGGTGAATAAAAAAATAAAATCTACCCTCTATTTTTTTTTAACCAAAAAAAATTTATATGTTTTTAAGATTTTTTTGGAAGAAAAAAAAAACCTTAATCATTAATGCTCGCAGAATATTTAAAAGAATTGTATGTTAAAAACAGTAAAAAAAATTTAAAATAATGTGTCCCTTGTCGTTAACAGACGACAAAGAGAAAACAGTGCGTAAGTTGGCTGTACAGTGGGCCAGAAACGAAAAAGAAATTTGAGAAATTACATAACAAGATTTTTACTTAAAAACAAGGTCTATAAATGGAGATTTTTTCTAGAGAAATGTCACTAAATAGAACAGAAATTTTCTGTAGAAAATCTCACGAAAGAGAAACTCTACTTTGACAAATACAAGACTTTCTTTAAAAAAAATATAAAAAGACATGAGAAATATAAATAAAAAATATTCTATAGAAAATCCCTCTTTATAAATAAGAAATATTCTTTAGAAAATCCCTCTTTATAATTTTCTTTTAAAAATCCCTCTTTATAAATAAAAAATTTTCTATAAAAAATCTCTCTTTATAAATAAGAAATTTTCTATAGAAAATCTCTTCTTATAAATAAGAAATTTTCTATAGAAAATCTCCTCTCATAAATAAGAAGTTTTATTTTCTCATAAATAAGTAATTTTCTATTGAAAATCTCTTCTCATAAATAAGAATTTTTTTATAGAAAATCTCTTCTCATAAATAAAAAATTTTTTATAGAAAATCTCTTCTCATAAATAAGAAATTTTTTATGGAAAATCTTTCTTTAAAATTAAGAAATTTTCCATAGAAAATCTTTCTTTAAAAATAAGAAATTTTCCATAGAAAATCTATCTTTATAAATGAGAAATTTTTTATAGAAAATCTCTCTTTATAAATAAGAAATTTTCGATAGCAAATCTCTCTTTAATTTAAAGAAATTTTCTATAGAAAATCTCTCTTTAAAAATAAGAAATTTTTCATAGAAAGTCTCTTTTTATAAAAGAGAAATTTTCTATAGAAAATCAATCTTTATAATATAGAGTCGATATATAAGAAATTTTTAATAGAAAATCTGCCTATATAAAAAGAAATTTTTTTTAGAAAATCTCTCCTCATAAATAAGAAATTTTCTTTAGAAAATCTCTTCTTATAAATAAGAAATTTTCTATAGAAAACTCTTCTTATAAATAAGAATTTTTCTATAGAAAATCTCTCTTTATAAATAAGAAATTTTCTACAGAAAAACTCTTCTTAAACATAAGAAATTTTCTATAGAAAATCTCTTCTCATAAATAAGAAGTTTTCTTTTCTCATAAATAAGTAAATTTCTATTGAAAATCTCTTCTCATAAATAAGAAATTTTCTACAGAAAATCTCTTCTCATAAATAAAAAATTTTTTATAGAAAATCTCTTCTCATAAATAAGAAATTTTTTATGGAAAATCTTTCTTTAAAATTTAGAAATTTTCCATAGAAAATATTTTTTTAAAAATAAGAAATTTTCCATAGAAAATCTATCTTTATAAATGAGAAATTTTTTATAGAAAATCACTCTTTATAAATAAGAAATTTTCTATAGTAAATCTCTCTTTAATATAAAGAAATTTTCTATAGAAAATCTCTCTTTCAAAATAAGAAATTTTTCATAGAAAATCTCTTTTTATAAAAGAGAAATTTTCTATAGAAAATGTATCTCTATAATATAGAGTCTATAAGAAATTTTTAATAAAAAATTTGTCTATATAAAAAAGAAATTTTCTTTAGAAAATCTCTTCTCATAAATAAGAAATTTTTTTTTAGAAAATCTCTCCTCATAAATAAGAAATTTTCTTTAGAAAATCTCTCTTAATAAATAAGAAATTTTCTTTAGAAAATCTCTCTTAATAAATAAGAAATTTTCTATAGAAAATCTCTTCTTATAAATAAGAAATTTTTTTATAGAAAATCTCTTCTTAAAAATAAGAAATCTCTTCTTATAAATAAGAAAAAATAAAATAAGAAAATCTCTTCTTATAATTAAAAAATTTCTATAGAATACTCTTCTTATAAATAAGAAATTTTCTATAGAAAAACTCTTCTTATAAAAAAGAAATTTTCTATAGAAAATCTCTTCTCATAAATAAGAAATTTTCTACAGAAAATCTCTCCTCATAAATAAGAAATTTTTTTACAGAAAATCTCTTCTCATAAATACGAAATTTTCTATAGAAAATCTCTCTTTATAGATAAGAAATTTTCTATAAAAAATCTCTCTTTTTAAATAAAAAATTTTCTACAGAAAATCCCTTCTCAAAAATAAGAAATTTTCTATAGAAAATCTCTCTTTATAGATAAGAAATTTTCGATAGAAAAATCTCTCTTTATAAATAAAAAATTTTTTACAGAAAAACTTTTCTTATAAATAAGAAATTTTCTATAGGAAATCCCTCTTCATAAATAAGAAATTTTCTACAGAAAATCAATTCTCATAAATAAGAAATTTTCTATAGAAAATCTCTCTTTATAGATAAGAAATTTTCAATAAAAAATCTCTCTTTATAAATAAGAAATTTTCTACAGAAAAACACTTCTTATAAACAGGAAATTTTCTACAGAAAAACCCTTCCTATAAATAAGAAATTTTCTATAGGAAATCCCTCTTTATAGATAAGAAATTTTCTATAGAAAACCTATTTTTGTAAATAAGAAATTTTCTAGAGAAAATCTCTTTTTATAAAAAAGCAATTATCTATAGAAAATCTCTCTTTCTAAAAAAGCAATTTTCTATAGAAAATCCCTTTTTATTAAACAGCAATTATCCATAAAAAATCCCTCGTTATAAATGAGAAATTCTCTCTTTATTAATGAACAAATTTGCTATACAAAAACCTCTATGATTGATTTTTTAAAGATAAATTTAAAATTGTGTCTATGAATTTCATAAGATCCCAGTAAAAACTTCGCTTACTTTTTCAAAATGAACAGCTTCTTTAACTCATTATTTAGTAGCTTTCTTCTATAACTACATCTATCACAACTTCTATAACTACTTTTTTCTGGATGGATTAAAGTAAAAAAAATAATGACTTGCTTTTGAATGCATTCATTTTGGGACATCCCTTGTAAAAATCATTGGTTCTTTCAGTAGAATTGTAAGTAGTGCTCTTTTGTTTTTCTGATTACTCAACACATTATTTTGTAGGCGAAGTTTTTACTGGGATATTACAAAAATGTTCTATAAAATTTTTTATTTGATAGTCGAACAAATCGCATGCGAAAATGTTAACTTGGTGATTTTACAAACAAAATGTTATTTCTCTTCCATAGATTATTTCTTTGTAAACTTAATATTAAAATAATTTTGAATTTCAAGATACCACTGTACTTTAATATCCATTCATAGCTTTTCTTATTCACATTAGGCAAATGGTCTTCTTGTCTTGATATGGATGATGGCTAAACCAAACGAACTTACATTTAAAATGTAATTCGTGTTATAAAAATTTCGGTGTTTTTTTCACATAAAATCTATAGAAATTTATAGATACCACGTGTAAGGCGAAATTTTAAGGATATCAATTTCAAAAAGAATAAACATTCTCTTCACTTAAAATCCTAAAACAAAAAATCATTTAAAAAATGAAACACCAAAACGTATGTGCGTGAATTTTTACGCGTGAAGAATAAACATTTTCGATTTTTACTAAATACAGTTTCCCTGCCTTCCTTCCCTCTCCTTCCTCCTTTTACTCATTCAAACACTGTTCAGCATCGGTAAATAATTATGCAAATTAGTTTTGTAGCAGTTCAGCCATCACAAAGCCGAACAAAAAGTACGTGTATATTAGAAGTTTATCATACGTAAATTCAATGAAAATTAAACTCAATCATTTTCATAGTTAAGAAAAAGTACAGTCAACACTAGCATTTATAAAACTGTAACCGAAATTTCTTAGCAAAATTTGAAAAAAAAAACTCATTAATATTCATCAACGTATTGATCCTTTAAGCAGCATCGCAATGAAAAGAAATTAAATCCCTATAAACAAACAATTTTTGTAGTCGCAACACAAAACACAAATTCTTTTTTTTTTGGGGGTACTTTTTTTTCTTTAATAAATAAAAACAAATTTTTAATAACACAATAATATATTTAATAAAAATTTCACAAGCACTTCAATCGCAATTTTTATGAATATTAATGATTTTAAAAATCATGTATCAAATTATCATAAAAAAATTTGACAAAAAAAAACAAAGTCCTTTGAATCCTTTTGACTTTTTTTTTTGATGATTTTTAATGTTTTTTTTTAAATCATCATGATCTAAGTCTATCGGTGTTCGCAAAGAAAAAAAATAACAAAGCTTTCATAAACCTGCCGTTTTGCATTTCGGGTTTCAAAGACAGAATATAATGTATTTTTTAGTGTTGTTTATATTCCGGGTGATTCGCCAGGATATTTTTGTGTCTTTCAAAGAATATCCTGTAAAAATATGTTGTTTTTGTTATGTTATTGGGTGTTTTAAATGTCATCTATTTAAGCTCTTAAAATTAATGATGCCAAACAAATAAAACAAAAAAATACACAAAAAGTTTAATTGATTTAAAAAAATAAGATTTCAAAAATTTTTCTATACAAAATCTTTAACAATACTTATTACAGTTTTTGTAGAGAACCTAAAAAAAATTTGGTGACATTTTTTATAGAAAACGATAAACAATTTTGATGAAATTTTCTTAAGGAAATCTTCATCAATTTCGAAAAAAATTTCTATAGAAAATCTTCATCAATTTTGATGATTTCTATAGAAAATCTTCATAAATTTCTATGAAAGTTTCTATAGAAAACCTTCAGAAATTTCGATGAAATTGTCTACAGAAATTTTTCATTAATTTCGATGAAATTTTCTACAGAAATTCTTTATTTATTTCGACGAAATTTTCTACAGAAATTCTTCATTAATTTCGATGAAATTTTCTTTTAAAAAATCTTCATTAATAACGATGAATTTTTCTATTAAAAAATCTTCATTAAATTTGATGAATTTTTCAATTAAAAAATCTTTATAAATTTCGATGAAATTTTCTATAGAAAATCTTCATAAATTTCGTTGGAATTTTCTATAGAAAATCTTCATAAATTTCGTTCGAATTTTCTATAGAAAATCATAAAAAATTTTCTTTAAGAAATCTTCATTAATCTTGATGAAATTTTCTTAAGGAAATCTTCATCAATTCTAATGAAATTATCTTTAGGAAATCTTCATCAATTTTGATGAAAATTTCTTAAGGAAATCTTTATCAATTTTGATAAAATTTTATTTAGGTAATTTTCATCAATTTTTATGAAATTTTCTTTAGGAAATCTTCATAAAATTTCATGAAATTTTCTATAGCAAATCTTCATAAATTTTGATGAAATTTTCTTTGGGAATTCTTAATAAATTTTGATGAAATTTTCTTTAGGAAATCTTCGTCAATATTAATGAAATTTTTTCTAGGAAATCTTCACAATTTTGATGAAATTTTCTTTAGGAAATCGTCATCAATTTTCATAAATTTTTTTTAGGAAAATATTCATAAATTTCGATGAAATTTTCTAAGAAAAATCTTCATCAATTTTGATGAAATTTTCTTTAGGAAATCTTCATTTTGAATGAATTTCAGAGTTTTTAAGAAATTTATATAATTACGTAATTTTTTCAACATTTAATCCGTACAAAATTTATCCATACGCTTAATTGTTGGAATTTATTAATGAATTATTCTTATATTCAAATTTTTTTTAATCATACACATTCATACGTTTACGATAAATATGTATTAATGACTAGTTGGTTGTGGAGTATGTGTGTTGGTGTATTGCTCTATATATTATGCATATTTAACATACCTTAATAAAACACGCATTTCCGGTATGTGTTAAACTTCCGTTGACCAAAAATTTCAATAACAAACAAACAATGCCAAAATAAGACTTAAACTATTACAAAACTTATGAAAATGCTTACAAACCAAATGACTTTTTAATATGCCACACACTCAAAGTCCAAAAAAAAAAAAACAATGTTTGACAATAAGAAACCCATGTTAAAGACTTATTTGAATAATTATCAATCTTGGCCAAAAAGAAAACACGTAAAGTTCAAAAAAGTACCCCTAAAAACAGGAACAAGTATCCCAAAAAATAAAAAGTCATAATCGGATTTCTACAAGAGTGTTTATTAATATTTTGGCTGTATGATTTAAAGCCATGGAGGCTCTCAGCTAGAACGGATGTAAAGTCAAAGGTCATTAGAAAAAAATTACCATATCCATACACACAAGGACTCTCATTATACTTTCAGCAATTTAGTTTTACACCGTTATGGGGCACGTGTAATTAGAAGAAAAGAAAGGACATGTGTATAAATGAATATGTGAAAGTGTGTAATCGAATGCGGCGCCGGGAGGAGGTCGGTCAGTCTCATAAATATGGAATAACGTGTCGTTTACATTTATTTTAATGCTTTGGGCATTAGTTTTTTTTATATGACAGCAATTTGTAGGCGTTTGTGTTATAATTTTTTTATGGGATTTCTTTTCGTATATTTTTGTTAAGGAGAAAATAATAAAAATTTGCATAATTTTGTTTTAATTGTATTGATTGCATACTTGCAATAAAAACAGGTTAATTCATGTAAAAGTGTAATTAGAAGCTGAAATATGCTTCATGAAAGGCATAAATTAGTTAAAAAACCCCATTAATTAATCTTTATTCAAAATTAGAAATTTGTCACAAAAAATTTTTTGAAATGTCTAAAGCATTTTATATAATAGAACATGTTTAGTGAAATTATATATGGTAAAAGGATTGTTTAGAAATACTTCCGAAGTACTTTTCTAAAGAAAATTTTAAGAAATTTTTCATAGAAAGTATTCATTAAGTACCAAAACGTTTTCTTGATGCCTTCACTAAAGCTGTGTTTACCAAAATATTTTTCACAAGGAATAGCCTGGACTATAAACTAATAAGGTAAGATTTTCTATCTCTGATTGCCAAAATTTTTTTCTCATGCAGAAATATTTTTCTCTTAAAGAAAATGATATTCCTTCAAATAAATCAATTTGAAGATCGATGTAAATAGAAATCAGGGGCAAAATTGCGGCATTCGATATCGACCGAAATTACAATACAATTTTAACGGGAATTTCGATCGATATCGAATGCCGTAATTTGGCCCCAGGCAGGGAATTGTCTGGTATGTTTAGCAATTGAGGTAAAACTTCCCACCATTATTATTATTTATTTTTTTCCCCTGTAAATTACTTTTTTTTGAATAGATTAGATGCAATTCGCACAAATGGAAATCAGGCTAAAATCAGCTAAATAATAAGATAATAAATTTGCAGGTGCCCGTGCAAAAAAACTGAACTGGCTAATTGTCTTATTTTTTGTTTTTAATTTTTATTTTTCTTTCCCATTAACAACTACAATTCGAGTCGGAAAACCCCAACCAATTGTAGTAGAGGATGTAACAAAAGATAAACTCACTGTTTATTGTTGGTGTTTAGTCTAAGCTTTGATATCGGTGCAAATAAGACTTGAGTGTTTGTAATTCTCATTCGCTTAACGGTTTTATTTGTATAATATCTTTAGCTTTTCCAAACTCTTTGGGAAAATGGTTCCTGATGACCTGGCCTCAGCAACCAGTGAAACGATAAATTTAAGTGCATTTATCAAGAATAAAAATTGGGAATTCAGCACACAACAAAATCTTTTGTAATCCCGAAAATAACTTTGAAAAGAAATATTGTTAAAGTGAAATTTTTTTTTTTTCAAATTTATTTACAAATTAACTCATTAACAGTTGTTGGTCCCAGCGCCTTAAAGGCATTGTTGAGACAAGTTGGCATAACAACATTTTCCATAAAAATTATATGTTGAATACAGAAAAAAAGAAAACCAAAAAAGTTAATTAAATTAATTTGAGATCATTTAAATCGATAACATTATATAAAAAGTTCATTTATATATTGCCGAATGTGTTGTTTAAGAAGTGTTTTAAAGACGAAAATTCTATTTTACTTTTTTAAAATTAGGGGTAACTTCCCTACAAGAAATGGATGACCGAAACTAAAAAAAAAAAATTTTTACTAACACACTTGCAACAATTTTACATTAGTTGTACCACTCTAACACATATGTTAGAGTAGAACAACTAAAAACACGACAAAAAATGCCAATTTTTTTTATAAATTTTTGTCATACGCTTTACTGGCTAATATTTGTTAATTGTTTAAATTTAATACTGCAAAATATTTTATTAATTTTTCAAGCCATGAGACATGCTGGAAAGGAGCCCTTTCCCTTAATTTATGACGGCAGCAAAGATCCTGGAGCTGCAGAAAAATATGAAGTTGCAGGTAAGTCACAAAGAAAATCCAAAAGATTTGGTTACGTATATAAAAATGCCGATAAAGAAAAACGCGAAGCTGAAGATGCGGAAAAACGTAAACAAAATTTGGATGAAGCCAAAAAGATTGTCACATCCGAAGATCCCAGTTGGTCAGCTGCCAAGAAAATTCGCATATTTGAAGTTGTCGAAAATTGACAGAAACGTTAAAATCTATGGCTGGGTACATCGTTTAAGACGTCAAGGCAAAGGTTTAATTTTTACAACATTACGGATTTTTACAATGTTTGGTACAATTGTTTGGTGCCAGAATGCAAAGCGGTAAGTTTTGTTTCGTGAACAATATTGCAGAAACTAATTTTTTTGTTTTAGACACCAGGTGGACATGAATTGCATGCAGATTACTGGGAATTAATTGGTTTGGCTCCTGCTGGAGGTGCTGAACGTATTCTCAATGAATAGGCTCATCCCGATGTTATATTATGATTAGAGGCGAAAATACTTCGAACATTTTAAAAATGCCTACCATTGTAAAGCAAGCATTCCGTGCACATTAAATTAAATATAGACAAAAATATGTATGAGAATTGAATGAGATGAATTGTGTTTTATTTAAGCTAAAAATACGTCAACAGTGACGAATGTATCCATCGGTAGTGACTAGTCAGCTGTGCCCGTTGTATGCATCAGTAATGACTAGGCAGCTGTGCCCGGTTTATACATCAGTACTGATGTTTACAGAGTATAAGAGTAAACAGCTCAGCTATATATTTTATCAACCACAAATTTCAAAGGTTAAAGAGGGATGCAGAATCACACGTATACAAAAGTTTCCATCAGTTTTTTCACGTTGGCCTTAAGAAAATGATAGAAACTTTGTTCTACGCGATGATGGATATTCGCGACAGCAATGCCAGTCATATGATAGGTCAAATGACTGTCACTGTTCTGGTAGGGTTATTAAATTCACGACTACCCATAAATTCCACGCGCTGTTTGGTAGTTTCCAACCTACACCAGGCGATTTTTAAGTCTTCATTATTCCTTGTATTTATCACATGATTGTTCCTCATGAAATGTATAGTGTGGTGTCCAATATTGTGCAGACACTTTATTACGTATGTGAGAAGTTGCATCCTGTAAATACCATAAATGGGCAAAACTGTTTGACATTTAGCAATATATAACGATGTAGTTGGGTATGTTATTGGCAGATTGTAGACAGTCTTTAGAGCTTTATTTTGCATACGTTGAAGGGCTTTAAATTTATTACTCTTTTTATAACCAAAATAAATGGCTAAATAATTCAAATGGCTTTGAATAAGGGCATTATAGACTGAAAGTTTAGTATCTTTAACAAACTTATTTTTGAATTTATACAAAATACCAACCGCTTGAGTTGTTTTTTTTTTCTTAAAAATTGTAGGTGTTCATTCCAAGCGAGATTGCTTTGTAAAATTATACCCAAGTATTTTATGCTACTGGTTTCAAAAATTTCTCTACCATCAACAAACACTGAAAAGGTGTTAGTTTGACGGGTGGGCCTAAATCTTAGTAACTGCGTTTTATATGCGTTTAAACAAGTTTGTTTATCCGTGCAAACTCAGATATCAAAGCTGCATCACGTTCCATATAAGCTCTTACTACCGTCTCGTGCTTATATGGATAAAATAAGCAAATATCATCCGCTTACATAAATATGTTGCCATTAAGGTCAAGGTTATGTAAGTCATTGAGAAAAATGGTAAACAACAAGGGCCCGAGTACACTACCCTGAGGCACTCCATATACCAATTTGTACAAACTGCTGCCGTTTAGTTAAATAACTCTGCAATAAGAGCAAGTCCTTCCCGCAAATACCGTAGAGTTTTAGTTTTTGAAGCAAAATACTATGATCAATGTTTATTATAATTTGGCAGATAATTCTTTGGAATTTTTTGTTTTTTTAAATATGCATATGTCGCGGCTACGCGTTTCAGGTCCATTCGATCGGTCCAATTTTTTACTACTTTTTCCAATAAATCTGGCCGTATGGAGTCAATTGTGGCTGGAATTTTGGCTTTCAATGCTTCAAGAGTTGCTGGTTTCACGGTATAAGCCAATGACTTTAAAAAGACCTATAAAAAGTAGCCCAGAGGCGGTAAATCGCAGGAACGGGGGGGCGAGTGAACGAGACCACTTCTAGAAATAAAGTTATCACTAAATTGATATTGTAATACATCGATTGCTTAGCCTGCTGTATGGCAAAGTTGCGCCATTTTGTTGGAAATAAATGTCGTTAATGTTTAGCTGATCAATTTTTAAAAACACGAAGTCAGTCAGGATGGCTCGATAGAGCTCGCCATTTGCCGTAACGGCAGCTCCCTGCTCATTTTGAAAGATCGTGTAACCTGCACCAGAGAGTAAAAATTAATAAACCTAATGCTGATTCGTTAACGGCATGAAGACTATCTTCGCTCCAAACATGGCAATT
The DNA here is from genome assembly GCA_963931875.1 of Pollenia griseotomentosa. Lineage (NCBI taxonomy): Eukaryota > Metazoa > Arthropoda > Insecta > Diptera > Polleniidae > Pollenia > Pollenia griseotomentosa. Next base: position 132,358,572 of record OZ007564.1, read on the forward strand.
TGGTTTTCTGACGTAGTCACTTAACCAGAACTGAGCTTCGTAAAATGGACGGTTGCTCTATGAACTTTGCGAACAGATTTTATTGTTCCAAAATAAACTTCCACAATTTAAAAGCATTGTTCTAGCGTTAAATAATTCATGATGACTTGTCAAACCTTAGGCTGAACCCACACCAACAAAAGGCAAAACAACTTTTTTGACTAATACGCCAACAGAACATTAGTTATAATGAGACAACCCACACCAAAAAAAAAAAACAACCGCAAAACTGTATTTTTGACTTACTGCGACAAAATATCGGTTGCAGGAAATACATGTGGTTTGATCTAACATACCCACACAGACCAAGACAAAACAGACTAAAACAAACCTCGTTGCGTGCTTTCTTATGATGTACACACACCAATTAAGCATTGTTAAAAAAAACGAAAAAAGTCAGAAAACATTGTCGCATTGCTGTCTGATCACAGGTTGCCTTTTAAAATAAAAACTTAATAAGACGTTTTTTTTTTTTTTTTTGGTGTGGGTTAGCATCAAACAAGAGTCTTTTTCCTTGTATTCATTAACGATTATTAAATTTAACAAACGTTTATTAAGGAAAATTTTCATGGATTGTTTGTTTTGTAAAGCTTTATTAAGTTTGCAATATTTTTATGAATACAAGCATTTGACTTCAAAGTCAAAAATGTTTTGTCTTTTGTTGCAGTGAGTTCAGCATTACTGAACAGAAATGTCAACACTGTTTGACATTCTCAGTTGTCAAAATACAGTTATAAATATCATAAGTTCTCATACTTTTTTAATATGGTCACTGTATTTCTTTCTCTTTGCACCAACAGCAAACAACTTTCTCAGTTCAAAAAGCTGTAAGTTATTCGAAGTTTTTCCATACGAACGAAAATTCGTTATTAGAGCGAAATTCGTCGTTCGTCCCAGTTGTGTTTGTGGCACTTGTTTGAAGAAAATCCTTCTCATTTTTCTAAGATCATCTTTTCTGTAGAGATTTTAATAATTCAATAATTTATCAACATTTTTAAACAGTTTCCAATTTTTCTTATTTTATTTTTTTACTGGCCTTGAAGTTTTCGTTTTACCAAACCGCCCCCCTTGGCCCCATCTCATAAATAAAAATAAATCAAAATTAATGATTTTCTGACATATTTTTGTTAAAATGGAACTTTGTGTTTTTCGTTGGCGTTTTTAATACAAAATGGAGCGCTTTCATTAAATCATCAATCTTATTTAAATTACACTGTTTTGTTATTCTAGAATTAACTTCGCGTATGGGTAGAAGATTTGCAGAAGGCAACAACCAACCCTTTTTCCCTTTGTTTGAACTGATAGACACATTAACAAACATAGACATTAAAGTAACCAATATTGGTGTGAAAATGCGTGTGTCATACATACACACTCGTGTACACACTTGTATGTATGTATGAATAACAACATGTAGATTTAACGTAAATAATTCTTTCTTCTATGAAACTGAGTAAATAAGGCAAATTTCATATAAACTCCTGCTCTAGAGTAGCGAATTTCCCCGCCAAATGATATTTGTCAAAATGTGTATTAGACAACCAGGCAACGAACAAAAAAAATACACACGCAATGCGTATGTGTATATAGAATCACACCATCATACAAACTGTCAGATACTTTTGTGTTATATACTTTAACGCGCAAAAAAGGGTTGAAAAATCAAAGGACACATAAACAAATACTGAGCAAACCAGTGTTTTGCAATAGCAATATAAAGTGTAAGTGTGCGTTTGCACTAGAAGTGTTGCCATACGTTTGTTAATTTAAATTTTAGACCGTAATTTGGTTTATTTATTTTCTGAATTGTTTTTTATTTAACTGTTTTGTTGTTACTTTAAAAAAGAGTTGTTTCTTTTTATTACTTACTTTATAGATGTAAAAGAGAATTTTATTATTACTTTGGGTATTCGTTTGTGATGTTGCCGTTGTATCTTGTTGGAAGCCTTCCCCACCCACGGCACTTTCTTTACAAGTTTGAAAAAATGAGGACTGATTTCAGTTTTATTAAACAAAATGTTTCTAACAAATATAAATCTTTTCGTTTTTCTGATACAAATATTTTCCTATCTTTCAAATAAAAATTAAATTGCCTGAACACAGTCCTTCTTTTTCAGTAATATAACATCACTGGCAAACTCTTTATTACACATTTTGATGGCATTTGTTACTATCACAACAACAAGAGCCATTTCAGTAAGCAGCCATTATAATAAATTTTATTTTTGTTAGCGGGAACGGAACTAGCTAAAAACGAAACCGACCCACAAAACAAAAAAAAAAAAAAAACAAAAATATAAACGAAACCATCAGCAGAAGCTTTTTCAACTACTTTAACTCATAAAAAAACTTAAACCCTTATCTTTTTTGTGGCTTTCATTTATTTTGGACGGTGATTTGAATTCGCGTTGCTCACTCTTCCTTTACTCCATTATTAATGCTAAACTCCCCCAACTCAAAACTAAACACAAACAAAAAACGAGGAATTTTCGTGGTTTAATCTCATCATTTAATGAAAAATATTTTGCATCAATTTTAAAACAAATAAGAAGACAAGGATTTGTTTTCTTTCATACACATTAATTTTTAAAGATTATTAGCTTTCAGAGAAAACCAAAACACTAAATTTGTTAATGAAATTTTCAATTTAAAATCTCTGGGAAATAGAAAACCAACTAATGAATACTCTTAATAGAAAATTTTATCCAAATTGATAGAGATTTTCATCAAAATATTATCGCAATTAATAATAATTTTCATCAAAATATCATCGCAATTAACAATCATTTTCTATAGAAAATTTGATTGAAAAATTATTGAAATCTATAAAAAATTTCATCAAAATTGATGAAGATTTTTAATAAAAAATTTTCATTGAAATTAATGAAGATTTTCTATTAAAATTTCATCGAAATTAATGAAGATTTTCTATAAAAAAATTTTACTGAAATTAATGAAGATTTTCTAAAGAAAATTTCATCGAAATTAATGAAGACTTTCTATAAAAAAATTTTATCGAAATTAATAAAGATTTTCTATAAAAAAATTTCATTGAAATGAATGCAAATTTTCCATAGAAAATTTCATTGAAATTAATCAAGATTTTCCATAGAAAATTTGATTGAAATTAATGCGGATTTTCTATACAAAATTTCATCAATTTAATGAAAACTTTCTAAAGAAAATTTAATCGGAATTACTGTTGATTTTCTATAGAGAATTTCATCGAAATTGATAAAGATTTTCTCTAGAAAATTTCATCGAAATTGAAAAAGATTTTCCATAGAAAATTTCATCGAAATCGATGAAGATTTTCCACAGCAAATTTAATGAGAAGAGTTTTCAAAGAAAATTTCATTGAGAAGAGTTTTCAAAGAAAATTTCATCAAAATTGAAAATAATTTTATAGAAAATCCGATCGAAATTGATAAAGATTTTCGATAAAAAATTTCATTGAAATTGATGAAAATTTTCTAAAGAAAGTTATGGAAATTTCAATAGAAAACCTTTATTTTCTTCGATAAACTTCTTTTGCAAACATTTTTCACAAAATCAAAGCAAAAATTTAATAGAATAGTATTGTATATTTGTCTTCAAATAAAATTTGCATAATTAAAGCTTAAAACTTTTAATAACTCGTATACTTTGGGGAAAGTTTGCAACTAGTTTTGTTTTTACTTTCAAACATAAACTTCATTAAATATTGATAGAACTCGTATTTATTATTTTATCAAATTCTTTATTATAATTTTTTGTATAACTTCCTCTTATTTCAAAACAAAATGATGTCATTTTGTCTTTTACATTTAAAATATAAGAATAAGAAAATGAAAACGAACCTTAAATTTTTTTTAAAATACTACAAAAAAAAAATGTTACTTTGATAACTTAGTTGGATACTCTACAGGTAGTGTATTATGTTCGGCATACTTTTTGGTTTGGTGAACTTTTCTAAAGAAAATCATAATCAAAGTTAATGAATATTTCCTCAAGTTTGATGAAATTTTCCTTGAACAAATCTTAATCAATTTTGATGAAATTTTCCTTGAAAAAATCTTAATCAATTTTGATGAAATTTTCCTTGAAAAATATTCATCAATTTTGGTGAAATTTTCCTTCAAAAAAATCTTCATAAATTTTGATGAAATTTTACTTGAAAAAATCTTCATAACTTTTGATGAACATTTTTTTTAGATTTTGATGAAATTTTCTATAGAAAAATTATCATAAATTTTAATGAAATTTTCTATAGAAAAATTATCATCAATTTTAATGAAATTTTCTATTGAAAAATCATCATCGGTTTTAATGAAATTTTCTATAGAAAAATTATCATCAATTTTAATGAAATTTTCTATTGAAAAATCGTCAATTTTAATGAAGTTTTCTGTAGAAAAATCATCATCATTTTTAAATTTTGTTGAAATTTTCCATAGCAAATCTTCCACAATTTTGATAAAATTTTCTATAGAAAATCTTCATAAATTTTTGATGAAATTTTCTATAGAAAATCGTCATAAATTTTTGATGAAATTTTCTATAGAAAAATCGTCATCAATTTTTGATGAAATTTTCTATAAAAATCGTCATCAATTTTTGATGAAATTTTCTATAAAAATCGTCATCAATTTTTGATGAAATTTTCTATAAAAATCATCATCCATTTTTGATGAAATTTTCAATAGAAAATCTTCAACAATTTTAAAGAAATTTTCTATAGAAAATCTTCAACAAATTTAACATTTGTAGTGTGCTAAAAATTCGTTTTTTCTTTACTTTTTAAAAATTCTTCTTATTAAAATTTTATTATGACAAGTATTAAAAAATATGATTACTGCGAAAACAGAAGTGGGTGGTGGAATACAAAAAGAAATATAATAAGATGCTGTAAAAATCGAGTTTAATCCTTTACGAGTATTTGTTTCTGCTTTTTCTTTTTCATCAGCATCAAACTACAACATCTTCAAGTTAAGCGCTAGAATTTAGGAGTTGGGGGAAAAGGGTCGCGACTTTTTACACACATACATACGCCAAAGCAGTGAGGGAGAGGGTAAACAAGAAAGTTAAGTATATTATATAATGTGTGTCTATGTTTGAAGATGTCGGCATTAGTATTGGATACGTCTTGTCTTGTGTTTCAATTTTTAACTTTAAATGGGTGTTTTTGTGTTTAGACAGCATTTAGATGTTGCCATTGCTGTTGAAGCAGCAATGCGAGTATGTGCGTAATTTATCATAATACGCATTTTAAAAAGCTGTATAACTTTTTATGAATCTTCTTTATCAACTTGCGTATTTTTCTATAGCGATGGGTGGTTGGGTGGTTGTTCGTATGTACATATGAGCGAGTTTTGGTGGGTTGATTGTTGGCTTTAGAGGTCTTATGAGAGAATTGTCGGTGAAATGAAAATGTTGCAGGGTAAATATGCTACATACTTAATGTAAGTATAGACAACAAAAACACTAATAAGACATAACAAGCACACACTCACATTGTGAACAGTATCTTCCTACATTCAATTTGGTAAGGATTTGTTGCAGGGGCGGGGGTGGGGGTTAAGTCTTGTCTCCCTTTAGTGTGTAAGAGTTTGTTAGATGGGTTGAATTCTATTGCTTTTTTTAAGCAAATAGAAGAAAAATTTTAGAACTGTAATAAATTGGATTAGTTCAAGTAGAGACGCCATTTTTATTTAATCAAACAAGCCATGAAGGGTCATGTAAAATATTCATTTTATTACTTGAGTTAAAAAAAATATTCATAAAAATAAAAATATTTGATTAAAAAAACATTTTCCAAAACATTGATTTTGTTTTTATGGCACATATTTTTATTTCTTAAGCACAACAATAGAGAAATTTGCATATGAAATGTTTTGGAAACACCTTGATTTTTTGTTTTAAATATTTTTGTTGTTTTGCAAAATGAAGTGGATTTTATGTTCTGGATCAAAATCACATCCTTTTTTTGTTTGTTGCAAGTCCTCATTCTTTTTGAATGCATGTGAGTTTTTCTTCTTGCTGCTGCTGTAAAACTCTTTTCATATGCAAATTTTATATGTAGTTTTGTTTTACGAATTTTATTAATTTATGGCAACAGCTGCCGCTAAATTCCCTTGTAGAGTGTTTGCCAGAGATGCTGTAAATTGTCACAGCAAACTATTGTATAAAATAATTTGTAACATTTTGAAGTTCAATACATATTCAATGCATTTTGTGAAAAAGGGCTAAATGAAAAATTTGCCGACGGAAAATTTTCAATATTTTCGTTTTAAATCACGTTTGTTCGGTACAAAAGCAAAATGTGAATAGATAAAACTCTAAATAAAGAAAACTAAAAATTGATTAATCACTTTAATCACTTGTTTTCGAATATCTTAATGCCATGGCGAGAGTTTTTTTTATCAAAGAACTACATTTGATAGCAACACAAATTTGTTTCAATTAAAAAATTTGTAATATTAATTGAAAAATTAATTCAATTAGCACCAGTAAACAAATAAATAGTATAAATTTAACGATTAATTCACTTTATTAGACGTTTAATTCATTTGATTAAACGTTTAATTCACTTGATAAAGCATTTAATTGACTTGATTAAATTTTTAATTGAAACTAATTTCATTTTTGATTAATGCTTTAATTGGTCAAAATGTTTGGAGAATTTCTCCTGTTTTTTCTTTATTTAATTGCGAGATATTTTTTGTTCATTCTAGTTCGAAAGATGTTTATATTAAATTCGATTCCAAAAAATAATCCAATGAAAAACTTTATTCGACCGTGAGTTGTTTTTTCTATAGAAAAATTATTTTAATTTCGATAGATTTCCAATAGAACAACTTCAGCCAATTGCGACAGATTTTCTATAAAAAATAATCGCTCGATTGCAAAAGATTTTCTTCAAAAATATTCATAGCATAAGAAATATTTCATTTAAAAACTTTATTTGATGGTGAGTTGTTTTTTAAAGAAAAAATTATTTAAATTGCCACACAGAGAGAGAGAGAGAGTGAACGAGGGCTTTTCCATTTGAAAAACTTTATTCGACTGTGAGTTGTTTTTTTTTAATTTCAAGAGATTGTTGAATAACTTCATTCTATGGGGGGAGAGATTTTCTTTACAAAATATTAATTTGCCTGCGAAATATGTATTTTTTTTAGAAATTTTTAGTTCTTTTAAAAGGAACATTTTTTTTTAAAAAAACTTTGTTTTATTGTAAAATATTTTCTAAAGGAAATCTTTGTTCGATTGCAAGAAATTTTCTATAGAATTTTCTTTTGCGACAGATTTTGTATAAAATAAAATCAATTAATTGCAAAAGATTTTGTATAGAAAATCTTCACTAGATTGCGAAGAATCTTACTAGCATCTTTGTTTAATTGGGAACAATTTTTATATAGAAATCTTTGTTAGATTGTAAGAGATTTTCTTTAGAAGATCTTCATTTGATTGCAAGAGATTTTATATAAATGAATTTTTTCGATTAAAAATGTACCCTTTCTTTTCTGGAAAAAAATCTTCGTTTGATAGGAAGAGATTTTTTTTTAATAGAAAATCGGTATTTGAAAGGAAAAAGATTTTCTACAGAAACTCTTTTTTAAATGCTGAACGATTTTCTATAGAACCTTTTCGTTTGATGGTGAGAGATTTTGAGTTAAAGTTTTTGTTAAATTGTGGGGAATTTTCAATAGCAATCTTTCATTTGACTGTCAGAGTTTTTCTATTTAAAGAAAATATATTTTCAATTGCCAGAGATTTTCTATATTTCATGGTTTGGTATTTCTTAAAGAAACAATTTTTTTAACTTTAAGAGAGTTTCTATAAAAAGCCATTTTTCTAAAAAAAAATCTTCATTTAGTTGAGAGAGTTTTTCTAAAGAAAAATTTCATTACGTTGAGAGAATTTTCCTAAAAGAAATATTCATTTAGTTGAGACAGCTTTTAATAAAGAGAGCTTTTCTAAAGAAAATCTTCATTTAATTGAGAGTTTTCTATAGAAAATCTTTATTTAGCTGAAAGATATTTTCTACAGAAAATATTATTTATTAGAATTAAAGTCCATTCCCACTTTTTAGTAGGAAATATTCATCCGTTTGTGCTCTATCAAAGATCCTCTTTTAAGGTTAGAAACTTTTCGTTAAATGGTGAGTTTCTTAAGAAAATTTTTATATAAGAGAAATTTTCTATAGAAATTCTTTATTTGATTGTCAATTTTCTATAAGAATTCTTTTTTTGATAATGAGAGATTTTCTTAAGAAAATCTTTTTTAATTGTCAGAGATTTTCTATAAAAACCGATTATTTGATAATAAGAGATTTTATACAGAATATGTTCATTATGTTCAGAGAGATTTTCTTAAGAAAATCTACAGTTTATTTCTCCTTATAGAAAACCTCACCCCTATCAAATACGGATTTTCTGTAGAAAATCCCTCACATACGTATACAAATTTTCTACAGAAAATCGGTATTTGATGTGGGTGAGATTTTCTATTAAATATCATTATTTGATTAAGGAAGATTTTCTATAGCAACTCCTTTTTAAATGGTTAAAGATTATTTTAAGAAAATCTTTACTAGATTGTAAGAGATTTTCCATAGAAAATATTTATCGAATTCAGTCAGGGTTTTTCTATGAACAAAAAAAGCCCTTATTTAATGATGAGAGTTTTTGTTTAGAAAACTTTTATTTTATTGAGAGATTGTAAATCTTAATTTAATTGAGAGATTTTGAATAAAGAATTATTATATAATGATGAGAGATTTTCATTAGAAAATTTTTAATTAAATTGTAAGATTTAACTTTGTTTAACTCTCAGAGATTTTTTACAAAAATTATTTTTTGATAATGAGGGATTTTGATTTAATTGAGAGACTTTTTCTATAGAAAATTTTTTTTTAATTGAAAAGACTCTATAAAAAATCTTCATCCAATTTCCTGAGATTTTCTGTCGAAAAACTTAATTTGATTTAAAAAAAGATTTTGTAAGGGAAATCATTATTTGATGATGAGAAATTGTCAATAGAAAACTTGAGGTGAGGGATTTTCTTTTAAAATCCATCGTTTAATGATCAGCATGATGATAGATTTTCTATAGGAACACATAAATTTATGTTAAGTGTTTTTGAATTAAAAATCTTATTAAAATAGCAGGACATTTTCCATAGAAAGTTTTTACTCATTTGCAAAATTTTGTTCGGTTGTGAAAGACGTAAGTAGAACTAGGGTTTTCTGATAAGGGATTTGTCCCAAATTAAGGATTTCAATATTAATTTGTGGACAAACTTTCAAGAGTGCTGATTTAAGTATTTTTGCTAATTGTTTTTCATTTTACTTAGTTAAATTATTTTCTAAAGCATTTGTTCCCGAAAATCTAATGAACAAAAATTTAAATTGGGCCCTCGGACAAAAGTTTTCTGGCAATACTATATGGAATATAATTTAAGAATTGTAAGCAATATTATATAAAAAATCTTTCCACCGATTGTGGATGATTTTTTATAAAAAATCTGTCCTCTTATTTTCTACAAAAAATACATTCTTCAATTGTTAACGATGTTTCTACTGCAAAAGATATTGGCCCATAATCATTGACAAACGTTAAAGTCGATTCTTTTTAAAAACAACTTTAAAATAAAAAATTCTTTTAATTATTTTGCTACTATAGTCGAAATTAAAGTATGTTTTAAATTGAACCGACTTTAACTGGGTGCCACCTCAGATGTAGAAAATTGTTTCATACAACCTACAACAAAATATAAGCAAGGGGCAACTCTAAGCAGCTGACATTGAAAATTAAAATATAAAAAAATAATGCATATCTTGCGGAGTTGAAAATTTTTAACACGCAATATGAATTTATGTAAAAAGCAACAACAAAATGCCAAAATATTTTGGCTTCGTTTTTGCTTTCAATGTAATTTTTGACGTTGAGCTTTACACAATTAAGGTAAAAGTACATAACACGCGTTAGTGCGCGCGCGCTCTGTAGACTTCTGTCAAAAAAAGTTGAACTAGTGTATTTTCATAGAACAAGCTACATGCAAAATATTTTCACGCGTTTGCGCCAGAAAGTTGGTTAACTTTGAACTTTTTAACGCGTTGTGTATTTTTGACAAGTAATCAGCTGACAAGAAAAATAATAATTTAACAAATTTATGAATCATGAAAGAAAAACTTATTGAATAGCTTAAATAACATACAATATTTATATAAAAAGAATAAATTCAATAAAATAAAAAATCTTTTTATATGTACTTTCGAATCCGTTTTCAATGTACAAATAAGTAAACAAATAAAAAACAGCTGACAGAAATGGCTTTTGTAACGCGCGTTGTGTAACATGAAATTTTTCGTGCGCTAAAGTTTTTAAACGCACGACACTCGTAGACGAATTAACGCGTGTTATGTACTTCTACCTTTGGGGCCTATACAATTTATTTCTTTCCATAAAAGTTTTCCTCCAAATCATTTATAATTGCAAAATATCGGCCAATATCATAAACATAATCATTTTTAACTTTTTGCAAGTACTTCTTTGTTTGGCGAAAAACAGCTGATGCTGTTGTTAAACAACTTCAGCTGGTTTTAAAATTAACATCGTTTTTAACGTGTAAAGTATGCTTTTGCTTGTCTATAGTAGATCAAAAGCATATTTTTAATAAAAGTTTATTTTAGAACTCTTAAAGTATGCTTTGTTTATGACTTTAGTTATGGGCCATTCTCTATAAAGAATTGTTCCCCGATTAGAAGAAAATTCTATAAAGCAGTTTTTTAAGCGAGAAATTTTCTTTAACATATAAAATCCATCTTGCGCTTGTGAAACTTTCTATTTTCGGCTGTACAGGGAGGTCCAACCAAAACGCACGATGTTAATTGTAAATAATGACAATTATGTGTGAAACAAAATATCGGCCAAATACTCGCCACGTGTTCGGTGGTATACCTCTTTCCCATGGGCCATACTTTTAACGACTTTGAGACATAATTGAGGTTTAATGCCGTTAATTTGCTGAATTATCTTATCCTTAAGCTCTTGCATTGTTCTTGGCTTATTGGCGTACACTTGTTCTTTTAAATATCCCCAAAGAAAAATGTCGAACGGTGTCAAATCACCTGATCGTGACGGCCAATTAACATCGCCACGACATGAGATAACACGCCCATTGAATTTCTCGCGCAAGGAGCCATTATTTCGTTGGCTGTGTGGCAAATGGCACCATCCTGTTGGAACCACATATCGTCCAGGTCCATATCCTCAATTTCTGACCACAAGATGTCCGTTATCATCACGCGATAGAGAACTCCATTCACGGTAACTGCTTGGCCGACCTCATTTTCGAAGAAGTACGGCCTAATGACGCTGCCAGCCCATAAACCGCACAAATCAGGTATTTTTACATTTCCTATAGACCAGCTTTGATGAAGTTTGCGCACAATTCTTCCGATTGTGGACACATTTGGTCGATTATGCAGACCAAAAAAATCCAGAAGGGCAAGAAATTAATTTTGATTTGAACGCTTATTTTCGAAAAAGGCTTCAACAATCTTAACGCGCTTCTCAATTGTGCGTGTACCTCTCCATGGTTAAATTTGTCAAACACTAAAACAAAGAAACTTCAAATTAGATTGGGCTAAAACCTTGTCGTTAATGAGTGACTTACAATTAGAATCGTGCATTATGGTTGGACCACACGTTATAAGGCTTTTCGAGAAAAATTTCTTTTCCTTTTGTTCATTTTGGTGGAGTTTTTTTTTTTTTTGTTCCAGAAATTGTCTGAAAAACATTACAAAAATTTATTTGATTTGTCCCACAAAAGCGGTTTTTCGCTGCAGAAATTATTTCGGAAGAAAGTTTAATTTCCTAAAATTACATTTGGAAATCCTTCTGGTTGGATGCTCTCTTCGAGTTCTAGAGATTTAGAATTTTCTTTAGAAAATTTCTAGTTTTATTTTAATATAATTTAATTTTTCATTCCATAGGTTTTTATTCACGAGAGCAGAATACATTAAGCGCATTTAACAAAACTTTATAATGAATTACAGTGAAGTCTTCCGTAACAAACAACTTCCTTAAATGGACACCTACATTTTAAGAGATACGTTGGCCTGGTCCCTGCGGCTTTCCCAAAGGAAAGCATTTAGTTTTGAAAGGCATTTAGTTTTGAAAGGCCATCTCCCTGGTAGGGACACAGTTCGAAACTCCTTCAGTGGGATTCTACTGTATAAAGTGATTCCACTGTCTGCATACAATACAACATAATGTCCTTTTTTTAGTTTAAAGTTTTATGAATGGCATGAACATTAAGTTGTAGTTGCAGTCAGTCTGTATTGTGTTCGATAGAGAGTTGTTAAGTACGTTTATAGTACGAAGATGATTCAAAATTGCAGTGAATTAAAATAAGGTTAGTAATGGTCGGTTAAAGGTACTCTAAGGTTTTGTTTGAATGAATTAAATATAAAAGCTTTTTTGGTGTATATTTCAATAGATATTTTGAAAATATCAAAGAAAAAATTTTTTAGTTTCGAACAAATTTTTTTTAGTTTCAAATTATTTCTAAGCTGCCAGCCAACCTTGACCGATGGTAGCATGTTCGATGAGTTTAATAATAAAAAATTCATGCAAATGAAAAATTAATGCACACAATTTTTTGGTTGTTCTTGTTGTAACACAAAGAAAAAATTATGATTTACTTTGTGAAATAAAATCTATTCATATTTCAGATGCTAAAAATGTAAAATTTTTTAGGGAAAATCTGCAAAAAGAACACAAAATCAACAACTGAGAAAAAAAAACTTTCAACTACTTTTAGCGTAATATTTGCTTTTATTTAGATTTTATTTTTTTCTATAAAAAAGAACACAAAAAATTGTTTTTTTTTTTTTTGCATAAAACGCGTTTTTGGCTGGTTACATTTGTGGCTTCATAAATTATGCAAAACGAAGCTGTTACGAGGTTTTTCTCTTTTTTTTTTAAATTTAAAAATATTAGATCCTTTTAAAGCATCTCTTTAATTTTGATTTACCTACGAAATTAACTTTCTTTTCCTGGTTGAATATCTACTAATTTTCTATGGCAAAGATTATCATTTAATTTATCAAGCCTTAACTCAGCATCCCTACTTTTGTTAAATTAATTCACCTTTTATCCTTTTTTAATGTTAAAAAACGGTTTTCACCCTTTTAAAATTGTTCAATGTGTAGATGATTTCTCCCTGGATGTTTTTTTTTTCTTGATCATTCATTCTCATTATTTCGATTTTTCTTTTTTTAACCAGGTATACTGATATGCAAATTAGTTTCTATTATTTGCCTTTTATTCATTACAAACGAAATGTAAATTGAAAAAAAAAAAATAAATAAATAAAAAAAGTTAGAAAAAAGCGACAGCTGTTTTGCGAAAGTATGAATTTGTGAATTAAGGGATCATTCACCTTTTGATCCCGCTGAAGGGTTCTCTTTTTTTGTTGTCTTTTACTCTAAGAAAAAGTATTTCAGTTTCTTTAAGATTTCAGTCATTGAAATGCCCAGCCTTAGAAAGGATGTTTAATAGAAAAAGACGGATAAAAAAGCGAAATATTTTCTGATTACGAATACCGGTGAATTATTTTTAGTGCTGGGATTTGATCTTCCGTCGGAAAATACGAAGATACACACGTAAACAAAACTCATATTTGTATATGGTCTCCATCAAAAAAAAAACAAAAAAAAAAAAAAAAAAAAAAAAAAAAAAAATACACAGAATAAAAGAATAGTTGATTTCAATTAAAGAATTTGTGATATTAATGAAAAAATTAATTAAATTTGCTTTAGTAAAAAAAATTAATAGTTTCAATTAAATATTTTTTGATATAAACAACATTTTCTGCAGTAATGTTGTTGATACAAGTAAACGTTTAATTCACTTGATTTAATTTTTAATTAAAACTGGTTTTATTTTTGATTAATGATTTAATTTAATTGATAAGAATTTTTTCTGTATACTTTTCGCTGTTGTTCTAGACAGACGTTATGAAAAAATTTACTAAGAGCAAAAGGGGAATACCCTAGAAGACTTAGATTTTGCAGACGATATTTGCTTGATGTCTCACAGATTCACCGATATGCAAAGCCAATTAAATCACCTGGCACACATAAGCAAAGTAAATAGATCTTGAGATAAACCTAAATTAAACAAAAGCCCTGCGAGTTAACACCACCAAAATAAAATCAATAAGAATAGGAGGGCATGATTTCGATTATATTGACGAGAATTTCTGCTATCTGGGATGTGTAAAGACAACAGAATTTCTGGTATCTGGCATGTGTAAAGACAACAGATGCTGATGTAAACAGACTAGAAAAAGAGAGGATGGCGTATGAAAGTTTCCATAAATTTGGCGATCAACCCAGATCTCATTTAAAACAAAAACTCGCACTTTAAATGCCTGTGTGAAATCGACTCTTCTTTATGGCAGTGAAACCATGCCGATAGCAAAATCACTAACGCGAAAACTGAAAGAATTCGTTAATAATTGTTTACGAAACATATTGCGAATATTCTGGTCTGCAACTATAAGCAGCTTTGGAGGCGAACAAATGAAGAGCCAATATGCAATCAAACTGCAAGGATAAATCGCTTTAAAATTCTTTGGCGTTAGGAAAAAAGGTCTGAAGTCAGGAAAAGTAGTTTTTCGTAATGTTTAGTTGAAAAATATTTATTTGGTCATTGATAGACGCTTATCCTGAAGAGCAGATGATTACAATTAGAAGCAGTTGTGCTAGACTTAAGTTATTGATACCAAACGAAATATTAAAAAATTGAATTAAAGCCAATTAAAATCTAAAAATGCGGTTTTTGACTTCAGACCTTTCTGCCTAACGGCAAAGAATTGTAAAATCATGACAAAAATCTTGCCATGAGCCACATTTATTTGAACATAAAAGCCTTGGAATAAAATTTCGTTGGGATAATTCAACAACACAGGTAGACATTTGTGTGCACTTCTCTTTCAGACACCATCAAGAGTCAAACTCTGGTTCAATTAAAATTAAATCGATCGGCACGAAAGGTTAGAGCCCATGATCATCTCAAGTGAAGGTTGTGCGAACTGTAAGGCCCACAGCAGACGATGCAACGAAACTGCAACTGCTAGTTACTTTTAAGTTTCATTTGAGTTTGTGGCTTTGAGTCCTTTGGGCGACCTCACATAACGCACATTTTGAAACCGGTTTGGAACGCATTGCAATTCAGTTGCATTGAAAAAGGCGTGCAGAAAATTCGTGTTTCCGTTTTATCAGCCTTGGCGTATTTTTTCGTTACGGTGTAGAGATGTATCCACAAAGTTCTTCTTCGACGCCTTTTTCTTTGTCGAAGATTCAAATACATAAAAACGATGGAAACTGATTTCAAAGCAATAATTAAAACAAGTCAGAGTGCTATAATCGGCTATGCCGAATCTAATAAACCCTTCACCATGGTGCGAAAATAACAGAAAGTTATGTTAATACCGTTCTTTATATATACATTTTTCAACCTTGTATCACGTCGACTTGTCTAATCCCGCCCACATTTTGTCGAATGTTGTGTTTTGATTAAAAAAAAAAAGATGCTTGTACCAAATATGCAATCTTTGGCTCCTGCCGTTCTCCAGATATACATAAAAATAAAATTAAAAAAAAACAACAACAACAAGGCATTTTTTCCGTAAAATTAGAGGCAGTCGTGGTTTTTTCTCATATCTCAGCCATTTGTGGACCGTTCAGGCTGAATTTTAATAGCAAGCAATTCAGGACAATATGTGACATAACTAAATAATAACCAAGTCCCCATAATATCCGGGGTCTTGGAAATCCCGATTTCAACGGACACACGGACTGACGGACATCGTTAAATTAACTTCTCTCGTCCTAAGGACCTTATTAGGTCTAAGATCGACATTGTAGAAATTACAAACGAAATGACAAACTTATATTAACCCCTTTACCTTCGGTAAATTGGTTTCGTTTCAGTTCCGTTTTGCAGTCTGTTCTATGCCTTAGACTTTTTCTTATGGTGTTTTCTGAAGTTGTAGATCTATACGAATAAGCCATAAGCGTACCTCAAAGCATAACATAATCTATGCCATCGGTTAAATTAAGACTAATTTATGCGCCAGCGTCATGGAAAATTTTATATTTAGGATGCACGAACCCGCGGCAAACATTTGCAGGATGTTAAATTACATACTATACATATCGATAGGCCTTTAAAAAGAATTAGTTTATTAAAATTTAATGTTAGGAAGAGTTTGATGAAAGACTCCTTTTGTTTCCAAAGTATCCCACATTGTGCGAAACATGGCGGACCCCACGATATTGTACGCATTGTTTTACTAAAACACTTTATAAATTATGAAAATAATTCGTATATTTTACAAAAAAAAATCTTAATTAACTTATAAAAATAAAATATTTGAGCTCGAGGCCTGGATTGTTCTTTAATTAAAATTCTCCGTTATTAATTTCCAATATTTCGCTACTCTTCGAGTAGCATCCTCAGGGAGTATAATGGATTTTAAATAAATACATAAAATTCTAAAAAAATTTCTTGTTTAGAAGAAAAATTTTTTAGAATTTTATGTGTTTTATTTAAAATACTCAGTAGTATTTATGATGACGAGTTATAAGCAACGTTAAAGAAGAAAAATTGTTTAGAATTTTATGTGTTTATTTAAAATCCATTATACTCCCAGAGGATGAGGACGCTACTCGAAGAGTAGCGAAATATTGGAAATTAATAAAGAAGAATTTTAATTAAAGAACAATCCAGGCCTCGAGCTCAAATATTTTATTTTCATAATTAAATTGGAAAGGTCGAATAAAAAACGACTTTAATATAATCTTAATTAACTACATTAAAAAGATACTTTATAATTTTCGTTAACGATTGGGTAAAGTGAAGGAATGATTTTAAAATTTTTGTAAATTGAAGGAAAAATTCATAAAATTGATTTTCGTTGTATTTATGTAAAACGAGACTACGAACGAATTCCGTATTGTCGTAAAGTTCCAAAAGTTTTAAGTAAACTTATTTCGTATTATTTAAGAAACTTTTTTCAACAATACGTAAAAAATGAACTTCAGAAGTTTCTTACGTAAAATTAATTATCTTCAGTTTCTATTACTACAAATTCTTAAATATCCTTTTAACAATTTCCGTTTAGCTTTGATGTTTATTCTTTCTTTCTTTCGATTGGTGTTATTTAAGCATTTCTTTAAGAGTCCTTAATATAAACAAATAAAATATTTCTAAATATGCTAAGACAATTATTTAATCCATACTCATAAATATGCATAACGGCGAAATAAAACGAAAATATTTCAAAACTGTTGGTGGATATTAACCCTAAAAAAAGTCGTAAAGACTTTCTAATTATATGCACCGCCCTAAATTCTAAATAAGTATTAATGATTTGAGGCACAGAAGAAGAAAATTACAAATAAAAAATTGCAGAATTTTATTCATAAATATTTATGACTTTAACAAACAAAACAAATAATGAAATAAAACAAAAATAAACCACAAACCAATTAGAACCCCAAAAACAAAAGCAGACAGACAGACAGACAAAAATTTATTAATTGTTAGAAAACAGACGAAAATCCATTTTAGTTATTTTTGGTTTATATAGAAACATTTAAAGTAAAAAAAAACTGAAATAAAATTGATTAAAATCGAACTTTTTTTGCTACAAAGGCTACAAAAAGAAGGAAGCAAATAAATCTGGGGTGCACAGTGGCGTGGATTAAAAAAACGACAATAAATAAATATCTTTTTAAAAACTGGTGTTTAAGGTTACCTTTAGGCCGCCGGATGATTCTTATCCAGCCTGTCTGGCGCACCGGTTGTTTTTAGGAATCATCTTAAGAATATTTAACGTCCTGGTGATGCACCCCTCGAGGAACAGACACAAATGTGTTAATTGTTAGAAAACAGACGAAAATCCATTTTAGTTATTTTTGGTTTATATAGAAACATTTAAACGATAAATAAATAAAGTAAAAAAAAACTGAAATAAAATTGATTAAAATCGAACTTTTTTTGCTACAAAGGCTACAAAAAGAAGGAAGCAAATAAATCTGGGGTGGCACAGTGGCGTGGATTAAAAAAACGACAATACATACATATCTTTTTAAAAACTGGTGTTTAAGGTTACCTTTAGGCCGCCGGATGATTCTTATCCAGCCTGTCTGGCGCACCGGTTGTTTTTTGGAATCATCTTAAGAATATTTAACGTCCTGGTGTTGCACCCCTCGGCGAAATAATGCGCAGTCAATATCAGAGATGGCAAAATATTGAGATTCGGGGCAAAAATCCATAATTGACACATCCGAAAAGATCTGTGTGATCTCTTGAGATCGCGGCTGTCTATATGTCCTAATTACTACACAGGGAGTCAGTAGCCCCTAGTGAGGAGGCACCGGACTGACAATTGGTTAAGGCCTCCGGAAGTATACTTATTGCGGGAAATATTTTCTGTCTTTTAGGAAGATTGTCTTTGCGAGGAAATTTAACTTTTCTTATAAAAAGATACTTTCGTGGATCACGTGGTTTAATACCAAAACCGCGGAAAGGGAGATTCTGGGAAACCTCCTCAAGGGCTGATGTTTTACAACTTGCGGGAGAGTTACTATCATCCCTAAGTGGCGTTGCTGCTCAACAGTTACTGCTAACATATTTCTAAAAGAAGCAGAGGTTAGATAGCTCGAGCTTCTAAAAAGCGGCGAATGTAAAATCTTGCAGGATTATGCACTCAAATGGCTACCTGTGTATGCTGGTTGGTCTCACATTCAGGGGCGGTTGTCTGTCATTCAGTGGTTAAGATCCACAATCTTTTGGACATCTGTTCCAGAAATTTCCCCCGAGAGTATGTTAGAAAACATCCTAAGGATTGATGTTTGACTATTGACGTCAGCAGTCGTCGATGGCTGCGAGTGTAAAACGGCAAATCCATTTGATAAGATCGAGTGGTTGCGATCGAAACATGTCATGGTAACCTGCCGGCCGCGGTTCGAATCCCGGCCACGGTCAAAAATGAAAGATTATCAATAACAATTTTAAATAATTTGCATGTTGTAAAATTCCTTTCTTCATAAAATAATTTAATGAAAATTAAATTTAATGAACTTAAGCCTAATTAAAAATATTAAAAATTTGGATTAACATCCTAAGGATATTTAAAATTTTAGTATTTCGTCGCGGATAACCGGAGCTCTTATATGGTAGCACGGGAGTCCGGAGCCCCTGGAGCTTCGGTTTTAGCCTGACTAAGTCGCGGAAAGACTTTCTTAAAAAATCGGTTTCATACGACGATTTTTCATATTGAGGGTAAGTTTGGCTGCTGAAAGATCTTCCCGTGTGCTGTTTCTATATTATCATATGCAGCTTGCTCAACCGCAGAGCGCATAATCAGGTACCCGTGTATCCACTAGAAACTTTAAACATTTCTAGCTGCAAAACCAATACTAATGGAGCATCAGAACTTCGGATCTGGAAAATTCAAGTCTTTTTGAGTCGTTTTATTGACCATTTATGAAATTCGGTTTAGCGGTTCTAAAACTATAAGCTTCCAATGACACCTACTCAATCACATAGCTGAGGTACCCGTGTACCCGATAGTTTTTATATGAAAAAATTTTTAAATTTTTAATTAAAGGATTCTAAAATTTATATTATTTTTTTTTTTTTTTTGAAGGTAAAAATTTTAATGGGGTACAAATGTACCCTGGTAATGTGTTTGCGTGGTATTCTACGGTTAAGAACGCAGAGGATGTTAGACAGCTCCAGTCCCAAAACTAGGGCGAGTACATAGTTCTGCCGAGTTTTACGCACAATTTGTTGCATGTGTGTCTTGGTGGCGCTCACGACCTCAGATATTGCAACTGATTTCCCCGGAGTATGGCTCCCCAGAGGTAAATTTTTGAAACGTTTTAATTTTCTCCATTTTTTCAAATAAAAAAAAATAGACTAAGTAAAAGTTAAAAATTTCTTAAATTTTTTTTTTCTCTTTTACACCACTGTAAGTTGCTTAAATAATTATAAAAAATGGCTGTTGAATTTTTGTTAACAGCAAATTATATAAATAAGAATGTTCTAATGACAGTTGCTAAATAAGTTTTGTATAAAAAGCGTATCGCCGCCCTATTTGTGATTATGTCATATTTTATGTTCCAAAGTTTTCTGTTTTATTTCCTGTCTTCATTTATTTCTTGAATATCCTTCATATGATTTTGTTCCTTTTTGTACACACATTTTAAAACGAACGTATGTGGTGGCACTTAAGGTTTATCATGTATCATTGCAACAAATAAAATGATTTTAATTTTAGATTATTATTTTTGAAATGTGGGTAGAAATAAATGAAGACATTTCAAGCAGAGACATTTTAGATTTCAAGTTAAAAAAGAAAAAATAATCTATGGTTAACTTTTTGTACACCGAAAGATTTAAAAAAGTTTCTTCAAAGACTTTTGAAGAAAAATTTCAAAAAGTTCTTAGTGCTTTAAATTTTTTTACTGCGTACGAAAAGGTAAAAAAAAGTGCACAGTTGTATAAAATCGATACTTGAATCTTCGTAGGGGACCCGGATGTATTTAGGGTTGTCGCTTGTTGCCCATTGTTTACGACCCGGAGTTAAAAAACTTCTACTGCGATATCAGCTTTTAGCTGTCTTTAATATCTTCCCATCTACGGTTTGGATATTAATTATAGCCACAAAGTTTTTTCCCAAAAAGTCACACCAATAAGCAGGTCAATATAAACTCGCAAAGGTTGGTTCCCATGGTGGAGGAATAGACTCGAATCAGTAGCGAACTAAACTCAATTTAAACCCCCCTCAAGACAAGGTTTATGAATTAGCTGGACTTGTATAAGTTTTAAGCTATCTCAACGGTTTTCCTCTCCGGTTTTTGGATATTCATTACAGCTCACAAAGAGATTTTATAAGAAGTAACAGCAGAAACCAGATCTGTGTCCTAAGAGCAGCTTGTCCTGCTGGCAGCAGATGGACTCGGGTCAGCATCGATCTAATGAAGACGAAACAAGCGATAAATGAATTGGCTGCACTTTTATCAGTTTTTTGCTTCTTAAATATTTTTCTTCCTGGGATTTGGACATTAATTAAAGCCACTAAGTTTCATCCTAAGAAGACAAACGGACTATTTAATCAATATTTTACTTTGAGTGTTATTTTATCGTGTGTGATAAATAAATTTTGTATATTTCTTTGTTAGTTGGTATGTTTTTTAAGGCAAAAAGTTGAACTTGTGGTTTATGGCATAAAAGTTCGCATAACATATTGCTAAACATTAAAAACATAACTTTTCTATAAATATGCAACAAAATAAAACAACTAAAATAATTTTTGTGGTTTTTGTGTGTCATTTGGTAAAGTCATTTAAAGTTATCTGCTAGTGAATATGTATGGCGCTACAGCAAATAATGAAGGTAATAAAGATCTAATGGTTCAAAAGGTAACAAAGAAAACTATTATTGGAGTAAAATATAAAAATGGGGGACTAACAACAGAAGATATCTTTTTGTTAAATGAATGGTTTGTGTCTTTAATAACATAAATATGTAAAAATCTGTTTGCTATTTTCACTTAATCTGAATTTACATGTTTCATCTTTTGATGCTCAACTTCTTTTCAATTCCGGGCATCTCTATACCATCCCCCTTTCATTTTTTCTTCGCTCTCCTTAAAACATAAGAGTTCGGCTTCAAAAGATGAAAAATGTGAAAGCAGACTTAGTCATTGGACGAATAAGTAAGAACAGTAAAGTTTTTTTATTTTGTTTCTAAAACGTCGGAGTTTTTATTTAATTCTCCAAATAAAAAGAAATAGTGCAGCTGAAGCAAATCATCTGCCTAATCCTAAATATTTTCCACCGATTCCTACATGCAATGCGATTAAAATGTCGTGATTTTGACACGGACGACAAAGAACGTCCAGGGCAGCTAAAAAAAGTCCGAAGATGATAAATTGGAGGCCTTACTCTATAAATATTTTTGTCAAACTCAAAAAAAATTAACAAATACACACAGTATGGTTCGTTCAAAAGCAAGGAAATTTAGTACAACACGAATTGAATGAAGCAAGAAGATGATTTTTTATTTTCAAAAAGTTGCTTAAAACATGACTGGCGATGAAAAACGGATTTCTTATGACAATTCCAAGCGCAAGAAATCGTATGAAAAGCCCCGGCAACAATCCGATTCCACATTATAGCGTGTATTCGGTGCCTCCCGGGGGCTTATAGGGATCCCCTTAAGGATATTTTAGCTTCTGGTGCAGTATCCTCCAGGGAATTCAGGAGCAGCTAATACCTGGGATTCGGCAAAAAACTTAAATTCACAGATCTCTTGAGATCGCGGCTGACCAAGAATTCTATCTAGTAACACGGGAGTCAGTAGCCACACCGTCAGCGGACACCGGACTGACTGTTGGTTGAGGTCTCTGGGAGTATACTTCTTGCGGGAAATGCTTTCTGCCTTTGTGGGGAATTTTATCTTTCTTGTGGAAAGATACTTTCAGGGATCACGTCGTGGTTGTGTTTTAAGTGCAAAATCAACCCTCCCTCAAACCCTTCGGATCCTCCCTAGGCGGTGTTGCTGGTTAAACAGATACTGCTGGATCATTTTAAAAGTAGCGGCGATCAGAGCTAAAGCTAGCTCCTAAAGAAGGAGCGAGTGTATAATCTTGCCTGATTATACTCTTAAATTGCTATCAGGCTGTACTGTTTGCTCTCACACACACTGGTAAACGCTTTATTTGTCTTGTATTTGTCTTCTAGTGGTTCAGATCCACCATGAAGTAGTCCTTCGCGGCAGGTATCCACTTCAATATTTTCCACATCTGGTTTTGATGGAATCATTAGGGTTTAATCTTTTATTAGCTGCTGTAAACGGGTTAAACGATCGGATGGCAATTGTATCGATAAGAATTGACTTGTTAAAAGCGTTCATGCTCGCTAAAAAGTGAACTAGAAGCCGATCAATCCACTAAGCCAGAAAAAGATCTTATAAATGAATTAGAAACCAAACTAGAACCCAAACTAGAAGTAAACTGGAAACTAAACTGATTAAATAATTGAGCTAAAATCTACACTATGAGCAGACCCAGCAACTGAACTAGCAACTAAACAAAACACTAAATTAAAAACTAAATTATAAACTGAACTAAAAGTGAATCCGGAATAGCAAAAATTGTAGAATTTCTTCAAACGTAAAAGATACTTTGAAAGAGGATCTTGCATTAACAAAATCCTGCTTGAAACAATACCAGCGATGAAAAATGATTTTTTATTAACACAACCCGAAGCGCAAGAAATCGGATGTAAAGCTGAAGGCGAAAATCCAAATCCCTTTATATGATGGGAGTAAAAGGGTTAATGGACAGCTGCATTGATCGAAATTGGCTTATTTGAAATAAGCATTGGTAAAAAAAATCCTAGAATATGCACAGCGCTTGGCTGCATATTGCGAGACCAGTAAAAACTATTTTGGAAATATTGTTTGAGAAATATGGCCACTTCTGCCTTATAGTCAAAATTTTGCACCGTCCAATTACCATTTGCTTTGATCCATGCAGATCGATCTTCATAGAATAAAATTAATTTTAAGACAGGGTATCCCAAATTGGTTCTTTTCCTCAAAGATTCGGGAGTTCTTTTGGCGCGAAATCTATATGTTGCCAGATGGATGGGAAACGTCATAACTAACCATGGCAAATACTTTGAAGGAATTGATATTGTGCCCATATTTCACAGTAAAACTCAAAGTTGTCCAACAATTCCGCATATTTAAACTATTTAGCCAAAATAGTTTATACATTCAATTTTTATTATTTTTTAAATCTTAAATCTCCAATTGAAGCCCGAATGCGTTTTTAATAAAAACTCAGATCAAATTTTTCTTATAATCAACATAAAGGGCTTTCTTAATTCGTACTAACAAACTTTTCCAACTATAACCCTTTAAGAATTATTTGAATACCCGCGATTTTGTCTCTTGTTTGTTTTTTTTTTTTCATTCCGTCTGCACCTTGTAAATTTAAAAACACCCCTGATTTAAAAACGAATTGCTAAAAGCACGCGATTTCGTATAAATTAAGAAGCCTTTAACGAAAATGATTTTTGTTTTTTATAACTAAAACTTTATGCGAACGATGAGTTCTATATGAACTTAAATACAATTTATGACGTTTCATAAGGAAATTCCTTTTATGAAGACACTCGTTTAAATGTTTTGTAAATTGCAATACTTTTTCTAAAAGTTTAAGTTCTATTTTTTTTTTTTTGCTTTCTTAAAATCATGTGTTATGTTGTGTCTTTTATGGATAGTAACCCACTATTAGGCCTTGTAGTAATTTAACAAGAATGAAAGAAAAGCAGACAGTTCACATACAGAAACATATTAATTTAAACAAAAATAATACACCAATTTTTTGTTTTTGCAACAAAATCACAGTGTAAAAAGAAACGTTAAATTTAGAAATAAACCGCTATAAGAAATGTTGCAGTTTGAACAAAAAAGAAAAAAAGATTGTAAACGAGGGAGAGTTAGAAAAATAGAACTTAACAACAGAACTAAAACAAGTAAGAGTGCTATATTCGGCTATGCCGAATCTTATATACCCTTCACCATGATGAGATAAGAACAAAAAAATTATATACATAAATAACGTTCTTTAGATAGGTAAAAATAAATAGTAATTGAGCCACGCCAACTTTTCATTTCGCCATGCCGATGAATATAAAAAAAAACAAAAAATGTATATATGTACCTAACCCCGTTTCCTCTTTTGCCAAAGTTGATGTTTGAAATTCGTTTTATAATCTTAAAATCGTTTTTTAGAACATAAAAAAATTAAATAAAATAAATGAAAAAAAATTATTTTTGGGATTCGAACTGGCAATATCATCAGTCTCAGGAGAGAACTTAACAACTCGGCTACGAAAAAATTTGAGGCAGTCGTGGTTTTTTACTCATATCTCAGCCATTTGTGGACCGATCTTGCTGAATTTCAATAGCAAACAATTCCGGACCATATGTGACATAAATGTATAATAACCTGGCCCCCATCATATATGGGGTCTTCGGAAAAGCCATTTCTACGGACAGACGGACATCGTTAAATCAACTTCGCTCCTCATCAGGACCCAGAATATATATACTTACAGGGTCTAACATCAATGTTATAGAAATTACAAACGGAATGACAAACTTATAAATACCCTATTCACCACCTGTGGTGAAGGGTATAAAAAGACCAAAACAGAACTCGAACAAGATTAAGAAAAACTAGAACGTACATTGTATTAGATGTAAACTAGTAATAAACTAAAACTTAAATAGCCAGAATTTTAACTAACCCAGAACTGGGACCAAATTACGTTCTTCGATATCGATCAAAATTTTCATGTGAATTGTATTGTAATTTCGATCGATATTGAATGCTGTAATTAAAACCCTGAAATAAAACTGATCCTAAACTAACCCAAAAATTAATTAAAGCTGTACTAGAAATGAACTAGAACTATACTAGCAAAATTTGGGAGTTGTTGGTCTCCTATCAGACGGGTCTTAGGTGGTGGATACGGAAATGCCAGTAACAGGTAGTATCGAAATAAAATAGAAACCCCGAACCAAAGGCAACAAATCAGCGTCTGTACATCATGTTAGGTGTGGCTGAAGCAGGAGTCCAACTTGCATCAAGCGGCTCGCTATACAAGTATGTCTTCAAGAAACTGTACTAGAAAATAACTAGAATGAAACAGACCTTAACTAGGACTGTAGAAGAACGTATCAAGAGCTAAACTGTAACTAAACTAGAACTGGACTAAAACTGAAATTAAACTAAACCAGAACTGAATTACCACTGAACTAAAAGTGAACTGGAACCAAACTAGCAGTGTACTAGAACTGAACTTAAAATTAACTTAAACTGAACACAAACTGAACAAAACTAAAACTTAAAATCAAAATAAAGTTGGTTTATTAAAACTTCACATATAAAACAAAAAAAACCTAACCAACAGTTGTCTTTAAGCCACCCTCGTTAACAACAAATAGTTAACAACATACAGCAAGTAGCTAGTTTAAATGTAACGTTCGATCGTTATCACTAAATCAGAGGTTAATAGAGCTTAACATTAATACCATCAGACCATCAATTTAGTCACACAAAAAAACACACATACAACTACTCAGATGGCCATTTATATTGAGCTTCAGCTAAAAAAAAACTAGCAGCTTTTCATATCATCATTTAAGAGCCTTCTCCAATAACCCTTTAAGGTGCAACAAAATACATACATTTTAATTTAAGTTCGGCCACAAAATAGAGAGTGCGCAAAAAACCATTGTTCACGTACAATATTGGCTTGTTTTCATATCGCCAATAATAATGCACACCAAAAACGATAAGTGCCAATAACAACAAACTGATCATAATCAAGATCATGATCAACACCAGCGCCAGCACGTTCAACCAACCACCTTCACTGTGATAAAAGAAACAAAAAACTGTCAGAAATTTCCTTGCCAATTTTTTTTTTAAGCTGAAAGACACTTGTTGCTTTTCTATTCTACGAAATGAAATCCATCATTCGGAGATTTTTCTCAATAGTCTTAAATAGACAGTTTATGGCTGTGATCTTTACGGTATTTTTGATCATCCATCCATTTCACCTGCAGCTTGAGCCATGTAATCAATCTTCGGTTTAAGGTTTTCTAGTCTAAAAGAGACTGTTTGGTTGGCTTTGTAATATATTTTTGTTTCATTGTAAATTACTTTAATAAGTTAAATATAATAATTTGTTTAAAAGTTTTACACTCAAACCGAGAAAACTGTATATTTTTACACTATCAACATTATGTTGCAAGCAAAAACTTCTGATATTGTATTAACAAAATGGTAAGAAAATAATGAGTAGGCAGCAGCAGCAGCAGCAGTTGCAATTTTATTAGCTATAAGAATGCAATCGTTCGAAAAAATTTTTATTCTATTATTAAAAAGACTAAAAGAAAATGTAAAAAATAGGTGCTAATCACTGATTAATTTACTTTTAGGCCATAAGTCCAGAATTCAGTTTAAGTTTAGAATTGAACTGGAACTGCGAGTAAAACTAAAGAAAAAATGTGAACTTGGTGAACAGTTCTAGGTTTTGAAAGCAACTAGAACAGAACTTGAAGAGATCTAGAACAGAACTGGAACAGTAATGGAACAGATATGAAATAGAACTAGATTAGAAATAGATCACAACTAGAATAGAACTAGAACAACACTAGAACAAAAGTAGAACAGAACTAGAACAGAACTTGAATAGAACTAGAACAGAACTTGAACAGAACTAGAACTGAAATAGAACAGAAATAGAACAGAACTAGAACATAACTAGAACAGAACTAGAACAGATCTAGAAGAGAACTAGAACAGAACTAGAACAAAACTAGAACAGAACTAGATCAGAAATAGAACAGAACTAGAACGGAACTAAAACAGATCTAGAACAGAACTAAAACAGAACCAGAACAGAACTAGAGTAGAAATAGAACAGCAATAGAGCAGAACTAGATCAAAACTAGAGCAGAAATAGAAAACAACTAGAACAGAACTTGAACAGAACTAGAGCAGAAATAAAACATAGCTAGAACAGAACTTAAAGAAAACTAGAAGAGAGCTTAAACATAACTATAACTGAACGTAAACTGATATTGAGTTAAAACAACACTCAATTAGAACTGAACTAAAAGCAAAATAGAAATGAATTTATCTACAATGAATCGAGAACTAAACTAAAATATAACTACAGGCTTTTCGTTTATTTCTTTGGTTAATTTTTCCGAATTCACTTTGACCAACTTGTGAAAATTATGATAGAAAGACTCAGCACAGAACAAATAAACAAAGATGTTCAATTTTATTTTGAAAGTCATTATTCGATTATTCACACACAAAGATCATATCGAATAATGAGCGATGACTCCTATTTTGCCCTCAATGGTCACCTTAATAAAAATATTGGGCACCCCAAAATCCTAGAATAATTGCTAGACATCGAATGCGTCCGCTTATATGGCCAGATTGGTGTGGAATTACTTCAGAAAAGATCATTGGTCCATATTTTTTTGAAAACGACGAAAAAGTTGCGGTTGTGTGAATGCATGAAAACCGGGAAATGTTACAAAAATTAAGGCCAGAGCCAAAAATGGAGACACAGATCGTCCATCCTGCTATGGTTTTTTAATGGCGATCATAACATTTCCTTTGTGCAATTAGAATTAGATATAGCACAGAACTAAAATAGAACTAAAATGAACTGAAACTAAACCAGAACTGCCCTTTAACTGACATCAAACTTCACAGAAAAAAAATTAATTTCAAATAATAAAATTGTGACATTAATTTAAAAATTAATTAAATATGCATTAGTAAATTAATTAATAGTATCAATTAAATATTTTTTGATATTAACAGCACATTTTGCAAGAATGTCGTTGAAATAAGTAAACATTCAATTCACTGGATTAAATGTTTAATTAAAACTAATTTAAGTTTTGATTACTTGTTTAATTAAAAAAAAAACTGGCGGGATTTTTTAACTTAACTAAATAAGAACTAAAATAGAACCGAACTGAATCTAATCTGAGCTAGAACTGAACTGGAACTATTGAAACTGCAGTTAACTTTTGAGCTAAATGAGTGCATCTGAAACCATAATCTTTTTTTTTTTTTTTTTTTTTTTTTTTTTTTTTTTTTTTTTTTTTTTTTTTGTTAGAATTTTAAAAGTTAACCTTTCCATAAATGTTTTTTTTTTTTTTTGCTAATTTCTAGCACGAGATATTATATAAAAATATTTTTTTTTATTATTTCTTATTTTGTACTTAAGCTTATTGTTGTGGCATACACTTCAAAATTTATTCATTTATGATTTATTTACGTACGTCGTGCTCATATTTATCAAACTCTAATTAATCGTTGATAAACCAATCTAGACACTAAATACCACATTGCCTTCTTCATGAGTAGTTTACATCGTCATTGGGCTGAGGCAACATATTTAGACTGTATTACATACTGTTGCTTCCCTCTGCACCAGAAAACCACACAAGTCTGGGTTTCTTGTAAAACTTATTGACTGACTGCCTGACTGACGTACCCGTTTGTATGTTGGCCATTCAAATCGCAGCAAGTCTCCAAATACGAACGAAATTGTTTAGTACTTATTTGTATTTATACCCATAATATAAAAGTATTTTTTTCATTTTTGGTTTTTATTTTTGATTTTCTTTCTTGTTTCAGTTTGTTTTTCTTTGCCTCGTTTGGTCGTTTTACAATTATTGAAGATGTAATCATTTTAGGATTTTTTGTGGTTAACTCGTGTCCAACAAATAAAACACTCTTTAAATACTGGCATTTTTATTTTTCCACATTTGATGTAGTTTTCGCTTGTTTTTAGTACTTAAAATAGTTGCACAAATTATTGGTTCCAATTTTTTTTTTTTTTTTTTTTTTTTTTTTTTTTTTTTTTTTTTTTTTTTTTTTTTGAAGAAAAAAATAAAGATTATAAACATGTATGTAAAAGTTTTCATGTAATATAATACAAAACAGGGTGTAAAGATTCGAATTTAAAAAATAATTTGAATTAAAATTTTATTTAATATTTCTAGAGTTTTTTTTAAGGTACATACTAAATTATTAATAGAATTTAGATGAATATTAATTGATAAATTAAATTTATCAAAAACTACTATAAATTGTAAATGTTGCCAAAATTTTCTATAAAAAAAAATTCTACAAAATTTCTTATATAAAGTCATTTTTAACGAAATAATGTTAACAAAATTTCCTATTAAAAGTTTATATAACCACAATTGTCTTTAAAAAGTAAATTTTAACAAAATATTCTATAAAAAATAATTTTAAAAAAATTCCCTATATAAAATAATTTTAACAAAATTTCCAATAAAAAGTAAGTTAAACCAAAACTTCCTACAAAAAGGTAATTATAACAAAATTCCCTAAAAAAAGTAAGTTAAACAAAAATTTTCTATAAAAAGTAAATTTTAACAAAAGACCCTATTAAAAATAAAATTTTCCATAAAAAGTAAATTTTAGCGTAATTTTCTATAAAAATTAAATTTTAGCGACATTTTCTATAAAAAGTAAATTTTAGCAAAATTTTTTTATAAAAAGGTAATTTTAACAAAAATTCCTACAAAAAGTAAATTGTAGTAAAACTTCCTATAAAAAGTATATTTTATCCAAATTTCTTATAAAAAGTAAATTTTTACAAAATTTCCTATATAAAAGGAAATTTTAGAAAAATTTACTATACATCGTAAGTTTTAGAAAAATTTCCTATAAATCGTAAGCTTTATAAAAATTTCCTTTAGTAGCAAATTTTAGCAATATTTTCCATAAATGGTAAATTGTAACAAAATATCCTAGAAACAGTAAACTTTAACAAAATTTCCTATTATATAAAAAGTAAATTTTTAACAAAATTTCCCTTATAAAAAGTAAATTTTTAACAAAATATCCCATATAAAAAGTAAATTTTTAACAAAATTTTCTATATAAAAAGTAAATTTTAGCAAAATTTCCAATAAATAGTAAATTTTTGCAAAATAACCCATAAAAAATAATTTTACAAAATTTCCTATAAAAAGTAAATTTTACAAAATTTCCTATAAAAAGTAAATTTTACCAAAATTTCCTATAAAAAGTAAATTTTACCAAAATTCCTATAAAAGGTAAATTTTACCAAATATCCTATGAAAAGGAAATTTTAAAATTTCCTATTAAAAGTAAATTTTAGCAAATTTTTCTATAAAAAGTAAGTCTTAGCAAAATTTTTCTATAAAAAGTAAATTTTATAACAATAATTTTAACAACATTTTCCATAAGAAATAATTTTACAAAATTTCTTATAAAAAGTAAATTTTACCAAAATTTCCTATAAAAAGAAAATTTTACCAAAATTTTCTGTAAAAGATAAATTTTACCAAAATTTCCTATAAAGAGTAAATTTTACCAAAATTTCCTAAAAAAAGTAAATTTTAGCAAAATTTCCTAAAAAAAGTAAATTTTTACCAAAATTTCCTATAAATAGTAAATTTCCTATAAAAAGTAAATTTTAACAAAATAACCCATAAAATCATTTTAACAACATTTTCCATAAGAAATAATTTTACAAAATTTCTTATAAAAAGTAAATTTTACCAAAATTTCCTATAAAAAGTTATTTATAGCAAAATTTTCAAAACTAGTAAATTTAAACAAAATTTGCTATAAAAAGTAAATTTTGACAAAATTTCCCATAGAAACTAAATTTTGTCAAAAAACCTTTGCTTTTAATTATATAAAGTCAGCAGGATTTTGGCGTAGATTGTCGTATATAAATAATTATGTGCGTTCACATTATCAGCACATGAAATGCAATGAAAATTGTTGCATTGCGCCGATAGTGTGATCTAAGCTTAAGACCTTTAAAATTTGTTTTATTTGGTAACGATCAATATTTGTTTTAAACAACTGCAGAATAATTTTATTTACAAGCTGTTTTTTTTGAAAATTTAAGCGATTTCATAATTTTTATTTTACACCCTGTATTTGATTGTAATTCGATAATTTGTCCATCGTGCCCTTTTTGCTAAACTCTTCCCTTTACTCCGTTCTCATGTAATCACTGCTTATAAAATCAATTTTATAAGCTCACATAAAGACGGACTGTTGGATGGACAGACTGACAAGCATACAAACTGACTTTGCACTGTGGTGTCTAATGAAAAATATATAGTATTATATATAACATACTACTTGGTTAATACATCAAAGATATGAATGGCAAAAAAATAACGATACTGGAACTTAAATGAAACTTAACTAGAACTTAAATCGTACTGAACTAGAACTTCACAACTCAAGTAGTAGTTCATAAAATTTAAGTAGAGTTGAACAGCAATCGACTGGTCAAGAAACTGAACAAGCAGCTTAACTAAAAAACTTAACTTAAAACTAAACCACTGAACTGAACTTTGCTTCCAAGTTGGAGAATAGCGGATATTTAACAAATGTTGAGTGAAGCCATTCGCAAGGTCTGATCTCAAACTTAAATAAAAACAGAAGTAAAAGCTGAACCAGGAATTGATCTTTAAGGACTCAACAACTAAAAACACCATTTTTCTCCCAATGATATTTCATAACTTAGAAATTTAAAAATAATTACTTAAATCCAAGTTATAAGCTTATTTTAAAAAAAAACCTAAAATATCACTTATTTAGCAATTAAAACCACTGTGGATTGTTGTTTCGCCATTTGTACACCTTGTTTGATATACATATAACGTTTTAAACTATTTACTTTCGTTAGACCATAAGTGGTGTTGCTGCAACAAAGTCATGATGTATGTCTTGACCATATTGCTGCATTTCTGTGGCTACAACTACTCAAGCCATGAATGAGTGGCATGCTGTAATGAAAGCATGCATGGGGTTGTGTTGCAAGTACGGGCGTGTGTTAAGATGGTGGTATGGATCAATGGCATGATTATTTAAACATTAATTTATGTTTACATGTGTTTATAGCGCCCTCTAGTATGTAATTTGATAGTCGTTTGCAATAAGAATGAGAGAGAGAAGATCAAATCACGATCATTAAAAACTTAAATCGCTAGTTCTTAAAATTTTTTTAGAGAAAATAAATACGAGTACACATGAGTTTCAGATTTAAATGATATTTAAAGGAATGAAAATATTAAAATGTTTTAAGTGTTCAAACAGTTTGAAAATTCAGAGAAAGTTGATTGGAAATATTAAATTGTTTTTTTTTAAGCAACTTTTTTTCAATATTTCTTAAAGTCATAAAGTCAAAATGTCGTAAATGATATATTGACATTTTTTGAAGGAATTCTTAATCACAAATAAAAATTATTTAAATCGCTTACAATTTATTTTGACACTTAGTAGAACTATCCTGTGCTATAACAGGGTGTCTCAAATCACAATTAGAAAAAAGTCTAGAATAATATTTTCTATAGCTTGTTTCATCAAAATCAATTAAGTGATTTTGAAATTCGGTATTTACTTTTAGTTTTAGTTTTAAAAATTAACTCTTTAAAATCACTGTTGCAATAAAAAAAAACCCCATAATAAGACCTGCACTGAGGGGGGCTCCAATAGGAAGAAAAATAAGCTTGAAGCTTAGAAATTCAATACCACAAATATCTTAAAAAGACATGTGAACCTCAGGAATAAAGTTTAATTAAAACAAGATAATCCAATGAGTGGGAAGAATGTGAATTGGGAAAAATCTAACAAAATTTTACTAGAAGACAGGATAAATACTAAAATGAGAAAATTTTCGTATTTAACTGCACACAGTGGGGGAATTTGACAAAAAATGGGAGATGCACAAGAAAATTTTAATTCATACAAAATCGTCCCTCATTTGTTGTACTTTTACTGTCAGAGTTCAGTGTCCATTCGAACCTGTGATAATTAACTTGATCAAAATGGATATAGAACTGAATAAAGACACAGAACAAATTCTCGCCAATTTTTTTTTTCAATTAAACCATTAATCAAAAATAACTTAAAAATTTAATCAAGTGTATTAAATGTTTCCTTATATTAACAATATTTCTGCAGAAAATGTTGTAAATATCAAAAAATATTTAATTGATACTATTAATTTGTTTACTGGAGCAAATTTAATTAATTTTTTAATTAATATCACAAATTTTCATATTGCAATCAATTTGTTTTTTCTGTGTACTGAGCGAGATCTAAACTAGAAATAAACTAGAATTGTACTAGACTTCCTTTTTAAAGCCTGAAAGGTGTATGTATCAGTTTTCGAAACTAATCATTAAATATCGTTCTTTAGTGTTCGGTACGCCAGATTTGTGGAAAACACAAACGCTAATAGTGGTTGTGTAGTAAATCATAAAAAAATAACGTTTCTCTGTTTGTGATCTGCGAACACACAAATAATACTTTACTTATTCAACTCAACAAAAAGATAAGAACTTCTAGAAGGCCTCTGTACCCCTTCTTTTGGATGTACAAGGCCGGCTCGCTCCATTCCATACTCATATCTTTTTTACACACGTTGTCATTGCGGAGTAGGCACATAAAAATGGTAACGGGATCAAAAAAAAAAATAATTATTTTACTTTTGCTTGTGCAAAAAAATAATAAAAAAAAAAAATACATAGAAGCGAATGTGGAATGTGCATCTTATCCTTTATACGAAAGAGACGAGGCATTTTATGAGGCCTTTTTTAATTGAATTGAAAGATATTTTAAGCAGCCTTTTATAAAGGCCTGAAGTAAGAAGGTCTTCTAAATTTTTCAGCTGGGATTTTCTATTTATTTTCGAACACTGGTTTCTGTACACCTTTTTTTATTTTCCCATTGTGCTTTGAAAAAAAGAAACAAATTTTCTCCTCAACTTCAAATATTTGTTTAAGTCCCATTTTCAATGTTATAGCACTATCTACTATAAAGCAAAGTCTATTTTATTTTTATTTAATTTGTTATGCGTTTTTAGTTTTAAAATTGAAAAAGCCATTTTGCTGCCAATTTAACAAACACTTAAACCAATTTAGCACTTGAACGCATTTTCACATACACAGATATGGGAAAGTGTAAGTAAAACTGACTCCAGCATCCAGTATCTTGTCTTACTCTAGGGATATATCTGTATTTAATAGAATATTATTTGGAAGTGTCCCTTTATCCTTGATAGGATAACATTTTGTTTGTTTTTTTGTTTCTTCTTGTCTACACTAAGTTCTAAACAAATATTATTGAAACTCCTACTTGTTCTTTTAAGTTGTTTGTCCTTTTCCATGCAAAATACTCCATCCAAAAAGTGTTACTGCATCAAAGTGTGAAAATGTCAATGTCGTATTTAACAACAATGTTTGTTGCAATAGGGCAAAAAAAAAAAACAAACTGTCTTTATGTCAATCGACAACATGCTGCAACATGCCTTTGCTTTTTGGGAAAAAGAAGAGAAAAATACTAAAATAAAAAATAAAATATTTATACGTAAAAATAGCTTTTGGCAGATTGAGTTAAAGTTTGGCTTTTACGACTTTTTCTTGTTCAATGAAAAATAGTAAGGGTATTCATAGTTCTTTGGGAATGCTTTGTTAAGTAATTACGAAGTTATTAAGATTATGTAAATATGTATTTAGAAACCGTAAAATTTAATTTAAAACTACATGTACATTAGGGTGGCCGTTATTTTTTTTATTTTGATTTCTTGTATTCTCCCCCCCCCCTAAATCGGTTCAGTTTTCTGTAAAAAAAAATACAAACAAATTTCGTAGCGATAAGTTGTGTTTTAGGGGGGGCGTCCGTCTCTCAAAGTTTGCCATCAAGCCATTTATTCAAAGGTAATTTGTTCGCGTATGACTATCTTCTAAAAACAACATTTCACAAGAATATGATATATGGCAATATTTTAGCCCTTCTAGTCAAAAAAATAAGCCTCTAAGAAAGTTTTTTGCTAAAATCAATATTTTAGAAAATAATTAAGAAAATAAAAACAAAATACCAAACATTTTATATACGTTTTATATATATAAAAGGGGGATTTAATGTCAAGTGACCCAATTTTGAAAAATATGTCCTTCGATTTAAATGAAATTTACACCAATTTTAGTACTGTTAGATAGTAGCTTAGACACAAATTTTCAACAAGATCGGTCAAAAAGTTTCTGAGTTAGAGGGGGTCAAAGTTTGACATTTTGGCCATACAGGTGTTCTTTCTCATCCATGTAACTTATTACCTATTGGTGTAAGCAAAATTTTTCCCAAGTAGCTTAGATAGCTTTTTGATCAAACTTTTTAAAAAAATTGTTTTTGTTTTTTTAAAAAATTTTTTAAATTTTTTTTTTTTTTAAATTTAACACTTGGCTAAAAAAATAAAAAAAAAAGTTTTAAATTTAAAAAAAAAATTTAAAAAAAACAAAAAAATATTTTTAAAAAAGATTGATTAAATAGCTATCTAAGCTACTTGGGACAAATTTTGCTAACACCAATAGGTAATAAATTATATGGATGAGAAAGAACACCTGTATGGCAAATTTTGACCCCCTCTACCTCTGAAACATTTTGACCGATCTTGTTGAAAATTTGTGTGTAAACTACTATCTAATAGGACTAACCTTGGTGTAAATTTCATCCAAATCGGAAGACATCGATTTCAAAATTGTGTCACTTGACATTAAATCGCCTTTTTATACATATAAAACGTATATAAAATGTTTGGTATTTTGTTTTTATTTTCTTAATTATTTTCTAAAATATTGATTTTAGCAAAAAACTTTCTTAGAGGCTTATTTTGTTGACTAGAAGTGCTAAAATATTACCATATATCATATTCTTGTAAAATGTTGTTTTTAGAAGATAGTCATACGCAAACAAATTACATTTGAATAAATGGCTTGATGGCAAACTTTGAGGGGCGGACGCCCTCCCTAAAACACAACTTATCGCTACGAAATTTTTTTGTATTTTTTTCTACATAAAACTGAACCGATTTGGAGGGGGAGAGTATAAGAAATCAAAAAAAAAAAGTTCTCCATACAACTAACGGCCACGCTAATGTACATATTTAAGTTTTCAGTTTTCCAAACACAGAAAAAATTCTCTCCTTTTTTCAATTAAACCATTAATCAAAACTAAAATCAGTTTTAATTTAAAAGTTAAACAAGTGAATTAAACGTTTACTTATATCAAGAAATGTATGTTCACACTTAAAAAATCTTTGATAAAAAAATTCGAAAAAGCGTGACCACTCAATTGATCAGCGTTTAGCTTTATTTTTAAAAATTTCAATTGATTTACTAAACTTTATTTCTGTGAAGATTGTAGTATAATTAAGTTCATACAATGTTAAATGCTATTTCAACTAACAAGCGTTTTGGAAAATCAAACAATTGTTCAAAAAAACTAGTGTTTACGTCTACGACGTCAAATAATTTGTAAGTGTGACCATAGCATTAGTTTTCTTCAACGGCACTTTCGTTTAGCGTTTGGGGCACAGATTGATGGTACTTAAGTAGTACAGTCACTGTCTATATATACCTATATGAAAGTGACATATGGGCAATTCCATATGTGACTGACTCTATATTTGGCACAATTTGCGTTTTGTTTTGTCATATATTATGATTAGTAATATTTTTTAGTCTCAATTTATACATGTCTATGTAGCAGTTTCAGCAATTATCCGATAGAGAAAAAAATGGCAGCCACTGATATTTTGAAATACCTATGATTTATTTAGTAAAATATAAACGTGACTGCAAAAGGAAGTCGTTTTCGAGAGTGTTTTTAAACTTTAATAATCGTCCTCTGCACTTTCGTAATAACTTTAATTTGTGTTTTTATCGAAAGTTCAAGAAACAAACTATTACAAAATGCTGAAATAAAAGCGGTTAAGGTACGTTCAGACTGATGAAATATTTGAAAGCAATCATCAAATATTTCATTAACGTAGTCTGAACACAAAATATTTTTGAGTGTCAAATAAAATAAAAGCTGATTTTGAGCAAATAAAAGTATTTGCCGGCAAACAAATATTTGTCCAATGTGAACACAAAATATCAAATATTTTAGTTATTTTTGAGCAAACATTTATTTGATATTACAAAAAAATTGTAAGAGCAAACAACGACAAATAATTTTAGTCAGAAGCAATTTTTCCTGTAAGTTTTCGGATTCTTTACAGTTTTAAAGATTTTTAATAATTAGTAGACTTTGCTATCATGCCGCTATTAGCAAATTTTTTGCGAATTTCCGTTAATTTAGCAATTTTTGACGAATTTATGCCATTCCTTATAGTTTTAGGGACTTTGAATAAATTTTATGTCTTGTTTGAAATTTAATTTAATTAAAATTGTTTGCAAATTTTCGATATTTTTTGCAAATTTTTTTTTTTTTTTTTTTTTTTGTTTTTTAATCAATTTAACGATTTCAAATAAATTTTAGGTTTGTTTCCAAGTTTGCAATTTTTTGAAAATTTTAGCCATTTTCGCGATAGAAGCGATTTCTTCAAGTGATTCTTTGCAGCTTTAACCATTTTTAATAATTATTAAACTTTGCTATCATGCCGCTATTAGCAAATTTTTGCGAATTTTCGCTATTTTAGCAATTTTACCGAATTTGCCATTCCTTATACTTTTAGTAAATTTTATAGCTTGTTTGAAATATGTATTAAAAATTTTCGCGAATTCCCGCTATTTTTGGGAAAAAAATTTTTTTTGGTATTTTTCGACAATTTGTTGTTTAACCGATTTCAAATCAATTTTAGTGTTTGTTTTAATAATTATAAGGATTTGCTATAATACCGCTATTAGCAAATTTCCACTAATTTAGCAATTTTTATCGCATTTTTGCCATTCCTTACAGTTTTAGACACATTTAATAAATTTTATGGCTTGTTTGAAATATCTTAATTTTTCGCGAATTTTCGCTTTTTTTCTTTTTTCCCGACATTTTGTTTTTTATCCGATTTCCAAGTTTGCAATTTTTCGCCAATTTTAGCCATGTTCCCGTTACCCATTGTCTTCCAGTTTTTTTCCTTTAACATTCTCCTGTTCTAACACTATAAGAGATGCTGATCCACAGAATAAAAGAAATAAAATAGCTTCTGCGCTCATTTTTACTATTTGGGAAATATATTTTTATTTTTAGACACTTTCATTAAACAATTATTTAATATCAAAAAAATATAAAATTTTTTTCAAATATATCAAAAAATGGAAAACATGATCTTAGAGAAAACCTTAGTAAAGAAAACAAGAAGGTTTATTTGGTTGATCATGAATGACGACATAGAATCACAACACAGGGACATACCCTAGAGGAAAGGAAACTAACAGCAAACTTGTCACGTTACATTTCTAAAGTTTAACTTTTAGACTTGTCACCTTAACATGGTGATGTCCTAGGAGGGGGTAATTTGGCTCCTTTTTAACACTTTTTAAGAGGCAAATGGATACATTCAATTTTGGTTAAAATAATGCGGGTCACAGATATTGTCCCGAGTGAACCATGTTAATATTATAAATCATCTTCATATAAAGTAATAGAAGCAGATAGAATCAGCCACTACCCGGACAAAATTCAGTCACATTAATAGTTTTGTGTTAATTTAAATAATACTTCCGATTTCCATAAATCCGAAAAAAGTCAAATAGACACCCGGAGAAATTCAAGAGATTTTATAAATTGGAAGAGTTAGCTGAAGTACAAAATATAAGTTTTAATATTAGCCTAGTCTTACTTATTAAGCATTTTCTAATAATTTTGAATTCAAACTAAATTTTTGGCCGCCTAAGAGTTCCCCTAGTAACTAGAAAATCTATTTTTGCCACCATCATTAATCTCATGTTAACACTTTTCTTTTTTAGAAGATATTTTCAATTGGCTACTTGTTGCTACTCTTTATTCTATTTTTTTTTCTCCCTTGACCCCCTTTTACCCCAACTATCATTAAAAAAAATCGTTGGTATCTGGCAATCTTAGAATATTCCTTTTATCCTTAAACATTTTTTTTCAATTTTTTCCTTTTGCTGCTGCTCTTCCAAAAAAAAAAAAAAACAAAAACATCAATGTTTGTATGGCCAACCATCATATCAACATAATCATCATCATTCATTGTGTACACAAAAAAAAAAAACAGCGTTGGAGACGGTTGGGAATTTGGTAAGCTGGTTAGCTGGCAATATGAGTAAAGAGTGAGTTACAGTAGCTTTGAGAGCAAGTGACATGAAAAACTTCTTTTGTGCAACAAGTTTAACAAATTTGCAACTGATAAATGATTTTTATATCCACGTACAACACCTTTTATTTATTTTATTAAAGTTGTTCGTCTTGTTGTTGTTGTTTTTGTTATTGCCATTTCCTTTGTTATTAAAAGCCAGTGGATCTGGTGGTGTGATATGGAGAGCTGAAGAACATGATGAGGGCAATTGCCTAGCTCTAAAGAGTGTATGCTGGTGTGTGGTCATTAATAAATGTTTCTAAATGCGAGCATACTATATATGTATATGGACATTTATGAGTAATAAACGAATGTTTATATAAAACTTTTAAATGGACAGTGGGACAAAATAGGCTTAAAGATGAAAGAAATATGTATGTATGTTCTTAAAATTAACAAAAATTCAAAAGCTTTTGGAAACCAAACGTATTGAGTACGTTTTGGAGTAAACGTGCACTAACTTAGAAAAAATTATGGCTCGAAGGCCCATTTAAAGTTAGACAAGATTTTGAATTTATGGCAAAGCAGTAACACTTACATCACCGTGCTATAAGAAATAATCTGATTTGAAAATTCATAAGTTAATTAAATTTTCCATATTGAAACTTTTTTTGTTTTTATTTTTTCTTTAAAAGAAATCTATTCTTAACAAAATTTGAAGGACCAAATTATTAAAAAAATATTTGCAAAAAATAAAAACAAAAATTGCAAAAACTTCGTTCATTCTCAAAATTCCCATTCTATTAATGATTTTTAACGTTTTAAAAGGCCTTAAAATTGACTGCATGTTCGAAAATTTCGAACTTTAGCTTTCATATATAATTTTTTATGGGATCTGCGCTGGCGCAAATAAACTTTTTGTGCCCTAAGGCGAGGCATTCATATCACAAAATTACTAATAATAACAGAAACAAGAAAAAACTACCGCTGCCCATGGAACCTAAGATCAAAACATTTGTTGATTTTTTTAGCAACTACAGGAACCATGAAATACAATTTTTTGGTTCGTAGGACCTTAAATTATATTTCTATATTTTAAAAACTCAAAACTTATTCGTCCGAAGGACTATAACTCTAACAAAAAAATACTGAAACAAACAACAACTGTTTGAAGACCGGTTGCCCATAGAATCAAGGATCTAACCACTTGCTAGATAACTAAACAAAATTGTCGATTTTAAAAAACATTGAAAAATGATTTTGTTAGTTCGAAGCAGGTCGGTGGAGTCGTAAAAAAATAGTTCTTATTCCTACTCCAACTGTTGAAATTTTGTAAGTTCGACTCCAACTCCGACTTCCACTCTTACATTGATGCTAAATATGTATAAGACTGGTCGTAATTTGACTTTTAACTCTTTTGTTTAATAAAGTACCTTTTAAATGGTTAAATATAGCAAGTACAAATTTCAAATCGATATTTAAAATATTGCATCGCCAATTTCGAAGAATTTTGTATTTTGGAAAATATTTTTAAATATTTTATGGCGAAAAGTTTTGGAATCGGAGTCGCGAGTTTTGTGGGTACTTCGACTCCGACTTCACAGCTCTGATAAAATAAATTTAATTGAAAAACTAAAAAAAACATTAGTTCGAAGGACCATCACTCTTATAATAAATACTGAAACAAACAAGAACTGTTTGAAGACCGGTTGCCCATAGAATCAAGGATATAATCATTTGCTTAATATTTAAAAAATTGTGAATTTTGTAAGAAATACAGAAACAATGAAATACAACCTCTTGGTTCGTAGGACCTTAAATTATATTACTTTAATTAAAAAAAAAACCCAAAAATCATTGTTTCAACGAAGCATAACACTTTCAATAAAAACTGAAATAAAACAATGTTGGAAGCAATTGCTGCATAGATGAAAATATCTCATAACAAATACAGAAACAATTAAAAAAAGTGTTGGTTCGAAGGACCTTAAATTATATAACTTTAATTTAAAAACCAAAAGATCATCTTATCACAAATACAAAAACCATTAAAAAGTGTTGGTTCATAGGACCTTAAATTACATAACTTTTATTAAAAAACTAAAAGATCATTAGTTCGAAGGACCACAACTCTTCCTAATTTTAGTCAAAAAATTCGTTTTATATTTTTAGTTCAAACAGGTCAAGGATTGAGAAAATATTTCTTGTAACATATAGCAACATAGAATATAAATTATTAAAATAATAAGACCAACTTTTAGTACAAAAGATTTTCTATACGACCACAAAATAGTCGTTGAGGTACAACACAGTATTTTTTTTTTTTTTTTTTTTGTTCAGAAATTTATTGATATTAATGGAAAAAATACCAAACGTTATTATTCAACAATAAATCTTAATAATTACCAAAATCAAATTAAGCAAATTGTGTCTAAAAATATTAAAAATGTTTCTAGAAACTCAATATCTTTAAATATATTTTTTATCTGCTTTAAAACAAAAATCCCCCTTTCTCCGGTCTATCTTTCATCTAATCAACTTTTTAATTAAACCATTTTAATAAAATTTCTTAACTCAGGACATTGAACTCGTTCCTCGTCATCCTGTGTATAAAATTCTCTGCAAAAAATAAATAAATAAAATTTCTTTTAATAAATCTGTATTCCAGATTTTTTCAACTCCTAGAGTTTATTTGCATTAATTTTTTTTTTTTTTTTAGAAATACGTGACATTTAACTGAATTTATTTTTGACTAAATACATTTAATACCAAAGTTTTGTAAAATTAAATAAATAGACAAAAGCAAGAAAAAAAATACACCGACAATTGTGTCATTCACTGGCAACTTACGATGAGTCGAGTCTAATTTTAAATATTTACATTTATTAATAAAAACAAATTTTAACCCAACTCCCTCCCAGCAACCCCATTCAATAGTTAAGAAAAAAAAAATTAAATTAAACAAATCATAAAACTGATTGACGACGACACAGCAAATATAAGAAAATCGTGCGTTAATATTTTGCCATTTCTAAAATCAACAGTATGCAACAAAAGTTATCTTACAAGGGGTAAATAATTGTTAACGAATGTTCATGTAAGCTTTAAGTATACAGTAGAATCTCACAAATTCGAACCATCTTAAATTCGAACCGTCCAGAAATTAGAACCGGCCATTTCTAATGTATTGGACGCTTCTAATTTCTGGAAGTGTTTTTTTTTTTGTTTTTATTTCTACTAGGTTTCTTATGATTTTGAACTTAATAGGCGAAAAACCATATCAAACGCTCTAAAATTAGAACAAGTGGAAGTGTTTTTTTTTTTTGCATTTTCACTACAAATTTTTTTTCCGCTCATTAAAGTAAAAATAAAACGGGAATCACCGAGTTATTGGTGGTGTGTACAACTCGGTCATATGCGTACGAAATTTGATATGCTTGTACAAATTTGGGTCAGCTGATAACTGAAGGTCAAAGTGAAGTGTTAATACATGTGAAAGATAGAAAAGACAAACAAAGGCGTGAGTGGAAATCGTTTAGTTTAAAGAAATAAAAAATAAAGACCAATTACAAAGTACCTAGTTCTTGCACATGACTTTGTAAATCATGGGCGAATTTAAGGCTTCAAAACAAAGCTGTTAAGTAATGTTTAGGAAGCGTAATAATTACTTATTTGATTGCTTTTTTTAAGGGTAAAGTAATGATTACACTCAACATTTTTTTATTTTTCGAATTTATTCTATGAGTTAAATTTCAGTTATGTATTTTATAAAGCTTTTTTGTAATAGTCTTATTCCTTCAATTTTTCAGGAATGACTTTATACACTACCAGACTATTATATTGTATCTTCTTGTTACATTTTACCTACGCTATCCTTTGGATAGCAATGAAGTATATTGTATGCACAGAAAAATTTACAATTATTAGACACCAGCAGAATGTAATGCATTTTCTTGCCCGCTACGGCCTTCGTCAGCATTCTTTGTGTCACACTGGATAGTGATACTTTATAAATTGAATGTATTTAACTCAACTATTTTAACAAATAGAAACTGGGAATTATTTCCTTTCGCAGGTTACTTTATATTATATTCAACATTTTTTTATTTTTCGAATTTATTCTATGAGTTAAATTTCAGTTATGTATTTTATAAAGCTTTTTTGTAATAGTCTTATTCCTTCAATTTTTCAGGAATGACTTTATACACTACCAGACTATTATATTGTATCTTCTTGTATCCAGTGTGACACAAAGAATGCTGACGAAGGCCGTAGCGGGCAAGAAAATGCATTACATTCTGCTGGTGTCTAATAATTGTAAATTTTTCTGTGCATACAATATACTTCATTGCTATCCAAAGGATAGCGTAGGTAAAATGTAACAAGAAGATACAATATAATAGTCTGGTAGTGTATAAAGTCATTCCTGAAAAATTGAAGGAATAAGACTATTACAAAAAAGCTTTATAAAATACATAACTGAAATTTAACTCATAGAATAAATTCGAAAAATAAAAAAATGTTGAATATAATATAAAGTAACCTGCGAAAG
The DNA here is from genome assembly GCA_963931875.1 of Pollenia griseotomentosa. NCBI lineage: Eukaryota > Metazoa > Arthropoda > Insecta > Diptera > Polleniidae > Pollenia > Pollenia griseotomentosa. The sequence goes on from OZ007564.1 coordinate 132,402,912, forward strand.
GAAATAATTCCCAGTTTCTATTTGTTAAAATAGTTGAGTTAAATACATTCAATTTATAAAGTATCACTATCCAGTGTGACACAAAGAATGCTGACGAAGGCCGTAGCGGGCAAGAAAATGCATTACATTCTGCTGGTGTCTAATAATTGTAAATTTTTCTGTGCATACAATATACTTCATTGCTATCCAAAGGATAGCGTAGGTAAAATGTAACAAGAAGATACAATATAATAGTCTGGTAGTGTATAAAGTCATTCCTGAAAAATTGAAGGAATAAGACTATTACAAAAAAGCTTTATAAAATACATAACTGAAATTTAACTCATAGAATAAATTCGAAAAATAAAAAAATGTTGAATATAATATAAAGTAACCTGCGAAAGGAAATAATTCCCAGTTTCTATTTGTTAAAATAGTTGAGTTAAATACATTCAATTTATAAAGTATCACTATCCAGTGTGGCACAAAGAATGCTGACGAAGGCCGTAGCGGGCAAGAAAATGCATTACATTCTGCTGGTGTCTAATAATTGTAAATTTTTCTGTGCATACAATATACTTCATTGCTATCCAAAGGATAGCGTAGGTAAAATGTAACAAGAAGATACAATATAATAGTCTGGTAGTGTATAAAGTCATTCCTGAAAAATTGAAGGAATAAGACTATTACAAAAAAGCTTTATAAAATACATAACTGAAATTTAACTCATAGAATAAATTCGAAAAATAAAAAAATGTTGAATATAATATAAAGTAACCTGCGAAAGGAAATAATTCCCAGTTTCTATTTGTTAAAATAGTTGAGTTAAATACATTCAATTTATAAAGTATCACTATCCAGTGTGACACAAAGAATGCTGACGAAGGCCGTAGCGGGCAAGAAAATGCATTACATTCTGCTGGTGTCTAATAATTGTAAATTTTTCTGTGCATACAATATACTTCATTGCTATCCAAAGGATAGCGTAGGTAAAATGTAACAAGAAGATACAATATAATAGTCTGGTAGTGTATAAAGTCATTCCTGAAAAATTGAAGGAATAAGACTATTACAAAAAAGCTTTATAAAATACATAACTGAAATTTAACTCATAGAATAAATTCGAAAAATAAAAAAATGTTGAATATAATATAAAGTAACCTGCGAAAGGAAATAATTCCCAGTTTCTATTTGTTAAAATAGTTGAGTTAAATACATTCAATTTATAAAGTATCACTATCCAGTGTGACACAAAGAATGCTGACGAAGGCCGTAGCGGGCAAGAAAATGCATTACATTCTGCTGGTGTCTAATAATTGTAAATTTTTCTGTGCATACAATATACTTCATTGCTATCCAAAGGATAGCGTAGATAAAATGTAACAAGAAGATACAATATAATAGTCTGGTAGTGTATAAAGTCATTCCTGAAAAATTGAAGGAATAAGACTATTACAAAAAAGCTTTATAAAATACATAACTGAAATTTAACTCATAGAATAAATTCGAAAAATAAAAAAATGTTGAATATAATATAAAGTAACCTGCGAAAGGAAATAATTCCCAGTTTCTGTAATGATTACACTTAAAATTATTTTCAGTTTTGCATGATTACTAATTGATTACGATGACAAGTCATCAAAAAATAATCAGGATTACCGGCGATTACTACAAAATAATCAAAAAGAATCAAAAGTAATCAAAATGTAATCCGATTATTTTCAACGATTATTTTTAATTCTTCTTGATTACTTTCAGCAATTTCGAATTCACATGTACTATATCTTTTTGGAAACAGTTAAATCTTATCATTATTCAAAAATGTACTGCGAACACTTTTATCCACATAAAATTGGACCAGCATTTGACTGTAGTTATTTATTACCAAACAAAAAATTTAATCAAATCGATCGATAATATACCACCAGCGGCTGTTGCTGAGGAATACACTTTTTCTATAAATAGTTTATACAAACGGTAAAGTGTTCTTAACAAATACTTTTTTTTTAATCTTAAGCACTTTTGAAGTTTTACTGTTACTGCAACTTTAAGCCGGTTATCAACTGCTTCGAAAAAATTTTAGTGCAAATGAATACACAATTGTTGAAAGTAATCAACAAAGTAAAGCAAGCGGATTACTTTTTGATAACTTAAGATTATTTTTGATTATTTTGTAGTAATCGCCAGTAATTCTGATTATTTTTCGATTACTTGTAATCGTAATCAATTAGTAATCAGAATTTTTTTCTTATTGCATTACATTATCATTACGATTCTTTTAAAAAAGGAATCTAATTGATTACTAATCGTAATTGATATTTAACAGGTATGCTACAAAATTTAATCTATATTCTTCTACAGTTTAAGCAGCGGGGCAGGATACCACGAAAATCTCTCGCTGCAAGGTAATTTTCTCCGTGATTCTTGTTTATCACACGTAACTTGAGGAAGGTTTGCTAAAAATTTTGAAGCACCATCTTGCTTGACAGTGTAAAATTAGGAGCGCGATGCTACCTTAAAACGCTTTAACACATTTTGGGTCTTTTGTTAGTGGAGATCTTTAGAAAAGTCGGCAATTCTTAGATCGAGACAAACATTTCCCCGAAAGTGATATTTTAAGAAGGCGGTATTCTTCATGACAGTACAATCTGAAGGGGACTTCTCACTTTAACATCGCGATGACCTAGAAGGGAGGTAATTGGCACCTTTTCGACCATTTGTAACAGATCACTAAAATAACCTTAATCGACAAATTCAATTTCGGTTAAAATAATGCGTGTCGCAGATATTGTCCCGAGCGAACCATGTTAGTGTGATAGATCCCCTTCATATAAAGTAATACAATTAGACAGAATCAGCCCCTATCAGCAGAAAATCCAGTCACATAACTTGTTTTGTGTCAATTACCATTACCTCTAGAGCAACTACACTTTCACCACATTATCACCAGTTAAGCGATAAGGCTTATTTTCACCTACCACAATTCGTTTCTTTTTTATTTTAATAATGTGTTCACTGGTCATGGGATAAGTGCAGGGTTATTCCAAAGCCTTAGGAATAACTTACTAAAATGCTATTTAAACTGTAAACTGAAAGAAATTTATTGGATAGATCTCTAAAACTAGGATTTATTTTAAGTGTCTCATTACTTTCTTTGACATACTATATTTCAACTCAATACATTAATTTGAACTTTTCATAGTGAGAATATGTTTATACTTCGTGGCAATTGCGAAAAGTGAAAAAAAAACAGAAACGTGTTAAAATATTTTGTTTAAATAGAAAACAAAACAGTAGTATGTTGTACTTTTTTTTGGATTGCTATAATAGACGTAAACCACAGACAAATAATAAATACCTTTGCAAACATAATACTGAATGAACTTTTATTGTTGTTTAAAAGATTTAAACAAAACAATCGGAAAAAAAATTTTTCAAACTGAAAGTTTAAGAGTAACAAACGGAACAGACAGACAGACGGACGGACGGAAAAACAGATATAAAACAAGAAATGAATAGTATACAAAAATATACAAACAATATGCAAATTTTCCAATCCAACTGTAATTTATCATCGAAGCACTGTGGCTAAATAAAATAACAAAAATTCCATAAAATCAAACAGGAAAAAATATTAAACGAAAACCAGAAGAGCAAAAGAGTAGAGAGAAAGGAGGCGGGTATTTAAGTAAAACTTTTTCGTTAAGTGTAGTTTTATGCTTTATTTACCAAAACAAAAAAGTCCTGTCTACTCCTCTAGCTCTGGCAACAAGGATTAATGAGTTTCGTGTGTTTCATTTGAATGAATTGAAGCTGCTGTTGGAAGATATTGCTATTGCTTCTGTATCCCAAGAAATTGCGAAAGTTAAGAGAAAACAATAATAAACCTTATAGAACTACAACGTATATGCCCTTTATTTCTTAAACACTCCACTTCGCACCACTCCAACTACAACTATGTATGTGTCTATGGAAGACAAACATCATTTGTTATACTCGTATTAAGCAAAATCTACTCATGTATGTTTTTCTTTAACACTAAATATCTTTTAAACAACACGTTTCTAAAATCCATCATCACTTGTGGTTGCCAAAAAAATAAAAGAATAAGTAAGAATACTTAATTCAGCTGAACCGAATCTTTGATACACTTCACCAAAAATATGGGATCTGTAAGAAATTATGAACAAACATTCATCATAATCATCACAATTTCTTGTCATATAAAACTTGTGCTTATTCACACAGAAATAAATTGATTTCAATTAAAAAATTTGTGATATTAATTAAAAATTTTCCTCAAATTATTTTTTATGAAGAAAGGAATTTTTACAAAATAAAATGAATTAAAATGTATTGATATTTATCATTTTTAGGCTGCCGCGAGAATCGAACCCAGGCTTTCATTTCATGTTGTAAAAATTTCTTTCTTCATAAAAAATAATTCCACAACACTAATTATTGTTAATTAAAAATTTAATTACATTTGCACCAGTAAACAATTTAATATTATCAATTAAACGGCTAATTCACTTGATAAAACGTTTAATTCACTTGAATAAACGTTTAATTCAATTGATTAAATTTTTAATTATAACTGATTTTATTTTAATGCTTCAAAAAAAAAAAAAAATTTTAATTTAACTTTTAATCAAAAATAAAATGAGTTCTAATTAAAAATTTAATCGAGCGAATTAAATGCTTACTTAGTTTTGTCAACAACATTACTGCAGAAAATTTTGTTAATATTAAATAAAAATATTTAATTGATACTTTTAATTTGTTTACTGGTGCAAATTTAATTAATTTTTAATTAGTATCAAAATTTTTATTCTTCTCTGTGCAATGTAATGAGTATTTTGCTATTCGTTTTAAAGTGATTTGCGAGAGTGGACCGATCATTAAAAAATTTGGTAATCGAAATCTTCTCAGATAAAACTAAATCGTACCAAACACAATATCGTTATTCCTTATAGCTTATGACGTATTGAAATTGTTTTCGCCGGGGTTCTATAAATGGGGAAAATGGTAAATTATGGTACAATTATCATAAAAGTTAAAAGCATACTTTCTTGTTGTATAGAAAGAATTTTGAAAGATAAACAAACTATGTTTAAAAAAAAGTACCAAAATTAGATATTTACCCTTTCAAAGAACAATTTTCAAAAAAGTATTAATTTTAACGACATTCATATGCTTTTTCGCACAAGCGAGCCGTTACTCTGTGCTTAATAAAGTCTTACATTAATATTTCCTTGATGTTACATACGAAATAACTAATTTTAAATACCCTTATTAACCACTTCTAGTGGCAAAATGTGTACAAACACAGCATCCTTTTTCGGATTTACATGCATACCCTCCCGCTCTTTTAAAAAACTTAATATGTGTGTGTGTCTGTGGCAATCGTGCCTTAAGATTTCTTATCTTGCAAGTTCTTTTGGAAGAAAAAATAACACGCATTCACTTACTCATTTTTTCATTCATTCTTATTCCCTTCATTCCTCTCTTCACTGAAAAAAGATTCCAAAGTAGGGAGCAAAAGTTTTGTTTGCATCTTTTGCGCCAAATATATTAAAAGTTCAAGATAAAAACCCACAAAAAGGTATCAAATGTTTAATTCTTTTGTTGGAAATATATAGAAGAAGAAAAAACAACAAAGTAAAAATAACATGTGTGATCATCATCTACATCACTGTGTCTTAAGACGATCTCTGCTTAAGCTGCGTTTATTTGGGTGTCTGGCTACACAATAAAATTGAAAAGATGCAAAAGAACACCTTTGAATATGACTTTGAAACTTCCGCTTGTATTTGATTTTATGATTGCGATTATGACATGTATGAAAAAACAAATACAAAAAAAAAACAAAGCAAATTATTAATGATACTTGTTTTAAGCAACACTGCGATCGAGAGCCATTACTGTGGGCTAGATTACTAATTTTTTAACTTTAATTTTCATATTTCAAAATTTGTTTATCCTATTGGTCTAGCCAAAATATTAAAAGTTCTTTTTTAACTCTCCGTGTTTCATATAACGGAGAATAATGAAATACCCGCTTTTACATATTTCAGTCCTTTGGTTCCATAACGCATAATGCTCCAAGTTATTTGAACTTTTTGCTGATTTGAATTCGAACTAGACACAGAAAAAATATCTCAAGAAAATTTTTATCAAAACAGTTTGTTAAAAATGAAATTTTAGGTCAACAAACTTTTTGTTTGATTCAATGAAAAAATTTATCAAATTTACACTTTGCAAAATAGCACTTAATTAAACATATTTAATAATGAAAGATTTAAATATTTCTTCATATTCAATAAAAAAAAATATTTGAATCAAAGTAAATACAGTAGTTTTACAACTATTTTCCATTTGTAATTCCCTTTCGCTTTACAGTTTTTTTTTTGTATAATATATTTAGTTTTGCCAAAGTCTTTGGAGAAGGTTTCCTGATGATCTGGCCTAAGCATCCAGCGAAATGCGCATAGGAACTAGCTTATCTCCCCATAATAAATTTAAGTGTATTTATCTAAAAATAAAAATTGGGAATTTAGCACATCATCATTAATGAATAAATAAATAAAGATTCGATAAACATTTTGTTTGATTTATTCAACATTTCCAACAAATTGTTTTAACATTTTGTTGAAAAAAATTATTTTGGGCAACAACTTTTTTTATTGACTAAATAAACTTGGTTGTTGACTAAAAATTCAATAACTATACTTACAAACATTTTAACCAATACCGCAAAAAAAGTCATCGCAGAAAATTCAAAAATGTTTCTTATCAAAAATGTGATTTTCGTTTCAAATATGAAAATTATTTTTTTCTGTGTATGTAAAGCAACGATCTGCATACAAAAATTTAACAAGCAAATTTATATACTTCCAACAGGAACTTTCGAACTCTAACAGTTAATAGCGGCCATGTTCTTGAAGTGACAGCCGTCGAATTTGCTATCATTTAATCAGTCTTCCTTACCAAATCATAATGATCGTATAAAGCTTTCAGCAAAACGCGCATATGATAAAACTGTTTTATCCAAATCAGTTGGAAACTGACCCTAATTTTATCCCAAAATTATCTAAATCGATTTTTTGATGAATGGATAAGACAAAAAACAAAACTCCCGAATTTGGGATTATACAAATTTGCACGAGATCCAAGAGCATCTAATGCATCCCGAAAAAAAGTCAATGTTTGGGGGGAATTTTCGGCTGGCGATGTCAGCGGTCCATATTTTTTTGATATAGTCGTTGGACTGACCATCACCGTCAATGGCGAACGCTATAGATCGATGATCGAAGGGCCGATTGCTTAGCAAATAGGGGCGCTCGCCGCCCTTTTATAGTCCCTTAACCTTTCTTTGGTGTCCCTGCTGAATACATTAGGCGGACGCTCCGAACTTGGTCCGAACGAGAATTCCTTCACACGTGGACGTCGGTCTCTGGGTTAAGACAGTCAAAAAAAAGTGTGACCCTATCCCGTGACAGGGCAAGTATGCAACTTCAACTTGGGAAGGGGGAAATCAGGCTGATTGTTGGACTGTTTACGGGGCACGAACATCAGTTTATTATGGGTTATGTCGATACCAAGTAATATAGATTTTGTGGTATTAATGACGAGACGTCAGAACATCTGCTCTGCTGCTGTCCCGCCTTGGGGACTACTAGGCGGAAATTTTTCGAGGGGAATATGATGAGCCCATCTTAGATATTTGATCATCCACCAGGCAGGGTAATTTGCTTTATACATAGCCTGAACCTGGCGTTGTGAGATATACAGGTTGCACAAAAGATCCACTGGGTCGCGGTGCTTATGGTCTTCTTTATTTATACATACATACATAGATCGATGACTAGAAACCTCTCTTGGCCTGATTTAGATGGTATGGGCGCAAGACCGAATTAAGAAGCTTTAGTTAGCTAAGCCGGCTATTCCATAGAGAAGAAAAACCTTCACAGAAAAAATTTTCACCAAAATTTTTTCAATTAATTCAATAATGCTGTTTTAAACAATTTTTTTAATTGTTCCAATTAATTTGCCTTAATTGAAAACAAAAATTTTAATGTTTGTGTGTATATTTGCAAATATGAAAACATTCACACAAACTTCAAAATATTTTAAATTCTCACACAATTTTTTAATTGTTTCAATTAACTGTGTTGATTGAAAAAAATATTTTGATTTGTGTTTACGTTTTATATAGCCTCTTTTACTGGTGGTAAAATTTCAATTAAACCTATTGATCAGTGTTGCCAAAACTTGGTGACCAAAAATGGCTAAATTTACAGAAAAAAATGGCTAAAAATCGGCTAAAAACTGGCTAAAAACTTTTTTAAATAAAAACACATTGAAAATCAATAACAAAACAAATATAAACCATTAAAAATGTTTGAGAATGAAATTTTAACCTAAGATTAATTTTCTACATAAGAAAAAAAAAAAGTAAATTAAATATTCTTAAAAAATTAAATCATCGGTAAATTCGATGTCGTTATCGTTCATAAATAAAAAGGTAAACCATTATCATGACATCCTTTACCCAACCTTTTGAGTCCAAATCTACATTAGAAAATACAAAAAGATAAAAAATATTTTATTGGTAGAGCCAAATTTTTTACCTAATTCATAAAATAGAATTTACGGTTGCCTATTTCTCAAGTTACTTTTAAAAATGTTAACTTAGCTATATACTCAATTTACTTGAGCAACTTTACAGAAATACTAAAATTTCTAAAACTTCCGACCAGAAAGAAACTGTTGCTTTTGTTGGTCCATTTTATAAATTGAATATTTTAATATTGTTTCTATTATTTTACTACAAAAACGGCAAAAAAATTTTATGGCTAAACAATTTGAAAAATGGCTAAAAAAATGGCTAATGGCTGAATTCATTTTTTAATGGCTAAACAAGATGAAAAATGGCTAAATCTAGCCACTAAATGGCTAAATTGGCAACACTGCTATTGATTGAAACTGAACAGCAATAAAAGCTCAAACTTACAAATGCGTTAATTGATATGATCAATTTGTTTGCAGGCGGAAAATCAGTAAAGAATTTAATTAATAGTATAAATTTCTAACAAATACGTTAATTGAAGTTGGTTTTTCATTTTTTCTGTGTTGGCAGAGAAGTTTTAGTTGGCGATTCGAAAACGAATGATATTTCCTATGCAAAATTACCCAAATTTGTATAATAAATTTTGGGCGATTTTTCACACATCGCTGAGGGCGATTTTGCTGACAGTCGCCTACGAGCGCACCCTGTTTTAGAACTCTACTATGCTTTAAAACAATTTTAAATACACTGCCGTGTATTTTTTTTTTTTTTTTTTTTTAGTGGCAACACCAACGATTCCTTTTTCCAAACTTTCTGAAAACAGTTGCTTGCTGCCTTGTTCAATGAACGGAAGGAAATTTCAAAATTTTCACTTGTGCGAAATTGTAATTCTTTATTTTAACTTCACATTTCCTCCCCTCCAAATGTTTTGGGAAAATTTGTGTTGTGTGCGTAAAAGGACACACATTCGCATTTGCATGTCATTCAAAAGGAAAACTCTAAAGTAACGTGTGCGTGTGTGTTTTTATTTTTGCAGGTCTGAATATGATAAAAGGAAATGTGAACTAAATGGGCTGAGAGTGGTGGATCTAGATTGTATTACATTACATTACATTTAAATTTTACATTTACAAGTAGTATTTTGGGTTATTAGGTTATATTTATTTCTTTAGACGGTTACTGTCTCTCGCTTTTTGTACCTACTCTCAAACTTTTTGTATGTCTTTGCGAAATTGTTAAATTTAAATAATAAATAATCTAGACTTCATTCAAAACATTTTTCCAAATCCGAATGCGAAATCGTCAAGTGTTAAAGTTGCGTGCGAGTGTGTGTATTTTTTGCGGGTGTTGTCGTACACAGAAAAAAATAATTTTCATATTTGAATACGAAAATCGCATATTTGATTACAAAAATTCTTGAATTATCTGCGATGACGATTTTTGCGGTATTGATAAAAAAGTTTGTATGTATAATTGTTGAATTTTTAGTCAACAACCAAGTTTATTGAGTCAATAAAAAAAGTTGTTGGCAAAAATAAATTTTTTCAACAAAATATTTACTTGATTTGTTAAAATGAATTGTTGAAAATTTTGAATAAATCAAACAAAATGTTAATCGAATCTTTATTTTTTTATTTATTAATGATGATGTCATAAATTTTCAATTTTTATATTTTTACAAAAACACTAAAATTTATTATGCGGGGAGAAGTAAGTTCACTGGTTGCTTAGGCCAGATCATCAAGAAACCTTTTCCAAAGACTTTGGCAAAACTAAATATATTATTCAAATAAAACTGTAAAACAAATGAGAATTATGAGCTATTTAAAAATGGACAAGAGTTGTTAAAATACTGTCTTTACTTTGGTTCAAATATTTTTTTTATTGAATATGAAGAAATATTTAATTATTTCATTATTAAATATGTTTTATTGAGTGCTATTTGGCAAAGTGTAAATTTGATAAATTTTTTCTTTGAATCAAACAAAAAGTTTGTTGACCTAAAATTGTATTTTTAACAAACTGTGTTGTTAATAATTTTCTTGAGATATTTTTATCTGTGTACGATTTGATTTGGTTTACATTTATTTTGAAATAATGTCCTTTATTTTTAAATAAATCTAATGACGGATGGTTTGAAAGAATTTATTTAATGTCTGCATCTAAGTGGGTGTGTGTTTGTGCTTTTATTCAATTGCGTGTTTTAAAACAAAATTTTTTGAATAATTGTAAATAAAAAAAAAATCATTTGACAGTTGATATTTTTCTAACGGTTTGTATGATAAATGTCAACAATACAACATGTCTGGTACAAAAATACTGCTTTCGCTTTTTTACACTTATCTTTGTTTTTGCGGTTTCTTATTGAGATTTCAAGTGTTTTATGGATTTTGTCTTTTTTTTTTTAATCGATATGTGTCATGTCACGTCATTGTTTTTGTTGAGAAAAGTTGTCGGGGTGGTTTAGAGGTTGGGGTATTGCCAATATTAGCAGTAATTTGCAAATTATTTGTATATTTGTGGCATCGAAATGAAATTTAAGGAGGGTGTTGCAAGTTTATTAAGCAGAAAATCTGCTTAGATCGATTTGATTATAAATTATTTTAAAAGCGTTAAATATTTGACGTTTATTAATGAGATTGACATGAATAATTTAAATAAAAATTAAAAAACAAATTTAAGACACTTTCAACGAAACTTTCAAAGCGAAAAAGGAGCATATTGCAAGGAGGTTACTTTCTTGGTAAAAGATAGTACAAGCGAAACGAATTTCTTGAAGGATTAGAAAAAAAAGTAGCGTTTAAATTATAACAGAAATCAAATGTTTCTAAGTCGCCCAGTCCAACTGACTGCACTTATTACAGATGGTTCACAAACAAAAGTTCTCAGGGGTTAATATCAGACATGTTACAGAGTACAATTCCGTTCGGAAATAAAATTCATTCCGTATTTTGGTGCTTCAGAAAATTACGAAAAAAAATTTCCGAATACAACCATTTTTGTTTTCGTGCACGGAATGGGAGTTTTCTGTATCTAAAAGGCCAAAAAACTATCAAAATACACTTTCTTTCAATAAAGAAATATGTTTACTTCGATTCCGAACGGAACTGTACTCTTTGACATGGCTGTTTATTTCCTGAGTCAACCCACACAAAAAATAAAAATTAATTTCAACTTAAAAATTTGTGTTATTAATTAAAAAATCAATTAAATTTGCACCGGAAAATAAATTAATAGTACCAATAAAACGTTTAATTCACCTGATAAAACGTTTAATTCACATAAATAAACGTTTTATTCACTTGATTAAACGTTTCATTAACTTGATTAAATTTTTAATTAAAATTGATTTAATTTTTGATTAATGGTTAAATTGGTGAAAATTTTTGGAGAAGTTTTTCTGTGCACAAATCATACGATTTATGGCGAGATTCAGTTTGACGGCGGATGTTTCTATATGATGTTGCTATTTTTAAACAACGAGGAAAGGCATGATTCAGGTAATGATGTTAAAAAAATTTTTAGATGGAACTACGGCATTCAGTTATGGGGAACTGCCTTGAATATTGCAAAAAATCCAAAAACTCAAGAATAAATTGCTTCAAACGACTACAGCCGACCCCTGGTATTTTAAAATCTCAAAAATTCGCAAGGATCTCAAAGTGCCATCAGGTTAAACTATTAAGTATCACGAAATTTTAAGTTAAATATTTAAAAAGGCTTGATTTGCACAGAAAAAATTTTTTAGGCCAGTAAAAGAATTAATCAAAAATAAAATCAGTTTTAGTTAAATATTTAATAAGGTGAATTAAACTTTTTAATCAAGTGTATAAAATGTTTAATTGACAATATTTCAATTAAAAGTTTAATTCACTTGATTAAAAGTTTAATTCACCTGATTAAATATTTTATAAAAACTGATTTTATTTTTGATTAATTCTTTTACTGGCCTAAAAAATTTTTTCTGTGTGGGTACAATTAAATCTGCTACACAGAAAAAATTTTCACCAAAATTTTTTCAATTAATTCTATAATTCTGTTTTAAACAATTTTTTTAATTGTTCCAATTAATATGCCGTAATTGAAAACAAAAATTATAATGTTTGTGTGTTTATTTGCAAATATGAAAACATTCAAACAAACTTCAAAATATTTTAAATTCTCAAACAATTTTTTAATTGTTTCAATTAACTGTGTTGATTGAAAAAAAATATTTTTATTTGTGTTTACGTTTTATATAGCCTCTTTTACTGGTGGTCAAATTTCAATTAAACCTATTGATTGAAACTGAACAGCAACAAAAGCTCAAACTTACAAATACGTTAATTGATATGATCAATTTGTTTGCAGGCGAAAAATCAGTAAAGAATTGAAATAATATTACAAATTTCTAACAAATACGTTAATAAAAGTTGGTTTTTCATTTTTTCTGTGTAGCTCGAAATATTTTAAGTGATGGTAGCCACGCCAGCCTAAGGTGAAGCGATGCCGCAGGACTTATCCGAATAGAAAAGCGCTAAACACCCAGATATGTGAACAGAAACCGTGATAGAGAAAATCATAGTCCAGCACTGGCAGGACACAAAATAAAATATTAAAATAATGGCATGTTCGTCGATTTCAAACGAAGTCTTCGTTCGCTTAACATACATTTAAGACAAAAACATATTATAGGCCGTAAGATTTTGTTTGTTCGAGACATTACCGCAAAAATAGCTTAAGCGACATAATTTTCAATTTTTTTTATAAATGAATTTATTGGCAATTCATTTCATCCTAAAATGTCATGGTCACATGAGGTACCGTTATGATTTTATAGCAAAAACAATTTTAGTTTAAGCGCCATCCTTCACACAAAATGTATATGAAATGAAATAAAAAAACCCTTTTCCTGTTAAATTTTTTTTTTGTCCCTTAAACTTTTTTTGTGGTTATGACTCGAATTAACAAAATCTTACGGCCTATATGTTTTTTTCGTAAATGTATGTTAAGCGAACGAAGTCTACGTTCGAAATCGACGAACATGCCCATATTTTAATATTTTATTTCATGTCCTGCCAGTGCCCGACGAAGATTTTCTCTTTCGTTTTTTTATTAAATATATTTAGTCCTAATCGCAAAATAATGCCTCAGTGCCAAAAACACAATTTTAGAGAGAATCGTTTTTTTTATTATATTTATTATTATCCAAGCAATTTTTGGGAATACAACGTTTTTAATTAATAAGATAAGAAAGAAAAGTAAGAAAAGATGAACACACTGTTTATTGTTGGTATTTTGTCTAAGCTTTGATATCGTTGCAAATACGACTTTTAGAGTGTTTGCAATTCTCATTCACTCTGCAGTTTTATCTGCTTATATCTTTGGCTTTTCTAAAATTTCTTTGGGAGTATGTTTCCTGATGATTTGGCCTAAGCAACCAGTGAAATGCGCATAGAAACTAGCTTATCCTCCAACAATAAATTGCAGTGTTTTTATCAAGAATAAAAATTGGGAATTTAGCACGTAAAACAAAATCTTATTAATTTAATAAAAATTTTGTATGAAGTTTGGCGCTTAAGCAAAAATTGTTTTTGTTATTTAATTGTAACGGTACCTTATGCGCCCATGACATTTAAGGAGATGATGCAAGTGTTGCCAATAAATTCATTTATCAAAAAAAAAAAAAAACCAATATTTAAATTTATGTCGCTTAAGCTATACTTGCGGTAAGGGCTCGATATGAAGATTCAATAGATAAATATTGAAAAGAAGTAAAAAAAGATTGGAATATTGGGGTCCAGACATAGAGAACTCAGGCCTTAGTAGAGACATTTTGTCCATTTGGTTTTAAAAGGTTGTAGGATTGGGCTACAATGCCAGTCACCCACGATAGTCTTAAGCAATACTGCAGCTATTTTCCCCCTCCCGGGGTATGTTACATCCTTGGAAGAAAAAGGTGTTGAAAACACCTTAAACTCGGCAGAGTTTGAAATCGGCAGATGTCTTTGAAGTATACGGCTGACCATAGATTCTATATGAGACAATGGCAGCCAGAAGCTTCTGGGTCCTCGGTCCTAGAATAATTGCACAACTCTGCAAAAACGATAAAAGTTCGCGCCCTGATAACATTTCTGCTGCTTCTTTTGTAAAATGACATTCTGATTTCGAATATGACCTCCATTTCACCTCATCGGACGCCATTTTAGAAAATGAATATAAAGTGTTGGAGGCTACGCCAAAATTATGGGTGATGAGAAAAACGGTAGTAATATTCGGATTCAGGAGGTTATTTTACATACGGATCTGCTGAAACATTCTCAGGGTCGATTTTCATGCAGACCAGTGTTGTTGATAAGGCTCCTTCGGCAATCTCGTGGAAAAGATGAACTTGAACACTCAGCTTTAAGAGATGATTTTTCGCTCTTTTCGACCTGCTGGTGGATCTTTATAGATGTTGGGCGAATCAACAAAAGCTTCTGTATTTAGGCAATGGAGATAAGATAGATCCAGCTCCTAAACAAGGCGCTATTTTATAATTCTGCCGAATAATACAATAAAATTGCCACTTGTATGCGTTAATTTCGCTCTGAGCCCTAAGCCCACTCGTTAAGTTAAGACCACCAAATATATCTGCCCCGAATGCCCTGCACTTCAGTGAAAAGAATAGCAAATTGACTTGATAAGTTCCTGGCCTCATAAAATAAGTAGTTGTTTTCTTAAAATGAACAACCCCCTCATACAAAAAAAGTTAAAGTTCACATTAGTTAAACAGCACATTAAGCCCAGCAAAAGTTGATGGGCTTAATGTGTTGGTAAACTAATGTGAACTTTAAATTTTTTTTGCATAAGGCGGTAAAGGTTTTTTTCCAGCGAGATAAAGAAATTTAGAGCAATCAGTAGCGAATGCTTTAAAATTGAAATTGTCCCAGTTTTTTTTTCAAAATTCTGTTTTTATTTTCTTACACCACTAACTTTAATTGCATTTTTGTTTCTAAAAATATTCCATATTTTCCCCCACACTTCTTTTAGTTCTAAGAATTTTGAGTCCAACCTCATAAAATTTCAAATTTATTATTTAAACAAAAATTTCTTATATTCTTATTAAAACTATTTTCTTAACTAAAATAATTTCCTATTTATGATTTATTTGTTATATTTTTAAGATTTAGATTTTCTTCAACACTCTTAACAAAAAGTAAAGTCATCTCAGCAATTTTCATTTTTAGAACCAAAAAAAGGATATTCTCAGGATTAAAAATAGAAAATGCAATAAAATCTTTTTGCAAATAGAAAAAAGTAAAATGACTGAATCAACATTTCATTTGAAGAGACATAAAATAAAACACAATAAATATGAAATATAATAAACAAAAGTTTTATTTAATAAAATGGAATTTAAAAAGGATAAGAAACTAAAAATGTGGTTGCAAAAAGGACCTCAAGTTTAAGAAAAGCAACCGCAATTTTTAAGTAAATCTTAGAAAATGAGCACAACAATATTGATAAGGAAGAAAATAATGAAAATAGTAAAATAATTTGAAGTAGTTAGTAGTTGAGGTCAAGCAAGGATAACTATATTGAAAACTAAACTGAATTATGAAATATTTTTATGTTTAGTTTAAATTTGTTTTTTATGGTTAAAAAACCAAGTGGTCAGCAAATAAATAAAGAACCATTTTAAAATGTTGGAATGTCTCTATTAAATGAAAGATTTGAAACAAAAAGATAAACAAGTATTGTTTAAGGAAAGTTTAAGTGACATAAAAATGTACGTTCACAGTAGAAAAAAGTAAATTTTTTGCTATTTTCCATATCGCTCGCTTGCATTTTCAACGACAAGGAGCTGAATTGGGCCCCACACAAAAACCTTCTGCTCCAAATATGCACAAAAACTGGCAACTCATGCAAATTCTCTTGCACACAGAAAAAAATAAAAATTGATTTCAATTAAAAAATTAATTAAATTTGCCCCAGTGAACAAATTAATAGTATCAATTAAACCAGTTAATAGTATTAATTAAACGTTTAATTTACTTGATGAAACGTTTAATTCACTTGATTAAATTTTTAATTAAAACTGATTATATTTTTGATTAATGCTTTAATTGGTGAACAATTTTGGAGAATTTTTTCTGTGCTCAGCATCTGCTATTTTATAATGGACATATTCGCCTAAAAAGGGTCAATAAATTGGCCCTCGCGGAACTACATGAAGTTCCGCGTGGATTTTTTACAAGAATTGCAATTGAAATAGATCCAAAAATTATTAAATAAATTAAGATTTTAATACTTGTTGTCATTTGTTTACTGGTGCAAATTAATAGTATCAATTAAACGTTTAATTTACTTGAATAAAAATTTAATTCACTTGATAAAATTTTTTAATTAAAACTAATTTTATTTTTAATTAATGCTTTAATTGGTGAAAAAATGTTTGTGTGTATCTGGTATCACCGGAGTCAGAAGCCCCCGGAACTTCGGTTTCAACTTGATTATTGATGACGTGGTAATTTTTCCCCCCTCGAAGGCTGCAGATCTCCCTGATTTCTGTGTTACTATTTCAAAGATGCTGCTGGCTTCAAAACTATAAGATATCTCCAATTCCTAAGCTAGAGGCGATTGTAGATTTCTGCAAATTAATACAAACAAATTGCTATCTGTGTGCAGGTGTTGGTTGCTCTCACTCATAGAGGCGGGTGGTAAGCGCTTTGTTTGTCACCCGGTACTAAGACCACTACGAGATTAGTCCACCACGGGAGCTACTCACTTTAAATTTTCGCATTATTATCTCTATAAAGTTCCTATAACTGTGGTTCGTTACTTTTTATACCAAAACTACTAAAAGTAGCAGGTTCTTTTTGAAATATTACTCAACTTTCTCCCTAAACTTTAACCTGCTGCTACTAAAACTCCTTTCGGAAAAGCACTTAAAATTGTATTTATAATCAATTTCTCTGCCGCAAAATATAATAATTTCAGTTGTTCTGCCAACGCAAAGACAAAGTACTTGAGAAAATTAAGAAAATATTTTCACTAAAGTGAGCACAAATAAATTTTCCAAGCAATACAATCTACAATTAAACAAATCACAGGGAGGATGTAAGCAGCAAGTTGGCTTATAACTTATGAAAGCAATAACTTATATCCTTCTTTAACATACAACTGCAGCACATATTCATAATGAATATTTCACCTTCCTGGGTATGGCAACATTTTACCATTACATGCACCAGCAACAACACTTTGACTATTGCAAAAATATTAAAATAGAGGTCCTTTATGGAAATATTTAGTTGAGAAATGAAGACTACAAAAATTACTTCCAAAATTTTTCAAATAGGGGGAGGGGGAGGGTGGTTTATCCTGCAGAAATACAAACACTTTCAAGCATTAAAAACCTTTTAATTTGCTAAATCGCCTTAGCAGACATAAGAAAGCAAAAAAAAAAAAAAAATACAAATCTCTGAAAAAAAAAGAAATTAAAATGTGTATAAACGAGGATTTTGTCAAGAAACAACTCGCAGAAGGATACAAATTCCAAATATTTTTGCAATTGCTGCAGCCGCTTATGAGGCATATTATTTTTATTATTTATAACAGGCAACCAACTCCTCTTAGTCTAGGAGAACGTTCTTATTTTCTTTTCTTATTTTTTGATTGTCTGTAAAAAATTTTTTTAGTAAATTTTTTTTCACCTCCTTTTTTTATTCATCAGATATAAGTGTTTTAATACGAGCAAAAAGAATTCTTTCATATATCCTTGTGTAGATTTTTGTGAATAATAATAAAATATCCTTAAAATAGAACAACAAGAAAATAAATTGAGGCAAAAAAAAGCCCAGACTGAGAGACAGGAAGAAACCAAGGCCCAAATAGAAGTCAGCAAAAGTAACAGTCGTAAATCAAATACATTCGTAGAGAAGGATTTCCATAAGGATGTCTACATATAATTTTCTATACAAACTGCTGTTTTTTGCAAGTGAACAAGGCTGCTGTTATTTTGTTTTTTATTTCAGCCTAAAGGTAGGCTAATTTTCACTTTTGCTAATTCTCTTAAATACTGTTGCAAATTAAAGGAGACAGGGATAATGCTGTTGATGAAGATGTTGGTAAAAAAAAAAAATAGAAATGGAAGAAATTTTATTTTGCCAAAAATAGAGAAAGAAAACGAAAATTTATTAAAAAAATACGAAATCAACTTGGAAGTTGTGCCGCCACCTAAAAAAAGGCGCACTGAAGTAAACGAAGTGTTTCAATGTATTTTTTTTTTTTCAAAAACAAATACATATTTTTAATTTTTGCCAAAGAGGGTGAAATCAAATTAAGCAAATAACTAAACTAAGAGCTTTGTTAACTCGTATAGCTTCTGTAAAATCCTATATTACCCACTTAAAACCCACTTAAAACATAATTTTATTATAGACAGCCGTTTTTTACGTATCCGCAATGGGAACATTGGAACTTTGTACTGAATTCCCTGACTATCCATAACCTCAATACACTTACATATCTTATGGCAACAAATACTAGTATATTTTAGATTGGGTTGTATGAGAAATATGGTGATGTGGAAAATATTTTCCAGGAATCACATGATACAATAAGCGGTGTCAAGCAAGGATGCCTACTCTCTCCTTGCTTGGCGTCTTAATGACGACCGTGTTAGATGAAAGTGGAGGGTTACAGAGGAGAATGAACGATCAGCTGGGAGATCACGATTATGCAGACGAAGTAGGACTTACTGACTTCGAACAAGGAAGATATGCAAAATAACATAGACAGCCTATCTGCAGTGGCATCAAACTATGGCCTGCGAGTCAAGGCAAATAACACAAAATACTAAAATTTTTCATTAATACGATTTCTGTATGACGTGCTAAATTCCCAAAATTTTTCTTTTCTTTAAATTTTAAATCTTATTATTTGCAAAATTCTTTTATAAATTTATGCAGATTCTAAATTTAATTTTATCTAATGACTTGACATAAAAAAGAAAAACAAAAATTTACTCATTTACCTGATCGAATTCATTAAATTTGTTGTGTTTTCAACAGAAAAATGCCAAAAAAAAAAAGTTTCAGCAAAATAAAAACAAATAATCATCTAGACTGCATGAGAAAAAGTAATTAAATTTGATTTCCACAGACAACGCGAAATGAAATTTTTGGGTAAATTTTTTTTTTTCTTATGCAGCAGCATTTCAAATATTTTGGGAGTATGAAAGAACATTTTTGAAATCAGTGAATGTCATGCAATGACTTGACAAAATATTAAGAAACATTGAAAAAAACAGGGTGGAGCGAGAAGAGATGGAGTTTGCGAATAAAATTCAGACAGAAGTTAAGCAAACCGTTTACTGAAGAAAGTTTAACATAAATAAATTAATTAACAGGTCAGCCTAAAAAAAGAGCGGCAAGCGTTTTTTAAAAATATAAAAAATTCTATTGCCAATAAACTTTGAAAAATATAAAAATTGATTTCAATTAAAAATTTGTGATATTAATTAAAAAATTAATTAAATTAGCACCAGTAACAAAAATTAATGGTATCAATTAAACATTTTTTTTTATATTAACAACATTTTCTGCAGGAATGTTGTTGATATAATTAAGCGTTTAATTAACTTGATTATATATTTATTTAAAACTCCTTTTTTTTTTGATTAGTAGTTAAATTAAAAAAAAATTGGCGAGAATTTTTTCTGCAATAGAACAAGCCGACGAAGCGATCTGTGAAATTTGATTTTCCAGCAGTCCTGTGCCCATGTTCTGTAACTCTCGCGTCGATTTCGAAATAAAAAGTTTTGACATAAAAAAAACATTTGCCGATCTTTTTAAGGTCGGCCTTTAAGGTCAAGTCATGCATAAATGTATTTATAAATCAAATACACAACAAAAATCATAAATGCATGTGTACATAACGTTTGTGTACAACCTCAATACATAATGCTATGTGTTACTGTTCGTCGCACCATTTAAATAGTGTTGTGAGGGTACTAGAGTTCGAAGAAATGCACTCCAGGCAGTACTTGTTTCTTTCAAAATGTTTAATTGCGTCGTATGTTGCGTTCTTATAAACGTCAAGTTTTTTTCTGCACTTCATTTGACATTTCTCAATTACAGACTAACTCATGGAAAGATACACAATCGAGCAACGGGTTAAAGTTATTCAGGCTTATTATGAAAATGGGCGTTCAAATCAAAAGGCATTCCGAGCACTTCGTGATTTCTGATGAGGCACAATTTCACCTCAGTGGTTTCGTCAATAAGCAGAATTGCCGCATTTGGGCGAATGATAATCCAAGAGTGATTTTCGAAAAACCAATGCACCCACAAAGAGTGAATGTTTGGAGCTGTTTATGGGCTGGCGGCACCATCAGGTCAGGCAGTAACTGTAAATGGTGTTCGCTATCGCGAGATGATAACAAACTTTTTAGCGCCCGAATTGGAAGATATGGATGTGGACGATATGTGGTTTCAACCGGAGGGTGCCACTTGCCACACAGCTAACGAAACAATGGCTCTTTTGCGCGACAAATTCAATGGCCGTGTTATCTTACGTGATGGCGATGTCAATTGTCCGCCAAGAGCATGTGATTTGATACCGTTGGACTTCTTTTTTTGGGGTTATTTGAAAGAAAAGGTGTACCTCGATAAGCCAGCAACAATTCAAGAGCTAAAGGATTAGATAATTCGGCACATTATGCCTCAGCGTCTTCGAAATTTGGACCATCGGATGGAGGTGTGCCGCCAAAGTCGCGGCAGCCATTTGGCCGATATTTTGTTCCATACATAATTGAACCTTACCAATATTATCATAATAAAGAGTAATGAAAATAATTTCCTAAATATTTTGTGTTTTATTCAAAATCAACATCGGCCCTTAAAATTTTACCACCCTTTACAACGAATTGATTTTGCAAAGAATTGTTGTTGCAATATTATTAAAGAAATTAAAAAAACAAAATATTTCGATCAAAAATATCCCAAATTTACATTAAAAAAAAAAATAAGGAATGAATGTATTTTTTGTTACTATTCTTATAGCTGCATGTATTTTTCTTTCCCTTATTAATTTTTGAGAGTATTTTTTATACCCGAACTTTCGCTAAAGTAAAGTAATTGTTTATTGCTTCTATACATTTACACATTGCCTTCGTCTACACTTCTCTTCAGTATTTGTTTGTAACAGCGACAATACAGTATAGAATTAGAACAATTTCTTAATGATTTGAATGTACGTCCAAATGGACTTGTCATGGCCTCTACTGTACTGTAAGGCAGGTTATTTAAAAGTAAAATATTTTATTAAGCACACTTTTTTATTTCTCCTTTAAGATAACCCTGTACTAATCACAAAATCACTGAATACCAAATTACTTAAAACAAGGCAGGAGAAAAACAGGCAGTTTCTATTAATTTAAGAGGCCAACAGAAAATGAAAGAGACAAATTGAGAGAGAAAAAAATATCAAATTGAAAAAAATTAAGAATAAAATTCAACAGACGTAATGTCGGCTACAATTCAATTAAATTGACAGTTATAAGCAACATTCACTTTCCGGCATCCCCCATCGAATAAAAAAAAACTCACATTAATTCCCAAAAACACGCACACAGTCTAACTCCCTCTTTAATCACTAACGATTTAAATGAGAAAAACTCCTTAAAATGATTTGTCATTATAGAAAAATCTCACAGGAGAACTAAGGAAAATAGTAACAGTTCCTTAAATAGCAATTTAAATACTTTATTTTGTTTTAGCTGGAAAAAAAATTAAAAGGTAGACAGTTTTCCACAGCATCGTCGAAATCATCAAAATCATCGTCATCATCATCATTTTCGTAGTCAATTGTATTAAAAAAGTTTTACTCGCCCATCAATAGGAATTTGTTTTTTTTTTTTTTCTTTTTTTTAATAATCTTCAATTCCTTTAGAGTTTAATGTAAAGTTGATTGCAAAAATTTATAAAAGGAAATAAAAAAAAAAAATAGTTTATTGAGTGGAGTTTGTGATACAAGTCTCCAAGGAGATTAATCAGGAATTGTTTTCGCATAAAAAACAAATCATAAGCAATAAAGGCAGTAAATAAAGTTATGGGAAATGAATAGGAAATATGTAAAATCAAATTAGATGTGAATGTTTCAGGTCGATTTTTTTTTTTATAAATAACTTAAAAGTGCGGGATCCCTACAGATCACGTATCTCTCACACAGGGTTTGTCTTTAATGGATTCCCTAAAAATTACGAGTTTCTCACACATGGGTTGTGTCTTTAATAACCTGATAAAGTATTTTGGGAAGTAAGCGTCTGTCATTTATTTCTAATTTCCGACTGAAGGAGATCGGTGTTGCAGTTCGCCAAAAAACTATGCTCAATTGGTGTTCGGCGTTCGATAAAATTTCCGACGAACTTAAACCAAACTTTATAAAAAAAAACCATTTCTACTACATGTTGTAAGTGTTTACAGGTTTTAACGCATTTTTGTCTTAATTTAAAGTAAAACAGTTTCATAGTTTTAGAAACATCTAAAAAGAGTAATAAAATTTTTAAATAAGTTCAATAGAACGTACATAAAAGTTTTATAAAGATAATGTTTTTTGAGTTTTTGAATAAAAACGATCAGTATCGCCCAGATCAAAATTAAATACCGCAGAAAAAAATAAAAATTTATTTCAATTAAAAAATTTGTGATATTAATTTATAAATTAAATAAATTATTACCAGACAACAAATTAATAGTATCAATTAAACGTTTAATTCACTTGATTAAATGTTTTGTTCACTTGATTAAATGTTTGATTCACTTGATTAAATTTTTAATTAAAACTAATTTGATTTTTTTTTTAATGCTTTAATTGATGAAAATTTTTGGAGTATTTTTTCTGTTAACTACGATTGTTTTTGACACATATAGACTATTTAAGACCTTTAAAAAATTACGTTTAATAAAAAAACCAAACGTGTGTTTTATTATTAAATTAACATAAATTTTACATACGTGAATAACTTTACCATATTTTTTTAACCGAAAATAAATTTTTTAAATATTCTCGAAATATATTAAAAAAGAAATTACCTCCATCATTAAAAACATGCAAAAATTTACACGAAAATAAATTTGCCAAAGCGCGAAAATTGTAGAATTAAAACCGCGTAAGAAAAAAATCACATGCATCAGGCGTAATGCGGGTGGTAAGCGTCAGTCATTTAGTCAAACATCGTTTAAAATTAACACTTCAGCACACATAAATTATGACAGCCAACAAAAAAAAAAAAACAAAAAAACAACATTTGCACACTTTTTTTTCACTTTCAAAAAGGAAAATAAGATCCTTATTAACAAGTAGCTGCTTAAAGTAGAGGTAATGACATGCAGAAAAAATTACAAAACCGCAACGCAAATGTGAAGAAAAAAAACTGCAAAAAAGAAAATACACCCTCATCAAGTATGAGAATTGCGAAAAAAAACCAAATAAAACATACAAACCGAATAAATGCAAACAAGGAAAAAAGAATTATAGAGATATTAAGAGGAAATACATGTTCGTTCCACATTAAGAGCACATACGAGTTCTTTTGAGTGTGTGTTTTTGATTCCTTTGTTTCTGTTTTTTGGCAATGAACACACACTCACACGCAGTTTACCCCGGCCACTAAAATTTCGGGAAAAAACAGGTTGCCATAATAATGATGCATGCATTTGGTTAAATAATTTATGAATTGTGTTCTTTACCATTTTTTTGTTAAAAAGAAACGCGTGTTTTTAATGAATTGGTTATAAGAGCAAAACAAAAATAAAAATATTTTAAGCAACAAAAAAGTATTGCATATATTACAGGTTTTGTTTAACAAGAAAACAAGTAAAGCATACTTTTAAGGTAATTTTAACAAGTATATTAAAGTAAAACTTAAAACTAACTTTTTAACATTATTTAAATTTTATTTTTGTATAATTTTTTTTTAATTATACTTAAGGCAAAAGAACGTGTAAAACTTGTTCAATTATATTTACCCCTATCGCAAATAAAATTCCACTCAAATTTGTTCCCTCTTCCCAAAAAAAGGGAAAAGCAAAATATCGAGGCAAAAACTGCTACTGCACATCATGGGCATAACATGATAAGAAGCTTAATTACCTATTTTAAGAACCATGGCGCAATGAACCAATTAAGCAAACTCTTGCGACACTTAACGTCTAAAGACAGTTTCAAAAACGGGCTGAAAAGATCAAAATCGAAAAACTGATAGTTTAAGTACATTATCATTCCATTTTTTAATGGCTAAACATATTTTTTAAAGTAAAACACCCAAAACTTTAAACAAAACAATTTAATAAAAAATATTATTGACCAGGGACCGAAAATAACACTTATATTGGAGTTTTAAAACAAAAAAAGCATATAGAAGTAAAGGTCGAAGAACTGATTTAAGTATACCATATCGATCCTTATGAACCTGTCTATGATAAAATAATGGGTGATTTTTTAACAGCTATAGGAAAGTTTTTAAAAAAAAAACACATAAAATTCAGAAAAATACATGAAATCTTTATTTGAATCGATAGTACAACACACGAAACGTGCGTCAGCTGTTTAGACCAGTATTGCCAAAAAGATAATAGCTAAAAAATCACCCATATATTTTTAAAAATTTAGATTTTTATTGTTTCGATCAAAATTAACAGTTATTTTTTGATTTTTATTTTTTTGAACAAAAATAACAGTTATTTTTTTATTTATATTTTTTTGAGCAAAAATAAAAGTTATTCTTTAAAGAAATGTACGCGTAATAATAATTTAGTTGAAATTTAATGTTTATTTTAATTTTAACCTAATCATCATTGGGATTTCTTATGCACATTAAAAAATATTTAAAGTCAACTAAATTATTATAACACGTACATTTCTTTAACCCTTTCGGTACGAGTAGTAAATATAAGTACTGCCAAAGTTTAAACATTCCTAAAAGTTGAAATTCTCATTTTCTTTGGTTTGCAAACAAACCATTTCGTTTTATCAAAGGATTTCTTTGCTATAAAATGGTATTTTTTGAATATCATTGGTAATATGGGCTCAGTGCATGGATCTTGTTGGCAGAGTCGGACGTAAACCACATTAATTGATGAATTTTTTTTAGATTTCACGATATTAAATAGAAATATATTTGGACTAAATAAATAAATTTCGGTTTATTTTTTTACTTTACAACTAAATGGTAAGTATATTTTACATTTTTTTTTTGTATTTATTCCAAAAAAATTTTTGGATGGTACATATTTGTACCATTAGTTTAAGGGCTTATCAGTCCCCCAGCAATCCCCTTGTTGCAGCCCTGCCACTTTTCCCTAACAGGCGATCTATTTGAGACATATCTTACACAATAATAACAAAAATGATAATATATTACTGCAATTAGAGAGCCGTCCCGAAAGGGTTAAAGAATAACTTTTATTTTTGCTCGAAAAAATAAAAATCAAAAAATAGCTGTTATTTTTGTTCAAAAAAGTAAAAATCATAAAATAACTGTTATTTTTGTTCAAAAAAATAGAAATAAAAAAATAACTGTTATTTTTGTTCAAAAAAATCAAAAAATAACTGTTTTCATCTGACTTTTATGAAAAAAGGAAAAACTGTTACGGTCCCTGTTTTACACTCAATTGAATTATAGTAAAACTGAAGCTTAAAGGCTCATTTACAGCATTTTAAAATTCAGCGCAATTTGAGGGCTGATCTGGGGATGTTTCCCTATAAAATTGTTTCTAAATGCCAATCGATTACTTTCGCTTGCGATCAGTCAGCCGAACTAGACCAACATGTAGAAGTCCCGGGTAACTTTATCTTTGGCATTGATGCGGCTGGTTGGTCGAGCTTTGCATACGATTTTTTTTGCCTTGTTCTAAAAGAAAATCAAAAACGGGAATTCAAAGGAATTGGCTTTAATTGTTAGATGGGGTTGCAAATCCAAATGATATTGCTGAGAACGCCGTGGAATCGATCAGTTCGGATTCTACGCCACACTTTCAAAAACAGAAGCGATATTTTCACAAGAGACTAAAAGCATTATTAAGCAAAAGTCTACGAATTTTTTTGCCAAACCTAATCACCAATATAGAACTCTGGCGGTTTACAAGCGAAGAGCCTGTAATTCGCCAAATAGCAATCCGAAAGTGGAAGCGGACGCATCACATTGCGAAAACCAATTGGAAGCATAACAAGGACTGCATTGGAATGGAACCCCAAGGTAGCCGAGGCTCAGGTCGTCCGCATAACACATGACGCAAAGCAGTGCTGCAAAAACTTTTTAGAACAATTGTGATTTTTTTAGTTGAACTGTAGATTTTTAATTTGAATATTTAGTCAGGCTTGAGTTCATCAAATTTAATTTTCAGTAAATTATTTTACTGAAGGAAGGAATTTTACAAAATGAAATTAATTAAAATTTATTGATAATTTTTATTCTTGACTGAGCTGGGGATCGAACTCGGGTTGAATTTACGTTTCGTGAACAACCACATTCTCAGCATCAGAATTCTTTGCAGTTCTAGCCTCTGCACCACTGCGGTGCCTGCCAGGTATTTATTGGTGGTCTGTAATTTGTTGTAATTAATTATTATTTTTTAATTTATTTACATGTTTCTTCCCTTTCTTCTGTTTTTTCGTACTCTTTACGTCAAGACTTTGTCTCAAATATCTGAGAACATTTGTTTATTATGTGTCCTGTCCGCTTCCGTCGACATTTTATTTGCTCAACTTGAACTACATATGTAAACATATAGAGCTTGTGCCATAGCTTTTTTAAGCAAAATTCTGATGATAAGAATGTGGTTATTCTCGAAACGTAAAATTTAAACCGAGTTTGATCCCCAGCAAGAATAAAAATTATCAATAAAATTTAATTAATTTCATGTTGTAAAATTCTTTTCCTCAGTAAAATAATTTAATGAAAATTAAATTTGATGAACTCAAGCCTGGCTAAATATTCAAATTAAAATTTTATGTAAAGAAATTTTCTTGTAAAAGTTTCATGTTCCAAGTGAAATTAATAAGAAAAAAAAATCATGGCAATAGAGTTTGGAGAATCTTTGTTTTAAATTTATCAAACCTGTACCGACTCTCGTTAATAAAAATGTGTATTAAAAAGGGCTCTAATTGAAAAAGTACATCAAATCCACAATTTAGAAAAATAAATCAAATTAGCATCATACCAAGCTTCTGCTATTCAAACCTGGTCACACTTTTAAAAAATGCCTGTAGAACTCAAAAAACGTCCGAAATATGCCAACAAACACAAACCAATAATGGTTTATTACACAAATTCATAATTATAATTAATTTTAAGACTTTAACGTAAAACTTTAAAAAAAAATATAGAAAAAACAAAACTCCTTCCCTTTTAAAGTATTATTTACTTAAGTTTACTTTTCATAAACATTTCTATAAATAAAAATCTTTTTCATTTTTCTCTTTTTCTTTTCACTTTCCTATTTCCGACTTTGTTTTTGTATTTAAAGCTTTTATGCTTAATTAACACAAATATAAAAAACAACAACAGCAAAAACCTTTGCCTAACATAAAGGCTTTTCTATAGTATGCTCTTAATTTAAAGTATACTTTTAGGAGTTTTTATATTTTATTTGCTATTTGTATTTCTTTTCTTACCTTTTTTCTTACTGTTTTTTTTTTTTTGCTCATATTTTTATTTGAAGCTCAAAATTTGTACTTGAAGTATTTTTTTTTTATAAGTTTTTGTTGCATTTATTTTCTTAATTATAAAAATTGGTTGTTTTTTCTTGTTGCTTAAACTCAACAGCAACAAAACAACAATAAAAGTGCAACAAAAGTAACAAAAGAATTTTTGATAAAAATATTTAGATACTTATGCAAAGAGATACAAAAACTTCAAAACATTCACAAATGATACTTTTATAGACGGCAGCTAGATTTGGACTAAAAAAAAGAAACAAAATTCTCTACTTACGAAAATATATGGAAAGATTTGGAATTATAAAGAAAAGTATAGAATGCATGAATGGATAAAACAAAAGATGTGGCATACTTTAAAGGGAGAGAGTTGGCCAAACATAAATTGAAGAGTTCTTTTTAAAAAGTTGTTTAAAGAATTTAAAAATTACGTTTGAAATAGATTTAAAGAAGATTTTACTTTTATAATGACCATTACAATGTTAGTTGGAGTGAGATATTAGCTAAAAGACTTCTGTTACTTAGGTGAAAAACGAGGGCGGACCCATAAGTCCGTGACTTTTAAAATGAAACACAGGTTTTGGATAAAAAAATAAACAAATTATTTTCTTTTCAACGTAGTCTCCTCCTTTGAGCTTTATACACTTTCTCATACGATTCTGCAATTTTATTAGCTTTTTCAAAAATAATATTTTTGAGGTCATCAAATTATGTAGGTATTTGTGATTTCATCGTTGAAGTCAAATCTGATTCCGTAGTGTCATTTCTTAAAGTTTGCCAAACAAGAAATAGTCAGACAGGTCAAAATCTGCGGAAAAGGGCAAGGATTTTTGCCAAGGAAACTGGACATGTGTGCGCCTTCGGCTTAAGGTACATTTGTCTTAGCTTAATGCGGTACTTTTTTTCAGGACCTTATAAAATCGGCCCAATAAGTTGACATAATATTCTCCATTAAGTGTTTTATCGTTTTAAAGTGAGCCAATGTGATGGTCGCTATGACTTAATTAGCTGACAAACTCACTTTGGCTTTCTTTGGCGGTGATTCACCCCGAGAAATACTCTTGTCCAATTCTCAAGCTTTGTCGTATGGCTCATCGTTAAACAAAATACGATTTTTGTTTATTCACTTGCGGATAGACAAATTTGTTGTATCTTTACTTTGTCGTGTTGCCAAAAATTGAAAATATCAATTCCATGTACATTGTCAATTCACGTTGAGTAAACTATTTAAGAAGTTTAACAAATTTCTTTTTACCAAATAATAAAAAAAATTAATAAATATAAAACTTAAGACAAGCAAATTATTTAATTTAAGTTATAATTTTTTACTTCACTCTTGGTTTTTATAATTTTTTCTTCTTCGTTAATAAAAATTTGCCATTCACATTGGTTGATACCATGAAATTTAACCAGGTATGGGAGTTTGAATTTGAGATGAAACAGTAATAAATATAAATTGATGTGCAATTTTAATTAAAATCATTTAAAAAATAAATTGAACTAAATCAAGCATATACACTGCGTGTCTTTAGGTTAGCGCCTCCCCTATGAGCTTATTATATTTGCTCTTGTTGTTGTTAATATATTAATACTTTTTGGTGTTCCATTCTGGTCATCACTATATCTACTCAATTTGGTAAAGAAAGCATGTGCCGGAAATTTATTGTTCCATTGTTTTTTTTTTTATTTTATTTACTTTTCAAGGAAAAAGTTAACAAAATTTTTGCGTCATCAGGTTAGCGCATGCAATTTCTTTTTAGTTTTTCTTAAAGACTAGAACGCGTATAGACACCATATCTTTTTTACTGATAAAGTGGTCTGCTGTTATCTGTATGGGTAAAGGAAAATCACTTTGTGTGAAAACGAAATCGAGAATTGAAGCTTACAAGGATTTAAAACTATCAGTTAACAAAATATTGACAAAAATCGGTAAAAAGTAGCAATTCTACAACGGCACAATAGGTCGGAAAACGGCAAACACAATAAAAAAAAATGAATAATAGTGTTCTTTCGCACTCTAGTAAAAGCGCAACTCTGAGAAAAACATCAAACTCATTACATGTTTCCAGGCCTGGCAAAAAAGCATTCTTAAACACATTAAATTCAATTGTATAATCAAACAACACTTTTGTATGAAAATAACAAACAACAAATAAACAATATTGAAAAATTAGAATACAATGATACTACTACCTCGTGAATTTGGCAACTGTATTGACTGTTTTGCGGTGGATCACGTTTCTTCCATATTTAGGTTGAACAAGGCTAAACACATCTGCGTAATTGTCACGCGACTATGTTTGTGGACGATTGTGAGAACGTTCGGTACTTGTACGACCACCACGAAATGTACTAAGCCACTTTTTTACCATTTCCAAAGTATTCATTAATCCCAGCCTTGGTTTAAGTGATGGTTTATCCGCAAAAAACTAATGTTTAAGGCCCCGAAAAGACGGTGAAACGCAACTGCAACGAAACCTTTTTGAAATTATGGGTTTAAAACTAGTGTCAGTCATTTTCCTCAAAATGATCGCGTCATGTGTGGTCTCTCAAGGGATTCTATGGTAGGAATGGGCAAAAAAGATAGATATATCAAAATATCGATATATCAAAATATCGATATTTATATAAAAAATAATCGATATATATCGCCGATATTTAAAATACCGATATATCCATATTGAAATACGACTATCGAATTCGATATTTTTTAAAGTAAGTCTTCATTAAAAACTCTAAGTTTTAGCCGTTTTTAAAAGAATAAGTTTTTTTAAGAATTGGCTTCACTCCATGCTTCATATGTTTTTTAAACTAATATCAAGATCTAAAATGATTGGCATTTATAAGAAGCAGTGCCGGATACAAGAAGCAGATTGACAGGAGAGCACATAAAACAGAGAGTGCTCCTGATGTCCTTATCTGATGATTACTGGCTTAACTAAAACAATAAAAAATATTTCTAGTTAAAGTTGGTACTTTTGGGGTGCAATTCAAATTTTAAGGTAAGTTGGTACTTCAATGACTTATTTACTTCCGTTTAAAATTTTCGTTATGTACTTTTTTTTAGATTTCATATGGTTTTCTTGTATTCTTCCCTTTTGTTTTTGTTATAATTGAATTTTTTGTTCTTATTAATTTTTTGAAAGTAACAATGGAAATTGATATATTTATTATGTTTGTTCATAAATATGTATGTATGTACAAAGGTATATTAAATTTTTTAATTTGGTAATAGTTTCAGCAAATAACGTTTGATATATCGATAAATCGATATTTTTTTAGATAATAAATATCGATACTCTTAAAAATATCGATTCGATATATATTGATATAATTTTTCAATTTGCCCATCCCTATTCTATGGCATAAACTCAAATGTAACTCGAAAATAACTTGCGTTTTACCGTCTGTTTAGGGACTAATGAGCACTCGAAAACAATTTTTATCTCACCAAGTCACGCGGTATTCTGCTGTCGAACACAAACTATATTACGCAGCTTATTAAAATTTTGAAAGGAATCAGCTGACTAATGCCTGTTACCAGAAGCAGAATTGCCCTTTCAGTTGAGAGGCGGGAAATTTAAAAATTCAGGGACTTATTAACCCGCCCTCGTAGCTTTTAATGGATCTAAGAGGGTTTGAACTCCCTTCAGTACGAGTGTTTTCCTTCATATTACTTAAAAAAAAAAAATATTCTAAATATTTGAGGTTTGCTGGAATATATACAAAAGAATCTAGGTATCTTTATGGGTCATAAGAACCATATAGACCTCATATCTGGAAAATGCCAAATACTATCGGAATATCTTTAACATTTTAGTATTGAGACAAATATAATCTCAAATTACTTTAATGTAGACATTAACGATAAAATCGAATTCGGCTGAAATGGTTCTATTACAGGGTTTGCTATTTTCCGGATATTTCTTTGTCCCGGGAACGCATACAATTTGTATTTTAGTGCCAGGGAAATTTTTTGCAAAATCAAATTAAATATTATAGCTTTTTCTTAATGGGCTTGGCTGACTTTTCTTTCAACTTGATTTTATTCTTTTTACACAGACATAAGCCTTCTTTTAGTGAATACCCCTACTAATTCAACAGATAACATATCCATCTACATGATACTGAAACTTCTTGAATTTTCTAAAAAAAAAGAGAGAATCTTCACTAATGCAACATTCAGTCTACGTATGACCAATAACTTAGAAAAAGTAACTCATTTAATCTAAATTAACAGTGAGAAGAGAGTCTGGCTTTGCAGCAACTTGTAGGAGGGCACAGTGCAGACAAGCCATAAAATATATTGACCACTATTTGGCCATTACAATAATCATCATCATGTGTCATAAACATGATACAAGGCGCCGGCAAACAGTGATTGTTTTCTGCACACATTCAGAATATTCCTGGCTTCTCCTTGCAAGGCAGGTATGGTAATTTTTTTTTTTTTTTTTGGTGAGGCAAATGTGTGTGCGAAAACTCGTACTAAGACTTCTATAGTTTATGCACATATTTAAGTGAAATCACAAATAGCCACAGGTGGTCTAAGTAGAAGACAAAGGAGTTACTTTGTAAGTCTAGCTTTATTGTTAGAGCTGATCGTAAGATTTTTTTTTTATTTTAAGGATTTTTCTTTAGATGTAAAAATTTTGAAGATTTTATAAAAATACTTAAAAATTTCCTTTTGCTACTTTAACTTCCACAAAAAATTTTTTGTTTTTGTATAATTTTTTATTTAATATTGTGGAGAGGCCTTTTTATTAAAGGCTTTCTTCTCGTTTGATACTTTGTTTTTCTTTTTTTTTTTAAAAAATTCAATAAAAATTTCTTCCCCAAGGATGTTCTTTTTAATGAAAGGTCCTAATTAATTGCCTGAAAATGCATGCATTAACGTGTAAATTTAACATGAAATTTTTGTTGCCAAAAAAAAAAAAGAAGAATCGTTCACCAAAAAAATAAAAAATATGACAAAATAATAAAACATGACTTTGTTTCTTTATTTGATTTGATTTTTTGTTAGCGTTTTTGTTTTTTTTTTTTTTGGCAAAATTGCACATTACCTTTTTATAAATTTTTTGATAATGACAAAAATAACCAAAAAAAAAAAACAAAAAAAAAATTGCCAAAAATAGAAGAAAGACATGTATAGACGATGCCAGCCTTACAATTTTGCCCGCCTGCCTTTATGCAGTATAATTTTGTTTGTATGCCGCCACTGCTGCTGCTTTTGCTTAATTTCAAGTATCCTTAGAGACCTTGTACACTCGTATTAATGTTGCAAAATGTTTATATGATTTGTTTAAATGGATTAAAAAGGCCTTACCCTTTGCATTACCCCACACCTTTCCCTTGAGTCTTGTTATCCTTACTACATTTTTTGAAGAGTGCATTGTTGTTTGAGCCTTAAGAAGGGTAATTTTCGAAAGTCAATGACTTATGGAAGATGTTAAATTTGCTTTTTTTTGGCAGAAATTATAAAAAGTGGAGGGAAAGAGGTTTAGAATTTATTTTTAAGAGAATTCTTTAGTTAATTCTTTAAAATTGAGTTTAAAGTAGGGAGATATTTTTTCATAAAGAGATTGATTTGTCAAAAAATCAACCAATAGTTGGGTTTATCGACATATGTAAAAATATTGCTTTATGATCGTCTACCTAGCTGGCTATTTTGCCCATGTAGCTCTCGTGTACAAAGTAAAGTTATGTTCGGTCCAATGATGAAGGCATTTGAAACCAGTCAGAATTGTTTTATAATTTCTTCCAGTCCCATCCTTGTAACTGGGGTTTTATGTATTTAAATCGAAAACAAGTGTCTAGAGCAAATACAAATGAGTTCTTAATGGCCTAAACTCATGGTGGTGTAAACTGCGGGTGGACGACCATAAAAGAAGGAGTAGGGAGGCCTTCTAGAAGGCCTCTGTACCCCTTATTTTGGATGTACAAGGCCTTCTTGCTCCATTCCATACTCATATCTTTTTTACACACGTTGTCATTGCGAAGAAGGCCTTCCGCTCTCGCTTCTTCAGCAGGTACATAAGAAGGGTAACGGGACCAAAAAAAAATTGATTTTGCTTTTGCTTGTACTAAAAAACAATACAAAAAATGTTACTCCTTCTCTACTCCCTTCTCATAGAAGCGAGTATGGAAGGTGTATCTTATCTTTTATACGAAAGAGCCGAGGACTTCTGTGAGGCCTTCTTTAGCAGTTAGATAATAATAGTAATTGAATCAAAAAATCTTTTAAGCAGGCCTTTAAAAAGGCCTGAAGTAAGAAGGTCTTCTGAGTTTTCCCTCTGTGTGAGTAGCACTCCACAACACACGAATAAACAGAAAACAGTTTGAGTCTATAATCCGGCAGTGGTGAGTCCACAACAGACTTTAAATCATACACAGAAAAAAATCTACAACATTTTTCACCAATTAAAGCATTAATCAAAAATATAATCAGTTTTAATTAAAAATTTAATCAAGTGAATTAAACGTTTAAACAAGTGAAGTAAACGTTTAATTGATACTATAAACTGGTTTAATTGATACTATTTATTTATTTACTGGTGTAAATTTAATTAATTTTTTAATTAATATCACAAATTTTTTAATTGAAATTAATTTTTATTTTTTTCTGTGTACATAAGACCTACAATACCTTTTCTTCCAAAAAAATCTCACCTTGATGATACTCCTTTCGAAGGATAAAAAATGTTTTCCAGAAAGCAATAACGTAATTGTTCCATCATTAAACTGTAGCGTTCGCTAAGTTTTTGTTAAACTTGGGACTTTTAAACTGTACTAAAGTTAGAGTTACGTGACATAATTGTATGAATACCCCTAATGTTTGTATTAGATAGGTGGTCAAGCCTTAGAACATTACATACTCTTTTACTCTCAATATAAAAATTTATTCGTGGTCTAATATCACGACTCTATTAACTAACAAATTTTCGGATTACAAATATGGATAAAAAAAATTTAAATTGAAGAGATTCTCTTTTCAGCAAATATGGCAATTTTAAACAAACATTAACAAAAGGGTTATTGCATAATGTGGGTGATCTTTAAGGCTTAACTCTCAGTCTAAAGTAGATAAAGGCAAACAGTTGTTTTAATTTCATTTTTGCTTTTTTTTTTAATTTTGTCCAAAAAATCGATTTCCTATTAATCAATATTGTTTTGCAAAACACTTTGATCTTAAGCGCCTCAACCCAAAGAAGCAATTGATTTTTTCCTCCTTTTTTCCACTTTTTAATGTAACTCATTTGTCTGAAATGGCCAAGAACATGTTTGGTAATTTACTGACAATCTTTGCTAAAAAAACAAAACAAAAACAATGAATATATTGATCACCAAAAGAAGATGCATACATTTGTTTGGAACATGCTCGTTTTTTTAGAATGCCCACTCATGCTTGTTAACAAGATTAAAGCCGTTGATCAGTTACATTTCGGCAACATGCAGGAGAAGAGAATGGCGAGAGTAAAAGGAAGTTTTGTAAAGTGTGTCTGTCTATCTTGTTGCAACCATGTAGTACCACCACCTGTTGTGTCAAGTTATTAAAACAAATGTCAGGTCATGTCCTTGTCTGATGATTTTTAATAAATTAAATTCATTTCATTGAGGATTATTTTAGAAAAAATAGATAAATAAAAAAAAACAAAAAGTGTAGCTAAAGTTAAATATTTTTTTTTCGTATTCAGCTAGCTGAATTAAGTTAAAACTTAGAAATAAAGTTTAGGTTGCATCTCTAATACATTAAAACAATTATTTCGATGGCATATTTTTATATTTCAAGGAATTCAGCTAGCTGAATATAGTTGGGGTATCACTTACACCTTTACAGGTGTTCCTGGGCTCATGTTTTATTATGCAGATCGATTAAGAAATGGAGGATATCTCTCAGAACACTGGTGTGTCTTTGTAAATACGTCTTTTTTTGTTTTTGGGTACAATGAAATTGATGAAAATCGTTTAATGATTTCACATATTCCCTTTAAAAATGTCTATCCAAAAGGCTTCTGTACCAGCATAACTGTAGCGATATTCGTTCGTCTGTCGGTTTACAACGGAGGACTTAATAAGATGAAATTTAGCAAAAATAAATTAATAAGGAGTCATTTGGGTTTGAAAAACTTTAGCAAAGTCGGCCAAAATGTTGTACATTTTCCAAAATTTCAGGCTTTTCTATGGTACACTAGCGAAAATAGTTTTCGAAAAATAGTTTATTAGAGATAAAATAGTTTGCAAAATGTTAAATTTATAAAAAATTATTTATGCGATTTAAAAATCCTTCAAAATATTTTCCAATTTCCATCAAAATAAAAATTCCCATAATTAAATGAAATATTCAAAAGATTTCCTAAAAATGTACCAAAACTTCAAAAACCAAAAAAAAAAAAAAAAATGTTTTGCAAATAAAAAAAACTCTAAAAAATCAGTACAAAAAAAATTAATTCATATGCGCCAACAAGTCTTGAACCATAAAGTCATCAATAATTTTAGGAAATAAAGCAAACAAAAAAATGTAAACCTAGTACTTGTAATAAGCATCTTCTAAAACACTCGTCTCTTAAAGTTTTCAAAGCTGCTGCTTGTTGGCCCAGTACCCCCAAACAACCAGATAATTATGGTGTATTGTTTTGTACAGTTCAAACTTTAAAATTTTCAATATGAATTAGAAGTTTAACTACAAAATATGCAGGAAAAACAAACATGAGATTATAAAATTTTTGCGTTTGATATTTCCCCATTATTTGATTTGATGGTACGAGTAGCAACCAACCATCTTTATGCTACCACAAGAGTTTGAAAAACGAATTTCCAAACAAAAATCTAAACAAGATGAAGAAGCGTGTGCTTCAAGTGTTCCACGTTCAAATTGCAACGTGATTTTGTATATTTTGTAGGAAGCATTTATTTATTTATGAATTTTTCTTTTTGGCTGTTGGAAGATTTTCATAGCTGGTAGCTTATTTCAAGTATTAAACATGTGATAGACAGTGGGCTTAGATACATCTATATATAAAAAAGGGCATTATTCAGGCGACAAGTTACTTTTTCAATTCTGTTAAGTCGTTAACATAACAGAAATTAGTTAAAATTTTAATATTTTTGCCAGAATAACGTTAAAAGTTATTTATGGCTTAATTAATAATAAATGTTGTTTTACATATTATTTACATTCAGCTAGCTGAATAAGGATAAAAGAAACATTGGTTTTTAAAACAACTATTTATATCATAAAACATTAACAAAATCTCCAATTCAGCTAGCTGAATATCATTAAACTTCAGTTTTTAAAGAACGAAATAGTAACTCTTATCTCAGCTACCTGAATAATATTAAAATAGCATATTTTGGTAAGAAAATCATTTCAAAAAATAGGTTCAAGATGTTTTTAATTAAGCTACTAATATAATAAAACATTAACAATACTTCAAATTCAGCTAGCTTAATATCATTTAATTTTAATTTTTGAAAGACCGAACCAGTTAGTCTCTAAGTTCAGTTAGCTGAATTAAATTTAACTGCCAAATTTATATTAGAAAGTTATAAAAAAATGTTCACGATTGCTTTTTGATTTAGGCGAGCTGAATAACACAAAGATAAGCATTGGTGTTTTTAAAACAACTAATATCATAAAACATACTTCTAATTCAGCTAGCTGAATATCGTTAATTTAAGTTTTTTAAGGACCAATCTGGTGAATCTCTATCTTAGCTCAGCTAGCTAAATAAAATTTAAATTGAGTATTTGGAAAAAAATTATTTAAAAAAAATTAAGTTCATAATTTTTGCAAATTCAGCTAGCTACATTTACATATAAGACAAGAAGAAACAAAAAAAACTGCTAATATCATAAAACGATAACAATACCTCTTATTAAGCTAGCTGAATACCGTTAAGTTCCAGTTTTCAAAAACCGAACTGGTAACTCTCTACACGCAGCTAGCTGAATAAAATTTAAATGGCATATTTAAGTAATTCAGCTACCAGTATCACAAAACAATTACAATGCATCTAATTTAACTAGCTGGATATCGGTTTAATTTATTTCTTTTTTGAGAACCGACCTGGTTAATCTCCAAATTCAGCTAGCTGAATAAAATTTAACTACCAGATTTTGATGAGAAAATTATAAAAAATATTTATTCACGATTTTTTAAATTAAGGCTAGCTGTAAAACACAAAGATAAAGATTGGTGTTTTTCAGTTAGCTGAATATCATTTAATTTCAGTTTTTTAAGGACCAAATTTAAATTGCATATTTTATTAAGAAAGTTATTTAGAAAAAATTCAGTTTACGATTTTTTAAAATTCAGCCCGCTATATAAGACAAGAAAAAACATTGGTATTTAAAAAATTAGTAATACCATAAAACATTAACAATAGTTCTAATTCAGCCAGCTGAACATCATTTAATTTCATATTTTTAAGGACCGATTTGGAAAATATTTAAATTCAGCTAGCTGAATAATATTAAAATGACAGATTTTGGATAGAAAATTATTATTTTATTTTTTGTTATTATAATTATTTATTTTAGCTAGCTGAATTAGTTAAAAATGAAAAATAATGCAGCCAAAAAAAATTTCAAGTAACCACTGTTATTTGTTATTATTACTAAGCTTTTTTTAAGCGTAGGAAAATCAGTTAGAAATTAGGTTTTACGTGTTTCCACACATTTCTCGTACAAAATATGAGCCAAAATGCTAAAGAAAAACACCAGTATTTATTAAATCCAAATACAACAGACCAGTTTAATGACACCATGAATGACTAGATAGCTGACTGAAAAAATGAATGAATAGCTGGATGAGGCAAGCAACTGTAATAAACTTTACAAACATCAAAAATCGTAAGAGCACGTTCGTTGTATGCCTGAGATGAATGCACTACTTCCAAATTGTCGTTGGCTACTTAGAAGAAAACTAAACAAGAAGCCCATAAAAAAAGACGGAGTTATCCAAGTGGTTGTTAGAGAAGAAATGAATTGATTTGTTCGAAAAGCCCACCTCCACTAGCACAACCACTCGTCCAAAAGAGTTAAGTACTTACTTGTATTTGTTTTAGAAAAACAAAACAAAAAAAGATTTAATCTCACGCTATATTGCAAAATTGTTTTGAACCCACTGCTGATGACCTTTAAGGAACTTAATTGAAGCTTTTTCATATTCTTGGCCCAACTGATTAAATAATTTAGAAATCATATTTGAAATTCAAGCATGAGTACACAGAAAGCACAAAAAGCTTCTGTTCGTTCTTCCTTATGTTTTTCAAGAGGCACGATTAAATTAAACATATGAAATTGATTTGTATCGCTCTATTTAATGAACCAAAGTTTTCTAAGACTTGTTTTTTATTTTGAAGTTAGAACACATAAATCTGAAAATAATATTTTTGCTACTTAATCAGTTTACGAGTACGTTGTTGAAACTTTAAATTAGTCGTACTGTCAGTAGCTATAGCAGCAGCAATGGCTCTAATAGTTTTAGTTCATTGCTATTATTTGTAGTGTTTTTTATTTTTTTTTTTTTTGTTAATACATAAATTCAAAATCTATATTAAAACAACAATGCGAATGAACAGAAATAAAAAAAATTGTTCATGGGAATTACATACGTGCCAAAGTTTTTGATTGGCATTGATGATTTTTCGACTATTGATACCTAGAGCACATAAACTTAAGCACCGCTGCCATCTAACCATCCATTATACATCCTCATATGTTACGTGACTATACAACCAAAGACTTCTAATTCAACATGCATGAATTCCAAAATATATTTTACAATACAGATCGTATTAGAAATAGATCTAGGCATTTTGGACAAAAAAAATTAAAAGAAACTGCAATTAAAGTCGTAAAATCTTGAGACACATGAAGTGAATAAAACAGGGTGACAGAGAATGTATGGTGCACAATACCATAGCCTAGACAAAAGTACACCAGATTTCACTCCTATCAGGGCCTTAAATTTAAAAACCATCATCCTTAAAAATGTCCAGCTTTAAGGAACTCCATCAGATCAAAACCTTTCTAAGCATAAAATTTAAATATGTATGGTTATATTTAACTAAGTACAATAACCTTTTAAACGGGGTAACTGTTAATTAACTTATGCATTTATTATTCTTAGTCTAATGCAAATAAAAATTCGTATTCAAATGAATATGGACGTACTCCTCTGACATACATAACACACAATGATCCATTGTGATACCATAGAGTTCCACTTACCAGAACTCCCAACGTAAAACAAACTAGAAACTCTAACGAATTTCAAAATGCACTCTAGTTCAACGCCAGAGATATCGTACAATCAGTCAAGAAGGCGTATCCCATTTCGGCCAGTCCCCTTCTCGCCAGTGCAAAGCACTGACAGTACAGGTGTTTTACGTTCTCCTCCTTATTTTCGTTATAACATCTTCGGCAGTAAGGTAAGGTTAGGTAGAAATAGCAGTCCGTACACCTCTGGCATACTAAAGACACAGTGAACCATTGTAATACCATGGGGTTCCTCTAATTAGAACTCCTAACGTAAATCAACTGGAACCTCTATTGAAGTTCAAAATGCACTCCAATGCAGAAAACGCAGTTATATTTTACGTTCTCCACCTTATTTTCGTTATCGCAGCGCTGCCACATATCCAGTGTTCGCGACCCTGCTGTCGTTAGCAATATCGATAGTCAATCGCCAAAGTTAGAGTTTGAAGAAGTGCAAAGGTACCCCAACGCCTTCCAAATCTAGCTGAAACCGTCAGGTAGTGCCAAGTCTAACAGGCTCATCCGCTCTAATCTGCCCTCCTAAGAATTTTTTCCTACCCTGCTAAGCTACTAAAATGGAGATGTGACTTTCTTTCTTAGGAAGGTAGTAATGTCCACCAGTGTATCCCATATGAAGCTTTTGTGAAACTGCTCAGCCATCTTGTTTAGTAAGTAGCGAAGTGAATT
Organism: Pollenia griseotomentosa; assembly: GCA_963931875.1. Taxonomy (NCBI): domain Eukaryota; kingdom Metazoa; phylum Arthropoda; class Insecta; order Diptera; family Polleniidae; genus Pollenia; species Pollenia griseotomentosa. The sequence continues at coordinate 132,444,094 of OZ007564.1, forward strand.
TAACGATTTTGAAATGTGTTTTCCGAAGACCCCAGATATGATGGGGGCTAAGTTTAAATACATTTATATCACATATAGCCCGGAACTTTTTGCTATTGAAATTCAGCCAGATCGGTTCACAAATTTTTAGCCATGAAATCCGTTGTTGTTATTGATTTTTCTTAAATTTTATTATAAGGTCTGTTAAAGAGTTTAAGGAAGAACGTAATACAGATTCTGCACAGCCAACTGTGGCCCTCTTACTTGTTTTACTTTGAAACGCCATTTTCGGGATCCGGGAAAAAACAAATATCTCAAATAAAAATATCGTATCGGCTTTTTAAAATACATATTTATATATATTCATATTATAAAAAACTACCAATATGCCATATAATAATTGATAGACCTGCATACTCATATAGAGATGAGAAAATCCAAGCCAATTTGTAACACACAGTATAAGAAACATGCATTCACATACAAATCTTGAAAATGAGTTGTAAAACTATCCGAACAAACAACTACTGGCTGTATGTATTACCCAACCATACGAACCCACTAATCATCGACTGCATCCCAAAGAAACCAAATTTACAACAGAAATTATAGAAAACAAAATAAATAATTCATACTCATATTTGCAGTGTAGATGATGTATGATTTTCCAGACAAATAAACCAACAGAGCAGAAAAAAAAAATTAAATGAAATGAAAAAAAAAAAAAATAAAATCATGATTTTAATGAAAATTGATTTTACATGATTTACCGATCAATATTTTCCAAAGCAGATAATGCAAGAAACAGTCTTTTTCTTCTAACCCTCCCCCCCGCACTCGATATTTTGGCAAATAATTTTCTAATGTCATGGTGGTCAATTGAGTTGAAAATAATGACCGTTAGAGTTTAAGCATGGAAAGTAAACAAATGTATAATCACATCGTTAGTTATGACCAGAAATCGAATAAAAAAAATATCAGAAACTGAGACTCTTGAAACTGAAGTTGCGGATGATGATGATGGCGCTTCATTGCTAAGATGCTGCGAGTGAATAAAGAGCAAAAAAGCGTGAAACACGTAGAGGTATAATGAGTGATTTGTGGTTTCTTTTTCTTGAGCTTTCAGTAAATTATGAGGAATTTTTGTATGCTCGTGGATAATGAAAAGTATTTATTAATAAATTTATTTATAGAGCATGTGAATAATACAAATGCGAGGGTTGTACGAAAAGTTTTGAAAATCTAGCAAAGGATTTTAATGTCAAAAAAAATCTCTACTAAGATTTGTTAAAAAAAAAACTTATTAAATATTTAAAAAAAAAATTCAACAAATTTGACATTGTGATAAAAAATTGTAAGAAAAAAAAGCAGCTATGGCTAATTATAGACGGATCCTTACAAATGTTACATACATTTGTCAATTAACAATTTTAAGTTTACCGTTAAAAAAATACGATTTTTGTTTATGCACTTGTGAATATGCAATGTATCGTTTCGTCGTATTGTTAATTGTCAAAAATGGAAACAATCCATTTAATGTATATTAGCGTGGCCGTTAGTTGTATGGAGAATTTTTTTTTTATTTCTTATATTCTTATATTACCCCCCCCCCCAAATCGGTACAGTTTTATGTAAAAAAAAAACAAAAAAATTTTATGGCTATAAGTTGTGTTTTAGGGGGGGAGGGCGTCCGCTCCTCAAAGTTTGCCTTCAAGCCCAATTATTCAAATGTAATTTGTTTGCATATGGCTATCTCTTTAAAAAAAAAATATTTTACAAGAATATGATATTTTAGCCCTTCTAGTCAACAACATTAGCCGCCAAGAAAGTCTTTTGCTAAAATTAATATTTAAGAAAATAATTAAGAAAATAACAAACAAAATACCAAACATTTTATAGACGTTTTATATATATAAAAGGGGGATTTCAAGTCAAGTGACCCAATTTAAATCGATGTCTTCCGATTTGGATGCAATTTGCACCAAGGTTAGTCCTATAGATATATGTAGATAGTAGCTTAGACACAAATTTTCAACAAGATCGGTCAAAAAGTTTCTGAGTAAGAGGGGCCACCATTGAAACAATAAGGCAATAGACAAAGTGTTGTATTGTGCCATATTGTTGTATTTGCTATATTTTTAGTAATGTCACATTCATAATATTAAATCATATACAACAATATGGCAAATAGAGCACATTGTGAGTTGCCTAAATATTAGGGTATTCATTCGGTTAACCGTTAATCGGTTAACCGATTAATTACTACCCGATTAACTGATCGGTTAATTTAAAGTTGGCAATTTTCGATTAACGATTAAACCGGTTAATTTCAGTCGATTAACCGACTAACCGATGTAACAAATAATTTTAGTTTTTTGTAGTATTATAACATATTTTTTCGCTTTTTTAGTTATTTGTTTCGTCTCATATAAAAAAGGCATATGTTTGGAAAATATTTGTTCCTACAATATATTTCCTTCGAGAAATACATTCTTAAAACACAGTACAAAAACTAGGGGTTCGTATTTAATTTTTTTCGGTGCTGAGCTTTGCCAGGATGTGTCAGATGATGACCTGACAATAGAAGAAGCTCTCGATTGTAACACAAACAATCTTTAACAAAATAAGCCGAAATAATGGCATAATGGAAGATTTTATATGTTGAGAGAAATCCTGGAAAAGGAAAAAGAAACCAAGATATCGCATTCAGCTTTTAAAAATGAAATGTATCTGCGCATCTACGTCACATCAGCGTATAAGTACAGCTAAAATATAGAAACACAAGCAAACAAACATGTGTATTAAATGCTTAAGTGACGTCATATTAAACAGTTGAATTTTGTAAACAGGTGCAATGCGTAATCTTGTTTTTATCATTCTTGAATCTGTATTATGGGTTGCTTCCGATTTAACAAACATCTTCGATAAGTGAAAGAATTGTTTCCAAATCAAGTTTTATCAAAACTAAAGAAAAGACTCGCTTCTAAACTTTTATAAAATCTTAAACTATTGAAATAATTAATACAAAAATCTCACAGTTTTTTTTTTTAATAAATACATACAAATATTATGTATAAATTATAAAATGTGTTTTTCATATTTATGAATTACTTTTTTGTTTGCTCGTTTGTTTTCAAGAATTGTTTTGTTCGTTATGTTATTGTTTTTTTTTTACTAAAAGACTCCAATAATAAATAATTTTTGCATTTTTATTTATTGAAATTACTTAATTTATAACAAAACTTTATTAATCGGTTAACCGATCAATAACAAAATTAACCGATTATTAACCGATTAAACCAAAACCTCGGTTAATTAATCGAGCGATTAACCGATTAAAGCAAAAGCCCGATTAAATGAATACCCTACTAAATATGATTATTTTTTTAACAGATCTCGTGTACTAATAACGAGGCAATTTGTTCCAAATTAATTTAATTCTACTATTATCCTTCTTTAGATATTAAGGCATTTATATTGTCCTTGTATGAGAGGTTCTACTCTTCCTTTTCCATTTCAGCTCACTTTTTACTGATGTTTTGTATTGATAACCAAATTGGCAACTTTTACTCTAACCATTCTTCAGATATGGGCATTTCCGTCAAAAGGTCCACCGTGACCGAAAACTTAAAAGTTATTAAAAGCTGATTATTTTACGGTATTGTTATAGAGAAATATTTAGATCTTACAAATTTTATAAATTTACCCGTAAATTTGTTCACTTAGATGAACAGTCAGACTGCAAAGTTGTGCAAACGTAATTTCTTATTTGTGAGAATGTTTGATTGCATGTTTTCTTTAATATTATCTTCCTTAAAAGAGATGATATTTGATGAAAATTATTCCAAAAAAATTTTCTAACATGGTCCGTAATCTGAGGAATAGTTCGAAGAGAAATATGTAATTCGGATTAACGGTAAATTTTTATTTTTTTTAAATCATTATTCAGTTAAATTATTATGGAAAAAATGTCACGTTCGAAATGTCACGTATCGAACCAGATTTTGGCTTAAACAAAAAAAAATATAGAAGATTTTGGAATCAAACCAAAGACATTTAAATGTTACATTGCTACGTAAAATTCTGAAAGTGGTTTGACTAAAAAATTGTGCCAGGTTTCGCTGAATCACCCCTTTTTATACATGGCCACAAAAACTACTTCTATTTTTTTCACGTTCGAACCGCTACTTCTTATGCCATTATCTTTGACCTAGAACCGCGCTCCCCATAAACTTAAGCATATATAATAGTGCTTTCTTAGTGCTATAATTTAAGGGTTAAAAGAACGTAAAAGTATTTGTTGTTTAAAATGTTATTGCATTTTTGATGCGTACGACTGTCACGTTCAACACTTTGGAATTACCCATATACAACATGTAATATTGTCTTTATATGGAAGGTTCCACGCCCACTTTTTAAATCTAGCCCACTTTTCGACAGATATCGATAGGGAATTTATTAGTCTCAAATTTGAAAATTTTTACTTTAACTGTTCTCTAGATAGAAGGAATTCTTAGGTGCCACGCCCACTTGGAACTTTACAACTGTTCATAGCCTATGTTTGGTGCCAGCTTATCAAGAAAATACTGGAGTTCAGGAGGCTTTAGGGAACAAACAAACGCATTTTTATATAAACAGGGTGGGCCATAAGTCACTGAACATTGTATTTTTATAAAACAAAATTTTATTTTTGAAGTGAAGCTCTGAACATTTGAAGCAAAGTGGCACGTTAACGATGTTTCAGGATTTTCCTCGAATTTGTTCGATATTTGCTTGGCTTCGTGATTTCAGCGGTATTCCACTCTGAGATAAGTTACCAACAGATCCCAATGACCGATAACGAGCGACTAGATTACGTACTTGATTTCATGATGGTGCATTTCTGCTGGTGTTAAAAGAATTTAGAAAATTTGAATTTTGCCTAACAAAATAAAACTCAAAATAAAATTTTTGCTCTCTCCTTAATCGTATGCATGGCTACTGAATCGGGCAAACGTTGTTGCAGATGTGACAGTGTCTGCATGCCAAATTTTAAGAAAACCGGTTGATTAGTTAAGAAAATATAGGAAAGGGGAGCTTTTACGACTCTTGCCCTATTTCACGCCCTAAATAACAAAAATTATAGGCCATAGTTCTTTTACTTCACATTCTTTTTCACGCCCTATTCACTATTTCCTTTCAGATGTTACAGTGAATGCATGCCAAATTTTAATAAAATCGGTTGATTAGTTAAAAAGATATAGGGAGGGGCAGCTTTTACCCATCTTGCTTATTTCACGCCCCATTTATTCCCTATTTCCTTTCAGATATTACAGTGGCGGAATATATACAGTGGCTGTTTCTTATACTGAAAAAAAATTTAATGATTGGTAATGCTATTAGTTTCTTTACATACGGGCTTGTGTTCCCAGCTGTTGTACCCACACCAAAATGAGCGACCCGCAACAAAGTCGCAGCGAACATTCGTTATGATGTTATATTCCATACATTAAGGGGCATCGTTATACTCGCATTATACTTTGTTTTATATAAATTTAAAAATATGCAGCACTTAATGAAAGTCGCATTAAAGGGTCAAATACACTTATCAAATGCTTGTCCAGCCGGCGAATTCAACGTGTACGTGTGCTGGTCGTAATATTCGCCGTCATACCTAAATTTTTTGATTTTTCATCAAGCGTTGTCGGTGTCACACATACAAACACATTTTCACTTATACTACCACAATGCTTGATGAGTATTTTGATCAATGTATTTGGGTCTTTAAAACGAAATCGAAGGCAAAAATATTTTGTTTTAAAGCTTGTTTAGATGAAGGGTAAATAAAATTCGCCACTGCCATAAACAACGGCAGTTGTGTTTTTATAAATGACAAATTCAAGGGCATTGCAAATATTTTGTTCTACTTATCGAGCTCACTTTAGTGTAGATAATAGAATTCGTTTATAACTTAAACACTTAAGTTCTTTGAAAACTAGAAAAAAAATCTGTTTTGTTTTTAATTTTGTACAATCAAACAATAAAGATACTAGTTAATCATCTTTTAAGGGAACCCCATTAATTCAATTTGTTTGATTTCCTGCTTTTAAAGTTTGTAGTTGTAAAAATATTTAAATTTATTTTCCTCTTCACTAAAAACGGCATTCACGTGCTTAAAATTTTGTTTATTTAATTTAACAAATAAATACAAGTTGTGGATATTTTATTGTTTTTTGGCTTTTTAGGTTTGAAAGCTTCTTATCGTGCGTCTATTATAATAAAATTATTAACATTTGATGAATTTTAAAATCGCAAATTAAACACAATGTTTGTTTACAACTCTCGTAAAAAACGTTGAAATTTTGTCAGGTTGATAATTAAAGTTTAAAACTAAACAATAAATAATTTGTTAAAATATTTTAAAAACTTTAAAATATAAATATTTGGGGGATTCACAAGGTGTCATAAAGTCATAAGTCTTAAAGTAATAGCATGAAAAAATACGACTGCTGTGAACAACCCCTCATAATTTAATGTGCTATTTGGAATTTAAATCAGCTGATTTAAATTAAATATAAAAAATAAATATTTACACAAAAATAAAAATATTTTTTAATTCTAATCCATGAATTAATAAATTAAATTAGATCTTATCTGACTATTTTCCATTTTTTAGACGCAAATCACAAATAAATTTTATTTTGTTTGCTTACCAAGCATCAGAGTCCTAGACCGATAAAATTTGACGCCGCAAGTGTTTTGTTGTAAAAATTGCTAGCCGCAGGTTAAATTCGGATATTAGCCGGATAAAACTATACCATCAACAACGACGGCTACAAAAACTAATGCTGCTCGGCTCGGCCGCTTAGCGCAGGTCTCTTCTGATTAATTACAACAGCACAATAAACATAGCAAGCAAAGTTCTATTAATTTAAGACACTTTTTGTTAACAAAGCAACAACAATATATTAAACCATTGTAAAATGTTAGAACATTATGACAATATAACATGATAGCACACCTTGTGAATACCCCAATTATGTATTAAATATTAACTGCCGTATTCATAAAAAATCCAATAAATTTGAAATGTGTTTTAAAGAAAAATTGTCAAGCAAATTTGTCTTAAAATACAATTCTAATTTATTTTAATTTTTTATAAATAAGGCAGTAAAAATATAACTCACCTTTTAGGTATCAAGCTGCAAAGAACATAAGGAAAAACAATTATATTAGTCACTGTTAGTTAGGAGCAATATTTAAAACATTTTAAAAGCCTATTTTAAGGCATTACTTCCATAAAGAATTTAAAAAAAGTATGGCGAGTATAAATCAAATAAATAAATCAAAATAATTTCGAATGCATAGAAATGCATTTAATTTAAAAAAAATTTATGAAAACAGAAAAAAATCAAAGAATTTATTTTAAATATCGAAACTTATCGCTGATCTACGAACTAAAACTATTAGAAAACAAGTAAAAGTACTTTAGTCCGCTGTGGCGAATCTTTAATAGCCTTCACCGAGCGAGAAGTAGGCTTTTAATGGTAAAAAAAAATTGATTTCAATTAAAAGATATGTGATATTAATTAAAAAATTTATTAAATTTGCACCAGTTAAACAATTGATAGTATCAATTAAATATTTTTTGATATTTACAACATTTTCTTCAGTAGTGTTGTTGATATTTAATTCACTTGATTTAATTTTTAATTAAAACTGATTTTAGTTTTGATTAATGGTTTAATTAAAACAAATTGGCGAGAATGTTTTTCTATGCATCTATAAAAATTACGAACCAATCTTTATAAAAACTGAATGTACAGTATCATAATTAGTTACGGTATAAGGCGTAAAAATGTGTGCTTCGAGACTAGGGCCTATTGAACTTTGCAATTCTGTATAAATCGATATCTTCGCCGAATTATTAATATATTCTGTCCAGTCGCCACATCTAACGAAAGACTGTGATCCCACCAAAGCAATGAAGAACCGACAAACATAAAAATATAAAGAAGAAAATGGCAATGGGTAGGGAAAAAATCTTAAGAAATGCTATTAAATGGAATCCAGACAAAAGACCGGCATGTAACGAATTTGTTTTGGACCTATGCTCCTTACAGGAGCTTAAGGAAATAATTCTATCAATAAAAATAATGGTAGATCAATTATTGACCGATCTTTACAAAAGAATAGTACATATGATTTTTAGAATAATATAAAACAAGTTTGTAAAAGATTCCGCCACCAATTTATGTAAGATTTTGTATCAGAAATATCAATTTTAAGGTTGGCTGTTCCACACTTGGGTTCATAACTCTTTTCCTACTGAGCCGATTAGGAAAACTAGAAACAATTTGTTACAAAAATTGTTATTTTCTTTTAGGTCTTTCAGAAGTGAGCGTATTTTTAACAGACAGACAGACAGACGGGCATGGCTTAACCGACTTAGAAAATTATTCAGAACTAGTGTTGGGGCGTATAACAAGTCGTGTCGCTGTTACCTGTATATTGCGAATATAGTAGGTTTGCGACGAAAATTCGAATTCCCATTTGCGAACTATTCGTTTATTTCTGATATTTGAATTCGTATTCGCTGAAATGGATGCGAATATTTAAAGCTAATATCTAATGATGGCAACAATGGCGAATGCCGGTATATGTATGTTTAGGCACTGTATATATCTTAGCTCGATATTTTCTTTTCTAACAGCCTAAAAAGAGAGTTTAGCTCGATATGCCATTTGACACAGTTAATTTATCATAAGCAAATATTAAATCTAAGATCTCCAGCCCGTTGTAGTAAAATACACCAATATCTCAAGCCGAATTAAGCCCGCAAACCTCGCCCACTACCATGCCGAGACAACTTTATGCCTTTTGTTTTTTGCCAGATTTCAAATAATTTTAAATTTGCGCCAAATTGTATTTAAATATGAGTATTTGTTACGACGTTGAACCTTTTTTCTGTTCGGCTACCATTTGTTTCCATGCAGAACGGACTCGCTGGAATACTTCTAAAGCGCCCCACACACTTGCAATATTATTGTCTATGATATTCGCCATAATATTTCAATTTTGTCCTTAATTATGCAATAAGACGCACAATGGTTTCATTCATTTAATAAAAAGGTGAGCATAACCTATAGGAATAACATAAACAGCATTGTACAATGTTGCCAACACATTTCACTTTCTTTTCGTTGTGCAATAAAAATCAAAAGTCTTTTGATTGTTGGCAATATATTATGCCACCTTCGAATATCACATACACATTGGCGATATAATTGTACAACACGTAAAATTAAACAATTTTATTGCAAGTGTATGAGCCGCTTAAGTCCAAAAAAAGGTATGTAAATTGGCTTCATTTGTTTTTGCCCGAAAAAAAAAACAAAAAACTCTTTAGGGGGAGAGAATATTTGCATATTCTCTTCCTCTCTTACCAATAAACTCAGAATTTCTGAAAGAAAACTTTCATAGTGTGAACCTAGACTTAGCGCAAAATTTTTTATAACCTGAAAGACTGCAACACTAAATAACAAAAAAAATGTTTAACTATCGTAATTTTCTATTAATTATAATAAAAACTAAATTAAAAGTTATAGCTTTAAATATATTTAAGATTAATGCAAATCAATTTAAAAAAATCAAAAAATCTGAAAATGCTTAAATTTAATTTTAAATGAAATAAAAAAACACGTTATTTTAACAAAAACAATTTAAAGATTATATGATAAAAAAATTCAGGTGAAGAATAAAAACAGTTGCAGATGCAGGTGAATAGAAGATAGAAAAAGAAGTTTCTAAGTCTTTTTCATTGACAACATTATTAAGTTTTTATTATTTACATTTTATTTATTTTACTTCCGCCTTGTGCTAAGTGAGCTACAAATATGAAGGCAATATTGGTTTGGTAAGTTAAAAAAAAACTTAAACTATTTATTATTAATTAAGGAACTTCTAAACAAATAAAAAACAAATTCGAATATGCTTTTAAAAATGTAATCGACAAAAGAAGTATCTATGAGATAAGCGAAAACGAGAGACGAAATATGGTCAATGTTTAAGTTAATCGAGGCGGAAAACTTTATGCAATGTTAGTTTGCACAATTCCGGTTTGAATGCTAGTGTCATAAACATAAATATAATTGCAACTTTATACTTTATTTCTATCTTTATTTATATTATCATAATTAATGTACAGCAGCTACTTTCTACACTGAGTAAAAAAATTATATTTAAACTGTCAATGGATGTAATCGAACCCTCACCGACGTGTTTTCAATTTTCTCGGCCACATTATTTATCAAATTTATAATAAAACGTGTTTAAGGAGAGAACAAAAAATAATAAAACTCGTTGCATAATCAACAAAAAAAATTTTGTTAAATTAGGAACAAAAATTAAAAAAAAAACAAGTAAGAGTGTTATATTCGGCTATGCCGAATCTTATATACCCTTCACCATGATGAGATAAGAACAAAAAGTTATATACATAAATAACGTTATTTAGATAGGTATAAATAAATAGTAATTGAGCCACGCCAACTTTTCATTTCGACATGCCGAAGAATATAAAAACAACAAAAAATTTATATATGTATCTAAGCCCGTTTCCTCTTTTGCCAAAGTTGATGTTTGAAATTCGTTTTATAATCTTTAAATCGTTTTTTAGAACATAAAAAATTAAATGGAAAAAATTCTTTTTGGGATTCGAACTGGCAATATCATCAGTCTCAGGAGAGAACTTAACAACTCGGCTACGAATGATTTTACTGAAGAAGCGTTAAATTAAAATAGATTGAGTCTATGAGTTTGTTTCTTTACTTGAGCGGCATATCATGTACATGCATTAATGTGTATGCGTAAAATTAAACACATTACAAATAAAACCCACCCCACCCCAGTGAAGGGTATAAAAAAAACAACAACAAAAACCACATTACCAACACTGTGTTACCATAGCCACTGTATGACCGTAGAAACCAAAATTGAATTGGTTTGTATGGTATGTTTATGTCGTTTTGGTAATACTGTGCTGGTATGGTAATGTCACGTCTAATTGGACCTTTGAAGGAAAAAATTTGAGGCAGTCGTGGTTTTTTACTCATATCTCAGCCATTTGTGGACCGATCTTGCTGAATTTCAATAGCAAACAATTCCGGACCATATGTGACATAAGTGTATAATAACCTGGCCCCCATCATATATGGGGTCTTTGGAAAATCCATTTCAACGGACAGACGGATATCGTTAAATCGACTTCGCTCCTCATAAGGACCCAGAATATATATACTTTATAGGGTCTTACATCAATATTATAGAAATTACAAACGGAATGACAAACTTATAATACCCTATATATAAAACAAAAATTGCTAATTTAATAACACAACCTTTTTAAATTAAGAGCACCTTATTGTCAAATTAAGATTGATACGTTGTAGGCCGTTATTTGTTTTTATAGTTTTACATAATTTTCAATCACAATTGAAGCAAGCCCGCGAATAATGTGGCAAACAGTGTTCGAAAATAAACAAAAATAACGTTTCCCTGTTTGTCATCTTTCAAACACAAAAATAATACTGTCCTTATCCAACTCAAGAAACAGATGAGAACATTTAATTCCGTTCGGTTTTTTTTTAACAACAAACTTTATTGTGTTCGGTTCAGCTCATTAATGTTCGTGCGTAGCGCTCTTTTGGCTGTTAAAAAAAACCAACAATTTTTTACAAAAACAAAATACACATAGGAAAAAAATTTTACACATACAAAACATATACACAATACACACATAAACTGTATGTGCTGCGGTCGTTGCTAAAATTTTTTGTTTGTTAATTTTTTTATCAATGTAAAAAAGAAGCATTATAGAAAATTAAAACATAATTCTTGTCTACAGTATCACTACAATTGTTCTGTTTTTTAACGAAGAACAGAACACTATATAATGTTCGGCTCTCTCTTGAAATTAGTTACGAATGGTATTAAGGGTTGTGTTCATCTACACAAACACTGAAAAAATAGATAACGTTCCTGGGTGTGTAAGCCGAACGCTAAATAAATTCTGTTTATTTGCGAACACTGGTTGTAAATGAAAAAATAATTATTTTTAGGAGAGAATAAAAATGTTTTCAAAAGGCAAGATCATTTAAGGCTCAGTTAGCCGGGAGTAACAGTAACAGTAACCTTACCGTAAAAAAGTAAGACCAATCTATTTCTTACAGATTGAGACGTAACATCTTACTGCTAACTATAATCGTTCAAATTGCTTTACATACAACAAAATGAATCAGCTGATTTGCGACGTTACTGTTACTCCCGGCTAACTGAGCCTTAAAACACGTTTTTTACGGGATAGATGTGATTTTTTTATTGGATTGTAAAAAAGACATGTCAAATGGCTTTGATGACAGGCCATTACTCTTTTCACAACATTTTCCATGACTTTTTCGCAGAGATGTGGCTGTATCGCACCGATGACGCGTTGGATCTCGGATTTGAGCTCAGAAGTTTTCTGGATAATTCTTATAAGTCCGAGATTTCCAAAAACCCCATAGGAAAAAAAATCGGACGGCGTTTAATCTCATGATCTTGTTGGCCAATTGACAGTAGAACTTCTTGAGATAACTTGTTCTGGAAATGGTTCCTGCAATAAATCGAATGTTTCATGCACGTTGTCTTAGGTGGCACAGTCTTGCTGAAAGCACATGTCGTCCAGATCCATGCCGTCCAGATGAGGTCATAAGAACTTCGTTATTATTTGTTTCTGTAACGACTGCCTTTCACAGTAACTGCCATTTCGGTCTCATCTTTAAAAAAGTAAGGCCCAATTACGCCGCCTGACCAAAATCTGCACCAGACAGTTGCTCAGTGTGGGTGCATTTGTTTCCCATGGATTTCATGATAATTTCCTAAGCCCCAAATTCGACAATTTTTTGTAAAAAAAAAAAAAAAAAATTGAGACACCCTTTATTTTTTAATGGGTTTTTTAGATTATCAAAAATAATAGTAATTTAATTTTTTATGTAAAAATCAAGATATTTAAATTTTAAATTACATGTAAATTTACTGTTAGCATTTAATGTCAGAAAACACGTTTATCCACTACGCAAAGCATCATCAGCCGGGAATTTTAATACGTTATTCCACGGTCCATCCCTCTAAATCAACGTATGGACAAATTTTGATTTCAATAAATTGATAGTTGCGGTCGCCCGCACACTGGTTAATATTTTGAGAAGGAGGCCAAAATAATAAAAATTTTTTTTTTTTTTTTGTTCTCCAATTTTAAAATTATTTTATTTATATGAAAGTCAATACTAGTAAACCTCTGTAGGCAAAAAATGTTTACCCTATTTAAACTATTTCATTGAGAACAGGGTGGTCCAAAATAACCTTTCTCAGTTTATGGTTATAGTTTTAAATTTCTTAGTCAACTTTTAAAGTTTAAATGATCACAACTTTTTTGTTTTCCAAGTTTTTTTTTTTTTGACAGATTAAGTTTTTGTGTATTAGTTTATCTTCTTAACTATTAGCGGTTTAAAGCATTAAACTCTACGACCTGTGGAACTATATAATTTTTTTAATGTCAAAATTTCCCTGAAACCTCTTACTTTATAGAGCAAAAAAAAAAAACCTTACAAAAAAAAACCTTACCAACAGGTAAACTAAAATGGAATTCCAATTCATATTTATTTTAAGACTCCACGTCTTCACAAAAACTATTTTAAAATAGTTTTTTGCTATGTCTAGGAGTATAATTAGTTTTATTTTGTGATAGGTACTGAGACCATGTTAAACCACACTTACTATTTGCAATTGCGATTACGCTTATTTGATCAAATATTTAACAAGTGTGACTATATTGCTTGACTTTATTTATTTTGAACTAATTCAATTCATTGATTTATCTAAAAAATTGTTCATGTGGAATAATGTAGTATTATTATGGAACTCCTCATGTAATAACTATGTTACTACTAACAGCAAATACTTTTCATACAGCTGTAGCGGACAATTAAACAGTTGTTCACAAAGAAAATATCTATCATAAACAAAGTAAATACTTTAAGAAGTCAAACACAATTCAATTAACGACTTTTACCAACAACAACTACAAGAAAAGTAAAAAGAGAACAAAAACAATAAGAATAACCTAAAAAAAACATCAAAAGCATGTCTGCATAAATTGAGATCATGTAAATAAACTCTGAATGCCAGAGATGGCAAATTAATACTTCACAGAAAAAATTAAAAATTTTCTCTAATCACCAAATTTGTACTAAATTCATAGAATCAAGCAACCCATTTGTTGATTTTGCACCTATTACCAAAATGATTATATTGATTACTAAAAATTGTAAAAATTTTATATTTTGAATATTTTTTTTTTCAATAAATGATATTTTTAATTTTAATTAAAAAAATGATCAAAAAACTTTGCCGTTATAAACAATGTGTTGCTTGATTTTGAAAATTTCCAACAACAATTTCACAAGTTTAAATTATTTTATTTTAAAAGAAATAATTTTGTGCTATTTAATTATTATTTTAATTCAAAATTTATATCAAAACAACTAAAATGGTAATTAAATCAAAATTATTATTTTAATTTTCTTTCAACAAAAAAAATAATTGTTTCAATTATCACATTAATTAAATTAAATACTTTTTAAATAATTTTTTTAATTGATAAAAAACTACTTATAATTTTTTCTGTGTTTAGTATTTCGATCAGTGTTCGAAAATAAATAGAAAATTATTTAGCGTTCGGCTCACACTCCCAGGAACGATATCTTTGTTTTAGTGTTTGTGTAGACGAACACAACCCTTAATACCGTTAGTAACTATTTTCAAGAAAGACCCGAACATTATGTAGTGTTCTGTTCTTTGTTAAAAAAAAATAGGAACAATTGTAGTGATTCTGTGACAAATATTATATTTTAATGTTCTATAATGTTTCCGTTTTTACATTGATAAAGAAAGTGAACAAACAAAAAATGTCAGCAACGACCGCAGTACGAACAGATTGTGTGGGTATTGTATTTTGGGTTTGTAAAAAATGTTTGGTTTTTTACCAGCAAAAAGGGCGCTAAGCGCAACAGAAACGAAAGAACGTTAATATGCTTAACCGACCACAAAGAAGTTTTTTGGTAAGAAAAAAATCGAACGGAATTAAATGTTCTCATTTTTTTATTGACTTGGATAAGAAAAGTATTATTTTTGTAGGGGCTCCCATACAAAATGTTCAATGCGGACTAGATATATATTCAAGAAAAAGTCCCATAAACGCCCAGGAGTCGCCCCTAGTGGGATAAAATGTATGACCGGCCTCAATTAGTTTTTTGTCCGTAACATTTTCTCGAGACATACTTGCCCCTTATCACCACTTCTTAGAGGGACTCCCATACAAAAATTGCGTTTTATGAAATGCTTAAATTAATAAAAATTTTTCGACTTTTGTGAATAAAATCAAAAGTTGCTAACAGATTTTAATCATTTATGGCTTGTTTTGTTTGCAATTTTTTGTTTTTTATACGTCTGGAAAAAATTATTTATTTTCTAAAACGACTGCGCCTTTCTTAAAGAAAATTGTATTGCTGAATTTCGGTTTTTTAGTTTTTTCAATAAACTAAAGCGTTTTTGAGTTACGCGAACATATGTTGGGCAACCTCCTCTATTTTCGAAATAACGGTATATTTCGAAAACCAGAGCTAACCTGAAAAAACGGCTAGCGCCACTGAATTAAGCGTACGAAAAGTGCCCAGCTTGTCTAAAAAATTGTCAATTTCTAGCACAGTGCACTGAAAGAATTTTCTGCAGAATACCAATGAATTTTGACATTAATCACATGAACAATTGCATTAAAAAGGAACCTATGCAACGCTTCGTTGGATCAATGAAACCTGTTTCATTAAAATGTATTTAAAATGCATTTAATGAAACATTACATTAGATCTATGTATGTTATTCATTGGATGAATACTTTCAAAAAAGTAAAAAAATTTATTTTTTTTTTTTTCATTTTTGTGATTTTTTTTTTTTTTTTTTTAATCAAAGTTGTTCTTATTGAACTTTTTTTTTTTAAACAGAGTCGCTGGCGGGAATCGATCCCGCAACCTCGGCGCTGATAGACTTTTTTTATTTTATTTTTTTTTTAATTTTTTTGAATTTTTTATTTTTTTTTAATCTAAGTTGTGTTCTTATTCAACTTTTTTTTAACCAGAGTCGCTGGCGGGAATTTATCCTGCAACCTCGGCGCTGATAGACTAGCTCACTGCCAGCTAGCCTACTGGGGCAGTATAGTTTTTGAATAAAAAAACTATGTATTTTTGCCATTACGCAATTAAGAGCGTAATTATGAGATTAAATTGTCATAACATAACAACAATAACAGCGTTGATTTTTTTTGCTAACGCATAATAAAAAAAGACCACATAAAGAGAGAACAAGATTTTTCGTATACACCATTTGGTTGACAACAGTTTAAAATTAGGGCGTGTTTTTTTTTTTTAAAGGAGAACATTTATTTGTTCATTACTTAGTACATACTATGTGTATTTAGGTATGTACATATTAAAGAAAACTAAAAACATATGTATTTATGGATTAAAAGTTTTTGTTTCATTACTATAATGACATTTTTCATTTTCATAACGAAAATTTAAAATTATGAAGGCATGCTTTTTCGTAATATTTTTATACTTTTAATTATTGAGACTATAGAGTTATTTGAATGTTAAAAATATTTTTTTTTTTTTTTTCAATTATTGAAATATGTTGCTTTTATAAAAAAATTTTATGATTTCATAAATTTAATGGCATATTACATTAGATTTATGAAATAATTTAATCTTACATTTTTTAATTAACAACTAAACATATTTTTAAGGAAACTATAATTTTGTATTAATTTATGAATATAGTTATGTTTGTATATTGTTTTTTATGTTCCCAATTAAAATTTTTTGTTTAACTTGGACAAACTTTAGTTTTCATATATCCAATGAAAATTTTTAACGTAATTACGAAATCCAATGAATCGATTTTAACGAAAATACTTCATTACAACTACGAAATTCCATTTGGAAAATGAAAATTTTCATTTAACCAGTGAAATTTTTTTTATGAAAACGATTCAATAAATATATGAAGGAGTTTTCTTTCAGTGTGTTATTTTTCAAGCATATTTAAACATTTTTGGTTTTGAAAAATTCATGAAAAAAAATTATACGGATAAAATTATTCCTTTTTCTTTCTTTAATAATTTATGGCTTCTTTAAATCTTAATTTACCTAGCCATGAAAATCGGTTGACAAAAGGAAAAATAAATTTTCCATCTCTGCAACAAACCATAATTAAACAGACAAAAGTGAGAG
This sequence comes from Pollenia griseotomentosa, assembly GCA_963931875.1. NCBI lineage: Eukaryota > Metazoa > Arthropoda > Insecta > Diptera > Polleniidae > Pollenia > Pollenia griseotomentosa. The sequence goes on from OZ007564.1 coordinate 132,461,436, forward strand.
TCATAAAAAAAACGACACACTCTTTTATACAAACAAATGCGATTGATCTAGAGAAATTGATTGATGGACAAACAAAAAAAAAACACGATTAAAATAACAACAACAAACTGTTATCAGTAAAAACAACAAGACAGAAAGAAGACTTTTGAATAAAGTGTTTTGGTAAAAACAAAACCAAAAATAAACCCCTGTATTTTTTATCACTTTCAGAAAAACCAGTATTTGTAATTTACTTTTCACATTGACCGGCTCGGCTGGCTGGCTAAAGAGAAATGATCATGAAACCAAAACACAGTTTCAATTATTTTTACAACAAATTAAAAAAAAAACACGATAAAAATAAAAAGATGAACCCAATTTTTTTTTCTTTTAGTAAAGAAAACTTGTAAAATGTTCAAGTACTGTCACTTTATCTTGCAAAGAAATTGGGTGAAATAAAAAAAGTGTACTGATAAATCATTCTGATTATATTCCATTAATACAGACATGTTAAGCTGCGCATGCTCAGAATGAATAAATTTGACAGACGTTGAGGAAAGACGGAGGGACCTGAACGAGCACAACACCGAAATTGTTTATATTTTTTTTAATTTTTTTTTTTTTTAGTTTCTTTAATTTTTAAAGCCAACACAAGATTCGACTTATATTGTCTGGTGTGGTGTACGATGTTAAGCGGCCACTGTTTAGTGGTCATTTTAGTTGGCTTGGAGCCATTAACACGATCGGTTTAACAAAAAAAAAGTTATAAACAAAAATTAAAAACGCAAAAAAGCAGTTAAAGCTCTAGAAAACAAAAACACTTTATTGAAAGATTTGAAAAAAAAAAATAAAAACATGCAAAAACCGAGAGTGATTTAAATAAATTTTAAAAACAAAATTAATAACACAACAAAAATTTGCGCAGCAAATGTGTAAAAAAAAAATTTTAACAAAAACAAAAATCGCACAAAAATCAAAAGAAATTTAAGCGAAAGTTTTACGAAAACGATTTAAAATCTTAAAAAAATAAATTTTAAGAAAAATTTCAAAACAACTTCCAAAATTGCCAAGAAACCTTTTAAACAACCAAATCAAAAAAACCACAATGCCTTCCACCACCCATCCCCGTTTGGTCTTCTATTTGCTGTGTGTGGCCTCCTTATTGGCGGTAGCCCGTTCTGAAGCCGGTAGTAAACAAAATTCCTATTTTATGTCCTACTTTTACTATTTAATTTTAAACTTTGTAAATCCCTATGCTTTTCCCATATTCCAAAGATTTGTACATATGTGTTTTAATTAATAGAAAATTTAAAAAAAAAATTAACCGTTGAATTTAAATTTCAAAATAAATTTAACGGTTAGAACAAAACGATTTAAAATGAAATTGCTGTGTTAATTAACAAAAAAAAAAAGCTTAAGAAGCTGTAAATGAATTGTTTTATTTTTTTTCTAATTTAGTTATTAAGTGTAAATATTAGTTTCTAAATTATTGTTAATTAAAAAAAAAATATATATATTTTTTATACTTTATTTAAAGTGTTTTGAAAATATTTTTTGCAACTCTAAGGGAACATTATATTTTAAAGTGAGTAAATTATAAATTAAATAGTCATACAAATTTGAAAAATTTTATTATATTAAAAATTTTTTCGAATGTGCTTCTTTAAGTGAAATTTCAATTTATAAAGCTTTTTTGCAACACAGAAATAAAATTTTCACTAATTAAAGTATTAAACAAAAAAAAAAAAAAAAACAGTTTTAATTAAAAATTTAATCAAGTCAATTAAACGTTTAATCCAGTTAATTAAACGTTAAATTGATACTATTAATTTGTTTACTGATGCAAATTAAATTTATGTTTTAATAAATAACACAAATTTTTTATTTAATATCAATTTTTATTTTTTTCTGTGAATAGTCAGTCCTCTTCCTTCTATATTCAATCAAAATGGCTTAAGCAAAGAGTATGTGAAGATTCAGATATGTAAGCATACTTGGGAATCTTTCTAAACACTACCAGAATACCGTGTATCTTCCTGTTACATTTTTCACTTTAGCTATCCTTCGTTAGACAATGATTGTATTTAGCTACAGAACATTTTAGAATTATCAGATACAAGCAGAATGTTGTTATGCATTTTCTGGCCCGCTACGGCCTTCCTAAGCGGAGAAAAGCCCACCTAAATCCAAATAAAGTATTTCAAACAGCCGTACTTAAACAAGAGTGGAAAGCGTTTTCTAGCTGTCAAAACTTCTCATGCTCATGCAATTTAAATGAAGCGTCAACGCTTTGCAATTGGAAAATCCGATTTTGACAGCGCTTTTAATAGTGAAATTGGCCGCTATTGTAAATAAATAATAGCACTTTAGCTGTTTTTTGTCAATCTAGCGGTTTTTCTCTTCTTTTTATTTCTATAATGTGAGTTTTATTAAACAAGAAAGTTAACACTACTGTTTCTGACACAACGTTTACGCTCTTGTTTAGGTATGACATATATGCGTAAAAGCTAAGCGGAAGAAAACGTTCCGCCTTCCGCTCTTGTTTAGGTACGGCTGAAAGTATAAAAAAAAGAAAAAACTACTCCTGTCAAATTTGCCGCTTACGATATATTGTTATTTAAAACGCAAAGGCCTTTACTAACCATGAAGTAAAATCCACTTTTGCATTGATTTCTGAAAAATTTCGAAATCTTTCCACCAAAATAAGCGATTTTATTAACAAAAAACAACTGGCCCGATCTAAAAAAATAAATGATAAAAGCTAAAAGGCTTAATTAAGAGTTTGCATAATATGCAACATTGTCAATTGTCAAAATAACTGGTAGGTTTCAAAAGAAAAATAGAAGAAAAATAAATTAAAAACAATTTATTATTATAAATAGTTTTAGCTTCTCCTCTAAATAAAAAAACTAAGCAAGAATATGGGTTAAGCTCGAAAAACTATAGCTAAACACTAGATCAGTCCTCACTAAGTTTTTATTGAGTGCTAGTTTCTTTTTAGTTTAGATCTTCTGTAGCTCTAATACAGTTCTAGTTTAGTTCAAGGTCAGTTTTGGATCAATGCTAATTCAGTTCTAGTTACATTCTAGTTCAGTTCTAGTGCAGTTCTAGTTCAGTTCTAGTTCAGTTCTGGTTCAGTTCTAGTTCAGTTCTAGTTCAGCTCTAGTTCAGTTCTAGTTCAGTTCTAATTCAGATCAAGTTTAGTTCTAGTTCAGTTCTTGGTTAGTTTTATTTCAGTTCTAGTTCACTTATACTTTGATTCCATAGATTAATTCTAGTTTAAGTCTATTCAGTTATAGTTCAGTTTAAGTTGAAATTTTCAAAACACTTTAAATTTTCTATCACCCCAATTATGAATAAAAATTTGACGGAAGCTTTTCCCCTTCTCCTATTTTATTTTTTTTTATTTATTTAAAATGCGAACAGGAGAAACCCCTCGAGAAGTTTTTATTAATAATTGGGTTGTATATAATTTCAAATTTTTGCTATCTAAAAAACCCTTCTTTATTAGTTTAAATTTATAATATTTATAATAAATGTACATTTTATTTTTAAATATGGTAGATAAGGCTTTATGTGATTATCTTTTTTTTAAGTTTACAAAACAAAAAATAAATTTTTTTAAAAAAGGTTTATTTTTTACAATACTATTTTTTATACTAATTCACTTTTTGTTTTTAAATAAATGGTTTCTGTGTAAAAAAAATTACAAAAAAATATATATCGTCGGCTTAATATGCAAACCTGATAAGCCCACTTTTTAAGTTAATTGCGATTTTGATGCCGTGTGGTGGAGAAAGATACGCCTCGCCGACTAGCATGTAGTTTTTCTTTAATTTGGGCCTTGAAGTGTGGAAAACCAACAATATTTTTGGTTTTCCTTTCAAGCAGCACATACAAAAAAAAAAGTTGTTTGTCTCTCCTGTAAAATGTGTTGAAACGGAGTTAGCCGGTTTGCATGTTAAGCCGACCATATATTTTTTATTTATGGCTACAATTAAATATATATATTTTTAATTAAAGGGTTTGTTTCTTTGTGTATAACAAAAATCGCTTTAATGTTTTAAATTGAAATTTAACTAGAATCTTAAGTGGCCTTCTAAAATATTAAAGGTTATAAAATATTACAAAAAAAAAAATTTTTTTAAAAATCTTTAAAAAAAAATTTTGACAAAAAAAACTAGTTTTCAATATTTAAGAACCTTTAAAAAACTTTTGAAAAAAAACTAGTTTTCAATATTTAAGAATCTTTAAAAAAGCAACAGTGCAGCAAAAAATTAATATAAAACTATAAAATTGTTAAACAGGAAATGAAGTAGAAAATTAATAGATTAATTTATTAGTTAAATATCAAAGGTGTTGATGAAGTGTGTTGAGTTCTAAATTCAGTTTTGACTCTTAATTAAAGTTAAGCGAGAACACTAACAAAAGAACAAAGATTTTGTTGTTTCAAATAAAATTAAATTAACATAACATATTTCATTAAAAAGATAACAAAGACACACGAAAACCAACATTCTTTTAATATAACTAGACTACAGTGGGAATAATAAGTAGTAAAAATGAAGCTTCTAGAATAAAGTCTAAAAAAATCAAAACAAAATTTTTTGAAACAAAACACTAAAATAGAACTGAACTAGATGAGAATTATAAAAAAGCAGAACTAAACTACAACTAAACTACAACTTAATCCGTACTAAAATACAAGTCTTCCTAACTAGAACTGCAGCCGTATTCTGTAATTCGCTAAAGCTAAATCTCTATTGCTAAGAATCTATAAAGTTGATTTAGCGATTTTTGGCTACGAATGCAATACTGTAACGTGCATTGCTAAATTTGGAAACGCCATAAAAATTGAATTATCCACAATATTAGCTTTTAATGTCGTCGCTAAAATGTTTAAATTTTGTATTCTCTAAGGCATTTTAGCGACCGAGATTACGATATAGCTAAAGGTTAGCTTACACGGTAATACAATGTATTACGACATTGCAAAAGATGATGTAGAAAGAGCAAAATTTCATCATGGAGAAGCAAAATGTATTGAGTAAGAGAGAATACGAACACAAAATCTGACAAGCGGTCGGTAAATGCTTTTTTCTAGACCATTTTAGAAACTAATGTATTCTCATCACACCAGAGGTGTATTTTATCAGAATATATTGAAGGTGGTATTATTTTTATAAAATTACAAAAACAACTAAAATCAACTCCTGCAATTTTCATGTTGTTTTTGTAAAAATTGTAAAACTGCAACCATCTGCTTTTTAGTTATTACTAGCTGGCCGTCCCGGATTCGCTCGGTAGCTGATTACTAATGATCGATGGAGCCGTTTTCTGATTTTAGGTAAATCGAAAAAAGTGGGCTTAAAAGTGGGCGGCGAAATAGTTTCTTTCCTTAAAAGCCTAAGTTGGACCATGGCGAACATTTTAAAGAAAAAATCGTCCAAATCGGTCAAATAAATAGAAAAAGTGGGCGGTAAAGTAGGCGTGGTAAATTTTTCTTTCGATGAAAACTTTAAATGGATTGATACGACCATTTGAAAGAAAAATTTGTCAAATCGAAGGATCCGTTTTCTGATTTTAGGTAATTCGAAAAAAATGGGCGTAAAAGTGGGCGGGGCAAAATTTTCTTTACGTATAAACCTAAGTTGGACCAATCATTTTAAAGAAAAAATCGTCCAAATCGGTCAAATAAATAGAAAAAGTGGGCGTTAAAGTAGGCGTGGTAAATTTTTCTTTCGATGAAAACTTTAAATGGATTGATACGACCATTTGAAAGAAAAATTTGTCAAATCGAAGGAGCCGTTTTCTGATTTTAGGTAATTCGAAAAAAATGGGCGTAAAGTGGGCGGGGCAAAATTTTCTTTACGTATAAACCTAAGTTGGACCAATCATTTTAAAGAAAAAATCGTCCAAGTCGGTCAAGCCGTTCTCAAGTTATGCGATCAGCAACAGACAACATTTCATTTTTATTATATAGAAGATTAACTTATACCATCCGTGTAAACATGAAATATACTTACAACAGACTTTTATTATTTTCTTTTAAACACGGAGAAAAATTCATATTATTTTGATCCTACAAAGTCGTAATACATTGCATTACCGTGTAAACTACCACTAAGCGAATTACAGAACACGGGTGCTGATCTACAACTGGAGTTGAATTGAACTCATACTGAACTAGAAGTTAAATAGAAGTGAATTAGAACTGAACTAGAAGTGAACTAGAACTACTTCAGAATTAGACAAGAACTGAATTAGAACTTTACTAGAAACGAATTTTTAACTAAACCAAAAAAGTATCTAAAATTAAACTTTAAATTGATATTGAACTTTTTATCTAATTTCAGAATAATATAAAATGCTTTTTTTAATCTTGAACCACTGTGCCTGCCCCCTTCTAAGCATGTGTGCATAATTAATTTTGTTATTAATCGATATTTGTTTCAAGTTTAAGCTTAACTTAATGTTTTTTTTTTCATTCTACTTCTTCTACCAAACTATTTTAACATTTTATTCACATTAATCGATTTTGGCAATGACTGAAGACGACAACTAAGACAACTAAAAAAGTTTAATTTACTACAAGCTTTAGTTGATTAAAATTCTAGCCACATTGTTTAAAATAAATTTATAGAAACATCTCTTGAAAAAAAGTCTTCTAGATAGAACAAGTTTTTTTTCCTCATGACTGAAAATTGAAATAAAAAAAACATTTTTTTCGTAAAAACGTCATTATGACTTAAAAGTTAAGGAAAGAGAAAAAATTAAATTGCTTTGAAGGTCACTAAGCAACATTTAATTTTTTTCTTTTATTATTTAGTTTTCTTTAATGTTTGATTTTTTTAGTTTTGTCTTTATGTTTTCTCTATTGTTGCTGTATTTTTGTTGTGTTTTATTTACATTTAATTGAGACATGTTATTGACCTCAACTAAGTTCGACTTGACTTGCTGTAAATTTTTATTTCTAAGTCTGTCTTTGGGTTTGTTGTATTTTTATTTTGGATTTTTTTATGGTTGGTGTTATTGTTTTTGTGACTTTTATAATTTAATTAAATTCTAGCTTTCAGATTTTGTTTATTGTTATACCGAGAGTTTCTATACACAACGAGTATATTTAGTGTGAAAGGTTAGTGTTACAAGAAACAAATTTCGAAAATATCAAGTTCGAAGGGGTCAAAATTAATAAAATTAATATTTTGGAGCAAATGAAAAAAGTACTTGAAAAGAAATTTGTTTGAAATTAAAGAATAAAAACTTTTTTCTAGGTTAAATAATAAACCAATTTCAAATATTTTAAGTATGTACCTTACCTGCAGTGTTGGGCAAAATACATGGTTTGCGGTATTTAAAATACAAAATACTTGCTGGTCATGTAATTAAAATACAAAATAAAAAATACTTTCAGGTTATGTATTTAAAATACAAAATACAAAATACTTACACATCCTGTATGTATTTAAAATACAAAATACAAAATACTTACACATCCTGTATGTATTTAAAATACAAAATACAAAATACTTCCATTTATTGTACGTATTTCAAATACAAAATACAAAATACTTCCACGTCATGTACATTAAGTTTATAACTTTTTTTTGAGTGCAAAATACCACTCCAGCGCCATGTGGGGAATTTTGTTCTGATAATAAAAAACTGTTTTTTAAGCTGATTCGGTGAAAAAAGTTTCCGCACCGTAAGCGATTCCTAAAACTCCATATTATGTGTAAATTTTATTTTTGGAAATTGAAACCCTTTTGATTTTGCATTAGACTTATGAAAAATGGTTTAATGTTGAAGATTATATATGAATTTAAACAAAAACGAACTAATTTAAGACAAGAGCCACTGATTTAATGATGAAAATAAAAAATAAAAACAAAACTTCAACGCTTTCGGTGCGGAAACTTTTTTCACGAAAGATGAAAAGTGACACCATATTTTTTTATATTTTGGTAGATTAAAATGCAATCAACCATCAATAAACAGACAGAATATATTTTGTAAACTATGTTTTTAAAATACAAAATACTCCCATTTTTTTATGTATTTTAAATACAAAATACAAACTACTTATATTTATTGTATGTATTTAAAATACAAAATACAAAATACTTGCACGTCATGTATTTAAAATACAAATACAAAATACGTATTTGTATTTTAAATACGTATTTCAAATACATGTATTTCAAATACTGCCCAGCCCTGCTTACCTGGCCTTTACACATGCAAGTGCAAGTTCGAAAAACTTAATACACTTACGGCTGTATGCATAAAAATATGTATTTTAAATTTAATAAAGACTTACAAAACAAATTTTGTATGAAAATTTTCCTTAAAAAACGTTTGTTAAATTTAATAATACTTTATGAATACGGGGGTTACACTTTCTTACTAACACCATCACATTTTCGTACTTGCAGCTCAACTTACAAAACATTTCTGAAGACAGGGGCCCGTAATTATGGTCATAAACAAAGTAAAGCCAATAAATCAGTGAATGTTTAAACGCTGGTTTAGTTGAACTAAACTTAAATTTATATGTAGTGTAATCTCAAAAGCTGTAAATCAGTGTCCCATGTAAAAGGTGTTTTTTATAGAGTGACACAAGTTTAAATCATAGTAAATCAAGGAAATATATTTTTAATAGCAATGAAACTGGCTTTATTGTAAAGAACATACGGGCCAAGCGCACCAAACAGTAATTTTCTGTGGATGAAATGGTGTTTCGACAAAAGCTTATGGATTCTCTTCACTCCAAGTGCGACAGTTCTGCTTCTTTACGAACCCATTCAACCAGAAATGGGCTTTATCGGAAAATAAAGTTTAAATGGAAATTCAAAAATTTAATATTTTGAATATTTTTTTTTCAATAAATGATGTTTTTAATTTTAATTAAAAAAATTATCAAAGAACGGCCGTTTTAAACAATGTGTTGATTGATTTAATTTAATATATAGCTCAGGTTTTGACAATTTCCAAAAACAATTCTACAAGTCTAAAATATTTAATTTTACACGAAAAAATCAATTAAGTTTTTTGTTATTTAATTAATATTTTAATTCGAAATTAATTTCATAACAACTAAAATGTTTATTAAATCAACATTATATTTTTAATTTTCTTTCAATAAAAAAATAATTGTTTCAATTATCACATTAATTAAATTTAAATACTTTTAAAAAAATTTTTTAATTGATAAAAAAACTACTAAAATTTTTTTCTGTGTATATAAGCTCTTAATGCAACTTACAGAGTTTTTATAGGAACCACCGATGCAAGAAGCTAATTTTTTTATAAGCATTGTCGATGCATATAAACGAGTTTTTATGTATGCATTTTCCGTTTATAAGCATTAAAAGTCGTGAAAATTTTAAAATGCATATAAGCGATAATTTCTGTACTTCTTATTCAATTGCACTTTTCCCTAATTTTTTCGCTTTTTTATTATTTTTTATTTTTGAAGTCAGCTGATTAGAGATGACACTTTGTTTTGTTACAGATAGCATGTTAATATTTTCTACATTAGAGGAGGCACCCTCATAAAGCTGTGTTTAACTTAAAGCAACCTACTTTTACTATAAGGGATTACAAGTTTATTACAGGTTTTTAATTGAAAGCTGTTTTTAAAAAGAGCCGACATTTTTATTTGTTAATTCATTTAACTATGATTAAGGGCCTGTGATTTTTTGACACTTGAAAAAAGTTTATATAAACTTTTGCGAATGTTACCAAATTAATTTAATTACGTAGTTTTAACTTTTTAATAAGTATTTTTAAAAAATGTTTCTTGTTTTTATCAAAGTAATTTCTGGAAATACAAAATTTTTAATAAATAAGATTCTGTTTTTTGTGTGCTTAATTCCCAGTTTTTATTCTTGGTAAATACACTGAAATTTATTGTTGAGGGATAAGCTTGTTTCTATGCGCATTTCACTGGTTGCTCAGGCCAGATCATCAGGCAACATTCTCCCAAAAAAATTTTAGAAAAGCCAAAGATATTAGCAAATAAAACTGCAGAGTGAATGAGAATTACAAACAAAAAGTCTTATTTCCAACGACATCAAAGCTTAAACAAAATACCAACAATAAACAGTGAATTTATCTTTTCTTACATTCCCCACTACAATTGGTTGGAATTCCCCCAACATTAATTTTGGTTGTAAGTTGGTTAAGTTTTTTTTTTTTTTTTGCAAACATCAATCTCATTCGAAAAAGTAATAAAAATTATGTTTATTTAGAACTGAAGCTCTGTTTCGCACTTGGTAACTCTGATTTAAAGAGAACTTCCACTTGACTGTGCAAACATTCAAGCAACTTGCATGACATTCGACTATTTCTTCGGCATTTTCGATGTTAATACGAACATTCAACTTGCAAGTAATTAATTGGATGTGTAAAGGCAGGGTTAGGCACTTTTGATATAGAATATATTTGAGCCCCAGTTAGTGTCAAGTTGCCACTGTGCAAAATGCTTTTATGTGGCAAGACAATTAATCCAAGCTACACAGAAAGAAAAACACTCGGGATAAATCAAGTTTATTATGATTACTTTAAGTACGAGTCGTACTCAAAATTTCAAGTACGAATAGCACTAAAACGTACTCAAAACAATCCTAAATGGAATTACTTTCGAAAATCAATCCCGGGATTTCTTGAAATAAGTTTAAAATTCTTAAATCAAGTAAAAAAAAGATTTAACTTTTCGTTGTATTTAACCCTCCGGCTTACGCATGTTTTGATTTTCTATATACATTGAAATATGATCTGGCCAGACTCATGTGTACCACGAAGGGTTAAAAAGTAAATTTGAACTCTTGTTCATAAGATTTCGAAATTAAAAACCATATCGGGCCTGATGTTGGTGTTTTAATATTCTATAAGGTGTAGTACGGGTCAGTTAACTTTCTTTCTAATTTCTTTTTTGGTTTTTTTCAAGCACGAATTCAGGATTAATCAAGCGCATTTTGAGATTGATTCAATCTAAGCTTTGCTAAAATCAATCTCATTTTCGGAATATTTCAAGTACGAAATCGGAATTGAATATGGATAATTTAGGTTTTTAGCGATTGAAAATCCGAACTTGAATCAATCTTTCTGTACTTGATTCAAGAAAATCCGTACTCACCGTACTATTAATACCGCTTCGGATTGATTTGAGTACGGATGGATTGATTTTTCTTTTGAGTGTAGAGAGCAACAAAAGAATAATTTTAAGTACATACATTTAAAAGCATAAACGCGTAAACATGTATGATTGCGTGTTGGTAAAAACGAGATACAGACCATACACAACACGTTCATGCCAAATTTCACTTGAATTACTACAAATGTAGGCAATAATGTGTATTCGTATACTCTTACTTTTTTGTATGCATTTTAAAACGATTGTAGGTAGAAATTGTTTGTGCTCATGTTATACTTACAGTAAAATATCCAAACGACAATGAGTGCAATAAAACTCTCGATACACTTGGAGTGTTTAAGGTGTTACCGACATCAGCAAAAACGCATAATACTCTCTCCACTAATTATATTGTCTCAAAGTCCTTATTTATAGACGGTCCTAACGATACATTATGTAGAATTCTACAATTCAGCTAAAATTAAATTTAAAAAAATTAAAAGATACTTAAGGCCTTAAATATGTCTTTTGGAAGAGAGAGTAAGTAGAAATTATGGATCAATTATGTTTAGTTTGTTGTCATATATTGAAAAAAAATTCAAGCCCTAAAATAGAAAAATAAACAACATAAAAACTAACTAACCATAGAACCCTTTCCCAAAAATCGCTTTAACACTTCCCATTTTCTAAAAAAATCATCCAAAAATTTAACAAATTTTTTTCATAATACCTCATCTCATAATCGCTCTAACAATGTCCATTCATCCATTACTTTTTAGTGTACGAAGACCCTTCCGGCCCGAGTGAAGATATTGCCTACGAAGCCGTCAAGCAATTGGGTATACTAAATCATCGCTTGAATCTGCTTAGACTAGAGGAGGAGGCCCGACAAATAAACCTACCTAATATAACGTTCAATTCCCTAATTAATCGTATACCCTGCTCATGTGACAAGGGAATATGTAAATGTTGTGCTGGTAAGGAAAATTTCCGTAAAAATTTTGAATATAAAAAAAATGAAACATTTCTTTTATTTCAGGTCTTCTATCAGTTATTGGCATGAATTCTTGCACCGAAGTTGTTTATCGTCCGGAGGAATTTTCCTTTGAATTGCGAATGAGAGTAAATAATAATGTATGGTTTAAACGCAAGGTTTCCGGACAGAATCCCTCACCATTTTGTTTTAGACCGCCCAGATTTGGTTTCGCTCAGGCCTGTATACAATTTCATGATATTTGGTTTGTTGGCCGTAACATGCATGTTTGTATGTATATGTCGGGCTCATTTCAGGGTTATGAATTATTTGAGAGGTCAGTCTAAATTCAAGTTCTAATAGAGACAAATTTTTAATAATAATGTTTTCTGTGGGTTCTACATCTTTTTTTAGAAACTTTGACTGTCTTTTGTTTGGCGATAAAGGCGTTAAAATTGTTAAACCTGAACAGGGTTATCCTGTCCGTCCAACAGATGTCGACATAGATGACGGTGAGGATGATATTGAGGACTACGATGAGAATGTGGTAAGAAAAAGGCGTTATTCGGAGAAGAGACCTAAAGAGCAAGTTTTGTATTGAATATGGCGAAAACATCAAAGAAGAGCAACGAGTTTAGTGAAGATGTTCTTAAAGATTGAATTGTTATTTAAAAATTTTTATTTATTGCATTATTTATTAAATTATATTTATTTTTCATTCTAATTATAGTCTTATTTTATTAAATAAAATAAAAAAAAAACATTTTTCAGCATTAAATTTTTGATTTTCGATCATTTTAAACATAATTGTTTCGTCTAATTTTGGCATAACTGTTTAAAATTGTTCGGTTCTAACGATTTATTTAAAGACATTTAAAAATTTATTCTTGTAATTATTGCAACTTATACGATTTTAATTAAACTAATGTTTGCCTAGTAGTCGAAATTCGACCATAATTATTTATGCAAATTTTAAAAAAAAAAATAAAGGATCGATTGCGCGAGGGACCAACCTCCGGTACTATTTGTTATCTTCCCCTTAAGTCCGTCAATGTTCAATTTTATTTTGTAAGTTCAATAATATAAAAAAAAAACAGAAAGTACCCATTGAAAAACAAAAAAGTACCAAAACGTCCCTTTTTATAGCTTTCAATAACTCTGGATTCTGCATGTTTAGTACATATAATAGGTTCAGTATTAATAAAAATTTCCAAAAGTACCAGTTTGAGAAGATCAAAAAAGTATCGAAAATTTCCCCTTATAAATAGATTCTTATCAGTACAGAACAGTGGATGTTTGATTTTATGTTTCTAGGCCCAGTATTAAGGAAAATTAGAAAAGTACCAGTTAAAGAACGACAAAGTACCAAAAATAATCCTCTTAGAGATTCACTGAGTCTTTGCAATTTTGATTTTATGTTTCCAGTTCCAATACTAGCGGAAATTCAAAAAGAGCCAGTTGAAGAACAAAAAGTACCAAAAATTTCCCCCTTATTGACATTGGATGTTTTGTTTTATGTTTGTAGGTCACATATTAACGAAAATTAGAAAAGGTCATGTAAAAGAACGAAAAAGTACCAGAAGATCCTTCTTACAGATTTTCATTCATTGAGCACCTTGCATGTTTGATTTTATTTTTTTAAGGTCCATTTAACAAATTTTAAAAAAGTACCAGTTAAAGAACTAAAAACTAATAACATTTTTCATCTCAGTCTCATTTACTCAAGGTACCCTGCATCTATAATTTTCTATTTAATAATTTTGATATTAAAGAAAATTCAAAAATGACCAAATTCAGCATGGAAAAGTAAAAGAACGAAATTTTTTTCTTCCTATGAAGTATCAAAAATTTCAATATTGCAGTGGGAGCCTGTAATTTAATATGTATATGTCAACGAATGGAAAAAAATATTTTGGAAATAATTTACCAAAAATAGGTACGACTTTCATTCCTTAAACGTTCAAATTTCGAAAAAGTACTTAATATATTTAAAATTTCGAAAAAGTACCTTATTTATTAAGATCAGTTACGAATTCGGTAAAGTCTTTATTGTTTTAATAGATACAATTTTAATAGACAAAAAAGTACCAAAATACACGTTTTACCCCTTAGCTCCCTAAATGAGCCGAAGAACCATACTCCTATCCGATTACTTTTCCGATGAACAACTATAAATCTTGAACTTTTTTTTAGTATCTGTTTTAGTTTTCGAGACATGAGGTTACCGAATTTATCCGTTTTTACCTTTTTTTGCTTCTTTCAAACGGTGTATTTTACTCAAATCGGTTGGCAAACAGAGGAGGAAAGCGTTCTAAACTATTTTGCCTTTGCCGATTTATATAAGAAATCGTTAAGGGATTTTGAAAATTCTTCGATATTTCCAATTATATTTGAATTGAAAACTTGGTTTGGAAAGTTTTTATTTCACATTAAGGTTTTTTCCCCAAATATTTTTAAATGTTAAACGCAAGAAAATGGAAAAAATGTACGAAAGAGCCGATGGGTTTTTGGTACTTTTTTTTAATTGTTTAACTGTTTGCTTTGCTGTATGCGCTGCATCATATTGAAACCACATTTCTGGTACATCTACTCAGCTGGCCCTATGAAATTGTTCAACATGTTGCAGTAAAGACTAGTTCCGATAATAACTGCATTACCGACTTTATTCTCAAATAAAATTGACTAATAATTGCCGCTGATAAATTAGCAGATGATTTTCCATTGCCGATTTTGCCTATATTTATGCTCACACCATCATAGTGGAGTTTGCATTACTGCATTACCGACTTTATTCTCAAATAAAATTGACTAATAATTGCCGCTGATAAATTAGCAGATGATTTTCCATTGCCCATTTTGCCTATATTTATGCTCACACCATCATAGTGGAGTTTGCAACACCCAAAAAATATTGGCCTTAAGGCCCAAATACATTGGTCAAATTCCCATCCAGCATTGTGGTAGTATTAGTGAAAATGAGTTTGTATGTGTGACACCGACGATGCTTGATGGAAAATCAAGAAATTTAGATATTTAGCATGCTTGACGAGTGATGAATGTATTTGATGAATGTATTGGCGTTACTCATCAAGCACCCATACACTTTAAACGTGATTTCAAACCGAACAGTCGCTAAAAATGTCGGATGAAAAAAAAATGCTTTGGAGGAAAAAAAAAATGATGGAATTATGGAAAACTTTTTAATTAATAATTTTCTTCTTCTTTTCTTCAATTTTTGTTTTTATTTATTAAAAAGAAACAGTTAAACACTTTTTATATATATTTAATATTTGGTTGCTCCTGCTGTTGTCACTTCAAAATAAAATGCAAAATGATTGCTTGACAGCTGATCCAGCAAATGTATGTTCTAATGTCAAGCACACGTACACGAGCTTGATGTCAAGCCTTTGACCAATGTATTTGGGCTTTTAGACCCACCTTTTATTATATCGATCAGCTAAGAATCAATATCTGATTGAATCTAACGATGTCGGTCCGTCCGTCCGGCTGGCTGGCAGACTGGCTGTCTAGTAAACCTTCAGCGCGAAGTTCGGGCCGCAATATTTGATGCAATTTGGTGAAATGTGTAACTTGAGTATTAATTATCACCAGGACAATAAATGGTGAGAATCTGTTTACAAATGCAATTCCAAAATCAATATGATGGTTTTTGTTTGGCCACCCTGTATAAAAAGCAGTTTGAAAATTTACCTTAACCAAAAATGTTTTAGCATTAACTCCTTAACTCGCTTTTCATTCATTTAATATTTTAAAAAGATCTCTTAACACTCCTTTCAAGTAATTTCGCTTGTGCATTGGTAGGTGCTGGTACCACTTGTTGCCTCAATTATGTCTATTATCCAGCACTTAAAATTTCCCCTAAACACCTCAGCATATCCTCAATGCGTTTATGTGTGTGAAAATATGCAGTGCATTCAGCACACAAGTGCCTTTATTTCAACCATTAATGCTAAACAAGTGAGCCACTTTAACACTTATGTTGTGTATATGTTATGCCATCATCATCATCTTCTCCATATCCTTCCGTCCTTCATCACCGTGGCCTTAAAAATTCCAGTAAAAAGAACGTATACAGCAACAGAGAAGGGTCCTAAGACTGCATTTCATTCATTTCAAACGGATGCAAACAACAAAATGAATATTGTTTAAAATGCATGTACATGTAGTAAACTTGCAATTCATTTGAAAACCAAGGCAGAGAAGTCTTTTCTATCAACTGCATCGTTGGATGGAAGAAAAGAATCTGCTTGCAAAAAAAAAAACAGGAGGACTTTTTTTCTGCTAGGATTTTTTATATTCATATTCATGTGGCTGGCTGCCGCATTAAAACTCACATAAAATGCACATGCAGCATTCATCATATGCATTCATAACATAAATGCAAAAATCGTATTATGAATGAATGGTTGACTTTATATGAATATTGCATTTTATGGTAGGGATTTTATTCAAGGGCACAACAAAAAGGAGTAGGATTAAAGGTTTAAGTACTTTAGAGGTATTGAAAGAGACCTAATATATAATATATAAAAAGATTGTTGTTGTTTTTATGTGTTGGTGTATTTTAATTGATAGCACTTCAAATGTGCAATAATATCAAGTAGAATTTTTACACTTGAATAAATCAACAACGGATTGGAAAGGAGGAATTGGAAGCTTGAGGGGGAAATCGAAAAGGAATATGATAATTGAAGGACAATCATCCTTATGATAATTTAATAGAGATAGATGGTAAGGAATATATAAATGCATAAGCATATTATCTATTATATTTATTATTCAAATATGTTTTAGTAATTAGAGGATTTAGAAACTAGGGATTGTACAAAATTGGTTTTAATTTCAGAATTTAAGGCAGCTAAGGCAACACTTTCCAAACACTATTTCCAAAACTGTTCTTAACTGGTCCTCTACCAGGTAGTCATTATGAATTTGTTTATTCTATTTAATCCTTTAAAACTTGGTTCGGTTTCGTTAATAGTTTGTGTTTAAGAGTAATAACTGATTGGAACATAGTGTCCGTTCCTATTGTTAAGGCTGCCACCATCTCCACCAGGCATCCATTGTTATGCAGGATTTTAATCCATGAATGTAATAGGGTTATTTCGTGTACGGCCGACCGTCAGAGCCTCGTTAGAGTGAGAAGGGACACCAATCTGGGTTAAATGTAGAAATAACAAAATTGTGTATGCTTCACTTTCCCATTTTTCCCCTACGGCTTCACTCACGACTCGTTGCATATTCGCTTTAATGTTTTCAGTATAGGTCCCCTATTTTTGGCTGTCCTGATTTCAGCAGCTCAAATAAATAGAAGCTTTCATGATACACCAAATATTGAACTTTAGCCTGATTCAATAGAAATTCGTCTTTGGTTTTGATTCGGCTAGTTGGCCGAACTTGAAGTACGTTCTTAAATTTCTGATTATTTGTCATATAATTTTGCAAGTTCTTCCTGCGTTTGACATAAGATTTGTTATCCTTGAACTTTTGGGTGGTATTTGTATTTTGTATCTAACTGAACACTTCCGAACCTCACGAGCGTTGAAATCGATAGAAATCTTTTAGAATAAGCTTCTTAGAGCAATCGGTGTGCTTTAGCTAAACCAAAATGTATTAATAAAGTGACCTAAGTACAACATCAATGCAACAACATGTTGCAACAAAAATTTCAAAATGCCTTTTTAAAAATGCAAATAAGCAAAAAAAAAACCAAACGTCAAACCACGAAGGAGAACTCTGCGAGCAGCTGCGTTACTGAGGTCATCTTTTAAGTACATTCTGAGCTTTACTTTCTTCAAATGGAAGACGAGACAAACAGCTTCGCGCAAAAAAACTATATAATGACTAATTGAGAATAAATTATACAATTTTGCGCTTTCAAATGCAATAAAAGTTATTAAAGACACAAACCACATGCAAAACTTTAGAGCATCTTCAGTCGAAGATTTTCTTCCGTTTAAAAATAAATAAATGGGGTGTCGCACGAAGCAAGAGACATCGGACGTCGGAATATTTTGACCCGGATTGTAGTTTATGAGGAAATATGGAGAATCCAAGGCACAAATTGGCGCTCTTGAAATGCGGCCAATGAGCAAAAATTGATGCCAACGCAAGATATACATTGCGGAAATATTATGATTTGTAGTTGAAGGGTTTTTGATTAATCACTATTTCAATAACTTTTCCGTTTAACGAAGAAGACTGCGAATATGCAATCACCATAAAATTACTTGCCATAGCGTTACTATACCAGTAAAAAATTATTTGGAAAACATCAAAAAGGATGTTATTCTCGTAAGTCCTTGACATTTTATCTTCTCTCTATTATTTGTTTCGATAGAAGAAAACCATCTGGAGGTATCGTAATCCCTAAATAATTAAGTCTTTTTACTATGGAAATCACTAAGTGTCCGAAAACACTCAGCTAGCATGCGCTGTTTGTTAGACGATTACGTTTAAAATACAATTCCTAAAATAATATTATGACTATGATCTGACGAGTAACCATAACCAAAACATATACTTTTTCTAAATTATTACTTTGCAAGACATATTTTGACGCGCTCGTCTTTTAATCTCTGTATGAATCATATAAGAATTATATGGCTGTGCATTTTACGAGTTGTAAGATAATACTTACATGAGTCTTATACGATTCTTGGCATGCTTTATGAAAGACTCGTAGGATAATCTCTATACACATCTCAAATGGTTTGCTCTACGATGTGGAAAAAACTCACAGAGGAGTCAGCTTGTGTATCAGTTGCTCACGTGCTAGGAATCTTTTCGATTAAAAAATACACTCGTCCACAATCGAAAACACTGTTCAGGAGATTCCCAGCAGACTCTTCAACAATTGCATACTGGGTAGAAAGAGAACTCTTCCTTACGACGATCCTACATCCCAATTTTTTAATAACTTCTCTTTTTTCAGTGTATAGTTAAATATATATTGTGATCATACAGTTTCTAGTTAAGCCATATGGGCAATTCTGCAAATATAATTCACTACCGTACAAAATAAAAATATCGTGTTAGTTAATCGCAAAGTAAAATATCTAATGATTTTATATATGATAGGCGTATCATAAAGGTGTTTTACTCCAAATTATAAAAACTAATAAGTTTATAGCGGACTTTTTCTATATTTTCCTTTTTAATTGTCAATATTATCGACCGTTTTTAGGACGATTTTAGGAACAACGACCTTCTTAAGCCAAAAGGAATTTTATTGTTATACCCATCACAACAGGGGAAAAGGGTTAATATAAGTTTTATTATTCCATTTATAATTTCTGCAATAATGATCTTAGACCCTTAAAAGTATATATATATATTCTGGGTCCTTGTGAGTAGCGAAGTTGATTTGAAGATGTTCTTCTTACCGTCTGTCTGTTGAAATGGGGTTTTCGGAGATACCAGAAATGATGAGAACTAGGTAGTTATTTAATTCTATAACATATGCTCCCTCAAATATTGGTTTTGAAATTCAGCCAGGGGGCAAATTATGGCAGTCGTGATCGAATACTTTTTCGATTCGGAAGCAATTTTATTTCTATTTCTTTCTGTCTATACTCAACGAATCGAAATTATTTTTTTAGTGTTGTAAAGCATTTATTTGAGTTTTCACAACACTGAAAATAATTATTACGATTCGTTCAGTATTGACTGAAATAAAATATTTTTTCGAATCGAAAAAGTATTCGATCACGACTCCCGTAATTTGCTCCCCGATTGGTCTAAAATTAACAGAAATATTAGCAAATAAATTTTATCATAAAATCCCCTGTTGTTGTTTTTTAATTGTTTATTTTAATATGATTGCCGCTTAAATAGAAAAATGTGTTTTAAACGAAAAAATGTACTGAACATATATTGTTATACTATTTATTTTTGTGGCTGAATGGTCTAAGGCGGTGCATAACGTTAGGTAAAGGCTATTAAAGAATTGACACAGCCGATTATGGCAATCTAACTTATTTAACAAGACAACGTACGGGGCATTGAATATAACGGAAATCTCAAAAAAGGGGCTATCTGCAATTTTCTAAGGATTAAGTGCCAAAACTACCTTTTCATCTTAAGAAAGGGCTCTGCGGATAGATGTTTAGATCCAGCAATAAAATAACTGTAATCTTTAAAAAATGTATTATTATTAATGAATTTTTAAATATCTTTTCTAATAACACTCTAATTTTAACATCCTTCGCTAACAAAATTCAACTCAAAGTCATGCCTGTTTCCTAGGGTATTCATTGACGGTTAACCGATTAATTACTACCCGATTAACTGATCGGTTGATTTAAAATTGGCTTTTTTCGATTAACGATTAAACCGGTTAATATCAGTTGATTAACCCATTAACCAATGTAATAAAATTTTTAATTTTTTGTAGTAAAGGGTGGTTAAATTGTAAGGGCCGATGTTGAATGTGAACCACACCTAAACGCCAAGTTTTTTCCGAATTTTATTTGACATTTCTCTATTTCAGACTTACTCAATTTGAACCATGGAGAGATACACAATCCAACAACGTGTTAAAGTTATCCAGACTTATTATGAAAATGGATGATACATTTCGAAGAAAATCATCTTCAGTGATGAGGCACATTTTCACCTCAGTGGATTTGTCGATAAGCAGAATTTCCGCATTTGGGCGAATAATAATCCAAAAGTGATTGTCGAAAAACCAATGCACCCACAAAGAGTGACTGTTTGGTGCGGTTTATGGGCTGGCGGCATCATCGGGCCGTATTTTTTCCAAAATGAGGCCGGTCAGGCAGTTACTGTGAATGGTGTTCGCTATCGTGAGATGATAACGAACTTTTTATGGCCCGAATTGGAAGATATGGATGTGGACGATATGTGGTTTCAGCAGGACGGTGCCACTTGCCACACAGCTAACGAAACAATGGCTCTTTTGCGCAACAAATTCAATGGCCGTGTTATCTCACGTAATGGCGATGTCAATTGGCCGCCAAGATCATGTGATTTGACACCGTTGGACTTTTTTCTTTGGGGTTATTTAAAAGAAAAAGGTGTACGTCGATAAGCCAGCAACAATTCAAGAGATAAAGGATGAGATAATTCGGCACATTAACGGCATAGAACCTCCATTATGCCGTGGTCGCGGCGCCCATTTGGCCGATATTTTGTTCCATACATAATTGAGTAATACCAATATACCATAATAAAATAAAATTACAATAATTTCCTAAATAGTTTGTGTTTTATTCAAAATCAACATCGGCCCTTGAAATTTAACCACCTTTTATTACAACATATTTTTTGTATTTTTAATTATTTGTTTCGTCTCATATACAAAAGGTATGTGTTTAGAAAATATTTTTTCTTACAAACAAAAGTGATCTTCATTTCAACCCATTTTCCGCCGACCGATTTCAATGTTCAATCAACAGGAATGTGGCGAAAAATAGGTTAAATGTTTGATTGCCAACACCTTTTTCTTGTTTCACGTATTTTTTATATGTATGTGTTTAGTTATTTGTTTCTTCTCATACCTTCTCATATCAGTCTTTTAACAAAATTAACCGAAACAATTAGAAGTGTTAAACATATTAAATAATTAAAACAGGACTCTAATGGCATAATGGAATATTTGATATGTTTAGAGAAATCATTAAAAAGGACTGAGAAATTAGATATTCATCTACGATAAGTGAAAAAATTTTTTCGAAGTCAAGTTTTGTCAAAACAAAAGAAAAGAATCGCTTAACTCCTAAACATTTAAACCAAATTACTTTTTTAAAAGATTATTTTATAAGATCTCCTTTAACTATTGAAATAACTAATAAAATTATTTCAGTCTATTTTTTATAAATTCACAAGGTGTCATAAAGTTGTAAAGTCATGTCTTTAAATAATTACTAGAAATATATATCGTAGGATTAATATGCAAACCGGCTTAATACACTTTTTATGCAAAATTGAGATTTTGATGCCGTGTGGTAGAGAAAGAAACGCCTCGTCGACCAGCATGTAGTTTTTCTTCTATTAAAGTCTTGAAGTGTATAAAACTAATTGTACTTTTAATTTTCTATCAAGCTGCAAATAGAAAAAATAAAAAGTTTTTTGTCTCTCCTGTAAAATGTGTTTGAAGGAAGTTAGCAGGTTTGCATATTAAGACGATATGACTGTTGTGGGCTACCGCTTATAATTTATATTTCTACTGTGCAGTTATGACGAATCAGTAAGCACAGCATTAAAATTTTTATTTCGTTTGAAACACAACAATATTTATTTTAAGCAATTGTAAAATATTATTATGGACATTATGACGATATGACTTGATAGCACACCTTGTGAATCCCCCAATTATGTTTTAATTGAAAAATGCATATTACATATTTATGAATTTTTTTTTTTTGTTTGCTCGTTTTAGTTCACGAATTTTAATGTTTGGTATGTTATTGTTTTTTTTACTAATAAACTCCAAATAATAAATAATTAATGCATTTCTATAAATTGAAATTACTTAATTTATGAAAAAAACTTTATTAATCGGTTAACCGATCAAAAATAAAATTAACCGATTATTGAGCGATTAAACCAAAACCTCGGTTAATTAATCGAGCAATTAACCGATTAAAGCAAAAGGTCGATTAAATGAATACCCTACTGTTTCGCAAAGCAAAAGTCATAATAAAAACCCAGTCATACATCTTTCTTAATATATGTAACAGTTCGTTACTCAAAATGTGAAAATTTTTCGGTTAACTTTCGTATTGACCTAAAAATATCTTTTGTTTAAAACACCTGAAAATTTAATAATAATAAAAAAAATAATAACAATATATCCTTAAGCCTTAAATACTATCCGGTAATCAATTACAAAAAGAAGATTTTCCGCTACTCCAAAATCCAATCAAACTAATCAAAATACAAAATACTGCTCTAGTGACACAAAGTCAAAAAGACCATAAAACCAATTCCCTTTTATAAACATTTAACACGGAAATAAACATTTACTTTAACAAGGAAGGGAAAAAGACCAGCCTCCAGGGATTTAACTGACCGCACATGTCAAAACAAGCCTAAAGGAGAAATAAATACGGGAAATCAAATGAAATTTAAGAAAAGAAAAAAAAAAAATAAACAAATCCTGTATGAGTTTCATGACAAATCACATTACTGACCATTAAGTGATTTTATTATTTTTTTTTTCATTTTCTTTTATACAAAAAAAGGACAAGGTTCTTTTTTTTTTTGAATTTCCTCTTATGCTTTTATAAAAGAGGGAATAATCTGTTGCTTCAATGATGGTTAGCAAAATACAAGGGAGTTTCACATTTCCTATTCGTGTCTTATTGAACAGTAGTGAGTGGTCATCAGTTGTTATTATTTTTCCCTTTTCGAATGGTCAAGCGCCCTAACAACCCTTATTATCTGCGGATTTGTTAGCAGTTAAAACACAATGGGACTGACTAGTAAACATTATCATTATCCTTAAATTATGCTCATCATTGTATTAACTGGTCATTTGTTGCACGTTTATTGTTGTCTTATGTAAATTTCTGTTTATTATTATAATTTATTTTTTTTTTTTTATTTACACAAATAATTGAAGCTTATGAATGGTCAAGAGTATAAAAAAAAGCTACAAAATTTATGCAAATTGTTTTGGTCAATATTTATTTACAGTTTGTTTTTTTTTTTTAAAAAAGGTAAATGCCAGTTTTTGTTTTAAAGTAGTATCTAGTATTTTTTTATAGTTCACGTAGTTTAATGACTTTTTAAGAGGTCGTAATGACAAGGGTTTTACAGATTTAACAAATGACTTTCGGGGTTTTAATTTAGCTAAACTGGTTTTAGAAAATGGTTACTAAGCGTGGGAAATATTTGAATCTGAGCGTTTAAGAATCTGAACAGCAAGATACCCTACACTTCATTCTTTAAAAACAAATTTTCGAGGGTCCCCTATTGGGGCCCATGGGCAATCATGGACTCGTCAGAGCAAAATTATGTTATGAGGTTAATATTCATGTAAAAGTTCTTTGTGCCGAATATTATTTAGATATTTCAACTTACTATACATGATATTTGTTTGACTTTGAGTGATTTTAAAAAGGGGTTTAATATAGGACCTGTGGTTAATTTTGGACCTACAAGCACAACATTATGTCACAATGTAGTATAAGTTATTGTCGCCAATTTGAAATCCAATCTAAATACCAACATAAAAAATAGGTTAATGGGCACAAAGACTCTATTCCGGAAAGAAGCTGGTATGAGGGCTATGTGAAATTATGCACCGATTCTCACCATTGTTAATACGCTTGGTGACAATTAGAACCTATGTACCAACTTTCATCAAACCATCTCCAAAATTGCTGTATTTTGCGCACAAGGTTTAAATAGACAGCCAACCAGCCAGACGGACGGACATGTCAAGATCGATTCAGAAAACGATTCTCAGTCGATCGATATGCTAAAAGGTGAGTCTAGGACCAACAGCAGTGTTACAAACATCGACACATATATAAATATGTATAAAATTGTCCGTAGTAGCTAGGACCTAATACAGGGTGGCCCACAATAAACAAAGTGGTTTAAATCAGTGTTTGAAAATAAACACTAAATACGTCTCCTTAGTGTTCGTTTCCATAGATTTGTGGAAAACACAAACGCTAATAGAGTTTGTGTAATAAATCATTAAAAAAAATAACGTTTTCCTGTTTGTCATCTTTCAAACACAAAAATAATACCGTTCTCATCCAACTCAACAAAAAGATGAGAACATTTAATTTCGTTCGGTTTTTGTTAAAAAACCACAATCTTCGCTGTGTTCGGTTCAGCTCATTAACGTTCGTTCGTTTATGTTGTGCTTAGCGCCTTTTTGGCTGGTTAAAAAAAATCCAAACATTTTTTACAAAAACAAAATACACATACGAAAAAAACAAAAGGCCAGCAAAATAATTTTACACAAACAAAACATATACACATTTCACACTCAAGCTGTTCGTGCTGTGGTCGTTGCTATAATTTTTTGTTTGTTCATTTCTTTATCAATGTAAAAAAAGTAACTTTATCATATACTAAAATATAATGTTCGTCAACAGTATCACTACAATTCTTCGTTGAAAAACAAAACACTATATAATGTTCGGCTCTTTCTTGAAAATAGTTACGAACCATATTAAGGGTTGTATTCGTCTAAACAAACACTAAAAAAAATAGCTCTCGTGCCTGAGTGTGTGAGCCGAACACTATATAATGTTCTGTTTATTTTCGAACACTAGTTTAAATTGTCCATAATTTTTTTATGTTCAAAAGTGAATGCTATTATTTTCCTTATGCTACCAAATTCTTTTAGGAGATTAACAGTCCTCACAATTCTACAGCAAATTAAGTTAGAATATATTTTGTTACTATATTTGTAGTAATTTTTAGTAAAAATCATAAGCCATTTTAAATAGTAACTCCTTAACTAACTCTTTTTTATCTAAATATTTTAAATTTAAAATAGTTTCTTTTAAAGTCACTGTATCTTTTCTATAAAAACAACACACAGGATTTCACACATACGTGAAACGTTATCTCCCTCATAATAAAATTACATACATACATATGTACAAAACTTGTATATAATATAAATTCAAAATTTCCCCTTAAATTTAAAATGAATAAAACCATATTTTATATATAAGAAAAATACACATACAAATTATGTTTATGTATGTATGTTTGTATATTACCCATACTCAATATATTTATAGCAAAGTAAATACGCATTTAAATGTGTATAAAATAAAAAAAGGGTTCACTATTTACACTTCACGGTGTAACAAGGCAAAGGATACGGGACACAGATATAATAACAAACATACAGGCATACCACAAATGTAATATGCGTGCCACAGAGGCGTAAAATGAAAATGGGGGTTATAAATAAAAGAAATTTTGAATCTGGGTTATGATTCACATAAAAATAATTTGTGCCAAATTTTATACCATTATGAAATTAAATAAAAAAAAGTATTTAGGGAATTTAAATTTTGGGAGTAAATTTTGAAATTAAGCCTATTCTAATTAAATATGTTAAACTGCTTTCTATTTACATAAAACTACTTCGAAGCGAATTTGGCATTTATAAAAATATATTTAGAAAATTTCTCACAATCGATCAATAGACTTTGTTCTTATGTCAATTCATTTATTACATTATCACAAAACTAGTTAGTATTGGTTTACACTCTTCAAATTTTAGCCGCCAAATCTTGAGCTTTTAGGAGAGAAGGGATAAGAAAATGCCATTTCTTTTTTTCTCTCTTAAAAACGCAAGACTTTACGGCTAAAACTTGAACCCCGGTTTTTTGAAGCACTTAAGAGAAAAAGCGCATAATCCAGTGCTTCAATAAGAGAGCATTTTTTTACACAGCAGTAAATGATATATAATAATATATACAAAAAAAGCTGCTATTTTAGTGCTGACAACGAAGAAGGTTTTAAATCGAAAAAAAAATATATTATGGTTTACGAAAATGATTGAAAAAAGGCATTTAAACAAGTATAAGCAAAACCGAGAAAGGCACTTTAGGTGTGCTTTGTGTGCATGTTAAAAGAAGCGCTTATTGTCAGCAGAAAATAGTCCTCTAAACCGGGAATACCGCATACAAAAATCAGGCATCCCATCAGCAGGCTTAAAGAGATTTGAGGTATGAATTCATACATAAAACCTGGGCCCAAATCGTCGCAGTCGTGATCGAGTGACTGATCGAAATTTTACTTTTTGAGATTATGTCATTCGATAACGAGTAGCCGATCGAATCATTTTACTCGAAATGTCATTCGATAGGTTAAGAGCTTTCGTAAAAACCATTTAATTGTTTTTTACACACTTTTTGGGAATAATTATTAGATTTCTTTAACAAATTTCCCCTAATTTAGCAATTTTTACAGAATTTTTTCCATTCCTTATACTTTTACCCCCTGCCAGGCGAACAGAAAGAAGTATATCATTAGATCGATTCAGAAAGTGATGCTGATTTAGTCAGTATTCTAGCAGGTTGATCTAGGAGCCAATACATTAATGTGAAACAACCATCAGCTTAAACGAATAATACTCTTCCCATCTATAGATAAACTTTTGTCGATTCTGGCCCAATGTTGAAAAGTTTAGACATCTGGCAACAATGTTCCGAATATAACAAACAATTCTTTTCACAACATTTGTCCAATTCACAAGCTAATTCGTATGGCTTATCTTTCAAAAATACGATTTTTGTTTATGCACTTGTGAATAGACAAATTTGTTGTATCGTTACTTTGTCGTACACGGAAAGAATTATTTACTAAATTTTGCTTGAATCTCGTTCAAGCCGAAAATTTCTTGATTTCTTAAATAAGGAAAAAATTTTCTTAAATCTAGCCAAAATATATTTAGAATAAGTAATTTTTGGCTTGAACGAGAATCATGCAAAATTTTCTTTGAACAAACTATTTTAGAAGATTAAAAAATTCCTTTTTACCAAATAATAAAAAAATATAAAAAATAAAACTTAAAAAAGGAAACTATTAAATTTAATTTATAATTTTTTTACTTCACTCTTGGTTTTTATTTATTTTTTCTTCTTCTTTCTTTCTTTCTTCTTCACATTGTTGGATACCATGAAATTAAACCAGAAATGGGAGTTTTAATTTAAAATGAAATGGAAGTAAATATTAATTGATAAGCAATTTTAATTAAAAAAAAGTTTAAAAAATTAATTGAAATGAATCAAACAGATATTAAGCATTCGAAGAATTAAATTTGTGGTGGTTGTTATCACAATCTACACAGATCTTTACAAATTTACCAAACAAATCGAACATTTCCAGGCCTGGCATAAATACACCATTTTTCAAAACATATAAAAATCAATCGTATAATGAGACAACACTGGCTGACTTCCAAAACGTCAATTGCTTTGTATTAGAACAAAGTATAATGTTTCATAACGCCGCAGTACAATATATATACAATGCAAACCCTTCCAAAACGTCACTGCTAAGTATTCCCAGCAAAAATTTGTGCTTACTCGGAAGCAGGTTTGTAAGGCAGAGATCAGTTGTGAATCGCTTCCATTTCTGTGAAATATTACATGATTTTTGTATGGGATTCCTCACGTAGAAGCTCTGCCGTCGGAATCCAATGTATGCTTCATTCACAGTTATTCTTTATGTGAATTCACTACATGAAATATGTGCAAATAACTATTTGCCATACTTTAGTGCTTCTGCGCTGCAGTATAGTCAACGACAAATATATTGCTGAATATATGCCTTCCACATTGCAGTTGTGAACGTCAATAATTTTAAGAAGCAACAGACGAAGCACTTTGGATGCTGTTTCTAATTTTATTGCTTCCAATTATTGAAAAATTTTTGCTGGGATTAGTAACGCATAAAAAAAGCAATCAGAGCATCGGTTTTAAAGTTGATGCTTTGTGACATTGACCATTTTATTTGCAAGCAATACATTTCAAAACGTTTTAATAAACAAAACACATAGTTGCATTGTTTCGGTACTTTGTACGTGTACATGTTGAAATACAGTAGTAAAATTGTGTACGAACTTTGTATTAGTACGTTTTGGAAGTCAGAGCCACTTTGTATAAATATTACCAACAACAAACATTCAATATTGTATAATAAGACGATTATACAACGATTAAGACGATACTACGAGCTTGTGAATAGGACAATTATTTATTTTGAGTGTCTTAAAATTAAGGAACAAAAAAATTATTTTTCGCTGAATTTGGTTTAAGTGCACAGGCCAACAAATTTTTAACCCATAGACCAGAGTATACTTTTATAAAGGTTCGAGTTGCGCCGAATCCAAATCTGTACTCAAACAAGGTATTACAAAGATCAAACATTTATTTTAAATGCCATTGGTAGGACTTTCAGACGGCATATCAGGTTTTATAAATAAGATTGAATTCGTTATAGTTATAAAGTCTTGAACATGTCAAAAAACAGGATTGTTTTTACTTTAAGCGAATATATCGCGAAAACCAGAAGTGATGGAGAAATTCTATTGCAGGTTTATTGCGATTACGCTTTTTTGATATCCGAAATTTTACTTTAGTTTTTTTTTTTTTTATGTGGGTAAAGATATATATCTGTTTCGACGCAACATCTTACTTCATTACATATTTAAAAATATGTATGTATTTCTTATTCGGTACATTTTCCCAAATATGTTTCAATATTTATGACAATGCGACATTACTTATTTGAAAGTTGCTTAGGGCCGAACTTGTAATCCACTTCGTCTTCAAGTTTTTCAATAGGCAAGTGGCCAGTTTTTTACTTCGTTACTAATTTCTATGGTATATGTACTAAGCAAGGTGGCCGCAATATCGCTACAATACCAAAACAACAGGCAAAGCGAAAAACAATCAGCTGGTTTTTGAGACACAAGTTTCTTTGCTTGGTTAAACGGCTGTTTTATGATACATTTTTGATATTTATTAGTGCTACCACACTTTGATCTTAATTAAATACAGGTAATTCAGTAGCTCTTTAAAACTGACACGGAATATAAATACAACTTAAACTTAAATAAAAAAATTATCTAAATACGTCTTTAAATACAAAGTCAAAAACTGGCATTAGAAGTTAAGAGGTTCTATTTTTTTACTAGATCGTGCGATGTAACGCCTTTAGACTATTTTTGTGGGGCTATGTTAAAGCTCATGTCTATACACACATGCCCGCTTCAATTGACGCATTTAAAAAGTTATCAGATTATTTTATAAAGAACGTACAGAGTAAGTTAAAATTTTAGTTTTATAACAATATCGATAGCTCAATCCCAAAACATGCTAAGTCAAAAAAAGTTAGTTTCGCAGGAGAAACTCTGTATAAAGTTTATGAGCGATACAATCTCAGTATGTGCTAAGCTACTTTTTGTGCATAACGTTGGGTTGGATAAGCCGATCTACACCAAAATTTTACAAATTTTTAGTTGGAGAATACTCAATTTATGAGCTGTCAATATTTTACAAAGTAAAATAAAAATTCAACTAAATTTAAGCAAAATTTTTCTATTTGGAACTACAGCTGCATTTCGTCTATGAAATAATGTTCTGGATTTCTTAACTACATGATTTCTAAACTAATTTACATATTTTTTGTGTTTTTGTTTAATAATATTTGAAATCTTATTCAGTACAAATAAAAACCAACCCCCATGTTATAAATCGTTTTTGTTGTATTTTAACATTTAGACGTAATTCTTTTTTTTTTTTTTTTTTTGCTATTGTTAAATATTTATGGCAATTTTTTTTTCATATGCAAATT
This sequence comes from Pollenia griseotomentosa, assembly GCA_963931875.1. Taxonomy (NCBI): domain Eukaryota; kingdom Metazoa; phylum Arthropoda; class Insecta; order Diptera; family Polleniidae; genus Pollenia; species Pollenia griseotomentosa. Next base: position 132,491,855 of record OZ007564.1, read on the forward strand.
TTTATTAAATACAACAAAAAAGAATTTTACTTAAAAAATTCATAAAAAATAAACATGAATCATTTTGTAAAAAACAAGTCATAAAAATGTTTTTATGTTAAATTAATTTGAAACAAAAATAGCCAAATTCATGATTTATCACGTTTCAACAATTTAAAATATTTGTATAATTTTTATTAATGTGCTAAATTTAATTTGCAAATCAGTTTGAAAGAAAAAAAAGTTAGGAAGTAGAAGATTCTGAAGTCCCAGAAAATGGGAAGGAAAAGGACGAGAGTATGTCGCTTCATTTAGTTAAACAACGACACATTTTAATTTATCTTTAAATTGTCTTTTAAACAAAGTTTTGAACGTGAAAAGTCGATTGTACAGCATTTACAGAATGTGGTCTGAAACAGAATAAAGTATGTATCGGGTGATTTTTTAGCTATTATCTTTTTGACAACACTGGTTTAAACAGCTGACGCACGTTTCGTGTTTTGTTTCACTGTCAAAAATCTTCAGTTTGGTCTATAATTTAACCGTGAATCGTCTTACAAACGAACAACGCTTGCAAATTATTGAATTTTATTATCAAAATGCGATCCACTTTTTTATCGAAAAATTGAAAATCAGCGACGCAGAATTGTCGATTTTGGAGTGAAGATCAGCCAGAAGCATTGCAAGAGCTACCAATGCATTCAGAAAAAGTCACAGTTTGGTGCGGTTTATGGGCTGGTGGCATCATTGGACCGTACTTCTTCAAAGATGATGCGAATCGTAACGTAACTGTGAATGGTGAGCGCTACCGTGAGATGATATCCAACTTTTTATTGCCCAAAATGCAAGAGCTTGACTTGCATGACATGTGGCTTCAACAAGACGGTGCCACATGCCACCCAGCACGCTTAACAATGGGCTTATTGAGAGGCGAGTTCGGTGAACGGTGGCCTAGATCGTGCGATGTAACGCCTTTAGACTATTTTTTGTGGAACTATGTTAAAACTCATGTCTATACACACATGCCCGCTTCAATTGACGCATTGGAAGACAACATTGAAGCATTTATTCATGAGATACCGGCCGAAATGTTGGAAAGAGTATGCCAATTGGACTAAGCGGATGGACCATTTGAGGCGCAGTCACGGTCAACATTTGCATTAAATAATCTTCAAACATTAAATTATATGGACCGTACTATCGATTCAAATAAAGATTTCATGCATTTTTCTGAATTTTGTTTTTTTTTTTAACTTTCCTATAGCTCTTAAAAAATCAACCATTAGTTGTAGTAGAAACTGAAGCTGACGAATGCTCTATAGCGCCAGAAAGCTCAAAATTTCAAAATATGCGCTTCAACGACTACTGCAACTACGTATTCTATTGGCAAAACTTTGAAACTACCGTTTTTAACTTCTGATAGCTTGCAGCGCAATTCGTAACGTTGTTCCACAGCGACTATTCTGTGCGCCACGTAATTTATGTTGGTATTATGACATTTTTTGAGTAAACGTGCGAAAAGTAACTGATTTGTCCAATTCACAAGCCCTGTGGTATGGCTTGTCGTTTAAAAATATAAGATTTTTATTAATGCACTTGTGAATACACCAATTTTTTGTATCGTTACTTTGACGTATTTGAGAAAAATATCTATTTAATGTACATTGTCAATTCACTTTGAGTAAACTCTTTAAGAAGATTAACAAATTTCTTTTTACCAAACAAGAAAAAAAATATGAAAAATAAAACTCAAAAAAGAAAATTATTTAATTCTAATTATAATTCTTTACTTCACTCTTTTTTTATTTTTCTTCTTCTTTAATAAAACTTGACATTCACATTGGTTGATACTATGAAATTAAGCCAGGTATGGGAGTTTAAATTTGCTATGAAATTAAATTGAATAAAATAGTTTAAAAAAATAACATGAATTAAACAAATATTAATCATTCAGAAGAAATAAATTTGTGGTAGACTCCTTTTTCTCGGCTTAAAAAAAAATATACAGGCTGGACCAAAATCTACCATCTTCCAAGTTTTTTTTTACCAATAAAAGGAGGTGTTCCATAGGGATCAATTCTTGGTACACTTCCTTTTTCAATATATGCAAACGATTTATTAAGTCAACTAATGCATTGCGAGATTTGATTATATACTGATGATGAGCATTTATTTGTAAGTAATAGAAACTGTAGATGTAGATGAAATTAGATAATTGTACACAAAATCTAAACGATGATCTAAATAGAGTTTCCCTTTGGGCTACAGCTTAACCCACAGATTTCCAAATGAATTGTATTGCGGAAAAGAACAAGCAAAATATTTATGAACCAAACAATCATATAAATAATTGAGAATATTAAAAGAGCAAAAAACTTGGGAGTTATATTGAATACTGCTGTGTGGCAGAACTTATTCAATGCTTAGATCTATGCTTTGGTCTTCACAATATTTACTTTGGTACAAATCAGACTATGGCTTATAACTTATTTCAAATTTATCATATGGATGTGAAATTATTTCCACCAGTGACACGGTGAGTAAACGAAGGCTATATGTCCTTTTTTACAGTATTACAAGATATGTGTACGGACTTAGATGGTTACACCACATTTCTGCTTTTTTTTCGTTTTTAATAAGTGTTTAAAAACAAAGATATGAGGTCTTTGTTAATATAAAATATTTTATTAAAATTGTGCATTTAAGTCGTTTTTTATATCATCGCTAGTTTTTTTTTGCCACTGTAATTTCTGAAAACCCCATAGTCATTAAAATCTCTTTAAAGTCCTGATTGTTAAATTAAATTTAATATAAACAAATCCTTTTTTATAACTCTTGTTCAAAAGTCTGGCCCTAGAACCCAATATATGAACCATTTTCAAAACATAACCGGCCTTAGGGACTGGATTTCCTTCTTAAATGTATCTCTAAACACTTTGTTCTCCTCTTATTTCTTAAATAAATCATCTTATATTATTTTAAGTATTTTTTCTTAAATATTAATGTCTTCGTAACCACCAAAAGTAATAACTCTTAATTCTGTTCTTCCCCTTAAAATACTACAAAGCTCTTCATTTAATGGTAGATTCTTGTAAAACGGAAATAGATGGCGAATTGAAGCAAAACTCGTCAGTAATAATTTATATTTTTGAATTATAAGTACAAGTAAATAATTTATGGGATTTGAGAAAATATAAACAAATATGGCAGTTAAAAAAAAGGAAAAAAGTTAAGCAAGAAAAAAATATTTTTATATCTGTTAAAAAAAAAGAATTAAACTGAATGGCTACGAGGGTGGTATCCAGCCTACTGAATGTGTGATACATCTTGCACTTATGCCTAATAAATTAGTGAATGTAAACATTGGTTTAGTTAAACTAAACTTCAATTTATATGTAGTTTACGCTCAACAGCTGTAAATGAGTGCCCCATTTATTATATGTAGTGTAAAAAATAATAATGTGGCAGCACTACGATAAATGTTGTCAAATTCGAAAAAAAAAAAATAAATAAATAAGTACAGGTAGAGAAAGTCTTGACTTTTGTAGTACCAGACGGAATTTTTGTTCAGCCGTGATCTTAAGGGATCAGTTCATTTTTAAAGCTGCCGAATTCCAGTTACCGACTGCACCCGATTTCCCCTGAGGGTTGTGGAACCATAGCAAAAATGATTAACATGAGTACATGGTGTATCATTAGCACTAGGTGACTAACAATACGTTTACCAATCGCCCCATGTGTACTCGACTAACACATACACAGAGGTTTTACTTTATAGTGTATAGTCCGACCCAAATTATACACACACTCCTTATTAAGGACCTGGAGCTATCTAGCCTTCGCTGCTTACACAGAAAAAATTTTTCCAAAATTGTTCATTAATTAAAGCATTAATCAAAAATAAAATCAGTTTTAATTAAAAATTTAATCAAGTGAATTAAACGTTTAATCAAGTGAACTAAACGTTTTATCAAGTAAATTAAACGTTTAATTGAAAAGAGTTTAATTCAAAAAGCAACAGCACTTCGCGATGATTTTTCCTCGCGGCTTGTGACCTCCACTAGTGTAAAGCTATCGTGAAGATGCAATACACCCCCGCCCTCGATTTGGCTTTCAACCACAACCACCACGTGATCCACAAAAGAATACCTTCGTCAAAAAAGCACTTCGGTTGAACGTTAGCTCAACTAGTTGTCAGAAAGGTAAAGCTTTTGCAAAGACAATCATTCTGAAAGACAGGACGCATTTCCCGCAAAAGTAAAGTATCGGAGGCCTCAACTCACAGTCACAGTGATCACCGAGGGCTTGTGAAACCCGTGACACGAAGGATCTCCGGAGAGCTGGGATCTCAATAGATCTAACAATTTTGAACTTTGTCCGGTTTAAAGTATCAACTACACCTAATTACGCCATAGATTTTCAATGTCCGAGGAAAACTATCGGCACAACATAAATATCATGCTCTTCTAGTCCAACTACTAGATCTCTCTAAGAAGGACCTCCATGCTAGAATGACTATACAGCAGTAAAGAAAGCGCTTTCGCTACCTCTCGACGGCTTCTCTAAGTACGTTCCTGTTGCCAGAAGTGGTAAAATAGAGTTTACACAAAACAAGTTAGGTTGTTAAAAAATTCTACTCAAATATTTTACAAATCATAAATAAGACGAAGGTTTAGTGATCTTCTTTCTTATCTTAAAGTAATCTAGCACCTAGACGCTGTGAGTGTCTCCCAATTAGCGCGCTTGTTCTCTAATAAGGTGATAAGTTTCCCACCTATTACAGGGGATTTCAATAGTCCCTTGGCAAAGTTTGAGTTTACAAATAGGTAGTGGTGCACCCACGCCTTTTATATCAAGCAACACGCATAAAGAGAAATCAAGTTTGTGGTAATTTTAACAAAACCTTACAATAAAACATTTCTGAAAAAATTTTAGCTTAAAAGGCAGTTATTCCGGGAGGGCATTTGTATTGAATCTATGTAAAATCATGAAAATTTCTCTACTATTGTTCTTTTTTCGCTGCGGTTTAAATGCTTTGTAAATGGCTTTCTATTGCCAGTTAACCTTTATGCGAAGAAATTTCAATAAATTTAAACACGTTTAAGAATTCGAAAATTATTTTTTATGGAAATATCTGGAAAATTTTTTTGGTGTAAGAAACCTAATTTGAGTACAGAACTTTGACAAATCTATTGATTTTAAAAATTCAAAACCTGATTTAATTACGAAAAATGGCAAAATTCGTTGTTAAGTTTCACAGAAAAACATAATATTGATTTCAATTAAAAAATTTCTGATATTAATTAAAAAATTAATTAAATTTACACCAGTAAACAAATTAATAGTATCAATTAAACCAGTTAATGATATTAATTAAACTTTTAATTCACTTGATTAAACGTTTAATTCACTTGATTAAATTTTCAATTAAAACTGATTATATTTTTGATTAATGCCTTAGTTGGTGAAAAATTTTGGAGAATTTTTTTCTGTGAATTCTCTTGAAAACATCTAAAATTATTTGTTAATAAGCGTTTGAAAATGCTGCTGATTTCCTTCCAACAACAATAGCAAACTCCCACAAAAAGTTTTAAGATTTCCCTAAAACATTATTTTTTCGTTAAAGTAAAAAGCTAAAGAAACCAACTAACTAACTTAAAGAAGCTTTTAAGGCTGAGAAACTTCAAAAAAATGTAAAAAGTAGAAAAAAAGACATTAAAAAAACAGTCTTCACATAAAATCTACTCAATACAACGGAAATAAAAAAAGTGTAAAATTAAATAATGTTTGTTCTTGAAATCAGGAGGAGGAGGAGGGAGAATAAAAAAAACTCTTTAACGACAGCAGCATAAATATTTAAAACAGAAACCCTGCTTCTTCGCAGAACACACAACAACAAACAACATTTAAATGGGTTTCCAATGGTTCTCATAAGTTTTACTTTAAGCAAAACTTTAACTTCCGTTAAAAATATTTTTTATAGGATTCTTTTTCTCATTTTAAAAAAATTTCTATTTTCCATCTAACAAATTGTGTCCAAAAGTATGAAACACTTCAAAAATAATGTTTTGAAAATACTAACACACACATTTTTTATTGGCGTTTTTTTTTTTGTCTTAAGTTAGATAAACATTGGCGATGGTACTTAAATGAAGAACCCCATTTAAGTTTTTACTCTTTAAATTCTTATGAGTTCGAGTTTTTTTTTTTGTAAATATTTTTACAAGATAACAGGCTTTTAAGGGAACAAATAATTTGCAGAATACTCTACAGTAGATGAAAAAGTATTGTTAGTAGAGTTTTATTTTTTATGGAATTCCCAACATAGGATTTCAACCGTTTTCAACTCCCGCTTTACGGTAATAATTCAGAAAATAAGGGAGGCAATTATTTACATAACTTTTTTTATTTAGACAAAAGTCTGAAAAGTCGACATTTTACTTAAATTTTAAATTGATTTTGGCACAATAGCTCCCATACCTTATGAGCTAGATGAACATCATAATTCAAATCAGTCCATTGTTGTGACCGGTCCTACATACAAGTGTCCTCCCTAATACAGTGACCCTAATACCGTTTTGTAGGATTAAAGTTAGTACCTGTCGTGTTGGCGTAACCCCAAGGTACTCTTAACACTGGCCATATGTGTACGCTCACACGCACTTTATATAGATGAAAATGTTGAGTGCATGATTCGGCAGAACTATACACTCGCCTTTTGCTTAGAAGCTGGAGCTGTCTGACCTCCACTGCTAAAAGGAAAGAGGTTTATGTTGATAAGCAACAATAGCTAGGGTGATCCGCCAGCAGTGCAAACTTTCCCACAATTGGGTAAAAATCATTTGAAGATCTTCATTTCCACGATTTTGGGTAGAAGCCACAGCCTCTGCGTGATTCCCAAGGAAGCTTTACCAATAACCAGTCCATGGCCAATAGAGCCAACAACACACACACAGAGGCAGCAAATTGGGTGTATAGCTTAGCAGAATTATACAATCACCCCTTGTTTTGGGACTAAGAGTCCAAACACAATGTACCGATAATTTATTGCGGTGCGATTTTTCATACGATTTTGAAGTAAAAAACCGCAGTGCGGAACGGCATAAAATTAAAATCTATTTTATTTTCATTGCGGACTTTCTTTCTCTCTCAACAAGGCGAATTTAATTAGCCTTGTCTCTCAATTTTTGATACTAGTTCTCTTTTCGATGTTGCCATAGTTTTTGAATAATTGGCTATGTTCTCAACATTATTGAAAACAAACAACATGATAAAAATGTATGCACAAATAAATTACTAAAAATTTAAACAAAAAATGACAACTATTTCCGTCGCCGTCTTCCGTTGTATTATGTTTATTTTTCTCTCCCGCAACGAGAAATCGCACCGCACCGCAAACATTGTGTTTGGACTCTAAAACTGTCTAACCTCCGCTGCGGTTTCGAAGAAAGCAGAATCTGTTGAAATAGCAACCCAGGGAGATCCGCCGGGCAGCCAAACTTCCCCTTAAATTTTGACTGTGAAGCCGACTTCTTAAGATAATCCTAATCGCGGCTTTGGGTTAAAACCACTACCGCAATGTGATCACTGAGGTGGCCCCAACTAATAGTCAGTCCGGACCAATATCCCCTGGGGGTTACTGTCTTCGCTAGTACCAGATGGGATTTTTGGTCACCGATCTTAAAGGATCTGTTCATCTTAAACTCTGCCGAATTCCAGGTACTATCTGCACCTGATTTCCCCTGAGGGTTGTGGCACTAATGTGAAAATGCTTTGAATGAGCTGGCATGGCGTTATCTCATTGTGTTCTCGGCAAATATACACACAGGTTGCAATTTTGGGTGCATAATCTGATCAAAATATACACGGGATCCTTATTAAGGACCTGAGCTATCCAGCCTCCGTTGCTTTAGAAGTATCCAGCAATTTATTTTCGAAAAGCAATAGCATCTAGGGATGATTTTTCCTCGCGGCTAGTGCCCTCCACAAATGTATATTTTCCTGACGATTCATGACACCCCTGCCCACGATTTGGGTTTCAGTCACAGCCACTACGTGATCCCCGAAAGTATCCCTTCGTCAAAAAAGCACTTGCGTTGAACGTAAGCTAAACCTATTGGAAGTTCTTATGATCGGAAAGGTAAAGCTTTCGCAAAGACAATCATTCTGAAGGCCAGGAAGCATTTTCCCAAAAGTATACTAACGGAAGCATCAACCCACACTAAGACCATTGGCGTGCTCACCTAGTGCTTGTGAAGCCCGTGACACCAAATACGAAGGATCTCCAGAGAGCTGCGATTTCAAGAGATTTACCAATTTTGAACTTTGTCGGTTTTCAAGTATCAACTGCACCTAATAACGCCATAGATTTTCAATGTTCGAGGAAAGAAATCGTCCATCTATCATATCACTCTAAGAAAGACCTCCATGCTAAAATGACTATACAGCAATAAGGAAAACTCTTTTGATACCACTCGAGGGCTTCTCTATGTACGGTGCCAGGAAGACTTCATTCAATTTTGAACACTTTAAAACTACATTTTAACCACAGCTGTTTTCCCCAATGGATAAAAATCAAGATTAGGAATCCTCTTGATGCTTAACCACGTCCATTGGCCGACGTGGTGCGTCCCTCGGGAGGAAGAGCTTGTGGTACAATAATAATTATGCAAAACAAGCTGGGTTGATAAAATTAAACTCAAATATTTTGTATGATAAGATATGTAATATAATATAATAATAATAGCACTTACAGCAGACTCATCAAAATATAAATTTCGTTAAAAAAAAAAATTATATATATAACTTGTTTTGCTAAAAACTACTGAAAAACTATGGCTAGCGTTGTGAGGCGTGCGTTAGAAAGGGTTCACGGCTTTTAGAATCGTATTAAATTTTGGAATTAAATTTTGTATACTTTATGCTGCAAAATTCGCTAAAAATTAGGAAAACACACTTCAACTTTCAAAGTTACTTCCACTTTTTGGGGCGTGCGTCACAAAAATTTTGTGATCAATTATTTCGCAACAAATACCTGCTAAGAAAATATGATATATGCCATTCGTAAGTGCATATTAATGTCACTAAATACTATATATAAATTGAAGCTATCTCTTTTGAAAGGCCAAAAAATGTGATATATCAATCAGAAAACGCTTGCGATTGTAGCGTTCGTCATTAAGGATTTGCCCATATATTAAAATTCATAAACAAGACGAAGGTATTGAGAGTGGAAGCAACATCCAACAGACCATTCTCTACTTCAGAAAGTGCACAGGTTTTGCTACTTGGGTAGTAAATTAACATCGACTGGAGGCTCTTCTGATGATATCTCAAACCGCACTATGAGAGCTCGACAGGCTTTTGGCGAACTCAACGCAGTATGAAAGACACCATTAATATCCACCCGCACAAAAGTTAAAATATTTATTTCATGTGGGAAATATGTACTCCTCTACGGGTGCGAGACTTGGAATACGGCTGACAAACACGTTAACACCCTGCAAGTACTCATTAACAAAAGTCTTTAAAGGATTCTAAGAATTTTCTGGCCCAGCAGAAACAACTGTGGGAACGGACACACCATGGATGCATACATTCCGAAATATTGAAAAGCAAATGGTGATGGATTGGCCATTCACTACGGAGACCCCCCAGAGATGTTATCAGTAATGCTATTAAGTGGAAACCGCTAGGTAACAGAATAAGAAGACGGCCTGCCTGCCCACGCTTCTATAGAATTTGATAGCGAAGCTTTGCGAGCAGGAAAAAGCTGGAATGAAATTAAGAACCAAGCATCAAGTAGAAATGACTGGAAATATTATTTTGAGGCCCTATGCTCCTTATAGAAACGAAAGGAAAAAATATATATCTATACCCAATAATATTATAAAGCTGAAAAGTTTTTATGTTTATATGTTTGTAATCGCAGGAGCTGCCGGAAGAATAAAGAATGGAACCTCCTTACAGACATAGGCTTTATAAAGTTCCCCTTAAGATCTTAGGATAGGGTCCAAGTGTGCTTAGCCTCCTATGCTCAGAATATATTAACTATCGTTTTAGAAGAGATAGTTGTCGTAGTATTCATATTTAAAAGAAAAACAAAGCCAGTTTTACATGAGTGAGATTTTCACCCTCCATTCCGCCTCCAGTCTATCTGCCCGCTCGACCGTCTCCTGACCGAATACAAAAGTGACTTTTGTGTTTGAATCGATTTTGATGAAATTGAATATTAAGGCTTTTTATTTTTTTTAACTAGGATCAAAAGGGGACATTGGGAGATTGACTGCGTCTCCAAAAATATCTTACCAATTTTGATGAAATTTTAATCATAGATAGATCAGCTAAAATAAAATACAGGGTTTATACCTTTTTCAAACCTTGGACCAAGACTAGATCATTTTATACTTTTATACATAGTTAGTCAAAAATTTACTCTGGGCGGGTAACGCAGCACGTGCACGTCTAGTATACATATAAAAATCAATTAAATCCACCCATTATTCCACCTATTGCTCCCAGGATAAGGAGTGTAGCGCGACGGAAAAGAATTAGATCGTTCAAATTTGATTTACATAAATATTTCCATCTTAAAAAAAATTTGTTTAGTGCTAAAAATCTAAAACTCTAAAAAATTCCCTTTTTACAACTTTAATGAAGGGCATATAAGATTCGTTAACGCCAAATATTGCACTTCTTCTTGTTTTTATTAAAAACTTTTTCCAAATTTTCTACGATTTCCTGACAAAAGAAAACACCTTCGTTACTTTATCAAGCCAACCAAATGTAATACACTCGCCCTTTTTAAAGCTTTTGTGTACTTTTATGATTATTTTTTTATTCTTTTTTAGGGATTTTTTTCCACGACAGGACATTCGAATGTGTTTTTATTGATTTTGAAATGTTAAAAATTTTCTACGCGTGTTTAAAATGTTGATGATGACTATGACAACGGACGGCCACGTTATATTTACGAATAAATGAAAGCAAACAGCCACTGCTGGCTGTCACCAACGGATGCGATGTCCTTTACATTTTTAATATCCGCCGGTGATAAGTTGAATTATTGTTGAATGGCGTCCTGTATTTTACGTTTTTTTTTATGTAAGAAGATTTTTTTTTCTTCTCATTTCAGTAGACCATTATTGACTGAATATTTCGTTATGAAGGGGGCAGGAGGTTACTTGATTTAAGCTATTTTAAGCATATTATACAGCTGATAGCATTTAGATTTTTTTACAAACTGACTTTTATTGGTTTCTATCTGCTGGCTTTTCATTTACAATTGGATGAATTTGATAAGCTTTCTTTTTCTTCTTTCTAATCTTTCTATTTTCACTTTATTAATTTCGAAATTTTATTTTAAAAAAAAAACTTTAAGTAAATAATATTTTATTTAATTTTCTTATTATTGTACTTTAACTAATATTAGTTTTTTGAGTGTTTTTTTTTTTGTCAAAGTCAAACCTCATTAACTTTTCAAATGTTTGCTATAAATTAAAATTTTAGTAGAAAAATAATGTTCTTGGTGATTGTTCATTTTTTTTTTATTGGTTTCAATATTATTTTGTTGTCTATAAAAATACTTAAAAAAAAAAATAATGGTTGTTTGTAAAAAAACACATAAATTGCCATAAATTATAAATAAAATTACTCCCCATTTTTTTTTTTTTTTTTCTTAAATATATTTTGCACTAAAAACATTTGAAAATGTTTCTTTTTTTCAATAAAAATGGCGTTTGTTCTATAATTTTATTAGAAAAAAGTGGTTGAATTTTATTAGAAATTGTTTTTTTTTAACATTCGTATATAAAAGAAAAATATTTTTTAACGGAAAATTTTCTGCACCCTTGGGTGGGTGATAACAGCGTATGTTGCTTTCATGCATATGTGCAAACAATATACAAGGTTAACATATACATACGTACATACATACATAAATAGTTTTCTAGGCAAGTATATAGCAACATAATTCATCCCTCTAACTACAACCCTTTTTTTGCAGCATTAAAAACATAGAAAAATTTATCTATCATACAGGGTGATCCAAAACAATGGCCAATAACTTTATTATTTTTTATTTTCTTTATTTATGAAGAGTTACAAATAAACTTACAATTTATATTCTAAATTCATTAACCAAGTAAAAGTTATATAAAACTTTTGCCCGTTGTATTGAAACAGCCCAGATTCTCTGACGGGAATCGAACCCGCAACCTTCGCACTTTTAGACAAGCTACTAGGGCCACAACTAGCCCACCTAGGCCACTCAACTTCATAATTTTAATATGATTTCCTTTAATTTGTTACAGATTGTTTAAGAAAAGACTTTAGAAATTGCAAATTTAAAAAACTCACAATAAAATGCATTAACGCTACAATCATTTCGCTGTTTTTTCCAAAAGCGTAGTGTAGCGTTTAGAGTAAAATATGTCTTGCAAAAGATAAAATGCAAAATATCGTAGTTCTTTCCAACAACAACAATATCAACAAAGTTTCCGTTACTAAATTTTCATAAAATAAATACGATATTTTGCATTTGCTCTATCGCAACACCATTCGCACCGATCATTGGACTTCGTTGTTAAAAAAAACAAGACCAATGTCGTCTGAATTGCAGCATAAAGACAACGGATAATTATTTTCATCAGCGGCAATTGTGCTCATTTAAGTCACAGTTTAGTATAAAATCGTCCATATTTCTTTGAATATGAAGTTGCTAATGCAGAATAACGCAGCATGTTGAAAAGTTCTTGCTGTGGAGAACCATCGAGAAATGCAAACAGTAAAGCTGTTACAGGTCATATTCGCTGAAGACATTTTTTCAAGATGCCAGCGACTTTAATTAACCTGGCTTTTTTTGTTTGCTGGTATTTTACGTAAGCATACCGCAACCGAAATTCCCCCTGGGATAACTTGAAGAATTTAAAGATCTTTTCATCTTTTGGTTTAATATGTTTCGGGGAACAGAGGTGATAGGAGCTGCCAATAACTGGCACGGCAGATATTCTTTCTGGTACCTTTCTGGTAAGAGAACCAGTAAGCCCTAGGGGCTGGACCTGTTATTGGTTGAGGTTCTCTCGGCAATCACGTGGGGTTGGGGGGGTGTGGCTTATAACAAAATCGCAGGAAGGGTTTCAATAAGTCAGCTTTAAGGGCTGATGTTCGGCCTGCTTGCAGATCTCCCTATATGATGGAGCAACTCGACCCTATGGAACTCTTTAGAGTTATGTTAATTTTGTTTTCGAATATGTGTTGATCCACACTTTTACTAGCCAAAAACCTTAATAAGCCACTGCACAGCAAAGAACTTAAAAATTAAACGAGAAAATACATTTAACGGGCCTGTTCTGAAAATCACGTGATTTCAAATCACGTGTTGTTGAAATCACGAGCGTGTTTTTGTGGTGTTCTGAAAGTCATACCGTTTTTGGGGTTTCTCCCTGTGCTTTTGGCAATTAAAGATCACACTAAAACACACAAAAACGGGACACTAAAATATCACACGTGTGATTTTAGTAGGCACATGTGATTTGAAATCACGTGATTTCAGTAAAAGTGGTTTGCAGAACAGGCCTGTAAAGCTCATTAAAACAAATTATAAAGCCCATTATAGAGGTGGACTCGACTTTTATCTTGCCGTTTTAGACATTTAGTGGGGGGATTTTGACATTTTGTTAATCCATGGAAAATTTATTTAGCCAATTGCTGAAAGTTAAGAGCTTTTTAGTAGTAAAAAAGTTGGCAACACTGTTTTGTTAGCACCAGCACTCAGGGGATGACCCTACTAATGCCTTGCATTGTGTTGGAACAAGGAAAATATGGAGGATAGAGGGAGTAATGTTTGTTAACATTCGACTTGAACTTATTCATGTTGAAAGTGAGAGTGAAGACTTCATTAGGAAGGTTATTCCACATACGAACAGTCCGGGCGAAAAACGAATTTTCCCTGTATTGCGTTGTACGATTCACCTGCCAATCGACCACAAAAGGATTGGCTCTTGAGGAAAAACGTGAATTACGAACAAACGTTCGGAAAATACAACCCAAATTGCGGTGCTCAAGGGAGTGAATAGAATTGGATGCCCTACCGTCACCAATGAGAACCTTTGCTCTCTCCTGCACGCGGTCGAAAAGCTCCAAAATAGACTTTGTAGCACCACACATAACAGTTGTATTCCATACGACGTCGGATATAGGTGGTATAAATAGTAAGGAGACGAGGCTTCACCGCTAAAAAAGCTTAAGCGACATAACTTTTAATTTTTTTTTAATAAATGACTTTATTGGCAACACTTGCATCATCTCCTAAAATGTCATGGTCACATAAGGTACCGTTACGATGTTATAGCAAAAACAGTTTTAGCTTAAGCGACAACCTTCATAAAAAATGTATGTATATGAACTAAAAAAAAACCTTATTCTGTAAAATTTTGTTTTTGTCGCTTAAGCTTTTTTGCGGTGGTTATAGCTCGATATTGAACTTCTTGGACTTATTAAACTTATTGATCCGCCGAAAAATAAAATAAAAGTGGAAGTGAAATTATATCCTCTTGTTATAAATATTAAATATTATTTTGAAATTAAAAAAAACCTTAACGCATTATTAATTTTTTTATAATAAAACTATGACCGTTTCAGTGAAAAGCCTTTAACCTAAAACACACTTTCACTAAAAAGGTCAAAGGTAACCACTGACAATATTTTCAATTCTTAACACTAAAGACCACAACATGTGGTAAAACAAATTGGAAACATTTGAAACACTTAAAAAAAAATTAATTAAAGAAACAAATAAGGAGGTAGTAACCTTAAGGACACTTTCACTAAAAAAAAGAAAAATTATAAAAAAAAGTTAGACTATAAAACTCTTTCGCTTGTTGTTTTTAAGAGTCGTTAAAAAAATCATCTTTATTTAGAAACCATAAAAAGCATCCGTTTAAACAGCTGTTTTAAGTGTCAAAAAGGATCAAAGAAAAAAAAAATTATAGTTAATTTTTTATTTAAATTCCCTTTACGCCAATAGAAAGTGAATTTCGAATGAAATAAAAAAGAAATTAAACATGATCATTGAATATTAAACATTTGTCTATTAGAACATTTGATATTCATTCAGTTATTCAAGAACACAAAACAAAGGCAGGATACCATATGGATTCAGGATACAAAACCTTTACCTTTTCATTTACATATTTTTCTAATCAACTAAAGAGAGAGTAAGAAAAAAAATCTCTAAAATAAAGGGTTGATTTCTTTTTTGTCTTTGCTAAAGGTGCGTGTTTGCATGCTTTTTACTAAATTACCAAAAAAAAAAAAGTACAAAAAACCCACGAAACTGAATCCAGAAAACAAAAAAAAATCAGTTAAAATTATGCGTGTATGCAAATGATGTTTGTTGCCACAGGATGAATGGAATAAAAAATAAAAAGGATGCTGCGTAAATAAAGGATGAGTGAGAATATACGAGATGTATGAAAATGATTATTGTTTGCTCGCAACTTATATGGAACATTAATTAACGTACTAGAACATTCTTTTAGCATAAAAGGTACCAAAAAAAATCGGATGGGAGGAATGCATTGCTCCTTGTGTTTAGAATGAATGACATTGACATGAAATTTTTGACAATTGATTTTAAAAGTTTGATAAAGAAATGGAAATTGATTAAGCAGATATTTGTGTGAATAAGCTTATATGGAGATAAAATACGAAAAATGTAGATTTAATTTAAATTTCCATTTTATTATAAACTTTAATCAGTTTTGAAATGAGTTTTAAAGTAGCATAATGTTAAGGCCCAGAACAAACGTTGAAGCGCAACTTCTACGAGTGAGTTAATGAAAAGCATTGGAAAACCGTTGCATTGAAACTTGAGTTTTCCTGCACTCGTGTTGGCGTTTCATCTGTTCACAGAAAAAATGAATAACCAACTTCAATTAACGTATTTGTTAGAAATTTGTACTATTAATTAAATTCTTTACTGATTTTCCGCCTGCAAACAAATTGATCATATCAATTAACGCATTTGTAAGTTTGAGCTTTTCTTGCTGTTCCGTTTCAATCAATAGGTTTAATTAAAATTTTACCACCAGTAAAAGAGGCTATATAAAACGTAAACACAAATCAAAATATTTTTTTCAATCAACACATTTAATTGAAACAATTAAAAAATTGTTTGAGAATTTAAAATATTTTGAAGTTTGTGTGTATGTTTTCATATTTGCAAATATACACATAAACATTATAATTTTTGTTTTCAATTAAGGCAAATTAATTGGAACAATTAAAAAAATTGTTTAAAACGCATTATTGAATTAATTGAAAAAATTTTGGTGAACATTTTTTCTGTGTTTTTAAATAAAAAATGAAATGATTGTGTGTATCATCATTGTATGTGTATAGCGATTGAAACTGGTTTCAAACCAATAATTACAATAGGGTTCCGTTGCAGTTGCGTTTCCCCGTCTGTTCTGGTCCCATGAATTACGCAGACTTATAGTATGTTCACATTTGGCTTCTTAAACGCGTTTAAGAAGTTCGAACGTGATTAAGCTCTAATCACTTTAAAATCGAGATGATTACCCATACATTGAAGTGATTTGTTAATCACTTCAAATTGACATGATTACAACTAAATCACTTCATAAATCACATAGAATCCACTGAACACGCCTCAAATGTAGAATCGCCAACATGATCGTGTACAACCGGCCAAGATTTCTGCTTAATGTTTTTATTTTTTTTCCTTAAATAATTCATGAATTTTCACAATTTCATAATTAAAATGATTAAAATAAACTTCTAATAACTTTATAAAAGTGTTTTTATCCATTTTTAATACTTTAAAGAAATATAAATTTGTTTGTTGTTTTTTTGTGTGTTTGTTGTGTGTTTTTTTCTTAACCATCTGTCATCTTAATCATCTCAAATGTAATGTGAACGGCTTTGATTAGCTAAATCAACATTTTGCTTAAACGTGTTTAAAAACCCAAGTGTGAACTTAGCATTAAATTCAGCTTTTATTTAATTCTATATCGATTATAGTTACATAAGGGGCATTCGATATCGATCGGATTTTCCATATAAATTGAATTGTAATTTTGATCGGTATCAAATGGCCGGAATTTATCCTGAGATCTAATTAACATCTACGGAGTTCAGTTCTAATGAAATTATTTCCCACAACTAACCCTAAGGGTCTATACACAGAAAAAATTAAAAATTGTCTGTACCAATTTTCAGCGTTTAAAAAGCTGCAGTTGAGATAGTAAAAGTCATAAGATTATGCTGTAACTTTGACATCTTCATTTGTCATTGGTCAAAAATAAACTGTTGGCTTTACTTCTGATTCATTAAATGAACACAGTCGCAGTGAAGGCAAAAGCAAAACACGAAATGTTGTACACGACAAAGAACATCGGCAGTCGACATGTTCGGAAGTGTTTGGTTTGACAGACCAAAACTTTTAAAAAATCCCGTAGTTATCGAAGATGGGACGTTGTGTTTGTGTTTTTATTTTCCATATTTTTTTTAATAATACATGCGTTCATAAAAACATAAATATGTACATAACGTTAACTTAATACGAAAAGGCCCCAACTCATAATTTTTCGAAATCGATATTTTTACATATTTCGATAGACCATTACTAGATACACCTCCTCCAGAAAAAATCAGATGAATTCGGAAAAAAATACCGAAGTTATAGCCTAAAAACGAAAAGCCCTAACTCATCTCTAAAAATTTTCTGAAGAAAAAAGCCCTAACTCATTTTTGCTGAGGAAACAGCAACTAAGCATCAATTTTTATAATCTTTGTTGTTGTTTAGTGTTTGCTTTGCGCGATGTGCTGCTTTTATTTTATTTATTAACTTTGATTGCGCATAGATTGTGAAAGAAAATACTGATACGGATGCAGAAAAAACTAAAAATACTGAACGGATTAGAAGAATTATTCCGAAGCAATTGGAATGGAAGCGAAACATTAATCAAATGAAACGAATGAAAGGTGAAGAATATTCTGGATTATCAGACAATAGTGTTAGCATAAAGCCCCCAAGACAACAAGGTGAGGCCTGCAAATCAAACTATTGCAAAAAAAGTGCACTAAGACATTGTTCTGAGTTCAGTGAGTCAACGCGAAAAGAAATATTTACTATGTTTTGGGAGATGTCATGGAATCAGAAGCACCAATATGTCATAGGTCTAGTGTCCTTAGAAGAGAAAAAACAAATATTTTGTGAAAACTCAACACGAGTTCAGTCTAAGGCATATTTTTTAAGACAAAATTTAAACCGAATGCAAGTGTGCCGCCAGATGTTTCTTTCAACATTAGGATTAAAAGAAAAAACTGTTCGAAATTGAAAGCATGGCACAGTACTCAGTCCCGAAAAATACTCAAGCGCTGTCATAGAATCAAGAAAAGACACTAATTATCGCAATAAGGAGAGACGCGCGTTTCTACAAAAATGGCTAGATGAGTTACCAAAGATGGAATCGCATTACTGCAGAAAACAAACAAAAAAATTGTATTTCGAATCCCATTTTTCGACCTATCAAGAGATTTATAAGCTTTATGTGGATAAATGTGCATCAAACAAAAAAAGTAATATGCAAAAATTGTCGTATCCAATTTTCGCAAATATAATAAAAGAGTCAAATTATTCAATTTTTAAGCCTAAAAAAGATGAATGCGATATTTGCACATCATATAAAGTAAGGAACATATCAGATGAACTTTATCAAAAACACCGAGAACAAATAGAAAAGATGCGAGAAGAGAAACGGAATGACATAATAAATGCAGAGTCCGGATTGTGTGCTGTATTTTGTATGGATATGCAAGCAGTTAAGTTCGTGCCTCAATTAAATGCGAACGCTGCATATTATAAAATGAAATTACAGGTACATAATTTCACAATGTATAATGTTGTCAATCATGAATCTGATAACTATGTTTGGGATGAGACTGATGGTAATCTCGTAGCTTCAGTTTTTGCAACATGTGTTGTATAACACTTAAGAAATTTCCTTGCACGTTGGCCTAAAATCCATCATATAATCATTTATTCGGATGGTTGCTTTTACCAAAACCGAAATGCAACATTGGCCAATGCATTGCTTGCTTTCTGCAAGGGAACAAACGTATCAATCGAGCAGAAGTATTTAGTAAGTGGACACACTCAAATGGAGTGCGACGCAACACACTCCCTCATTGAAAGAAAAGTGGCTAAAAAAAAATATACTTGCCTTCACAATTTGTAGAACTTATCAGAGAAGCACGAAAATGCCCAGCACCTCTACAAGCACACCAAGTGCATTATGATTTTTTTTTTTGGACTTCGAGGCTATTCCTAAGCGATACACGTCGATTCGGCCAGGTAAGTTACATAGTCTTAAAAAATAATATAAAAATTTCATATTCAAAACGTTGATTCAACTTCAGGTCGAAGTAGTGGCGACCATACTGTAAACTTGCTGCGGGCATTAGGATACGACCACTCAGGGTTAATTTATTTTAAAACAGATATATGTGGCGAATACGAGCTTCTACCCCAAAAAACAAAGTCTGCTAATAAACATATTGAACCTGGCCCCCTTTATACTTCAAAATTAGAAATCTCCAAGAAGAAGTGGGATCACTTGCAAGATTTAAAGAAGTTGCTGCCCAAAGACTGCCATCACTTTTATGAAAATTTACCATATAAAAACTAATATATTATGAAGATTTTATTACTTTTCAATGTAATATGATTATAATTTTTTTAATTTCCTTGTTTCTTTGTCTAAAACATGAATTTCTTTTAAATTACTTTTTGTTCTCGTTAAAAAAAAGCCCCAACTCATTTTTTTTTTTCAGAAAATACAACAACAAAAAGCCCTTACTCATATTAATAAATAAAAATTAAAAAAAATTAATAAAACTAATATAACACTAAATTTGTAAAGTGTTTTTAATAAAAATTGAGTTTAAAAAAATTTCGTATCAATATTGCATCTTTTTTTATTTAGTTTTTTCCTTCTCCTGTAAACTATGAAAAACATGAGTTAGGGCCTTTTCGTATTAAGTTAACGATAAGTACATATTTATTATTTTTAAGCTTAACAAATCTTTTTAATTTTTTGAAATTAAATAAAACTGTAAATAACATCATCGCTTTCATATATATACAACGAACACAACGTCCCATCTTCACAAGTTTAAATTATTTTATTTTAAGCGAAATAATTTTTTGTTATTTAATTAATATTTTAATTCAACATTTATTACAAAACAACTAAAATGTTAATTAAATCAAAATCATATTTTTAATTTTAATTCAACAAAAAAAAAATTGATTCAATTATTACATTAATTAAGTTTAAATACTTTTCAAATAATTTTTTTAATTGATAAAAAACTACTAATAATTTTTTCTGTGCAATGACAGTTCGAAGAAACGAAGTAGAGTTGTTGGGGGTTTCTATTTAGAGGAGCTGGATATGAAGGTCCCCTTTCGGCTACCGGATGATTATAGTTTCCTTCAGGCGGAAATATCGCGTACAAGGTGGCTGGTTATCTGGCTAAGATATTACCGTGTATCGAGGGATATATGTACATTTAATGATAGCAACACAGCCCTAGCGTGTATCTATACGACATCTAGGTTAACTGCAGAATGTCGGATATTATTAAATTGGAGTGCAAAGCAATCGAAGGATAACGCTAATGTGGATACCAAAGCATGCGTATCGCCGAAGTAATCTAATAACAGATGATCTTGCCAAACGAGGGGGTCGTCGGGTAAACAGATTTTTATATCAATTCGTTGGCTATCCACTGGCTTATTGTAAGTAACTTATTCAGCGCGAGTCTTATTCGCTTGCACAGTTCGGGTGGACTCGTGAATCCACTTGCTTCATAGCCAGGGTTTTATCGTCTAACTATGATGAACAGAGGAAAAAGTCCGGACAGTGATCTCGGTGACAACTGTGTACTAGGCGGTACGGACTCGTGCGAATAGAATGCGCCCAGAATTCAATGACTTCTGCAGAAGTTGTCATGACGAGGAGGAAGAGGAAAATGTGTTTCAATTATTGTGTCAACGTCCTGAAATTCAGGATATTAGGGAGAGATACCTGGCGAAACCAGTGTTTGTCTGCTTTGATGATCCATCTAAGATAGAACTAAGGTTGATTTTCCTTTTTAGTTGCGTTTTCGGTTCGAATTCCAGTTCGTTTTTAGTTTAGTTATAGGAGTATTTCAGGTCTACTTTTTATTTAGTTCTAGATGTGGTTCACTTTGAAGTTTTAGCTCATTTTTAATTCAGTTCTAACACTATTTCAGTTCTATTCAGTTCAGGCAGTTCTTTATAAGTTCTAGTTCAGCGCTCTGTTTCCCAAAACTACAAGTTACAAATCTACAAGTAAAATACATTACAAAAAGCACAAGTTTTTCAACTTTTGTTTTTGTTTTTGTTTCAAATATATTTTACTTGTAGATTTTTAACTTGTAGCTTTGGGAAACAGGGCCCAGTTCTATATCAGTTCTGGTGCTAGTACAGTTTTAGCTTAGTTCTACTGGAAAAGGGGAGACTTTTTCCAGTATTTAAAACAAAAGCTTATCCAAGAGGCCTTCATGACCCCACTCCCTGGGCTAGTAAAGCACTGGTATTCTTAAATCAATAATTGGTTTTGGAAGCCATCCCGACTAAATTTCCACTAATTAACCCCTCTAAACTAAAGGCTGGATCCACACTTGATTTCAAAGGAGCGTATAAAAATATTTCTTCTTTCGGTTTAAACTAATTTAACTTTTTTCTAAAGTCATGTTCATACAATTTTTTTACCTTCAGTTTTTTTCCTTTTTCTTCTACTTTTTTAAGTTTTCAAGGATTGTCTACAATTCTCAGGACTTTTTTTAATTTTTTTATATATATTATTTTTTTCATTATTTTTGGCTTTTATGAAGCTTAAGAGGCGTATAAGTTTATCTAGGAAAACTTTTCTGTTTTTTTTTTTATTCATCTATTTCTGCAGACAAAAAAATATAAAAGAGAATATGTGCTGCTTAAAGATAAAGGAATATGGTGATGATGTTGATAGTTAAAGAGCACTTGAAAGAAGAAAAAAAAAGAAACTTTTCAAATACTTTGAAACGTTTAAGCTTAAACAAATGTTGTATATAAATTTTGGAAATAAATTTAAATATACAAAAATAAAAGGATTCATTTTTAAAAGTTTTAAGTTAAGAAATATACTTACTTTCTAAAAAACATATTAAAATCTAAAAGAATTATTAAATTTATTTTTATTATAACACGCAACTATTATTTCAATTACTTTCTCAAAATTGTTTTCGTAATGAATTTGTCATTGTTTTTATGTTGGCAATAAATTTTCTTAATTACTCAATTAAAAAACACGTAATAATTTCATTAAAACCCATTACTTTAATTGTCGGTTGAGTGTTTCTTCGTCTTTCCTTGGTAGTTATTTTCTATACTAGTCTTATGACAATTAAAACTAGATCATTTATTTGTAATAAACACTAAAAAAAAGGACAAAATAGTTTTCAATATCGATGAGTTTGTTGCAACCCCTTCCTACCTCTAACACTTAGAAGAATAGAAAGGAAGAAATTCACACGCACTTTCGATAAATTAATCAAAAAAACAAAAAAAGGACGAACGTGTCATAAAAACCAACCTCCTGGTGTTCTTCTGTTTGTTAAGAGTGAGTTTGTGCAACTAACAAATATGTAGATGTTGCATGTTGAGGTGTCATATATACCGAAATATGGAGAAAGAACATATTAAATTTATTGACAATTGACCCTTTTGTTAATTAATTTGAAGTTTTCTTTAACATTTAGAGGTCATTTGTTGGGAATATTTGGCTTAAATGTGAAACAGAAGCCCTGCCTGTATTTGGTTTTTTTGAAGGTAACTTTCCACCACACACTGATTGAAGAGAAAAAGTTATTGTATTGATACACTGATAGAAAAGGCGTCATAACGCTGATGTATTCTGACATCAGTACTATGACAAGTGTCTTCGTTTTTGACCCCATGACACTTTTCATCATTGTGATGTCAGTCTTAACATCACTTGGGCAAATTATCATCAGGTGAAATTATGTCAGCAATAGAATGACAAATCGGCACCACAGAAATAACTAAATTTAATAAAAAAATATCATCAGTGCGATGACTCAGTATCATAGGAGAAAGGAGTCATTGGGCTCAATTTAATGACAGTTTTTCACTGGGATTGACTTAAGTCAAAGTGAGAGAATATTATTATTAACTTGCCCGTAACACTAATTAACAAGGTTTCGTTTAAATGTGCTACATTCCCATTTCATACTATTGATAAACTGAAATTTATTGTTGAAGGGATAAGCTATTCCTATGCGCATTTCACTGGTTGCTTAGGCCAGATCGTCAGGAAACTTCATCCAAAGATTGTTTGTTTTACTTTTGTTGTATTTCGCCCTTTGTTTACAGAAGAACTCTCAAGTATAAGACACCAGCAACATGCCCGATATGGTTTTCGTAAACATTTTACTTTAAAAATTTGATGTGTATTTTGTCTGGGTTTACACTATGAAAGTTTTCTTTGAGAAAGTCTGAGTTTATGGGTGTGAGAGGAGAGAAGAAAAGCATGTACTCTTCCCCTCTCACCAATAAACTCAGACTTTCTAAAAGAAAACTTGCATAGTGTGATCCCAGACTTAATTAAATAATAATAATAAAAAATAGAATATGGGAATTTTTGCTACTTATTTTACATTTTTAACATGAAAATAATGTTTATTAAGCAAAAATGGATTCTACGGTAGTCATAACATAAAATAAAAGACTCATAAAATATGACAAAATTTTTTAATGACGTTCGTCATTGAATTGATGATACTTTTTGCCTCATTGATGCCATTTGTAATAATACTGATGTCACAATTTTGATGTTAGGTCATCATCAATACGACGATGCCTTTTTCTATGAGTGTACTACAACGCTTTCTGCAGTTTCCGACAAGTAAAAATAAAACTGTTTGCATTTTTCCTGGGCTTTTAATCTAGCATCCCCTGGAACTTTTCTTAGTAAAAATTATCTTAAAAATGCACAAATCACAAGAGATTGCGTTTCTACTATACATGGTTTGTGTCTTTCATAAATTGTATGGCATTTACATATTATTTTCTTCGGAATTTCAAATTAAGTGCTAACAAAACATTATTTTAAAAAGTTTGGATTTTCTTCTTAAATTTGAAAAAAAGAAGCTGAAGCACATCGATTAATCGCCCAATGAATTGGAGGCATTAGTCCATAAAAATTGTTTTCAAGCTTTCAAAATCATTGGAAGTCACTTGAGCAGCAATTTAATGAAATGGTTTCAAGCAGCTAGATTCATTCAGACACAAGAGAATTAAGTACCACACGAGTTAAAGGCGAGAGAGGTTGAGGGACGTCCAGCAGAAACTTCTCCTACCAAGTAATGTATATTGTAATGAGAAATTTCGTTAAACCCTACTTATGGGTCGATAACGGATAGCAACACAACTAAAGTTGAGTTGCCAGCAGTCAAATTAGGAAACGCTGCTCATGTTAAAATATACAAAATTTTTTTATTTTATATTTTAACATAAGCGGCGTAGCCAGATCTCGCTGCTTGTAAATTCACTTTGTTTCCTTGTTTATTGAATAGTCCAATGCTCCCGTAGGGTATGGCTTTGCATATCCAGTGCGTAATTTTTGTGAATCAGTTCATTCGTCATCCGTAGTCGATTCATTAGTTTTCAACTGCAATAGTTCATTATATTTACCAGGGGTAGTATCCTAAATTCAAAATATTTTTTAGTTTACTAAAAAGAGTCTAATTTGCATGTAGAAAGATTTACATAGAGAAAAGGCAATTTGGCTGAGTTGAGTTTTAAACATAAGCTAAGCAAACAACATCTTTATTTGTTAGTCTTAAATTTTAAGGACCAACCTAAATCAGCTTGTAACAAATATATAAAGCAAACCCTAATATAGCGACTTCAACGCTTCGTAATTAATAAATTCGATTTCGCAACAGCGTTAAGTAGTGAAGTTGGCTGCCATTGTTGGAAAAGTAATGGCAATTTAGCTATTTTAAGGTCATTCTAGCGATTTTATTTCCTTTTTTAAGCTCATGCCTTAAAAAAGGCACTCCCCTATTGGACGGAGAACAACTTACTGAAAACCAACACCCTATCAGAAAAGCCACCCCTCTTCACAGACAATTCTAAAAGACAAGAAGCATATTTATGGAAACCTCAAAAATAGTCAAACCGGTGCTGCCACCACGGGGTGACTGACTCCCGTAGCACCTCAGGTTAGCACTGAGGTACAACCTCGAACTCAATGAAGTCCAAAGGACTCCAAAAAGATCTGTCTTTTGAAAGTTTGCTGGAACCCAGATGGCATTCACCTGATTTAAAAATTTATGAGATTTCGAAGAATGCCAACAAATTCAAGCGCCAAGGTTAAGTAAATAACCAAGGCATGGTCAATTGGTCAATTGTTACCTTGCGGATCCAGAAATGACATCAACCTGATTTACCCCGGAGAACGTAAGACCAAAAGGTGAAATATGATGATCCCTTTTACCTCCGGGGAGATACTAGTGGATATGATTTATAAAAATCGCGGAAAGGAAGATATAAAAAGTCACCTGCAAGGGCTGATTCGCCCTTCTATTCAACAAATTCTGATGGATCATTCATTAAAACTACCACCTGGGAGTGTTGATTGCGATTACACATGGTCGCGTTGCTGGACGCACTATCTTTACCAAGTGCAATTAGCACCATTGTGTAAGGGCCATACGACTTAGGTATGTATACATACTAAGGATAGTTTACGTTTCGCTTTGTTTGTCAATACCTTGTCTTCTTTTCATAGACGTTGATCACGGACGATGCCTATCTGTTACCACGGGGATCAGTAGTTTCTGTGACCTGTAGGTCCTGGACTGGTTGTTAGTGAGGCTTCTTCAGAAATCCCGTAATGGCTCTGGGTTATACACAAAAATCGCAGGAAGGGGGATCGTTAGATTTAAAGGTACATTTTTCAGCCAAATTTGTAAAGGCTCTGTTAGCCGGGAGTTACAGTAACCAAACCGTAAGGGAGTAGGACCAATCTATTTCTTACAGATTGAGACGTAACATCATACTGATAACTTGAATTGTTCTTATTACTTTACATACACTAAAATGAAGCAGCTGATTTGAAACGTTATTGTTACTCCTGGCTAACTGAGCCTTAAGAGTTCGAATTGCTGGCGTATCTCTCTAGGCGCTGCTGCTAATCAACAGAAACCCGCTTGCCTTCTAGCAGTGGAGGTAAGATATCTGTAGCTTCTAAGCATAGGGGCAAGTGTATGGTTCTGCCGGTTCATATACTCAAAATTGGGATTGTTTCCTACTAGTGTTGGGAACACCAAGGGGTACTCCAATAACCAATGGAACCAATAACTCAGCAATTGGTATTTATCATAAAAAAGTACGTCAGAAATTATTAAATCTATTTTAGAGCATTCCATTTAGAGCTGCATACCGTTTATAACTCCCCCAATAAAACATATATGATCTTAACACAAAGATAATGTCAGTAACATTTAAAACGAACAATATGGCCATCATAAATTCATGTTTAATTAAAAAAAAATTAAGTTAATTTTGAAAACCAAAAAAAAAAAAAACAAAAGAAGAGGATAAAAAAGAAAAGGGTTTGACATACGGTGTTTGTACAGTAAACAGAAATTAAAGTTTGTTCAACATTTTTATTCCACTTTTTTTTTGTAAATATAACCCAAAAAACACCCTTTTTCTATTTTAACCAACAACAAAAAAAGAGAAAGTGTTATTTGCCTGTGTAACTAACAGGATTTTCAAACGCACATGCACACTTACAAACAACAACAAAAAAAAAACTAAAGGATATGTCACTTTCTCTAAAGGATATTTTTAATGAAAACAGTAGAAAAAATAACCTTGAAATGTACATTAACGTTTATAAATTATTAATTTAAATATAACGTGTTGTAATCTACCAAGTTCATTAGTTTTTGTTAAAAAAAAAAAACAAATACACACACTAAAGGGAAGATGTTTCCTGGCTTCCTTTCTTGTGTTCATTTAAAAACAAGGATGATTTTTTTTTGCAGCAGGATATGGGTATTATTTAAGGATAGTTTATGTGTTTTTTATTTTGTTTTTGTAATAGAAAATCGACATTTACATATGTCATTTAAAGTGACGTTGGTGGTGGTGGGGTTATCTGTGATGTAACTAATTTGTTGAAATGATATCCTTACTAGTGTAATTTTGGATGTCCTGTATTAGAGGCGTTTGTTTGTTAGTTTTGTATCATATTTATTTTTTCATTTTTTAGTAAAATAAAGGCTTAAAGTGTTTTACACTTAATGTTTATGGCTTGGACAATTAACACGCACAATGGGCATGCAGGGAAGAACATAAACATAAATCATACAATAATTTTTTTCTAACCCAATTTATGACCACATGTGAGGAGTTTCATAACAAGAAGATATTTTCTTTGGTAAATCAATAGATTTAGTAAGTCTAAGAAAATATGTTTTCGGAAAATTTGTTTAAGGCGAAAGAAAAAATTGGAAGCTTTACAAACGAGTGTTGCCAGAAGTAAGAAAAAATGTCCAAAAATTTTCTTTACTAAAATAGAAGCGTTGGGTTAAACCAATATATTTTTTTTAATTCTTTTAAGAGCCCTTTTTAAATAAGAATTTTTATAAAATAAAATAAAATTTAGACCAACAGCGAACGTTAAGGCTGATAAATTTCGGTTCATCTAAGAGGAGTCCATTTCTCCTGCAATAAAATTTGTCTGACGCACAGTGCGAAGACGGCATAAATATGTATATGAGTAAGACGTAAAGAGAAGAAGTGTGTGTGTATTAACGAAGTTGTTTAATATTTAGTCAAAACCAGTAAAAGGACACACCCACCAAAATGCGCTAAAAATATATTGCCCCCAGGGGTTTTTAGGCATAATCTTAAGGATATTGCACCTTTTTGTGTTACATCCTCCGGGGCAAATCAGGTTGAGGTCATTTCTGGGATCCGCAAGGTTCAATTTGCACAATAAATAAATAACGGGCAACAGTTGACGCGCACATAGAGAGGCCGTCGGGAGGTCTCGGAAGATTAATATTTTTTGCTTTATAGTCTTTCTTCCATGGAGTTCTTTGGAATGGTAGCGGGCTTGAGAAGCATGACAGTTTTCTGTTGTGTCGATATTCTTTTTTAGGACATGGAATACCTATGCCGGAGCGATCAGAGCAAAGTAAAAAGGCTCTTTGGGGGGTCTTATGAATGTCAAGGGGACCGAAGTTATACCTCAGTACTTAACTAAGGGGCCATGGAACTCAGGAGTCCCCGGCATTGCAAATCAGTCTGGTTATTAGGGAGGTCTTCGTTAATGTGCTTTTCCAAGAAATGCTTTCTGAATCCCAAAGACTCGGAAGATGGTATTGTCCTTCTTTGAAGGAATACTTTCGGGGAGCACGTGGTCGCTGTGGTGAAACCCGAATTGCGGGTTAATACGGGGTGTCATTATTTGTAGGGGAACCTATGTGGAGTGGGAACCTGCTGCGATATTTCAATCATCCTAAGGTTCTGTTGCTAACAGTACAAAAACTGCCTTTGAATCGATTGGTAGCGAAGGTTAGATAGCTCCTGCTCCTAAGCAAGGGGAAGTGTCTGATTTTTACGTTCATACACTCAGATAGCAAACTGTGTATGAAACTGATTCTCGTATACAGAAGCGCACTTGATAAAAGCATATATAAATAGCCAAGTGGTTAAAATCCACCATGAGATAAGGCCATAGTGCAGGTGTTCATGTAAATCAAAAGCATATCTAAGCAAATATTGCAAGAATTAGTTTTATATGTTGTTTCAAAATCATCGCAAGGACTCGCAAAGCTCAAACACATCCTTTTACAATAAATCATTGTAAGGCCGATAATAAACGTCTGATCTTTTTAATCGACAATTTTAATGAAAATGTCAATATTGATCCATATTTTAAACTTCATAAAGTTCATCATCCATAGATACTTAACATTTTTGAAAGTCGTTATTAAATGTACTGCTGATCCATTTCACATAAAACATTAAAAACATCTTTAGTCAATAATTTAAGTCTTAGATTATTATCCGCTCAGATATTACATTGGAACACAGTGGGGCTTGCAGTGGGAAAAAAATTAAAAATATTGCGATAGATAGATTCGAGTGCAAGAAGATTGTTGAGGTATAATGCTTCTTATAGGATTTATAGTTCTTTCCTTTCCGTAACTCAAGTCTTTTAAATAAAAAAAACAAAAGGAGTCTCTTTTTTAATAAAAATTACTATACTTTCGAAGAAAAATTAACTAGGTTAACAGGTTTATTGAATATTTGAAAACAACATAAAGAAGGAAAAAATAAACAACCATTTTAATTAATTTAAATTTTTCTAATATTATTTGAAAACAAAAAAAAAAAAGGAAATACGTTTAAGATAGAATTTTTAGTAAAAAGAGCGTGTTTTAAGAAATTTACAGTGTAACTTCTTAAGTTCTTACGACGTATGACGTACGAGCCAATTGCGTCCCTAGCATCCAAAAAAATTATTATATATTTATTACATCAATAACTTATTTGCCAACAAACCAGAACTAATCCTCCAAAACCACTTTTGTTCCACTTACGATCACTTTCAAAACCAGTTTTCCTTTATGAAAACTGATCATACTCCACTTGTTGATAAATTGTTTAGTAATTACAAGCTCAATTAGCATTTAACAACAAACAAACATGCAAAACAAAATGCAAACTGACCACCAATAGAGTCATCATAATTATCACACTTCTGCCACTGACCATTATTGTTGTTGTTTATAAATCCCCTAAAAAGGAACAAAAAAAGAAATCACAACAATAACAAATAACAACCAATTGTCACGTGGTTAAGAAGCCCTGCATAAAACTACCTTTTTAAACGAAACCTTTTCAAAGAAAACCGGTCCAAATACATTTTCACACAAAACAATTTTCCAGCCTATTAAAACTGACCTCAGGTCATTATTCCACGAGTCCTTTAAAAAAAGAAATAAACAAACAAACATCATCATTTGTAAAGAAGAAAACCGGTTGCCTAAACAACAAACCCCCTAAAATATGCCAAAGAAATGTAATAATTCAGTTTGTTTTAAAATTAGGGGTGTGAATTTCACGATCATTTGGTCTTTTTTTTTTTTTTTTTTGTAAAACATTTCTGATCCTTAAGTCTTTATAAGTGTAAGGGAAAAATATACAAATATAAGATGACAGCAAAATTAAGTTAGTCTCTTAATATACACAAAAACGCTTAAGACAAGGACGTTAATCTGTGATCACTTGAATATTCCATCAAAAATAAATTTGTTCATACAAAAGTGTAAAAAAAAACTTAAATAACGCTCCAATCGCCAAAAAGACTTTAATCCGTGGTCACTTTTATTTTTTATAAAAAATCGATTTTTTTCATAAAAAAAAAATGTTAAAAAAAAACTAACGCTTCAATCGAGAACAGGACTTTAATGAGCGATCACTTGTATTTTTCAAAAAAAATCGAAACAAAAAGTCTTTGATGTATGTACTTGCTGATTGACATTCCCCGATGTCTAACTAGATGTACTAACTAGAGTCTAAAACTAAAACAACACTTTCGGCGCACATAGCACAATTTACGAAGTGTTTTTTTATCGGCGCATGTCAAGTTTAGATAAATTTCCTATAAATAGTAAATTTCAACATTTCCTATTAAAAGTAAATTTTAACAAAATTTCCTATTAAAAGTAAATTTTGACAAAATTTCATATAAGAGTAAATTCTAACAAAATTTCCTCTAAAAGTAAATTTTAACAAAATTTCCTATTAACAGTAATTTTTAACAAAATTTCCTATTAAAAGTGAATTTTAACAAAACTTCTTATTAAAAGTAAATTTTAACAAAATTTTCTATTAAAAGTAAATTTTAACAATATTTTCTATTAAAAGTAGATTTTAACAATATTTTCTATAAAAAGTAGTTTTTAACAAAATTTCCTATAAAAAGTAAATTTTAACAAAATTTCCTATAAAAAGTAAATTTTAACAAAATTTCCTATAAAAAGTAAATTTTAACAAAATTTCCTATACAAACTAAATTGTAACAAAATTTCCTATAAAAAGTAAATTTTAACAAAATTTCCTATAAAAAGTAAATTTTAACAAAATTTCCTATAAAAAGTAATATTTAAAACACTATTTCCTTTAAAAAGTAAATATTACCACTATTTTCTAAAAAAAGTAAATTTTAAATAAATTTCCTGAAAAAGTAAATTTTAACGAAATTTCCTAAAAAAAAAGTTAATTTTAACAAAATTTTCTATAAAAATTAAATTTTAGTAAAATTTCCTAAATAAAATTGTATTTTAAAATTTCCTATAAAAGTAAATTCCTATTTAAAGTGAATTTTAACAAGATTTCCTATAAAAAGTATATTTTAACAAAATTTCTTATCAAAAATTAAATAACATTTCCTATAAAAAACATTTTTTTTATTTTTCGAATTTATTCTTTGAGCTAAATTTCAGATATGTATTATTTTATAAAGCTTTTTTGTAATATTTCTATTCCTTAAATTTTTTTTAGGAATGGCTTTTATACACTAACAGACTATTATATTGTACATACAATATACTTTATTGCTATCCAAAGGATAGCTAAGGTAAACTGTAACAAGAAAATTAAAATCTAATAGTCTGGTAGTGTATAAAAATCATTCCTAAAAAAAATTTAAGGAATAGAACTATTAAAAAAAAGCTTATAAAATATATAACTGTAATTTAGCTCATAGAATAAATTCGAAAAATAAAAAAATGTTTAATATAATATAAAGTAACCTACGAAAGGAAATAATTCCCAGTTTCTATTTCTTATAAAAAGTAAATTTTAACAAAATTTCCTATAAAAAGTTACTTTTAATAAAATTTCCCATAAAAAGTAAATTGAAATAAAATTTCCTATAAAAAGTAAATTTTAACAAAATTTCCTATAAAAAGTTAGTTTTAGCAAAATTTTCTTAACTAGTTATTTTAACAAAATGTCCAATAAAAAGTAAATTGTAGCAAAATTTCTTCTAAATAGTAAACTTTAGCAAAATTTTCTATAAAAAGAAACAACAAAGTTTCCTATAGATATAAATTTTTAGCAATATTTCCTATAAATGGTAAATTTTAATAAATAATAATTTTTTCTTAAAAATTCCTATAAATAGTTTTTATGTTGACGTTTTAATTTGTTAAGCGAACAGATTTTGGTTTATATATGTAGGCGCTAATTGTCCACTTAGATCGGCGAACAAGTAGCCGAAAAAAATCGGCGCATTTCTATCATTTTGATTGCTTAACATTGTGCTAAAGAGTGTTCACATTATCCGTGAGGGTTGCTTTTAATTGTTTAAAGTTAGCAGGATTTCGGCAAAGATTGTCTTATATTAAAAAAATACAGGCGTTCACATTATCGTCATGAAAATTTGTACATTGGCCCAATAGTGTGATTTAAACTTAAGATCAATATTATAGAAATTACAAATGAATGACAATTTTTGTTTGAAGGGTATAAAAAAGACTTTGTCTCCGTACAAGGTTGGGTCCTCTAAAAATACATCAATGCTTTTTTTTATTAATGGAACGCTGACGTGACCAGGCTCCAGTATCCGTCTAATGAGAATGTCGGCTTCAGAATTATGTTCGTTAAGGAAGATTACACTGTACTTGTATATCCCACTATATTAATTGAATTAATTATATAGCATACTTTTTGGTGCTTTTTTAAAGGAGTAAAACGTTGCCTGCTGCCAAGAGTTTAAAACCATACAAGTTCAAATTTAAATTCGTTAAGAATTCCTTTAGTCCTCTTGCGATTTATCTCCTAAAATTTAAACTGTTCTTATAAAATCTGCATTTGATAAACTTTCTTTTTAACTTTCTTATAGAGTAAATACCCTTGAGACAATTGCAGAATATGGAAAAAAAATAAAGCAAAACTCTTAAAATACTTGTGTTTTTGTTAAATATTTTTTAATTTCCTTTTAATTTGCTTATAACTTTATTAAGAGGTTTCTTCATGTCTTCTTTCTCTACACCTTCTTAACATTTCAAAGATGAAGACAACAGAACGAAATTTTGCAAACTTTTTTATGCAATTTTTTTTTTTCGTTACAAGTTAATCGTAAGATAAACATCTCCATTTCTAACAACAAACCGTTAAAAAAAGGAGGGCTGGAAATAAAAAATAAAACACATGTTAACACATAAAAATAAAGAATTTGCAAGCGAAATTCCTATAAAATCTTTTATAAAGCGAGACCGACAGACAGTCAGTGGTAATCAATGAGGCTTTGCAACATGTTCTCAGTTAAGTACTTTTGCGAAAGAGCGAGAACCTGGCAGGTTCTTGTTGAAGAATTTGGTCTCTGTTTTATATTTGAACATAAAATCGTATTAAACAAGAGTTTAAGTCATTTTAATCGGCATTTTACCCAAATCCTGTTGTAAAAGAATTTTTGAAGGCTTCCAGATTCTCCTTTTATTTTTGCTTTAGTTTATTATTATTTTTTTCCTTTTTGCTCCTTTAAAAAACTTTCGTCTGGGGGTTTAAACAAATTATTATATTGTTGATAAGTTTTTTTTTTTGTACAACATTTTCATTAACTTCAAATGAAGCAAGTATTCGCCTTTCTCCTATTTGAAAACTGAGACTCTTAAGTTTTTTTGTTTTTTATTGTTGTATTAAAAAAATAATATCTGCATATGTTATTTCTTCCTGTTTACTCGGGAAACTAATGAGAGGAGTTGTTTTCCTGCAAATAATATTAATTCATTATAAGTTTCTTTTTTTTTCTTCTTCTTCTTTTTTCAACCACTTGTGTAAATGAAGAAGTTTGAAATTGAAGCCTCTTAAATGATTCCGGTTAGTGCCCTACAAAAAATTTTATTTGATTAAATTATGCAGCATGCATTAAGGAGGATATT
This sequence comes from Pollenia griseotomentosa, assembly GCA_963931875.1. Classification (NCBI taxonomy): domain Eukaryota; kingdom Metazoa; phylum Arthropoda; class Insecta; order Diptera; family Polleniidae; genus Pollenia; species Pollenia griseotomentosa. The sequence goes on from OZ007564.1 coordinate 132,525,923, forward strand.
AAAAAAACGAAGTGATTTCTTCTTTTAGGCGTTTAGTTTTAATATTAAGATGGAAATGAATCTAAAAGTAATAACGATACTTAAGTGATTAGAAAAGTCAGTAATAATACAAGAAAAACACCCAAAAGGATATACCTATTAGTTTTCTCAATAAATTTTGTAGATATTTCAACGAAAAGAACAAACATTTTACACATTCTTCTGATGGATTTACGTGTTTTTGGTCTCTTAAGACTGGACAACTTAAAAAATTTACATTTAGATTAGTCGTAATTAGATTATCAGAGGGCTTTCGACATCAGTCGAATTTTCAATTTAAATTAAATTGCAATATCGATAGAAACCCATTAAACCTTATGATATAAAGACAATACATAGTGGAGAACATGGGAAAACCACGAAAAATAATAAAGATAAACTGCAAAAGCTACGACGACGATTAATGCAGTGTTCTGCACCAAAAGCAAGCCTGATAAGCCACACATTTCTACCTCCGGTGTAAAGCAGGCATGCGTTTTCACACTGATGCAATTCATCTCTTAGCTGGATCGCCATCAACAAACGAGTAATCACTTGGCGAATCTCTTGAAGATCTTAAGTACGTCGATGAAAGAGTTTTGCTCTCGCACACGCATTAGCACAGGTAATCGAAGTTGGACGACTTACGGCATGAGTCCTTAAAGGCTGATCTTAAAATCAATATCAGTAGATCAGAATCTCTGCGTAAATAATCCGTCGACATAGCACTGTAACGGCGTCAAAAGCTTCACATATTTGGGTAGAGTTCTTGCAACCAACGGAGGAGCTTAACAGAGGCGTTACCGCGTTTTCCGTTTCGAAAGAATTTATTTACGACTTCGAACAATTTATACTGTCTATGACGACAGATTTCTTTTTATAAACAAATAAGAAAAGTTGTAAAAGTTCGTGTTTTCGATAAAGTACGAGTATAAAAACTTACGTTCATTCGAAACAAATAGTCAAAAATTGTATTATTTACACAGTACAACTTCTTCGAATCTGTAAATTATTTCTTTTGAATCCAAATACGCGGTTAACCTCCTGGGCATACAAAGTCAGAAACAGAAAGCGCGGACGTATTTTTATAAGATGCAAAATGTGCGGCGTGCAAAAAGCATTGGCAGTGCAACCAAAGCCTACATTTTTAATGCCTGCGTGAAGTCTGTGCTTCTTTTCTGCTCAGCAACATGAGTAGCTACCAAAGAAATGATAGCAAAACTTTAGAGGCCCTTAAACCGTTGCCTATCGAATTGTACTCCAAATATGGTGTGGTCCAGAACCACATCTAATTAAGGCCTATGGAGAACTAGCAGAATATTAACATTGATGACCAGGCCGGCCCGATTTATAGCATTTTCCAGTACTCTTTCCAGAACATCTGGCGTAAGGTTCACGCATTCCTGACGGTTATTCTCTTTATGTACGTTAAGATTCTGAGGCTTGTTGACAAAGCCTCGTGAACGCACAAAAATTAGACTAGGAAGGTTAAATCGGGCGAACTTGCTAGCTAGTGCAAATCACCAAAACGAGAGATTTGGTTATCCGGAAATAAATCCCTTAGATTTTCGATTGTAGGTCGTGCAGTATGCGACTTTACTAATTCCTGTTGGAACCACATGTTCTCCAGTCACATTTCGTCCAGTTGGGAAAAAGTAGTTGAGCATGACACTTTACCGCTTGCCTTGGCCCGCTGAAGACTCCAGAGTAAACGCCACACCATATATTAATTTTGAGCAGGTTTAGTGTAATACGTAGTGCCCATGAAGCGACAATAAATAAAGCTTATTTACTTATCCACAGAGATTAAAAGGAGAGCTGCCCATTATGATTTTAGATAAGAAGATTCGTAAATAAATCGAAACAACTACTTACTCCGCATTTTATGGTGGCGGGTGGTGTAGTCATTAAATTGCTTGCCTCCAAAACCAAGCACCTCAGGTTCAATCCCTGGCAGAACATGAAATAATTTCATCAGGGTTTTTGAGTCTTAAGAAAATAAGTGGCTTTGACCCTCCTCCAAAAAATCCATCCAAGAAGCCCCCTGAGCTGACCGCCTCACCAAAAGAAGATAACATCACGATAAAGGTCAGGCAGCCGCCACCTCCTGGGAAGAAAGTAGGAATCACAAATTAGCAATGTTCCCAACCATTACACCAAATACAAGGAGGGCGTTGTTTCTAGTCAACGACAATTGACAGCCCCATGATCCAAGGACCTGCTTCAGTAGAACAATCATCTACTTAGCTGGAAAAACAACCAATTAAGGCAACTGATACACCTCAAAATAACAATACTGAATTAGTCGATCCTCCAAGAACTAGGAGAGTGAAATCTTACATGGGAAGACGCAAAAACAAATGCAACAAATCGTGAAAGATGGAGATGCTTTGTAGAAGCCAATTGCTCTCAAAGGTGGTAATGTAGAAAAAACTCCGCGTTCTTGAGGAGTATAGTGCTCCATTTCTTATCGACATGTAACAGAGTTTACTTCACAAAGGTCAAAGCTTAACTGACATTTCTCGCCGTTTACAGAAATAATTACATCTTCCGATAGAGTTATGACTTTTCCGCCACCTTATATAAGAATATTACGCGTAAATAAAGGTGAAGTGTTAACACCACTGTACAGATTGAATGTTGATAATGCAGTAGAAATTGGTTGTAATTTGAATAAGTCTTTTGTAAACTGTGTTATCGAAGTGATTTGCGTCATTGAATAGTGAAGATCGTTTACGTTAAATGAGTGTTTTGTGAACTGTGTTATCAAAGTGGTACAACAGCCTTCAAAAAATATGCAATGCAGTAATTGGGAAGGATTGGTATTCAGGCAATTATTTAAGCAGCATAATTTTAGGAGTTCTTTTTTATAATTTTATAGAGTTAAAACTTTTCGTTCAACTTTAACCAAAAATGTCTGTCTCTTCGTCCTTCATCATTAACAGTTAGTTGAAAATATAAATTTCACATTTCTTTTTCCACAAAGTGCTAAACAAAAAACCCTTTTGCTGCAACTCCTATGAGTCCTTGTGTATTTCTATTTATGGATATTAAGAGAGCATATGAAAATGAATTATATTTTTATAATTTCCATTTGGTTTCCTTGTGAACTTTTTTCTTCTATTTATTTTTTTCTGCCAACCATTTCTTCTTTCAAACTTATTAAACGAGTATAAATGAGAAAAAAAGAGTAGAAAAAGATATCTAGTGCAGCACAAACTAAATAGAATCTACAACACCCAGCCGCAATTGCAGTACATACAGTACACCCCTTTCTGCCTTCATGGAAGTGAAATGAATATTCATCCTACAAAGAAAGTATTTTACAGAAAAAAAAAAATAAATAAAAATTACAAGTTGTGTAAAAGGCTTGGGATATATTTTTTCTGTATTTTTCATATTCTATTCATACGAGTACGTTCTATTTTTTTTCTATTTATTTTTATGCCACAAGATTTTTTTTCTAGTTTTGTTTATGAAAAAAATAAAATAGAAAAAATATTTTATTTATATTTTAAAATAATTTTTCTGCATCTTTGTTGCCGTACATTTCGAGTGGTTTTTTGTTTTTGTGAATCTTTTTGGCCATAAAACGTTTGTTGGAAGCTTTTGAAAACTCAAAAGCGTAAAATAACTACGAGTAACCACTTAGAAACAGAGGAAGCGCAAAATATTAAATGAAACGTTAGAGAAATTAAGGCAGAATTTATGATAAATTTAAAAAAAGGATGTTAGACAAAATATTGTTAAAAAATGGAAGGAGTTTTAGTCCGTTAACAAGAATAGAATATTTTAAATACAGATTTAACGAAAATCGAAATGTATTAATAATTATTTTTTATACTTGAAATCAATGTTTTACGAATGCAAATGAAAGATCGAGTTAAATTTTTGTTAATGTATTCTTTTTTGTGTAGGCTCTTTTATTTAGTTTCATTGGGCACCTAAAAATATGCTTTTTAATTATAATATAATTAATGCTACATTTGACGAATGTAACTATCGAGGTTTGTTTTATCGTCCCTGCAAATAATGCGACTAGTTCATACACGCATGTAAAATGTAGCCCATAAGGGACTAGTGTAAAGGTAACCCCATTGTATGGGAAAAACATGGTCTATATAACATTCCAATGTCCGAGGGCAGGACCATATAACCTTGCTTTGCATTACAAAGGAGTAGTCTTAAAACTACTCCATGATATACTCCAAAGGATTACTTTTGAAATCGTTTAAAAACGAAAACATGTCGTTAAAAACGAAGACATATCGTTTCACTGCAAACTCTTTTTTAACAATGACATGGTTCATGATTGCATTACATCGGACCATGTTGTAAGTAGTCCATTTCATTAAAATGGATCAGGTAGTACAATATTATTTGCAGGGGTATCATTTACAAAAGTTTCTTATTTAGTACATTCCGCTTGTTCGTGTTACTAGTGCCGAACTATCAATTTGTCTATACATTAGGAACCAGCACTAGTTATTGTCCAATCTACTTTACATGTATTAGACTGGTGAATTTAACATGGAGTTGTCCTACGAGGGGTATAATTGTCTACCCATTGCATTACTTTTCTCGGGTTATTTCACTAGTGAAAGCCGCAATATGAATTTAATGGTATTTTCTAACCAGCTAAATAGCTGGTGAAATTGGGAATATGAATGAAAAAGGAAAAAACATGTTTTCTGAAAATTATATACTTCATATTTTATTAAATTAAATTGAAATTAAATTAAAAATCAGTTCATTTAAAGAAAGTATTTCTTATTTTTTTGAGACAACTTAACACAAAGACGACCTTTTTCGCAAATTTTCACAAAACGAATGACGAAATAAAATATCAAAGAGGAGCGTGCAACAGCTGTTTCAAAACAGTGTGGACAACTGTCGCTTTTATGCATTACTTAGAGATAGTGAAATTACTAGTGTAGGGTTGCTGCTTATATAACTATTTGCAAAGCGACAATTGCTATTTGCCGAACAAGCGGGATTGATGTTCAAATAGAAGTTGCAAGTGTAGTGGTGAGAGAATTTTAAATTTCATAAAGTGCTCCATTTTTCCATGACTGTGGCGCTTTAATTAGGCTGAGTTTGACCAACCGCTTGGGTTATGTCAGTTTTGAGGGCCGCTGTGGCTTGTAGCTTTTTCTCTTAGACCTGCAACTAATGAAAACCCTACAAGAAAAAGTCTTACGGGGACAAAAAGAACAATATCAATGACGAAGAAGGATAAAGAAGGGCGAGTTTATAACACGAGGATTTGAAGGATAAATGATGGTTGCTGAAAAATGAATGAGGAATGAAAGGCGAATAAGGCATGAATCGAATGCAGCCTCTTCAAGTATAAAGCATTAGTGATTAAATAATGGAGAATGAATGAGAAGCTGGAAAATTTGAAAAAGGAGAACAAGAAGAAGAAGGGGGCTTTTCTCATAAATAAAGTACTTCTGTAAAAAATCACGCTCTTTTAAAAAACGGATCTTTTTCGAAAAGAAACTTTGGGGGATCACGCAGTAGGTGTGGTTAAAACCCAAAGTCGCTGCAAGGGAGATCCTGAAAAGCCTACTTAAGGGCAGATTTTTTGCCACTGGTGGCAGAGTTTGGCCTGAGGGCCAGATCATCCCTAGATGATGTTGGTATCTAACAGATGTTGCTGGTGATTCCTAAAGCAGCAGAGATTAGATGGCTCCAGATCCTAAGCAAGGGACGAGTATAAAATTTAGCCAGATTATGCACTCTATTTGCTACCTGGTTGTGCTGGTTGCGCTCACATATGAGCGAATATTCATTCATCCGAATATGTGAACACCCTGTGAACAAAACCACCTTGTGGTAAGGCCAACATGGCAGGTGTTCACCTACGTGTGAATTACCAAGCCCTTATATCGCTGGTGCAGAATGTACAATGCGGCATGAGTTGTGTCGCGCCGTCCTGTTGAAAACACATGTCGTTGACAGCCAATTCACGTTAAATGTAGTTGGTAGTCATCGACCTATAGCGCTGACCGTGGACCCTGAAGGCCTGGCCAACGTCGTTCTCAAAGAAATATGAACCAATAACACTGTCAGCCCAAAATTCACACTAAACAGTGACTTTTTAGGAATAAATTGGATGCTCGTGGATCTTATGTGGATGTATCGTTCCAAATTCGACAATTTGGTTTCTTGTCGTACCCATTCATCGAGAAATAGATCTCATCGCTGAAGATCATTTTTCAATAAAAGTTGTTTATCATTTGCACATGCTGTGGAACGCTATTTTAGTCCATGCTGATTTGGCAAAACAGACTTAGTAAATGCGAGCTAATGCGACAGATGTAGCTTCAACAATATGACGCCTATATACTGTCAAAGCTGGGAGATATAGCTATAAGAGGACCAATGCAAAACTACATGGCTAATTCTCTTAAAAAATCGGTGTTTTGTTTTGTTTTAAACATAATTGAGTTGGTTGACTTCATTTCAGTGCTTAATAAAAATTTCCAAATTTTTTTTCCCAAATCAGGCAAAAATATTAGCACTTTCTATTTTCTTTTTTATGATCCTTAAAAAAAACAGTTTTGCATTATTTAATAAAACATTGTAAAGCACTTTCTTAAACGTTGGCATGTATCATTTACCACTTGCCAAACTTAAGAACACACACTCATGAACATATTTGCAAAAAAAAAACAGACATGCAAAGGATAATATACAACACACTTACATTGACATCTTAATATCCTTGTTATTGTGCATGTAACAACCAGATGTTTTCTATGTCTAAAAGTGATGTGAATGAATGTTTTTTTAAGGATTCTACTTATTCATCTTTTTTAAACAGTGTATCTGTTCCTTAGTGTACATATTTGATAAAGATGACAAAGAAGCAAAAAAAAAGGAAAAAGTTTTTAGCAACAATTTATTGCTAAAATATAAACTCCCTTAAATTTTTTCTTCTGGAAGCGTGTAAGTTTTGGAGTTTTTTATGAAATCGTCCTTGTTGTAAAAATATTTTCAATTTACTTTTCATTTAGCTTTCATGTTGAAATCCGTTGAGAATATGTGGAGTCTATGTAAATATTTATATATTTTTTCGTCTTGGATTAATTTAGGAGGCTCAGGGACACACATTATGAAGGTGTTAATGTTGTCTTTATTAGGTGGAAAGTTTAATTTTAGTTGTTTTTAGGAAAACATAACAAGAATAAGGTTTTATTGATAGGCAGGATGATTATCGACATATTGAATTTAAAGTTTTATAAAAAAAACTTGGGGAGCTTGAGTTTGCCAATGGTAAGGTTAGCTTAGAATCATTGGGAGGACGGATTATTTGTAATGCCCTAAGCCAGTGCTTAACAGATTACTCTCCAGATATCACCGAAGCATCCAACCATTTCGATTCCCTGAAGAAAAGAAAGATCGATTTTATTTCTAACTTAGACAGAATATTTACAAGCAAATAAATTACTTTTTATTGTATTCAATTAAATCAAAATTTCATATACATTTTTTTCTTTCAATAAATATAAAAAAACAATAAAATTGTCTAGTTCTTGTTTTAATTATGTTTTGGAAATATAACAAATTATTAAACACACATAGAATTGAAAATTTTTCAAAAACTTTTGACCAACAATTTGAAAAATGTCATCATACTCTGAATACTCTAAGGAATTTTGTGTGAAAAAAAAAACACAAATAGAAAACTAAGAAAACCCATTATAAAGAATAATTTTCTTTTACTCTTTTTCCAAATTAGAACAATATTGATTGCTCAGCAAATAATAAATGACATAGAGAAAATAGTTTTAATCCTTTTCATATTCTAAAATTTATTTTAACACATATACACACACACATACAAACATATGTTTTAAATTAAATGTATGAAGGTTTATTTATAGTAACAGTACCGTTTGTTTAAATAGCACAGACTATCAGGGGTGTTCTGGAAATCGAAAACGCAAAAATTTGAAAGTTGTTTTAATCTAACACTTTTATTCTAATTTTTATAATTTTTGTTATAAAATTCTGTTTAATAGAGAAATATTTATAGAATACTAGCATAAACCCGCTACTTCGTTAACGTCTCCTTTTTCTTCGTGGACATATTTTTATGCCAAAGTTTATTTTTCTAGGTTAAAACTTGTTTAAATTCCAGCATTTAATCCGCTACTTTAGTAGAACCAAAAAGCTAAGGAAAAATATCAAATTTCCCGTATTTCCTTTTTTGGGTACTATATTTTTCCCCCATTAAAGTATCAAAAATTTCAGTAATGTAGTGGCCAAAAATAGTAACGATTTTCACCACTTAAATGTTCGAATTTCGAAAAAGTACCAAATTCGTATACGTATTTTTTTGATAAGTTTCGAATGTGGTTTTAACCTTGTTTCTATGTTTATTGGTGCAAAAGATAGAAGGGGTGGCAAAAAAGTACTAAAATTCCGATCAGACAACTTTCCGCTTATTTTGCATCACTTTTAGTTTTGGAGATATAAGGTTACCGAATTTTCCCGTTTTGTGGATCGATTTGGGGAGTGTTCAATCGCTATTCCAAATTTAAGTTTCTAGGGTCAGCGGTTTGGGCTGGGCGATGATGAATGAGTCAGTCAGTCAGTCACTCACGCAACTCTTTTATATATATAGATTTGTAATAAAATTCTTTTATTACAGAAGTCTTATTAAAAAACCACATTTAAAATTCTTGCGTTTTCGATTTCCAGAACTACCCTGATTGTTTGGAATAATAAATTCTCATGTAGGCCTTTAAACCCGAAAACCACTTTCGAGGTTAAATCAACATATTTTTTAATTTAACTTCCTTAAAAATATCCTTTTAGAATCTAAGATTTGACACGCCTTAATTTTTCATCTAGTTTCCTTAACAGAATCCCCCACGGAAAAAAGATATTGACACGATAGGCTGCATAGCAGAGATTAATCTTATTTAACGGTCACTTATATATAAAACGTTGTTTTTTAAGCCCGATATAACTAACAAAAGGATTAGCCGTCATACTTTTTGACATTTATGATCAGCATTCTCTGGCATATCATCATGAACAGATGAATACTAGAACAACGCTACAAAATTTACTTTAAGAATCAGTGCTATGGTTTAGCACAATTTATAGACGACGTCCGGATTTTTACGGCACACATAGTCGTCCATGTTAATGGTTTGAGGCAAATCCACAACAGACCCTAGCCAATACATTCAGAAAAATGCACCGTTAGGTGCGGTTAAAATGCTGTTGGCGTCATCTCACCTAATTTCTTGAAACATAAAGCCGGAGCACGCGTTACTGTTTGAAAATATGAATGAGATCAGTCCGGGCGCCATCAACAGGATGGCGCTACGTGCCAAGAAAGAGACTTGTCAATTGGACTCGAGGGTCGTAAGATTTGAATTCTTTCGATTGTTTGCTGTGGGGCTACATCAAGTCAAACCAGTGACTGATAGACCAGCAACAATTTAACCAGCTGACGAATTGACGCCTTGGATGCGAATATTGTTCGAGTTAATTCTCACATATGGTCAGCAAAGCCCGACAAAGTTGGCCGAAATTGGACGTTCAAAATAAGCTTTCTCAAAAACCACCTCGGTTCTTATACGCCCAAAATCAATTTCAATTGTTAATGTCATGTACTTATCTCTGAAATAAAAATATTTAAAATTTAATTTTCTGTGTTATTTTTTACAATTTCAAGTTCTTTTGCGTCTAAAAAAGAACTCCCTTTTTATCTTGGTCATACAAAATTAAGTACTACATATTATACTTTTTTCAGTACTTATTAAAATAGAAAATACCGCCATATCCCCATAAAGTAAAAAGTACCTTTTTAAAAGTTATTGGAAAGCAAATATCTTGAAGTAAATAAGTATTTTTAGATGGTACCATTAGCTGCTGTTGTGACATCTAGATTTGAAAGGCATATAAGGCAGTCCATCTGGCTCTACAATTAATTCACTAATTGAAGTAAATTCGATAACTTTTATAAAAACCCCCGGGGGATTGTAGGAATTATTTTGAGGATATTTCACCTTCTGGCGCTACATAAATCCAAAATTGACAGATCTTTGAGATATCTTGCATTCTCGGCAGACTAGAGATACTATCTGGTACCACGTGAGTTAGTACATCCTGGTGGCACGGTACCAGAATAACCGTTGGTTAAAGCATTCGCAAGTATGTTTCTTGCGGGAAATGCTTTCTGTCTTTTAGGAGGATTGTGTTGGCGGAAGTTTCGCTTTTCCGTGGAAAAGATACTTTCCAGGATCATGTGGTGGTTGTAATTTACTACCCAAAGTCGCGGGAAGTGAAATCCGGAAAATCCCACTTGAGGGTTGATTTTTCAGCACTTTTGGAAGAGGTCTGAGGGAGGATCATGCCTAGGTGCAAGTGGTACACACCAGATGCTACAAGCATATTTCCAAAAGCAGCGATGCTAAGATAGCGCCAGCTCCTTAACAAGGCGCGAGTGTATAATCTTGCTGGATTATGCACTCAAATTGCTACGTGGCAATACATAAAATTTTCCCGACTGCTCCAAATTAAATGATTTTTTAGATTCGGTTTTTGGAAGTCTCCCTCCCTATTATAGCCGATAGATTTTAAGTCACGCACTGTCACATGAAAAAAGTCGGGCACGTGTTGTCACGAAATTTTTTTAGTTTTATCACACGCACTCTCCAATTCTTGCAAATAAAACACTTTTGTTAAAACCCTCACATGTTTTGTTCACACATAAAAAAAACTTTTGTTTTAAACAAGTTTTTATTACAAAGTCAGCACAAAAAGTGCAATGTTATATAAAAGTAAAGACAAAATGGATCTAATTTTGGGGTGTGTCATTAAAGTGAATATATTGAAAGCTAGACGTACAAGGTTTTAAAAGGGCTTTCTTTGCCAAGTGCAAAAAATGTTATACCAGCGAGGAAGAATTCGAAATTGCATCAGTGGCGCCTAGAATTTGATGTCGGATTAAAAAGCAATATGTTCTGATCGGACTGCAAATTGTGACGAAGTGTACAAGAAACTAAAAGGGCAGTATCCAGAGACGTGGCAAAAAATTTAAAAAACTTGTTCCGGAACTTTTTTTAACTTATCTCCTTATCTCCTATAATCCTAAGGGGTGACTGGCTAAACTTTTTGTTTTTGGTTGGGGGCCAAACCACTTGAGTGTGTTGGTTGCTCTTACACTTGGGGGGCAGTTGGTAAACGCATTAATTGTCACCCAGTGGTTAACATCCACTTTGAGATAAGGTCATATGGCAAGTGCTCATGTAAATCATTTCCACAACTTTAATACAAGGAGTTTAACCAACAAATATTGACTTAATAAGCTTATTTTTTGTTGAAGCATTTTGAAAATTTTGACGTTAAACATCTTACAATAGTTTAGTACTTTTTTTCTCCAAAGAGTACATTTTCGGTTGGAATTCGGTACTGTTTCAAAATCGATTCAAAAACCTAATGTAGGGTATCTTGTGTTGATTTTCAAACATAAATCACTTTCGCCCTAATAATTTTGCTCTTTATATCGCCATAACTGTTGTTGTTTACAACAACTTTCTTCCACACATTGGCTTTTATTGTTCCACTGACCATTTGTTTTATTATAAAATCAAATTCTAGAAGAAGAAATAGTTTTTGTATGTTCGTATGTTAAAAAAATAAAAAGTTTTAATAATCATGGATTGTTTCCACAATGATAAACGAAGTGTTGACCAATATGCATAACAAAAGCATCACAAAAAACAAAACTATAACAAATTATTGCTTTTTGTACCCTTTTAACAATAATTTATGTAAATTATAAGAAATAAACAAATCAACCCAACCAACAAAGTCCTTTTTTAAAACAAAACACACACTCACGTAACAAGGATATGGCAGGCAGCAGTTGAAGTCGACATAAATCAAATTCTGATATGGGACACATAAGAAATAATTTCGAATGTGTGTGAGTGTGTGTGTGTGTGTGTGTCAAAAATCCATTTAGCAAACATGTTTTTTCATTTTCAAAAAAACTAATGAGTATGTGGTTACAAGTGTTCCATCCAGCATCTTGTTTCTTAACTGATACTGTCCCATTCAACTCAATCCTTAAACATTTATTTGCTATGGTCAAGAACAAGAAATTGAAAATGTTGAGAGTCCGGTTTCTTGTTGAGTTGATGAAAACCCAGTATCACTTTTCCATACTTTATGCGTTTCAAGGATAAAACGTATGTGATTTGGCTTTATGGAAGTGTGATGAAATGTTTGATGTGTGTTTGTGTGATACACATACACATTTGTATCGTTAATAATGAAACATATTGGTCTTGTGGTTCTCTATAGTTTTTGATAAAGGATTTTTTTTTAGACATATGGGTTGCTGAGGAGGTGTGGGGGCTTTTCGGTAACATGGTTAAATTTTGAAAAGTGTCCGGTTTGAAAATAATTAATCTTTTAATTGTTTACACTCACTGGCCCAAATTTAAATACACACATGCAAACACTTTTAAATGATTTGTAAAGTTAATTGCCATATTAATGTTAGTTAAGGGTGAGAAAAAGTGTTAAAAGTTTCCAAAAATAAGCAATATTTCTAAAAAATATATATACAGGGTGGCCCAAAAAAGACCTACCTATTTTGTAACTAACTTTTATCCGTGACTTCATTCACTTTAAGATTTTAAGGGTTATCCAATAAAATATTTACAAACATTTTATTTTGTTTTCTACATCTATACTTATTTTGTGGTAAAATATGTCCACAACATTTTAAGATTTGTTATATTTTGACAAAAGATATAAGTGTTGAACACTCAATACTCTTGAGCAACCTACATACAGCTGTCTATGTGAAAAGCAAGGAGTTTCTAAATATATTCCGGCGACTGGAACATATGCAATCTGAAGTACAAAAAAAGCAATTTTTTCACATTTTTTACTTCTTAAAAAGTGCCCTATTTTTTGTACTTTTTATACAAATTTTATCGTAAAGGTAAAAAGTTCCAAAAGTAAAGGAGTAGCAAAAGTACGAGCTTTGCCTAATTTTATTCCCCCAGAAAGTACACTGTATGCTAATATAGGTTATGGTCTATATGAATACCAAATTTTTCGAAGAGATAAAAAGTACCAATTATATCCCTTTTTTACCCCTTAAAACCCTATATTTTGATCTGGACCATATGCAATCTGTAAACCAAATTTATTCAAAAGAGAAAAAGTATCAAAAGTAAAAAATTTTTGAGTTTTTACCTTTTTAAATGTACCCAATACTTAAATCTGGGCAATATGCTATCTCTTTGTCAAATTTTTCAAAAATAAAAAAAAGTACCAAAACTAAAAGAGTACCAAAAGTACCAGCCTTTCCTCAATTTAGGCCCCGAGAAAGTATACTCCATGTTTATATAGGCTTTAATCTGTATGTATACCAAATTTATCGAAAAGAGAAATAGTACCAATTTTATTCAATTTTTTGCCCTTAAAAAGTACCCTATATTTTAATCTTGAACATATGCAATCTGTATACGAAATTTATCAAAAAGTGAACAAGTACCAAAAGTACCAAATTTTTCCCCGTTTTTAACCCTTTTTGTACAGTACACAACAACGCGTTAAAATTATCAAATTTATTTGTTCTTGTCAGCGCTCAATTGTTATCCCGCAGCAAAAAAATCTTCAAAACACAACAAAAAATTAAGCTTTCAACGAAGCAGATTTGTATGGAAGAAACATAAGAGTTTCGCTTACCTACGGAAGACATGACGGAAAACAATACATTTTTGACACATGGAATTTTTTGTAACAGTTATTTTTTAGTTTTCTCCCTTACAAACCTGCTTCGTAGTAAGAGAATGCCGATGCACTTGAAATGTTATTTTTATACCCTTCACCACAGGTGGAAAAGGGTATATATAAGTTTGTCATTCCGTTTGTAATTTCTACAATATTGATCTTAGGCCCTGTAAAGTATATATATTTTGGGTCCTTATGAGGAGAGAAGTTGATTTAACGATATCCGTCCGTCTGTCCGTCTTACGTTTGATATGTGTTTTCCGGAGACTCCAGACATGATAGCGGCTACGTTGTTTTAGACTTATGTCACATATAGTCCACCATTTCTTGCTATTGAAATTCAGCCAGAACGGTCCAAAAATGGCTGAGATATGAGCAAATAACGACGACTACCTCCAATTTTTTCCAAAAATCCCTTGTTGTTGTTGTATTTTTTTATTTCTGTATATCTTGAGAACGGCAAGAGCCAAAGTTTCCAAATTGGGTACACACATTAACGTTATCAATACACAGCATCCCACAAAATGTGTCAAATCGGTTAAGAAATAGCAGAGTTATGACCAAAATACTGAAATCCCAAAAATTACTCTTTTTTATAATAAAGTTTGTTTTTTATACCCTTCACCGAAAGTCCTATACCCTATAAAGTTCTGGGTATTCTGGGTCCTTATGAAAACCGAAGTTCAAGTCCAGTCTGTGTCAACTGTGTTGAGTTGTGAACTGTAAACTGATCATATTTACTTTTAATGATATTCATAAAACGTTCCTTCATGGTCCAGTTGTCTAGGGGGTTTGCTTAGGTTAGAAACTGTGAGTCCCTGGTTCGAATCTTGTTTTTTTCAAAAAGAAAATTTTTTTTTTTAATATTTTTATGTTCTGAAACGATTTAAAAAAATATTTACCAGTTTTAACTTTTTAAATTTAATTTATAATGAAGTTTTATGTATTGTATATATGTATGTTTATGTAGAAATTATTTAGGTTTTGTCTAGTTGCTCTGTATTTTGCTCGTACAATGGTGAAGGGTATATAAGATTCGGCACAGCCGAATATAGCACTCTTACTTGTTTTTTACAAAAGTTGTTGAGAGTTTTTCACTTGCTTTACTGTATCTCTGTACGTCTCATTGCGTAGCGCATAATTGTGCGCTTATTTTTTTAAATGCTTCACAAAATGATAAAATTTTTCATTGGGTATTTATTTATTTATTTTATTCAGAATCTGCTCCCACAGCCTTCATGATAAGGAATTAAGTTGGTCGTTTCGAGGAACGAGGTTTGGTGATCGACCTTCTTGAAAGAGGTGCTCATCGAAATATTTGCACTGAAGGCAACTTGCAAGTTGTGCGGTATAGTTTTGAAATTTATCCATATGTCCCAGTTCATTGTTGTTATGATCAATTGGGAATTTCCAGAACAACATTGTAGATCATTTTAAAGATGCATCTATACAAAATTTTAATTGTGCAAGTACTGCTTCCGCAAGACCACCAACAACGACATTGATAGGTCTTGTTTGGGCCACTATGAAACTGTTACATTCCATTTTGCTTCATCATTGTTTATCAATAACTATTAAAATGTTAAAATATTAAAATTTTAACTTAATATTTTTTTTTTTTTCAAGATTGTTGTAAAAAAGACTTCGAAAATTTAAAAAAAAGGTGTTCACTATTCAAAAACAATTTAAATAATCTTATTTAAGACAATATTGACTTTATAACATGTTTTTTCCTAAAATGTCTTCCTTAATTAGGTAAATTGCAAAATATGTTCAAACATCGCAAGGTTATTTATCAGCGTCCTCTGAAGTGTTTGGTTTGGTGGAAAATATCATCCGAAATATTTGGTGTACCCTATTTTTTTTTCCAAATAAAGGCGGTAGTGCAGTTACTATATGGAACAAGTCAATTAGGAATAAAATTCCTTGGGAAAACTACCATTTTTACAAGTGAATTTAAGTAAAAAAATTGGGAGAAAGGGAAAAACTTCAGGGGAGTTTTTATTAATAATTGGTTGAACTCCAGGGCAGTTCTTATTAATGCATTGGGTTGTTATTAAAGGGTCATCCTTGGCATTTATTTAGTGAAAACTTAGGAATGGCTGATATGCCATGAAAGCTGCACTCTCTTGAACACCGAATTTTAGTTGTAAAAATTTTGCATTAAAATTTTATTGTATCTTTTCGATTTCCTTGTAATTAGGCTCCTTGTGAAACAAGTCTTTTTGTGGTCGCAATTGGCTAATGTTAAGATAAATGACGGCGCCACTGTGGACATTTGCCCGACATCAAATTCCATTATAAATTTCCATATTTCTGGTTTACACTGGTATCAATAAAACTGAGGTTATTAAAAAAAAAGTGTGCTTTTAAGCAAGTTTACTTCTTAAGCTAAAATTTTCCCATCCTTTCTTTACTTCTTAGGCTTTTCTTGGGGAGTTTTATAAAGACGGTAAAGGCGGTTCGCCTTAATAGCAACCATACGAGAGGAACCTGTTCGAAGGTTTCCTAAAGGGGTTCTATATACCCCATAGAGTACGTGAGAGTAAAACTAAGTCAAATTTTTTAAAGGTGTAAGAAGCTTAAGTTGCTAAGACACTCTTTATAGCAAATTGTCCTAATTAAATGAAACTTAAAATCCAGCCCAAGAGTGTCTAACATCATAATCAGGGCTGCCAGATAAATTTGTGAAGAAATCGTCAATTTACTGAGAAAAAATAGAAAAATCGTCTTTCACGTTTCGAAAAATCGTCAAAAAAATCGCACAACTTAAAATTTAGTTTTTTTAAACAGTTTTTGTTTAATTTTTTTTATAAAAAAGCATTCAAACAAAAACATAATTACTTCATACTAGCATTTTCAATTGTGTAAGAGATATTGGGAGTCTCATACAAAGCGTCTTTGATCGTCGATGCCGCATTTTTTAATCGTGGAAGATTCCTCACATGGGAAAACTGCAACACGACTGAGATTAATCCATAGCACAGTGAAAGACGCTTCTTCAACCGTTGTGGGAATCGTTTAAGATGTGGGGAAAGATTATCTAACGAGTCTTTCATGTCAAGAATCGTTTCCTAGCAAAAAATGGAGCTTACTGCAGTTTTGTAAGGGAGAGAAGCACAATACCCCCTTACAAAACCTGCTTACAAGAGGCATGATTTTTATATGGCGAATTCCCACTTGGAAGCACTTTGATAACTGATTGCGTTATGAAACAAATTAAATTTCTATGTTTGGTAATTTTTCAAAAATGATCGTAAACACATTTTAAAATCATTGCAATACAACCTGCTTCGATGTAAGGGAATAACAAAAGCACATAAAACATTGTTCGTATAAGGGATAATGCGAAGTTATTCAATCATTAAACTAAAAATTCACTTTAATGGTATTCGCTTATCTGCTGCTTCTTAAGCTACGGTCAGACTTATCAAATATTTGATGAAAAAAACGGGACCAACAACCAAACTAAAAAATCATTTCACTTAATATCAATATTTATTTTAATTAAAATACCACATCTTACAAAAAACTGTTTTTTGCTATGTCTAGTAGTATAATCAATTTATTTTGTAATATTAAGACCATTTTAAATCTCACTAACTATTAACAAAAGTAGGGGTTACGCTTATTTGATCAAATATTTAATAAGTGTGACCGTAGCTTTAGTAGTGTGTAATAGCCAGCGCATATATCAGCGCTCATGTAGTTTTCGTGCTTCCCGAAACATAAACATTTTTTACTGGGATGAGACTCTTGTAGATATTATCTCACAACTCGTGAAATATTCGCCGTATAATTGTTGAAAATATGATTTATACAAAGAGTCGTAAAAGATTCATTCGCTGATGGTTTGACGAAAGATAAACAAAGTGTAACATTGTTGTTTTTGTACTCTGAAAATAATCATTTAAAGATTTTCTTAAGACTTGCATATTATGGCCGTACCTAAACAAAAGCGCCACGCGTTTTCTAGTTTTTGAATAGAGCGATCTCAACGCTTTGCATTTGGAAAAACCGATTTTCAAAGCTCGATTAATAGTGAATTTTGGCGCTATTGTTAATTAATAAAGGCAATTTAGCTATTTTTTGATCAATCTAGCGTTTTTATCTCTATTTTTATTTATAATTTGTGGGTTTTATTACACAAGAAAGCTATCACTACTGTTTTTTACACAACGTTGTCGCTCTTGCTTAGGTATGGCATATCAGCGTAAAAGCTAAGCGAAAGAAAACGTTCCGGCTTCCGCTCTTGTTAAAGTACGGCTGTTAAACATTCCAAGATTTAAAAACGAACGTGTCAGAAAATTTAATGTTTTATTCAGACTGGAGACTGAAAAAAATCGTCACTTTTAAGAAAAAAATCAGCAAATTGGCACTTCGCAATTTCCGGAACAAAAAATCGTCAAAATGACGATAAATCGTCAATTCTGGCAGGCCTGATCATAATAAATTCACTCACCGTTTAATTTTCCACCACCCTGTCTCTATATTTTTCCTCTCTCTTCCTCTATCTTTCCCTCTATTTCTCTCAGAAACCACGGTAAGCTTGGTTTCCTGAAAAACAAAGTTAACTTTAAAAAAAATAAAAGATTTAGGGTTAGTACTAGATAAATATTGGCCTTAAATGCCACATGCTGCAAGACAAGCTTTAAACTATACAGAAAATAGTCTTGCGAAGTTTTGCCTCACCCGCCTTATAGTCCAGACTTCTCCCTCTGACTTACGTTTGTTGCAATCGGTGGTGAATGCTCTCATTGGATATCCGAAATCAGGTATGTTCGTTCTCAAAAAATAAGCAGTTCCTTTGGCTCAGAATCCGTGTATTGCCAGAAAGGTCGAAAGGGTTCATACCTTCCAAGGCAAATACTTTAAATTAATTTATTCGCTTTCCGGTCTTTCGTTTATGGTCTCAAAAGCTAAGTTGTTCTTATCCACACAATCCATTTAAATTTTATTCAATTCTAAAGCAACAGTAACTTTATCAAATCTTTGTATAAATTTAAACTCTCCCTTTCTTTGGAATTTCACATCTTTAGTTTAGTCATTCAAAATTGATACCCATTTTAAATTCGCCCATCAAACATCAATAATTCATAAACAAATGTCAACATATTTCACACTCAAAATAACCAAATAATAATGATGCTCTTCAAACACTTCCACTTCCCTGGTAGACTGACATTCAGCGAAACTCTAACACAAACAACCATCAAAATCATCAACCAAAAAACAAGTCAAGTCCACACTTTGTTAAAATAAACTGCAATCACACGTCGATTAAGATTATTTTGCCAAAGGCAAAAGGACCTTCTAACTCTGCAAGAATAAAAACTGCTGCACTTAAAATAATATGCTAACAGTTATAAAGAAACAAAAAATAAACAATTTTTAGCATAATCCAGCCATCGCTGTAGAAGGAAATCGCTGGCATAAAAAAAACTAAAGCATACACTAAGGATGCAAAATTGTTAGACAAACTAAAGCATACAGAATGGGAATGTGTTATTACAATAAAACACAACATGGAGCTGCATTGCAGAATGAACAGAAGATGTGTTTTTCGTGTGAGTACAAGACAAGGATTTGAAATTTTTAAAATTGTGTATGAAATATTTTGAAAAAAAAAACATAAAATAAAAATGAATTTTTCATGACAAATTTCGTTGCTGCAATAACAGCATTTCAGGCGAATCTAAAGACAAAACACAGAGAGTTAAGTTTAACAAAACTGTCCAAAATGATTGCGTGAAAAAGAAGCAATACTGTGGAAAAATACAAGTGACAAATTTGAATTTTAAACGAGGAATAATAATGAGATCTTTTTAAACAAAATTTAGGAGTTAGTTTAAATTTATTTAGGAGTTGTTTTAAGGTTTAATATATTTTTTTATAGTATTTGCTTGTTGCCAACCCTGTTCTATGCTAAAAAAAGTATTGACGGAACAAAATAATCGCGCCTGATCAGAATTTAATTTTAGCTCGTAATCGAAATATGTAAGTAACTATATTTCGGAGAATACTGATCTGTTCTCCTAATTCACCGATAACAGATCATATCGGACTTTATAATATTTTTAAAAACTATGAAACTAAATTTGATACCTCAACCTCCCCCGCTTTATAGACTGGAGCAAGGCGAATTCACATTTCAGGTGACACTGAAAAAACACTTGAGCTACTTTTCTTAGAGAGAGAGAGAGACTTGATATTCACAAGATAAATTTAATATTGCTGTAGATTTTCACTCCAGGATGAGTTGTAACTTTATCAGAATATTTAAAAAACACATGATATTTCGCAAATTTTAAAAACTTAAATTTCATTTTCTTTAACAAACAACTCAGCCTTTTAATTTTCTTAACCACAAAGGAAATAACATTCCTAAAGTTAAACTAAAATCTACAAGAAAACTAAAACATCCTGTAAAATACATTAAAAGGATAAGAGGAAGTATTATTTTAAGAGATTCTAGGACTTTTAGAAAAACTAAATAAACTTCAGCATATGAGTCCCTTTCATTCTTATCACACACTTGACAGACAGTTATATGAGCTTAGAAACCTCAGCAAATTCCCAAAAGATGAAATCATTGTTTTGTTATTTTCCAAAAAAGAAAAATTATTAAGAAAACTAATTTTTATAGGAATTATTTTTAAAAGAAAATTTATTACATCTTACAAAAGTCAGTTTTTTTTTTTGCAAAACAAAAATACAAAAATCACAAATCCCTTTTGGTCATATGAGTAGTTTTCTTAAGACAATATTGTTTCACATGACAAAAAAAAAAAACAATCAAGAAAAAAAATATCTGATTTCTTGTTGGGATTTTAAGGACATGTTGTCATTTGTGAAAAGGAGTTTGCATATAATATGACTAATTGCTTAATTAGCATATGTCAAAGCCAAAAGATAACCAAAGCAACAACTTAAGACACTTATGCAGGGAAACCTTTTGTTTAAGGACCTGTTCAAACTTTTGCTTTTGCAAACAACTTGAGTAGGAAAAGGATATAGTTTTTGTGTTTTTTTTTTTTTTTTGTAAGGCAGACATATGAGAAGTAAATCATAGTTTTAGATGAGGTTCCTTAAATACTTTAAATGAAATTTTTTGATAATTTTACAACTTAAAAACTTAATTTTATTTTTTTTTTAAAAGACACGTTTGTTCGTAAATATATTAAAAAGGATACTAAAATTTGTATAATTATTTTCAAGGCAGCCGTAAATTAGTACATATTTCCTTAAATCGTGTAAACTGAATATTTTTAAAATAAAACAAAACAAACAACAACAAAAATCAACCAATTGTAGTCGGGACTGTAAGAAAAGATAAACTCACTGTTTATTGTTGTTGTTTTTGTTTAAGCTTTGATATTGTTACAAGTAAAACTGGGGCTTATAATTCTTATTCGCTTAACTGTTTTATTTGTATAATATCTTTAGTTTTTATAAAATCTTTGGATAAAGTTTCCTGACGATCTGGCCTAAGCAACCAGGGAAATGCGCATAGGAATAGCTTATCCCATCAACAATAAATTTCAGTTTATCAATAGCACGAAATGCGAATTTAGCACATTTAAACGAAACCTTGTTAATTAATTTTTTGAATCCCAAGAAAATCTTTGTAAACTAAAAAATGTTTGTTTCATTTACGCTATAATTTGACAATAGGTCTGTCTGCGTACACATATTTTGCATCATTTTGTGAAAAATGTTGCAAAATATTACAAAATGTTGTCTGTGTACTCCAAATCTCTTGCAGCGAGAGAGCCAAAAAGAGAATTTTTTCACAGTTGGAAGTTAGAGAACTTACAAAATGTTACTGGAGAAATTTCCTCTTGCAAGATTTTGCAACTAGTTTGAACAGCTGTTTTTATTACGTGTGCCAAGATAGCGTCGACGAAATAGCGTCGAATTTGGGAATATAAAAACCGGGAAAACAAAATACCCAAATTATGGTCTTTTGCAGAATAACAACAAAAAGTTAGCGTCGAATTTAGGAATTTAGGAGGATTTCCAAAAGTAAAAAAAAGTTAGCGTCGAATTTGGGAATTTAAAATGGGGAAGTAAAAATAACTAATATTTTTAATAAAAATACAAAAAATAGTTAGCACAAATAAAAAAAATACACATTTAGGAACAAAATATGCAATCGGTTAGTTCCCGAGATATTTGGGTGCATCCAAAATGGTCAGTACAAAGCTTTACTGATTTATCCCTTGGAACACAAGCTTTTGCACGGTATAAAGGCTGAGTTCCAAAACGTCGGTTGCAAAGCAACTATCTTTTTTAAATGCATGCTACAATGCAACCGTGTAGGTTATTACAATTTTATTTGTCCCAATGTGCACCAAAAAAGTATTTAATGAGAACATAATACAAAAGCTGTGCATTATTAAACTTGAATATACATTTTTGACTTGTGCTGCAAAGTATATTGATGTTTTGGAACTCAGCCAAACTGTATATATTCTGCAAAAAATCGAACCCAGAAATCTCGGGAACGGAACGAACGATTTTTTGCACGCATCGCTCATTTTGTTCCAAAAAGTTAATTTTTTGGACTATTTTTTGTATTTTTGTTAAAAATATTAAATATTTATACTTCCCCTTTTAAATTCCTAAATTCGACGCTAACTTTTTGATTCCATTCGGGAAATCCCTTTATTTGGGTATTTTTGTTTCCCGGTTTTTAAATTCCCAAAAGTCGCTATTTTGCTAAATTTTGCTTTGTCATTTGAATTGCCTACACACTGATCAGCTGTTTTCTTGCAAGATTTCACTGGATTCTGTCTGCGTACTTTTTGAGATATTTTCAGCCGACAGAGTAAAATTGGTCTTACTCTCCCAAAAAAATTTACTGAGTATTTGCTACTGGAAAAGTACGCAGACAGACCTAATATCTACTCTTCGATTAAAGATAAATATGGCAACATTGATTGAGGCTGAACTTAAAGACCTTTACGTGGATTGATGCGAAATTCGGGCTTAATGAGAGTCAACAATTTTAACCTTTAACTGTTAACTGTTAAAAGCTAGATTTTCCAAATTAAATTTAAAGCTATATCAATGTGTGTATTTTATTTACCATGCATGTCATTAAAATCTTGTATATTTATCATCAAATTAATGAATATTTTCATGAATATTATAAAACAAAATCATTGTATCTAATGAATATATTTTATTCATCCAATGATCATAGATCTATTGTAAATTTTCATTAAATAGATTTTAATGAAACAGGTTTCATTGATCCAACGAAGCGCTGCATAGGTTCCTTTTTAATGCAATTTTTCATGGGATTAATGTCAAAATTCATTGGTATTGTGAAGAAAATTCTTTCAGTGTGGCAAATAAAGCAGGTATACAGGGGTGTTCTGGAAACGAAAACGCAAGAATTTTAAACGTCGTTTTTTTAATAAGATTTCTGTAATAAAAGAATTTTACGACGAATATTATACAAATATTTCTCTATTAAACAGAATTTTTTAACAAAATTTTTAAATATTTCATTAAAAGTGTATTAAAAACAACTTCCAAATTCTTGCGTTTTGCGTTTTCGATTTCTAGAACACCCCTGATAAATTTTTATACTTTAGGCATTTGGGGAATATAGATATAAATAGACTAAAGTGACACACAGCCTGTCTTCTTTAATATTCTACAAAAAACGACACTGTCGATGACGACAACCAGAATAAGGCTGAATATGTCGTTGTAACTTTTAATTAAGTTAGGCATAAAATAAGTCCAATATCCTTTTTGGAGCATTAGAATATTGCAGTTTTTTTTTAGAGAAGATTTGGCCCAGTCATTCCTAGATTCTATTTGTTAAAATAGGACTAAGTTAGAAAAATTTTAATTTGAATTTGTCATTTCCGGTTTTGCAGATGAAAAAAAAAAATTTTTTCAAATAAATTTTTTTTAATTTAAAGATCAATCGATTTTATATAAAAAAAACTTAAAGTTTTTTTTACCTCCCTATAACTCGACAAATAAACATCATAGAAAAAAAATATTTCAATACAGCTATTTATGTACTGCATACAAAAATAAAATATAAAATAATGTTAATAAAATAATTATTTTATTTGATGCCATTTAAGACACATATTTATTATATCGACAGCTCATTACTGGTTTGACCTACAGACCATTTATAAAAGATTTAAAAAGTGACGTCAGAAAAATGTCCTTATCATTTGCGAGGGCAGCTTTTTAAGAAAGAAAAAGGAAGCGTTTTTTGGTAGTAAAGTGGCAATGTGTAAAAACAGGCCGCTTCAATCAACACAAATTGCGTGATCCAAACAAAAATGCAAAAAGAGCAGCTTTCGAAGAAAGACAGAAAAAAACACAGTATCGTCTCGTGACGCCTTTGTGTGCTCTGTGGCTATGGTTTATGTATATATATTTTGAATACCTCCCCTTTGAATCCAAAATCGGAAGTTTTATGATTTCTGAGATTTTTTGCATTAATTTTGATCTATGTCAACTATTTTAAAGTGTATCAGGTATTGTTTTGATTTACACGGCACTGTTTGGCAAATGCTGCAAATTCCTCATACAAAAACTTGAAAAATAAATTAAGCTTTTGCTTTTTTCATTGCCGTAAGAAAAACAAACAGTTAAAGCGAAAGTAAAATAAAATGACAACAAGAAATAAAATGTTACTCCCCTGTATGTTCATGTCCAAAATTTTAGCGAGGAATCAAATATCACATTCTTAAGTTGGATACCAAATTTAAGATAATTAATGCCTTAAGGAAAAGAAGAAAGTATGGATTTTTGGCCGGAATTGACCACCGTGCATTCGTAGTACATATTGTCGTTTACTTGATTAAACATGTAACACGTGCCTAAAATATTTATATTTTTCGACTTTCTTGTCCTTAATAAGTATGACATGTTTTTGTCATTTTTTTTAAATTTTTTCCTTTCAAATGTTTTTATTTTTTTTTATTATTCCTAATTAACGTTACAAAATTATATTATTGGGCCAAAAAATAAAGCAAAGGAGTTTCCTGTAAATAAAACCAAAAAGAGTTTTTTATTTTAAAAAAAGAGGGTGGAAAATAAATTTGTAAGTCAAACAAAACTGTTCATTAAAGTGTGTTACATGTATTCAAAAGGACAAACGCATTAAAAATTAAAGAACAAAAAGTGTTTGACATATGAATTGTCCTAATTTTTAAAAACAGCCTAAAGGCAGGCTTTAGAATATTAAAGAACTTTGAAAGAAAAACTGTAACATGTTTTTGGGTGTATGGAAAATTTAAAATCTTTGTTGCATATTTGAAAGAAAATTATATTTAAGGATTTTATTCCTTTTACACATTTTTAATAGATTTATTTCCTGAAAAATAATTTAAAAAAATATTCAAATGAATTTTAATTAAAGTCTTATATTTTAAATTTAAACTAAAGCCGCCCGCCGTATTACTAGACATTAAATCATCACAAAATCTTACAAACTCAAGGGAATTGTAAATTTTTGCTAAAAAAAAAAAAGTTGTAAATTGAAACAGAAATTTTGCCAGATATCCATAAGCCAGTTCTTTTTAAGAATTCATGGTTTTGTTAGCTTTTCTTGCGTTTTATAGCATTATGGTTTTGAGACTGGCAATAGTAAAAATTCATATACATTTATTTTTGTTTCATTTTTTTTTCTTTATAATATTCCAGGAGTCTGCACTGGTGAGAAAAAACCCAAAATGCGACAAATTAATGTTAAACCGCTTGTTGACATTATGTCTTGTCAACAGAATGTCTGCGGTTTGGACTTGTTTTAAGTTTTTATTTTTTATCGTATTGTTAAATTTTGTTTATTTTTTATTTTAACTTTTTGTGCAAGAAAAATTAATAGATACCAGAAAAAACAACAAAATGCAAGATACAAAAAAATTATATGAAATAAGGTGTTGAAATAAAAAGAAAAAACTAAATAAATTTCGAGTGTTTTTTCGGTTTTCAGTTTTTTACACAAATAAAGACATTCTCATTAATAAAAAATAAATTAAAAGGAGGTTATTCGCAGTTTTTAAATTATAATTTTAAAATTTTCGGATCTTAGATAGACACACTCTTTATGAAAGTATGAATCCTGGACTAGATATGCAGGCTGAACATCCTGCAGTAGTCAGTTCAAGATAGGAATGGGCAAAAAATTAATATATCGCCGATATATCGATATATCGATTTTGAAATACGACTATCGAATTCGATATTTTTTTAAGTCAGTCTTCATTAAAAACTCAAAATTTTAGCCGTCTTTCAAACAATATTTTTTTTTTAATATGAAGATCTAAAATGATTGGCATTTATAAGAAGCAGTGCCGGATACAAGAAGCAGATTGGCAGAAGAGCACATAAAACAGAGAGTGTTCCTGATGTCCATATCTCATGATTACTGGTTTGCCTAAAACAATCAAAAACATTTCTAGTTAAAGTTGGTACTTTTCTCGTAATTTACTTTTTTTTAGATTTCATATGGTTTGTTTGTATTCTTCCCTTTTGTTTTTTTTTATAATTGAATTTTTTGTTTTGCAGCACTGTCTTGGCTACCACATTATCCGATCTCAGTTTATGACCAATCCATCCAAATTTCCTTTTCAGGATACCGTTCTAGGTTGATTCGTGAAAAATGATAACTGATTCTTTTAGTTAATTTGATAGCGTTGTTCTAGCGTGAATTTATTATTTGCCAGAGCATAATTAATGATCTTAAATGTGAAAAATTAAGCGCAGTATAACAGTTCTTTTGACAGCTAAGCCCATTCGTTAGTTCAATCGGGCTTAAAAACCCTTTAGAAGTACATAGAACTAAATAAAAAGATAAGAATATTTTTTAGAATCTTTCTTTCTATTATGATCTGTGACTATCCCCAATAAAAATATATCTTTTTGATAATTTGAACAAAGTTTTTGCAATAAATATACATGACATTTACACCCAACTCGAAAAGGGGTAGACAAATCTTTATTATTTTTGTGTATTTTTTTATTTTTGGATTGTTAGTATTATTATTATTGTTCAAAAAATCGCTTTAACATTATGATTATTCACCTATTTTCTTAATGTAAGCTATTGATAAAAAATACTGTCATTTCAAAAAAACTGAAAAACATTTTGGCTGAATTATTAACCCGTTATAGGCAGTTTCTAAAATCAAGAAATTTTAATTTTGCACTAAACTCATAGAAAACTGCGTCTTCATATTGATGATGCCCTAACATCAGAATTGTGACATCAATGTTATTACAAATGGCATCAATGAGGCAAAAAGTGACATCAATACAATGACGAACGTCATCATTAGGGTTTTTTTCCCGGGAAATCCCGGGAATTTCAATTATTTTATTTCCCGTTTTCCCGGGATTTTTCTTGCGAGATCCCGGGAAATAAAAAATTCTTATAATTTCAGAAAATAGCTATTTATACTTTGAAATTTAGTTTTCTATTCTCTAAAAATTAGCATCTGTGGATGGGTTGTGGATTAGATCAATTACAAGAAGTGAGTACATGTATTTAAATCAATGTCTCCTGATGCAATAAATCTATTAAAAGCAGAATGGGCAGTGCAACAGTTGATAATTATTACATTTAGTGAAGTGAAGAGTTAATAAAGTACATTAATTCAAAATAAGATGCAGGCAGTAAAGTTTCGTTGTTCATGAACAAGTCTTAAAAATAGGAGATACCTAGACATATCGCTCCTTTATTGCAATTTTCAAAATGTACCGACTTAAAGATATATTTTGCTATCAGGCATGTTCTGAAAATCTATTTTGTGAAAGTGATTTTAAATCACAAGAAAGGAGTTAAGGAAAAAAAATTTTTACAAAATTGTGATTTTAATCTGGTCGCCAATCAAAAATTTCTTGCTTTTTTCACCATTTTCAGAATATGACTAAAAGTTTTGATAATACAAGTAAAAATACTAGACATAGTTCTGAACAATCTAAACAAAAATCAATTAATAGTTCGGATAAAATGGAAGTCGATAATATTCAGGTGTCAAATTTTCAATTACTGGCCGGAGACCTTTACCCTGTATAATAGTGAAAACTAAGACTCTTCCAATTAAATTATTAATAGATACAGGATCAGGTACAACACTCGTAAGACGAGGCTTATTTCACAGTTCTTTTAGATCAGAATTAGAAAGCCCAATTACCCTTAATACTATTTGCTCTAAGACCGTTACTTCAACGAAGATAACAATACCTCTATTTAAGGAATTTAATACACCTGGGTCTAGAATCGAAATGTTAGAAACTGAAATATTTAGTGATTTTGATGGAATTTTGGGATGCAAATGCGAAGATTCCTATAGTATATGACAATTCTATGATGGAATACGACAATCAAGATATGGAATATTTGGATTCAGTTGTGATAGACATACATTTTAATGAACCAAAAATGGAATATTTAAATGAAAAACTGAAAACTCAGAACTTGAATATAGAAGAAATTGAAGAATTGACCAAGTTAATTAAAGTTTTTAAAAATGTTTTTTATGTAGAGGGTGAAGATTTATCAGCGGTTGTGAAATATAGACATAAAATACCGACAAAAAACGACATTCCAATATTTTCAAGAACATATCGTTTTCCGGAAATTTATAAAGAGGAAGTAGAAAGACAGGTACAAGAAATGTTGCGTATGGGAATTATAACCAAATCATGTAGTCCTTATAATGCCCCAATTTGGGTAGTTCCTAAAAAAATGGACAATTCTGGAAAGGAAAAATTTAGAATAGTAGTAGATTATAGGAAATTAAATGATGTAACTATAGAAGACAAATTTCCTATACCAAATATAGAGGACCTATTTTCCAAGCTAGGAAATTCACAGTATTTTAGTACTATCGATTTGGCCAAGGGTTTTCACCAGATTCCGATATTACCTGATTGCAGGCATAAAACGGCATTTTCAACTCCTACTGGGCACTATGAATTCACTAGAATGCCTTTTGGCTTGAAAAATGCTCCAGCATCATTCCAAAGAATGATGAATGAGGTTTTACAGGATTATATAAAGACATACATTTGACTGATATATGTAGACGTTGTTTATAAAAAAGAAAAAATTGCTTCTGATTGTGAATCCGAAGCATGCTACAACGGTGCACTTTTAACTATTTGTCCAACCTCGGTAAAAAATTAACGACATTTTTCGGAAACATGATAATTAGTAAATAAAATCAGGAATATACTTTTTGAAGACTTACTAAGCGCTTTGAGTGTGTCAGAAAGTTATTTCCTAAGCCGTTAAAATATGTTATATATTTCTTTAAAATATTTTATCTATGTTATTAATTAAGTTTTTGATTTCATATCTTGAGTACCTTAATTTTATTTTGTTTTTATTATTGTTTTATGAATTTAATTGTTATGTTTATGTTTATGTTATCTTTATATCTTGTATCCAGAGCATAATAATACTGAATAAAAGCATAATAATAGGGAATAAAGGCGTGAGGTAATAATAATTCAAGTTCCTATTTCAATCTTCAATTATTTTATTTTTATTAATATTATATGATACAATAAATGACACTATATAATATAAGTAGGGAGTGCTAGCATAATAATACTGAATAAAAGCATAATAATAGGGAATAAAGGCGTGAGGTGATAATAATTCAAGTTCCTATTTTAATCTTCAATTAATTTTTTAGTATTGAACCATTTCTTTTACTTTTTTGTAAACAAGTTCCCTTACGTTTTTTATAAAAGTTTTTTTCATTAGTTAATAACAAAATTTACTTTGTATTATTTATATGGAGCGGGATCCCGGGATCCCGGGAAATTTAAAAAAAATTCCCGCTTTCCCGGGAATCGAAAAAGTCCGGGAAAAAAAAACTCTAGTCATCATTAAATGTTGTCATATTTTATGGGTCATTTATGCTATGACTACAATGCCATCAATTCGATGCCAAATTTTGTGTGTTGTTAACATTATATTCATGTTTAAAAAGTTAAAATAAGAAGCAAAAATTCCCATATTCTATTTGCTTAAACTATTTAGTTAAATACATCAAATTTTTAAGGTTGAATGATTACGAAAACCATTTCGGCCATGCGGCTGGTGTCTTATACTAAAGAGTTCTTCTGTAACCAAAGGGCGGAATACAACAAAAGTGAAACAAACATGTGTAACGGGTAAGTAAATAATTATATTCTCTCACTTTGACTTAAGTCAATTTCAATGACAAACTGTCATTAAATTGAACCTAATGAGTCCTTTCTCCGATGTAACTGAGTCATAGCATTGATGAGATTTTTTATTCAACTGACCCCGATTCGTAATTTCTGTGATGCCAATGTGTCATCCCATTGATGACATAATTTTAATAATTGACCTGGATAACAATTTGACCAAGTGATGTTAAGGCTGACATCACAATGATGAAAAGTGTCATGGGGTCAAAAATGAAGACATTTGTCATAGTACTGATGTCAAAATATATCAGCATTATGACTCCTTTTCTGTCAGTGTAGATTTGAAAAAAAAGTTATACATAAGAGAGTATCTAAAAGAATAAGCCAACTAAGACAATAATTTCTTTTACAATTTAGGTAAAATTTCCTTTAAGTTAAGTGATGGAACAAAAAATGTCACTTAAATAATTAATTTATTTTTTTTTTTTGGTTCTTTTTTGAATCCTCCCTGCAAATAATATTGGACTACCCCATCCATTTTGATCAAATGGACTACTCCCTAGACTGGTCCAAAGTAATGCAAGCATGTACCATGTCATTATTAAAAAGTGTTTGTACTGAGACGACATGTGTTCGTTTTTTAACGACATGTTTTCGTTTTTAACGACTTCAAAACTAATCCTCTTGAGTTTACCATGGGTAGTTTTAAAACTACTCCTATGTAATCCACAGCTGGGTTATGTAATGTTAAATATACCATGTTTTTTCCATACGTGTGGGTTAATTTTGGACTAGTTGAAGGCCCTTGTGGGCTACATTTTACACGCGTGTTTGGACTAGTCCTATTATTTGCAGGGTTTTTATCAATCGCTACATTTAAAGGGGACTTGTCATGGATAAAATAATGTGATTAGCCCTAAAAATGTATGAGATAAGGACTAAACTAAACATGCTCAGCCCAGCTTTTCATCAAATAAAAACAATTTACAGAGTGAATTTTTAATGCCATTTTTATTATTTTGTTCCCTTTCAGGCCGTCCAGCTCTCTTAAGGGTTAATGTTTTAGAATCTATCCTGCCATAAAGTTACAGTTTTCTAAGGCTTCATATTATTCTCCTCATCTTTTAAGGATGCTTAAAACTGTTTTTCTATCTTTGATTTTGCCAAAAAAAAAATATAAAAAAATGTTTTATTTTTGCCAAAAAAAACAGGGGGAGTTTGCAAAAAAAAAATAAAGAGTAGCAAAATAATAATAAAAATTATTTCTTTTGTCAAAGTGTCTACAGTTTCATATTCATTTTCATTTTGGTAGCAGCGTAATGTGTGTTTTTTTCATGTCACCATTCTAAAGACATAAATCTTTATGATTAATACAAAATGCTTTATGAAAATTGAAAACAAAAAGTAAAATATCTGTTTTTATAAAAATTGTTTTCGATACGGCAAATATTTATTTTGATTGAATTTAAGTTATCATTAAGTAATTAATATTTTTTATGTATGCAACTAAATACCGCATAAATTTAATAGATAGTTCCAGACTTAATCAATTTACACTTTGTAGAGACACCAACTAAGCCCATCCGAGAACGAAATTGCAACGGAACTAGGGGCCTAAGAGAGTTTGGTTTTAGTACGGTTAAAGGTTACTTTTAGTTCAGATTCCTCTGTAGCTCATTTCAGTTCTGGGGCCTGATTCTGTGGTCGTGATCGGGTACTTTCTCTCTCGATTCGAAAGCAATTTTATTTCAGTCGATACTGAACGAATCGAAATTATTTTCCTGTATTGTTAAACTCAAATTAATGCTTTATAAATCTGAAAAAATAATTCCGATTCGTTCAGTATTGACTGAAATAATTAGATATTAAATTGCTTTCGAATCGAGAAAGTACTCGATCACGACTGCCAGAATCAGGCCCCAGAACTGAAATGAGCTACAGAGGAATCTGAACTAGAAGTAACCTTTAACCGTACTAAAACCAAACTCTCTTAAGAGAGAAGGGAAAAAAGAATGTGGGTAACTATATACACTAAGGTCTCGTTTTATTCGGTTTTTTACGGATTCAAATTTATGCGATTTTTAAATTAACGATTTTTTTTAGAACTTTAACAGATTTTGAAATCTTAGATGTTTTTTAAACTTTTTTACCGTTTTGTAAATTAAACCAAGTTTGCAGCAGTGATATAATCGTTATAGTTTGTTTTGTTTTAAGTTTTTTCTACGTATAGCCGATACGTATGTATGAGTGTTTTCAAACTTATGAAGAGCACATAATAAAATTTTCACAATATAATAAGTACGCCAAAGGCTAATTTCGGTCGGAGTTAGAAAAATTTCAATTTAAGCTCGTTCTTTCCTGTCTTTTAAGGTGCAACATTGCAATAACCACATGTACGAGTGTACAGAAATTTTCATAACTTTTTAACTAAAAGAGGTCCCATAATAAAACTTTTACAATATAATAATAAATATAAGCTTATTTAGGTTAAAAAAATAGAAAAAAAAATTAGGACTAAGTTAGATTAAGGCCCGTTTTCACGACTTACCTTTAAAGTTCGATATAGTTAACGGTACCTTTAGCACTAGTGAGGAATAAAGTTACCTTCAACTATTTTTCGTTTTCACAACTTCTGTATAAAATAAACTTAACATTTTTAAAAAAGTGGCAATACTAAAGAAAATACCGATTATTTTTGCCAAAATAAAAATACGAACTGGCAACTACGTACTTTTTTTTACATTTGCAAAGTATGTATACGTATAATTGGAGTTGCCATATATAAAAAATATGTGAATATAATATGGCAATCTCAAATCTAAACCTTACGACAAAAGTTAAAGGTAGAACGTTTCTCTCTTTAGCTTATCCTTCACTTTTAGGTTAAAGAGAACTTGCGATAATTAAAAACTCATTATCTGTTGGATAACTTCCTACATTTAGCTATCGTTAAGTCGTAAAAACGGGCCTAAAAGTTGGATTTAAATTGGTCATTTTCGGTCATACAAATGAAATTTTTTCAGTCCAATAAATATTTTTTTTTTAAAGATCAATCTATTTTCTATAAGAATCACTTTAATACATATAAAGGAATTCCAACAACATTTTTTTATTGGGTTGTTCGCTTCACAAATAATGCCCCAAATATAGTTTTGTTGATTTTCTTATGCGATTTTGTTTTGATTTTTTAATAAAAATTTTAATTCATGCGGTTTTTCAGAATTTTGTAACGAATTATTAGTTTTTATATGAAGCTAGAGTATCGTTTTATGCGAATTCAATTTATGCGATTTTTTTTTTTTTTTTTTGAACGCATATATCGCATATAACGAGACCTCAGTGTACTTTGATGTTGTCGCAAAGTTACATTGTTCTTCATTCAGCATAGTTGGATTTGGATTTCATGCTTAATTTGACGACCGACTATAAGTGACAACAAAAGAACACAAAGTTTGGCCAAAGTTACATGTGTAGAAGTAAAACAAATTTAAAAGAAAATGGACCCCACTTTGTCCAAGTAAACTTTGCGTGTGCAAAAGAGGTATACTTTAAATTACAGTAATTTTCAAATAAAAATTTAACTCAGCCAGTCATTCAGTCTCCCAACATTCTAGAGTTAACAAACTTATTTTCGGGAATACACCATTTTTTTATTCATTATTCATTAACAAGATTTTGTTTTGTGCTAAATTGCCAATTTTTGTGCTTGATAAATGCACTGAAATTATTTTTGGGGCATAAGCTAGTTCCTAGTAGGCCAGAACATCAGGAAACCTTTTCCCGACTTTGGAAAAGCTAAAGATATTATACAAATAAAACTGTAAAGCAAATGAGAATTACAAACACTCAAGTCATATTTGCAACGATATCAAAGCTTAGACAAAACAACAACAATAAACAGTGAGTTTATCTTTACTTACTTTCCCTGCTACAAAACTAAAAACAGTTCATTTTGTTAATTGTTGACTAAATACTGGCGCCATAACGGAATTCCTCAAATTCTGAGCTTTTTAATCAAGGCTTCAACATTTTACTGAGACAATCCTACTGCTTCAGTTTAATGTTTCTTAAGTCTGGGCGATAACAATTCAGAGTACTAAATATGACACCTGACTGAAGTAAATAATTCTTATTTTGCTTTAAAAAAAATTATGGGCTGCTTCTTTGAAGAAAGATTTTAAAAACTTTTTTATTTGTTTAGCTCAATAACTTGTCACATTAAATTCAGATAAATTGTTTGAAGCCCCATTTCAATTATGTTGCTTAAGTATTTGTCTGGTGAATGTTTATTTTACCTTAAAAACTAAACAAAATTATGTTGTTAAATATTTTGTTGTTGTATTTAAGTCTACAACAAAAACATTTTCCATTAGATAAGATAAGAATAGCAAACAGAGAGTACTACACACACAAAAAATCCACTGTAGAGTAAATGATAAGAACAATAGTTTTAATGTGGCTCAAAAACTGAGACAAATTTTAGTCTCTTTTTTTAATATAATTTACGAGTTTGTAATGATATTTCACTAAAATAACCGTCATGGCTTTAAAACATTTATATGCATATAAATGAATCACATTAACAAAATTTTGTAATAATCGGTTGAAAATTTACAAAAGTTCTAATACAAAGCCCACTTTAGAGAAGACCCTTAAAATGCCTTTAAATGAAGGAAGTACCGACATTGTATTTAAAATTGGCTCAGCTAAGTATTGTAGGTTTAGAATATACACTACGAAATTTTGTAATTTTCCATAGATCCCATATAAATTCGGCTGGCGAAAAACACTTGAACACGACTAAGACAAACCACAAAGAATAAAATTATGATGAAACTTCGTAAGATTCCGTACAACTTAGATATTGAACTGAAAAAAATTTTACATATCGGTTTTAAGTGATCTCTGGCTACCATATAAAGCCCCCGCACATAATTAAAACATATTTTTCAAGGTTCAGGATCTTGATCGCCTCTTGATTGGTTGCAGCAGTCAATCCTTTTGATGTAGTTTTCGACCACATTTTGGGCGGTATCTAGGCAATAACTTGACGAATGTTGAATATCAAATAACTTTAATGTAGCACCACAAAAAAGTCTAACGCGCCGCGGCGTTAAATCGCATTTTCTTGGCGGCCAATTGACGTCGACAAAATGTAAAAAATACGCGTTATTGGAACTTCCCATGCAGTTAAGCCAAAATCAGTCGGGTTGCGTAGCTCGTGGCACCGTCTTGTAGAAACCACATATCGTCCCGTTCATAATCTTCAATTGCAGGCCAAAAAAAGCGGCAAATAGGCCAAATTGCTCAGAAACACGTGGAATTGACAAATTTAGATTGTCCGCTACACTTTCACTAACATAAGCGTTATTTTCGGCAGTGTGCACATTACGATGATGCACAGGTCTGCCTACATCTGTAACGCTTCCAGTATTTTCAAATTTCTTAATAACCTTGCCAATTCCTTGCACAGTAGGTCGGTTATGACGACGATAATCATCCCATAATCCTCGAAAAGTGCCCAGGTCTGAGCCACCACTTTTTTGTAGTAAGTTTTTACTATTTTCACTATTTTAAAGGCGCACCTTTCACTAAATAAGTGACACTTCAGGTGACCGACATCTAACAGCTGACAGCCTTTCCGAACCGGCTGTTTTAAAACCACCTAATGGATAACCCTGTACCTGATAGGTAGATTTATCTTGGAGCAAAAGCTTGCAGATCAACGGTGGTTCACCGATGGTTCGAAACAGACGAAGGGTGATCCCGATGCTGGTATATTTGGTCCAAATTTCCAATTTCCTCATCAATTTTTCAGTTGGAAATTAAGGCCATCGTCGTATGTGCTTCGGAATATTTAAGGAAAAACACGAGAATATTGAGGTGATATGTTATGTCAGATAGCCAGGCTTTTTTTAAAGCGTTATTCTCTTTTGTGTTGATGTCTAAGGTGGTCGGGACTGTATTTCTTCTCTGATTTTATATTATGTGCCCAGGCATGCTGGCGTGTAAAGGACAGAATGCTTGGCGAATAGAGGTGCTCGCCAGCATTTATTGGTCCTAAGTGCTTTTTCGCTATATCTGCACATTAGGAAGACGCGTCATGGTCCGAACTAGAATTCGACAGTGATTCGTTAATTTCTGGGCTTCGACACACAAAAATATTTGACATTTGATCGAATGGTAAATCACGTAAATAACTTTTGCTTCCAAAAGTAAACTAAGGATACTTAGTGGCCCTTTCACTGACGACTGTGGTCTCAGTTACCATCAGTTTATATTGGGAAATGTCATTACCATGTAGTGCAATTTTGCGATATGGATGATGAGACATCTGAACTTGTGCTTTGTAACTGCCCTGCCTTGAGGGCTCATGGACATAAATTTCTCAGAGATCCAATTATGGATGATTCAACCAAATTATATGGCTCTATACGTGGCATATATATATCGTGGCTCTATAAAGGATCCAAGGCGTCGCAGTACTTATTGGCTTCTATATATAGTTCCCCAAAGAAAAAAAGTTTAAAAGGCGCGAATAAAGCAAAATAAAGCTTAGCTATCTATAATTTCTATTAACCTGTGACCACAAAATTTAATGAAAAGGTTTTAACTTTCATAACAGTTATTTCTGCCAATATCTACCCCATTTTTTGAGATATATTTGACGGCCAGAGTCATTTTCGCCTTGGAACTTAGACAGCGAAGTTTCGAAAAATAATACCTTTTCAAATAGGAGTTATTTAAGTAAAACTTTATCTCTAAACGACTTTTAAAGATTAATAGCGATAAAAGTAAAGTTTTTTTTGTGAAATCCAATTATGGGACGATTTTTATAGATTTTAAAAGACCTTAAATGTTTTGGGAACAAAATTTCTTTTATTTTAAAGTGAAATTCTATTAAACTTTGGGTATATTAAAATGTGGGCTTGAGACTTTTTTTTAAGGGTGTTACAAACATTATCACAATCGCCGTATACCATCCTTCACCAGCCATGGTGTTGTAGGGTAAAACACAAAAAGTGGGTGAACAATTTTTGCGTTTTTTATGAATTTTTCTTATATCAAAATAAAATATATCTAATCTTATCTTTTGTTGATATTACAACATTGCAACAACAAAGCAACAGTAACAAAAGAGTTTTGTAGAGTTTCCAAATATATTGAGGAATGTTCAAGTATTCAAGATTGTACTGCATTAGTTTATTAAAACCTTTTGTAAATTTAGTTGATATTTGAAGCAGGTGATAAACGAAGGTAAAAAAAAGTTAAAAAATTTTTTTATAAAAAAGATAAATTAAAAAAAAAATTTATTTTAAAATAACAAAAAGCTGGTGAAAAAAATAATAAAAAAAATAATTTTTTTCTTCCGAAAAGTGATGTGATTGCAAAAAAAAAGTGAAAAAATTATGTGCTTAGATTAAGATTTGAAATTAAAAAAGAAAAAATTCAGAAAAGTGCAAATAATATTTGGAAAATTTTTTAATTAAAAAGAAACCATAAATCTAATAAAAAAAATTGGTCTTAACTTGGAGACTTTTATAAACGAGACTAAAATAAAAAATATAAAATCTAAAAGTTTATTTTTCTTAAACTTTATAATTTTAAATAAATTACCAATTTCAAATTTATTTAATTTTTGCTTCTATCAACTGTAAAATAATTCCACTTTTTTAGTTTTTGAAATTATTTTTTATCTTATCATTCAGAAAAAAGGGGGTATTAAAATCGCATTTAGAGACTTCTATTTACCAACTGTAAAAATTATGACTCTTGCATAGACAAGTGTAGAGTTTTTTGCGCGTTTTTTTCACATAAATCTCTCTTTCGTTCTCTTTCTTACAACAAGTGCGTAAACACAAACAGGTATTTCGAAAGACATTAGAAATATATATGGGGACCAGTAAAGCCCTAAATTATATAAAAAAGATAGTTAACACATACAAAAGAATTGATATAAAAAAAATATTGTAAAACTATTTTTTAACTGTATAAATGGTGAAGGTGAATTCTTTGTGATTTTGTTAAAGATTAAATACTGATAAAAAAAAATTATGGTTAAAAATACAAATGACTCACTTTAAACGGAAATTTAGTCAAACTGCTTTCCAAAACTGATTTAATAAAAATGAAAAAATTACCTAAAGAAAGAAAAAAAGGAGCGAAAAATTATTCTTCCATTAAGTTTTTCTTAAAGAGATTTCTTTATGATCATTTAGTGCAATCATCAACTTAAGTATTTTTAAAAGTAAGAATTAAAACAAGCAACTGAACTAGAAACGAACTAGAACTTTACCACCTAAACTCAACTAGAAGAGAACTAGAATTCATTAAGAACGAAACTAGAACAAAACAAGTAATGGTGTTTTCTTTTCTACAAAAAATGTAACATTTTATTTTAAAAAAATGCAATTTGGTGTCTGTTTCCTAAAAATTTTGGTCCCGAAAAGGATGAGTATTTTAGAATAAAACAAGCCACCCTTTTCGGGAAGAAATTGCAAATTGCATTTTTTTTAAATAAAATGTCACATTTTTTTGTAGAAAAGAAAACACCATAAGAGTACTATATTCGGCTAAGCCGAATCTCATATACCGTTCACCATGGTGCGATAAGAACAGAAAGGTATATAAAAACCGTTCTTTAGATATATTTAAAACTATTTTGTTCCACGCCCACTTCTTCACTCCCGCCCACATTTGGTCAGATGTTGTCTTTTAATAATCAAAATGCTTGTTCCTTATTTGGAAACTTTGGCTCTTGCCATTCTTTAGATATACAGAAATCTAAAATGTTTTGTATGGGAAGTGCCCCGGCCACGTTTTGTCAGATATTGTGTATTGATAGCCAAAACGTTTGTACCTAACTTGAAAGCTTTAGCTCTTCCCATTATTTATGTATGGGAACAACAAGGGATATACATATGGCTAAAATTCGAGTCATGCGTAGTTTTTTCTTATATCTCAGCCATTTTTTACCGATCAGGCTGACTTTCACAAGCAGAACTTTACGGAGCATATGTGAAATATATATATACCCATGACGTCCCCATCATACCCCGTTTCAACAGACAGACGGACATCGTTAAATCCACTTCGCTCCTAATAAAGAACCATATGTTCATTACCCATACACTTATAAAATTATTACAGTAACTGATTGTGGGTTATTAAATTCGTTTTCCGTACTGTTAAAATTTAATAAAAATATAGTTGTTTTACGAATAATTTTATTTTTTAACATTTATGTTTGTTATTCAAAAAACAAACTACCAAAAAATAATGTTTTTCCGTATTTATTTTGTTATTTAGTTTGATTTTTGTCGGTTAAAATATATTTTTTAAAAGTAAAAACTATTCAATTTTAAGGAATATGCAGTTTAATAAATAAAAAATTAAAAAATCAATGTAAAAATCATTTGTTTTAAATGAAATGTAAATGATCCGTTTTTTGAATGAATTTTAAGTTGTTTAAAATGAGTTTTCGTTTGAATTTAACTACATAATATTTTGAGTGTATATTTTTGGAGCATATGGCTTTCAAAAAGCATCATCATCTTTCACTATTTGTTGTTGTTGTTTTCGCGTCTTTCCATGTGAGATTTCACTGTCCTAGTTCTTCGAGTTTCGATTCATTCAGGATTGCTATTTTGCCTTGCATCATTTCCAGCTAAATAGATGATTTAAGGTCTGCTGTAGCAGATAAGATTGTAATATTGCACTATCCTAGTTCTTAAAGTATCGATTAGTCTATCCCTAGAAACAGGGGCCTTAAAACTAGACTAGAACTGGACTAGTACTGCACTACAACTGAAATAAAACTGTATTAGAACTGAACTAGAACTAAATTTAAATTTTTAATTTTGTTTTTTCTTTTTACCCACTTATAACTACAATTCGAGTCGGAAAGAACCCAACCAATTGTAGAGGGATGTAAGAAAAGATAAACTCAATGTTTATTGTTGGTGTTTTGTTTAAGCTTTGATATTGTTACTTACAAGTAAGACTTTGAGTGTTTAAAATTTTTATTCGCTTTGGGGTTTTATTCGTATAATATTTTTAGCTTTTCTAAAATCTTAGGAAAAGGTTTCCTGATGAGCTGGCCTAAGCAACCAGTGAAATGCGCATAGAAGCTAGCTTTCCCTCAACAATGAATTTCAGTGTATTTATCAAATATGGAAAATTGGGAATTTAGCACGTCATACAGAAATCGTATTAATGATAAATTTTGTATTCCCGTAAATAACTTTGATAAAATTTTAGTTAACTTAACTAGAACCGTATTAGATCTTAACTGAAATATGTTTGCGTTTTTCAGAGCTATATCCGGCATTTTTCTAACTTAAAATTTATTACTTAAACTTCAAAAGCTTTGAAAACCTTGAAACTTTTTATTAATAAGATTTCTGTATGACGTGCTAAATTCCCAATTTTCCTTACTCGAAATTTACACTGAAATTTATTGTTGTGGGAAAGCTAGCCTCTATGCTCATTTCACTGGTTGCTTAGGCCAGATATCGTTGAGATATTGAGCCCTTACCCCCCAAAAAAAAACTTAAGCGACACTATCTTCAATTTTCTTTTTTGGCAACTTGCATCCTCTCCTAAAATATCATGGTCACATAAGGTATCAAAAACAATTTTATCATAAGCGACAACCTTCATACACAATTTTTATGAAATAAAAACCTTCTCCTAAAATTGTGTTTATGTCGCTTAAGCTTTTATTGCGGTAACGACTCGATATTTTGACAAATACAAAATTTTTTGCTTAACAAATATTTGAAATACGAACTTTTTTTAAAATTAACTAACATTATAAATGTATGATATCATCGGCATATGATTAATTGATAATATTTCGATTCCAAACAATTTCTTGTAAATCGTAAAAATATTGATAAAGTTGCTAGAGAGACAGAGATACCGATAAAAAGCAAAAAATAAATATAATAAAATCAGGTACAACGTGTGTATTGAATACAACAAATTTTTATCAAATTAGAAATAAAATTCATACAACTAAATCCACACAGTGAATAGGAAATACACTTGTCGAAAAGTCTCCAAACTGATAAATATTTGTGAGTTATAAAAAAGAATGGACACGAATAAAACATTTTGAGCAAAATGTTAACCCTGAGCTAATTATATACTTTAGAGATAGTGTAAACGAAATGTATATATTTTTAAATCCCTGAATCATAGTCAAAAGCAACTATTAATTGTCAATTTTTTCTCTCTTTTCAGACTTTTACGACTTTGCAAAAAGAAAATAATTCCGGAAAAAAATTAGGTTTTTAATTACAAATTATGTTAAAATCGAATAGAATTCAGGCCTGTGTGGCTCTGATAGCTTTATACCTATGCAGTAGCATAGATTTGACACAAGCCCAAGAAAATGCCCAACTACAGATACCCCCCTCATTGGTGGAGTGCTACAATACCTCCTACTTTATGGATCGCTCTAATCGTTTGCCCTCGAATATTGAGACTTTAATAACGCTTATAGAAAAAGTGGAAAATTACAATGGCTTAAATCAGGATATGCGCCAACTTGCCGTTTCTCTGATACATCGTTTTCGTCAGGATGGCATACAAAGGGCTCCCGGGGTATCCGCGAATCCTGGTGTTATACCCTACAGTCCAACCGGTTTTCAATTTCCCAAATTTCGCATCTTACTACAGCGTTTAATACCCGGTAATGCGAATAATTTTCCCAACAATACACTGACCACAGAGGAACGTTGTTCCTTGCATTTTATGCTCTCAAGTTCGTTTAATACCCGTGTAAGAGGTGATGAGAATAATGTGTGCAGCAACTTGGCCCAATATAGGTCGCAACGTTTACCCCGAGATATAAATAGTTCTCATCGAAGACCTAGTAACTTTTTAGGAGATGTGGAAATTTTGGAAAGCCTTCAAGCTGAGGCAACTAAACGTGGGGCTCCTTTACAGGCTGGTCAACGTTTCAATACGAATGCTAAGTCCTACGACTACGAGTATGGCTGGAGCGATAATGGCTAC
The DNA here is from genome assembly GCA_963931875.1 of Pollenia griseotomentosa. Taxonomy (NCBI): domain Eukaryota; kingdom Metazoa; phylum Arthropoda; class Insecta; order Diptera; family Polleniidae; genus Pollenia; species Pollenia griseotomentosa. The sequence continues at coordinate 132,567,920 of OZ007564.1, forward strand.
AATGGCAATAGTAATGGCAACTCTATTAGCCAATGTCCAGTGGAAAATGGTGTCATACGCACTCAATGGGGTACTGTAGCGGCAGGTAATTTATTAGCCGGCATTGCTGCCGGTCTTCAGCCCCAGACAGTACCCTTAAGAACTCTGCTGGCAATGGCCTCAAGACGCGGTGGTTATCAAAATATGCCTCAAATAGCTACAGTAAATGTGGACAATAGATGGGCTGCTACTCTAGCTGGGGATTTAGCTGAAGTAGCTTTAGTGCAAGTTCCAGTTTCCACCAACGAACAGGCCACCGTAGGTGCTACTGGGGCCTGGAATAGTACGGTTATGCCCAAATGGTATTTCCTATCACAAAGACAAAATTTTGAAATGACTGATGCAGAAATTCGCGGCGGTATTGATGGTCTAATTTTGGGCCTTAATATTGCCCAGTGGTCCAATCAAGTTAGTAATCTAAAACTGTCCCAGCTGCTGCGTATGTACTATTCATTGGATGGTGTTTTGGGAAGCGGCATAATGGCCTGCAATCGCATGACTACCTTTCAAAATATTAACAACTATCAACAAACGATGATGGCTCAGACATCGGCTTTTGCCCAAGTTTTGGATCGTGAAATGCAATTGGCAGTCACTCTATCGCCAGATTCTATTGCCAATTTTTCACTATCGGCCACAAATGCTTTAATCAACTATTTGCGTAAGTATTTTAAAATGTTTTTTAGTAGATAGGTAATACTCTCTGTTTTTGTTTTGGTGAAAAATTTTAAATTTGATAAACATTTATTGCAAATTATTAAAGAGACAGGTTAAAAAATGTTTGTGTTCAAACAGAATTGAGTCTTAAACTTCAGGCAAAAATTCAAAAGCAAACGTTCTCAATATAAAATAGATTTTATTTTACGACGGCTTTCTACTGCAAATTTTTATGTCAAGTTGTATGGAAAATGCGGTCTGTTTGTTTATTAAATTAATAACCATGAAAGCCTGCATATAGGAAACTATATAAACTATTTACAGTAATCGAAAAAAGGTCGATTAAAACGTATAATTAATAAATTTCTTGTTCCGAGTTTAAAGTATTGGGCGTTAAACAGGAAAAACACGACCTATGTTGAACATTGAGGACGGTTATATTGCATTAGCAACACTGATATCAAATCCGTAGAGCAAGTTGTGTGGCTATGTAAATTGTCGAAGCATAAAACGCGATTAAGCGACATGCCCTTACAGCAATAAATTGCTCTTGTTTTACGGACCAGGTAACCCGTTAAAAGTTGCTCCTTAGGCTACACGTCCAGATATTAAAAAGTTATGACTATATTTTTTCCAATTTAAAAATTAAACTTGAGACTACCTATGGACAGATTGGTCAAATAGTATTTAAAACAAGTAAGAGTGGTATATTCGGCTGTGCCGAATCTTATATACCCTTCACCATTGTGCGAGCAGAATACAGAGCAACTAAATAATTTTTACATATACATACATATTTACAATAGTTAAAACTTTATTATAAATGAAATTTAAGAAGCGAAAACTGCTAAATATTTTTTTTAAATCGTATTTAGAACATAAAAATATTAAAAAAAAATTTATTTTTAAAAAACCAAGATTCGAACCAGGGAACTCACAGTTTCTAACTTAACGCACCCCCTAGACAACTGAACCATGAAGGAACGCTGTTTAAATATAATTAAAATGAAATATGGACCGTTTACTGTTTACAACTAGAGAAGAGACGACAACCGGATTTGAACTTCGCTTTTCATAAGGGCCCAGAATATATATATACTTTATAGGGTGTAGGACCTTCGGTGAAGGGTATAAAAAACAAACGTAATTATAAAAAAGAGTAATTTTTGGGATTGCAGTATTTTGGTCATAACTCTGCTATTTCTTAACCGATTTGACAGATTTATATACCGACGTGTTAAAGAAGAAATTTGCCAGTTATTTTGGTTATAATTCTTGGAATCGGGAAGATCTATGGTTCCCGACAATGGGTATTTAAAAAAAAAAATTAATTTTTTGGTCATAACTTTTTCGTATCTGAACCGATTTTCCCGAGTTTTTCAGAAAATATTTTCTATTAAAAATTTCCGATCTTTTGATATATAAGGCGTAACCATAGGTCATATTACAGTCAAAAAATTCGGGTTTTTATACAATTTTTAATACTTTTTGTATGGGAGGTACCACGCCCACTTCTCCAATCCCGCCCAAATGGGATGGTGTGTATTTATAACCTAAATGTTTGTACCTAATTTGAAAACTTTGGCTCTTGCCGTTCTCCAGATATACAGAAAAAAGTAATAAAAATACAACAACCACAAGGGATTTTTTTGGAAAAATTAGAGGCAGTCGTGGTTTTTTGGTCATATCTCAGCCATTGTTAGACCGATCTGGCTGAATTTCAATAGCAAGAAATGGTGGACTATATGTGACATAAATGTAAAACAACCTAGCCGCTATCATGTCTGGAGTCTCCGGAAAACACATATCAAACGTAAGACGGACAGACGGACAGACGGACGGATATCGTTAAATTAACTTCTCTCCTCATAAGGACTTAGAATATATATACTTTATAGGGTCTAAGATTAATATTGTAGAAATTACAAACGGAATGACAAACTTATATATACCCTTTTCCACCTGTGGTGAAGGGTATAAAAAAACATGTATATAAGTGAAATAGTTATTACATATGTCAATTGCTCTGAAAATCGACCAAACTTAGATATTTTTATCAAGTCTGCGTGCAAGAAACGCGATTGAGCAGTACTCCTTTATTAAAACATTGCACTTTTTGTAAGGGACACCAGAGTAAGGGTTTGGTATAATACCCATATCGCCAGATAAAGTTATTTACTCAAAAAAAAAAAACCTAACACACATAGATGCGAAGGATATAGCGTCACCTAGATGCAGAGGAACCTGTCTGCGTTTAAAAAACTGCAGTCAAAGTAGAACAACTGCAATTTCTCCCACTTCTTAATTTTTCATTGGCCAAGAAAAAACTGTTGCTTTTACTTCTGATTCATTAAACGTAAACAGTCGCTGCCAACCCAACTCAAAAATCGAAAAGTTGTACACAAATTTTCTTTTTTTGCTCGACAGTTTTTGGTTACGACTGCAGTTTTTTAAATCCTGGAACCAGTATCTCAACTACCCGTCTCCACTATCCATCAACTTGGTAAGAACAGTGAACAAAACATATGAAGCACATGAATTTTGCTAGTGTGTAGGCTGTTCATGATTATATTTCGTTCATGTGCTGCCATCGTTGCCTAAGCATTTGTCTTAGCAACCATGTTCGCTATGATGTTCGCCTTACAATGTCATTTTCTGTCTAGAACCAAACGCACAACCGAAAAACAAACAAAGCAAACACTTTGGTTAACTAAAAATTGTGGTAAATGAACATTAACACGCATTCGCCACATGCAAGTGCATGAACAAATTAATTCCGTTGCTCCGCCGGCCTTAAGTTAATTTGTTGTTCAAATCGATAGCGCATGAAGCATGGTGTAAAACCTTAATTGTACTCCACTGCTTACTAGCGAGGCCAGTTTGGAGAGCAAATGGTGGCTGATCAAAATACAAATATCGTTTGTTTCTAATATGAGACAAAGTTCAGTTGACGAATGATTTGGACTAAAATTTACTGCATAAATTTGGCAATAGTTGGTGTCCCCCGTGCATTAGTGAGATCGTATTGCCTTCTCTTGCTTCGTTGTATATCATTGTCACTCCAAGTAGCCAAATTAATATTCCACACATCTTGCTTGTTAGAAACATATTATTCTGGCATTACCACTCCATGTTCTGACAGCGATAAAAAAGCAATTTGAGCTGCCCTTATTTACTTCCAACCCAAAGCTGGTTGCTTAGGCCAGATCATTAGGAAACTTTATCCAAAGATTTTAGGAAAACTAAAGATATTATACAAATAAAACTGTTAAGCGAATAAGAATTATAAGCAACAGTTTAACTTGTAACCATAACAAAGCTTAAACAAAACCAACAACAATAAATAAACAGTGAGTTTATCTTTTCATACATTCCCCAGTACGATTTGGTGATATTCTCCCAACATTAATTGTAGTTGTAAGTAGGTTAAGAAAAAACAAAAACAACTTGCTTTATTGTTTTCGCAAGAAAATTAAAAAATAAAGCAAGTTGCTAGTTCAGTTGTTTAAGCCGTACTCTTGCCAGTTTATTATCTAAGTCATTTTTGGGAATACAAAATATTAAGAATTTCAAGAATTAAGGGAATCAAGCACGACAAACAAAAATTTGTTAATTAAAAATTTTGTATTCCCAAAAACGACTTTGATTATAATAAACCAATATTATTCCCTTAGCGATGAATGATCCAACATGTTCGGTAAGCAATGCTTTGCCCCAGGATGTTTCACAAACCATAACGCCCATGACAAATATTTACGTCTACATGGATACAACATGGCCCTTTTATCAAGTCCAAGATTATGTCAAGTAAGTCAGACAGTCATTCAACTCATATTGATTAACTTTATGCTTAATTCCGAAAATTTACAGTTATGTCTTGAAAAATCTAAACATTAATCCTTATGCCAGTTCAGTGACTTTATTGGCAGCAGCAGATGCTTCCATTATAGTAAATACCACCAATTATATAACTGATATTTTCCAGGGTTGGAATTATACGACACACAACAATTGTAAGTTTGAAATGGAATTTTTTTTTTATCCGCACTTTATCTATTTCTATTCCTTTAAAATTTAGATACCCAGGGCTTTAGTTTACCTACGGTTATGCGTTCCCTTCAAAATATGACCAATCAGTATATGAATGCCCAAAAGACCAATTCTTCGGTAGGAGGACGTTCTTTAGTGGCCTTATTGGTACCCTATATGGCTACAGTTAGTGCATCGGATTCAAATTATGCCACCACCCAGTTACAATATTTAAGCGAACAAGTTCCCGATTTAAGGTTTATTTATTACGCTGGTGGCACTGTTTCTCGTTTTTCATCGTTTGTATTGGATCCCACTAAGGATTTATATCCCTTAAGTCAATCAACTACGGCTCCAACTGCTGGAAGTCCAGTGGTCATGAGAATAAAAACGAGTAAGTTTATTTTTTATAAAATAAGAAAAAGTTCGTTAAAATAATACCTTGATTTCCTAGTACCACGCCGTATTATTAATCCCCGCTGTGGAAGCTCCTGGTATACGTCTACCTGGGGTACGGATCAAATGGCTCAATATGCCCGCCCTGGAGTTACCAATTTCTATCGCATGGTACCCAACTACTTTTACGGAGCCGGTAGCGGTCGTTATTTGAACATACAATCACAAAATTCTGTACAATTAACCGTCTGTACCTCTCGTTCGATTGTGTTGCCCCAACAAAATGCCACCTCCAGTAACTCTGATGTCACCTGCAGCCAATTGCAGAGCAATACCTTTTCATACGACCTTTCCAATGCCTGTAATGGTTACTTTACCATACATCAATGTCCTCCCCTATATGTCTCTGTGCAGGCACCATCATCATCGTCTTCATCCTCCTCTTCGTCCAATGGTTATGGTGGCAACACTTATTCCAGCATTTGCACAGATGCCGCCTGTCAGACACCCGATCAGGCCCGTTATGTTATGTCAGTAGTTAATCTGGGCTGTTACAGTGGGGTGTCTGCCCTTACGGCCAGTTTTGCCACCATAATTATGGTCTATTTATTGAGTAAACTTTTCTACTAAATATTAATGAACAAATATTCCAATTTTATATATTTTTTGTATCCATTTTTTCACCTCTTCTTATTTTCAATATCAAAGAAAATCTATTTCAAAAAGAAAAAACATTAATGCCATCCCACGTTTATTTTTTAAGTTAAATCTGCATTAAAATAATTTTAAAATTTTTCTAATAAAACTTCTAACCAAAAAAATTTGGATTTGGATCCATAAAACAAAACAGAGAGTATTTCTTAATTGAACTTTTATAACTTGAATTTCAAGCTGAATTTTCCCCTTACAAGAAGCTGACGGTTTGACCTGTCCAACATTTGAACCCGCTTTTGGAGAACAGCCCGAGCATATAACCAATCGTACTACTATAATGACCGATATTTTTGTATTTTTGGATACTTACTGGGAATACGATTATATTGTGGATTATGTCAAGTAATTATGATGATAATGTCTGGAGTTTTTCATTTTCTGAAAACTTTAATTTTTTTTATATTTCTTTAGCTATATAGTGCAACGTTTAAATATCAATCCCTATGGCAGTTCCATAACTCTATTGGCCGCTAGAGATGGCAGTATTATGGTTAATCGTACATTTTATATAACAGATTTTTATGAGAATTGGAATAAGACCAGCCAATCTTGGGGTAAATAGATAACTTTTATAGCCACCACCTGAAAATAACACGGATTGTCGCCTTCTGCGACTTTTTACAGTCTATATAAATTTTTTTCTAAAATATTAAGATGATCTAGCAATATCCGCTTTTCCATTGAAAGCTGGAAAGATAATTTTTGAATAACTAACTTATTTAAGACCGATTTCACCAATTTATTTAAATATCAATTTATGTTTCATTCATTTTTTATGTCAAATAAAAAAAAATTATATGAAAAACTATACATATTTAAATATGAATTGATATTTAAATATAATTGATGAAATTGGCCATTAGTCTTGAAAACGGGTCCAATCGATCCATGATTTTAACTAACACGATGTAAGGATTTTTTAAGGCAAAGAACTGAAAAGCATAGACCATAGAAATGGAATTTCCAAAATGATGGCTTTATTATCTCTCAAATTTCAGGTCATTTAATCACCCTTGTCTTGGTTGGCGAGTTAAAAATGCGACTGCTACTGTTTGATAATAGATTAAAGGAAATAAGTTCACGTTCTCTTCAATCTATTACCAAACAGTCAGCAGGCGTATTTAGAATTCGCCTACCACGATAAGGGTGAATGTTTTAAAATTATTTCCGGCATATGGCTTCCGCGGCTCCCATTTTTGACAATAGTGCGAGGAATATTGGCTTCTTAATGATCCATAGTTGCTGGTTTATCAGCACAGACTAGAGATTTGACGTATCCGCATAAAAAGTAGTCCAAAGGTGTCAAGTTACTCGAATAAGAGAGGTGCCCAATTAACAGTTTCATTTCTTGATATAATTCGGTCACCAAACGTTTAGCTCAACAAAGTGATGGCGCAAAAAAGGGTTAAAAAATTAATTTTTTAAATAAAATACCAACAATTTTAAACGAAAAATTCAGACACAACTAAAGCTTAAGAAGCTTTTACATCCTTTTGTAATTGGTCATTGTTTTAAATAAATTGGCAATACTTAGTGATCATTATCATTACATAGATAGTGATTTATATATTTCGTCAGCATTAATGTTTAAGCATAACTCGTCAGGTATTTCGTAACTTGAACAACTTTTAACTTTTTTGAAACTAAATTTAATATGAATTAAATGCCCTTTACATTTTATTTTTAAATAAATTTATGACTTTCAAGGTCCTCTCAATTTGAGCATTTTAGTACGGATATAGCGATATATTTATGGCAAAACTAGAAAATTCATTAATGGATTATACCCAATTGCATTTTTACAACTAAACACCTTGATCCAAATCGTTACCCTTTTATCAATGATATTCTATTCGCACGTTATTAAATTTTTAGGACAGATTAAACATTCGATATTGCCAGAAAAAAAATTTTATTATATGGAAATAAAATCAAAATCGGGCTAAAAGGGCCAAATAGAAATAACAAAAAGGGCCAAATTTGCGCGTTTTTTAGTTTAGGGCTAAACATATTATTCGCGTTACAGGTACTTAAAAACAGCTGAGTCTAGCCGGAAAAGGGCTAAGTTTGCATCACTGTTTATTTCTACCAAAAGTTCTTTACTTAAAAAACCCTTAAATTTACCTTCAGAACAGGGTCTTCAGCAGTATAGATCCTTTACAAAATATCCTTAATATTAACACAAATATAGATACTAATCTGATCAAATTTGTCTGAAACTGTTCGGTATTTTACTGGTACTCCAAATGTTTGAAACTCAATTACGTCTGAAATCTATACAAACTTCTCTGCGAATTAGAGACTACAAAAGAAGATTAAGAGCCTTACTTTTCAAATTACCAGATTTATTTTGAAACTTAAAATGGAAAAAATCGGAGTATGATAAAGAAAAAATTGTTAAAAGGACATTTACACATTTTTTTGTATTTTTAAACAGATTTCGATGCATCTTGGACCGTTAATCAGCATTATCATTTTCACAAATTTTTTTTTTTTTTTTGTAAATTCATTAAAATCGGAGGATAATTAAAGTTATTTTTTAGTGATTTAATGAAAATGGATGCATGGGACATGTGGAGTCCTGGCATCGGTTTAAGAAATCCATTCAGAAAATGATTTCTTTTATTCCAATTTTCAATGCATTTGGTACACAATTGTAGTATTAGAAATTTTATTTAAAAAGTTAAGGATATATGAGATGTTGGCGTATCCTTTAGCGGATTTTGTGAAAATAATTATCACAGATTTTTACACTTTTTTGCTGTTAGATCTTTTGTTTGTGAAATAAATGCAAATGTAGTCTTCCCTTGAAAAGATAATCGAGTTTTGTTCAAAAAAAAAGGGAATTGGGGAATTTTACAGAGAGTTAAAGAAAAATGCCTGGGGAATGTAAGAAAAGATAAACGCACTGTTTATTTTGGTTTAAGCTTGGATATTGTTACAAGTAAAACTGGTGCTTATAATTCTTATTCGCTTTACAGTTTTATATAATATTTTTAGCTTTTCTAAAATCTTTGGAAAAAGGTCTCCTGGTGATCTGGCCTAAGCAACCAGTGAAATGCGCATAGAAACTAGCTTTCCTTCAACAATAAATTTCAGTGTATTTATCAAAAAAAATAAAAATTGGGAGTTTAGCACGTCATGGAGAAATCTTATAAATATGTAATAAATTTTGTATTCCCGAACATAACTTTGATAATTCGTGCTGGTTGGTTAGAAATTCTAAATGTAAGAGAACAATCTCTGCTTTCAAGTAGTCCCGTTACAGTGTCCTAAGCAATAAAAAAGTCTAAGCGGTTAAAAACTATTTCAAATGTCTTTTCGCATACGATACTCTAAAAATATCGATCGATATATAATTGTTGTTCTTATAAAAAATGCCTTTAAGGTAAATCGCCTTTTCTAAGAAAACACATTACAATCAAAATTGTCATTAATATTTCTAAAATAAATATAAATCTTATTAAAAAGATATGCGGTAAATAGTTCGCATTTAGCCATGGCCCTCATAAGAGGTTTCTTTGCGAAAAAACCTAGCACTCTTGCATTATTCTGGTCTTAGAGAACTCTTTCGGGCAAAAATCAATAAAAGTCGTTTTAATCAAAATATTTCTCAGTTCATGTTACAGCCTGGTAAAGCCCCCTACAAAGTATTCCATTACGTTGCATATATCTCTTTTGAATTCCCGGATCGGGAGAAAATCCATCACACTTTTAAATATAAAAACGAAAAATTATCAATAAATTTTTATAAAAAATTCCCAGTTGTAAAATTCCTTCCTCAGTGAAAATAATTAAATGAAAATTAAATTTGATGAACTCGAGCGTAATTAAAGAATATCAAAAAATTATAGAAATTAATTGTGACAGGACTCAAATGGTGGTGGTTATCAAAAAAAAATTGGACCTAGTCAATCTATATTCGACTTACTTCTTTTCATTTTCAGTTAGACCCGGTTTTAGTTTACCCCTGATCTTAAGTAAAACTCAAGTTTTGGCCGAAACTATAATGAAAGAAGAGCGTAATGCCTCCTCCTTAGGAGGACGTTCCATGGTTGCTTTACTAATACCCAGTCCCGTAGCATTTATATATGATTATGACTATGATTATTGTAAAAATTTTATAAATTACTTAAACAACTCACTGCCAGGATTAACGTTTCTTTATTATGCTGGCGGGGCGGTTATACGTTTCGAGGATTTTGTTAATAACGGACAAGAGGATTTATTTATATTGAGCTATGATTTAGAGGTAAAAACATTAGCAGAGCCTGTGGTCAAGAGAATAAGAAAAGGTTTGTAAAAAACTTTTTCAACAACAAAAAAAAATTTATTAAACACAAAATTTTACTATTCTAGTACCCCGCCGTTTAACGAATCCTCGTTGCTCGGCTTATTGGTCAGCACTTTCTACGGGCTCAAATCAAATTACCCAATACGAGGCTCTGGGTCACATAAACTTTTATCGCTTGTCACCCCACTACTTTTTTAGTGAGGGCAGCATGCGTTATTTAAAAGTGAAACCTTTTAGTGCTGTAGCTTTTATAGTCTGTACCTCACGCTCCAATCCTTGGCCCTATCGTAATCCCACATCACCATATATCCAAGGAGAAAATTGCCAACAAATTACGACAACGGATTTTAGTTTTGATTTGGGTGATTTATGTTTAAATTATGATACTTTTATGCATTGCCCGCCTTTGTATTTGTCGGTGCAGGCTCAAACATTTGTCGACGCAAATCTGTTAAATTGTAAGGAGCCGGCTTGCACCACCCCATATGAAAGTCAATTCGCCATCATGGTCAATAACTTAGATTGTACTAATAAGGGAACAAAAAGGGATCTTTTAAAATGGTCCTTAATAGTTATAATGTGGTTAGTTTTAAAGATTTTTTAAGAAATTAAAAGAGAGCTCAAATACATTTTAATGTAAAATAGATATAAATAATTAACAGGAACTAAAAATGCAGTTAGTATATAATCACTAGGGATGCGATTTCCATGCAAATGCATTTTTTTGTCGGTAGTCTAGGATCGATGGCGACCAATTATATTTCCGAATCATTAAATTTGCCTTTAAATGGCATCGATTTGTTTTTGCATATTGTTGCATATTTTTGTGAAAACGCATATTTTTGCATATTTTGGTTTTAAATGCTTTTTTTTTGCATATTTTAACATTTTTGAGTAAAATATTTTTTAAGTTTCCATATTAAAAAATAAATTTCTACAGCAAATTTCCAAATACACAAAAAAAATCTTCCACCAAAAAAATTTTAAGATTAATAAATAAATTTTTTTTGGAAAAAGATTTTCAAAATTTAGACTGAAGATCCTTCTATATATTTTTAACCGATGCAGCACCTAACATGTTTAAGGCTGCCAATGAGCTTAAAATATTTTAACCAAAACAGTTCACAGGTTACTTGCTTGGCACATGAGCTACAGCGAGTTGCAGAGGAAATTAGAATCTTATTCGATTATATTGAATTATTGGTTTCATACGTGAAAAATATATTTTTAAGGCTCCTTTACGAGTTGCAATTTTTAATGAAATGTATCCCTTAGTACCCTTACCACCGCAGTCAGTATTATCCTGTTATTGAAGAACTTGTTGCTACCGGGCTTATGCAATTAAAAATGTAAAAGAAATATTAAATTTAAACAACATTAAAAGTCAATAAGCATTTTTATTTTCCAACTACGGATATTTTGGTGTAAAAATAACTAAATTTGAGGAATATTGTTCACTTAAGACAACTAAAGCCAAATTTACTGATATGCATAAAGTAAAATTAACAATGTGGAAGGAAGACTAGCCCGACCAATTAAAAAAAATTCAAATATCTTGCAAAAAAATTAAGGATTTTAAAAAATAAAACAAATTTCAACTTTTTTGGATCTGGAATCGAATGTGGGATTTGAATTAGAAAATTAATATTCTCCAAATGAATTGGCACCCTTCAAGTATGCTCCTATAGCTTTGGTTGACGTTGGGAGATCATTTTCCATGTGCAAAAGTTTTTTGCGGCCGAACAGTCAAAGGCTTACTTTTTATAATATAAAAAAGTAAGTTTATGCAAACAAAAATTTAAATTAGTTATTTAAAATAAGTTTTAAAAAATATTAGATTGAACTTTTTATTTTATTTTGTTTGTTTAAGAAAATTAAAAAAGCGCCTTTTTATTAAAAATGTTCAAGATTTAAGTGCATAATTTTAATTTTTTTTAAAGCATATTTTGGATTTTTTAGTGCATATTTTATGCGCATATTTTCGATTTTTAAGTGCATGAAAATCTCATCCCTACTTATCAGTTAAAAGAAACTATTTATAAATTTGTATGAATTTTTTGTAATTTTTTATTTCATTAAAATTAAGTCCCATAGGATTTTTTTATTTAAACAAACCCTGATTTTATCCCAAAAAAAATCCCTTTTATGTTTTGGACTGTAGGGAAGATAGGGGGATCCTGGACCTAACGCTGGGAATTTCTTAATAGGTTTTGACTTACAAGAAGGTTGGCTAGTTAAAAACAAAAATTACTCGGAAAAAATATTTCCGAAACTCCCGCGAATTTTAGAAGGGGAAATTTTTGAACATTTCTAAAACTTACATTTTAGGCTTAATTTCACCAAATTCAGTTAAAACTAACTATAACTTTAACTTCCGGTTAATAATATGTTTTGACAGTTATAACTGATAGTTAATTAGTGAAATTAGCCGTAAATGGTACTTATTTGAGCATATTAAGAAAAGTTATCTCATTTAGAACTGCTGTCCAGAAGGATTATTTGAATGGGACTATGTCCATATAGTTAATAAATCTATTATCACCAATTTAAAAATAAATGAAAAAAGTTTTGGTGCCTATTGCTATTAAAATTTTTAGATCGTCTCGTCCGACCAAATTTAAGACAATCGGTAAACTGAACATTTAAATTATCACCTTCATAGAACTTCCAGTCCTTTATTTTTATGTAAATTACTACGTTTTAAATTCAATTTAAATTATTATTTAATTTCTTTTTTGAACTTTAAAATTTTGTTATCCTTTTGTGAGTTCCATTTTTTTTTTCTAACCAAAAGATTTTGTGTGTGTGTGTGTGTGACTTTATGACTTCTACTACACTTGGCATCCTGTCCACAAAACAATTTGACAAAAGTTTTGTGTCAACTTATTTGTTGTTGCGTGTATTTCATATGTCAGTGAAAATAAAAAGTATTTCTTTCAAAAAGTTTGTTTTCTGAAGATGAAGATGATGATACTTTAACACAATCAATAGCAAACAAATATTTGCTAAAGAAAAACATATTCATAATTTTGTGTCACAGAAGGTTTTGAAAAAAGTTTTATTCTTGCAAAGAGTGGGAGCAAAAAAATTTTTGAATTAAGATCAGTTTTGGCTTAATGACGCCATATTGCATGCAATATGACTGACTAAATAATTGACTATAATTCTACCCTGTTGTGGTTACAGAAATTAAATACTTCGACTGACTAATTTGAAATGCTTTTGTTTTTAGAGCTGTTAACAAGGCGAATTCATTACAGGTTATTTCGATACTACAACAAGTAAAACTCCTAGAAAAACCACAATCAATTTGTGTTTGTAAAATCATTGTTCAATGTCGAAAAACAGAAACAAAGATAATAAACAAAATTTTGACATCGAACATTTATGGAGCAATTCAGTGCAACTGTAATAAATTCGTCTTGGTTTTTAATTGTATTTTTTCCAGCTAATTCACACTTAAATAACATTTTGTCATGTTTTATGTTCATACCAGCATTTTTAAGGAAGCATTGGCATTAAAAGCTATTCGGGAGCAATTTTTGTATGGGAGCTGTGGTCTAATTCCAATAAAATTTGGTATGATGGTTTTAGTTCCAATATTGCTAATTCTTTTAGTCGATACTGAACGAATCGAAGTTATTTTTTCAGTATTGTGAAACCGAAATTAATGATTTACAACACTGAAAAATAGTTCCGATTCGTTCAGTGTTTACTGAAATAATAAGATATTAAATTGCTTTCGAGTCGAGAAAGTACTCGATCTCGACTGCCAGAATCAGGCCCCTGTACTTTGCAAGAAAAAATGTTTATATGGACAACCTGCCAGCCAGCCGAACGGACATCGATGGGAATACTTAAAGGTGGGTATATTTAAAGATGTTTAAACAACAGCACAAATGCATAATACCCTCACCACTATTTTGGTATAGGTAATTGCAGTTTAGTTTTATAGTTATGCCTAATAAATCACTGATGGTTTAAGCGCTGGTTTAGTTGAACTAAACTTGAATTATGTAGTTTAAACTCAACTACTATAAATCAGTGTCACATGTATTATATGTTGTTAAAAAATTAACATGTGGCAGCACTACTATAAATCTTATAAAATTCACATGGTCTGTATTGGTAGTTTAAACGTCCAATTTTATGCGTTTAAAGATGGTTTATTTGTTTAGTGATTTATAGATTTGTTGGTTTAAACACATTTTAAACCAAAAAGAGAGTTTAACTTGCTCTGATTTTTTAGCCCTTATGCCTAATAAATCACTGATGGTTTAAACGCTGGTTTAGTTGAACTAAACTTGAATTTATATGTAGTTTAAACTCATCAACCATAAATCAGTGTCCCATGTATTATATGTTGTTAAAAAAATAACATGTGGCAGCACTACGACAAATGTTGGCAAATTCATATGATTTGTACTGGTAGTTTAAACGCCCAATTTCATGCGTTTAAAAATGGTTTATATGTTTAATGATTTATAGATTAGTTGGTTTAAACACATTTTAAACCAACAAGAGAGTTTAAATATAAATTCAAGTTTAGTTTAACTAAACCAGCGTTTAAGCCATCAGTGATTTATTAGTGTCACAAGTTTCGTTTACGCAGTGCCAGACTTGAGCACTTAACTTGTGTGGTGTATGACTGCCATTAGAATTTTGGACAAGAACCAAATAATCTACTACAACTTTTATTTTTCAACTTTTCAAAGTACTGATATATTTATTAGGGACCGTATTCGGACCATGGACTGTACATCAAATACACAAACCAAATCTAGCAGCAGTGACTCCTAAGCATTTAAGTTAAATTAGTAACAAAAAACTGTTAGAGAATCATTGCTGATGAAAAAAATTACTATGGTTTGTGTGTTTGCTAAAGGCCTAAAAACGTAAAAACTATTAGCTTGTATTTACACCTTTAACTTTTGTAGGTTTATGTCTAAGATACAAAGGAAATGTGCCCTCTGGTGCGAAATTTTAGCATTTGCAATAAAAAAAATTTTTTTTAAATTCTTTTCTTTTTATTTCCTTTTACTACGAATAAACTTTTCAAAACAATATATTTTTAAATAAAAAACAAAACTTTTGATTTTTTAATAAAAAACAAAACTTTTGATATTTTAATAAAAACCAAAACTTTTGATTTTTTATTTAAAAATCGTTTAAAGGTTTTATAAGAATAAGCTACTCGCATAAAGAACACAATTAGTTTCAAGGGGGGTTTTGTAAAGGGTGCTCCATCCAGCACGGCATACAGCCAGCTTTTTTTTTTGGGAGTTTGAGTAAATGTTTTTGTTATGACGCCAGCGCAAAGAGTAAAAACTTTTATTTACTAACAAATCATCACAGACACTCTCCCATCAACTATTTGAAAACGTTTGTTGTTGTTTTTAATACTGCTTTTTTCGGGAAAACACTGGCATTAAGGATACAATTTATATTTTTTAATGTTACGCAGAATTTATTAGTGAATTGGCAATTGTCAGAGACGGACACAAGTTAAATTTTAATAAACAAAAAAATTCTATATAAATTTATAAAAAATAGTGGATAAATTGAATTACAAAAGATACAAATTAACTAAACAACTCCCTCCCTAAAATACTAGGGAGGCGCGGGAAAGTTTATACAAAAAAAAAAGAAAACAAAATGAAGGAATATGATTTCTTAATTTAAGAAAAATTGTGGTAATTTAAGAAAAACAATTTAAGGAAATGAGTGAATAAGTTTATAAAAAAAAGTTTTTTAATTCAAACAATTTAAAAAAATTGAAAAAAGTGTTTTTTGTAATTTAAATAAAAAAAAAATTACCTATAATTTTTAAAATAAAATAATTTTTTTTTGAGTTGCCTGATGCTTAAAATGTTTGTTTTAAAGGTAAGTTTGTATTTATAAATTAAATGTAAGAATCTTTTTTCTTTTTAATCATGGTTGAAAAAAATTTTCTTTTGTTAAATTTTCCAAAAAACTAAAATTTTATTGATTTTTCACAATTTTTAGTAAAACTATGGAAAGAGTATTACTCATACCTGCTGGGGGGATTTGGGGAAAATGCAAAAAACTGCATTTTCCTTACACACAATTTGTACGAGTTTTTGTATACAACACCCCATTATTGGGTAGTAAAATATACAATTTTCCAATTTTTAGGAGCAGGCGCTTAAACCCACCTTAAAAAATAGAAAACTCATACTCACACAAAGTATCCTAAATGTATGCAACACACAACAAATTTTACTCTCATACTCCAAATGTCTCAGAACTGTCTATAAAAATTTCTATTTTATATTGTATAGCAAAAAAAAAAAAATAACAATACATACACACATAGCCAACCATAAACAAACTCATACTCTTAAATGTAAAAATCTTCCAGAGCAAGAGGCTTTATTTTAGGGGTGATAGTCATGGAAAAGGAATACAAGTGTTTTTGTGTGTGTGTGTAAAATAGTTTGATTTGATGATTTTTAGTCTGTTTTTTTTTTTAATTTATTCCAGTTGAAAAACATGCATTTTTGTGTCTATAACAATTTTTTGTTTCGATTCATAGAAATATACACAATACAATCAGCCACACTTACACACACATACTTCCACCCACATTCTAACACACATACACTCGCACATTCATTTGTACTCATAAAATAAACACAATAATTCCTATGCACTAAATTCTATAAACACAACAAAATAATGATTTATTTCATATGTTCTCCCATTCTTACTCTCCTCCTTTTCACTCTCCCTCTCATATTATTTCATTTACAGAAATACATACATGCAAATTGCATGACAAACAGGTCCTTTTCTCATCCTTTTACTTTTTTTTTTTAAACAATCTCTTTTTTGGTGTCCTTTCTCTCTCTCTCTCGCTCTCATTTAAACTCATGCTCTCAGTAAAAAACCAAAAACTCTGTTGCATTTTCTGTTCTATGCAAATGTGTATTAGAGAACGGTTTTTTGTTAGTGTGTGAATATGAGAGTTGAGGGGGTGTTTAAACACAATTAGAATTCGGTATTTTATTTGACATTTTGTTTTATTTCCAAAAATAATCAATTCTATTAATTGAGAGGTAATAGAATTTTAAAGACCTTAAGAGAATAAAAAGGAATTTTAAATGAATTTAGTTAAAAAAATTTAATAGAATAAGTTGAATAATTCATTAGAAAAATGAATGGAAAAAAATTTTAAAAAAATAAAAAAATTATTAATTAGAAATACAGCAAATAACAATCAGAAAAGCAAAGTTTGGTATTAATCCCAATCAAATTCACTTCCTAAAATTATTGAGAATGGTTAATAGGAAGACCTATGATCAAATCCAGACATACAGTCAATATAATTGGCGTTCGTTAAAATTAGGAAATTAAGTAATTTATCCTTGCGACCTGTACTTGCAATTCGAATAGAAACTTATTTTCTAATAAATTCCCCTTTAATAACTCCCAATTATTAGCTAAGATTCTCACAAACATTTTTTCAATAAAAAGATTTTAAAACAATCAAAATAAATGGGACCATTTGAAATCGCAAATAGATAAAACGAGTTTCACAAGTCCCATACAAAAATTTCTTCAAAAGCAGAGCTGGGGCTATGTAATTTGTTGCAACTTATCAACCTTTTTTAACCGTCGAGAAAAGGGTGAAGTCTTTTACTTATATATATTCATTAAAAAAATTTGGATTTATAAAAGGTTTATTTAACAAATTTTCATAGAAAAAATTGAGCTAATCTATTAAAAAAATTAAATCAAAAACATTCAGACTCCCTCTACAAAGTTACAAGGAAATACTCTTTAGATCAATATCCGAATGTGACAAAGATTTCGTTATTTGAGCATACTTGACAAAGAAGAATGATTTAAAAGAGAGAGAGAAAATATAAATCAGCTGTCAAAAACGTTACTCTGTTATTGTGTTTGAAAGAAATATTATTTATTACTTTGTTGTTGTTACTTGTAATTAAGTTTGTACGTTTAAGGTTAAATAAACCTTTTTAAGGTGTATCTATTCTATATTCTCTCTCTATTCGAATTCCTATGCCACCTGATTTCTTCAATTGGTTCTTATTTAAGTATCAAGCCTATGAAATAGTAGTGAGTACTAATCTGACATACTTAAGCTCAATGATCCACTGTAGGACAAACTGGAACTTCTAACGAAGTTCACAATGCACTCCAGTTCACCACCAGGGAAATCATACAATCCATCAAAAGTGGCCGATTTCATTTCGGGCAATCGCCTCTTTATTTTAATTTGTACACAGTTCTGCCAGACTTGGGGAATTATCCCCAAAGTTGAAGATTTCATGCGAGCAAAAAGGACAAAGAAAGTCGTTTGGGGATTTTAAAAAAATTTCAGGGATTTTTTGGGGATTTTACACATTTTTCATATATTTTCCCTTCTTCTATTATTTACGCTTATTTTTCTTTGTTTCGTATATAAAATATGAAAACAGTAGCAAAAGTTTTATCTTACCCTTATCAACAGCTTATACGGTGTTAAGGGTCCTAATTAAGATTACCATTTTTGATAAGTGTGTAAAAGGTACTTAATAAGCTTATGTTATTATTCTTGAGTGAGTGTTTTAAAAAGGAATTTTTATTTTTTTAAATACTTTTTTTAAGCAAATACCTATGTCTTTCCCAAAAATAAGTAAATATGAACGACAATATAATAAAGTTTGGGAAAAAGAATGCTGCGCAATTGGTAAGTACTTATGATGCATCGAAGTATTAAATAAATGCCGGATAAAAGTATTTTTATTGTTGATTTTAAGGATGGCTAAAATCGATTGAACAAGCTCCAAATTCTTATAAATTGGCTCATTCAACTTCAAAAACAGCATATTGTTCTGCTTGTAATTTCTCACTGGAATCGCATAAAAAAGATTTAAAAAAAAACATGCCGAAACCAGACGCTACAAATAAAATATTTATTTTTACTAAAAATTTTTATTTGGAGATTTCTTATTAAAATTTTGCTTACTATTTTTAAAAAAAATTTTAAATTTGGTCAGAAAAAAAAAACCAAAAAAAATATTAACTTTTTAAGGTTTTGTTTTTTAATTTTGGGATTTTTGGGAATTTTATTTTTAGTTTTTAGGGACAAGGAAAAAAGTACCTGTCAGCCCTGTTTGTACAATAAAATTTAATTGAGCTGCCACATTATATAGTGTTATTATATTAATATAACAATTGTCTTTTCGCTGTGTAATTCAATAAAAACAAAATGCATTTCAATTAAAAATATGTAATACAATAGCTTTTGTGTTTGTCCATTTTCTTTAACTTTTATCGGGTATGTTCTGTAAATCGAAATGAAGTGGATTTAAAACCAAACAAATTTTGAATACGAGCCTGTAAGAAAGTTCATAGAAATATTCCGCTTTATATACTTCATACATTTAGTACCAATTATATCTACAAGACCAGCTGCCGTATTGTGTAATTCGCTTAGTTAAAGCTAAATCTCGATCGCTTAAATTCCTTAGAGAATACAAAATTTAAATATTTAAAAGCTAAAATTGCGGCTGCCAAATTTAGCAATGCAGGTAACAGAATTACATTTGTAGCCAAACATTGCTAAATCAACTTTATAGATTTTTAACGATAGAGATATTTAGCTTTAGCGAATTACGGAATACGGCTGCAGCTCTTAAAAACAGGAAAAACTACGATAATTTTGTAAATAATTAAAATTAAAATCTCGTTCGATTTCAATTTCACTTCATTTCGTTTTGTAGAACATGTCCGTATAAAACAATTACAAATATGTAGTTCGCTAGATGTGCTGCGATTTTGTATAATTGCTTACATACGTAAAGCATATGGTAGCCTTGTTTTGCGGACAAATTTTACGAAATGGAAAATTATTCTCCGGACAACAATATTGTTCGGATCGAATGGGTGAATCCAGCTTGTGAGCCCATGACTCGCTATATAAAAAATGCTTTATTGATTTCTCTTTTGTAAAAAGCTCCGGTCGATTTTAAGGAAAAAGAAATTCCGAAAATGATGAGAAAAGTTTCAAGATTATTATTATGGATTTTTTTGTCAGCCCAATTTTAAAATAACCTAATAAATGTCAAAATCTGAATCTTGCAGAAACTGGATTTAATTAAGAAAATTATTTAAATCCAAAAAATACCGACACTTTTGAACATGCAACCCGGTTATGAATAAGAATTCCCCAGGAATTGTTTTTTCTTCCACCATTTTTGCTATTAAAAATTTGATTGTAAAAATAGGAGAAGTGAACAACTCCCGTGGAATTTTAGTTCACAATTCGATTGATAGTTTATGGCACTTAAATTAATCCGAAGACATCTTAAGATCCTTAAGCCTTAAAACGAACTGTAAAAGGTTCTACGGAGAGTATTCAATACTTAAGTAATTTGATTTCTTTCCAAAAAAAAAAAAACACTTATGTAAATTACACTTGTTGCCTTAAAATATCGTTACAAAAAATCCATCGCTTTTATCAGATATTCAATTCCACCCCATGGCCAAACTCGCATAAAATGTAACCTAACGCCTTTCGATTAATGCAGCTTTTTTCCAAACTGTATAAATTAAACAGAAAAAACACCAAGGAAACCTTAATAATGAAAGAATAGATAATGATGACGCAGATGATGACGATGGTAGGTCATGAAGAAAGAAGAGTGGTGGCAAGAAATACGGTTAAAATAATACAAAAAAAATATATAAAAATTTTAACACTTTAGTAAATATGAAATCCTTGAAACTTCCCACAATTACTGGTACTCGTAGAAGGTAGTTGGAGATAGATGGATGGATGGATGGATGGTGTAATGCAGTTTTAAAAAATGGTAGTGGATGCAAGTAACACCAGCCAACCACCACACACATACTTTACTCTTACACGTAATACTTATTTATAGTGCAAGAGTTACACTCACTTTTTTCCATTCCATGAATTTCTTGATTTTTTTTTATCATAAACTTGTTGGTTAACATGGTTTGTTGGTTTTTTTTCTCTTCTTCTTCTGGTCAGCAATTTGACCTTCTTCTTGTAGAGATGACTTATTTTTTTTTTCTTTTTTGAAGCAGCTTTTGTTTTTATTTTGCTTGAAACTGGCCAAGAGGCATTATATCATTGTTACACTTAATTTATTTATAATAATTTTTTGGAAGATATTATGGTTATTCAAAAAAGTTTGTATGGAAAGGATATGAAAATATGATAAGACGAGAGAACCAACAACAACAACAGGTTGGTCTTATCAAATTGCATTGGAGCTTTATTTCGCCGTGGCGATCATATCAATGCAGTTATCAAGAAAAAACGTCATCACTCTGATAATTATTGACCAATGGATCGAGAATCAATGATTTTGCAAAAACTTATTACACTTTATGAAAATTACCTTATAGGGTGACCAGTTGCTGCAATGTTTCATTTAAATTGTTAATTTGAACTTACCGAAAAATCTGTAAAGAAATGAAAAAAATAGTTTTTAGTCGGTCTTTTAATAGATGAGGTGTATTTAAATTTAACTTCTAACTAAATTATTCAGTTAGGCAATTCACAAAGTGTTCAGTTGTGGCATATTGGTTGTATTTGCCATATTTTTATGAATGTCACATTCATAAACCAATATGACACAATAAAACACTTTGTGAATTGCCTTAATATTAAAACCAGGGGCCTAATTAAGTCATTTGATATCGATCGAAATTTCCATTTAAATGGTATTGCAATTTTGATCGACATCAAATGCCGCAATTTTGTCCCAGTGATAAAAAATCAGACTTAAAGTAGCAGTAGCAACGAAAATTATTGCTACCTTCACAGTTTATTAGCAAAATTAGAACAGTTGTAGTCGTAGCAGAAAAAAAAAATGAACAAATTTTAAGAGTAGAAGAATTTTTGAATTTCCTTTTCTACTATTTTTTTTTCAATAAGGAAGCAGTATTTATAAAAATAGTCTAAAAATAAAAGCAAAAGACTAGCCGCAACAGTATGAAGTAGTATCCAAGTAGCAAAAATGTAGAAATAATGAAGCATATAAACAAATCGAAAAAACCAATAAGAATTATTTCCATGGCAATCGTATTAGAAAACGCAAAAAACTAAATTAGCACCTGATTAAGCTGTAGAAGAAGCATAAAATGTAGCAATAAAGTAGCTTCTTAACAAATCGAAAAGAAAATTATTTCCACACCAAAACTAGACAACACTATTATTTTACGAAAGACAATTTTTAGTCCGAGTTCACACTCTGAAAGTTTTCTTTCAAAAATTTACAATTATTTGTTGAGGGGAGTGAAGAACAGCATGTTCTCTTTCCCTCTCACCAATAAATTCAGACTTTCTGAAAGAGATCTTTTATAGTGTAAACGCGGACTTAAATGTATAAGCCGAATCGAAGAACAATTTTTTTTATGTTGTGTTAGCACTGATGACGATATTGCCACATCAAAAACAACTTTGATTGCTACCTGAACTACTATTTGTGTGCTACTT
Organism: Pollenia griseotomentosa; assembly: GCA_963931875.1. Lineage (NCBI taxonomy): Eukaryota > Metazoa > Arthropoda > Insecta > Diptera > Polleniidae > Pollenia > Pollenia griseotomentosa. The sequence goes on from OZ007564.1 coordinate 132,590,548, forward strand.
AAAAACAAAACTGTTGAAGTTGAACTAAAAAACAAACTAATTATGAAGAAGTAGTATAGCAAATGATTTGATTTAAATTTGTGGTTTATGTTTTATTATTGCTTCATTTCAACTTTCATTTTTCAATATATAATATTTAAACAACTATAAAAAAACATTTTTATGCTATCGTTACTGCTACGGAATATTTTTGAAAGCAGTAGTTAAAAGGTTTATGAATTCAGTGGTCATATTCATCAAATGTTTGTTAAGTGTGAACATACCTTAAGGATTAAGGAGCTTGTCGAAATGTGATTATTTTTTTCTTAATAGCGGAGTTCAGTATTAGGCTTTCAAAAGTGCAAATGCAAAATATCGTAGCTCTTTTGTTAAATCCAACAACAAAATATACAAAGTTTCCCTTAGATTTCATTTAGTTGCAATGCTATTTTGCATTTGCTCTTTTGCAAGCCTAATACTGAACTCCGCTAATATCTCTTTTTGTCCAAATTTGGTCTAGTTATTATAACCGATTTAGAATCTTCAAACTGTTAAAGAATTTTAAATCGAGCTTCTTTATAAAGATTCGTTCTAACGAACATTGAAAGAAAACATGCAAATGTCGAACGCCGATTTCGCTTTCAAAAATTTTTAAAAATAAAGTTTTTTGTAATGGGGTTGTTACTGGGTGTGCACAATGGTTCTTTTAAGTCAATTAGAAGCGCAAGTTGGAATATTTAAAGCGGTGCCAATGAGCAAAATCAACACCAAATATCCTATAAAAGAGGATGCGCAGTGCTATCCACTTTATAATGCAGACTTTGTACACGTTAACATTAATTTTTTACCATGGTCCAATTAAAAGGTACGCAAAACTACAAAAGTACAACAATAAAAATTAAAAATGTTAAAGATGTGAAAAACAACCGCGTTTGTTTGTGTAAAAATGTTAAAGATTTAAAAAACAATTGCTACAAAAACAATTGCACGAAAAAAAACACAACTCTGGCAGGCGCTTCGCGCAGACCTAGTAATTGGACCAGGTTTTTTACCATAAATTCAGAACAATCTGACCTTGAGCCACTCCAGCTAAAAAAAGTACTGATTTGACCGGTGGTATCGGTACTTTTGTACTATATTTATTGAACTGTTAATTTATTGAACTGTTTATGGTTTTTTATCCAAATTTGTTGATATTTTAATCAGGCTAAAGTTCATTGAATTTAATTATACACACACCACAATAGAGGAGAGGGTATTATGCATTTGTGCTGATTTGTGTAACCCCTTAAAATGCTCCTTAAAGTATACCGATCGATTCAGAATCACTTTCTGAGTCGAACTAACGATGTCCGTCCGGCTGGCTGGCTGTCCATGTAACCTTGTGCGCAAATTGCAGCCCGCAATTTTGGAGATAATTTGATAAAATTTGGGACTAGATTCTTATTGGCACAAGGACCAAGCCTATTTAAAATAAGCCGAATCGTAGGACCACAAGGGACGATAGGAGGAAATTTCTTCCTCTCAGGAATTATCAAACCGATTTTAATGAAATTTAAAACATGGATAGAACCATATTTATATGGATACAAAAGGTATTCATTTTTTAAAAAATAGGACCACGAGGGGAAATAGGGGCAATTTCTGCCTCTTTAACCGATTTTAATGAAATTTAAAACATATTTAGATGCATATCTATATGGACACATAAGCTATACAGTTTTTCAAAAATAGGATCACAAACTTTTAAAACCGACTTTAATGAAGTTTATAAGCATAGATAAATCCACATTTATATGGACACATAAGCATGTATGTTTTTAAGTACTGTGGTGCTGGGTATCATATGGTCGGGCTTGACCGACTATACTTCTTAATTGTTTTCCTTAAATTATTTTTACGAAGAAAGGAAATAAATTAATTATTTTTTTTTTTTTTTTTTTTGATAATTTTTCATTCTTGACTGCACTAGGAACCGAACCCAGGTTTTCACGGACAGGTTGCCCCTACGTTTCGATTAAAGCCACTCAATCTCTTCAAAGGGGTTTGCCGTTTAACACTTACCGCCATTGACGACGGCTGACAGTCAATAGTCAAACATCTATCTTTTAACCAAATGGTATTTTAACCTTTGGTAGATCGAAATTTGTTTTAATGATTATCTATTTTAATTGATTTACATGTTCTTCCTTACTTCTGTTTTCGTACTTTTTATCAAGAATTTTCTTGAAGTCCAAAGTACATTTTTCTGTTTTTCCATGTTTTTGTCATTTATTTTCTTGTCGACTTTTTCTGCACAACTTGAAGGACAAATGTAAACTTAGAGCTTGTGCCCTAGTTGTTTACAATAATTAGAATTGTGGTTAATTAATTGAACTGGTTGTTCATTGAATTAAATTTTCATTAAATTATTTTTATGAAGAAAGGAATTTTACAACATGAAATAAATTATTTTTTTTTTTTTTTTTTTTTGATAACTTTTCATTTTTGACTGCGCTGGGAACCTAACCCAGGTTTTCACGGACAGGTTACCCTTACGTTTCGGTTGAAACCACTCAATCTCTTCAGAGGGGTTTTTGTAACCCAGATTATCAGATATTTAAGTAGCAAAATTGGATTGGAAGAAACTGTCCAGGCAATTGACCTTCAAATCTGTGCAATTTAACGTCTTTGACCTCTTTTTTGCAAGGGTAATGTGAAATCATTGGTTTAAGTAAACCAGATGACTTGGAAGGTAACATTTTTTTAAAAAATTTAACATTAACAAATTTCACAATATAAATTGATACTGTCCATGCAATTGATCACCAAATGTGTGCAACTTGACGTTCTTCAATAATTTTTTCGGGGCTTTAAGCGAACTGAAAAGCTTAATAGGTAGCATTGTAAGGACTATTGAGATATGCATCGAATGCTAGAGAGAAGATTAAAACTATACTATTATTATTTCATGAAACTGTGCAGATAATTGGCCACTATTTGATCGTCATTGAGTTACATGACCGAATTTTGACATTATAAAACCCTGGTAATTCGCGCATTGCTTCGAAACAGGAGCCTTAATATTCACAGATATTACAGAGCAAAAAAAGAAGAAAGCCGTGGCTTTTTTATTTAATTTTCTTTGTTTTTTGGCCAATATTAAAGTAGTTGTTTTATTTGTCAATATTATTAGACTTCCTAATCGTTTTATTCTTAAGAAATTTCTTATAAGTAATTTATTTCAAATCTGTATTAATGAAACTTTCTTGAATATTTAGAAATGCACCTGCTTTTTAAAATAAAAAAATCACGTGATTAAAATTGTACGCAAAATTTCAAGCCTGGTAACTCTAATCCCATGGTGGTTGAATGTTGTTGTCGTTATTGCTAACATTGTAATCCCTCTTCAATATGCAGCTTTGCAGCTCTCTATTAGCATTGAATTAAAACCGGTTAAGGCCTGATTTCGTACAAATGCGGTTGTAGTAGATTGTGGTGCTCTGCATTCTGGTGGATGACTAACGAAAGTGCATCATTGAAAAAAATGAATGAAATGTTTTAATGGGGGGAATTCTTTTTTTTCAATACAGTTGTTGTTGTGTTGTAAGGTGTTTAGTGTCTGTAGGTGATCAATGTCTGTTAAAGATCAACCTGTTTTTTTATTTTTTGTAACGATAATAATTGTATGTTACCAGGTTGATTTTGATTTAAATGCAGCAAACTTACTACTAAATACTACAAGTAGTAGTAGAAATTATTTTTTTGCCTCTATTTTAATTAATTAAATAATGACAGTCATCAGAATTAATTGCATTTTTAATATGACGTTAAACAATGACGTTAATAATTTTTATTTAAAAAAAAAAAAAAAACATTTCTAACAACAAATTTTAATTTACTCAAATGCATTTGTATGCAAATGACTTTTAATTTCATTTGAACTCTAAAGGTGGGCTTTGAATATTCCTTAACGGAATTTCCTAGGAATTTTAGTATTACATGATTCATTGAGTGTTTTTTTTTAGTATAACAGATATTTTAACATTTTAAACGGATTCTTTCCACCCCTGATTTCTTTTATAACGCGTTTGTTTAAAACTTAAGTTGTTTCTTTGGAACTATTTTTCTTTTCATTTCGTTTTACCATCTTGAAAAAATAAAATGCACCTTTTGCGCGCTTTTTTGCTTTATCATTCATTATTTTTACTTTATCTGTTTTTCTTTTGCATTTGTTTTTAGTATTGAAGAAAAAAACAAACACCACCTTAGGCATTTCCTCCTTTTTTTTAATCTTTTCGTTCAACCTTTTCAGCAACTTGCAACACTTTTGTGAAGATGGTAATACAAGTTCCAAGTATTTTGTGAATTATTCGTAATATGTAGCACGAAGTGTTGAAAAAGCAATCAAATTATTACATTTCAAACTTGTGCAATTAACATATCTTTATTGAAATATATTTCAAGGCCAGCCACGATTTTAGCCAATCTAAGGCCTGGTTATTCTGAATCGTTCGAAAAAATTGGGAGTAGAATGGACCAAGGTTTGGACTTGAGTATTTTATTAGCTAGCTCTTCAAAACCACAAAGTTATATAAACACCGCTATTTAGATATAAACTAATCTATTGTGTGCCACGCTCACCTCTTAATCCTGCCGAAATTTTTATCGGATGTAGTGTATTGATAATCAAAATGCTTTGGCTTTTGCCGTTCGCCAGATTATAAAAAAAAGAAATAAGGGATTTTGGGTTAAAATTAGAGGCAGCCGTGGTTTTTTTGCTCATATCTCAGACATTTATGGACCGATCTGGCAGAATTTCAAAAGCATATCTAGCATAAATATATAGCAACCATGCCCCCATCATATCTGGAGTCTTCGGTAAGCCTATTTCAACAGACGGACGGACAGACGGTCAACCGGATATGAACTTCTCTTCTCATAAGTATCCAGAATATACATAAAATCAATATTGTGGAACTTACAAACTATATATACCTTAGATGAAGAGTATAATTATCGTTTTATGTTTTAGGGGTATATTCTATACGTTTTTCATGGTAGTTCACTTTAAGTGATTCTTTTTATATTTCCGCCAGTCATAATGCAGGAGACTTATAAACCCACCAAATACTATAGTAGATTATCAGCCCAATTATGAATAAGAACTCCCCGGGAGTTTTCTCCCTTCTCCCATTTTCCCTATGTAAATTTAATTGTAAAAACGGGAAAAGGGAAAACACTGCCGGGGAATTTGTATTCATAATTGGGCTGTATCACTAGGGTTTGGAATGCATTTAAATATGTTGTTTCGAAGTTGCGTCTTCTTAAATTAAGAAGTTGCATCGTTTGTGTTTCAGTTTGCGTCGCATGGTTTCGAAGTTGCATCGTAAGTGCTTCGATTTGTGTCGTTGACATAAAATTGTTTGTAAAAAACTAAAACAGAAAAAGGGGATTTCCCGTTTAAGTCTAATGCAAATATGTATGTATGTGAGGTAGTAGTAGTTTCGAATTACATTTGCTGAAGTGAAGTATTTTGAAACAATGAGTCAAAAAAGCAAATTAGTTTGAAACAAAAACTACACATTTTGGACTAGCCCCTGCTACAATAAAATCCATTTGTTGTTCCAGAGACGACAAAATTGACAAAATGTAAAAACCGCAACATCGTTACAACATTAACAGGTTACAAAAATGAGACGTCCTTTTATAAAAACAGGAGCTACTTGTTATCATTTGGATTGAAAATCAACGGAGAATGCCCTTGAAACAAATGGTAATTGCAAAGAAAGCTTTAACTTTATTTGAAGATCTAAAAGAAAATTATCGGTTACCAAGTCTATCAATAGAAAATTTATTTTTCCAACTATAATTATGTATGAATCTCGGAACCAATTAAATGAAAATAAATAGACATGTATTAAAAATCGTGTTTCGGTTTGCGTCGTTTTTATTTGCGTCGTGTTCACCCAGTCCCAATTAGCAACGCAAGCCGGAGTATTGCTTTTAAAAATTAAAAAAATATGCAGTTATTATTTAAAGAAAAACTGACATTGTTTTTACGTTATTGGTTTTATTTTTCTTAAATTTTGACATGCATTTTAATAGAGTGAAGGCCAAAATAAACCACACAAATTGCTTGGCGAATATGTAAAAATTTACGTTTGTACAAATATTTTGTGTTGCTAATTGGGGTGTTTGCTGTTTAGACAAACATTTGAAGCATGATTGTCAAACTTTTTGTGGTCTCATGTGCTAAATGTAGTCATTTTGCAGATTCAAGACACTGAAGTAGAAGCATTAAAATCATATCATAAATTCAAATTTTTATAGCAGTTTTGTTTGCAACAAAACAGCTTTAACCCAATCTTTACTTCAAATATTTTTCCTTTATTATATACATATATATTTCTCCTCCATTAAAAAAAAATATCGAGCAAAACTGCCACAGCACTATCGTCATCTGCATTCATTGAAAGCAAAACAAAAATGAAAGGAATATGTTTGTGTTGCTTATTGGCGAATGCAAAACAGAAACAAAGTGTGTGTTTGCCAAACCATTTGTATGGTATATTTTGCCCTTTATAATTAAAAGGTTTCCACCTATTACTTATTATACTAATTTTTAGTTATTAAAGTTTTCTAGAACAGTGGATACAAAATCCGTTACTTCTTAGTTTGTTTAAATCAAACTATAGATATATTTACTAATCCAGATCAAGAAAATACTCAAAAGAATTTGAATTTATTTACTTAGATTTCCCTTAGTTCAATTAAATATTACCGGTTTTGCTTGAAATCGAGCAAGACAGCATTACATTGTAAGGCTGTGTTTTTGAGATCTCAGCTAAACTCGGTTAAGTTAATATGAAAACAAATTTGTGCCGCCATTACCAATTTTGTATACAAAATTTCGACGGAACAGCTAAGTTTTGCTTAAAATGTTGGTCTTTAATGAAATGATAAAAAAAAATCACATTTCGCCGGAAAATCCGAGGTTCAGACTACGTTAAGCTAAGTTTAAAATTAATTGACATCTCAAAAACCTGGCCTGAGAATTTTATTTATTATACAGTAGTTTTGACTTAACTGCCTTTTATTTACGTGCACTTTTGACTTAACTGCACAAAATTGATAATTTTTGGCATTATTCTTTAAAATCCCATACAAATTCCTTTTTTAAGTGCACTTTCTTTACCTGCACATTTAAGATAAGTGCCCAAAATTTTTGGCATTTTAAAATTATTTTCATACAAAAAATCCAAGTTAGCTGCACTTTGACTTAACTGCCCAAATTACATATTTTCTGCAATTATTCTTTAAAATCCTTCTTTACGTGCATTTTCTATACCTGCACATTTTTCATATTTTTGGGCAGCTTTAAAATATTTTCATATAAAACATCAAAGTTAGCTGCACACATGAAAAAACATGGTGGCCACTTTTTCACATAAATATCTAATTTTAGCTGTTTATAAAAACAAAAATCGCAAACAAGTCAAGTTGTTTGCATATACCTACATTTATGCATATGGGTTGTGGTTACAGCAACTTTACCATGATTATATGAAAGGAATAGCAAATCTTAGGTCTGGAACAGAATAAAGTAGTTGTATATAGTAGTATTTGAAGCTGACAAATACTCTGTAGCGCAACAAAGTTCAAAATTTCGATTTTTGCGCTTCAACGGCAACGACTACTACAACTACGTATTCTGTTGACACTACTTTGAAACTGCCGTTTTTAACTTTTGACAGCTTGCAGCGCTATTCTTAACGTTGTACTACAGCGACTTTTCTGTTCCACACTTTGTTGTTACCAATTTGGCTATCTCGTTCTTTATAAACATGCATAACAAATGACTAGAGATTATTTGAACGTCATTGTTATTAGCAATTTATAATAAAAACGTTGTGACTCCTCTTTTAAACACTTTACTTTAGCTGCACTGTTATGCAGGTAACCACCATTGCGTACCTGCACATTAAGGCAGCTAAAAACATTTAAGAAAATCGTGCAAAGGAGATTGTGCAGCTAAATCAAAATTACTGTATTATCATTTTGTTTTTGGACCGTTCACTTCACTTTTCATTTTCCAGAGTAGCAAAAAACCCACTTGCGTTCAAAATTTTCACCAAAAGTGTATATTATTTTTTATCACTTCCAATTAATAAAGCATTTTAATTAATTGTTCCGTTAGCGTTTAGTAGTGGACCACAATTTTTATTAAATACGGAATTAATTTTTGACTTAGATGAGAGCAGATGTGGAAACAGATTTACATGAGCATCACCATTTTTGGTCTTATGTCAGTCATGGTGGATCTTAACCACTGGGGGTACTGCATTGGAATTGTCCGCAGCTTCTGTTAGATAGCAACAACACAAAGATATAAACCGTCCCCACAATTCGAACCTTCCACAAGTGAAAAGCTCTCTTGCAATTCGGGAACACTCTCCCACCCGCGGTATAGTTTTAAAACACAGCCGCTAAGTTAGGCGGGGGCAAAACTAAGGAGTGTTACGGATCTTATATAAACTTTAAATTGACAACATTATTGTCTAAACAAAAAGCTGAAGGTCCACAGGTTATGTCAAAAAAGTATAATCAGTGTAACTGTATTGACAAGTTACAAAGCAAACGCGTGTAATTAATATACGTTTCGAACGCATGAAGAAGGTTTACTTATACTTTTGCATGCGTCTGGAGAAAAGATTAAGAAAGTATGATAGCCCTTGGGTTACGGCTTTAGGTTTGCGTTTCAAAATTGTAAGACTATTTTGCGTGTTTTTGTTAGTCACACGAAAAAGCAAACTTAATAAATAATTTAAACTCATCTTCTGATTTTTCTGCGAACTTAGGAATTTTATTTCCGAGAAGAATAAGAATCCATTATAAATATGATATTTTAAATTCTGCTATTCTCTGAAACTCACATCCATAATATTCCCGCGTCTTTAAAACCCACCACACCAAAACTTTTTTAAAAAAGGTACATATGTGAATATGCAAAAATTCTTAATTTTACCAAAGAAAAAAAAATCCAACGCGTTTCTTAAACAAATTATGCATTGATCTCATCATCATCATGATCCCACGCCGCCATAGAGACGTTGAAATTATACACCCAGTTTAAATATAAAAATTATGACCTGCTTAAAAAATGTTAAGAAAAATAATAATAAAAAAATAAACGACGAAAATAAAGAATAAAACGTAAGCAGTCCAGAAGAGACTCTTATTTACCACATCCCTAAGTCACCCAAAACAAAAAAAAACTAAAGAAAGAGATTCTTCATACATATGTATACAATTCAATATTCAGTTTTGCTTGACCGCTGAGCAGCAGACGATAGAGCCTTTAGTGGTGTTGTTGTCGTTCTTGTTGCTGCTTTTTTATTTACGATCTTGGTTTATGGGTTGCTGATGGCGGCTACATAATGATCATGCACACTGCTACAGAGAAGTGTTTAACTTGGGAAACCGCGTGGGTTCTTGAGAAAAAAAATAATAATCAAACTACAACATTAAAATAAGAACAACAAACACTTAGTGGCATTGTTAGTATAAGTATGAATCTATGAAGCAAGCCAGCCGAACCGATCACTCTTTCAAGCCACCCCACGCTTTATTAAAAAATTAAAGAAATTTTGTGCGAACGAAAATATTTTAATGAGAGGCTTTATGCTCTTTTTAGAGAAAGAAAATAACAGATTTAATGATCTCTTCTCGAAGAGTTTGAGAAAACAGGATTGCCAATGTTTAAAAAGAAAAGGTTTAGTATCAGGAGAAGCTTAGTTAAGGGGAACTTACAGGGTAAAGGCAGTGAGTACTAGAACCAAGGTTCCTAAGCTAAACATTTTTTCAATCTCTTAAATAAATGTTCTTGCAAAGGCCCACACTCGTTCATAAAGAATAATTTCGCTCTATATTCTACTACTCAAGTCGAATTCATGTAAACGGTGGTTGCATATTACAATACGTACAACAACAAAAACACAACATTGTATTTTATTTGTTGCTTTCGTTGGTCGATATGTCAAAAACACCAGCAACTTTTGACATTTCTCTGTATATGTAATAAAAAACCTTGCTACTACCTTTTCGCCCCACATTTCTACCGGTGACCCAAACTTCCTTGACTTTAATTGTACTTTCATTACGTTAGATCAGTCCAAGTTGAGCCATCGTGAAAAGACCCATTACCCCGAACTGTTGAAAAACCATAACGTACTAAACTATCGAAAAGTGGGAACGTATAGTAATAAGGATGAAGGGCGGAGCCAGCCTTTGGTAAGCGGAGGGTTATACAAAGGGTGGTCCAACCATGATGTTAGTTGTAAATAAAACAAACACCTTTCAGAGATATCTTAATAATTTGTTATTATTATAGAAGGATATATGACAATTATGTGTGAAACAAAATATCGGCTAAATGTTTGGCACGGCTTCAGTGGCATACCTCTGTCCATTGCCCATATTTTCAATAACTCTGAGACATAATTGAGGATCAATGTCGTTAATGCGCTGAATTATCTAATCCTTTAGCTCTCGAATTGTTCTTGTCTTATTGACGTACACTTTTTCTTTTAAATGTCCCCAAAAGAAAGAAGTCCAACGGTATAAAATCACATGATCGTGGCGGCCAATTAACATCGTCACGACGTGAGATAATATGGCCAATAATTTTCTCGTGCAAAAGAGCCATTGTTTCGTTGACTGTGTGGACAGCGGCACTATCCTGTTAAAACTACATATCGTCCAGGTCCACATCCTCAATTTCTGACCACAAGAAGTCCGTTATCATCTCGCGATAGAGACCTCCATTCACGGTAACTGCTTGGCCGACCTCATTTTCGAAGAAGTACGGCCCGATGATGCCGCCAGACCAGCGGATGCATCGGCTTTTCAACAATTCTCAAAAGACCCGGTTTGCCGAAATTTGTGCACAATTCTGCCGATTGTGGCCACATTTGCTCGAATATGCTGACAAAAAAAGAATTGAACGAAATTAATTTTTATTTGAACGCCCATTTTCGTAAAAGGCTTCAACAATCTTAACGCGATGCTTTATTGTGTACATCTCCATAGTTGAATTTGTCAAACACTGAAACAAAGAAATGTCAAATTAAGTTGACTTTAAGGAGTGACTCACAATTATGATTGGGCCACCCTTTAAAAGATGAAGAATTTAAGAAATTACTTGATTAAGAATTATGTCAATTAGATAAAGATATTGTAGAATGATTAGAAAATTTTCTATTACTTTTAAAAGAAAAATATTGAAAATCAAGGCAAATGGATGCAACTTAATCAAAGACATCAAAAGCCAAACTTTAACAATAGAAATGCACGATTCTTACTTCGGAATGTAATTAAGGATGAAGAATACCTCTAGTTTAATCTAAGCGCCAAGTAAAATATTAAGAGCAGGGCAGGTGAACAAATTTTTCATTGGCTTAAGATGTTTCTTAGTGGAATCAAGAGATGTCTTATTTTAAACACGTCGTGTTGCTGGACTGGGGAAATTCTATTTGAAAAATAGTTAAAAGGTAATATTACTTTAGTGGCGTTATAGAACAAAGGCTTTCCCTCTATCTCTCTCTATCTCTCTCTCTCTTTCTCACCGTCGTTTTGTATCGTTTGATCCAAGACAACATAAATGGAATATGCAATAAAGGCTCAGTTAGCCGAGAGCAACAGTTACTTAACCTAACCGTAAAAAAGTAAGACTAATCTATTTCTTAAGCTGGGATCACACGATTGCCGCAAATGCACCAATATGACACAATTTTGATTGTGCTTTATTGACGCACAATAATAAAATTGCACCAATGAAATATTCTGAAATCACACGATTGCCCTGTTTTTTACAAATGTAATTGCCGCTAGTTGGTACAAAGCGAAATGGGTACAATAATTGCCGCAGAACAGTTGAATAGTTTTTTTTTTTAACATTTTTTAAGAAAAATATATGAAATTCTAAAAACTAAACAAAGCAAAATTCTATTTTGAAATATATCAAGAAATAGAGAATATTTCTATTCAAATTTTTGTGGCCAATTTCAACAATTATATTTAAATATCAATTCATATTAAATACATACATATGTACATATCGTTACCTAAAACGCAAAAGGCCCTAACTAACAAAAAATAAAAAATCGACTTTTTCATGAAATCTGATGAACTGCATCAACACTAATGTCCACAATAAATTTTGGAATGTTTCAAACAAAATTAGAGCTTTTATTAACAAAAAACAAACGGCCCTATCTACAAAAGACTATATGAATACACGCTAAAAGACCTTACTAACAGTTTGTATATTATGCAACATTGTCAATTGTCAAAACAACTGGTAGGTTTTACAAGAAAAATAGAAGGAAAATAAATTATAAGCAGTTTTAGGCAATTTATCAATTAACATTTTGAATAGTAATTTGCTTCTCCTGAAAAATTTTCAAAATGTTAGATAGGGCGTTTTGCGTTTTAGGTAACGATATAGTTTTTCATATAATTTAATTTTTATTTGCCATGAAATGTATTCGTTTAAATAAATTTATTAAAAAAAAGCAAATATTGGCGCGTATTGTGTTGTTTGATTGCCGCACAAGAACACAATAAATATTGGTACATTATTGTTATTTTTATTGACGCGCGGTTGCATATCAAGTGGTCACACGATTGTCGCACCAGGGTTGCATTTTATTGGTGAAAGTAAGCACAATATTGTCCTCGATTGGTACATGAGCCATTTCATTGTGCAGTCACACGATTGGGTTAATAAAAAGTAAGAAAATTGGTGCATTGCGGCAATCGTGTGATCCCAGCTTTACAGATTGAAACGTTACATCAACGCGAATTGACTAGAAGGTGGGGTCAAGTCAACATATGGTGTTTTTTTTTCTGTGGTCGAGTTGTCAAAGTTTGTATACAAACTAGATTTTTATGTAAACAAACCTATTTTTTTACTAGCAATATTTTTGACAACCCAACCACAGAAGCAGTGTTGTTGTAGAGTTGACCGCACCTTCTAGTCAATTCGCCTTGCGTTACATCTTGCTGCTAACTGTTATCGTTATAATTGTTTTACATACAATAAAATGAAGCAGCTGATTTGCAACGTTACTGTTACTCCCGGTTAACTGAGCCTTAAGCCTAATTTGTTTCAGTCATCAAGTCCTTATTCTGCTAGTCGAAATAAAAAGAGCGTGCGAAATTAGTAGTGCTTATTTCTGATCAGCAAGGACAAATTGGCATTTTCAATTCAATTGGCATGCTAAGCATATTGTTCAACATCATAATCAGCCTTAAGTGCTACAGCACGGTGTGGGCCGCAACCTCGTTCACTTTCTTCTTCCAGTAGGATCTGTCTTGCGCAGCATTCTTCCAATCTGGTTTTCTGCAATCTTTTTCGACACCATCAAGCCATCTTGATCTTGGTTTGCCTCTTGCTCTGGTTCTGTATAGAGTAGCATTCATAATTCTGTGTTGAGCTCTATTCTGGGGCATTCTGGTTACGTGTCCTACCCATCTTAATCTTTGAACCTTTTAAATTTCACCACGTCTTTACCTTCGATTATATTGTCGACCTCTCGGTTGCTTCTTTTAAGGTAGCCTTTGTCATCTTTGTGTTTTGGGTCGTATATTCTTCCTATTATTTTTACTTTTAAGGATTCTTAGGTAAAGCTTTAAATTATAGCCCTTGCCACAATGAAGATAGGCATCATCCATTCACCTTTACCCGAAATTGTTTTATGTTTATTTGATTTTAAAATTTGGTTTTTCTAGAAAAGTTATTAATGGCGTTTACATTTAAGATTAAAATAAAATTAAAAATAGATATTTCATAAAATTTAAGAGCTTTCAGATAGAAAAATATACCTTTATATGCCGTGGAGGAACTGTGGCATATTTTATTTTTCAAACCTATTCCTAAAAAAAAAATTGGCTGAGAATATGTTTCTCAATCAGGAGGGCAACACTGTTTCTCTCACACATAATTTCTTTGTTTTGTTTCTCATTTCAATGACGTACGCATGCACAAGGCAAGTGGGTTGATTGTTGTTTTCTGTGCTGTTGTTGTATTGGATGCCCCGTTTTTTTCAGTCGGTGCCATAATTGTTGTTGTTGTTGTTTTTTTAGTTCCAAACTAACTTGCAATTTTTTGTTGTCCGGTTATTTTAGTGTGTTTACCTAAATATACAGCATATGCATGAACACTCATGATCATAATAATAGGTATGCTTCTTAAGCAAAACCAATCATTTCTATAAAAAAGAAATACACATTAACCATTAACATTAAAAAACCATTTCATTTGTTGATCATAATAGTAGTACATTACAATGGCGCTTAAAAGCGCATAACGCGCTTAATACCAACAGCCTGGCTCACGATGTCGACCGCTATCGTTCGCTTGCATTTTTAACGACAAGGAGCTGATTTACGGCCCACTTACAATTTTCAGCATTACAAGTCTATCGACAATGCAAGCGAACGATAACGTAAGAGTGTTCATTAAAATTTGTGGCCACCTAAGAAATATTGTGCGAACTAGTGCTGGGATACTATCGGTATTTTCTACTAGCGATAGTTCAGATTTCACTATCTTTATATCGATATTACTATCGACTGAATGTTTGTACTTTTATTATTTTTTTTTATCAGACTATATACAGTTCGTTGTTTTTATCACTTTATTGAACGTATGAGACGTATGTATACATAGACTTGACTGACTGATTTTCTTCACTTTGCTTTGGAAGTTTTTTATTATTATCGTTATTTTACAGTTATTTTTATTATTTATTGGGAACAAATTTTTTTTGTTTGTTTAGAAGACAGCTTACAAGACAATGTCGCTCATATTGTCGTGCTTAGAAGCTGATAGAGGACACCTAACAAGACACTGTCGGTCATGTTGTCGTGCATACACTTTAATACAGGACAGCTTACAAGACACTGTCGCTCATACTGCCGTGTATAGTTGTTGATAGAGGATACCTTACAAGAAAATGTCTGTCATGTTGTCGTGGATAAGCTTTGACAAAAGACAACTTGTAAGACAATGTCGGTCATGTCGTCGTTTATTAACTTCTTTAAAAGACAGTGCACTAGACAATGTCGAGTATTTTGTCGTCCACGACATTTTCCTCAAAATTGTCTTCCAGAAATCCTAAGTGATAGAGGACATGTCGTGCATAAATCGTTGACGACAATGTCGTCGACGGCAGTTTGGCCAACAGGGTATATACGCACGTTATTTTAGATGACAGTTTTTTAAAAATTGATAAGTACCTTTCTAAAGGAACCGAAGTAGCAGGGACTATAACATATTCTATTGCAACTTTAAATAATTTTCTAAATTAGAGAATCTAAATGAGAATCAAACTCAACCCAAAAAGGTAATCAATCTAGCGGGCTTATCCTCTAATGGTCGTTCATTGTTTTGTCCTATGCTCGCTATGGCAATTGCATTTGGATTTGCATTTTTTTTTACAACATTACAAAAATATTTGACATTTCAATCCCTATATAAACATGTTGTTTGTATTCATTGCTGTAATTAAGCGCGAATTAATAATTGCCAGTAAAAGTTTGCTGCAAAAAACTGTGTGTGTATAGCTGCTGTTAGATGTCTGTATTTTAAATAATAATAATATCGATATTGATATTTTTACTATCGACATTTTAAGACTATTGATAATATCGATATTACTCTCGATAGTTTCCCAGCACTAGTGCGAACACAAATGTCAAAATCAGTCATTTGTGTTGTGGTTGTCGACAGAGGCATTTTGTTAAAATATTAAACGAAATTTTTCTTTATAAACCAACACTAAATTTTTTTTATAATTACATTTTTTTGTTTACTGCTTTGTCTGTTATTTGTTTACTTCTTTGTTTTCTATTCTGCTTTGTAGCACAGAGTTGTATTTTTATGGCTAATGCTATGTTCACACTTGGATTTTTTAACATCTCGAACGTGATTAAGCTCTAATCACATCAAAATCGAGATGATAATCCATACATTAAGGTCTTCTATGACCAAAAAATCGTGTAATGTATTTAAAACGGATTTTCGAATTTCCGGGCCCCTTGAAATTTTTGAATTTTTCGAAAACCCGTTTTACATACATTGTACGATTTTTTGGGCTTAGAAGACCCCTAGTGAAATTTGATGCAGAAAATATTCGTAGAACATTGTAACCCTCTAAAGTACAGTTATTTGTCTTATAGTCTTTAAGCTCAGAAGTACATTTAGTATATTTTTTTTAACTTGTACCAAACGCCTTTTCAAGAAATTCAAAAATTTCAATGCCCGAAATTTCGAAAATCCGTTTTAAATACATCACACGATTTATTGGTCAAAGAAGACCCCTAGTGAAATTTGATGCAGAAAATATTTGTAGAACATTTTAACCGTTTAAAGTGCCGTTTTAGCATACTTTTGAGTAAGAGTTGGGAAGAAGGACCAAAGTTACCCCTTAAAATGAGAGTTAGAGGGATAATTAATTCTAAGAAAAGAATCGCCATAAGCACTCTACTTTCATATCGCGTTGCAAGTGTTGAGGCTGGCGGCGATGACCCGAATTTTGTTGCACTGTGTAATATAAGTGACTTGTTGTCTATCGGCATCGTGAGCCAGACTGTTAATATTTAATAAGCATTAGTTATCAATATAGCAGCCTTTAATTTTTACCAGTATCTGCATTCTCTTTGGCAACTATATGTTATTTGTAATCAGGTTTCTGGTGTTATTTCGTACCAAGACTTCTTAGCTTTTTTCACAAATCGTTCTTATTTCCATAAATTTCGTTGCTTAACTTCTTCTTGAGTTCATCCGAAAGGTTTTCGATGGGGTTGATTGGTTAGGCCAGCTTAAAAGATTAACATTGTCCCCAATGAACCAATTCTTGAACAACGTTGAAGTATGCTTTGAGTCATTGTTTTGTTGAAAAATCCAAAGCAAAGGCTTTTTGTTCCTTTTATTCAACTACATTTTCACAAAAATGTTGTATCCCTGCGATCAAAAATGGCGACTTTATTAAAGAAATTCAAACGCCAAGTAAACCTTGTTGTTATTGATTTTGTAAAGTTTTTTTACTTCTCCTGTAAACTTTTAAAAAGTGTTGTTACGTTATTTTGTATTTTAGGTGACGTACATCTCCATCTTTATATGGGAACATAAAATCATGCAAAATATCGCGCTACCTTATGGGATTCATCATACTTTCTATGCGAAATATTGGACCAACATGCTCCATTCCAAGAGAAATATCC
The DNA here is from genome assembly GCA_963931875.1 of Pollenia griseotomentosa. Classification (NCBI taxonomy): domain Eukaryota; kingdom Metazoa; phylum Arthropoda; class Insecta; order Diptera; family Polleniidae; genus Pollenia; species Pollenia griseotomentosa. The sequence continues at coordinate 132,607,795 of OZ007564.1, forward strand.
CTATACCCCGACATGTCGAACGTGTCTTTAGTAGTCATTACCAAACCTTTTTTTTTTTTTTTTTTGTTTCATAACAAAATTTTACAAATTCGCTCATAAGAAAACGTTAATTTAACAGTAATTGCCATTTGAAAATAAGTTTATGTTGTGTACCTTATATTATGATCATGGGTGTACATATACACATATGTACATATTTGTAAGTATGAAATACATATATGCATCTATTTACTCGTATATTTGAGAAGTATGTATGTGTGTTTTTACAAATGTTGTATATACTAAATAATGTTGTTGTTTTGTTTATTATTGTTGACTTTTGTTTCCCTTTTATTCTCCCATTCCCTTTTGAATTGATCTTTCAGTTTTATCTTTTAAAATGTAAGGTGGTTGTGGCGGCTGGTTGATTGTTTTTGTAAGTGTTGTTGTTGTTGTTATTTTAAGGCAAATGTTGGGTTGCCTGATCTGGCCCAAGGCCCATTGAAAAGGTCTGCGCAAGAAGCCTGATGTTCATTGTTTATGTTCTTTTTAGTTGTCAACATGTGCATGTATACGTTTGTGGTATGCCACACATACACGTTTTTTCCTTTTGCTTTGTATATGTGGTAGTAAATTTTTGACAACTAAAAAGAATCGGTTTTTGTTTTTGTACAAGTAAGCAGACCTAATAGATGGGCCTTGATCTGGCCTAGCGAAAGTATGATTGTCGGGTATGGACGTTTGGGCGGTTGGTCGGTCGGTCGGTTGGTCGTTAATCTGGCCTGGCCTGTGTGTTGTTGCTTTTTGTGCGGGGTGTTATACGGTGTTTTTTGGACTTTGTTGTTGTTTAGGCTGCCCAGCAAGCACTTAGTGTAAGTGTGTGTTATTTGTAGTTGTTGCTGTTGTTATCTTTTTTTTAGCAGAGAAAAAAACTAAAGGCGACGCCACCAACTAATGTGAAAATAAAATACAAACAGAAAACGAAGTAAAAGCAACACAACAACAACAAAAAAAACAACCACCAACATACCCATACACACCACTCACTCCAACCAGTCTCAACTAACCATCCATCCATCCCAAACACCAATTCTGAGTAACGATACAATGCTTTTTTAATGATCAGTCTGTAGGAATTTTTCAATGTGAACGGTTGTAAATGGGACGCATGTAGCGGGTGTTTTTCAAAAAAAATTCTAAAAAGTGTTAAAAACTGCAAGCGGTTTTTTTAAATAAAATACCTATGAATAATTTATAAGAAAAAGATTTTTTGAAAAAATCTTAAAATTTAAAAATACTATAAAACGTGTCTTCAAAAAACTTAATTAAAACAAACATTTATTGAAAACATGCTTAAATTTGTGATTAATTTTCATTGACTTTGATTTTTTATAAAATATAATTTTTTGGGAAAATAATTGAACTCCCTTTGTTCTTATTGTTTTTTTTGTTTTTGGAGTATCGGTACCTTTATTTCATAAAACAATAGGTAAGTTTTATTAGTTGTTTCAAAAAAAATAAACAGTTATTAAATAAATTTGAGTACAAAAAAAGGTGACCAGTTTTAGTTAATATGTATTGTAATTCAGATTCAGAGTTTAATTGTTAAATCCCTGCCCCACAGTGTTGGCATTTAAGGATTTTTAAAGCTAAACTAAGCATGCTGACAAAATGCATTTTTACATTAATTTTTTGGAAGAAAAAAAATTTTTACGGATTTAAATTTATTTATTGCAAGAAAATTATCTATTATTAAAATTCTTATTAAAGCCGAATAAAGAATAGTTAGATTTTTATAATCATGATTTTAAAAAAAGTGTGTTTTGGAATTTAAAATCTGTGCTAAATTTGAAAATTTTTATTACCTTTTTCTTTATTAAAATTCGGAAAAAGACACCTTAAATTACAGGTTTATAACTCGAAGAAAAAGAACATTTTAGTTTAAATTTGTTTGACATTTTCAGCACTTTATGCAATTGACATTCCACTGATGTGACAATAAATAGCAACAAAGCATGAATCAAAGAAACAATATTGCGAATTGCGCAGGTCCGTTATTTTTGTGTGTGACGTAGAAATAGACTTTGTGTATGTGCATTTTTGTGTGTCGTACATTTTTACAACAAACACTCATATTTAGTCTATGATGACGTAGATGCGCAGTAAAAAATTTTTTTGTACGGCTGAGTTCGCAATCTTGTTTTTTTGATTCATGACAACAAAGTACAAATAAAGAAACACACCGTCTTCACGAGCCATTGCTCTGTTCAAAAAACAAACAATTTCTTGTACACACATGTGTTATTATTGTTCAAACAGATTTCTCACAAATTTCTTCACACAACGATGTCTAGCATTACTGCAGTATTGCCATACATAAATAAATACCATCTTGATTGTTGTTGTTGCTGCTTAAATGGATTTTCGTGTGGCGGTAATGCTGGAAATGTTTTGTCATGTGCAAACAAAACAATGCCACGCTAAGACAGTGTGTAAAGAAGTGTAAACATGACGTTTTCACTTGACAGTATTGTCGCGACAGTAACAGTTCATGACAACTATAAGTATTTTCTTACTGGCATGACTCATAACAGTAGTGTCAAGTGTAAACGCTATGTTAAATAGTCTAGTGACTAGACTCTAGTGTTTTAAAAAGGTGGCCAGATAAATGATTAATAAAAAAATAAATATTTGTCTAACAACTTTAATTTAAGTTTTATCCATTAAAATTGTCATGCATAAAAATTTATTTCATAGGTTTTTTAAAATATTAAATTCTGTGGCATTTCGACAAAACATCTTAAGTCAAGATAAGATAGCAAAAAAGTTTTAAAAAAAAACTCGGTAAAAAAAATCATTTCTATTAAAAAATAAAATAAACCAAACCAAAATTAAACAAAAACTTCGTTTGTAATACAAAATTTTAAAAACGTAAACAAAAATGTTGTTGAATGAAAGTTCGTATGATTAACAACATTTTTTTCAACTTCTTAAATTTCACTTAAGATGTTTTGTCAAAATGCCACAGAATTGTATGCCTATTTTTCTTATTATGGAATTTTTTTTTTTAATTTTCAAATTAGAAAATTTAATTCATACACAAATTCAGTTAAATGCCATTAAAGATACTGAAATATTTGCCTGAATCAATTACAAACTTTATAATTTTTACATAATGACCTTTGACCTCTGGTAAACAGTTAATTAAAAGTAAAACATTTGAAAAATTCGAAATTCTTAAATTTTTTGTTCACAACTTTTTAAAGAATAAATTCTTTTTTAACAATTCTTCAAAAAATAGTTCATGATTTTTTTTTTTTTTTTCTCTTGAACAAAAAATTCACTTGCCAATACGGGGGAAAAATATAGCATTTCCTAGGACATTCGAACCATTTTCAGTGGCGTTTTTCGTATTCTTAATTTCTTAAAGTGCAAGAACCATCCCACCAAAAACATATATATTTTGAGTCTATCGAGATAAAATTCAATAGCTGGGGGAAAATTGAGGCATTAGATATCGATTAATATCACAGTACAATTTGAATGGAAATTTTGATTGATATAGAATGCCGTAAGTTGTCCATTGTCCACGGAGCAAACAAAATGCCTTATTAAAAAAAAAACAAAATATGTAGTAATTTTTTTAGAAAATACGGTTATCTTTTGTAGAGGAGACGCAAAATACTCTCAACGATCGTATGTCAATATGTTTTCGTAATAAATATAGAAAAGCCGCATTTGGCCAATGTCCTTAACCTAGCATTGACTCATGAAAGTATTTTCTTAAAAGTCGCAATTCACTCAAATTTTTTTTACAAACACGCCTACAATTTTTGTACTTTTTACCAATCGTCTGTTTCTTCGATTTTTCGTTGATAATACGTATACATACTCTACTTGCAAGCCAGTACTTTCATGTGTAAACCCCAGGTAAAGTCATAAGGTATAACGCGAAACATAGGCCAAATTCAATCGGATCTATGAGTAGTTAAAATGTTCTTTCGCATTCGTGTTATTCTATGTAAACGATGCGTAAATGGCAGGTTCATATGTCGCAAAAACATACATATCGTTAGTCTCATGTAGAAAAGCCCTTATGCACATAATTGCAACTTTACAAGAGAAGGTAAAAACACAGTAGGAACTGTATGTACCAAAACTTAAAATTGCTTGTAAGCCTCTTATTTTTGATATTATGAAATTAGAATCACTAAAAAATCTCAATTCGAAAAATATGGAGTTAGAGCCTTTCTACATGAGACCATCGATATGTAAATACATTGGGCATTAAAAAGTTTGCTTGTTTTGTATTAAAAATGGAATATCACTTTATGTTATATGAAATGTCCTAAGAACAGTTATATTAAGATATGAGTGACCATCTACACAGAGTAACAGTAACGTTGTAAATCAGCTGTTTCATTTTGTTGTATGTAAAACAATTAGAACGCTTATATTTAGCAGTTAGATGTAATGTCTCAATCTGTAAGAAATAGATTGGTCTTACTTTTTTACGGTAAGGTTAAGTTACTGTTACTTCCGGCTAACTGAGCCTTAAGAGTTCTAGGTAAATTTATTAAGACACTCCAGGTCAACTACTGGGTTAACCAATCTAATATTTAATTAAGATTTTGTAATATTCGATTGAAAACAACAAATAACACTAAAAAAAGCCAAACAAAATCTTTGGGGTATAAAGTCCCCCTAAACGGCAAACGTTGTATTTACAAATGTAATACATACCTACGTACACATGTATGTAAATATACATATGTATATACATACATATGTATTTATTTATATTCCTTAAGTTCTCTTCTACATGTGTAATTTCTGATTAAAACAAATCTTCCTATTTTTTTTTTTTTTTTTTTTTGTCATACTGTAAATTTGCCATGATCAGCACAAAACAACAATCAAATACAACATTAAAAAAAAAACACCGCAAAAACTCTAAAAATTAGGAGAGAAGAGAGGCGCATAACTGAAATAAAAGATGATCTCGAAGCAAAAACAATAAGAGGGAGGCAAATTGTTAATGTCTCCCCTTTTTTTAAGCTAAAACAAAACTAGTAGAGTGGGTGAGAATCAATGAATTTACTTCATAAGAAAACTGTTTAAATTATTGCTGGTTTTATTGTCATTGCTGTTATTTTTATTTTAAGTAGGGGGATTTTTTAACAGAAACTTGAAGTGATGAATAAACAAAATTTAGTAAAACTTAAACAGGAACTGCAACAATGAGGGTGTTGGGTTGTCATGCAAAAAATAAACAAGAAATTAAAGATCATAAGTTTTTTAAAAGAAACAAAAAAATGCTGAAAAGTAATGCCAACTTGAATTTTGTAAACAAAATAGTTTAAGAAAAAATTAAAACAAAAACAGAAAAAACAAATTTTAAATCTAAAAGTTTGCTGTTTAAACTTAGTTGTATTCCCAAAATAAAGTAACTTACTTCATTTTCAAGTCACCAAGTAGGCATAACTCAAATTCGAGTGCTACGATTTTAACTAGAGGGTGGCTATAAATTTATTACATACTAATGTCTGTGCACTTACTTTTTGATTTTCCACACAGCAGGCTTTTGTGTCTGCCGGACAAATTGTGTTACGCTTTGTAGGCAACCAGCACTTTTTGGGCAAACATTTTTGTTGGCCTTTTAAAGTCGTTGATTTTTTTCATCTTGGGCTTGCATGATCATATTTTTATTTAACAGAATGATCATTAAAGTTTTAACAGTTTGTTGAAGGAAGTGAAGGAAATTTTAAATGTTTTATGTTCTTGTGTTTGCAATTTAAGGTCTATTTTCATGGCCAGACAGGCATAACGAAAGATTTTTTCAAATTTTTTTATAATAGGGGTCTACCATTAAAGAAATTAAAAAAAAAAATCTTATAAAAATCGCTTAAATGTAAAACCTATGTAAGAAGGTACTTTTTAGAAGATATAGGTACAAAATTTAAATGCAAAGGTTTTTTTTTATTTAAAAAAAATTTCTTTTTCTTCAACCGCATTTTTTTATTAAAAATGCTGAGATTTTAAAAGAACTTTTTTTTATTTTATTAAAATCGATAATAAATATTACTACATCTATAAAAGTACTTTTTTCATTAAAAATTTTTTTTTTTTTTTTGGAAAATGTACATATTTTTTATTTTTATGAAATAGAGATATTTACATTTTTTTAATAGAGATACGTAAGTTTTCAGCTCAGAACTGGTTTGGCGCATATCATGGTTAAATTACCATAATATGCGCCAAACCAATTCTGAGCTGATAATATGTATCTACTTCTACACATATATTCTAGGTTAGGTTCCGCAAATTAGCGTAGCTGACTTGGGTCCAGTAAATTATTCCCGTTTTCTTTCATGTGTCACTGTCTTCCAAACGTCCTATATTACTTGGCTGCTACTAAAGGGTGGTCCAACCAAGCCGTTAATAAAATAAAACAGTTTTCAGAGAATTATCTTAATATTTTTTATTATGATAGAAAGATCTAAGACAATTATGTGTGAAGCAAAATATCGATTAAATGTTCGCCACGGCTTCGGTGGCATACTTCTATCCGATGGTCCATATTTGCAATGACTCTGAGGCATAATTGAAGTTTAATGTCGTTACTGTGTTGAATTATTACATCCTTTAGCTCTTGAATTGATCTTGGCTTATTGACGTTCATACACTTTTTCTTTTAAATATCCCCAAATAAAGAAGTACAAAGGTGTGGCCAATTAACATCAGCTGTGTGTCAAGTAGCACCATCCTGTTGGAACCACATATTTTCCACGTCCATATCCTCTTCTGGCCACAAGAAGCCCGATATCAACTCGCGATAGCGAGCACCATTTACGGTAACTGCTTGGCCGACCTTATTTTCAAAAAAGTAGGTTCCGATGATGCCGCCAGCCCATCAACCGCACCAAACAGTCACTCGTTGTGGATGCATCAGCTTTTCAACAATTTTCAAAAGATCACGAAGTGCATGAAATGCATTTCGTAAAAGTATTCAACAATCTTTATGCGCTGCTCAATTGTATACCTCGCCATGGTTAAATTTGTCAAACACTAAAACAAAGAAATGTCAAATTATGTTGGGCAAAAAACTTGGCATTTAGGACTTGACGTTTGCCTAACCTTTAGTTCTTTGCAGACAACCGGTTAATTCAATGAAGAAGTGAATACATATTAAATCAGGGGCCTGATTCTGGCAGTCGTGATCGAGTAGTTTCTCGATTCGAAAGCAATTTAATATCTTATTATTTCAGTCAATACTGAACGAATCGAAATTATTTTTTCGGTGTTGTAAAGCATTAATTTGAGTTTTACAATACTTAAAAAATTAATTTCGATTCGTTGAGTATTGACTGAAATAAAGTTGCTTTCGAATCGAGAAAGTACTCGATCACGACTGCCAGAATTAGGCCCCAGTTTTAAAGAGACCATTTTTGCCTCAAGAGTTCCGTGACCCAACGTTTTGGAGTCTTAAGTTCACGGAATGCCGGACAATAAAAGATAAGAAAAAGGTTTCCTGATGATCTGGCCTAAGCAACCAGTAAAATACGCATAGAAACCAGCTTTCCTTCAACAATAAATTTCAGTGTTTTTATCGAAAATAAAAAATTAGGACTTAGCACGTGATAGAGAAATCTTATTAATAATTGAGAAGAGTAGTCAACCGATACTCTTCTTCCTCGTCCTTGCAACTTCTACAAAGGTTATTGGAAAGGAGCCACATTCTTTAAGCGTGATTCCCAATAGGTTAAAGGCCAATTATAAACGCAATTTGGTTTCTGCGTTGAGGTAGAGACAGCTTTAACGCCTTCTGCGTACTTTTACCGACTATAATGAGCCAGATTTGCCTGCCTTGCCCACTATAAACCTTCTATATATTATAAAAGTTATTTTGTTAAAATAACGGGCCTGTTCGGAAATGCATCACATCTTTGCTTTACACGGTCAATGCAAGTTGACTACTGATCTTTTATATCAGGAGCCATTTTTCTATTCCTTATTTGACGTCATCTGCTTTAGAAAAATATTTTGGGATATTACATAATACATTAATTTGCAGCGCAGTGATGCCTTAACGAACTAGCCTAAAATTTTTGATTTGAAATGTACACAATTACAAACATTTGTTTACTATTAAAAAGCTACTTGTATTAAGAAAATTACTAAAATAGTTAACTATTTAATATTGGCAAAATTAGGCAGATTTTTTAAAGGGGTCACCTTGTAGAGTTGCTCGGATGTCAAACCCATTCTAGAGTCGGGGAGTTTCGTATTAAAGGGAAAACCGATATCAATGCAGTAATTTTTACATTTCTAAAAGAAAATTAAGTGAATTTAAAATGTGTTTACGATCAAATAAAGGTATCGGCTTTCAGAGTATTTAGTGCACCTTAAATTAATGTAAACATTTATTGATCTGATTAAAAAAAATTGTACTATATATGAAATCTACACGCAGAGAAAAAATATGGTTGGGCATGGTTACGGCAACAACACTATGTTTAATGTAACAATATATTGTTGTCGTACACAAATATTTGTTATTTTTATTTAATATCAACAATATTATAGTTACTGTAAACATATCAATGTTTATCGCAATTATGAATTTGAGTATTGTTGACCGAAAAATAATTATTTTTCTAACAACTTAATTATGATAACTTTCTAAACATATTATATTTCTCACAACCATATCATGATATTTAATAGCCATAACATGATAACTTTCTATACATTTATCATATTATGTTAAAGATGCAATCAAACTATTTTTACTCTAATCATATTATGTTAGCGCCATTTGTAAAATAATTTTAAAGAAGTTGTGTCGTTTTTTTATTTGTGAGCGGTTAAACAATTAAAAGATAAAATTCCATAAAAAAATAAGTTTAAAAAAATTAAAAAATTAAAATATTAGCGGAGTTCATTCAAGTATTAGTGATGTAATAGTGCAAATGCAAAATATCATAGTTTTTTGTAAAATCCAACAACAAAACACACAGAGATTTCGTTATATTTTATAAAAGTGCTACGATATTTCTGTGGTTTTCATGGGCAACCGCGTATGTCTTAAAACAAATTGTTCAGGAAAGCCGAAAACCCATTCTAGATCAAACTATGGGCTAGGTATTGCACATTTTAAACTTTGTCATTACGTTACAAAACGGAATTGATCCATCTTTTTTCAAAAAAATATAAAGAGCGTTCAAAATTAGGCAATATGGCATCAACATCTTAAAATCAAAAAAATGGACACACGCGGTTGCACATGAAAACCACAGATTTTTCATTTGCTCTTTTGCAAGCCTTATATTGAACTCCGCTATTTGATTAACATTAAGAAAAATTGTAAAAAGCCACAAAATAAAAAATCGATTCAAAAATATTTAAATTTATTTTGTATTTTTATGACAGCTATAAAAGGTGCTGTATCATAATATGATTGCTTCTAAATTTATTATGATTAACATGATGATAATATGATTACTTCTTAGCTTATTATGATTAACATGACAATAATATGATTAATTTCTTAGCTTATTATGATTAACATGACAATAATTTGATTACTTCTTAACTTAGTATGATTAACAGAATAATAATATGATTAAGGGAAAAATATTATGATGACATATTACGAGTATATTGAGTCATAATATGTTTCAATAATAATTTTAATATGGTGACTACAATCATAATTCTTATCATAATATGTTGCTCTTAGAATATGTTTACCACAACCATGTTTTTTCTTTGCGTGTATCAGTCGTATGCAACTTCCCTTAAATCAGATTGCAATTTAGAAAATATATCATATCATATCAATATCAATTTAAAAAGAAATATTTTTTTTTCTCTTTTTATAATCCCACACTCTGTTATCTTAAAAATTACTTAAAATATAGATATTATGGAACAAAATTTACAATATTTAGTATTTAGCCAGTTTCCTAGCTTATTTTTTTTAAAGCAAAGTCAACAGCGGAATCTATTAGGTACCCTTTCAAAGCCCTTCTCAAATAAACTAGACTGTAACTTAACAACCCCTTTTCTTAAATATAAAACTCTGAACATTTATCTCAAATCGTAATACGCATTTCCTGTTTAAACATTGTTCGAAAAAAAACGCGAAATTTTAAAATAAATCCAAAATAAAAAGGGTGGCTCCTCCAGCAGGTAGTCTTTGAATAAACAAAAAAGGGTTGTTTTAACCAGTCCCCCTCCTAATCGGCAAAATTACTTTGACCAAACGTAATAAAGTAAGAACTATGAGAAAAATCTTTTGAAGCTTATAAAGAAATCTGTCTATAGCAATTTCCTGTTACAAGGGAAAGAAATCAGTAAACACACAAATTTTAAAAATGGTTGAAAAAAAGTTTTTTGTTCAATTTAAAAGTACAGGTAATATTTTACCTGTCTGTAGGGCAAAGAGGAGTTAAATACATACACCCCGCAGCTGTTGAATGAAAAATTTTTACCTGGATTTTTTTAAACTACAATTTGTTATACATAGATCACCTCCGCATTGTTAGTTCTTTGGTTCTTTTTGAAAACCATGTTTACAGTCGATGATAATGATGTGTAAGAAATTGAAGAGAGGGGTCTTTTGTTGGGTATTTTCTTCCCTCGCAACACGCACACTAATACACTTGCCCATCATGAACAACACCTACGATGCGGTATTTTTCTGTTTTGTTTTTTTTTTTTTTTTTTTTTTTTTTGTATGATCATACACATGTTTGTGTGCAAGTGTGTAAAAAATCAGTTGTTGCTTTTATTGTGTTATGCTCTCTTGTTATTTATTTGTTTTAAATGGTTTGTATGTTTTATAGAGCGAGAGTGTGTATGGGTGTTTTTATCTCTGTGTTTTTTGTCTTCTCTTAACCATCCACCCCATATTTAATAACAGGATTTAAACTTCATTATCATGTTTGATTTACTAAAAAAACGGCAAAAAAGAGGGTCGTCATTTTATGATCAATTGGTTGGATGGATGTATGGTTGCCTGTTTGGGTTGCTATTCAAGACAGACGGCGTCTTTTGTAGCGACTACTGACGCTGTTGCTTTTCTTTCTTCTTCTTTTTATTTGCTGAGAATGAGTAATCATCGCACAGTGGGGAATTTTTGTGAAAAGTATAAACCTGAGATCTAGATAAAATTAATAAACTTTTTTTTAACTTTTATTTATTGGATCTTTCTTATTTCAGAAAAACAAAAACAAAAAGTATTAAAATCTTAAATTATTTAATAATTTCTGGGTCTATTGCTGCTGCAATAAAAAGCAAATTGTTCGTAGCCAGCGAGGGCTAATGTGTCGATCTTTTTGAGGCGAATATGTCCATTATAATATAGTAGATCCTGTGCAAGAGGCCATTTTTCGAGTTCTTTAATATGAGCCTGCAGACAACTAGAAGCAATTAGTGGATTTTTATTTCCGCTTATAAACTCTGTAACGTCTGCAAAAGTTCAGACGTAGATCATGTTATTTGTGGGCATATCTAAAGTATATATGTACATCAGAGAAGCAAGTATATTGCCTTGGAAAACTCCAGCTGTAAATTTTCTTGAATCTGAGATGTGCTCTTTGCTCTTTCACTTGTGGGTATTTTGGGGTAACAAGGAGCCTATTTTACATAATAGCCCATCACGCCAGAATTGGTCAAAGGTTTGAGAAATATCTATGAAGAGTAATGAGCAATTATGTTTGTCGCCGAAAACCTTTCTGTTAATATAACTATGCGATGAACCTGTTCTATGGTGCCATGATGCTTTCAGAATCAAAACTGATGACCGGGAATGATGTGGCGATGGTTTAGATATGGGGTCAATGCATTTAAAAATACTTTCTCAGAGCTTTGATAAAATTGAAAGTACGTTTATGGGGAGATAACATGAGACTTGGCTAGCGTCCTTACCTGTTGTAGGCATCATGATTATTTCTGATATTTTCCATGATTTAGGATTCGGATTTTTTTTTATTAATTTGAATAGTTAAGGACCGACCTTGGTACCAGACCATGTTTGGTATATTCAAACATCTGGAGATTTGTTGACAATATCTAGAAAGGGAAGGCTTTTCGCATATGATTATAATTGGGTTTCCATAATAAAGCTACTATGAAAATCACAAGCCCAAATCGGAAAATTTAAAATTAATTTTAATATTTAGTCGGATCAGAAGGTTGTTATGATCTTTTCAAATTTGTTTAATCTGTTAAAAGAGATCTTAATGGATATCAATCGATCCGTTTAAAGCTTGCATCAAACCAAAAACTTAAAAAACACTAAACTTTAACTCCTTTTCTAAAACTCTACAAGAAATGAAAGAGCGAATCATCATATTTTTCTTAACGCTGACGTGAAAAATATGATGATGCGCTTATTCATTTCTTGTAGGGAAATGTCTGTGCTTATAAGTATTGCTATGAAAAACTCTTTGGCGGATGGGTGGTTTTACCTCACTCACACGTCGTATAGCCCAGACCTTGTCCGTTTAAATTACATTACTTTTTATCGACTTAGAACAACCCGAAAGCAAATAACGAGATTGGAGTTTGTAAAATGCAACTTTAAATGATATGGAATGCCGTGCTCTTGGTCAGTACAAGCTAAGATTTACCGGCGGTATTAAAAATTGGCATAATTAGCTTCTGGTCTTGGAAATTTCCAGTAGCGGGGAAACCAGCCATTTCTTTTCAGAAAGATGTAAACAAATTCTCTGTTTATGATGGTCTATATTTTCGTTGACATTGTAGATGAAAATTTCCCTTTTTAAAAAAATTTCCCACTGTGCGCCTTTACAAAAAAACCTTCTTTTAATATTGATTAAATATTGTTGTGTCTGTGTGTTTAAAAATTAAGAAGAGTGGGTTCGCATTTACGTCTGCGCAATAATGAAAAACACGTTTTTTTTCTAAATTTCGTTTTTCAATTTGGTTTATGGGGTTTTAAGGTTGGGTTGCCTGTCATTGAGTCAGCCTGTATGATCTTTAAGCACTACACACTCAAAAAATATCTTCTGCTTATATTTCTATATACTAGGTTCTCTATTATACATGATCCCTTTTTATGGCTGAGTTTTTTTTTTTTTGTTTTTCATTCGAATAGAAGGTGGTGTGGTGGCGGTGGTGTGATGCTGGCTTTGACAACAACAACAACAATTTTAAGATGTTGCTGTCTAAGAAGTAGCATCTTATATATGGGTTTGGTGTATTTTTGTTGTTGTTTTTAGCTGGTACATTTAGGTAGGTAGGTAGGTGGTTTTCTTGGAAACTCTATATGATAACTTAAAACACAAACATCCAACCCAAGCCAAGCCAAATTTAACCATCCAACCCAACATTTAGTTAAAAAAAAGATCTTTTTTGTGTAGATTTTTTCTACTACATCATCAATTTTGTCATATTTTTTTATGTCTGTCAGTCTGTCCTGAATATGGCCTTCTTGTTTTATATATACATATAGGTACATATACATATTTGTTTTAGTTTCTTTAGCTATTGTTGTAGTTTTTTTTTTTTAAGTTTCTTCTTTATTAGGAGGAAGAGGTTATTATGATGACGAATCCATAAAAGACATGATTGTCAATTTAATATTGTTAATGTTTTTTTTTTACAAATCTCAAAATGAAGCTAGAAGAGGGAGTATTTTTTTTTTGCATATTTCTTGCTGCTAATTTTTAGTGAAACAAAAACACAAGAAAAATATCAACGAAACGTGATCTTGTCAACAATACTAGGAAATTGAAACGAAATGTGCATATAAATGAAAATAAATTTTCCAGATTTAAAATTAAAATCGTAAAATATACTATTTATTAAGGGCCCACCGTACATTTATTTATTCATTTAAAGGCGATGTTTCATTTAAGCTAATAATTTTTTTTTTAATGTAAAGGAAATACATTTTCGTTATGGTCACGTCTAACAAAACTATTTCTAACGAAAAGTTTATATTATTTGTTTAACTACATTGTTGTCACTGGCAATCTTCTTGTTTTATATACAACCATATTAGGGTTGCATCCGAACATGTTATGGTTAATAATACCAACAATATGTTAACTACCAATAATAGTGTATGCTGGTCTTGGAAGAGAGGAAAATGTTATTGTTAATTTAAAACCATAAAATTATAAGTTGTTTGGAGGCAACCATAATATGATTGCGGTATTTTAATGGAGGACTTAGTTAATCATTATATGGTTATCGGTGACTTAAATATGGTTAAAGTATCCAAAATATTTTTCGTCTGCGTGTGCTTATAAAAAAATATATCTAATTTTTCTTAATCATTCCACCACTTGGATTGGATTTTTTTAAGACGTGTTTCCTTGGCAAAACAGTCCTAATAAAAATCCAGTCATCGAAAAACTAAAGAGGTCTTATATGAAAGATATGGTTAAGAATGAGCCGCCAAAATAAATAATTTTCGTTAAGTTTACAAGGTTTCTGTCCATGTTTGTTTTACAAGGCGATTTAAGGGAAACAAGCTTGCAAATAAGCCTCTCTCTAATTTATAAATAAAAAAAGGGTATTCACGTCACAAGTTGCTCCGTTGTAAAAAAGCAAAAGTGCAAAAACATAACAACAACCACAAAGACAATTATTTACGTACAACTAATTGTCTGTGTGGTTGTTGTTATATTTGCTTTTTCGCAAGGGTGCAACTTGTGACGTGAATACCCCCATAGTTTCTCAATTAGGGACTTGCTTTAATAGTCAACTAAAGATCCCTATTTAAATAGCTCAAATAAAGTAACCTTACCACAAAAAATGTTCTGGAGGTTTTGAAATTCTGTTTAAGATTTATTTGGATAAAGATGGCTTCTAATACCCCTGACAGACATAGGATTTGTATACTATACTGTCATGGTACACTACATGCAGGGCTGGGCAGTATTTGAAATACATGTATTTGAAATACGTATTTAAAATATAAATACGTATTTTGTATTTGTATTTTAAATACATATCCAGCAAGTATTTTGTATTTTGTATTTTAAATACATACAACAAATATAAGTAGTTTGTATTTTGTATTTTAAATACATAAAAAAAATGGGAGTATTTTGTATTTTAAAAACATACAGCCTGTTTAACGATATCGAACGTCATCGTTCGCATAGAAAATTACATTTAAAACAAAAACAAAGTTCGTACAATGTTCGAATTTTGTTTTTGTTTTATATGTAATTTTCTATGCGAACGATGACGTTCGATATCGTTAAACAGGCTGATAGTTTACAAAATATACTTTGTCAGTTTATTGATGGTTGATTGCATTTTAATCTACCAAAATATAAAAAAATATGGTGTCACTTTTCATCTTTCGTGAAAAAAGTTTCCGCACCGAAAGCGTTGAAGTTTTGTTTTTATTTTTTATTTTCATCATTGAATCAGTGACTCTTGTCTTAAATAAGTTCGTTTTTGTTTAAATTCATTTACATATAATCTTCAACATTAAACCATTTTTCATAAGTCTAATGCAAAATCAAAAGGGTTTCAATTTCCAAAAATAAAATTTACACATAATATGGAGTTTTAGGAATCGCTTACCGAATCAGCTTAAAAAACAGTTTTTTATTATCAGAACAAAATTCCCCACATGGCGCTGGAGTGGTATTTTGCACTCAAAAAAAAGTTATGACCTTAATGTACATGACGTGGAAGTATTTTGTATTTTGTATTTGAAATACGTGCAATAAATGGAAGTATTTTGTATTTTGTATTTTAAATACATACAGGATGTGTAAGTATTTTGTATTTTAAATACATACAGGATGTGTAAGTATTTTGTATTTTAAATACATAACCTGAAAGTATTTTGTATATTGTATTTTAAATACATGACCAGCAAGTATTTTGTATTTTGTATTTTAAATACCGCAAACCATGTATTTTGCCCAACACTGACTACATGTGTGTCAACCTAAACTACAATTAAATCATGAAACAAAGTGGTTTATTGATGGTTTATATACTACTGTAGTATGCATACCATGGTATTGAAACTATATGTCTGTCAGGGGTATAAGAGATCTTAAATGGAAGCAATTTTTAAAGTTGGAACTACACATAAAATTTTACGGCGAAAAGGGACTTATAAAAGAGCTGCAAACAATTATGTGCAGCTTTAAGAATATCTAAAAAAAATGTCAATACGTTTACAAGATCTGCACCGATTTTTATTTTAATACTAGTGTTAGTATAAGATTGGATCCTTATTATGACTTTTATAGGCGAATAAGGATGTAGAAACCCTCCCGCAAGTAAAAAATTCATATCAAAAATCCACTATAAACTTTTTTCGCCTGAAGATGTCTTATGCGAAAGTCATTATCGAAAAAGAAACTTTATAAAGAAACTTTGCGCTGAAGTTTAGGCCTAAAGCTTCGAACAGACGATGGTCAGATCTTATAATATTGGTAAGCAGCGTTGCTTAAATTGCATTAAAATTGGCTAAAATGTCTTACAACTGTGTGAACATTGTAAGCTCATTTGTATTTGCAGAAGTACAAAATTAATGCATCTGACAATCGCACCATTGTCAGAAAAATATTGCTGTTGGCAACTCCTGCTTACAATATTGTAAGATCTGACCATCGTCTGTACGAAGCTTTAGGCTGGACAGTCGGAATGTAAGGCCAGGCAATTTTGTAGAGTGGTTAAAGTTTTTATTAAAATTATCAGGCCTGTTCTAAAAACAACTTTAATTCAAATTACGTGATTTCAAGTCGCATGCGGCTTTTAAAATCACACGTGCGATTATGATGTACCGTTTTTGTTTGTTTTCGGTGTGATTTTTGAAATGCCAACAGCACACCAAGAGACACAAAAACGGTGCGATTTTCAGAACACCACAAATTCACACGTGAGATTTTAAAACCACGTTATTTTAAATCACGTGATTTTCATTAAAGGTGCCAAATTATGGCATTCGATATCGATCGAAATTCTCATTTAAATTGAATTGTAAGTTCGATCGATATCGAATGCCATAATTAGGGTCCTTTTTTAAAAATCACGTGATTTGCCCCCAGGTTTGTATAAAATTAATAAAGCCTTACATAAAATTGATTTTCCTTAATTAAAATTAAAAAGATTTTTGGAAAGTGGTCTTTGCATGGAAGCTCTCTCTGATCAATCATTGACCTACTTCAACAACATTTACTAGTCAATTATAGACCATTCCTTATAATTCTTACTGAATAGAATTTAATAATTTGTACAAAACTCTTACCCCCTCATCTTTTAAACTGCCCACTGTGTCCAGTATACGCTATTCTAAAAATTAAGTTCTTTTTTTTATAAATTTTCTTAAAACTTGTTTCAAATTGATAACGCCAAATAGAAGTTTGAAAAAAATAATTGTAACATTTTTTTTGGGTGGGTGTTTTCTACTCGATTTAGAGGTTGGTGGGTTTTTTTCGTTAGTAAAATGTTTTTGTCTTTCTCGCTGGTCTCTGACTTCAATCAACTTTTGATAAACAAAAAAAAAAAAAAACAAAAACTGAAGGTGGTGGTGCTGGTGGAGATTTCTACAAAAAACATCAACATACTACAGACCAAAACACACTTGGAATAATCATAAACTCATACAATTTATTTGCCATGACTATGAAAATGATTTTTAGCTGACACAATATTAAATTTAACTCAACAAAAAAAATATGTATGAGTAAAAAAAAATCTACTAAGCGTGAATTAGCAATCAAGCCTAAGATAAGATTAATATGAAAAAATATGTATAAAAAAATATGCGTGGGTTGTGGGTGTAGACTGCTGGTACAATGACAACAGTACAAACATGAGAAAAAAAATTTTAAATAATTTCTAAAGTTAAACATAAGGCAAAAAGGTGGGGTCAGGCAAAAAGTCATGCAAGAGGTTACATTTTAGTTAGAGCATGAGTTAGTTGTTCATCCCTGAAATGCTCAAAAGTTAAAAATTACTTAAACCTTTTTTTAAAAAAGCAATTTTTAGAAAAAATTTGGACTATCAAGGTTTAGAGATTCAGTGAATCTTTGCGAAAAAAGGATCCTGTTACCTTATTGCAGGCTATATCCCTTCTTCATTCCTAAAGGGTTTTTTTTTAAGCCCTATAGATTTTTTAAAGGGGTTAGCTGTCAAACAAATTGTCCAATTCCGGTAAATTTTGAAATTTGTAATCAATATACTTTAGCAAATCATCATGAATGGATTCACGATTGAACAATGCTACCAAATTATCCAAATTTACTTTAAAATCACTCATCGATTGACGAAACTTATAGATGACTTTGTGATTTGTATGGAAAACATAATCGTCCATCTGAACGCATTTGTAAATAAACTATATCTGCCGAACAGTGAGTGAGACCAATCCACAACAACTTCATTACATGAAAATTTTACCGTTTCGATTTTTATATCTTGAAAAATGAAGTCAGAGCTCGCGTTTTATTTGATAATATGGATAACTTTGCTACGGGCGAGATGTGATTTCAATAAGATACGGCAACCGCAACCATCGACTTATTAAATTTCAAATTTGTTGGTTTAGAAAAATTTACCTGTCAATTGGACTATAGGGTCGTGTGATTTGACTTCTCTCAGAAAACATTTATTTGCCCATTAAATTAATGCGCTTATTTTGAGTATGAGGCGATTTCCATACAAAACTTAGAAATCTAAAAAAAATAATACATTCAGATAAACACGACCCAAATAGGTAGGATATTTAAAAAACAACGACTATTTTAACTCAACAAAGCAACATTGAAAACTCCTTGAAATTGGACCCTTCATGTTGCATCGCATTTTTAAAATAGATTTTAACTGAAGAAAACACTAACAAATATTTCGGAGACCTCGGAAAATCCTGTAAGCCAAATAGAGGGTTGCTAAAGCCAGAAATTGAATTTTTACCAAGTTTTCAGAACAAAATGAAGGCATATTTTGCAACATTACTTTCGCAAGCAACATTTAAATAAAAAATTTTAATTATGACCTCAAAATAAATCATAAAAAGTTCAAAATGTGAAGAGGTCAGTTTGCTCCAATATAAACGAAAAGGTACCCCTCGAAATATACAACTTGATTTAAATTTTCAGTAATAAAAAATTTTAATAAAATGCGAAAGGTTATCATCGATTCTAATGTGTCTTATGTGAGAAGAAAAAAACTCTCTATTGAATTGAATGTTGCTCCGAAATGTGGAGTGCAAAAAAAAACATAGAACCCCTAAAATGGAGTACCTAGTGGCTATATTTTAAAAACCATCTTTTTTAATGTGCTTATGTTCTAAAGGATATATTGCTTGAAAGAAAATAGTCTTTAAACTTCATTCTTTTGGATGCACTAAACGGAATTCAAAGTTCCCAAAAATGGGATACCTTTTTAGTCCTTCAAATTTTCATGTGAAACGTTTTTTATAGATTCTAGAATCTTTAATTTTTTTCAGGACTAGCACTCAGGGGATGGCCTATCTCTACTAATCCAATGCATTATGTTGGAACTAGGAAAATAGGTTATGAGAAGGAGGATAGAGTGGATAGTGCTTGTGGAAAGAAATTATGTTCTTTAAATTTAAGGCATAGTAAATAAGAGAAGGAGCGTACTCCGAAAGTGGCATAACTTTTAACCTTTTTTAGCATTTTTTTTTTGTAAAAATTTTAATTTTTGAAAAATCATTGCATGAAATTTTACTAAAGTCTTGAAAACTTAAATGAAAATAAGCTTAAAATGAGATTTGCCTCAATGGACGTATATTAAATTGAAGAAGGGAGGAGACATCCAAAATGAGATACCTTTTGGCCAATCAAATAAAATCCCATGTTGTGTAAAATGAAATGAAGTTTTTTAAAAAACTACCTTCAGGAATTTGACTTCAGGGTTCCACAAATAATATTTTTTAAGGCGTATATATTAAAGCAGACTTGTAGAAGGGGTAGCTTTTGGCCCCTTAATATAAACATATATAATTTTTTAATCTTATAAGAATACATATTTTACATATTAATAGGAATCATTTATCAAGAAATGCAGTTTTTTTTTTAAACCATCTCAAGGAATTTTACTTTAAGTTTCAAGGATATTTTGCTTATTCACTTTAACTACAGTATAAATGGAGCTGCCATTGATATTATTTCTTAAAACCTGCATTTCAAAATATTTAAACAAGATACAATTGTGTATTTTTCAAAATTTATTGCTTCTTTAATTTTGTCTTCTTATAAGGGCGGCAGGTGGTATGAGTCTTTCTTACAATTTGGTGACTACGTAAAGTTGATTTAAAAAAAACCCCTCATCCAAAACATCTTCAACATTTATGTATCTCTTGGTTAAAATCTTCATTAAGTTTCTTAAGGTCTTTTACTGATATTTTTAACGAAACAAGCTGATGTTGCTGAAAGTTGATTTAACACAAAATATTTATTTATGATGTTGATTATGGGTGGGTAGGGGTCTCAATTTGGTGTGATGGTTGTTTGAAATATTTGTTGCTTTGTTTCATTTTTTTATGAGTTAAATTTTGGAGGTTTAAGTGATTTGTTTGGCTTAAAAAAAATCTATAAACAAATTCATTAACAATTTGAAAAGTAGTTTTATTTTTGCTATAAAATTACATAAACTTTCAGAGGGGAGCAGGGAGTACCAAGTGAACATGAAAAAAAAACGTTAATTTTAAATTTTTTTTTAACACAAATATGAGGGTGTTGAATAAAAAATTCAAGGTTAGTTAGTAGTTAAATTTTGTTTTGTTTCTTTTAGATTCAAAAAAAGGTGTAATTTTTGTAGTTATGGCAAAAAAAAAATATAGTAAAACCCTTTAAAACCCCCCTTGAAAATTTTGTAAAGCAGGTGCATCCCTTACAAAACCAAACAGACAATTTGAAGTTTCCTCTACTCAAAAAAGCATCTTGAGCTAATTTTCTTTTAAAAGAAGAAGCCTAAACAGGTTGTATATTTTATATCCCTGCCAGCAGTTTATTAAGCCTGTCTAAGGAAGACTTGTACCCAGACCCTTTTGAACAAAACCAACCATCATCATTAACTCACTCATATGTATTTTAAAATATGTATTCGTAAGTCGTAAAAAAATGCCCACAACAGTTGTTTTCGTTTTAAAAAGAATCAAACGTAAGAAAAAAAATCTTATTATCCTGTTTTCTTTACTCATCCTGATGTTAAAGAAATAAAAGGGCAAAAGAGAAATAAAAAAAAACAAAGTTTAACTTTAAACTCTGCACGTTCTAAATGTATGTACATGACAAGCAGGCAATGCAACATGTGCTAAATATTCCCAGACATTTGTAGATTTTTTTCCTCATTTCTGTTTAGCCTTTTAAAAGAGGGGTTGTTTTTCTAGAGTTCTTCTTTCTTTTATTTCAAGGAGTATTTTTCCATAAAACAACCAAACCAGTTGCATATTTTTAATGCACTTTTATTTTTTTTTTTCTTTTTCTTAAACCGTTTTATAAGGGTAAGTAAGAGTAACAAGTGCTAAGAATATTTTCAAATGACAGGCAGGTTGTTCTAGGAGCTGGTTAGTTTAAGGGTGGGTAACAGGTTGTATTTTAAGTGTTAAAGACGTTTTCAACGTAATTATTAGTTTTCTTTTTTATATTAAAAAGAAAAAAAAAAAGATGGTCAAAAGAGGGGTTGCCATTCCCTTAAAAACGTTTACAAATTTTAACTTCCTTTGCAAGAAACCTTTGTATGGTAAATTTCCCACGTTTTCTTAAGAAAACTTCCTTAAGACTAGAATTACTTCTTGAAAGAAAGTTCTCAGATATTTAAGGTTGCTTTAAACCCACTTGTGGTTAATATTTTTAACAATTTAATTAGTTGGTTCTCACAAAAACCATTGAACCTTAAATTTTTGCCAAAGGGAACAAAAAAAGTCACAAGAGCCTCTAGAAGACTTTTTTTTTACATCAGCCTCGAATTAAAAAAAGCCCCCTTTAAAAAAGTCCTTTCCTAAGGTAAATCAACACCGAATATTTTTTAGATTTAAAAAAATTTAGCAAGTGGTGGCCTGGAAAACTTAAAATGTAAAAAAGAAAAGAAACCGAAAAAAATCCTTTTCCAAAAGATGCATATTTTAAGCGCGAAATAAGTATTAAGACATTTTTTTAAGAAGGAACCATATCTCTGTGGCTTGGAGCAAAAAGGGCCGATGTCAAAATATTCACTTTTGAGAAACTTGGAATTGAAGGCTTTACAGAAGGTTTTACAAAGGTTTTTCATAGTGACATTGACCAGCATGTTATTTATGAAGCTGTTCTGGGTTAAGTACGACTTTAGCTGTTTTATCTTAATGAAAGAGAGCAAGAAAACAAATCTAATGCAATGATTAACTCAAAAGAGCAAAAAAGTGACATTGGCCCTTTTAGCTCCAAGCCACAGATCTTTAGTATTGTATTCAAGGCGAATTCAGATTCTACTCGACACTTTAGCCCTACATAAGCCAAATTCCCGGCCGCCTGTAATAAAGCCAGTGGCACAGAATGTGCTCAGCTGTCGCAATCTCCTCTGTCTCCGAGACAGCTCCCAGTAACAGTCTGCCTATTATGCAGGATGGTTTTAAATTGTAATACTAGATACGCCCTTTAAAGAAAACACTTTTACGAGAACTGATTTTCTTTTTCAGGTCACATTTTTTTAATCCAAATTAGAATTTGCTTGTTTTAAAGCCTGCGAAGTAAGAACTTGCTTTTTATAAAAACTTACGATTTTTAATTAGAGAACTGTGTACTAAACAAATGGAAACTAAAGAAGATTGCATTTAATAAGGGAACTTCTATCAAATTTTTCTTTTCTGGTCTTACTTTTTAAAGTCTGGTTTGATGAAAACAAATAAAAATTTGCTGGTTGTAAACTCTGCTAAATTTTTTTTTCTTTCGAAGACTCCAAAAACTCGTAATTTAAATGTGTTATTAAAATTAGTTTCAGAATATAGAGACGGAAAAAAACTTTTGTGAAAGTCAATTGTTTTTGAAAAGAGCAGAAAAGAATTTTCTGGTTTGAAACTCTGTTAAATTTTTTTCCGAAAATTCACCCTAAATTCTTATTTTCAAGCTATGAATGAAATCTTTTTCAAAATACAAGCACAAAATTAAAAAATTTGTGAAAACCAAATAAAACCATTTAATTAAAAGGTACAGGTAAAAATTTGCTGGTTTTAAACCCTGTAAGTTTGCTTTTCATCTTTAGAAATCGACTGTAGTAAAACTTTTGGGAAAACTAATAGAAAATAACATTTAAAACAAAAACAAATTTTAGAATTTTTAAACAGGCAATAATTGTTTTTTGCTGGTTGGAAACCCCGCTTTATGAGAAATTGGCGGGGATTTTTTAAACTCTATATAATTGTTCTATAGCGAATTTCAATACATATAAGTCTTGCAAAAGTGCAAATGCAAAATATCGTAGCTTTTTGTAGTCTTTGTATTTTGCATTTGCTCTAATATTGAATAACTTCGCTTATATAATTTTTTATATCTATATAATTTTTGATAAAAGTTAAGCATTTCTAGAATATAAAAGGAAAAATAAATAATTTGAGCAACTTAGCCTTTCACCAAACGCATATTTTTTAACGAAAACCTCCTAACCACCCAACCAAAAATTTTTCAATGAAAAAAAAACCACAAAAGACCCAGACATTTTAATATTTTTTTTAAATTTAAGCCATGAAAAAAGAGTTTTACATAGACGTTTAAGAAAAAAAACTTTAAGAACAAATTTGAATAGTGGTGCGTGAGTTCAGTCAGTCAGTCGTCCATTTCGTATGACAAAAAAAATATACATAAAAAGAAAAAAAACGCCATCAATGGGTTGGGTGGTTTGTTACAAGAATTTCAAAACGACATTAACAAATAGAAAAGATACAGGCACGTTTTAAAGATAGGCCTAGTAAAAATTAAAAATTACAAAAATCCCAATAACACACCCGCCCGCAAGCTATCTATAATGACTACAAGTTTTTTCCAATTTATTTTATTATTTTGCACTTTCAAATGGGCAGATGATCATTAATATCTTAAGTTTGGTGTGTCTAATTTGTTTTTGCTAGAAAAATAGCAAAAAGGCCAAAAACAACAATCTCAATGAATTGTGTAGAAAAGAAGAAAAATTTTAGCCTATTAGTGCCGCCAGACAACCCAAAAAAAAAAATTAAAAAATTGATTGTTAAGGCCCTTTAACCCTGTTACATGATTTAAAGTAAAATTCTGTGACAAATAACACAGCACTTTGTTTAAAAAAAGGGAAGAAAAATAGAGCCAAAACGACTTGAAAGTTCAGTACAGAACTTGGAGTTCAGTACACAACTTGGAAGCCCTCTCTAGTCCGCCAATACTGTGTTGTTCATTGTGTCTGAGGCAGAAAAGGAGCCCGCACGCAACTAAATTTTAAAACAGGGATTCCCATTGCTTTTTTTAGACGCTCAAAAATCAAAATTAACGTATACGGGACCTTAAGCCAAAATATTGTCTCACTAAAATTTAAAAAATGTAACTTTGTATGTGCATGTTTTTTGATTTCTTTTGAGGATATACATAAGTAAAAAACATTAAACAAAATGATATTTTGTCAATAACGGTATAATTATTGGCTTTAATCATAAAAAAAACAAGTTTTTAATTTAAAAATTAGTGAACCAATTTAAGTTCCACTCAAATGAGTGAAGAAAAAAACGTTGCAACAAGCTGATGATTGCTTTATTTTAAATCAAACTACTTTTTTTTGAGTGCAAAATTTTTTAACATCACTATCACTCATGTTTAGTGAGGCTGCAAATTTTCAATTCATCACTCAACATCAACAAAATGATTGCAATATTTTTTCACTATCACTAAGTGTGAGTTGGAACTGCAAAATGAATGCACTACCCCCATCTATGCTCTCTTTAGAAAGCATGAAGATTCATTTAAGTATATATCGCACACCTAGTTCAAAAGTGACTCAACTCGAAATTTTTATTTTTCGGTTTTATATGCTTAAACTATGCACAACACACATGTTTATCTATAAAAAAAAAATATCAATGTATTTTGTTGTTGTTAACTGTTGCTAAAAAACAGTTATGCCTTTCTTTATGTTTCAATTGGCATAAAGTTGCAATTCACTTTTTTTTAGTTGTGTCAGAAAATATAATTGTAGTAGATCCCTCCCGTTAAGTGCTGAATAGTCTTAATTCGAATTGTGACACTTTTGATAAAATAAATCTTTGTTTGGAGTTTATATAAATTAGACTTCTGTCAGTTTAGAATTTGGCAAGTGTCAAAACTTGAAAAGAATTCAGCTAAAGTGACATAACTCAAAATAATTCGGTAACTTGTGCAAAAAATACATCATCAAAAATGACACAACTAAAACTTGTTCATTATCTAGTGTATAAATAATAAAAAAAAGATAATTTTTTTATGATCATAATGTGTATGGATTTTCTACTAAATGGTACAAAGATTTGTTTTTAACTTTTTTTTAGGCCAAAAAAAGTTTTTTCGATTTCTGAAGAATTAAGTTTTTTGAGTTGTCACTTTTGAACTAGGTGTGCCATATGTATATGCCGGGAAATTTAATAAAAATATGATCAGTTAAATAAAAAAAACTTTGTTATGCAAGAAGACAATTAGTTATCTTTTAGAAAAGATCAATCAACTTAAAATTATCCCATATATAATTTTACACCATAATAATGCTTGTCCATAAGCAAATAATGTACAAGCGCGGATCCATGGGGGTCATGATCTCTTGACCTTAGGCTTGTCGAGCACTGATATTCTAAAATCATAAATTGGTTTTGAAGGCTGTCTCGATTAATTTCCCACTTTGTTACCCCCTGAACTATAGGCTGCATCCGTTTTTTATAATGTATCAGAAAAAAATCTGTTAATTATAGAACTCACCCGCCATATAGCTCAGATCTTAGTTTCAGTTATTGCTATTATTAAAAAACTACCTTTGACTTCAGTCAAAACTTTAAAAAAATAGGGTTAATAAATTTCTGGTCTTAGTTGACAAACTGAGCTCAATATTATCCTAAAATTCAGAAAAGTCCAGATAATACCGCATTTTAAAGCTCACTACTATCTGAATAAATACATGTTTGTTATTTCAAAAATTTTTTCTTATACCCGAAATATGGGTTTAAAAGTTGTCTGTAATATTATTTTTGTATTTGTTTCTAGCGTTGTAAAATTAATTGCGAGGTTTGAGAATCTTAAAGCAATTTGTTTTAAAGTTCGGATCCCAGATAATACTAATGTTTGCCTACTTTAAGCACCCCATACACGTTTCAATCCTATTGGCAGCTGAGTCGATTCCGGTCCAAATCAAGGCGTGTATGTCTCTGTCAATTGATTAGTTTGGCAGTTGTCGAGTTGGTTGAAGAAAAATCAAACTATTGTGATTTTTTCAAGTTGGCTAGTAAGTCCTTCAATTCGATTGTGCTGTGTGTGTGTTCGAGTCTCTTGATCAGCTTTCAAAATTTATATTTGTAGTTTTCTTTTGCAAAGAAAAAGTTAAATATTTTTTTAATTTCATTAAATTTTAAATAAAAAATATAAAAACTACTGGCTCTGTTGTTTTCAGTTCCCTTGTTAAATTTTCATTTGAATTTTTTTTTCTTATTCTTCAACCATTCGTTCGACCAAATTCTTCGTCGCTTTTCATTTTTTCATCATCAATGCATTCTGCAATAATTATTAATGCAATTATTTTTGTTTTTAATTGTACAAAAAAAATATAAAAAGAATCAATTCAAAGATTCAATTAACATTCGAATTGAAACATGTATGGGGTGCTTTACTAAAAAACCAAAGAGTACTGAAAATGGAGGACTTTTTCACATTTTTTTTTTTTTTTCATTCGCACCCTTAAAAATTCCTCAACAAATCTGTTTCCCTTAGGTAGAAGACCAATTGCTAATCAAAACCAACTGTTTAACTTAATTTTTATAGCTCCAACTCATACACACACAGACAAAAATTGCGTATGATAATGACGGCAACACAACAACAGCGAGGATGATGATGATCTCCAACACCCAACAACCGGTTCTTGATTATTATTATTGTTGATATTTAGTTTTCAAATACTCCCCCTTCCCTTGCTCCACAACGAAACGAAGGCCTCTTTTTCATTAGCTCACACAACCAACCCATAAATACAAATAATACACCAACAACAAAGGCACAAATTGATCTTTCTACATGAAGATGGCAAAAAAATCGCGTGCGTCTAAATGATCACCATGTCTCTGATGGTGGTTGGAGGTTTTTTTTTTGTTGATGTTACTGAGGATGATATTTTGATATTAATGTGCGTTATTGTTGTTGTTGTTGTTGTTGCTGATGTTGGTTGGTGATTCTGCTAAAACTTACGACAAATGTTTGATTGTTGACGTTGTCATTAAAAATTTACGCGCCCATTTTCGGCCCACTCAATTCTCTATGGGTTTGTTGTGTTCAGACAACGAAAACACCGACTAATGCAAGTTATTCCATATGTCTTGTTGTTTTCTGTATTTTGAGGCGGATGTTAACAACAAAATAACATAGGCAAGTAACAACAACAACAAATCATTATGGTGTTGTTGCTGATGAGGATGATGTGCA
Source organism: Pollenia griseotomentosa (assembly GCA_963931875.1). Lineage (NCBI taxonomy): Eukaryota > Metazoa > Arthropoda > Insecta > Diptera > Polleniidae > Pollenia > Pollenia griseotomentosa. The sequence goes on from OZ007564.1 coordinate 132,635,400, forward strand.
TGTTTGAACATCAATTTTAAAATGAATAGAGCGAATTTCGCCATGATAGTGGGTGATTTTTTTTTAAGTTGTGATATGTTGATTCTTGGTGTAATTTTTTATTAAAAGTGGGTGCGTTCTATATTTTGAAATTATGCAAAAAAAATTGGTTGAAACTAAAATTAGTTTAATCTACATCCTGTCAACTCTTTTTTTTTTAAATATCCCTTCTAAGAATGAACTTGAATTTGTTTTATATAGTTACATAAGTATATAAAAAACCCTGACCATTATTTTCGAAGATTTATAACTTTGAATTATATATTTGTATGACTTAAACAACTGTTGCTTTAGCACCTACAATAAAAAATAGTTTGGAATAAAATCTACAAATCTTGAGGTTTGAGTTCATTATTGTTGGCTTTTTTTCTTCCTAATGACGTTGTAACACATTTGTAAACGAGTACGAAAAAAAAATTTATCTTTGCCTTAAACTAACCCAGACGCCTTCTACCTTTACACCCATTTTTATTTCAAAAGTCTGTTGTATACTCTGATACAAAATATAAAATATATGACTTGAAGACTTGTGCAGCCAGCATCCACCCATTATTTTATTTTGAAAAATATACAAACCAACAAAAAAAAAAAAAAAAAAAAGTAAAGGAAAAAATTTGTTGCAAAAAATTAAGAGGCAGGAACGAATTTTGTGGGCTTTAAAAGAAATTTAATTAAAAAAAAAATACTTAAATTTTAAAAAACTTCATTATATTTAAGCAGGTAATTCGGATTCTTAGCTCATTTTTGGAACCGATTTTTTATTCAATAGTGGAGAATTAGGTAATAGCTTTGATCATTTATTCTTCCATGAAGAAACGAGATAGATTGTAAGAACCCTGTTTCCTTAAAATTTTAATGACTATTACAATTAAAGCAGTGCAATGTTAAGAGTTTTGTTTTAGAGAAGTCTGCCGATTCCTTCACTTTTAGCAATTTTTTTTAGTTTCAGTCAAAATAATTTATACTTTTGTCAATTCAATAACTCAAACGTAGAGAGCAATACACAAAAATGGAGCTAAAGATCTCTCTTGATCGTTCTAAATCCACGGGGCTCGGTACTTAGCAGCTTAAGTTATCTTAATTTTAAAGCAAAAGCAATTGCAACAATGGAAACATAAAAAAAACCCAAGAGTATCTGCCACTAAATCAATATATTTGAGATCACTTTCCCCACGATTTCGGTTAAAGTCCCGAAGGTCTCTGCGCACAACAATTGTTTCAGTACAGCCACAGTCTTTCGAAGATCGGCATATCGTTAGCTCATTATTGTTTTGGCGCATATGCCAAAAAGTCGTAGTGGAGAAACACAACAATAAAATTTTACATAAAGTTTTCTGAAAATATACCCGATAGAATTTTTTTGTATTTACACCACTGCTGCTGGCATATGTTTGAAGAAAAATGTAAATTTATCAGGGGTGTGCTGAAAATCGAAAACGCAAGAATTTGGAAGTTGTTTTAAATACACTTTTAATGTCATTTTTATAATTTTTGTTATAAAATTCTGTTTAATAGAGGAATATTTGTATAATATTTGTCATAAAATTCTTTTATTACAGAAATCTTATTAAAAAACGACTTTAAAAATTCTTGCGTTTTACGTTTTCGATTTCCAGCACACCCCTGTTTATGAACGTTCATAAACTTACTGCTGTATGTTGAGTTGTTGACATTTTGTTTTGCTTTTACTTTTACTACTTTTTTTCTTACGGCAATAAAGCGAAGCGAGAGAAAAATTTGTTGTCATTTTATTTTGCTTTCGCTTTAACTACTTGTTTTTCTTACGGCAATGAAGCAAAGCAATAGTTGCATCACTCGCCAAATAGACGCGTGTAAAGCAAAACAACACTTAATAAACTTTAAAATAGTTGATATGGAGCAAAATTAATGCTTAATATCTCAGAAACCTCAAAAAATTTTTGGATTCGGAAAGGGGGTATTCAAAATATATGTACCCCATACCTAACTCAATTTTTTTTAAAATGGTCGGTAGGTCAAGCCAAAATTGAGCTGACTATATGTTAAGCCCCGCTTCACATATATTCTTCCCATAGTTCGGCGTTAAGAGCTAGCTACTTCCTTAAGACACACAACCTCTGAGAGGAAGATTAAATTATGGCAATAAACAAAGACAACCAACTAAAACCAGCGCTTATAAAAAGTTTTCCATATCGGTCTAAAATAACTCCGCAATAGATAAAAATATGCAAAACAATCTAAAACGACAATGTTAAAGACTATCACCGTCAATATCGACTAAAAAGTATATAACTTAAAAAGACATCGCTACGTGCCCCATTGCAAACGCTACAAAGCTATTTAATACGAAATATTTAAGTGCGTGGTCATTTCTCGCAAAAGGGACTTGAATTGACTATTAAGATCGCGCTATTTAAGCCCACTGGACTATTTCTTGTGGGAAATTATGTTATTTTTTCTAACCTAAAAGTTTCAATTTAATATGTAGCGTGCAAATGCAGAGTATTCATCTAAACAAAAATATTATTTTCGCTTCAAAGTGGGAAAAATACCCAAACAAATAATAAAACTTGAAAAAAATAACAGAACACATACTACAAACACATTTACGTACTTAAATATGAATAGAAATAAAAATAAAAAAAAAATATTCAAACTCTGGCATCAAAGTATGACTTAAAAAAGTGGGTGGTTTGTTTTGTTGCTTGTCTGTTAAGAAAAAATGTGATTTGAATATATAAACGATATGCATACATTCATACAAACAAAATTTGGTTGGGTTTTACTACTAGAAATTGTCAATATAACCTTGAACTTTTCCATTTTCATGCAAAAGTTTATGTGGAAAACTTTTTGTATTTAAGAATTTGTTTTATATACTTAAAAAAAGTAGTTTTAATTTCTTTAACACCTAGAAGTAATTTTGAAATTGTATTCTAATCTGATTTAAAATTTAAGAAAAAAATTAATTAAAGCAAAATTAAATTAGAATTAGTCTTACATTTGTTAAAATAAATTGTTTAAAATTTAAAAGAAAAAAAACTTATACGCCTCAAAGTATGCCATTGTAATGAAGAGTATTGTTCACTATAAAAATTTCTTTCCGAAAGGTTAAGTTCATTGGTGTGGAGGGTACAACAGCATGGTGAACGGACTTTAATGAACTTGGAAATTCTCCTACGGGTTATATATCGTAAATAGGTATCAACCTGAAGTTCGCTTTGTTTTTTTTACACAATTTTGTCTTTTTTATGTCCTTTACGGCAATCATAATATCAGTATTTAAAAATTACTGGTTTGGGACTACCTCGACGACACTCATGATAAGGCCGAATAATTGTGCTTTAAATTCACACGAATTATGTATAATTCTTTTAAAAATTTAGCTTTTCATTTAGCTAGCTTTATGAATAATCTTTATCCTTAATTATTTATTTCTTCATACTAACATATGTACATTAACCACCCATTATTATGAGTCATACTCTCTGATCTTGTCTAAAAGCAGCCGCTTAATAAGTGTGGGTTTATTGGTTAGTATGGGTGCGTAAAAAACCCCCTTTAAGCAATAAACACTTTATTTATATACATACATACATACAGACAATGTATTGCCAATGCTGCAATACAAAAAATATAAGAAAAGACGTAAAAAAGAACATGTTGGCTTATTTTAAAAATTTATGCATAACGATGATAGTATTCCTGGAAAACAACAGCTAAAATTACCAACATAAAAGCCACAACTATCAGACGCCCCCTACCTTTTATTTAAAAAAATTCACAGAAAGAAAAAAAGCTTTAGTTCAAGAAGAATTTTTTACCAACATTTAAAAACAGCGAAAGACAAAAAATTTACACAAAACGGATGTTTATTTAAAAAAAACTATATTTTACTTTATTTTTTCTTTCTTACAGTTGAAAGGGTCTGAGAGCAGTGAGAGCAACAGTAATTTTGCATTTAAAGGTTTTATTGAAGCATCAACAACAGCAGTGTTGAGAAAGCCATGGCAACAGTAATACCACCGACCTCAAATGTTGAGGCCGCCTATGAAGATATGTTCAAAGAAATCACAAGAAAATTATATGGTGAAGAGACCGGAAATGGTTTGCATACACTAGGTACCCCCGTAGCACAGGTGGCAACAACAGGACCCACAGCAGCACCAGAAGGTGAACAAAGATCATTTACAAATTTGGTAAGTCTCAAGAGGAAAAATATTTTTAAAAGGAAACAAACTTAAAACAATACTTCGGTCGTAATTTTTTGTAAATTTTTCTTTTAATTTTTTAGCAAATTGATCGTTCTAACCAACCTACCATAGAATACGAACACAATAATCCAAATAATGCAACAGCAGCAACGTCGGTGGCTGCTGCTGCAACAGCAGCTGTTATTGCTGCGGCCACAACACAAAATGCCACAAATGTTGTTATACAACAACAGCCAGAGGGCTCTGTGGTTGTCACAACCACCACAAATGCAGGTGTCAATTTTAAATCGGAAGATCATTTGAGTACGGCATTTGGTTTGGCGGCATTAATGCAACAAAATGGTTTTGCCACCACAACCGGTACCATTTTAAGTACCCAGGCTATAAATAAAGTTATAACAACGGCTGCTGGTAGCCAGCAACAACAACAACAACCGCAGCAGCAGCAACAAATTGTGACAGGTGATCAACAGCAACAAGCTGCTTGGTCTAATGAGGGTACACAACAGCAAGACCAACAACAACTGCAGCAGCAACAACAACAACAACAACAACCCGCACCTACTACACAAATTGTACAATGGACTACCACACCAAGTGGTAAATTACAAAGTTATTCAACAACAACAGCACAGCCCCAACAACAGCAACAACAACAGCAGTCGCAGCAGCAGCAGCAGCAACAACAACAGCAGCAGCAATTGACGACTCCTAAGACAAAGTAAGTTTAAGTCTTAAACTTTAAGAAAGAAATTCAAAAGCATTAAAACAGTTTTTTTATCAAAAGCTCGTTTTTAAATGTATAATAAAAAATCTTCAAGGTTTTGCTTTATTAAGCTTTATCTTCTAAAGTGCAATATCAAAGTCTTTTGTAAAGAGCTTTTTATTAAGCTCTTTAAAATATCTCATAAAGCTTAGAAAAGGTAATACAAATACATACATACTGCAAGCATTTCCAAATTTAAAATGTAATTTTAATTTTTTTAACAAACCTTATTTCACGAAGGTTTTTTTATATAAAACTTTTTACTAATAAAAACTTTAAAACATCCATATCAGTTTGTTTTACATCAATAAAAAGAAAAAAGTATTAAAAAGCGAGCTAGAAAGCTTTAGCGAATCGAAAAGCTTTACGATTTAAATTTTAAAACGATACAAAACTTTCATAACTTTCGTTAGAGGTATTTTATTTTTACTAAGCAAAGCAGCTTATTTTTAAACTGAGCTTTTTTTGCAAAAATGTTTCCTAAATAAAACTTTTTCAACCTTATAGTAAAGAAATTAATTTTAAAATCGAATTATAAAAAGAACAAAAGTAAAGTGGGTTTCATTAAGCTGTTAAACAAAATTTTCATGTCATTCAAAAGTTGTAAAACTTAATAAAAACGCTTTTTTGTTAAAAAGATAAACTTTCAACTTGAAAGACCAGATAGCACCTGTAAACACTCAGTGTTGGCAAGGCTCAATAAATCAATAGCAATCCTCGTATTAATAACTAGATTTCTAAATGCAAATATCCCAATAAGCACCCAAAAATTAAGTTTCAAGCGCTTAAAATTTAACTGGAAATAAACTTGAGTTCAAACGTATTTTTAAATGCTATTAAATTTTCAAAATATTTTACTAATATTTATTCACTTGATATCAAATTCCCATTTTACTGGAGAATGCTATAGAAATAAAGTGTAACAAAAGTATATCTCAATCCTTGAAACTTGAAATTCGAACTTGAATACCAATGGTTTTGCACTTGATTTCCAGCTAAATTGCTTATTGGGATTATTTAAGAAAAAACTTTGATTAAGGTTTTTTATTTAAGCCTACTTTAAAAAGAAAATAAACACTTTAAAAAAAGCTTTTTTCCAACTGACAAGCATAATTAAATTATTTAAGAAATTCTCATCTTTTTAAAGCAATTTAAAATACCCAAATTTTTCAATGATTCGTATACATACCGATAATTTCGTGCCCCAATATGTAAATGGCACTTGGATTTGGAGTGAAAGGCAAGAAAAACTTCAATTTGATTCTAGAGAAGAGGCGACCAAGGAATTAAGCAAAGAAGAGTATGTTGTCATAGGTGGTTATAAGTTCCTCGCAAATATTAATCAACTAGAAGAGATGATATTTCGCCAAGAATTTCAAAGACCTGATACTACACACGATTATGAGGTCATATTAATACAAGATATAAAAGATTTGGTAGTTTTTTTATCGCCCAAGGAAATCTTAACTAAAGATTTTATATATTTTTTGAACACAAAGACTGTTCATATCTTTATTAAGTCTTTGGTAATATACTTTGAATATTATTTGAAATTAGTGGAATTTATACTGATACGACGAGATGAAATCTCAGGAGAGAACGCACAAATACAAAGTGAAGAGAGTACGGAAATTAAGAGAATCTATTCGAAACAGCTGGCCCAATATCGTTTATTATTAGCCAGGGAATACAGTGAAATTTTATTGGGTAGTGGAGAAATGAGCAAATTCTATCACATCAAACCCATTGTTAACATTTCTCAATCCATTAAAGATAAAGCTTTTCATGAAGGGTTTTTGGCATTTTGTACAAATTTTGTGTGGATATCCATGCATAGAAGAGATTTGGAATTAATTGATATGGAAATGAATCGTTTATTTAGATCGGAACATTTTTCTCTGATTCGCTCTGAACGTTATCAATTTTCTCCGCTTGAGGCAAGCATGTTGTATGGCAAAAACTATAAACGCTGCAATTATCGTACACAAAATTCCCCTCTCATTATGGAACTAAGTAATGTGGAAAAGCAAAATGTTCCTTTGTTATGGGTGGGTGAAAGAAAATATCGTGGCACAGATTTGCGTATATTGAATGTTGAATTGGAATTTATTGTGCCTGACTCACAACTCTGCTTAATTGATGTAAGTCATGGCATATTGGGTCATCCTAAGAAACTTTACGACACCTTGCTAAGAATCAATTGGGAAGCAGTACGTTTTCAAAACTTTTCTGAAATATATGACCCTTATCGCATAATAAGACAACCATATTTACAAATTCCTCAACTAAATGCAGAAAATGTACGTAGAAATTGTGAGAAATATGAATCATATTACCAAATAAAGCACTTTATTGAAGGATGGGATCGTAAAATGTTGAAAAAGTGGTTGAAACGTGAAGAGATTTTAAATTATTTCAAGACTGAAGGTATACTAACAGATGTTTGGATGAAAAGTAAGAAAGAGATTCAAGAAACTGGCTATGGACCGAGTGTGGAGGAAATAACTAAGAAGTTTATTGCACGCAAAGAAAAATTAAGGAAGAAATGAATAATTGAAAAAACTATTTAAAAAAAAATCTTTACTTTTTTTGAAAATAAATTTATTTATAAAAATTCTAAAATTTTAACTTTTGCTTATTAAAAGTATGATTTTATTTCACTTATTCTCTTTACAGAACAAACAAAAATCGTAATGATCACACCTCTCCTCCCATTAACAATACCACTGAAGTTATTTATACTAGTCCCTCGACCTCGGGGAATATGACACAACAACAGCAGCAACAACAAACACCTCCTAATGCAAATACATCAACATCCTCGAATACCTCCTCTTCAGGTGGTAGCTCGAGCAGTAATAGTCGTAAGAAGTCGCAAAATAATCAAAACAATAACAATAATGGGCAACCTTTGGTACAAAAACGTTATGCCTGCACACATTGTCCCTATTCGACAGATCGTCGTGATCTCTATACACGCCATGAAAACATTCACAAAGATGAGAAACCATTCCAATGTTATGCCTGTCTTAAACAATTCAACAGGGCGGATCATGTTAAAAAACATTTTCTACGTATGCATCGAGAAATGCAATATGATATTAATAAGACGAGAAGACACGTGCCCAGTTCGAGTAGTGGTGGTCATCATCATGGTGGCGGTAGAAGTAATATTACTATAACAACGGTAAATACTACTACTATTACTCCCTCTACTACTAGTACTACTACCCTTAATAGTAATTTACTTTATGATGGCAATACAATTGAACAAAAACCTATAATCTTCCAGACTCAGGCGAATGTCAACTTGGAACAAGCGTTTTTGGAACAGCAGCGTCAGCCCACATCTTCTAGTCTCAGCATTGCCGAAACCATTGAGGCTGTGGCCACAGCAACCGATGCCCCATTGCCCCAAATGAAACAGGAGAAAAACGATGATGGTACTTTAGTGACGGGTCAAACGGCCAATATAAAACCCAAACGAGAGAAACGTTTCACCTGCTGCTACTGCCCATGGTCTGGAGCCGATAAATGGGGACTTAAAAGACATTTAAATACACATACAAAACCATTTGTATGTCTATTGTGTGATTACAAAGCAGCCAGATCGGAAAGATTGGCCACTCATGTTTTAAAAGTACACAACAAAAGAGCCTGTAACAAATGTTCTTATCTAGGTGATACTTTAGAAGAATATCAACAACACTTGAATGAAGTGCAGTAAGTATTTTATTAAAAAAAAAAATAATTTTGACATGTATTTATAAACATTTTCTCTTTCCTATGCTAACAAAAAAGTCCTACGGCTCCATCTAATCGTAGTAATAGTAATAATAACAGTAATTCTACAAATACTACCAATAATGCCCCAACTACTAACAATAATTCTTCAAATAATTTAAATGTTTTACGTACAATTGGCAATACTTTAGGAAATAATAATAATCAACTAAATCAATTTCAAAATAATAACAATTTTAGGTAAATGTTTTATTTTTTAACTAAAGAAATTTAGAGTTTAATATTATTCTCTTACATTTTTTACCGCCTACAAATATTTAGTGTTAATAATGTTTCTACAACTACGACAAATGGCAATTCTGTTACTATATATACCACTACGACTACAGACAACCAAGGTGGTAATATAACAACAGGTGGTCCTTTACAAGAAATTATAGTGAATCCCTCATCAATGGTGGGGTGGCGTTTAAGTGCCAATGGCTCTCTAATACCACCACACGATTTGTTGACGGGAGGCCTGCCCAACGCTGCAGCCCAAAAACGTGGCTCTGAGCGTTTATTTCAATATCTTGAGGCAGACGGAAGCGATCCAGAGGATTATGCGCGGTATATATATATTTAATAAAATGCTTTTCTGAAGTTTCGTTTTCGTTTAATAATTTGTTCCAAAAAGGAGTTTTTTCGATTTAATTTTCTTTTTATTTCATTTTGCTGCTAAACTTATTGGCTTATTATGATGTTAAGTTAATTATTTACTGTTTTTTTATTTTTTTATTTTGTATCTTTGAATGACACCTGAAAGTAGATTTAAAATTTAGAAAGTTTTTTTTTCTTATTTTATGCGATTAAGAAAAATAAAACATGCATTAATTTCCAATTTTTTTATTATTATTTTTAGTCTTTTAAAAATGGACGCAATTAGTCGCAATACAGCTTCAGTCGCTCAGGATTTTCATAAGGCGGGAGGCGTGCACGAGTTGAAACTACCAGCTAATCATCAACTCCTGTTCAATAATAAACTGCCTTCACAATGGACGACAAAAGAAGCAGCTGCTTTACTGCAAAGTCTTAGCAATGCCAACAATTTGAGCTTTGTCTATCAACAGCAACAACAACAATTGCAACAACAGCGTTCCAAATATGCACCCACAAATGGTTTCCTCCAACAAAATGGCAACGCTGGCCAACGTCAGCGTCAACATTCCCTGGGCGATGATGAAAACACACCCTCATCTGGGTCATCATCAAGAACATCTTCAAGTGATGATATGTCACCGATTAAAATGGAACGATCTAAAGCTTATAATTTGGTATTAAATAATAACGAGCAGAGAAAGGCGATGTCAAAGACATATTTACAAAAAAATTATGATTTGCAAGAAACATCTTCCAATTCATCATCAACGAATGCAAATGATATTTTTATAAGTGCAGCTAATAATAACATCAATAACAATCACACAGATTTAATGAAACATCAAGAGTGCTTCAATAAAGATCAAGAAAATCAAGAGCAGCTTATTAGATCGTCTCCCGCGTTTAAATATAATAGTCAATATTATAACAATAACACTAACAACAATTCAAATTTGAATAAGAACAACAAGTCGTCGTCAGCAAGAACAATTAACAACAATCATATTAACAACAACTATCAACATCGCCTTGATCTGCAACACAATAAAGAAAACAACAATAACGCTACTTTCCTAACACAAATGGAATTTCAAAATCTTAATAAAATCGGTACACAATTTCAGAATTATGTTAAAGATATTATAAGCAAATACTATGCAGCCGAAACCCCAGTAATGTTTCCAAATATGCCTACAGCGACTACAACTGCTCAGCAGAGTCAGCAACGAACAAATCTACAAAGCTCGCCGAAACGTAAAAGAATGTTAAGTGAAACTGAGGAATATATAGAGTATTTGAAAAATAAAGAAGACATTACTTTAACTATAACACCCAAAAACAACAATAGTGTTAATAGTGTTAATAGCAACGGTGTAATACAAAGGTCTCCGTTACCCTTGAAAAGAGAAAGAGATTTAGCTTCGGATTCTTACAAGAGAATATCACCAAAGAAACAAATGCTGGCTGCTGCTACAGCTGGAGTTTTAAATACCCCCTCTCAACCACCCACGGCAGCCGCTTTGACACAACAAAAATCAAACAAAAAATCCATTTCACAATTGGCCACTTTATTGCCTTTATTGGCCGATGCAGCTTCACAACAACAGTATTTAACCGCACCCTTAGATTTTAGTAAAAAAACAGCGAATGGCTCAAACGAAATAACCCACATCAAACAAGAACCCCAAGAAGATGACCCCGAAGTAACCATTAAACAAGAACCCGAAGATTTTACACTTCAACAGCAAGAACCTCAAGATCCCACAGAAACCCAAACAGCCCACAAGGCATATGCTAATTTTTCCGTAAATGCATTGCTCAACAACATTGGCTTAAATGCGGACAAACGTTCATCGCGCAAACAGGCTCAACCAAAAAAGATGCGAGTTCCTCCCGAAATGGTAATAGCCATGCTAAGAGATAAATACCTTAATCGTATGGTGGATCATAAATTAAGCTGTAAGGATTGCATCAACTCCAAACGTTCATCAATGCTGGTCTTTAACTATCACACCAAGGCTTCACTATGCTTGCATCGTTTGTGGAAACATTCGGAAAAGCCTCAGAAGTGTAAAACATGTGGCGAGAAATTTAAGCAAAAGTATAATTTGAAATTGCATCATGTGAAGAAACACAGGAAAGTGGCGAAATAAGTTTGGATAAGAAATAAGTTTGGAAAGAAGGTGCTAAAGGTAAACTAACGGTCATTTAAAGAAGACGAAAAAAAAAATTAGTCAAAGATTTGTTTTATGTTTTCGAAATTTTTTTGTTTAAAAAAACCATACTTAAAGCTATTTAAGATTTGAAATAAAAATAGGCTTTATAACTTGTTGTTTTAAAATAATATACAATTTTTTGAAAGTTTTAAAGAACGAATTAAACTTCCTTCGATTGTATTGTTTCAAAAAAGTTTCCGTAGTCATTTATTCTTCAAGACTTTTTTTGGATTTACATACACAAAATAGTTAATACAAAAAAAGCTTTTCATATTAAAACTTTCTTTTTAGCCATTCCATTTATTACTTAAAAAATCCTTAAGCTTATTTTGTAAATGTACACATAATTGAAGGTTTTTAAATGCATTGGTTTGAAAAAGCTTAAACCTTTTTTACAATATTTCTGATTATTAGAAAACGAAAGCTTTCAGAAAATAACAATAATATTTTGCCAAAAAAAAATGCTTTTAATTTTTTGAAAAGCTTTTGTAAAGCTTTAAAGAGTTTTTTAATAAATTATAATATAACTTGAATATTATTTTAAAAAAAATTATAAGGTTTTTTTTTTTGTAAATATATATTGAAAACTCATTAGTTTATAACAATATTAACTATTATGTCATTTTTCTTAACATTAAAAAGCTAAAGTTTCCAGAAAAATCTCTTGCAAATATCTCTTATTTTACTTAAAAAGCTTTTGTAAAGCTTTATTTTTTTGTAAATGTATATAAAAAAGATTTTCGAAGCGGTTAAGATGTAGATCAAAAAAACTTTTAACCTAATTTTTCTAAACCTTTAAAAACATTTAATTGAAACAACTTTTATAAAAAGTTTTCCATATAAATTATTTTACTTAAAAAGCTTATTTCGAAATAGAATTTTTTGTGAATAATTTAAAAAGCTTTTTATTTTACCCCTGCTTTTTTTGTAAAAATTAGAACAAATAATATACGCTATTATGATAATTTCTAAAATATTAAATTTTTTTTTAAAGTTATTTCTTTATTAAAGCTTTTTCTTTATTTAAGCTTTTTTACAAATATTAATTGGTATAACCTTAAAAAAATATTTTCCAAAATCTATGGATTTTATTTTAAACGGGTTTGAAGGTTTTTTTGTGGAAATTTAAAGCTTTTATTTTACCTTGATTTTATATGTATAGTTTTCTTTAAAGCTTTGACGTTTTGTTAGAAGATTTATTTAAACCCTTAAAGCTTTACCTTTACTGAAAAGCTTAGGGCTTGAGTTGAAAGCTTTTATTATTTTTTGTCCTTTTTTATCAAAGAAAGGTTTCTTTATATAAAACAATTAAAAAGTTTTTCTTGATCCAATTAATCGTAATTGTTTAAGATTTTTAGGAAAGCTTTTACTACTTTTCAAAGCTTTTTGTATAAATATTGTTATTATTTTTTTTTTTTTGCTTTTTTTACAAATCTCATATTTTTATTTATTTAAAGTTAATTAAATTAAAATTTTGTATTACTTTCCACAGTTTTTTTGATTTTTAAAGTATTATTTAAGGTTATAATTTTTTATAAATGGATTTAAGTATTTATTGAATTATTTTTGAAGAGTTTGAAATATTTATGTATTTTATTTATAAAAAAAAATTAATAAAAAAAAGCTAATTAGCTTGCCATTTAAAAAAATATCTAAACAAAAAACACATACTCAATTACACTAAAATTTCTATAATTTAAAAAAAAATTAATTAAGTTTTAAGAGAATTTAAGTTTAAATTTTAAGTTGTGATGTACCTGAAATATGATTTCGTCTAAAAAAATTATACATAAAAACCCTTTTAAATAGAAATTCAGTTTATTTAAAAAAAATAAATACTCTTAAATTAAAGTAGAATTATTTTATTATTATTTTCTTTAAATAAAACTTAATTATTAAGCTTTAATTTGCCATTTAATATGTTTTAAGAATTTGTTTAATAAGTTCTGTTTATTTTGCCTTATTTAATTGAAATATTCGTATAGTTTAAAACGTTAAGCTTTAATTTTTTAATTTTAATTAAAACTAATAATTTTAGTAACTATTTTTTCAAACTATATATTCAATTTAGTATTTAAGTTGAAAAAAACTACACCAATTAACAATTTCTAAATCAAAACAATTTACCACCTTTTTGACAAAAAGTTCACTCACTCTCTTCCCTCAATTAAAATTTACCTAATACAGACTACTACTCATTACATTAATAACAAAAAAACAAACATTCATCATATAAAACAAACTTTGAATGAAAAAATCCCTAATTTATAAAAAAAAAAAAAAATAAAAGAAAAAAAGCAGCAAAAAATGACTGAATGGTAATAAATTAATAAATATTGAAAACAAGAAACATTTTTAAAACAAAATTTACGGCATTTTTTTGTATTTGTTTTTAGTATAACAAATGTATTTTTTATGTAAGAAGGTTTGAAAAATGTTAAAAAAGAAAATAAATTATAAAAAAAGTAAAACAAATTTTGGAATAAAAAAAAGTAAAACAAATTTTGGTATACAAAATTTCTACAAAATTTAAGATAAAAAAAAGAAAACAATTTAAAAATAAAAATTTTAGGCAATGAAACAAAATCTAAATAAAAAAACAGTTATTTTATGATTTTATTTAAAAAAAATACAAAAACAAAAAAGACAAATTATTATTAAATAAAAAAATTTTACTTTATAAAAAAAAAATATATAATGAAAAATGAACATGAATTTTGTGTCGTCTCATACACGTATGGAAATGTTGGAAACAAATTTAGTTTAATTATGATACATAATATAAAACAACAACAACATACATTTCTCAAGAACAACAAAACCACAAAAATCAACCAATAAATAATATTAAATTAACAAAAACAACAAAAAATTTAAAAAAAGGAGTTTTATTTAAAACGGAATAATTTATGAACTTTAAAACGTGATTTAAGGAACAAAACTTTTACAAGAATTAAGACCAACAATTTTTTTTTAAATTGGGATCCCTTTCTCTGGGTCAGATTCTGGAAGTCGTGATCGAGTAATTTCTCGATTCGAAAGCAATTTAATATCTAATTATTTCAGTCAATACTGAACGAATTGGAATTATTTTTTCGTTATTGTAAAGCATTCATTTGAGTTTCGCAATACTGAAAAAATAATTTCGATTCGTTCAGTATTGACTGAAATAAAATTGCTTTCGAATCGAGAAAGAACTCGATCACGAATGCCAGATTTCCAAGCGAACTGCTTTATTGAGTTTTTTGACATGTTTTGCTTGAATTTAAGAAAAATGCCAGTCACATTAAAACAAAAATGTTTATAAGTACAGTGTTATCCCCCTAAACGGACACCTATTCTAAGCAGACAACCCTTATGATGGACACTGTTCTCTGGTTTCGACAGCTTTCAAATGAAAGCTTTACGTCCTTTTCCCTTGTACAGACAGATTTTTATGGTCCCTTCGTTGCCCGGTCATAGGAAATCCGGAGAAGAGATAATTGGATACTTATTTCTTTTTTTCTTTTCGGAGTAATTTTCATAAATTATTTTTATTTTTTTTTTTTTATCTAATAATAAAAATGTCAAAGGCACTAACCCAAAAAGTCAGGGTAGCCCATATGAGGGTTATAAAAGAACGACCAGCGACCTGCACATTTGTATAGGTAGTGTAAGGTAACCATAACTTGTGCAGTATTTACATTTGTAAATATTCAAGTTTTAAAATAGCTACAATTTTTACATTAAAGGTATAGGGCTAAGATTCAGATTCAGTGACTAATTTTTCATGTTTTTCCTGACAATAGAAAATAATATAAAAAAAATACATAAAATTTACATATAAAATAACCAAAAAACATAAAAATACACATACATATTTACAAATGTAAATACTGCCCGAATTCGTAGTAAAAATTGGTGCCTAAGTTAGGGTTAATCGTCACATTTATGTTGTTTCATTGTAACGTCTTGAGAAGTAACACAAATTAATGCCCTTATTACGGTTTACAACTCATCTTAATTGATTTAAAGCTTAACAACTTAACTTTACAACTGCTCGCGGTGAGTTTTAAATGTTTCATGTTTTTGTGCTAACAAGCATAGGGTTGTAAACAATGCAACACTTTAAAATTTCAACTGAACTTGAGTTGTGTAAACCGTAATATAGACACAAGAAATTAAAAGAAGGAAAGTCGAAACAAAAGAAATAGCGGAATTTACCATCAGCAGAGAAGGAAAAACAACCCTTCGCAGCATAAAATCCATACATACCCGTTTCCAGCCGCCTGTTATACAGCCAAGTCCTGCCCATAAACAATCCCGTCAGATTCTCGAGCCCACTACTCGAGACATCTCCCAATTCGACTATGAACCTACTACTCAGCCGTCTCAGCCTGGTGGTCTGTTGCCTAGGAAAGTAACACGGAATTAGCTCTACTGTCTCTTTATCTCCTGTGCCCTCGCAAAACTAACACAAGTCAGATCCACAATGGTTCTAACGCAGACATTGCGCTTGCATAGTAGTGAACTAGAATCGTTCTTTCTAAACACCGGCCATAACGTCTAAGATACCCTGCAGTCCATTATATTCCCCCAGCACCGATTGGTCTGTTTTAGATCCCACTTCCTTACCTTCCCAAGATAAGAGCCCAGTACCTTTCCATACCTTTGTATAGAAAGGCGAAAATGCGAAGTCAATACCTGAATTAGTTATTTTTGAGTATAAAATGATACTCGGTCAGTAACTTTCAGCCAAATTATGAATAAAAATTCCACGGGAGATTTTTCCTTCTCTCATTTTTCCTATGTCAATTCAATTGTAAAAATGGGAAAAGGGAAAAAACTCCATGGGGGGCTGTTAGTTAAAAATCGTGTTCTATTATAATAAGGCGAACAGATTTTGAAAATAAAAATAGAGGACATAAAGGAAAAAATAAAAAATGTATTTGACTTCAAATTTTTTACATATTTACATACATGTAAAGTAAAGTAAATTTTAAAAATAACATAAAAGGAGCTTAAAGCACAAGGGGTTCAAGTGACTTTTAATAAAAAAAAATGAGAAAAAAGCGGCTTAAGTTAAATTGCAATAACAAATTTAAGATGCTATCTGGAACATTACTTTTTAATTAATAGAGATCCTGAGATATATTTTAATCTCATGTTCCCCTCTTGTGCTCTGAACTTCACCTATTAATTTTATATGCAAACTCAATTTAAAAAAAAAAACAAGTAAGAAAATATAGTCGGTCAAGCACGACCATATGATACCCTATACCCCGGTATATAAAACACATTTTTTTAAGTATAACTATGTGGACCTAGTTTTGAAAAGTTCATAGCTAATGTGTTTATATAAATATGTTTCTATCAATGTTCGGTTTGATAGTTTCTGAGAAGCAGAAATTCCTCCCTATCTCCCCTCCCGGTCCTACGATTCGGCCTATTTTCAATAGGCTTCGTCCTTGTGCCAATTACTACCTATGTGACACAGTTTATCATATTATGTCCAAAATTACTTGTACTTTGCGCACAAGAATACATGGACAGCCAGCCGAAAGGACATCGTCATCACAAAGTGATTCTGAGTCGATCGGTATACTTTAAGGTGGGTCTAGGACCCATATTTTAAGGTGTTACACACATCAGCACAAATGCATACCTTCTCCACTATTGTGGTGTGGGTTTAATAACGAAACTTTAAAATTCATTTCACTAACTTCCCAGCTAGCATTTGGCTGATTATTTTTTGTAAAAATCACCCAAATGATTCATTTCAGATCAGTTTTGATGATTAAAAACTGATTTATCACTTAAGCGATTAAAAAAGGATTCTTATATGATTCATTTATATGTTTAAAAAATGATTTTTAAATATTTTGAATTTTGAATTTTTATTTTTGCCAAATGAAAAAAATAAAAACAGAAACTTTCATGTCAGCCAAACCAATAAGAAGCTTGGCTAAAAAAGAAGTCCAAAAATTATTGACAATTTGTGAACATTAATATTAGTGCAAATTGTTTCTTCTATTCTTTGCGAAAAGCCAATTATTTTTGTTTGCTTCAAAAGCCATAATGTTGCTGATTTTATCGGAGAAAAATTTAAAAAACATGACAATTAAAAAATGATATGAAATATAATCAAAAACTTTATAATTTACGATTTAAAAATGAGACAAAAACGATTCAATAATGATAAGAAAAACTAACATTAAAATGATCAAAAAGGAATCAGAAAATTGTATCACAAATGATTCTTTCAGGTGATTCATCTGTAGGGTACCATTTTCTCACAACGAGAGTATCATTTATGATTGAAAAATGAGATCATATACGGGTATTTTGCACTTGAAGCTGATTCCTAAATGATTAGATTATGATACAAAATGCTAGCTGGGTTATTCGAAATTTTATATTGCAAGTGTATGAGAGTTGAGTAGGAGTATGAACAGAACAAGGACGGCACGACATTTTCCATGCGATTTGACAGAAAAACCGTTAATAGCCATGAAATAAAATTTATTTTAAGTTTTAAAAATAAAAACAAATATTGATCATGCTTTTAAAAATAAAGATAATAGATTATGAAAAAAGATGACAGAAAGATGATGCACATTTTATAGCTGACAACCAGTTAAAATAGATGATTGACTTCTAAAACAGAGTACGTATGGTCACGTTAATTAAAATCAATTTGAGTTATAAGATAATATGTACTCCATCATATAACTAACTTTAAATTGACATTCAAGCGGAAGAACATCTGACTTGAAATGTATATGAAGTATGTATAAATCGGAAATTTTATTACAGGCTATTGTAATTCATAAATAAATAAGTAAGTATTTCAACGATTCAATATTCCCTTAAGAATTGGTTAAACCAAAGTATTAGATGATAAGCAAAAGCTTTTTGAATTTATTACTTAACGGAAATTCTCGTAAAATTACACTTTATTGGCTTTTCCTAAAAATACAATACAAGAAACTATTAGCAAAAACTGTTAATTTACTTTACTAGCAGAAACTTGCAATGAGTAAATTTACAAAATTTGTCTGCCAATACTCAAAAATAAAGTAAATGAACGCTTTAGCAGCAAAACTAGCAAGTTAGTCTTTTTGACAGTATCCAGCTGTAAAATACTAGATTCTGTGTTCCTTAATTTTCAAAACTTTTATGTCTTTTAATTTTTATGATCTTTTTGCCATTAAAATTTCGAGTACTCACAGTTACAAGTAACAATTATTGAAAATAAGCAATGATTTTCTCTTATTGAACAAACCTATTTATTGAAAACAACATTTAATTGCTTCGGTGGCAGAATTTAAAATGCCAGAAGTATTAAAATTTATATGTATGTACATACTGCAGTTATAACTAGGGATGCGATTTTCATGCACTAAAAAAATCGAAAATATGCGCATAAAATATGCTCTAAAAATCCAAAATATGCAATAACAAAATAAAAATTATGCACTAAAAAATTTCTGTAAAAATTACTTTTATTTTTAAACAACTTGTTTTGTAAAAAAGATATACGTACAATATCGAATTTATTATACACCATAGAAACTAAAAAAAAATAGGTAGGAAGTTGACACTAAAATTCAAATCAATTTTGGCTTTAAAAAACATTTAATTGGCAATTCGATATAATTACAGTATTTTTATAGCATAAATATTTAGGACATAAATATGGAGTCTCGAGGAATTAGTATGGAATAATGGATTAGTAATTCACAAATTAATTAACAATTTTTTAAATCTATATCCTGATCATAAGACCAAGCAACGCCCCATCTGGTGGTATTACCTTGATGAAACTCCGTAGTACAAATATTGTCAATATTTTTTGTTTTCAAAATATTTAAAATATTTGTTAAGCTGCTTTTAAGGCCCAACATCGATGTAAATACCCTAAATAGTTTTTATTTCAGGAAAATTATTGAAATTTGTTTAAAATTCAAAAAAATACCTGATTTTATCTTTAAACAATAAACTTTCCTCTATAATCTGTTCAACAAACTTAACCTCTCCTCCCTGACAACTCAATTCTTCCTTAAAGCCGGTAGGACAGTTGTGGGGTGGAGGTCTTTTGCCAGATTTTCGTGTTTTATTGTTGTCATTAGATTGGGAATCAAAAAACGGTGGATTACATAAACAGAAATCATATATAACCGTTTGGCAATTGTTATCTAGATGGTTAAAATATTCTTGGAATATTTGTGTTTTATCCTTTTGGGTGTATAGTGTTATTAAATGTTTTAATTTATTATCTTCTATATTTTTTAAAGAATATTGCAAATTGGTTGCATTTGATTCTAAAGCCACCATTTGCCAATTATTTTTCTTAGCCGCCAGCAGACTGTAAATGCAGGACGATCCACAGCCTATGTCAACGCCTGTAGTTTGTTCCTGCGTGGAACGGCAGTTTAAAATGTCTTCCAGCCATAGTATATAATTTAGGCGTAAAGGCAATGTGGGTACCAAACTTCCGGGCGCAAAATTAACATTTAGTTGAAAATATTCCAAAAGCAAAGTTTGTGTTAAGGTTCTCAATGCCTTTTCATTTTTATAATCAATACAAACTTTGCCAGTTAATTCCTTTTTGTTGTTTTTTGGGTTTTAAACAAAAAGTTAACGGTTGGTTTTTCAATGAAAAATAAAGTGTTTGTTTAAAATTAGTTTTTACTTACCAATTTGCACACTCGACGAAATTCTGGATATTTGATGGCCAACTCTGTGTAGTCCGGAGGCTGCTTGAAAATATTACGGGGATGCATTTGTTTATTGGCGGCTTTATTACACATTATTTATAAAAATACTTTTAATCTTTTAATTACTAAAGTTCAAACGCTCAAACACTTTTAAAAACCCCCTGAAAATCTTTTGCAGACAGCTGATGGACAGTCTTGTCGAAGTTGCAAAATTTGGCGCGAATTAATTTTTTTTTTATGTTAAACTTTTCAACTTTTTTCACAAGGCGAATGTATTTCAATTCTTTTGCAGTTTTTTCAAAAACACATATTCTTGTAAAACCATTTTCATCATGAAATTTTTTAATTCTCCCTATAAATCAAGGTATATTTGTGTAAATATACCTTGCTATAAATAAATAATTTTGACGATAATTTTAAAAGTACTACCAAGGCGAATTCAACAAGGTAAACTCTAGAACATCTGTTCGTCAGCTGTAAAATCCAACTTGTCAATAATTTTCTTTTTTAATTTTTTTGTTTCTTATTTACAAAAAATTGTGATTGTTTAAATTTGTGAAAAAACAAATCAAAAGTAAATTATATATAAAATTTAATAAAAAAAGAAGTAAAATACGTGTATGTAGCGAAGCTGGGGGTTATTTCAATAAATTTTTGTTTCCTAGTGCACTTCCGTAACATTTTGATATACAATTTTGTAAAAACTGTATGAGGAGCTAGAGTTAAAAAGTTTTTAATAAATTTTACATTTTCAGAAAGATCTGTTTAAAAGCTTTCAAAAGACACAAATATTGAAGAGGAAAATCTCAAATTCATATGAAAACTTCAGAAGTTCATTACTCGGAAACTATGCGTTTTCTAGAATTTTGCCATTTCATTTGTTTTTATTTTTCAATTTTCTATTTCTGTCCTTTTTTTTATTTTAAGCTGCGTTGGTAAGCTAGATTTGTTTCCAATTTGAGCAATTCTTAGTCTATTTAGCCATCTCCGTCTGTTCAAAACACTCACTTTTAAAAAACTCAAAAGAAAAGAACAGTAATGGTGTAGAATTCTTTCCACTTCTCCTAAGCATTTCGGAATTGAACTCCACCCCAATCGGTTTAGTAGGAACCGAGTCAAAGAACCAAATGTGAAACAACGTGCCTTTAAAATTTATATTGTGGAATGCACCGAATCTCATTAAATCTTCAAAAACACAGAATCCATTAAATTTTGTTAAGATCGGTTCATAAACACACAACTTTAAATATAAATCAATAAAATTTTTTATTGTTTACTTTTTTGTCACACTTTTTTAAACAACTATTTTGACAAATTGGATTTGTTACGCTAACAAAATGCCTGTTGTTTTTGTTAGAGTTTTAATTGTTGTAGCGACGAGTTTACCTTGTTGAATTCGCCTTGAGTACTACGGTATGTTTAATCATGGTGGAATACCACCATGTGTTTAATAACCAATTTATAATCTAATAGTAACACTTTTAAAGGACTTTTCACTTAATATTTGCACAAATGAGTGCAAGTTGTATTAATTTGAATATATAAATTACAAATAATAAATATAAATATTCTAAATTTAATTTAAAGAAACCAAGGCGAATTGAACAGTATTCTATGTGAATTCACCTTGAAAGAAACTAATATTTTTTAACAGCGCTGTCAAATTGGTATCGTTTTTAGTACTTTTAAAGATTTTTGGTGGGAAAAATTCTTTTGTCTGTGTCAGAATGTACTAATAAAGTGACCTCACAAGCGCAGCTGTTTGTAGTGATTTTCTTCGTGTGTGACGTTTGTCGTCATTTTTTTTGTTTATTTACTTTTTTTAATAAGGCATTTTGACATTTGCCGTCTCAATTCTAGCAACAAAATGCCTGTTGTTTTTTCTATTGTTGCATTGTTGTAGTACTGAGGTCACTTTGTTAATACATTTTGGTCTGTGTTCTGTTTTTTATTTTTCAGTTTTCGGTGGCATTAAATCTTTTTTTGTCTCAAAATTTATCAATAGTATGAAATGGGAATTTTACACTATTGTTGTAGTTTTTCTTTGGCCAGACTGATGAATTTATGAATGTTATTTTTGTCAAGCTAATAGGGCCTAAATTGTTTCAATGTAATAAAAATTCAATTTGTTTATTACAATATTTCGTTCCTGACGTGTCGTCGATTTTTTCAAGGGATTGCCTATTGAAAAATTAAAAAAACAATAAAACGACACATTTTAACGAAACCTTGTTAAAAAAAATATTTTTGTTACGTACTAACTGCCGTATTCATAAAAATATTTTTATTTTAATAACAGAAATGTCCGTTAAGGTAATTTTAAAAATGTGAATGGAGTTGAAAATGTTATCTCTACAATGCTTTCAATTAAGCCAAAGTTTAGTGAATTTCATTTTTAACAGGAGATATTGATAGCTCATATGAATATGTTTCTTGTTTGAGTTGCAGATCTGAGAGCGGTTGCGAGTTAAATTAGATTGGCAATGAAACATAAGGAAAGGTATCCAAAAAACTGCTTTCAATCAACAAGAAAATTAGTTGAAGATATACGGGGAAAATATCCAGCCAATTTTGAAATTTCAAACATTTTATTAGCTAGACAAGTTGTATCGACTATTAAAAAAAGATGGCAAATTATGCTATGCAATTGCATGTTATTGAAATTAGTTGCTTAAGACATGCTGTTAATATTAATCCTTTTGAGGCATTAGCAAATATTGCGTTTAAAAGGTTAGCTTTAATCTGTTTCGCCCAATCTTAAGATATTGACTTCCCAATATTAGGTCTCCGAATTATTTGGTATATCTTCAATATTACTTATCCAATCAAAGCAACATTGGTATCATGGAATATCTTAAGAATTTACATTTCAAACTTTACAATTCCCCTATCCCATTAACTGCTAAATAATGAAAAATTTTAAATATATATACAAATAATTAATCCATTGAAACAGTAAATTATTTAATTAAACATATTTTTGCCTACGGTTCTTTTTAATGATAACTTTATTTTCAATAAATTGTACCATTTTACTCCTATTGCCATAAAATCCAAAAAATTTTGTTTAAAAAATCGTAAGACTTTTCGAATTAAAGATAATTTCAATTCATTATGCCGTTTTGCGTTTTTTACTTACTTATTTATTCGGGTTTTTAATGGGTTTCAAAATACCAAATTAGAAACATAAAACTCTAAGGGCACTGCTACACGTTCAATAAATATCGTGATATTTCTAGTATCACGATAATAATGATGGATTGCGATCCATATCGCAGAATGGCCTAAAATATGAAATCCAGATCGCGGATCGTGGATCGCGTGATAAATATTTTCTTTCTTTTGGTTTTCTCGCGACATTGATAAACGACCCGCACAGCACAAAAATAACATAAGCACTGACGCGATAAATATTGAACATGTAGCATACGCTCGTGATCCATCAATATTTTAAAATGGATCGCGATCCAAATATCACGATACTTATTGAACGTGTAGCTGTGCCCTAAAAGACCATTACATGGAGTCTTCACATGACAATTTTTTGTCATAACAAACGTCAAACTTCATATAAAATAGCTGGTTTGGTTTGGTTATGACAAAAAATAGTAAGGTGGAGACCCTATGTGAACAATCGGCATATATGGCTTAATAAATAGATTTTTCTATTATTAACGCATTATTAACTTTGGCAACACTTTTTTTAAATATACATATACTACGTATGGAAATGTAAATATATATGTAAACTTATAACTAACGAAGCAAACGTAAAATAAAACATAAACTGTTTCACAAGTAGGTTACTTTTGATTAAAATAACTTGTTCTTCTCCCTTTTTTCTTTGTTAGAAAGGCTAGATTTGTTCCAAACTTTTTGTCACTTGCAATATGAGCGCAAATGAGTCCAAAATTCATAGCCGATTTATAATTTTTTGTAAAAAAACATAAAGGATTTCATTTTGTAAAACACTCCACTTCACTATAATTATATATTTTAAGTTAAGTTATTGCTATGGTTAAGTTATTAAATATTTTCTTCTTATCTTATTTATTTTTATTTTTATGTCTTAAATGTTAATTTTTTTTTCAGTAAACATTTTTTTATGTTTTACTATTATCAGGGACTAAAAATAATACGAGAATATTCCGTTTTCTTGAATTTGGGAATTTTTATCCGTTATTTTAACATATATTTGATTTGAGTTATATTAAAGTAAAATATATAAAATAGTCTTTTTTTTTTTTGTCATATACAACCGATACCATTATAAAAAATAATTTTATTTGATTAAATAGTTATATAAAACAAAACAAAAATTTGGTTAAATTTGGTTTGGTTACGATAACAAAAATTTAATATCAATTCAAGACTCAAATTAAAGAAAAACTACATGCTGGTTGACGAGGCGTATATTTCTCTACCGCACGGCATGAAAATCTTAATTTACTTAAAAAGTGGATTTAGCAGATTTGCATTTTAATCCGACGATATATTTAATGATAACTTTTATTAAAACTTTTGACTAAAATTGGCTAATATAAATGGTTAACTTTTTCTTTCTTTAAAATGTAAAAATGTACTTTTTATGAAAAGAATGTTATAAGCGAATCTTTCTATTTATATATTTTAAATAAAACCTACAATTTTAAATCACATGATTCTCCTCCGAAAATATGCGTTTTTCTTTATCGTGATTTTGGTTAATTTTGAAATTTAAAATTTGACAACGCTGATTTTATTTTCAGAAGTACTGTATAAATCAAATTGAACATTAGAGTTGCTAAGTGTTTCTAAAAATGTCATTAATGGGAAAGTTTTTCCGCTTTGCAGCACTGTTTTAACTCATGTTTGTAGAAATTGTCACAACAAATAGCAGCATTGTTTTGTGAAATAAAGTGTGGGAATTTTCTTAAAAAAGTTAATTTATTTGTGGTTGGTGAATAAAATAATACAAAATGTCGGAAACTAGCTCCAAGGAGAGTGTATTAAAAACAGCCATGACTTATATATGTGGAGGTAAATGAACTAGAGAAACTTGAATGTGTGATAGTGTTTAATGGCTTTAAATTTTTTATGGAAAACGTGTTTTTAAGAAAAATTTAACAGTAATTAATTATATTCTTAAAAGTATACACAAAACTTTTTAAAAAAGATGTTAATTTTAAGCACTTTGTTACGCAGCTTGTTATAAGTTAACTCTTACAAAGGAGTAGAATGAATGCCTTATGCCGGACACTACAAATCGTTGGTCATAATTGTTATTTCGTTATCTGATATAATTCATCTTAACGTCGGTCTCCGGACGGACGCAAGAATTTTCTCTTTTGTATAATAAATACCGGCTTCAATAACTTCAGCTTTTTTGCAAATCCGGCCTTCGCCCGGGTATAAAGATTTCTGCCTCTATTGTATAACGAACACTGTTACAAGCTTTTCTGCATAGTCAGTCTCCGGCCGGTCGCAAGGATTTTCTCCTCTATGGCTCTACCGGTTATGCTAACTAAAACTTCTCTGCATAGCAATTAATACGCTTACTAAATATGTACTGGTATTTTCGCTAAACTCAACCCCTCTTCTTAATGGGTTAAGCATTTTTAAATAAATTTTGTATATCCAGAAAGAGATATGTACTCCAAGGCTTTCGAATGATACCAATATTGGCTATATCGCTCCTTTTTTGCAACATAGTCATATCTCAAAAAATCAAAAATTTTAAGTTACTTACCTTCTTTATATGTGTTTGAGCCAAGGACTTAATAGTTATAACTTTTATTCGATAAAAATTGCGAATAAATTTATATTTTATTTATTAAGAATAATTATTATTTCCAATTTTTATTTTTAAAAATTGATGATAACTATTATGGGTATCAAATAAAAGTATTTCTCAAACATATCTGTTACTATGCGATAGATATATTACTAATTATTTTTAATAGTTATGAATAAGAAATAACATAACAGTTATAACTAATTTTAATGTGTATGTATATATGCACAAGCATAATCTGCAAAAATAAAACAATTAATATCAAGAAAATATTCAAAATAATTATTATCGTAAAAAAAAATAATAAAAATCTTTAGTAATAGTTATCTATAAGAGAAATAAATATTTATCGATCAAAATAGTTATGAGCCAAAGATATGTTTAACAAATATTTATTTTCATTTTACATAATAATAAAAAGTGGTCAATTTGTTGGTACCTGAAAAAAGAGAATAATTATTATTTAGGGTCCTTGGTTTGAGCATTATATCTCAAACGGAACCGAATTTATAGCAAAATATATTTTATTAAATCTGTATAAAAAAGTACATTTTGAAAACTTCAATCGCATTTTGCCAAGTTTGATTTTTTTGAGATATGACTATGTTGCAATAAAGAAGCGACATACATTCAGAAATTTTGAGGAAAATCGCATATGCTTATACATATATGAAAACATTAGAGGTCCATAACTCGAAAACTGCGTTTCCGAGACTTTTTCCATGTTATATTTTCTTTTATTTCAATTTAATATCACGCTATTTATTTTTTTTTTATTTGGAGCTGCGTTGGTACTCTACATTTAAGCCGTATTTTTAACTGCCTATCCCACGATTTCGAACCAAAACTTTGTTCGCCTAACGTACATTAAAAACAAATTTTAAAAATGGGTTTTGTTTTAAATGTAAATTAAGCGTATGAAATTTTCGTTCGAAATCGTGGGACAGGCAGTTCGTGTTATAGCTCTATCAGGGAATAACATTTGTATAAAGACTCGACAAAATCATATTTAAAGAAAACATGTTGTTGTCTTACAATTTCCAGATCCTAACCAATTGTCAAAGGGAAAATTAAAAATGTCTATGCAAATAAAAGTCGTTTAGAACATCGAGTGGATATCATTTATTAAAATAAAAATTTCTTATATGTTTATTGTAAAAGTTCACTACTTATGGATTGGACAATAAGACAATAAATACATATTTTAACTTTCATTGCAGAATGCCATCATGAAAATGAAATGCGTCCACGTGACCCCATACGTTGTCGTGAATGTGGCTATCGTATTATGTACAAAAAGCGCACCAAAAGATGTAAGTACTTAATAATCAAAATCACTTCCGAATTAAAAAAAAATCAATAATTATTAAAATCACATTTTTCTATATTTTTATCTGGTAGTGGTCGTTTTTGATGCTCGCTAATTTTATCACCATATGACAACGGGTTTAAAAACTTAAGATTAATATAGTTTAGAAATTTATTAAAAATAAAAAATACGTATTGATTAAATTGATTTTTTTCATTTCCAAAAAGAGAGAAAAATTGTGGAAATTTCCAGTAAAAAGAAAAAATTCAGATAAATTGGGAATGCCTACTCTAAGTTATCTTATTAAATACACAACATTTTTTTAAGTACAGAACAATTCAACGCTTTTCACTAAAATATAAATCACACAGAACAAAGCTCTAAAATACTGAACTGTTCTGTATAATACGGTATAACAGAACACAGAATAGAACACGATCACATTCTAGACACTTTGATTACTTTTTTCGCAAGGATCAAGCATTTCATGCAAAGTTTTATCACGACAGTGTGATTATGTTTTAACATTCAGGTATGTGAATTTCTAAAATCCATTTATAAATTGAATTATTAACTTTTGCTCTATAAAATAGTTCAATTAAGATATATTATTAATCCATTTATTATACATATTTCCGAGGAGTTTTCCCGTTTCCCATTTTTCCTATTTAAATTCAACTTTAAATATGGTAAAAGGAAAAAAAACCCGGGGAATTTTAAGTCATAATTGGGCTGAATATAAAAAAGGGAAAGTCTCGTTTTCGGTTGCAATTTTTATCACGCATCTGATTATTTCAAATCTACCAAATTAAAAAACACTACTTTAGCGAAATTTTTCAGCCCAATTATGAATACAAATTCCCCCGGAGTTTTTTCCCTTCCCCTATTTTTACAATTGAATTTACATAGGAATAATAGGAGAAAGGAGAAAACTCCCGGGGAATTTTTATTCATAATTGGGCTGATTATTTAAATCATCAGCGTTTAAGTCTTTCATCTTTAGCACATATGGCTCCTAATTTTCTGAATTTTATCAAACGAATTTTTCTTTTGTCTCAATGTTTGATGCCAATCTTTAATTTTGGTATGATTTTACCTCAAGTAGTTCATCTTATTTTTTCTCCTTTTTGAAATATTATTTTCTATAGCATCAAAATCACCATCTTTATAAGATAAAACCGATTTCTATTAAAGTTTTTAGAAAGGAATTTTTCATCATCAAATTAGGCAACTCGCAATATTTCTTCAGAACTTTTGCTTAACAAAATTTAGTTTTGGTTCTAGTTTTCAGACAACTAAATTTTTTTTAAGAAATATGTAAAACGACTACAGTTAACAAAATGTTAAATCGATAACTTTTCGTAAATTATTTAGGGTGAATGCACCAATAGTCGGCACTTTAACTTTTTTCTGATATTTAAGCTGGTACTCTGATGAGTGTGAACATGATATTGGGATGCCAACGAATTATTATTGCTCAGTAGTTAGTGTAGTTTTAGACTCAATTTACTGAGTTTAAATATATTTGTATTAAATTTGAGTAATTTACATTTTTTCTAAAATACACGATTTGCGCCTGTAGTCGGCACACCGTTCCCTAAATTCGGCACTTTATGACCCAGTTGTCGGCATTGCATTTTTTTATGAAGAAAATGAAAAATCGTTAAAAAATTAAAGATATACATATGTATATTGATATATATATATTGTATTTAGTACCAATTATTATTAAACAATTTTCCATAATATTTATTAAAAAAGCTATGCCGAATCTTAAATACCCTTCACCAAGTTATTTAGCGTCTTGAATGCTTCTTTCTATAATGAAAGTTTCCATTGGTTACCATTGTACCGAAGCTAGGAAAAGATCATACTAAAGTTGAGTCATATAGGTCTATTAGTATATCATCTAACATTTTTAAGCTATTTGAGAAAATAATGTTAAAATTAATATTTGGATAAAATAAGCTTACCCATAAGTACTCAGAAGTTTTTGAAAAACTATTTGATTGGTCTAAAATTTGTTATTGAAGTAGGAAATTTTTTAAGGTCTTCTTAATCGATAAACACTGGAATCGCAAGGAAGAAATTTATGACCTCTATTTTATTTAATATTTACTTCAGACAATCCAAACATCAACTGATACGGCTCGCCTTTTTTACGGAAACTACTACCTATAAAGCATCTCGATACTTACAGAACCATATATTTCAATTGGAATACCGTAAAAACAACTGAAGATCAAGATCAATGAAGAAGTATATACATACATATATTTGTATATAGAAAATCCGTTTTGCGTTGGGAATCAATCATTAAACCAAAAATACCTCAACATAACCAAAAATATCTCACTATGCCGACTACTGAAATTTGCAAAAAAAATTCGTTCCCAATGCCGGCATCAATAAAAATAAGTTAAAATAATATGTTTTTTGCAGATTTATAAATCAAAGGCAATATTTGAACATATTTTTACCTCTAAAAACCGCTTTGGTAAAAATATTACTTATATTAGTACGATTACCACTTGTTCTAGTTTGCCTTGGCACTAAGAATTATTTAAAAAAACAGGCACTATGGAGCGTTCAGAAAACTTGACACTAAATAAGGACCAACATAGACTAAAGTTCTCATCCTAGCCAAATGCAAATATTACATAATGAAAAATGAGTGTATTTTGAATTAAAGCTGAATTCGAAATATATATAAAATTTGCGTAATTCTTATTTATTTAAGATTTTATTCAAAAGTGCCGACTATTGGTGCATGCCGAACTTAGTGCTTTCACCCTAATTCTTGAATATATTTTTTTCTAAAGAAAAAACTTGTGTTCAGAAAAGACATACAGCCGTATTCATAATGAAAATTTTGCATGAAGTTAAAACAAAGTTAATTTATAATACACATATCATTAGGCCTCAGGGCCTTATAACTGCAATCGATATCGAGTAAGCTATCGTATCAAGTAAACTATCATATTTTTCTGCATACGATAGACACTGACGACTCGAATGAAAACTCGAGAGATGTAATGTCTTTGGTTACTCGATATCGAATGCTATCATCTGAAACTACGATACATTTCATTCGATATCGAGAGTCATGATCAGCGTTGCCACGGCCAAAAAAAATTTGTAACCAAAATGTAAAAATAAAGTAAACAAAAGCGAAAAAAAGTAACCAAAATTATTTTGTATCAAAAGTACTATTTTATTCTCACTTAAGTTTAAAAATTGTGTGTCTAAACAATAAATAGTGTTTGTTTGTATCTCATAAACCGTTGGACCGATTTTTTTTTTTTAAAATTTGACAGTATGTTACCGATGGTCTGGAAAGAAGAATAGACTATAAAATTTTTCGTAATTTTTAGTGGAAGTGACACCTCCTATACAAAGGTAACACTTATTTTCGTCAACCTTAAAAACTTTTTGAGCTAGAGCTTTCTACCTTTTTTATAAAGAGCTCTTACATTTAAAACTTTTAAAGTCTTGCTATGCGCAATGGTATCAAAGTGCGAAATTGAACTAAATTATGCGGTAGATCTTTCATATATAGATGCTTTTGCCCGGTGGAAATATAAATATTTTAAACGGGATGGGATCGGAAGGGCCTTTGACCTTATCGTTTATCTAGAAAAGTGTTTCAGTTAGATCTATGACGCATTAAGAATAGAAGATAATGGCCATCTATACTTCAAAGTATCTACTAGAGGTCTGCTTTGAATAACTCTCTTGTTTGCCTTTACTCAAAGTGCACAACATTTATTCAAATAAAAAACATTCAAAAAGACAAGAAGAGAGTAAACCGTGTACAAAAATAAGAGTGAATAAATTGAATAAAAAACTTGTTTACTGTAAATGAATTTGAAAGTCATTCAAAAGTCTGGGTTCACACTATGAAAGTTTTCTTTTAGAAAGTCTGAGTTTATTGGTGAGAGGGGAAGAGAACAAGCTTTTCGTCTCTCGTCTCTCACCAATTAACTCAGACTTTCTGAAAGAAAACTTTCATAGTGTGAACCCAGACTAAATAACAAAACATTGGAATGACCCGTTAGAGAGAGCAAGTTTACAAAAAACATTCGAATAATTTTTGAATTATGGAATGTGCATACATTTATTTGAATACGTTGACATAATATGAGTGTAAGCTTGTGAATTCTTTTATTTATAAGAGTTATGCTTACACATACATACATAATGTGTAGGTACAGATATTTTATAGTCAAATTATATTTGAATATTTAACTCATTTGACTTGAGTTGACTGAATTGAATGAGTTTTTATTTGTTTTGTGTTTGTTTATTCTTTCATATGTTTCGTTATGATTGTTTGTTTGACTCATTGCAGTTTAAAAACAAATGAGTGTGTTAAAATTGCTTTTTATTTATTCTTGCAGACCTCTAGTATCTACCTTATATGGTTAACAGACTATCAATGTTAAAATTTAAGCTTCTAAAAAAATAGTTTTTAAGTTGATAAAAAAAAGAATTGGTTTTAGATGCACAAATACCAAACACAATTTTAAGGGTCAAAAATTGGTTATTTTTGTTTTGAAAAAAAGTAATCGAACTTTGGAAGAAAAAGTAACCAATTTGGTTAAAAGTAACCAAAACGGCAACGCTGGTCATGATACCAAAATAAAAAAATCCGATCAATTTTGCTTGATATCGTATGCGGTAATTAGACCCTTGCCTAACGATTTGCTAAACTCTCGTTAACGAGCTGCCAAACGTTTTCAAACTTGTGAAAAACAGCTTTTTAATGTTAAACAATTTGGTTGGTTTTATTTAAATGACTGTTTTATTTTATTTACTATCTTTTTTAATTTATTTTAATTTAAAAATGTTTATATGTGGAGTAAAAAAAAAAAAATTACAAAACCAGCAATGATTAATGCAAAACGTGTTGCATTATTGAGTAATATCATGTGGCTTCATTAAAATTCAGAGTTGATTTATTAAAAGCTGGCAGATGGAGAAAAGTTTGTTATGAATTAACTCTTTGCTAACAAGCTGCTAAGCTTAAGCGGCATTCTAGTTAGCAGTTCGTTATACGTAGTGTACCTACTGTGGCTAACTTTTTGTTATGAATACGGCTGATAATGTCTACGATTACAGCTCTAATTTGATATTTTATAAGAATGTTTTGTCACGTTGACTAAAAGTGAATACATTAACTAAAATGTTCATAAGTTATTCAATTGTGACTCCATAGTGGGCATTAAGCCGTATTTCTTCAACTTTCATTTAAGTAGACGCAAATTTTCTTGTTAACTAAAACGGAGTCAATTCTACTCGACGACTACTTAAAAGAGCCTTAAAAATTACCAAGTAGCTATCAATAGTAATCGATAATTGTCAATAAAGACTAAAGCTATGTTCACACCTATTAAATATTTGACGTCCTACACGTGACCACTAGTTTTCTTAAAGAATTGTTTGCTTTTGCAAAACGTTTGGCTAGGGCAAACATTATTTAACAGTTTCTAAATTACATTATACAATGATCATTTTAAAATCAAAGTTTTGTAAATAAATAGAAATTGTTAAAAATAAAGCTTGAGTTTGATCAATTTACTGGCAACGCTTTTTTGGATTTTACTGTCAAATATTTGATAGGTCTGAACATATCTTAAGAAAATACAATTACTGTTCCGTCGCTTTTCATAACAGGGGTGCATTTTTTTATTTCCCAGCAAAGAATCAAACACAATTTATTTTTTTTGTTTTTGGGAAAAGTTTTTCTTTATTCATTCATTTTTGTTTACTCAAAAAGTGTAGTTTGGTTTTGTTTTCTTTTTGTTCTTTTTTTTATTAATATTTAAGATTGACAATATTATTTTTTGTTTTATTTAAATGTTTTCCTTCTTCTCCAATTTTTTCTCTTGCAAATTGTTTTTTAAGTTTGAATTTACTGAATTAAATTTATTTTGCTCTCAAATATCAATTGTAGTAGATTTGGTTTTTTGTACTAAAAAGGAAAAAGAAATTGAAAAAGTAACGGTATTTGTTAAAATCTAAACAATAGTAATGGCAGCACAAACAGAAAATGCTGAATAGAGAGAGAGAGAGAGAAAGAGTGGAAATAATTTAACGGTTTTTGTAGAAATGTAAACAAGCATTGTAATTGAATAAAAACAAATGTAGTAAGAAGATGAAAAAAGTGCTGCCAGATTCGAATTTATAACAAATCAGAAAGTTTTAGAAATGTTTTGATTATAGTAGTGAAAAAAATATAAAAAAAATTAAATTACATAATTTATGCTAAGGAGCTTTTTTTGTAAATCCATTCATTTAGAGTTAAGAAATTTTTAATTTACATTTTTTAAGTTAAAAACATTTTTATGAACATTTTAAAAATGAGGTGAAGTGTTTTAGAAAATTGGCGGTAAGTGTTAAAAAAAATTTTAAATATTATTTTTTTATGAAAAAGTCTTTATAAAGAAAATCGAGTTTTTAATAAAAATTCAACAAAAATAAATATATATTATGTATTTTGATGTTTGTATTTAAAAAAAATGTATCCTTTAAATTAGAGGCTTATTTTGTGAAAAATTGGATTTTGACAAAATATAATCTTTCGAAATTATTTTTGTTCAAGAATATGTATAATTGCTTAACACGGCTTGTCAAAAAGCAATGTCTATTAAAACATTTTACCGAAAATTAGAAACCATATTATTTTTTTCAAAAATTTTTCAGTTCAGTTTCAGTGAAATGTTTAAAAACTATCAAGAGAATTTTTGTAGACTTTTTTTTGGAACTTTTACTAAAAACCCAGATTTTCTTAATAAGCTCACAAGTTTTTTTTTGTTTTTTTTTTTATTAAATAACAATTTTTCTTTAAACTGAAGTGCTCAATTCAACAGTATTTTGCATTTTCTGTATTTGTATTAAGTTTTTCTTATTTAATTTTTTTATATAAATTTCTCGATTTAAGAATCTTTGTCCTTTTATAAAATAAATTTTAGTTTAGTTATAATTTTATATACTTTTTTTAATATTTAAGTGCATTTTTTTTTAAGGGATTTGAAATTTAAGATTTGAGTTCAAAATTTTCTTTTAAATTCAAAAGTGCATAGTCAGAGTTTTTTGTTAAAAGAAAGTAAATAAAAAAAAGTTTAAATAAATAAACAAAACAAGCTTAAAAATATAATTTCTCTAATAAAAGTTTGGCATTTTTTTTTTTTGTTATAAGTTTTTCTTTTAATAATTGCTAATAAGTAATTGCAGATTTTGTTTTGTTGTTAATATTGTTTTAAACTGTCTCATATTGGAATGATTTGTTTGATAAATTTGTTATTTAATTCTTTTTTTTACTCAAGCTCTTATTTTTTAGTTAAATGTTAAATATTTTTTTTTTAATAAATTGAATAAATTATTATTGTTTTTTTTTTTAATATCTTGTTAATATTTAAAGCTGTTTTGAATCTAACATGAGAGTTGAATATTTAAACTCCTATAAAAGCCAACATAAAAACTTAATACCTTTTTTTGTTTGGTTTTGCTTAAAAAAATTATTTAATAAAACTTAAAATTAACAATTATAATAATTTGTTTTCTGTTTTTAATAATAATGCAATTTTGACAAATTTTCCCTCTTCTTCATAATGGACTTGTTGTATACATTTTCTATTTTATTTAATTTACTGTTTTTAATTAATTTTTTTACGGTTTTTATCTTAATTTAAAACTTTTTTTTATTATTTTCTTTTCAATTTTTTAAATATGTATTTGTTTGTTTTTTGTTTTTTTTAAGACAATTGCTAAATTTTAAAAGTTTTTAATCCCCAAAAAATATTTGTGTGTTGAATTCAATAGTTAAAAATTGTTTCTTCTTATTCAACGGGTTGTTGATCTTTACGAGTTTTATGTCCCCGGAATGAGGCCTGTATTTTGGTAGCGGCTTTATTTAACTCAGGATCACTTAAATCTATATCCAATTCCTCGGCAACTTTCTTAGTAATCTCTTCAATATCAACATCTTCGGGCACTTCCTTGGTCACCAGTTTGCGTGATAAGTGCCCACGGAAGGTGGCTTGTATTTTTAAAGCAGCATCACAGAGTTCTAAAATAACAAGAATATAATTGTCTAAATTATAAAGATGTTAATATAAATATAGACGATTTTTTTTTTTAAATATAAAAGTAAGATTACCGTCTTAAAAATTTAACCCTTACGGCGAATTTCACGAAGTTCAGTTAAATTAACTATTACTCTAACTTTTATTTAACAATATGTTTTTGACAGCTATAACTGATAGTTACCCAGTAAAAAATGTACACCAAAAGGAGAAGGTTTTATGTATAAATTCATAACTCAAATCGCTTCAAACCTGCTGATGTGATGCCTGATTTTTGTATGGAGGGTTCCCGGCTTGGAGGACTATTTTCTGCTGACAATAAGCGCTTCTTTTAACATGCAAACAAAGCACTCCTAAAGTGCTTTTTAATGGCTAACTATATTAACATATTCATTAATGATTTGCTTTTACTTGTTTAAATGCCTTTTTTCAATAATTTTCGTAAGCCATTATATATTTTAATTTTTTTCGCTTTAAAACCTTCTTCGTTATCAGCACTAAAATAGCAGTTTTTTTGTATATTTTATTCTTGATCACTTAATTCTGTATAAGAGCTCTCTTATTGAAGCGCTCGATTATGCGCTTTTTCTCTTAAGTGCTCCATAAAACTCAATTTTTTTTCTGGGTAATTAAAACTGAACTTGTTGAAATTGGCCGTTAATCCATAAGAAATATTTTGTATTTATAAAAGGTTTATTAAAAAAATTTTCATAGACCTGAATATGTTAAATGAAAAATAAAGCAAGGTTTATATAAGCTAATTTTATTAATTTGTATCAGATACGTATGTATAAATTGTGCAAATTAAGAAATCAAGTTTAGTTACGAGTTTGTAAACTAAAACAATAAATAAACATCTTTCTAAAACTCCATAAACATTTTAATCAATTTCATTAAACTTTAAACAAAAACAATTCTTTAATTTAAATAAAAACCTTAACCTGTTCCAAGAGAAATTGGGTTATAGTAAGTGTTTGTTTTACGGTGTGCCGTTTGTCATGGTTTGTGTCAAATACAGAATTCTTATCACACTTGACACATTGTTCCAAAAACAATTTCATAAATACCCGTAGACCCAGTGAGCATTTTTCAACTGCTGTATGATGAAAATAGTCATAAATAAGTAAATTTTCTTATCATAAAAGACACTCGGATTTTCTGTGACAAAATGGTATCCCACGTTCAAGAGCCATTTATTACGCGTTTGTCAAGCCAGTTTTGACTCATTTTCGAGCCGTGTTTCCGATCGTTCAACATTTAAAATTGGATCGTTTTTTAAAACTCCTATAAGTATTTTAGCAGTACTTTTAAGGCTTTCATTTTTCAGGTGGCGTTCAAAGCACAGGTGAGCTACTTTTTTTTCGTATTTAGAGAGAGGAATGTCAAAAGTTGCTTTTGTTTTTGACATATCGACCAACGAAAGCAACAAATAAAATACAAATGTTGTGTTTTTGGTGTTGTACTTGTTGTAGTATCGCCACCACCGTTTATATGAATTTGCTTTGAGTACTTTTTTTAGCCTTATTTCTGATCAGTTAAGAGACTTACTGGAGTCGCATATATAACAAACATAGGTCGTTATTATTGTATTCAGGTATTTAAGAGTATGTACAAAATTTGGTGTTCTAAGTACATGTGCAATATAACACTATTAAATAAACAGTTTATAAGTTGTTTATGGTGATAAACTAGTTTGTGAAACTTATTTATTCATACAAATCATAAACAGGTTTGTGGCTAGCTTTTGAGATTTTTGCTAATGCAACTCTGTTTTTTCAAAACTTTC
Source organism: Pollenia griseotomentosa (assembly GCA_963931875.1). Lineage (NCBI taxonomy): Eukaryota > Metazoa > Arthropoda > Insecta > Diptera > Polleniidae > Pollenia > Pollenia griseotomentosa. The sequence continues at coordinate 132,672,651 of OZ007564.1, forward strand.
TGGCAACGCAAGAAACAAATCATTATCGGGCTTTAATAATGCTCAGAAATGCTTTCTAAGACATTGGGTGAAAGATGAATCAAAAATTCCAAAAACACAACGCAGCAACATTTGTGCGGAACGCGCCATCAAAGTCGTACAAGGTATTTTCCCCCAATGCAAATCAACACGAACTCTTAATCTTAAGTTAATTTCACTTAACAAAGATAGTTAAATATTATAAAATAAAAAATTTTGAAAAAAAAATCTTAAAGGGCTTTCAGAAATCGGCTTCGACGCGGAACGTTTTTGTTCCGAAATGACCTGAGGAAACATTTTTCGGTTTCAGCACAACATCGGCTACAGCGTGGTGATAGGGCCTTATTTTGGTTGTTCCCCTAATAAACAGATTTGTACTGCTTTAATTTTTAACTATTTAACTATATATATATTTTTTTTTCATTGACTTTATTTGCTTGTTTTACTTATTTTGCTTTTATTTGTGTTTTATGTGTGCCTCTATGCAATATGTTTGGTTGATATCTGCATGAGATTTAAACCAATTTGTAGGCATTTGAAAATAGTTAAATTTTAGTTGGTGTTTTTGCAACTGGGTTGTTAACTACAGGGTTGTTAAAAATTCTTGTCCTAAATGCTTCCTGGGAAAATAAATAAACACTTGATATGTGAATGTGTCGTTCAACTAAAACTTTGCAAGTACATTTATTATGCTACTTTTGCTGTTGTTGTTTTTACAACAAACAACTATGTATTATTAAAGTAAACAACAATTACAAATATTACTACCATCACAAAATACATACCGTCGGTCTCATGTAGAAAGGCCCTAACTCCATTTTTTTTCGAAATTGAGTTTTTTAGTGATTCCAATACATTTCCCACAAATACACCTCGACACAAGAATTTAATGCAATAGCATCAAAAATATCAGTTTTACAAGCAATTGAAAAAGCCATTTTACATTATGATACATACAGTTTCTATTATGTTTTTGCCTTCTTCTGTAAAGTTGCAATTATGTGCGTTAGGGCCTTTCTACATGAGACCAACGATACACACTTTTTTAAATAAATAAATAAATACATACTTCTAACACACGAACATAGACATTCCAATTTAAATTAGAAAGAAAATTTAGGTAGAAAAACAATAAGAAAAAGAAAATTACTTGTCAGAAACGTGTTATAGCATGTTTATTACAAAACTTTTGTCACAAATACACTGGGAAGGAAAAGTTTCATACAATTTGGTTTTAATTATTCAAAAGAAATAAGAAAAATTTTGACAAAAGTAGGTTTAAATATGTTCATACATATATTACTAGTATTATTAAATTTTTTTGGCAACGGAATAACATTTGCAAGTATATGTATGGCGTTGAAATCTTTTGCTGGCTATTCGAAAATTGATATGGCCACGGTTACCGGTATCTCTTTGAAAAACCTTGTGCTTTAAATAAACATTTTTTTTCTAAGTCAAGCCAGGGGCCATATCGTCGCATTCGTGATCGCATAAGGTTTTGTTCCGAATCGAAAAGCGGATTGCGGCATTCGAATCAAAATTTGTAACTGTTATCTGTAATCAAATCGCGAGGAGAGCAAGTTGCTCGATGTGGAGTTTCATTGCAACCTCATTCTGTTATCCAAAGAACAGTAGAAGTGCCCAAATGCATTTTATTTGATTTTTACTCTCGCCCATTCTACCACGTCTTGGTGAAAGAAGTGTCAAGAGGACGGTAATGGACGCGTTGTATGCACCCAGTAGTACGACCACCATGAGGTTAGATCGAAAGACAGGTAATCAATAACATATTTGTCGCAGATTTCAACAATTTAAAATTATTAAGCATCAGCAAACACATTGGTCTGCGATTAACTCCTCTTGAATGTTCTTGATTTTAATAATATATATCTAATAATTAAGAAAAATCAAAACTAACAGCGGCGAATAATAGTATAAATAATATTTATTTTTATAAATTCGAGATCATTTTAAATGGCATTTAAAACTTTTCTTCTCGCTCGAATTGTGTCTAATTCAAAGAATCTACGCAACGGATTCTTTTCTTCAAGTTAGTCGTTCGTCTCCATTTGTGTTTAAACCATTAACGGCAAATTTCACCAAGTTCTGTTATAATTAACTATCAGTTATAGCTGCCAAAAACATAATGTTAAATGGAAGTTAAAGTAATGGTTATTATAAAAGTATATAATGTAAGAAAAGTTAAGCTCACTGTTTATTATTGTTGTTTTTGTTTAAGCTTTGATATTATAACAAGTAAAACTGTTGCTTATAATTCTTATTCGCTTAGCCAGTTTAATTTATTTAATATCTTTAGTTTTTCTAAAATCTTTGGATGAAGTTTCCTGATGATCTGGCCTAAGCAACCAGTGAAATGCGCATAGGAATTGCTTATCCCATCAACAATAAATTTAAGTGTTTTATCAAGAATAAAAATTGGGAATTAAGCACGACAAACAAAATCTTGGCGGTAATAGTTATTTTACACTAAACTTGGTGAAATTGGCGGTAACTGTTTGAAAATTTAACTCTTTAAGGCCAGTTTTCACAACTTACCGATAGCTTAAAGTAGACTTTAACCGGCCTTATAAAAAGTGTTCCATTATTAAAACTTCACTTTAACCTAAAGTGAGCGATAAAGTTAATTAAGGTTCATCCTACCTGGTAGGTTAAAGTAAAGTTGTAATAATGGAACACTTTTTATAAGGCCGGTAAGTTGTGAAACCGGACCTAACTGTTTCTTTGTATTTTTTTCCAAAATATTTTACTTTAAATAGCAGTTTTTTTGTTAAACCTACGCAAAATATGTAGGTCAAGAGCATTATCTTTTAATTTTTTTTGGTATTGTTACTATTATTATTAAGGCAAGCATAACTCGTACAAAAGTTTTTACGACTTGACTTATTATAATTTTTACTTTACGTTTTACTTGTTTGTTTGTATATGAGTTTGTGTGAGTGTGTTTGGCTCTTTATGTGTAAAAATATGTAAGTAGTTGGCCCTTAAGCCTTTTTCATTTTGTTTTGTTTGTTTTTATATGCAAACATACATACATACATACATAAAAAATTATTTATATAACTGTTTTGTTGTTGCTGCTGTTTTACATTTAAAAAGTATGGCAAAAGTAATACCTGTCGTCTAAAAACGTGACAATTGTTTTTTTTTTTTTTTTGATACAAAAATAATTTTTTTTTTGTACTTTGGTACTCATGTTATTAATGTTACCAAGAGTTCACTTCCGTCGACTTGTTTGAACAAAAATAAAAGGCAGAAAAAGAAAAGTTAAAACAATAAACTGTAAGTAAAAAAATATTAAAAAAACAGATTACAAATTGTTTGTTAGAGAAAAGTTTTAAAGTGAAAAAGGTATTAAATTGTCACTTAAATAAATATGCTTTATCTCTTTTATACATTTCTATTCTAAATGTTTTAAATCCCTTCAAAAAGCGGATTAAATAATAAAAACGCTATTAAAAGAAATTAGCATTAAGATAATGTAAAATTTTTCTACAGATTTGTAAACACAGACAAAGATGGATAATAAATAAATATAGGTATAAAGTTATGTTTAGAAAGACTTAACGACTAGAAAAATAAATTTAATTTTATGTCCATTACAAATGGTTATTAAAAAAAGGACTTTTTGGCATGCTGGAGAATTTTTTGTAAAGAATAATGTAAAAAGTATATTAGATTAATGCTTTTATTGAACATTACTATTTGTTTTTTTATGATAAGCCGTTTTTTTTTTTTTTTTTTTTTTTGAAACAATTATAGAAGAAGTCTAGCTTACAAAATAATATACTTTTAATAACACTGATTTATTTATTTATTTAATAAGAGTTACAAATACAATTACAAATTATATTCGATTTTATTTAAACGAGCAATAGTAACGTAGATCGTCAGCCTAGTAAGACAGACCAGAGTCTCTGGCGGGAATCGAACCCGCAACCCTCGCACTAATAGACTAGCTCACTACCAACTAGCCTACCAGGTCACCCAACATAGATATAAAGCAGTGAAGGGCACACACATACTATCACATTTCTGCTTATATGGGAAGCAGCAGAAAACAAATGACACTCATCAACAAGTGCTGATCTACAACTGATTTAAATAACTTTGAAGAAATAACAACAAAGCAACAGCCGAACGTACATTGTTACAGACCACACGAAGAAGTTTATAATGTACATGTGTCGACGTCACACAAGCAGCATTTTTATTCCTATGCACGCGTACATAGGATTTGCAAAAGTGCCCTTCACTGATATAAAGCAGGGACCCTAACTGTTATGACTTTTATCGAAAAAGTCAAGAAAAAAAAGTTATTTTTTAACTTTTATTTTTTAAGACAGAAATAAAAGTTATTTCTTAACTTTTATTTTTTAAGGCAACAATTAAAAGTTATTTTTGACTTTTATTATTTCACTCAAAAAATAAAAGTTATTTTTTAACTTTTAATTTTTTAAGGCAAAAATAAAAGTCTTGAATTAAGTATTGCATAGTAATACGCTAGTTTTATTGCCTCCAGTTTATAGGTAATAATAATTGATGTTTATTACAGAAGTCTATTAAAATTAAAATTATTGTTATTATTATTATATTTGTTCAGCTGTTTAATTTTACCATCAAAATTGATTCTAAGTTTTCTTCAGATAAATTATATCTCAAATTCCCCAATATCAATTCGAGTGCTGAAAATTACCTTTCTACACTGAATTGAGTTGCAGGTACAGAATGTACAATAAGTGCGATTGAACGTTATCATTTGTTATCAGTTCAACAATTCTATATTAAACTCACATCGAAAGAAATATACTGAAAGAATTAAAAGTGATGCAGTTAAAATTGTGATAACGGATGTTTTATCATTTATAGCATTGAAAGCAATAAAACTAGCGTATTACTATGCAATATTTAATTCATGACTTTTATTTTTGCCTTAAAATATTAAAAGTTAAAAAATAACTTTTATTTTTTGATTAAAATAATAAAAGTCAAAAATAACTTTTAATTTTTGCCTTAAAAAATAAAAGTCAAAATTAAAAGTTATTTTTTGACTTTTATCAAAAAAGGCACAAATTTAAAAGTCATACAAAAATTTGCATGTACATCACCTATGTATCATAATAATAACAACCAAAATTTTCTACGATCATTTTTTATGTGTACATTTTTCAAAATAACAGTTATTTTCTGTCCCTGATATAAAGACATAATTCTTAAAAAAAAAACTGACAGAACTTGCTTTTACAATCATTAAATACAATACCACTTTGAGTTTATAATATCCACACCACGCTCTCCATCGTTTGTGCTGATGTTTCTAACACCTTAAAATATTGGTCCTTAATGTACATTGATCGACTCAGAATAGGACTGTTCGTAAATGCATCATACCAGCAAACGTTGCTTTACGCAGCCAATGCAAGTTTTAAAGCAGTTAAACAGTTCTTTGTGCGCCATTTTCAGCGCAGAGGTGCATTTACGAACATGCCTAACCACTTTCTGAGTCTGAGATTATACGAATTTATTATATAATTACATTATTTTATTTTACATGCAAGACATCGAAAATGTACATTGCTTTTTCGAATCTACCACAGCTGAAACGAGGTTTGCGCTTGGTTTTTGTAGTTTAATTGAACTTAGCTCAGAACGGGCTGTAGTTTTCTGATTTGATTCAAACTTGATTCAATCAATTCAGAACATATCATTTATAGAATTAACGTTTCTGTTTTTTTTTGTTGACATTTTGTCCTATTTGAAAGATATTGCGAGCAAAAAACATTTTTTCTGGCCAAGAGGACAATTTCATAGACTTTTACATAAAAATGGAATTTCACCAAACTAATTTGCTTCAATCGAATCCAAATTAATTTCATTCGATTCAGCCCATAGCATTTATAGAATTCACGACCCTGTTTTTTGAGTTTTTGTTTTATTCGAAAAATATTGCAAGCAAACACAAATTTGGTCCGGTCAGACCTAGACGGTTATCCTAGGATTAAGTTTTATTAGTTTTACCTTTTGGTACTAAATACATGAACTTTTTGTTCTTTAATATATGAAACTTTATAAACATACGTTTTTCTTTTCACAAATAATTATTTTTCATCAATAAACTCAAAATCTAAGACGCTTTTTTAATATTTTGTATGCCCAGAAATTATGATGCATTTTTGTGTATGCTAGACAATGGCTACAAAAGTGTGCAAAACCAAGAGACAACAAGCTGATATAAAATCTAATTGTTTTAAAAATTGATTGTTTAAAAAACTTTAAAAAAATTAAGTACGTTGTACAAACTTAAAGTTAAAAATCTTTCTTTCTAAAAATAAAAAATCATCATTTGGTCAAAAAATCTTCTAAAATAAGATAAAATCTTCATTCTGGCAACGCTGATCTCTCACGCGATCGCAAACTTTGATACCCTGTATAAATAACTCTGTAATATTTTCAATAAAACTACCTTTTGTTTTAAGAAACTGTCCAAGTAGTTTAGAAGTTTTTTATGCAAAATAATGGTCTTTATCACTTTTTTTAATTTGTCACCACTGTGATGCGTTTGCGTATACTTCTTTTAAAGGTTTTGTTATTCATACGTAAATGTTGCAGACACGTGATACGATAAACGTTTTGAAATGTGATTAAAGGAAAACAGAAAATTGGTCAAAATGTATATCTGTGGCATTTTGGACAAGCCATCTTAAGTCAAATTTAAAAAGTTAAAACAATTTGTTAATCATACGAATTTTTATTCAAAAAACATTTTTATTAACGTTTTAAAATTTTTTTATTATAAACGAGATTTTTCTTTAATTTTGGTTTATTTTATTACTTAATAAAAATGATTTTTTTTCACCGAGTTTTGTTTAAAACCCCTTTTGCTTTCTTATCTCGACTTAAGATGTTTTGTCAAAATGCTACGGATAGGCGTTTTTTGCTTTAAAATTTCAAAATAACTGTTATTTTCGGTCCCTGTATGAAAGCATTTTGAAAATAAATGCTTTTCTCAATTTGAAAACAATTCCTCCTTTTTGTTGAGGATGCTACATTTTGCAAATAATTCTCCAGTCATTTTTAAAATGTTTGTCTTTGAATTCAAATCATTTTCAATTTGAATTTAAATATGTGCATTTGATGGGTCTGCACCAAGAATGGGGATCGTGTTATATTTATTTCTATCATTCTTGGGTCTGTACTGCCACTTCTTATTTTACCCTTCGCCACAAGTGGAAGTTGATCTTAGATCTTATAAAGTATGTATGTTCTGGGTTCTTATGAAAAGCGAAGTTAATTTAACAATGTTTGTCTACCTGTAGAAAATGAGAGGGACTAGGTTGTTGCATATTTAGTAAGTCACATAGGATCTGTTCAATTTTGCTTTTGAAATTTTGCCAAAAATGGAAGAGATATAAGCTTAAAACCACGATTGCCTATAATTTTACCCATAAATCTCTTGTTGTTGTTGTTTTTATTATTATGTATAACTGGAAAACGACAAAAGCCAAAGTTTCCAAATTAGGTTAAAGCATTATCTTGGTTCGCAATATACATCCGACAGAACGTCGGCGGGATTGGAGAAGTGGGCGTGGCAATAAATAGATTTATTTATATCTAAAGAACGGTATTGGTATAAGTTCTCATCGCACCATCGTGAAGGGTATATAAAAGGGTATTCATTCGGTTAACCGTTAATCGGTTAGCCGATTAATTACTACCCGATTAACTGATCGGTTAATTTAAAATTGTCTATTTTCGATTAACGATTAAACCGGTTAATTTCAGTCGATTAACCGATTAACAATTTTTATTTTTTTTTAATATTACAACAAATTTTTTGTGTTTTAATTAATTGTTTCGTCTCATATACATGTTTAGAAAATATTTTTTTATACAATATCAGCCCAATTATGAATAAAAATTCCCCGGAAGTTTGCTCCCTTCTCCCATTTTTCCTATGTTAATTCCATTTTAAAAATGGGAAAAGGTAAAAAACTCCCGGGGAATTTTTAATCATAATTGGGCTGTATATTTCCTTCTAGCAAAACATTCTTAACAGAATTACCCGAAACAATTAGAAGTGTTAAAAATTTTTAAAAAATTAAATCAGGACTCTAATGGCATAATGGAAGATTTTATATGTTAAGAGAAATGCAGGAAAAGGACTGAGAAATTAGATATTCTTTATTATGGCTGCTTTTGATTCCTTAAGCACCCACGATAAGAGAAAACAATTTTCCAAGTCAAGTGTTGTGGAAACTAAAGAAAATTATCGCTTTAATCCTAAACATTTAAACAAAATTTTTTTTTTCAAAATTTATTTAATCAGATCTCTTTAAACTATTGAAATAACTAACAAATAATAATAATCTAATTTTTTAATTTAGTTATAATTCTGTTAAATAGGGAAATATTTGTCAATAAAATTATTTAACTACAGAAATCTTATTAAAAAACGACGCTTAAAATTCTTGCGTCTTGCGTTTTCGGTTTCCAGAACACCCCTGATGATGTATTACTTTAAAAATACATATCACATATTTATGAATTATTTTTTTTGTTTGCTCGTTTTAGATCAAGAATTGTTATTTTTGTTTTTTTAATAATAAACTCCAAAAAATAAATAATTTATGCATTTTTAATTATTAAAATTACCTTATTTATTAAAAAAAACTTTATTAATCGGTTAACCGATTAAAAACCAAATTAACCAATTATTAACCGATTAAACCAAAACCTCGGTTAATTAATCGAGCGATTAACCGATTAAAGCAAAAGACCGATTAAATGAATACCCTAGTATATAAGATTTAGCTCAGCCGAATATAGCTCTCTTAGGCCGAGGCCACGCAATGAGCGGCTAAGCGTCAAGCGTCTGAGCGATGAGCGTCAAAAAATTAAAACATATGAAATACTATTGAAGTGCCCACGAAATGAGCGGCAAGCGAGCGAAATTTTTGAGCGGCTAAGCGGCGTCGCTCAGGAATAAAACTTGTTCTAATTTTTAGTTGTTTTCTGAGCGTCAAAGAATAAATATGGCAAAAATGAATGTGGAGCTTACAATTTCATCTGTACAAAGCCGACCGCTATTATGGCAAGACAGATTACCAAATTTTAAAAATAAAAATATAACCGAAAATTTATTTTTTTATTTTGTCAATCTAGTGTTAACTGCTTGCAACAGCAAATCAATGGATTTCACATTTGGGTAGATTTGTATATATATGATTAATGATGAACACCAAGGCCTGTTCGTCGATTTCGATTAATATATATATTATAATTTGTTTTTGTTTTAAATGTAAGTTAAGCGAACGAAGTCTTCGCTCGAAATCGACGAACAGGCCGCAAATTGTTTTTTTTTTCTTAATAAACGCATTAAATTCATATGAATACGATTTTCGCGTAATAACATTAAACAATCCACTCTTTACAATAGCAATTTAACAACTAACCGCTCAGAAATGACGCTCAGTAATAAGCCACTTGCAGCTCAAACTTGACGCTTTGACGCTCATCGCTCAGACGCTTGACGCTTAGCCGCTCATTGCGTGGCCTCGGCCTTACTGGTTAAATCTTAAATTCGGTTTTTGTTTATCATTAACAAGGCGAATTCAACTACAGTTGGTGTCGGAACTACAACAATCCAAAAACAACAGAAACAACATAGGGTTTTTTGCATTGCATTGTTAGTGCCATTAGCTCGAAATGTCAACCATTATTAGCAAAACACTAACAAATCAAAACAAATAAGCCCGAACTGTCAAAATCAGATGCCGTTTCGACACCACCTGTAGTTAATTCGCCTTGATCATTAACCCTGCATGCTTAATGTTAGTCGTTTCGACTAACATTGTTACTTTTTTTCTTCATAACTTTTTTTTCTCTTTTTTGATCATTCTCATTTTTAGTGTTGAATGAGTGGATTAAGTTACAAAGCTACTGCCGGTTAGTACTGACGTGTTGTGTGACTCATTTAAATAATATGTATTGGTTTGCAAAAGCTACTTAGTCGTAACGACTAACATTGGTTTTATTGCAATTTTTTTAGTAAACAAAATGACTGTAAAGATATAACCGACAATGAAATTGAAAAAAAAATATTGGCCAATATTGATAACACAGCACCAAAAAAAAATAATAAAAGAAAAATTTGTGCGTTTTGTCCCTACTAAAGACATCTCATGACGGAGGCTGTATGCATAAAATGCAAAAAATATGTGTGACGAGCACAAAATTGAACTTTGCGCCTCTTGTGGAAATAATTAAATTACAATTTTTTTTTTAGTTTCAGTATTTAAGACAAAGTCCTAGCTTTAAAATGGCAAGAAGCCTTTTTTAAGTTTTTGAATTTTTTTCAATAAATTTTATATTTTCAATTTTTATATGTGATGTACCTAAGACGGATGAAGTATAGTCATTTATTTGATTATAAATAAAATAAAAAACAAAACAAATGAAAATATTTTTTGCTTTTATATAGAATAAGGTATAGTATTTTAGTTTCCCAGTATCTTTTATGGATTAGGAGCACTACCCGTTCCACAGAGTTCATATTTCGGGCAAGTTAGTCGAATCGACTAACATTAGTCATAACGTATAAAAATTAACATTAAGCATGCAGGGTTAAAAATCAGTAGATGAGTGAGTGAGTGTATGCACAAAAACTGAGTACATAAATTAACGGTTGTTTGTTTGCTTGTTGTTGTTCGTCTTGTTTTGTACGAGTTTGCATATGTTAAGATGTTTGTATGGTTTTATTGGAAAAAAGCTTAAAGAAATATTTTAGTTTCTTTATAAAAAGTATGTGTTTCTGTTCAAAGAGCGTGTTCTATAAAAGTGTTAAAGTGTGTGCGTTCGTTTGTTTATAAATGTTAAGTGATTTCTTTTGCTGCAGTTTGTTGTTTTAAATTAAAAAAAAAAAAACATTTTGTTGTTCTTTTTTTTTTTTTAGCCATAAAGAAAGTATTGTTTGTTCCATAGAGAATTTTTCTTAAAGAGTAAAAAGAAATAATGGATTCTTATGTTTCTGTTTCAACCTAAAGAGCAGGTAAGTGCTGTGGGAAAAAGATGTATGAGTTTATTATTGATTTTACTCAATAACACATTGTATTATTTAGCTTTTTTTGTTGTTGTTACATGACGGTTTTTTTTTTATTAATTGTTATTGATGAGATGTTAAAGGAAAGAAAATTTAACAAAGCATTATTTAATCAAGCAAGAACAGGTGAAGGTAAAAGAGTTAATATTGAAAAAGGGTTGCAAAAGTTTTTTCGTGTCCTAATTTGTTATTGCCAGTAAATAGTTAGGGAAATAGTGGGTATTTTAATTAAGAACTGTGTTATAAATTTTTAAAGAATTTAATTAAACTTCAATATTCAAACTTTGAAACTTAAAAAAAAAGTATTTTAAAACAATTGTGATTTTTCATTGAACTGTTGGTTTTTATTTAAAGTTTTTGATAACTAAATAAGGCTATAGACTGGCAGGCGTCGCAGTCGCAAACTGGGAATGTGGTTATTGTCGAAACATGTGAATTCGACCCGAGTTCAATGCCTTGTTCAATCAAGAATAAAATTATCAACAAAATTTTAATTCATTTCATCTTGTCAATTCACTAAAAATAATGAAATAATAAAAATTTAATCTGATGAACTTAAGCTTAATTTAAGTATCGAAAACTTCAAAAAAGTATTTTATAAAATAAATCTATTTAACTAAAGCATTTAATTTAAGTTCAATTATTTTTAACTAATTAAAATTGTCAGTGTTTGTATATTTTAATTGTTCTTTTCTTTAAATTTATTTAAACCTCAAACATTTATTATCTATTTTTCATTTAATTAAATAGTTTTTTTTTTATTAATCAAAACAAATTGCTCTTAATATATATTAAACGTATGTATCTCAATTAAAAAGGGAAAATCTAGGTCACATAATTAGCATAAATTTAGTTTACAATTAAACTGCTATTAATGCAAAAATAATTTTAATAGGAAAAAAGTTATAATGAAAATAAATAAAAGTTAATGTGCATTTTTAAAGAGTTTTAAGAAAATAATTGTGAAAATTAGTTTGCAAAAAGTAATTACATAAAATTTTTCCTAATACAAAAGCTAATTAAGGTTAAAAAAAAAATTAAAATATGGATTATAAAGACTTCTGTGCCCCGGTTTGTATTTTTGTCATTCCTTTTGTAATTTCTACCATATTGATATTGTGAACTTTAAAGTTTTTAAGTATGTTCTGTGTCTTTGTGAGTAGCGAAGTTCATTTTACGATGCCCGTGTGTCGGTTGAACTGGGCTTTTCGAAGACCCCAGATATGATGCGGACTAGATTGTTTTAAAAGGGGGGTTTTTTCAAAGGCATACAACTTTTTTATTAAATAAAACGCAACGAATTTATTAGCTCACAAATTTCAAGTCATTTAATATTTAAAAATAATGTCAGCGCGTTAAGAGCGCCATCCGGTCATTGCACTAGTTTTTCGAGCATACTCTGTGTTATTTCATTAATAGTGCGTTGAATTTTGCCTTTTAAATGATCAATCGGAGCTGGTTTATCAGCATAGACCAGAGATTTTACGTACCCCCACAAAAAGTAGTTCAAAGGTGTCAAATCACTGGTGGCCAATTAACAGTTCCATTTCTTGAGATAATTCGTTTACCAAAAATTTGGCTCAACTAAGTGATGGTTTCTTAATGATTTGCAATGACACGAGAACAAAAAAATCACAAAACATTTGGCAGTAGCGTTCGCCATTCACGTTAATGTTGACATCGGCTTTGGATTTAAAGACAAATGGGCCGATGACGTCTTTGGCAAATAAACCGCACCAAACAGCGATTTTTTCGGGGTGTAATGGAGTCTCATGAGGATTTTGCTCTCTGCAAAAACCCCAATTCTGCTTTTTTAAATACCCATTAATGAGCCAATGAGCCTCATTGCTAAAGATGATTTGACGATAAAAATCTGGTTCAACTTCCAGTTAATTTTTAAGCCCTTTTACCGAACACATGACGCAATTGATCGTCCCGCTGGCTTTAATTCTTGCACCAGTTGGATCTTATATGGATGTAAGCCAAGATCTTTCCGTAAAACGGCGTACAATCTAAAAATTCAAGGGTTCTGTCTCTCTTACGTCTACAGCGGCGATGGTTTCTTCTATAAGCATGGTTCGGGTTTGATTTAGATGATTATTATCCAAAATATTGACTGCCTGTCTTACAAAGTCGATAAGAACATTTCTTTCGTATTTTTATATTAAAAAAAAACCAAAGTTAAGATTTTTATTATTGTTTTCCATATAAATATTCGAACAAAAATGTTCTTGTCGACATTGCTGGCCAGGCAGTAACTGCCTGTTTTTGAAATTAAAATAAAAATTTGCATTTAGAAATTTGTATTGAAAACAAAAACAAATTTGAGTTTTTTTTTTGTTGTTTTAATGTAAATTCCCAAACGATTTTTTTTTTATTTTTTTTTTTTTTTTTTGAAAAACAAGTAGATGTGGTCATGAATCGATCCATGAACCGTAAACTTATCATAGTGCTCTATAAGTTTGGCGAACGTAATATAAACGAACGTGTAAACCTTGTTCTTTTTGCATAGTGATTTGCCAAAGTATAAGAAAAAAAAGTCAAACAAGCTTCATTAGTATGACAGCGAGTTTTAGAGTTATAAAAAACACCCCTTATTTATATTACACGTTGTCCGGAATAGCTTTCTTTTTTAATATAATTCCAGTTCGGTCCACAAATGACTGATACATAAGCAAAAAAGCATGACAGACTCCAACTTTTACCCTTTAACGGCCAATTTCACCAAGTTTAGTTAAAACTAACTATTAATTGGTGAAATTGGCCGTAAGTCTCTCATTTTTAATTATAAATTTTTATTTTACTAGTCTTTTAGTACTCCATACCTATTATTTTTTAACTTTTTCTTAAAATAATCTTAGTGAATACTTGTATTAAAAACTTAACCAAATCGGTTTGTAAGTTAAGAAAAAAAAGCAACTTTATTCTTTCCTACACGCAGAGAAAAAATATGGTTGGGCATGGTTACGGCAAGAACACTATGTTTAATGTAACAATATATTGTTGTCGTACACAAATAATTGTTATTTTTATTTAATATCAACAATATTATAGTTACTGTAAACATATCAATGTTTATCGCAATTATGAATTTGAGTATTGTTGACCGAAAAATAATTATTTTTCTAACAACTTAATTATGATAACTTTCTAAACATATTATATTTCTCACAACCATATCATGATATTTAATAGCCATAACATGATAACTTTCTATACATTTATCATATTATGTTAAAGATGCAATCAAACTATTTTTACTCTAATCATATTATGTTAGCGCCATTTGTAAAATAATTTTGAAGAAGTTGTGTCGTTTTTTTTATTTGTGAGCGGTTAAACAATTAAAAGATAAAATTCCATAAAAAAATAAGTTTAAAGAAATTAAAAAATTAAAATATTAGCGGAGTTCATTCAAGTATTAGTGATGTAATAGTGCAAATGCAAAATATCATAGTTTTTTGTAAAATCCAACAACAAAACACACAGAGATTTCGTTATATTTTATAAAAGTGCTGCGATATTTCTGTGTTTTTCATGGGCAACCGCGTATGTCTTAAAACAAATTGTTCAGGAAAGCCGAAAACCCATTCTATATCAAACTACGGGCTAGGTATTGCACATATTAAACTTTGTCATTACGTTACAAAACGGAATTGATCCATCTTTTTTCAAAAAAATATAAAGAGCGTTCAAAATTGGGCATTGCCCATGAAAACCACAGATTTTTCATTTGCTCTTTTGCAAGCCTTATATTGAACTCCGCTATTTGATTAACATTAAGAAAAATTGTAAAAAGCCACAAAATAAAAAATCGATTCAAAAATATTTAAATTTATTTTGTATTTTTATGACAGCTATGAAAGGTGCTGTATCATAATATGATTGCTTCTAAATTTATTATGATTAACATGATGATAATATGATTACTTCTTAGCTTATTATGATTAACATGACAATAATTTGATTACTTCTTAACTTAGTATGGTTAACAGAATAATAATATGATTAAGGGAAAAATATTATGATGACGTATTACGAGTATATTGAGTCATAATATGTTTCAATAATAATCTTAATATGGTGACTACAATCATAATTCTTATCATAATATGTTGCTCTTAGAATATGTTTACCACAACAATGTTTTTTCTTTGCGTGTAAATCAAGGGTTTGCACAAAAGCGCCTATAGCATATGCGCTTGGAGGACTAAATTATGCTCAGATATTTCTTCAAGGATATTTTATATTGTAAATGAGCCATATCAGTATATTACTTCACCTACCCCCAAAGAAGTGTCCTCTCTTATTAAGGGTTTTGGTATGATAGGCTCCACACAAATTAAGTCAGGTTGATAAATTGGAGCACAAATATTCTCTATATGACATATTTCAAAAATCGACCTTTTCTTTCACTTAGCGCCCATATAAGTATGCTCCGAAATTTTAACACGATAGCGCCCATACCACATGAACTAGGAAACAATTGGCTTTTTAATTCTATAATACAAAAGTTATAAGATTTAGCACAGAAAAATACATTTAGCACTTTTTACTTGTTTTACTGTTTTTTATTTTGTTGTTTAAATTATACATTTTAACTGAATTTAAATTGCAATGAAAAGGAAAATAACTTTTTTTATAGCAACTCTTTTGAAAAGTTCATGAAATATGTGGCACAATTCTGGAAATAATATATAAATAATATTAAAACTTTGTAAGTTTTATGCTTGGGGCATGAAATAGAAATTTTTGTTTTTTTTTTTTTTTTTTTGTTAATTTTCAACTTTGGAAAATTAAGTGGTATAAAACTTGGGCTGTTTAAATAAAATACTAAGAAAAATGAGGAAATGAAAAGTGTTTAAAAAAAGTTATTCAAATCCTTCCTTTAAATTAAAAAAAAAAAACAGTTTAATTAACAATTTTTTAATAAGACATGAATTAAATATGTACTTCATAAATAACGTATAACTAATTTCCAATTCAAATAATACTCATACGCACTGTCTAATTTATTAGAAAACTCTGAATTTTAGCTTTAAACTAAATTCTCTTTGATCTTTAAAGGCTTTTCTTATTTTCTACATACAATATTTATTAACATACATATTTGTTTTGATTTCTTTATAAATAAGTGCTTTAAAGCAAGCATAGACACACACACACACACACACACACACATATATATATACAAGAGCAACTACTCCATGGTTGTTTTGTTTTCTAAGTTGTTGTTTTCTCATGTACCCTGCAGCTAAAATCGTTACTAGTAAGGTTGTGGACTAGTTTATAACTAGTTTTAAGTCGTCGAGTAATGAAACAGCAGCAACACTACAAAAGTTGGTAAAAAACGATTTACTAATTGTACGTTGCAATAACAACAACACTGCAAAAGTAGATAGAAAACAATTTACTTGTTTGATCTAGAAGCAACAACAACACTACAATAAGAAAAACGTAAAAACGTTGTTTTAATAATTCACAAATTATTATCTTTACTTTATTTTAGTTACTTTACAAAAAATCTCTTTTAACCGACAAAAATCAAACTTTATAACAAAATTAATACGGAAAAACATTATTTTTTGGTAGTTTGTTTTTTAAATAACAAACATAAATGTTAAAAAATAAAAATATTCGTAAAATAACTATATTTGTATTTAATTTTAACAGCACGGAAAACGAATTTAATAACCCACAATCAATTACTGATATAGTTTTATAAGTGTAGTAGTGTTAACCTTCTTGTTTGATAAAACCCACATAATAGAAGTAAAAAATGGTGATAAACCTGCTAGATTGACCAAAAAATAGCTTAATTGTAATAATTTATTAACAAAAGGCCAACTTTACTATTGCCACTTTTGTTTACCCCCATTTCCACATGCAAGTGCAAGTTCGGAAAACTGAATACACTCACACTTTTTCACTTACATTCACACAATTTTGTACTTTCAGCCAATCGGCAGTTTCCCCGATTTTTCGTTGATAATACGTTTACACTACTTGCAAGTAATTACTTGCATGTGGAAACGTAGGGTTAGGTACAGCTGTTACAATGTAGAATGATGCCAAAAACCCCGATAATTTCTTATAATTAGGAGTTTCTTGTTGTTAACAATGGGAATTCAACAAAAGTTACACCCTCACTCTCTTCTTAGAATTATTCTAAGATAAATTCTTGCTAAAAAGCAATAATTAAGTATAAAAAAAATATTGAGGAGAATCGTAAAATATAGTTTTGCTTTTATTAGTAATTATACTGTAAATACAGCAACTTGTATTAAACTATTTTAAAAATGCATAAAATTTAACAAGTTGGGCTCCTATGACAATTTAACTTTTAATACGATAGTTTGATATATAAAAAAAAAATCAAAAGTGCAACTAGTTTGAAGTAAGAACCAACCAGTATATTTCTAGCTTAAGTCTAGTTACATACTTTTTCTGCAGGGGTTATTACCCCAAACTTGTTTTCTTTACAATATACAACTCTCCAACAAATATACACATGTACCTACTATACCGTTAACTTTGTTTTTTTTTTACTCTCTGTACAATAAAATTGATTTTATGTCTGTATGTAGTGACATTGTTTTGTTTTATTTTTATAACAACTTTTGTTTTTGTTTCATAAAGCAATTTTGACGCATGTCATAATAACAAACAATGTTTGTCATAATACCAAAAATGTTTGCATGAATTGTTTTCATTTTATTTTTTACGCAAAACTCATGTTACATGGTGAAAAATAGATTTGTTATGTAAAAAACAAAAAAGATGACAAGAAACACAAGAGATAAAAGGAGGAACAAATTTAACTTAAATAACAATCTGAGATATTCATACATAACATTTGTCAATGAATAAAGCAGAAAAAAAATTAAAAAGAAAAACGTAATCTGTATATAAAAGTATGAATCAAATATGTTTATACAGTGAGTCTTATAAATATTTTGCATATTTTTTTAACCCCATAAAGATTAAATACATTCCTCAAAATGAAGTACCAGTTGCTTAATTTTTGAGAAAATAGTGCATTTATTACGTAGGTGATATGTGTTACAACGTAAATCTGATAATAAAATTACAAAAACTTGCAATTTCATGGCCTTTTTCTGATATTAAAACTATTTTGACCCCATAATAAATACTAACAAAAGTATTTTGCTTTTTAAAAAGCGTTTCAATCCCCTGTAGGAAGTCAAACACATTTTTAAGTAACTTCAAACTGGTTTTTTTATAACCACATCTAGTTGATTAAGTGACTTTTTTCCTTGTCGACGACTCATTATTTTAACATAGGCATGTCATAGGCTGTAGTCAATTGGTTATATCTGCATGACTTTTTAATTGACTACTAATTACTTATTTTTCAACCAATTTGTAGTTAATTAATAGTATAGTCGGCTTATAATAAATTATTTAGATTTTAAAAAATTTTTGTCAAAAAAATATATGTAAATATAAACATACATTTTTATATAAATTTTTAATATTTTGAATTAGTCTTAAGTTCATTAAATTTAATTTTCATTAAATTATTTTTATGAAGGAATTTTACAACATGAAAATCAATTAAAATTGTTATTGATAATCTTTCATTCTTGACCGTGGCCGGGATTCGAACCGCGGCCGGCAGGTTACCATGACATGTTTCGATCGCAACCACTCGATCTCCTCAGATGGATTTGCCGTTTTACACTCGCAGCCATCGGCGACTGCTGACGTCAATAGTCAATCATCAATCCTTAAACCAAATTGTATTTTAACCTTTGGTAGATCGAAGTTTGCTTTTTTAAAAAATGTACTTTGGACTTCAAGAAAACTTCTTGACAAAAGTACGAAAAAACAGAAGTAAGGAAGAACTTGTAAAATCAATTAAAATGGATAATCATTCAAAAAAGCAAACATTTTGAAAACGATGCCAAGCATTTTAAAACAAAAGGCCAGCAAACGTATTCTGTAAAGTTAAATTTCGATCGCTAAAATGCCTTAAGGAATACAAAGCTTAAACATTTTAGCGATGACATTAAAAGCTAAAATTTCGGAGAATTAAATTTTTGTGGCATTGCCAAATTAAGCAATGCACGTTACAGAGCTGCATTCGTAGCCAAAAATCGCTTAATCAACTTTATAGATTTTAGCGATGGAGATTTAGCTTTTAGCGAATTACAAAATACGGCTGCAGCTGAGCGAATTTTTCTTAACTCTTTTTTTTCTGAAATATATTTCACATAATACAAGCAGTAAAGTTTTTAATATTTAAACATGTTTCATTGCATAAACTTGCCCTTGATTGCCAATAATTTACGACATTTAATACACATTTTTTCATAACAGTCATCACAAAAGATTTCCCGAGAATTCCCGGGAATAGAAAAAGTACGGGAAATTCGAAACCCTGGTTAAAAAAGTGTTTATGTTAAAAACAAAAATTTTTGTTAGATAAAAAGGATTACTTATACAAAAATTAAGCCTTAAGGTAAACTTTGATTTTTTTTATTAATAGCTAAGAAATATAAGTAAGTACTAATAAAAAATATTTAAACATTTTTATAAAGTCTGGGAATTTATTTCTCATGGTGAGTAACATTTATTATATAAATTCGAATGTGTATTCTAAGTCAAATTTACAATTACAACTTTAAAAGCTTTTATACTTTAATAGTCTTATTCCTTCAATATTTTCCAGGAATATTTTCTATGCACTATCAGAATTTTCGTATGTATATTTCTGTCACGAGGCTTACTTTAGCTATCCTTTGGCTAGCAATGAAGTAAATTGTACAGAAAATATATACAACTATTAGAATACACATTCGAATTAATATGAAAATTTACATTTTTCTAAAAACTAGAAAATAATCGATAAAATATTAATATAAAAAATATATATGTGCTGTTTCCAGGTGGCAAACAATAATATGAAAATCACTCTGTTTTTTGAGTACTTTTCAAATAAATTTTAATACACATATTGCTTGTCACCTGGAAACAACACAATAAATAAATTTAAAATATTGAGACAATTTTGAATAGAAAAGTATTTTAACTTGTTGAAAACAATTCTAAATTTTCGTAAAAACACGGTGTGGTGCAGATTTCATTAATGACCTTCATCTATTAGTTGGTAATTTAAAGCTTCGCCCAGCAGCTCACATAGAAAGCATCGCGAAACGACAAAACAACAGCTTAACGAAATTTTGGAGTTCCAAAGTCAACTGTCCTACAATAACGCACTAAGCCTGGATTTTTGAGATCTCAGTTAAACTAGGTTTAGTTAATCTGAAAACAGATTTGTGCCGCCATTACCAAGTTTGTATACAAAATGTTGACAGAACAGCTTAGGTTTGCTTAGAATGTTGGTCTTTAATGAAATAATAAAATCAAAATTCGCGGGAATAATCCAAATTTCAGACTACGTTAGACTAAGTTTAAACTTAATCCACATCTAAGAGCGGGTTTTTAACTTAGAGTTTAAACCAGGATCAATAGTAAGATTTGTTAATCTTATAATAAAATTAATCTAGTCTTAATCCTCTTTAGCGTTTTTGAGTGAAAGATTAAAGCTTTTAGCATTGCCATATGAATTTACAATACTTTTATGTATAAGTATGGCAGTTTAAAACAAATGCCAAAAATTGTCATCAAATTACTGTTCTTAACGTGAAAAAGAAGGAGAAAAGCGAGAATTTTGTATTGTGTTATATAATATTATATATTTATAAATATATGAAATCGAAAAAGAAGCAAAACAATCAAGCAATATTTTATCTTATGAGTTGGAATATTTAATAAAACTATAAATAAAAAAAAATTGTCATTAAATAAATAAAAAAAGATTTGGCCCTATTTTTATTGCCCTTGGTATTTTTGTTGTTTAAATTTTCAAATATTTTTAAGTCTTTTTTATACCCTCCACCACAATTAGTTGTGAAGAGGGTATACTAAGTTTGTCATTCCGTGTGAAACTTTTTTATTATTCATCTCAGACCCCATAAAGTATATATATTCTGGCTGCTTGAGTAATTCTAAGTCGATTTAGCCATGTCCGTCTGTCTGTCCGTCTGTCCGTCTGTCCGTCTGTTGAAAACACGCTCACTTTCGAAAAACTCAAAAGAAATAAACAAACTAGGTGTCAAATTGCTTGTAGTTATCCTAAGCAGTTTGGGATTGAATTTTAGCAAAATCGGTTCAGTAGGACCAGAGCTATGAATCAAAATGTGGAACCACCACCTTCAAAAACTTGATAATTTTGTTACAAAAACTAACATAAATGCACGGAATGACATAAGATTTTGCACAAGTCCGTTTTATTCGACTAGAAATTACACTGTAAAATTTCGCGAAGGTCGGTCCATAATTTACCCTAAGCCCCATATAAACCCTACTCCCGGAAAACAGTTAAGTACGCCTAAAACCGTAAAAAATAATGCAATCATAACAAATTTTGGCTCGTCACAATTTTATAGGACTATAAATGATACTGTGAAATTTCGTGAAGATCGGTACATAATTTACCCTAGGCCCCATATATGCCCTACTCCCGGAAAACAGTTTAGTCTCCTAAAACCATAATTAATAAAAATAAAAAGACATCATACAGATATTACTCCTTAAAGATTCGAACTGTCGGTGGAGGGTATCAAAGATTCGGCACAGCCGAATATAGCACTCTAACTTGTTATTATTTAAAAAGTTCATTTTATTAATTTTATATGAGAGTTTTATTTTCATAAGTAATATTCCCTTTTATAAGCTGTTCGTACTTTTGAAAGTTCTGTCGCAAGTTTAAACCGCCAACTTTGTGCGTTTAAACTTGGAAACAAAATGAAATAATCGACTACCCAAAAACGATTTTCAAAGATTAGTTCTAATTTAATCGCTGGTCTTTGTCAAAAACTGGCTCTAAGTGAACGACTTCCTCCAAACAGAGAGCAGAGTGGGAGGATATGGCACAAATATAAACCATGGCTAAGTGACCTACGGCTGCAGCAAATTAAAATCCGTAGACAAAGATCTGCCAATAGAATCTCGGCGCCACAAGATGAGAGAAATGTAAACATCGCCACCTACCCAAAACGAAGTTCTCAAGATCCTCAATAGTCTTAAGAACAAAAAATCTGCCGGCGCCGACAATATCCCCGCCGAGCTACTAAAATCTTACAATATCTTACACCGACAATTAAATTCTTAAAACTTTTAAAGAAAAACAATATTTCTCGGCAGTTTTTATTGATATAGAACAGGCTTTTGATTATATATTTGACACCAAAATCCAACTGTGCGCTGCTGTGAATATAGTTTTATTTAAGTCTTCGTTTAGTAAAGTTCGTGACTAGATAGAATTGTATTTATAAGGTTGTGTGTTTATTTTCTTTAATAAAGGCTGTGCAAGTTAAATTGTGTGTTTATTTATATTTAATTTGCAATAAAAAAAGACCTTAAATTAATAAAAAAACGTTACAGTAAAATAACTGTCCAAATAAAATTTGGAACGTTAACGTTAACGTTCACATAAAACATTTCTATGAAAAACTCTCAGTTTTAATATTTTCCATATAAAATTCTATGTACACGTTTACCTTTGAAATTGGCAGTAAGTACTGAATTTAATTTTGGAATCGTAACCGCAGGAACACAATTGTAACGTATGACCGCAGTAGCGTACGACCTAGATACGTTGTCAAATTAAAACGTATAATATTTTATACAAAGGCACACAAAAGCTGACGCAAACGTAAAAACGTATCTATGTCGTACACCGACTTCTAACTAAATCTATTTCATACGCAGGTTGCAACTATTTGCAACGCTGCTTCCCATAATTTAAATTTTACATTGTTTTCGAATTCTTTAGTTTTTTGAAGGTGTTGTGCCAAAAAATAAAAACAACTTTAACATAAATGAACCATTCGTTAGCAACTATTTATGGCCAACAATAAGAACTGATGAGAATAAAAAATAACTAAAACTTTGTTAATAAAAAATTTTTTTTAGGGAAACGGAAATAAAATAAGAACATTGTGAAAAAAATGCAAATTAGATTTTAAGAAGAAAATATGAATAGAAAATTTCTAAAAACATATAAGAAAAACTTTGTTTAGCAGCTTCCCAGAGCATTGATGAAACGGAAAATCTTTTTTAAGGTTATCACAAATTTTAAAATTGTTTTTGAAAGTTAATTTTAGTATTTACTTTTGTTTGAAAGCAGCTATAGCTATGTGACAGCTATATGAGATGTTATGCTATATATAATCTATCTAAAACTCAAGTTTTATATAAGTTATAACTTAAAAAAAAAACAATACTTTTTATCTATATAGCTAAATTGCTGCTATATATATATAGAATCTGCAGCTTTATGGTAGATATAATATTACGGAAACTGTAGCTATATCGAAGCTAAAGCTGTAAAGGAAATTTAGCTTTATGATTAGTATAAAGCCAGGGACCCGAAATAACTGTTATTATTTTTTAAATATTCAATAGGTTTTGGAAAAAATAACTGAAAAAATAGGTCCTGTAACAATAATTATAAATTACCCAGAAAATTATAGTTCTGCCATAACCATTATGAAAGATTATTATTTTGTTTGGTCTTTGATAACCGTTATGAAAGATTATTAATTTTTTTGGTCTTTGGTAACCGTTATGAAAGATTTTTATTCTTATTAGCCTTTTATAACCATTATAAAAGATTTTTATTTTTTCTGTCTTCTATAACCACGCTACAGTTCGCAAATCTTAAGATATTTTTATAAAATTTCCCACACTATTTGCACAAGGATTAACTTTTTTTCAATGATTTTGGTAAGGATCCGCAAATTTTTTGATATATTTCTCATATTTGGTAAATAGAAACCAATTATTCCACACAATCATGGTGCTAAGTTTAAATAAAATCGCTCCAGTTTTAGGCATATTTTCCCGATTTTTTTTTTAAATACAAGAAATTTCGCACAAAAATTGTATTTATATACCATTGAGTAGTCAGTGCTGTTGGTGTAGTAGGTAAGATGTGGACTTTGAAACCGATAGGACCCGGATTCGATTCCTGGCTCGGGCGACCAAAAAAAAAACATTTTTCAAAAAGAAATAATTATTTCTTAACATCCTCAACTATCGGTTGGCTTGAGCGAACTAATGAAAGTAATTTCTGTTCTAAAGCACTTCAAATCTTGCCGTTTGGATTCAGCATTGAACTGTAGGTCTCGTCATGTATTCTAAGAATATGCAACACACCTAATTACGCATGAGTGGAAGCGCAGAGGTATCGCAACGGAATGACTTTTATGAAACTGTTTCATAGATTCTATAAAATGCTTCATTACCTGACGATTTATTATTTCTGCAAAGAGTTTCATTAATTCTATGAAGCTTTTCATAAACATTGACTGTAACGAAACCTGTTTCATAGATTTTATAAGGAGTGTCATTGGCTGAACTCCAACGAATATTTTCATAAAACTTGTGTGAAATTCGATATGGAAGACCAAAAAAAAATTAAAATCTTTTATAATGGTTATAGAAGACCAAAAAAAAATAAAAGTCTTTTGTAATGGTTACGGAAGACCAAAAAATTAAAATCTTTTGTAATGGTTATGGAAGCCCAAAAAAAACAAAAACAAACTATAACGGTTATCAAAGACCAAAAAAATATTGGTTATTTGTAACAATTATTCAGAGAGCAGGTTTTAAAAATTCGTGATTAATTATTATTTCAGGATTTTTTCAAATATTGGTTATAACTGTTATGTCCCTGTATAAAGCAGTTTATCTTATATAGCAACTTTTTATTTATTTATTTATTTATTTAATTTATTAGTCTATGGAATTCATCCTTACAGACTATTTATACAACACAAATGTTAATTACTCACATAAAATAAATAATTATGAATTAAAAAAAATTATTATTTTACTTTTAGTTACATTAGTATTTAAAGAAAAATCTATAAATCTATACAGTTCATTAAATTGAATACACATTCTCCTGAGAGGATCAGCGTTTGCATAATTAGCTCTAAAAAATTGAACGGATAATGGTGAGAAGTATCGTGTTGGTCGTTGAGGAATGTTGAACGAAATATTGTTGATCAGAAAACCAGAACAAACATCACCGTTAATAATATTCAATAGAAACGAGACATTTAACATAAATCGTCGGCTTTTTAAGGTTGGCAGCTTAACAAGGGCGAGCCTGCTGGTATATGATGGAAGACATAATGGGTTGAAATTTAAACTTCGAAGACAGAACAACAGGAATTGTTTTTGCACAGATTCAATCCTGTCGATATAAATTTGGTACATAGGGTCCCAAATAATGGAAGCATACTCCAAAATAGGTCTCACAAGTGATGTGTATAAAGTTTTAGTTACATAAGGGTCATTGAATTCTTTAGCCCACCGTTTTATAAAACCAAGAACTCCTCTGGCTTTGTTTACCATAATTGTTATATGATTAATGAAACTTAGTTTAGGATCCAATAAAACACCAAGATCTAAAAAGCTATCCACTTTTTCTAGTTGATAATTGCCCAGCATATAATTTACAGATATCGGTCGCTTTCGGACAAAACGCATATATTTGCACTTTTTTAGATTCAGCTCCATTAAATTTGAATTACACCATTTGTAAAACGAATCTAAGTCATTTTGAAGTAAAACATGGTTGGAGTATTCACTAATACTCAAGAAAATTTTCACATCATCAGCATACATTAAAATACTTGAAAACTGAATAACTTGTGGTAAATCGTTTATAAACAAGGAAAATAAAAGCGGTCCAAGGTGACTGCCCTGTGGTACCCCGGATGATACGTTTATATTTTTCGAAGATTCATTGTTGAAAAGTACTCTTTGCTTTCTATTTGTTAAATATGAGTTAATCCACATTAAGCTAATATTAGCAAATCCCATCAAATGTAATTTCTTTATAAGAAGTTTATGATTGACTTTATCAAAAGCTTTGCTGAAGTCTGTATAAACTACATCTGTTTGTTTTCTTTAGCTACATAGAGGTGATCTAAAGCTACATGAGAGATATAGCTATAGAGAGATGAGCTAGTTAAATTTTAAGGGCCGATGTTGATTTTTAATAAAACACAAATTATTTAGGTAATTATTGTCATTTCTTTTTATTATGATAATATTGGTATGGTTCAATTATGTATAAAACAAAATATCGGCCAAAAGCCCGCCGCGACCTCGGCGGCACAAATCCATCCGATGGTCTAAATTTTAAAAGAGCCATTGTTTCGTTTGCTGTGTGGCAAGTAGCACCTTCCTGTTGAAACCACATATCTTCCACATCCATATCTTCCAATTCGGGCCATAAAGAGTTCGTTATCATCTCACGATAGCGAACACCATTCACAGTAACTGCCTGACCGGCGTAATTTTGGAAAAATTACGGCCCTTAAGTCAATTGCACCTTGTAAGCGTGTAAATGCAAGTCTTTATGCATAAAGTTCATCAACGACGAGCTTGAGAGGTGCAATTGTTGGGCACGACGACGAGTTGAGGTAGACGGCTCTTCAGCCAGACTATCGCGAACAGCAGCAATATTTTCTACAGTACGAGCTTTAGGAGCATGTACTGGTGTTTTCACATCTCCTACAAATTTTTGCACGATTTTTCCGATTGTACGCACATTTGGAGGATTAAATTGACCGAAAAAATCACGAAGTGCACGATATGTATTTTGATTTGAACGCCCATTTTCATAATAAGCCTGAATACTCTGTAACGCGTTGCTCGATTGTGTGTCTTTCCATGTTTCAAATTGAGAAATGTCAAATGAAATGCAGAAATGCGTTAAGGTGCGGTTCACAATCATCATCGGCCCTTAAAATTAACCCACCCGTTATAAGCAAGCGTTTGCAGAATTTAAAAATTTCTATTGGTTTCAAAGTAAACTGGAAGCTTTAATTACGAAGCTAAATTTATGTTTAAAGGGGCGAAAGCTATGAAAAGTGCAGGTATATGATAACTACAAATATGTGGGTGTTAAAGTTGAACGACTGCTATTGTTAAATAGAAGTTTAAGTGATATGAAATCTGTAGCTTTATGGGGGCAATAAAGCTATAGCTATTTGGCACCTACAAACATTTGGTAGTTAAGGCTATCTCAAAGTTGTATAGAAGCTATAGTAACATAGGAACTTTGGATGCATGAGTGTTTTAGTTATATTTGAACTATAAGTAAAAAGGAATTAAAGTAAAACTAAGCTGCTATAAAGAAGATAAGATATTTAATAGCTAAAGCTACATGCATGGTAGATAAGGCAATATGCTTTTAATAGCTTATGGCGATTTCTTTTCTGAGAAAAATGTTGCATTAATGTTACATGTTCTACATTTTGTGTTCGTTTGTACAAAAAATACAACTGTGGGAAAAATTTTCAAGTTCTTTTGTGAAAATTTTGATGAAAAACATGCAAAACATGTTACATGTTTTACCCTTACTTTTACTTAAGGGTTCATACTGCCCTCTTTTACAACTTTGGTACTTACTACTTTGTTTGTACAACCAATATTTTATTTTGTTTGTCATAATATTTTAAAAGTTTTGTCAAAAGAATTCTACATCTAAATAGTCTTCGACGGCATACTCCATTTTGAATTAAATCGTTTTTTTTATTTTGGTGGAAAATTCTATGTATTTATTATCGTTTTAAATTTGTTCAAGCAATAAGTGATGTCAATGTCTGTTTCCAAACCGTAAAGTAAGTGTGCAGCAAATAGTCGAATAGTTTTAAAAATCGCTAATGAACTACATTAATAATAAAAGTGTAATAGTTGTAAATAAAGGCAGCTAATTCTGTTCGATTGAAGTTGTACAACATGTAACACTTCGAGTGATTATAGGTAACATGAAAAAGTGTTACATGCATATACTATAGCATTTTTTTCTCAGAATAGAAATCGCCATTAATGTAAGCCATTCGTTTATTTAAAAATTTAAAGTCATATGAAAGCAAAATTTATTTGGGAGCTATATTTATTAAGTATGTATATAACATTTTCCTTAATCTTCTGTTAAAAGTCTTTTTATACCGACAAACATTTATTTGCTCTATTCATAATCCATGTATTATATATTTCATTAAATTCAATTCAAAATCTAAACTAAATCATTTAAATTCTTTTTGATGTCTGTAAATGTGAGTGTCTATTTCCCTCAACTAATCTCATTTATTAGTTTCCCTCATTAAGGTGATTTAACAATGCATACGAAGCACAAGCTTCCATCATACGTAATTTTTAAGGTTGCAACATGCAAACAGAAATTGTAACAATACCAAAACATTTGCATCGTGCAACAGAGCGGCAAGGGGGGCAAGTTTTATGGTATTGCGTTGTTAGCTATTGTTACCGTTTTAATGGCTGGGAAATAGATGAGGCTGTCTGTTAATACTATTGATTTGCCATCAATAAGCTAGCTAAGCATTATTTAAGCCTTGCTATTATCGAATGCTACTACTACAACTACGAAGCTGCAGTTGTTTTTTTGTTGTTGTTTGTAATGTATTAATGAATGTTGCAATATTTCATGATATTTAAGCAACAGTGGGCGAGCATATTAGCAAAGGTGGTCAAGCATATTAGATTTTTACAGCTATAGATATATGTACTATCTTTATCTTTTGTAAAACATACTTTGCTAGCTGAATATGCAATATGCGCGTAATTAATAGATGAAAATAATTTAAAAAAAAATTTTTTTTATTTTTAGACTATATGTATTCACTTAAGTTAATTAAAAAGCCTTTATAGTACAAAATATTTCAAGATTTCTTTTTTAATATTAGATCTTGTTGTTAAATTAATGTTTTAAACTGTATTCAGCTAGCTGAATATGTAATAAAGTTAAAAAAATGCAAGAAAGTTAAGGATTATGCAAATAAATTGTGTTTAAAGAGAAAGTATCCGTTTAAAGCAAATTTCATCTAGCTAAATATACAATATGAAAGTCAGTTATAAAAGAAAGTAATTTAATGTTACCAATCGAGTCTTAGAGAGTATATTAAATTAGCTGAATTTAAATTAAAGCTACATTTTGTATATAGTTTTCATTTATTTATTTTAATTTTTTAGATTTTATCGTTAAATAATTGTTGAAAGGGGAATTCAGCTAGCTCAATTTATAATACTGTTGAAAAAATGCAAAGAATTTTAAGGTTATTAAAAAAAATCGTGAGTAATAAGTAAATATCTTATTTAAAACAAATTCAGCTAGTTAATTAACAAAATTAGTATTCAGCTAGCTGATATACATATATTTATATCGTTAAAAATAATGCAAGGAATCTTAAGACTTTGCAAAGAAAAGTTAAAAGTATTTAAATAATTATTAAAAACAATATGTATTCAGCTAGCTGAATTAAAGTTTGAACCTCGAAACATGTAAACGTTTTCAGGAGAGTTGTGCTTTTATTAAATTTTTGCCTAAGAACAAATTCAGCTAATTAATTGTTAATCAAAATTTGTTAGAAAAAGAAATAGGTTAACTTAATCGATACGTTATATATTAGAATATATAAGATTTTATAGTTAAATAATTAATTAAAGCGGTATTCAGCTAGATGAATTTATAATAAGGTTGGACAAAATGCAAAGAATTTTAAGGTTATGCAAAAAAATCGTGTGTCATAAGTAAATATCTGATTAAAAAAAAATCAGCTAGTTTATTAATAAAATTAGTATTCAGCTAGCTAATGCAAGGAATCTTAAGAATTTACAAAGAAAAGTTTAGAGTAATAAAATAATAACTTACTAGCTGAATTTAAGTTTGAAGCTCTTAGCATGTTATTGTGCTTTTATTAAATTTTTGCTTAAGAACAAATTCAGCTAATTGATTGTTAATCAAAATTTTTTAAGAAAAAAAAATATTTCAACTTAGTCGATATTCGAAAAAATTTTATTTAAAAATTTGTTATTCCAATTGTATGCATTTGGTGTAGGGTATTATGTGGTTGGTTTACTTCCAACTAAACCTTATTTCTAAATAGTTTTTTTTTTTCTTCCAACAATGTGTTTTAAGCCGTCTCTTTTGTGGCTTAATTTCAACTTACATTATTTTTGTTCAAAATTCTCTGGTGTTTACTTTAGATTTTGTCTATTTTTCTTTACCACTTTTACCACTGGATGGTGCTAATTAAAATAGTTAACACTGGCAGTTTAAATACTTAGGATTTATAGTTTTAGTACATGGAATAATTAAAGTTTTAAGACACATAAAAAAGTTTTGGGTTAAGCAAGAAAAAAATTCTTTATTTAAAGTTTTCCAAAGTGCTAAAAAGAATAATCAAGTTTTAAATACATAAATATACAAAACTTAAGTTCTAAAAGGGAAAGTTGACAATAACAAAAAAGGAAAATTGGTAAAAATTCAAATAAAACTTATAAGAATGTTTGACCAAGTTCACTAAAATGTTTATTTTGTTTTGCATGGTAAATAATGTAGTATACATTACGGCGCCTACTCTATCAAAAAAAAAAAAAATTCAAAATAAATTGTTACATTTTCGCCTAGTTATTAAACAAATGGAAAGAAAAACTAAAATTATTCTACATATGTATATTAGTTAGATTTGAATAGTTCTATAAGATTTATTACACAAGCTTGACCATCCGACCACTTCGACACCCTGTTAAAGACTTCCCATGTGCAATAACCAGGTGCCTCATATTACAATATTTAATTAACCGTGCAATAGTAACATTGACCTTCCCGCCTGTTGTAGTGAAATAGACCAGAGTCTCTGGCGGAATTCAAACCCACAAGCCTCGCACTGGTAGACTAACTCTCTACAAACAAGCTTATTGGGGCACCCTCAAGTTATAATAGAAGAAAAGATTTGTTTCGATTCGGCAAGTAGTTTTAAAGTTCAGTATTTATTACCATTATTTTTTAACCTTACGCCACCGTGCACCATTTCTACACTCACAATATTATTACAGTAACGGACTGTAGTTTATTTAAGAAATATTCCGTTCAGTCATTTTTAACTAAATAAACATTTAAAATTCCAAGCAAATTTATTTTTAACTGATTCTAACAGTTATTCAAAAAACTAAGTGCATATTAATACGGATTTTCAGTTGCAGTTAATATTGTCCTTTGATTGAGTTAAATTCTTCTTTATGTTAAAGTAAATAAAAATGTAATTTAAAGCAACGAAAAGTTCATTTAATTTTTACTGTCAAAAATTCAACCGCGAATTCCGTAAAAACAAATCAATATCCAGTTATCGTATATAAATTAATTGTCAAAAAATTAACTACATATTCCGTAAAAACAAATAAATATGCAGTTATTTTATAAAATTTTACTGTCAAAAATTCAACACCATATTTAGTAAAATTCATTTATTCATATTCAGTTATTTTATATAATTTTACTACCAAAAATTAATTTTTACTTATCTATAAAAAATGAATTGCTTGTTTTGTGTAAGCAATTCCCATTTTCTATTTGTTAAAATAATTTAGTTAAATACATCAAATTTTAAAAGTAAAATAATTGCGAAGCCATATCGGTCATGCTGCTGGTGTCTTATAATTGAGAGTTCTTCTGTAAACAACGTGGTCAGTACAACAAAAGTAAAACAAACGTGTGTAACTGGGTAAGTAAATAAAAATATTCTCCCTCTCTCGCTTATAAGAAAAACAAGCGGACAGGTGTCTGTCTGGTATTTTTTAGAAATTCGGCTCTTTTGTGGAGTAAACGAAAATTTAATAAAATAACTGAATATTTAATTGTTTTTACTGAATATGGGGTCAATTTTTTGACAGTAAAATTTTAATAAATAACTGAATATTTAATCGTTTTTACTGAATATGGTGTTGAATTTTTGACAGTAAAAATTACATGAACTTTTTGTTAAAAATAAATGAAAAATAGGTAGACCGGTTTTTAATTGAACTTTCATTTATTTTATATTACAATTTCAGTTAATTTTACGTACAAAATATTGTGAGTGTAGGAAATATTTCTAAAATTTTGTATTTTGAATTTTTGAAATTGCTTTTTAAAATAACCTGCATTGCCTGCTAATTTTAATAGATAACTAGTTTAAATAACTTTAAATTTTTATTTTTTGTAGTACAGTTTTACTTTAATTACTTATTAAAGAAGAATTCGTTTAAAATTATAATATTTTAAAAATTCATCATGTTTCCTTTCACATTCGAATTTGTTTTTTGTTGTAGAAATTTCAAAATCTTTAATTTCACAGAAAAAAAATAGTTTTTTCCTTTATTGCTTATTACGCTTCTTTTTGGCCTCGCACACACAACTTTGAATAATCCCATAGTTGTTAAAAAAAACTTTTTCCAACTTGTTATTTGAAAAAAACTCTTACATTCCATTATAATATGCTCAGTTATATTTGTTTTCCCCTTAAATTAAAAAAAAAAAAGATTTTTTTATGCCAGTTAATGCCCAAAAAATATATGCAATGGTAAAATGCTGCTACATGCTTTACTTGGCATAACAATAATCACGAAAGTTGTTATAACACTGCTTAACGAGCTGGTTGAAAATTGAGGTTACAAACATATATAAAAGAAAATTCAAAATTTCCACATTAAACTTTAAAAGAAAATATATATTTTTATAAGTTTGGCACTTAAGTAACAATTTCTGGAAAATAAGTTTGCTGGGTTAAATATCAAATTAAAAAAAAAAAAAAACGAAAAAACTAGGAAACGTAAAATTTTTGGTGAAAATTAACTTTACAGTGGCGTTATTAAAAATAAATGTTGTAATATAAAAGTTAAGATTTATACGGCAGTTATGGACTTCGATACATTTACGTTTATTGTACTTAGTGACATCCTATAAAAAAGCACAGAATAATTTTACAGACCTTAAAATCTTTTATTCAAAAAAATAGAATTTGAGAAATGTATTAGCTCTATAAATCAAAACTGATTTAAATGAATTTTTATATTATCTAAAAACTGTGTTAAAAAAAAAAAAATTAGAACTTAAGCTACGCCCTAGTAATAGATAAGGTTATACAGGCAGTCTGACTTACTTAAGTCCATTTAATTCAATCCCTTCGGAACACGCCAAAAAAAAATCTGGGACTTTTTAACTCGCGACTTTATTAATTAACCAACTAAGGGCTAAAAAAATTAAGAGCAAGTTAAACTCTCTTTTTGGTTTAAAATGTGTTTAAACCAACAAATCTATAAATCACCAAACATATAAACCATCTTTAAACGCATAAAATTGGGCGTTTAAACTGCCAATGCAGACCATATGAATTTGATATGATTTATTTTAGTGCTGCCACATGTTATTTTATTAAATAAATATAATACATGGCACACTGATTTAAAGTTGTGGAGTTTAAGCTACATATAAATTTAAGTTAAGTTCAACTAAACCAGCGTTTAAACCATCAGTGATTTATTAGCCATAAGATGCTCTGAGTAAATTTTTCTAATATCGCATGTTCCAATCCATTTAAAAACCGCCTACTCTGTAAAGCAGCCCTAAATTATGGTCAAGTAGTAGAACAGATTTACACTGGACCATACCTTGCTGATCGAATTTCATGGCGGCCTAAACCACTGAGCCACGTAAATGAGTGCCACTAACACACACAGTTAGCAGAATGATACACTCGCCATTTGTTTGCGAACTAGGCTATCTGGCCTCCACTGCAGTTGCAAAGCAAGCAGCTATGTTGAATAACAACCGCAACTAGGGAGATCCGCCAACAGGCCGAACTTTCCCACAAGTGGCGAAAAATCAGCCTTTGACGCTGACTTTTTAAGATTTCCATTCCTAAAAACCTAAAACGTTACGGTTACACTTAGAGAAGAAACTGTCACACCTAATATTGTTACAATACCCCAGTCTACTTTTGTTACACTCCTACATTTGGATATAGAGCTTATTTAGTGTCGACATATATAAAATATGGAATTCAAATGGTCTTGCGAAAGAGCAAATACAAAATATCGTTGCTCTTTTGTTAAATCTAACAACAAAATACCCAGAGTTTCCGTTAGATTTAATAAAAGTGCTACGATCAAGACGAATTGAGTTCTAAGTGGCCCTGTCGCTAAAACAAAAAAAAAAAACAACAACAACACACACTTTCCTGTTGCAATTTCACCAATCTAGCAAAAAACACTTTCAAAGACGCACAATAAAACTAATGAAAGCGAACATGAAACAATAAACAATTTGTGACACTTCGTGTTTGAACAGTCAATTTGCCTGGCACAGCTGATGATGACGTAGAATGAGGCCATGAGGCCACCTAGCATTCAGTTCACCTTGGCTATGATATTTTGTATTTGCTCTTTCGCAAGACCATTTGCATCAAATATTGAACTACGCCTATGTAATTTTTCTCTTTATTTTCACATCTGTTTCTTTAAATATTTAAAAGAATTCTAAATCACATCTTAACGCCACTGTGTCTCTTAGTTTTTCCTACAACAATTTATGTAAATATGACACTTTCTTGTTTCCGGTAAACTAAATATATTTGTAAGACAGTTAGAAATGCAAAAAAGAAAGCAAAGGAAATAAGCAGAAGCAGGCAAGGAGGCCAAGGAATTTAGTTTGCATATAAATGTGAATAAAATTCGTTACAAGGATCTTTGGAAAAAGTCTAAGCAAGGAAATAAATTTTTTCTTTTAAAAATCAAAATAAAAAAAAATCTTATTTTAAAGTTTTCTTTCTACAGGGTAGCACAAATAGGGCCTTCCAATTGAAACACATTCAACTTTTTTTTGTAATAAAATTGTTTTTTTTTTTCTTTGGAGGCTATAACTGAATTTTTGGAAATTTTTATTTAATTCATAAAGTGCACTACAACGCACAGTGAGATATTAGGGAAAAAAAAGAAAAAATTATTTATTTTGTAAACCAATCGGTCTGTAAAAAAGTTCAGATGGCATTTGAGGACTTCATTTGAGTTTAAGTTTTGGATTTGGATTTTAAAGCCTAACAGTAGGGCCGCTATAGGATCCCAAGGTAGAGCACCTCGGATTTGAGAAATATTAAAAAAAACATCCAGAAGTTTTAATTTTAGCCTGACTTTGATGATATTCTTCTTGTTCTTTTTAGTGACACGCATAGTTTATTAAGAGAAGGGAAATATGTATTAGACTTTGAAAATAAAAATTTGCTATTTTTGACCTACATTGGTCCAGTTTTTTGCAAAATTTATTACGATTTTTTGAAATATTTTTCTTGTGAATAACTTGCAAATGATTAGATATTCGGCAGAAATAATTGTGAAAAATAATATATTTTGAATTTAAGATTCTGAAAATTTATTTTAATGGTACTAACCGTTTACATAATAGAGAATTATTTCCATTTTTTCCCAAAACCTCCCACTGTGCAATGCGCTAATATTATCAAATTTTTTTAATAATTTTTGTCAATGATCAATTGTTATGAATCAGCAAAAAAATCGTCAATATTTTGATTCAAAATCAGCTTAATGATTAGGAACTTAGTCGTTTTGAGGAAAAGGGTTCAGTGATCGCCCGTCCTGCAAAAGGTGTTTCTCGAAATATTTACACTTAAGGCAACGAACGGCAGAGAGTCCAAAACTATCCAACTGTCCCAACTCGCAGTCGTTCAGGGCAACTGCGCATTTCCGGAATACCATAAGAGAGAGAATTTTGAAGTTGGATCTTAAGAGGCACCCTTACAAAACAGGGCTGCCAGACTTGGGGATTTCATGCGAGCAAAAAGGACAAGGAAAGTCATTTGGGGATTTTATTAAAAATTTTTCTTGCTATTTTTTTTAAAAAAATTAAAATTTGGTCAGAAAAAAAAAACAAAAAAAGTATGTACATACATATTAACTTTTTAAGGTTTTGTTTTTGAATTTGGGATTTTTTTTTTTAATTTGTTGGGGACAAGGAAAAAAGTACCTGGCATTTTTATTTGCGCCGTGAAAGATTTCATAAAATTACTGAAAGTTGTTTTGTTTTTACGGAATTCGAATTTTTTGTGGACAAGGAAAAAATGTACCTGGCAGCCTCGGTACAAAATTCAAATTGTGCACGCACTGCTACCGCAAGATGCCTAACAACGGCTACAGCAGATCTTATATGGGCCACCCTGTATAATATCGACCCCTAACCGCGAAAATAACGTAAGCACCAAAAATTAAATTTTAAAGGAGATAGTTTTTTTTATTTTATTTCACATAAATTTTGTATGAAATTTGTCGCTTATGATAAAATTGTTCTTGCTATAAACCCGTAACGGTACCTTATCTGACCATGACATTTTAGGAGATGATGCAAGTGTTGCCAATAAAGTCATTTATGAAAAAAAACGAAAATTTAAAATGATGTTGGTTACGTTATTTTTGCGGTTAGGACTCGATATATATCGATGACTTAATAAAAAAAGGCGCAACTCGATTTTTTTTAAAAATGGCTTTTTTGTTTATTCTGGTAGACAAATACCACATGTATCTTGTTTAAAAATTTTAGGGGCTGTATCATTTTTTTTAAAAATTACATCAAAAGTTTTTTTAAAGAACAATTTTAATTTTTAGTTGAACTGTTAATTTTTAATTTTTGATATTCTTAAATTACGCTTCATCCAATTTAATTTTCATTAAATTATTTTCACTGAGGAAGGAATTTTACAACTTGGAATTTTTATTAAAATTTATTGATAATTTTTTTTTCTTGGCTGAGCTGGGATGCGTGCTTAATAAAAATTCCAAGTTGTAAAATTCCTTCCTTAGTGAAAATAATTTAATGAAAATTAAATTTGATGAACTCAATTAAAGAATATCAAAAATTAAAAGTTTTTTTATCTAAAATTTCAAGGATTTTATTTAGTTTTTTTTCTACCCCTGTAAACGGAAAAAATCGAGTTAGGCCTTTTTTAAATTAAGTCAGCGATATGTACTTAATATATACAAATATTATTATTTTTTTAATTATGCATTAAAAAAATCAAATTGTTATGATGAGTGGCTTTATGAAACCTAACACGCAATACATTTTTTGTATAGTAATGGAAATGATTGTTTATTTTTTAAATATAGTCTTTTGTAAAGTTTTCTTTAAAGCAAATACAATACATATTATTAAAAGGGATTTTAAAAAATGTTTCATAATAACTTCTTTATCCATACAAAATTTTTTGTAATGCCAATCAATGTAAAAAAGCAGGAAACGGCTTTCATTGTAGACAGCTTACGAAGTTTATACTCAGTGAGCACTCAATAAAATCAATAACAAAATTCATGCACTTGCATAAGCTTTACCGAACTTAATATACCCTTCACAATTCTTAATGCATCTTGGGATTTTCATTTACAAAAATAAATTTATTGTTTTTATTTTAAAAACTCCTTCGTAAATCTACTTTGAAAATTAAGTATAAAATGTTTCAAACTTCTGTGTATATCATCAGCTAAGAGATGAAAGAAATTTTATAATGAAAAACTCGTTAATCTCTTTGTCCCCAACCCTGCTTTAAACAACCCCTTTTTAAACTTTTTACATTTAATAGTGATTTGTACATTTTCAAAAATGTTTAATCCTTTTATTTGCTATATAAATATTTAAATGTGTGTGAGAGTGTGGTATGAAAATCTTTTCCAAAATATAAAATCTATATATGCATTTAAGAGATCATGTACATTTTTTAAGCTTCTTAACATTATAAAACCACAATATATTTCAATTGTTTGCTTTTAATTATTTAAATTCATCCAATATTAACAATATTTGTTTAAATATTCTTGCGGTTGTAGTTTTGGGTTAAGATGAAATTTAAACAAATTTTCTAGAGAAATAAAAGAAAAAATGCTCAAATTTAAAATGTGGTCTATATGTATAATATTGTATGTGAGTGAAAAAGTAAATTAAGGTTTTATTTTAGTTATAAGAAACATTTAGAAAGAAATATAATAAATTCAGTAAAGATACTTTGCTACATTCAATATTTATTTCAAACTTTTAACTTCTCAAATATAAGAAGAGGTCAAAAACCGAACATATTGCAAAATAAGCAGCCTGCGTTTAGATGAAAAGCGCAAAATTCGTTCGTTCAACTAATTATAAAATATTTTTTTGTTTTACATGTAAGTTAAGCGAACGAAGTCTTCATTCGTTATTGACGAACAGGCCATTAAATTAAAAACACAACCAAATTTTGAAATTTTATTTTTGTTTTAAACGTAAGTTAAACTAACGAATTTTGCGATCGTTATATAAAAACAGTCCTACGTCCAAGCATGGCAATTCTGGTCTTCCAAAATGTCTCGTCCTAATATCTCAGATAGCGGGGCTTTGATAGCGAAAGTGAAACAGCGTTTCCTCCTCCTCCTCCTCATAATGACAAAAGCGTGTGTCCCGTAATTACCGATATTACTGTCCTAATCTGGGTCCTAATATGCCCAAGTAGCACGCGGGATTTCTCCGTGTCATAGCCAGGCGAAAGAGTCCTGGCCAACGAGCGCATGTATTCTCACCTTGCCACCACACCTGTGCCTTCCTGTATGACTCACGTTTAATGAAAGTTCTACAGTTAGTTATCGAAATGGAAATTAGGCGGTCAACTAACACGTCGTCCAAGAAGCAACCTTGTTTGGCCAGGTCGTTTGCAGTTTGGTTTCCCAGTCACCCACTGTGCCCTGGTACTCATGCCAGTGTTTCCCAGTCACCCACTGTGTACTGGTACAAATGCCAACGTTACCTTAGAATGTTTCGCAATCTCGTTTAGAGATATCTTTGAAGTCAAGAACCCTGAGCTGTAATGGCAGCTAAATTTAAAATGATATTCACAAAAATTTCAAACGACTGCGACCACGATAACGACTCTCTTAAGTAGGCTATTTTAAGCACTTAAAATAGGCTTCGCATATGAGCGAAAAAAGCGTTTGTTTTAAATTTTTTTAATAATCTTCTTTAAAGTAGCAAACTGTACTTTAACGATAAGGATTTCATGGACATGCTCTACTCGACCCAGACTATAATTTTGAGTAAACTGGTTTAATACGGAGTGAGTTTTGGCGTTACAAGTCACCGAAATAAAAAAGTTAGAATATATATAGAAAGTGGAAGGACCTAAAAATTTATCATAATTTTGTGGAGACCAAAATTGTGGGACATTTTTATCACACAAATAATACATTACTGTGGTATAATTACTTGGGAGGGGGGCACTGGATTAACATCTTTTTTTTTTTTTTTTTTTAATTTCCTTAGATATTCCCGCGAAGCTCTATGCTTGTCTGCAGGAAAGAAACCAGAGTCTCTGGCGGGAATCGAACCCGCAACCTCGGCGCTGATAGACTAGCTCGCTACCAGCTAGCCTACCGAGGCACTGGGGGCGGATTTACATCCGGCAACTTTGTTTATTTTCATTATAATTCGGTGGTCGATGGGGTACAGGAGGTTGAATTATGTCAGGAGTAGTTGGAGGGTCAAACTTAACAGAGTTAACAGAGCAGTCAACAGAGAGGCGTAAGCAGAGAAGTGTCAACAGAGTGGTGTCAGCAGAGAAGAGAAGTCGTAGAGCATTAAATAAAGAAAACAGATGCAGTACAGCAGGCGGAGACATAGTCAGATAATCAGAGTTTACCACTATCGTTCGGAGCATAGTAGAAATGTAGCAGCTCCAAAGCAACATTTGTTTAGTTTTACAGCAGTAAAAAAGGAGGTGCAGGAAATAAGTGAGCTCTTGGTTTTTGAACTGCAAAGAGAGACGTTGTAACAGAGCCGGTAAGAACAAAGAAAAATATAACAAATAAAACCAATACACAATGCTATTCATTAAATAGCGGATTGGTAACACCAATTCCTTGATAGTGAAGAATAGGGTACTGGTCTTACAACCGGTATAGCGCTAAGGACTTACATCTGACTTATCTTGACTGAGATTTACATCCAGTCTGGAAGGAGCGTAGATCACTGAGTTAGTGCTAAGCTGCATTGCTGAGTTTTACACCTAGAAATCCGGAGGTCCTAGGGTAGAATTTACATCCAAGGTAAACGAAGGATAGGAGTTAGATGGCGGGGGTGATGGGGCACTAGCTCTGATTACAACCAAATTGCACGACACAGCAGGAGCTCCCTAGAAAGCTGGTGTGAATTAAAAATTGTGTAAAGTGTGTTAAAGAGATAAATAAAACAAAAGAAAAATAGAGTAAAAAACCTGAATTTAAACAGGCGTGTTTTTTTGTAAATAAATTTATGTTAAGGACCCTGGACGCGTTTGAGTAGCACCCCAGCTTAAAACCCGGAGTAACCGGAGGTTCATTACAAGCTTTACACGTTTTGTTTGCATTACGTTTACAATTTATTTAATTAGCCGTTACAATCAATTTATTTCGTGTACATAAAGCTGATTAAAAAAAGCACACAACAAAAATTTCAATTAAAACCAACAAACGCCATTAAGAATTAATTCCATTTAGCTTAAAAAAAGAGCTCCAACTTTTAAAGCAAAACTATGTGAAAAAATATTTATACTTTCTCCCTTGTTTTATTTTTTATATGTATATAGTCATCATATTTTAATTACCAAAGTTTATGCTACTTTTTCCGTCAACATATTGCAACTAAATATTAAGTGGCCTGTGAAATACTTTCGAGTCTCATATGAAATTATAACAACTCCATTTTTATATGAAAACTCTTAACGGAGTACATGTATGACAAAAAAATATTCAATTACAATTTTCGAACTTTTATTTTTATGGTGTGTTTAATAGTTTTGTAAGGTTGTATGACACCGCTGAGGAAGGTAATATGTACTGTGCTATCAACAATATTGTTGTAAACTAAACTTGTAAATATTTTAACAACTTTCAAGCATGTAGCTAAAAAATTTCCTTGAAAAAAGGTACAAACATTACATGATATAAAGTTTTGACAGGCAAATGACCTCAATTCTTGCTAATTTAGTGTTGTGCTACTTGTATATACCTATTACAAATTAAACCAACAAAAAATTGTTAGCGAAATTTAGTTAAAATTTTGCTAATATAGTAAAAGTTGATTTTCAAACAAGGATTATTTGAAAAAAAAAAATAGAATAAAATTGTATTCAAGTGCCTAATGGTATGCTTCACTTGGTTTAAAAATGGAAGAGAGTATATAACATATTTATTATAACCACACCTAGCCTGATGGTAGGCAACATTAGATTTAATAAGAGAAGACACTAAAGAACAACGATAAATAATAAAGATTTGAAAATTAATAAAAAAAAAATTTTAATAGACTTTTTAGAGGTACGTTTTAAATTAAAAATTTATTTTACAAATAAAGCTGTAAAAGTAAGTAGCAAGCTTAAAATGCAAATTTAGTACTTTTATCGCCGTTTTCTCATTAGGCGATAATATTTTTACCCAACGAAAAACTGCACATTAAAGAAATTTGGTTTTCTCAATGTCTCATTTGCTTCTATTCTGTCGCAAAGTTAACCAGCACTCATCTGTCAATTATTTATTTTCCTTTTATTTGCCGTACAGATAAATTCAATCAGCTGACTCCCAACTTTTACATGAGATTTGAGTGGTGTTGCCAACTGAAAACAATGTTTTTTGTCGGTATATTGAGAAACCCAAAATCGTTAACGGACAGTTTATCGCTCTAAAAAATTTATGTTGACATTAAGTAACAGACAATTTGTCAATACATTGAGAAAATGGCCATTAGGGTGGATTTTTAACATGGAGTTTAGAGATTTAGTCATCTTTAATCTGTGTTTTCAGTTTTTAAGATGAGGGTTAATTTCTTTTATTTGCCAGTTTAAGCGGCCAATGTTGGTGGTTTAAGCTTAATCATCAAATGTCAACACATACACATGTATAACAAAAGCAGCTGTTAAATTTTTTTTTTTAGGAAACAGAAAAATGGATTATTCTAGTAAAGATGAAGACTTTAGTGATTCTGAAACATATTAAAACCTAACCCTGCCTTTACACATGCAAGTAGTGGCATGCCACTACAGTATACATATTATCAAAGAAAATTTGTTCGAAATAGTCGAATCTCATGCCATTAGCTTTTGTGTCTACACATGCCACTGCGAGTTCATTTTCAAAATGTCTTTGAAGCGTCAACTTGAGATCATTTGTTGACTTCTTAAATTAAAAAAAAAAGTATCAAAAAATCAAATAGAGTTACCGAGTTAATCACATAAGCACATTTTTAGGGAAATGGTTTACATTTATTTATATAAGCATTATTTTAACAATATTAATGCTCTAAAATTAACAAACTTGCTTTTATTAATGCGCGTTTCAAAAAATTAATCATAATAATACATTTATCAAGTTAAAACTTTAATTACAGTTCGACAATAATCCAGTAAATTTGCATTCAATTTTGAACAGGGTAACATTGTTCATCGTTTTGTCATTTAATGGCATGCAAGTGCCAAATTTCCACTCGCATGCAATTTTTGCTGCCACTGGAGCTGCCATTGCGAAAAATGTGAGTGTATAAGTAAAAAAGTGTGAGTGTATTGAGTTTTTCGAACTGGCAGTGGCATGTGTAAATGCTAGGTAAATAAAATAATTATAAGAATTAATTTTCTTTTTATAAGAATTAAAAGGGCGAAAATTCTTCTTCTTCTGTACAAAATGCTAAGTGGATTGATAAAAAAATGCCATTTTTAAATATGTTGTTGCCATTTGTTGTTATTCAGTATGGCAATGCTGCGAGGTTTAAACTGCCTCTTAAAAACGGCAAACACAATTAGTTCTCAATTAAATTTACTTTTAGATTAATAAATTATAGTTTGCCGCTAAGATTAAACTCGATGTTAAAAACCCACTTTTAGAGAATAAGAAAACCCGTTCTAAAAATAAAATAGATTTTAATTCATGACGGCTTTCTACGAAAATTTTTTTTGTCAAACTGTATGGAAAATGTGGTCTCGACGCAGTTCTTTTTGAACACTAAAACGTAAGAAATACCGGGTTGTAACAGAATTTTTAACAAATAATTTCGAAAGGTCTAGAAATTGTTTTGGCTAGAAGAAGGCTGGTAAATCGGCTAACCACTAGCCATTGCTGTCCAAAAACGGCTTTTCATGAAAAAAATCTAAACGTGAATTAAAACTGTGATGCAAAATTTTCTAAGAAATAAAATTAATATAAAACGCCTTACAATATGCTGTAGATTTTTAGATTTATTTCTATGACAGGGATGGATATTTTGATTTTAAAAATGAATACTAAAAAAAAATTTCGTCCTTTTTTTTAATATATTTTACAATTTCAGAA
Source organism: Pollenia griseotomentosa (assembly GCA_963931875.1). Lineage (NCBI taxonomy): Eukaryota > Metazoa > Arthropoda > Insecta > Diptera > Polleniidae > Pollenia > Pollenia griseotomentosa. The sequence continues at coordinate 132,716,053 of OZ007564.1, forward strand.
GAAAAAAATTATTTCTTTCTTATATATCTTTAGAGATAACTTGGTTGTTTCATATTTTTTTAATCAAAACTTTTTAAAAAAAAAAACTTTTTTGCTTTTGATGATCTTTATGACTGCTGCAATATTTTATATTCAATAAAACGTATAAAAATGTGTCACTTAAAATAAAAAAACTTTTTTTGCTATCAAACTTAAGTTGTTTGTGGTTTAAAAAGTTCAAAAGAAATTTTAATAAGTTTACAATTTTAAAACAAAAAAGATTTTTATAACAAAAGACAAACATGATAATATACACGTTACTATAAAGAGATTATGAGAATATCTATGAAAAAATAAAAATTAGAATAAACGTACAAAAGGAGCAGATAAAAAGTAAATACGTAACTATTAAACTTAAAAAATCTAAACTTTAGTTTCAAACATTTTAACAAATTTTATAAAATATCCAGCAAATCTGTTTAATCCCTTTTTAAACTTTTACGTTTTCTCGTCATTTAATTTTTATTTATTTAAAACTTTTAAACAATAAATCTTTTTATGTGGTTCAAAAGCGTAGAAGTAGTTTTCGCAAGATTATATTCCCTATTGCCATAATTTCTAAGGCCAAAGAAACAGCAGGAAAAAGTAGCAAAAACAAATATTATAACCACTACGTGTTTATTATTTTAAAGTTTCAAGCCTCAAACAATTAAAAGAAATGCAAAGGCACAGAGACACAGAAAAGAAAAAAAAAAATAGAACGTTAATGTGATACAAATAAACAGTTATGTTTTTTTTACACCAAAATTATAAAACACAAACTTATATTATGGTATACAAGGCTGGAAAATTGAAATTATTAAATAAAAATTAAAATATTTTGCTAAAGTAAAACATAGTTTTTATGAAGAAAAGTTTTTTAAACAACAAAATATATTTTTGTATAAGTCCTCAAAATAAATTGGGTTTGAATCGTTAAAATTCTTCAAAAAAGAAAAACAGTCGCCTTAATATATAATTTGTTTAATTTTTATATAAAACAAAGTAAAAAGGATAGTGAACACAGCACAAAATAAGCCAAAAAGCATAAATATGCCGATTACAAATTTTAATAATTAATCTTTTTTAAACATAACCAACATGTTTATAGTATCCCAACAAACACAAAGTCAAACCTTTGCTATGAAATGAATTTATCATTTGACATTAAACACAATTTTCAACAATTTTTCAATTGTTTGATTTCAACAATTGAATTCAAATTGATAATGATTTGAATATAAGCAATTGAGATTAAATGTTTTATCAATTTGATGTCAAATTATTGTCAAATGTTATTCTCAAATCAAAAAAAAAAAAAAAAATTTGGCAGAACTGAAGCGAAAATTAAATGTTTACACTAAAATATGGCGATTAAAGTTAAATGTGTAACGCACAATTAAGAAAAGTACCATTTTACGTGAAGTGAATTTGCTTTTAAAAAACCTTGATTTCTTGTTAAAAAAATGTAACAGACTGTTCGTCGATTTCGAACGTTAACGATCGAATGTGAATAAAAATAAAACGGAAAAGTGATGAAAATAAAAGTTTGTTGTAAGATTGCGGTGCTACGTCATGAAAATCCTTAGAGCTTATTTAACTAAATAATGAATTAAAAAAAAATATTTTTATTTGTGTTCCAGATTGTATTAAAGTCCACATTTAAAAAACATTTGAGAATAACGTTTGAAAGCAAGTCAAAAATAAATGCATGTATCAATATGAAAATAATTTCCCCTTTTTGTTGAGAATGCTATGATTTTCAAAGGATTTTTAAATCAATATCAAACGTTTGTCGTGTAAGGAAAGATTTGATTGTACATCACTTTCAATTTAAAATCAAACCTCCGTGTTTGTTAAGTATACGTTTGTACAATCGCGGTGCTACGCCATGACAACATTTAAATAAAATAGAGCAAAGTATTTAGTCTTTAAAAGAATTTAATTTTTCAGCTATAGTACTGAATGTTTAACTGATATTTTATTTAAATAAATAATGAATTTTAATAAAAAAAAATAAATATTTTTCTTTTATCTTCAAAACTGTATTACAATTCACATTTAAAAAACCTTTGAGAAAAATGTTTAAAAAGCAAGTTAAAAATAAATTCATTTCTGAGTTGGAACATAATTTTTCCTTTTTGTTGAGAATGCTATGATTTTCTGATTTTTAAAATTAATTATTTTCAAACATTTGTCGTTTGAGAAAAGGTTTCATTTTAAATTGAAACCTCCGTTTTTGTTAGGAAATGTAAAAAATTTGTTAGTATGAGTGACACTGACGATGCTGGATGGAAAAACAAACAAATTTAAATATTACGTCTGGCTCACGTAAACTAGTTTTACTTCAAGCATTTAGATCGAGTATAGACCTTTTAAAGTAAATTGCTGATTAAAATTCAAGAAAACTATTTTTTTTTATTTCTTAAAAATTTCAATTATGCCTCTGTGCATATATTAATAGCATTTAGTAGTTAGGCAAACATTTTTTGCTAAAAATAAAAAAGCAGATTTCCAAAAATCTTGCGAAATATGGACAAACTAATTTTTTTTTTTTTAAAAAGCTTAAAAAAATCGTCCTTATAAGTTTTCCATCTCTGTAAGAATTCCCTTAAAGTACTTATATATAAGAGATACATGTGCATCTTATTTTAAACAGACAACTGAAAAGTATACTTTTAGGATGCACAATATATATATATATAAAAATATATTTCTTTCATGTTACGGTATTTGAAGTTTTAAACTTGTATATAAAGTGTTTTGCGTCATTTAAATATGATTATGAGTATATACGCAAATGTGTGTCAGATAATTGTGTTAGGCTTTTTTCAAAAATGTTCATTATTATAAACAGGTATGGGCACCACTACATTGAAAGCTTTGAATGTGTGGCATTGTATTGGTTTCTTTACGTTTGGATTTGTTGGTTTTATACTCTTTGCTCTTTGTTTTTTGTGTATGTATACACATCGTTCGCTCTTTTTGCATTTTCATTTTGCATTTGCCCATACATGATTATAAATCAAATATCTCAGCAAGTTTTTGAGATAATAACAAGTTTCTTGTCTTAATTTGATACATGGATGATATAGTTTAAAATAGTTATTAGACTGTTTAAATCCATAAGTTATTGAGAATTTTATAAAACGAAAACTAAGAAAGGAACATTTTAAAATTTTTCAACATGGAAAACTTTAAAATTTTAAAAAGAGATAAAACTAAAGAGGAAATACTAGGGCGTATACAAAAATATATTATAATCAATATTTTGTAGGTGACCTTTATTAAATTTCAAATTTCTCTAGAACAGCATTCCAAGTTAACTTGTTTGTATATTTATTAATTTTTTTCAAGTCCTTCTTTCTGTACAAAAAAACAAAGAACAAATATCGTTATTTTACCAAGAAATTGAATATTAGAAAAAGCCAATATAAATTCAAGTAATAACTTATTCACCCTTATCGTGATTGGCAAATTTAAGCTACGTCAGCGACTGTTTGGTAATAGATTAATGGAAATAAGTTCACGTTCTCTTTAATCTATTATCAAAAAGTCGCAGGCGTATTTTAAGTACGCCAACCCCGATAAGGGTGATTATATTGTATTTAAAAAATTTTAAATTTATCAATTGTCGACTATAATTGCTTTATAAATAATGCTCTTGGCTTTTACTAGGTTAGAGCAACAGCTGCTTATGTTCTCATCATTATATCGGACAAGACCTTTCAGTAAAAATGATTTTGCAGAATTTTTTTTTCATACTTTGATTTAATTAGTGCTAGACATTCAAAGTGTTTCAATCGCTTAAAAGAAACAGTGGGGCTGAAATGGGTTTATTTTTCTGTCTTAGGCTGATTTCCTACACGAGAATCTCTGGCGGGAATCGGGCCCGCAGTCCTCGCACTGATAGGCTTTCTCACTCAGCTTAGCCTTTCTCGGGATAAATTTAAAAATCCCAAAACTAAAAAACACGCGACTTCGATCCTTTTTATTATTTAAATTTACCGCGTTTACGCTTTGCAATAGGTTACAAACTATTTCTTAAACATTATAGTTTGGCTATTAATATATAAACATATCGCTAATCAAACGCTGAAGTTGAGACGACTTTTAGCAAGGCGAATTGACTAGAAAGTGGGGTCAACTCTACAACAACACTGCTTCTGTGGTTGGGTTGTCAAAAATATTGCTAGTAAAAAAATAGGTTTGTTTACATAAAAAACTAGTTTGTATACAAACTTTGACAAGTCGACCACCGAAAAAAAACACCATTTGTTGACTTGACCCCACCTTCTAGTTAATTCGCCTTAACATTTAGTGTCTAAAACGTGGTTATCGTTATGGTTAAAGCAACAAAGTACCTGCCGAGTTGTGCTTAAAAATTAGTTCAAAGAAACATACAAATAGTCAATATACAGTAGTTTTGACTTAGCTGCACAATCTCCTTTGCACGATTTTTTGTGCAGGTAAATCAAAAATGCAGTTATCTTAAATGCATTTACCTGCCGTAATGTGCAGGTACACAATTGTGGTTACCTGCACAAAAGTGCAGCTAAAGTAAAGTGTTTGATTTAAAAGTAGAATGAAAAAAATTATTTTATTAATACATAAATTCATATTTTATTAAAATTATATTTCAACCAATCGTCTAGGAGTCTACTGGGAATTTCACAAAGAGTTTTTTATAAGCGAAAAACGCTTATATTAATCGTAAAGGGAATCCTTTATGATGTATGTAGAGATTATCTAACGAGTCTTTCAAAAAGCATGCCAAGAGTCGCATGAGACTCATGTAGGGATTATTTTACATCTCGTGAATTGCTTATTTAGGTAGCTGAGTAATTGTTATACGACTCTTACAGAGAGACCCAAAAGCTTCATTCCAAGATTTTAAGGAGAGTGTGTCAAAAAATAAATAAAAAAAGATTTAGATGTTTTTGATTTTTGTTACTCGTCAAATAATCATCAGAAGATTATTTTAGAAGTTGTATATTAAACATAATCGTCTAACAAACAGCCTATGCTAGCTGGGAAATAACAGATCATTTTATACATATATGCATGTTTATTTAATATAAAAGAAACATTAACACAAACAATGATAATTCACAAAGAACATAAAAATTTATGAAAAAAAAACAAAATAATTGCGATTTATATTTTTATAAACAGCTTAAATTGGATATTTATGTGAAAAAGTGGCTACCATATATTTTTATGTGTGCAGCTAACTTTGATGTTTTGTATGAAAATATTTTAAAGCTGCCCAAAAATATAAAAAATATGCAGGTATACAAAATGCACGTAAACAAGGATTTTGAAGAATAATTCCAGAAAATATGTATTTTGGGCAGTTAAGTCAAAGTGCAGCTAAGTTAAATTTTTTGTATGAAAATAATTTTAAAATGCCAAAAATTTTGTGCATTTATCTTAAATGTGCAGGTATAGAAAGTGCACTTAAAAAAGGAATTTGTTTGGAATTATAAAGAATAATTCCAAAAATTATCAATTTTGTGCAGTTAAGTCAAAAATGCACGTAAAGAAAAGCGGTTAAGTCAAAACTACTGTATATACATAGTGATTTATATATAAAATAAAGACCAGGGTGGCCAAAAACTACAAATTTTGTTTAACAACGACCAATTTAAATAGATTGTTAATGCTACTTAAAGCCTCAGTTGTACGAGTATCACAATTAAATTAGGCTGTAAATTGACACCATACTTAAAACTATTTTTTAATAAATTGTTTTGGTGTTTACTCAAAAAAAAAAAAAAAAAATTAGCCCTTTTTGCGCTTTTCGTAAAAAAATGGTATGAAGATGTACTAAAACCGTGCTTTTTTTATTACTTAGCCCTTTCCATATATCTTCACGCGTTTAGTGTCCCAAAAGTTGGCATCACTGATCTCACTACCAAGTGTCCGCGTTCTTTTATTTTTCCAACAGCTTAGCTTATATAAAATAACTTAGCATAAGATTAGGCGCAATCACTTAAAATTGAGGCAATTTCTTTATAAGAAAGTAAATCATTAAAAAAAATCTTATCTAGAGCTTGTAATAATTTTAAATCATGATTTCCATTTAACACCTTCAATCTCTTCTAATCGTATCTCTTTTTGTAAGGCAAACAAAATCCTTGAGATGTAAAGTTAACAGAGGATTATTTTATACATCATTTTCAGCTGTCACATTTGATTAAAGAATTCTTTTGTACATTTTATTTTCGTACGATGTACGGAAATTATCGTTTTTAAAATGCACTTGACTGACTTTGTGTATATATACATGCATATATGTATGTATATATTTTGTTTATTTTTTTTTCTTGGAAATTTTTCTGTTTATTTTTTCACTTAATGTCATTTCCTTTACATTTTGTCGTTACAATTCAAGTCTCATTACACAATATATGGCATGTTTTAATATTTGTTTTCACATAGTTGAGCAAGCATATTTTTGTATAAATATTTGGCGAAATATTTTTGTAAAATAAACGTTAAAAAATACAAAGTTTTTGTTTTGCCTTTTAAATTCAAAAGAAATTTTTTTTTAACAAGTAAGAGTGCTATATTCGGCTGTGCCGAATCTCTAATACCCTCCACCGAGATTTTGAATATTTCAGGAGTGGACTTTATATGGGATCTATAAATTAAATGCCATGCTTTATTACACCTGATTTTCGTTTGCCTAGTTAAAATGAAATATCCTAAGTTATTTCAGAAACGTTGTAATAGCCTTTTCACACTTGTCAATATCTTACATCTAACATTAATTTGCGAAGATGTTGACATTTTCCCATAACAATTATAAAGAGCTAATACCCTTTGTACATTGCATACATTTCGCAGGAACACATGGAAGATGTTGAAAATGTGAAATTCGCGTTCACACTTGAAACATCTAACATCTACTATCAAGAAAAAATGTCACCATTTCTCAAAAAAAACTTTTACTTTTTTTAATTACTTTTTTGCTACAAAATTGCCAACATTTTAAAAGATAACACAAAAATGTATTTCAAATTCAGTTTGTTTCATAATTTTAGCAAAATTAAGCAAAATAAGGCTTGCAAAAAAAGAAAAACTTGAGAAATGGTAACGCTGCTTTCAAAGCAACTTCAATTTTGTTAGTGATGCCACAATAATAATAGAATTTATTGCCACTTTTCTAGTGATGACACTAAAAGAATCCAAAAATGTAAAAGGGAACATAATGAGATAGTAACATTCTGTAAAGATGTTGAAAATTTTTGATTTTTATCCCTATTTCTTATAGGAAAATTCCAACACCTTCACAAATTGATGTTAAATGTTGACAAGTGTGAAAAGGCTATAAAAATCCACATCTTTAAAAGATGTTCCTATTCCATTGTATTCCATACTACATTTTCCGATTATTTAAGTTTAATCACTTGAAAAGTGGCAATAAATTATGTGATTTTTGTGGCATCACTGACAAAATGGCATTTCTTTTGAAATCAGAGCTACCATTTGTTTAGTTTTTTCTTTTTTAAAAGTCTATGTTTAATGTTTTTCAATATTTTTAAACGAAAAGAGTTCTAAATAATTTTTGGTGTTTTCTTTTAAAATTTTGCCACTTTTGTAGAAAAAAAGTCTTTTAAAAAAAGTTTTTTTTTCCAGAAATGGTGACATTTTTGATTGATATCAGATGTAAGATGTTGCAAGTGTGAATGCAAGTTTCACATTTTCAACATCTTCCATGCGTTCCTCCAAAATGTATTCAAGTGAGCAAAGGGTATTAGGCGCATTAAACTCAGTGTGGATCGTTCATCACAAAATTCGGTAGACTGATTTCTAGTATTAAAAAAAACCTAAATTACCTGGCATTTACGCATGCAAGTGCAAGTTCGAAAAACTTAATACACTCATACTTTTTCACTTACACCACCACATTTGTACTTGCAGACAACTTGCAGCTTAACTTTCAAGACATTTCTGAAGACAGTAATTTTTTGACACTTGCAGCAAGTTAATATCAAAAACATAAACAGTGTTACCAAATTGACTTGATTGCAAGTAAATATAAAAAATATGTCTTGTTTTTTTTTTTGCAAATATTTATAAAAAAGAAGACAATTGATTTAAGTTTTAAAACATAGATCTCATTAGAAAAAGTAAAAATAAATATTAATGCCAACTTTTTATTTAGAAATTAAGCTCTGTTTCTCACTTGGTAACTCTGATTTTTGAGGAACTTCCACTTGACTGTGTAAACATACTTGTATAACATTCGACTATTTCGGCGACATTTTCGATGTTAATACGTTAATACTTGCATATGTAGAGGCAGGGATATACCAAAATTTAATACGACAAAAAAATTTGTTTAGAATTTAATGCTTCTTAAATTGCTTTTTGAAATTCTGATTAATCTTTTGTTAATTATGGACCGACTATCACAAAATTTGGCAAAGTGTTTTCTAGTCTTATGAAACTTTGACAGACCAAATCTTAGTGCAATAGTATTATTTTTTATGATCTTAGGCGTACTAAAATATTTTCCTTAAGTGGGTATTTTTCTGCCACCAAGTTATCAGGCCTGTTCTAAAAATCACGTGATTTCAAATCACATGTGTGATTTTGTGGTGTTCTGAAAATCACACCGTTTTTCTGTTTTTTGATGTTCTTTCGGTTATTGAAAATTACACCGAAAAACACAAAAACGGAACACCACAATATCACACATGTGATTTTGAAAGGCACGTGTGATTTGAATTGAAGTTATTTTCAGAACAGGCCTGTATTTAATGTTGGGTACACACTACGCAATGCATTTACGCAATCTAGCAAATTAAATTCATTTTCTTCATTCCAATTCCAATTGCATCAACATCAAAACGCTTGGATATTTTGAGATTGCATTGAAATAGATTGCATGTAGATTACACTGTCTGTACCCAGCATTAGATTTTGTAACAAAAATGTAAATTTTTAAGGGAGGTTGTTCTACATTTGGTTTTATTACTCTTTCCTACCGCGCTGGATTTCAATTCCCTTAGAAGAACTAGAAAGAATTTTATACCAATATTGTTCCTTTCTTTTGTGTCGTTCGAAAATGAGCGTGACTTCAAAAGACGAGTGGCTTAAGCGACTTAGAATTACTCAAGGAGCCAGAATAAATATACTTTACGGGGTCTTAGATGAATATTAAAAAAGTTTCATACAAAAGGACAAACTAAGCATGCCCCCATTCACCACTAGTGGTAGAAGGTATGAAAATATTGATTTTACTTCTCTTTTTTTCTAAAATTTCCATGAAAACATCAAAAGCTGCCTTTAAAAATTCTTTTGAGTTGTTTGCAACTTATTTGGGTGACCCAAGAGAGGTTCACCGGATAAGTTTTTTTTGCGAACTGAATTCTTTGAAATTTATAACAAAAGCAACAACGACTAAAATACACAATTTGTTTTACGCAATTAGCCACACAAATTGGTCTTTTAAATGAAATTTTCAAGTCGAACGAAGTGCATTTTCATTTGAGTGGATGTGTTAACAAGCAAAACTGTAGGTTGTGTGGAGATCTGAAAATCCATGGGCAAAACACCAGCACCAGTCACAACCATTTAGATGCACAGATTGGGCGGTGTTATGGCCGGAAGCGTTATTAGACCATGCTTCTTTTAGAATGAGGATAAAATGTCACAAACGATGTTACCTGTTACAGACCAATGGTCGACAATTATTGCTGCAGTACCCTAATTTATGGTTCCAACAAGACGTGGCGGAGCAACTGTGCCCACTGCTAGGCAAACTATGGATCTATAATAGGTCTTGTTTGGGCCACTCTGTACTTTTCCTTTGTCGATTAATGAAATTAAGATGGAAAATCTTAGAAACTTCATAGAAATTGAGGCGTTCTTTTAAAAAAAAATTTTATTTCTGAAAAAAATAATTTCAGAAAATTTACTTTCTATATTCAAGCGGAAAAAATTAAAGGACCGGAAGTAGCAGGCCTTTTTAAAGGCCCCTATACTCATTTCTAAAAGATTTGCTTCTTATGATATCCTGCCTTGAAAGATATACTTTCGAGAAGATTTACATTTTTTAAAGGCCTTTAAAATTGATTTTACATTCGCTACTTCCTTCATTGGGAAGGGAAAGAAGTTGTTAATTTTGTTGTTGTTATATTTTTTTTTTGTCTCCAACATTCTTAAAAACAATTTTACGTTTCTGTTTATGTGTGATCTTGATTTTATAACGTTGTTGAATCTTTTTGTTGTCATTAAAGGCCTCAGTACACAAAAAAAATTCCTTTAAAATTGTTCACCAATTAAAGCATTAATCAAAAATAAAATCAGTTTTAATTAAAAATTTAATTAAGTTAATTAAACGTTAAATCAAGTGAACTAAACAATTAATCAAATGAATCAAACATTAAATTGATACAACTAATTTGTTTACTGGTGCAAATTTAATTAATTGTTTAATTGAAATAAATTTTGATTTTTTTCTGTGTACTCTTATAGAAATGTATACGTTGCGGATCAGCCGTTTCGTTTATATATAAATAGGTACTTTTAAGTAACCGCAACGTTGCGGATAAACCTGATAAAATTAAAAGTTGTCTCCCTTTCTAACAAGAATTTTCTACTTGTTCATTTTTATTAATAAAGCGAATGTTCCATCGACGTTCATGAGCCAAATCCTCTACCACAAAATATTTAAAATGATGGTGATCGGACCCGCTTAGGAAGAAGAGATACGGCAGTTCTGATTCCATCAGAAGAGCGCTAAACACCTTTGAGGACGAGAACCTTGATTGAGAGAATTTTCGTCCGGCAGGACGTAAACCTACAGCCGTACCTAAACAAGAGCGGAAGGAACGATTTTCCTTCTTTCCACATTTTTGTTTACCGATCAAATCGGAATCGATCTGTCAATGTACGTCCTTCCGGCTGACTGGCCGGTTGTCAATCCATGTTAGCTTTCACGCAACAGGTTGCAATTTTAAAGATAATTTGATGAAAATTGGGACATACGTTTCAATTGCCGTAGGGATGAAGGGTTTGAATATGGTGACGGAGTTGGGGTTTTAATACCAGAAGTACCCACGAAAACTCGCGACTCCGACTCCAAAAATTTTTCGCCATAAAAAACTTTGCTAATATTTTTCAAAATAAACAAATTTCAAGATCTGCTTTAAAAATTTTGAAGTCAGAAAATTAGGACCAGTCTTCTTTCCATATGTAAATAACTACATTAAAACTCATTTTCTTGCTTTTTTTAACAATTTAAAAGGTACTGCAAAAGACTTTTAAGTCAAATGAGAAACAGTCTTGGTGTTGAAGCCGGAGTTGGAATCGGAGTCGTACTTAAAAAATTTCAGCGGATGGAGTCGGAGTAAGAACTATTACTTGACGACATCACAGCCCTGATAATTTCACATGGCCCCTTTACAAACTTCTTTAAAAACGGTCCATATTTGATCAAATGCCCTATATAAATACCACTTCCGAAAATAGCTTTCAGTGCTGTAGATTTCTTGGTATTAATATTAAATTTGGCAACGATAACTTTTTTAATAGCGGCTGTGTCATGGCAAAAGTTTGTATTGGCAGGTGTAAATTGCCGGGTCGATTAGCCATGGGTGCTCCCATATACAGTACAATTTGTGTCTAGGCGTAGGGAGTTTATAAAATTATACTTTCTTTCTTATTTATTTTACAATACAAAAAAAACTTTGAAATACCAACGCTTAAATTTACATGCAAAACACTCATTTTTTATGCACCATAAACAGGTTGCTGTCATGTTCATGATTTAAAAATGTTATCATGCACCTTAAGTACCCGCCATCATATGACCCGTAACAATCTGATACTTTTTAAACTAAATCAGCAATTTATTCAACAACGTTCTAAATGTATAATGCAATGAAATAGTAAAGGACCAACGCTTAAATAAACATACATTTACCTATAAGTATGTGCAACAGCTGTTGCATGCCACTTGGCATTTAATTGTTAACAAAAAGAAGGCAGAATATTATAACAAAAAAACAAACGAACTAAATAGTTGGCCCACTTAAAGTTCAGTGAGTCAGTGTGTTGGATGGTTTCAAAAATACCCACTTTCAAGTAAAACAGATAGTTGGCCTGTTAAGTGTTATGGAAACTACCTACAACTACGACTCAACTGTTATAAAAAAAAATATACGTATGCATACATACGTATAACAGTCATGTTTAATTTTACCCTCATTTACCATGAACAATCTTAATAGGAACCCAACTAACAACCAACAAACCAACCAACCAACCGACCCGACCGACCGCCTAAACGACCGACAACCCAACTTAAACAATTTCTCTTTCAAAGCCCAACATTTTTTCATTTGTTTTACATTTTTTTTATCGTCTATTTGAGTGTTGAAAAGAATTTATTTCTTTAGTTGAAAATAATAAAAATGTCGAGAGAAAAAAGTCCCATCATAAAAGTTGTGACAAGCCCTGAAATGAATAATGAAAAATATAAAAGTTTAAAAAAGAAAATAACCAAAACATGGGCGATAACAAGCGCTTTTTTCGCCATCATAACGACCAGAGCAATTTAAAAAAATGCGAGATAGAAGAACATTATAAATGTTGAAGGTTAGAAATAAAGTTAAGGAAAATAATATACATATGTAATTATGTATCATCCTTTTAAGATATGGTTGAACAGTTAAGATAGTGACAGTTAGAAACTAAAAAGTTCTTCCGCTCAAGCGCTTCGATTGCTTACTGACGCTTATCCTGAACATGTTTGACCGATCTCAACGAACAAGAGATAGTTTCTGCAGATCAAAAAATAAAAAAGTTCGAAAATAATGAACTCAAAGCATGCCTTCATTAGGAATCTTGTCAAGCTCCAGAAGAATATGCCAAATCATTTGCAGCCATTCAAGCAAATAATTTGCAAGCAGCAGGATTCATTTATGAGTAAATAAATTGGTTAACACTCTTAGCCGATAGACTTTGAAAGACAATTTTGCATGACAGAAGTTCTACATAAACGCCATAAGGTGCTTTTTTCATCCAATAATTACACCAACGGCCAACGCACCTATTAAATGTCTAAGTCAAATAACCATAGCGTCCAGTAAATTCTCTATATTTAGTGGTTTTGTATCATGAGCTGTTTTAATTGGGCCAAACCTGTACTGAACACAAAGCGAACATTAGACGAAAAACTCCAGGAATATGCGACTAGACATAAAATCTTAATATTTGTATATAAAGGTTGGTCACTGGTTCATATCCGGTTCGAAGGACCATAAACAATTTGGCAATGTATCTAAGAACTTGGCGTAACCGAAGTAGATTATTCAGATAAGTTTTTACACGTAATATAATAAACGTAGGATACAACAGCGGTGTTGTACATCAGCTACAATTATATTCAAAGGAATAGAATATAATGGGTCGATTACGGATGGCAACTGAACTGAAGTTGAGCTACCTGCAAAATCAGCAACGCCGCTAATGTTTAAATAAAAATCTAAACCATTTTGGCACACAAGTAATGCTCTGCATTTCGGGATATCAGAAGGTTCCTATATTATTAGCTAGTGATATCAGACTACTACAACTACAACTGATTCGTTTGAAGCGAGCATTAGCCAAACAACTCCCGAAAATTTCGGCCAAACATACAACTGTTATATTTTATTGTAAAAATATTCGGTCACATATTGCATAATAAGTTTAAAACTATCGCTGGAAAGTTTTTTCTCACCCAGCCTATGATCGCGACCTTGTCCCGTCCGACTACGATTTATTTCGATTCCGGCTATCAACAAATCTTACCCCCATCCAAACGGTATCCATAATTTACGTTTCTAGCCTTAAAATATTAAAAGTTCTTTTGATGCAGAGTCCATCTATCGCCACAGAGATAGAGAAAAGCCGTTGCAAACGGTAAAAGAAATTTTAAATTTTAAATGAAAAAAATGTGGGCCCTAATTGTGTATAATGCAATGCAACGCCAAAAAATTACTTTGAAAGGAAAAACAAAGTCAACAATTTTTCATAATTTCAATGTTTGTGGTAGAACAATAAACGCAGGTTCCTAATATCTCAGCACTCGAGCTCAGACAAAAACCTTCTGCTTGCGCGTTGTCGACACACGTACACTGTACAATTTTTTTTCTGGTCTTTTTGTAATTTTGCGACTCTAGGACAACAAGGTTCTATTTGCACCTAAACTACATGTAAGATAGAACCTTGGCTAAGGTCGCGATTTGTTAAAATTACAAAAACATTAACGTCTTTTCATTCTGCTGTTGCTTTGTGTTGTTTTTTTTTTAAATTCAATCAAGTAACCCAGTGGGAAAAAAGGAGTACGGAGGCCTTCTAGAAGGTCTTTGTCCCCCTTCTTTTGGATGTACAAGGCCTTCTTGCTCCATTCCATACTCATATCTTTTTTACACACGTTGTCATTGTGGAGTAGGCCTTCCGCTCTCGCTTCTTTAGCAGGTACATAATAATGGTAACGGGACCAAAAAAAAATTTATTTTACTTTTGCTTGTGCAAAAAAACTATACCACAAATGTTACTCCTTCTCTACTCCCTTCTCATAGAAGCGAGTGTGGAAGGTGTATCTTATCTTTTATACGAAAGAGCCGAGGCATTCTTTAGCAGTTAGATAAGAATATTCATTGAATCAAGAAATATTTTAAGCAGGCCTTTAAAAAGGCCTGAAATAAGAAGGTCTTCTGAGTTTTCCCGCTGGGAAATTGCGTGGTGTTGTGCACATACACACACAAACTTAAAAATTATAACATGTATGTTACCCACTACTACATTGAAGGAACATACACTCTTCATACTAGATAGACAGTCGACAAACTGAAAATGTTTAATAATAAATAATTTTAAGAAGAAACATATGTATAGATCCCCAAAAACAATTTTAAAAGGCTTTAAAATAGAAAAACAATATTTTTTGTGTAGCTTTGTGTAGCTGTTAAAATTTGCACAGAAATACGAGGTCGGGTCAATAAATTCTTGACTTTAATTTTCCGCTACCTAACTGCTCCTGTCAACAGGCATCTGTCAGTTGACTCCTGTCAAAATTTATAAAGCTGCGTCATTTTGGTTTGTTCCTGCCAGCCATTAATAGCAGACAGACTACCTCGTAATTTCATGAGAAAATGGGAAAAAGTAAATTTCGTGTGCTTATTAAGCAATCGATGGCAAAAATTCAGGCTACGAGTTGACTCTTCATTCGCACTATTCTTTGGATTAGGCCGCTAGTGTCTGTTTTTTTTACAAAAAAAAAAAAAAAAAAAAAATACCTATTCTGATGACCTGTCAAATCTTATTTTTTATAAGCGATAAAAAAAGTTGAGGAAAAGTTAGACAATGTGTTAATGGCTCCTTTGAGACAACGTTGAACAAAATTTTGATTCTATCTGAAAACCTGTGTTTCATTTAAAAACTTACGAACCCACCCTCGTATCTCTGGCATACGTCATAGTAACTCAAAAAAAAAAAAAAAAAAAAAAATCGTTGTTCATTTTTTTGATCCATTTTCTTTTGTAATAATTTAATAGAAACAAAACTTAAAATCTTTGAACAAAGAACAGAAATAAACTAACCTTTGTCATTGGGATCAAATTCAGCTTCCAATTCAGCTTTGGTTGGCTCATGTTCTGTGGTGGCACTAGCGGCTGCGGCTGCAGCAGAGCCAGCCGATGAGGTGGTAGTTTGAGTTTCTGATTTCTTCATGGTGGTTCGAACCTGGTGCCCCCTAAATGCGGCTTGGATTTTAACAGCTGCTTTAGCTAGAAAGAGATAGAGAAAGGGAAACAATAGGAAATTATTATAAGGTTAAAGATAAATTAATAAAAATAAAGATAAATTTAAAAATAATTTTGTAGCAATTTTTGTAGTCTGCTTTAGTAATTTTAATGAACGTTTTCATATGTAAAATAAAAGATTCTTTTGCTTCCTACACAGAAATAATTTTCGCCAATTTCTTCCTTCCAATTAAACCATTAATCAAAAATTTAATCAGCTTTAATAAAAAATTTAATCAAGTGAATTAAACGTTTACTTATATCAACAACATTTCTGCGAAAAATGTTGTTAATATAAAAAGATATTTAACAAATACTATTAATTTGTTTACTAGTGCACATTTGATTAAATTCACAAATTTTTTAATTGAAATAATTTTTTTTTTCAAAGTTATTTTTGAGGATACAAAATTTATTATTAATAAGATTTCCGTATGACGTGCTTAATTCCCAATTTTCCTTTTTCGATACATACACTGAAATGTATTGTTGAGGGAAAGCTAACTTCTATGCGCATTTCACTGGTTGCTTAGGCCAGATCATCAGGAAACCTTTCCCAAAGATTTTAATAAAGCTAAAAATATTATACAAATAAAACCTTAACGCGAATAAGAATTATAAACACTCAAAGTCTTACTTGTAACAATATCAAAGCTTAAACAAAACACCAACAATAAACAGTGAGTTTATCTTTTCTTACATTCCCCTACAATTGGTCGGCTTTTTTCCGACTCGAATTGTCGTTGTAAGTGGGTAAAAGAAAAAACAAATTGCCTCATTTTTGCTATGTGAAATCAATCAAAAGTTGGAGGGGCTTTTAGCAAATTTTAAAAATTTTGGTGTTTGGTATCATAAGGAACCGGAATATATATATTTACTTTATAGAGTCTAAATTCAATATTGCAGAAATTACAAACGGGACATACTTTTATAAACACTTTCCAACTGTGGTGAAGGGCATAACAAGATATTCATTCCATTTGATTTTTTGAAAATAGACAAAAAACACTTAAGACCTGCAGACTAGTGTTGAGGGGGCTTTAGAAACATACAAATTTAATAATTTACAACATTTCCCATACACAAATTACAATGACAAAGATATTTTTAAAAAAACAAAAACAACAAATTTCAAGCATTCGACATATTGACTTGTATAATTTTCAAAAATTTGCTACTTAATTATTTAAACGTAAATTATTGTTATTGTTTCCTATACTCGCTTTATTTTCTTGTTTCACCATAAATATTTTATCAGGTGCCAAATCATTTCATTTCCATGCTTTTTAATGGTAGAAAAAAAAAACACAAAACTACAAACAATAAAAGTCTGGTAATTGTTATTGAGGCTAATAAAAACTCATAAAAATAAAGAAAATATTTAAGCATTTAATTGCATAAAGTAATTCGTAAAAATTTGTTTGCTTCTTAATGTGAAATATCGATTTCTCAACTACAAAAAGAAGTAATTAATGTAAATTAATTACATTTCTTTGAGGTTCAATTCAAACAAAAACAAAAAATTAGTCAATTATTATAAGTTGAAGTACTAAAATGATTGCGTTAAATAAGTGTAGTAAAGTTTTTGTTGGTAATAATTAAGTTTGGAGAACTTTATTATGTGGAAGTCTAAAAAATAATATTCGTTATTTTAGATTTTGTTTTACGGAAGGCGTATAATTTATATCAAATTGAATAATTTGTTACAATGAAACAATCAGCCTTATTACAGTTGTCGGTGTCGTAAACGACTGTGTAGTTTTTTTTTTTTTTAATAGACGAAATTAACACACAAACTGTGTTTTTTAATCTACTACAAAAAGTTACTTAGGCTGGGTTTTTAAGATCTCAGCTAAACTAGGTTAAGTTAATCTAAAAACATATTTGTGCCGCCATTACCAAGTTGTCGGAACAGCTAAGTTTTGCTTAAAATGTTTGTACAGTAGTATCCCGGTTTTTGTACTCTATATAAGGAATTTCTACAAAACAATTTTAAACAACAAATTATAATGAATTCAAACATATTTGAATCCATTCTTTTTTGTTTTTGTATACATTTTTACCATATTTTAAGAGGGATTAAACTGAAAATAACGAGTTAAGAGAAATATTTTCTTTTCTTAATGGAAACAGAGTTGTTTAATTGGTTTCAAAAAAAAGAGGAAGGCGAACATTTCTATTAGCAGTCCTATATTAAAAGCAAAAGCGCTAGATCTACACAAAAAATGCCATGGCTGGTTCTGTCGATTCAAAAAACGCTATGGAATTCGTTATTATTATTAAAAATGTATTAAAAAAAACTTCGGGATTTAACGAATTTTTCGATATAACGAAAGGGCCTGACAATATATAATTCGTTAAACCGGGATACCACTGTATTTATTGTAATAGTAAAATAAATTACATTTTCCTGGAAAAATCCGAGTTTCAGACTACGCTAAACTACGTTTAAACTTAATCCACATCTTAAAACCCCGGCATTAGTCGTTTACGATAACGGCAACCGTAATAAGGCTGAATAGTTTCGAAAAGAAAAAAGTCCTAAGAGGAGGGGAAAAAAACTACCAAAGGTGGTTTTCATAGAAAATTATTATTTATAAAGGATTTATTTTATAATGAAATTAATCTCTAAACTGTTTGGTGTTATTTGAATTGAAAGATGATTTTGAAAGAAAAAGGACGCGTATTTTGTTTTAAAGGGAAACAAATTTAATTGAAAGTTAAGGCCTAGTCACAAAGAATACTTTATACGTCGCTTTTTTGAACGGACAACTCTCCAACGCAAAACTAGAACTGAACTGTAGGTCGACTTTAACTGAACTAAAATTGAGCAAGAATTGAGCTAGAAATACAAATAAACTTGAGCTGAACAATAACAGAATTGCACAGAAAAATTCTACAAAATTCTACATTAATCAAAAATAAAATCAGTTTTAATTTAAAATTTAGTCAAGTAAATGAAACGTTAATTTAAGTGAAATAAACATTAAATTAAGTGAATTAAACGTTAAATCAAGTGAATAAAACGTTAAATCAAGTAAATTAAACGTTTAGGCCCCTATTACGGTTCACAACTCAACTCAGTTGAGTTGTCAATCAGACAACTGGTTGTGTTGAATTGTAATTTTTTGATGTTTTTGTTCGTCGCAATATAGAAAAGTTGTAAACCATAAGACAAATATTAAAAAATTACAACTCAACTGAATTGAGTTGTGAACCGTAATAGGGGCCTTAATTGATGCTATTAATTTGTTTACTGGTGCAAATTTAATTAATTTCTTAATTAATATTTCAAATTTAATAATTAAAATAAATTTTTATTTTTTCTGTGTGAAACAATATTAAAAAAAAAATACAAGAGATTATGTTATGTAGTAGAATATAACAAAATTTTTATATTTTAAAAAGAAAACAATACAACAACAACGTATCTTAATACGACAACGTGCAATGGTCTTCATTGTATGATATACAAGAGAACACGTGAGGATATTAAGAGAAACTCAAGCACATGCATTAACCACATCTTTTTGAAAACGAAAAATACAACAACAGCATATGCAACAATAGAACTAAACTAGAACTCAACAAGAATGAACTGGCAGTGAACTAGAACTGCACAAAAATTTTAGATTCAAGGGAAGGCTCACTTGGGTATTTTTAGCGGTCCCTTTGTGGACTTTGTGAACTAAACTAAAAGTGAACTTAAACCGAATTAAAACTAAACAGACACTGCACTGGATTTATGAATATTATTCTAATAAGATTTTTAACAATAGAATTTGTTAGGTTTTTTGATATGAATGCCTTCAATGCCTAGAAAACTATACAGATTCTTAAAAACAAATAAGACATTAAAAATTATTTTGTAGAAATTAAGCCACTATTGTTCTTATCGGTTTATGTATTATATGTTTATTAAGACCCTTTAACACTATAATCCTGAGTTTTACGTCACGTCAAAAACTCAAATAAATTCAAAATGCTAAAATCTAGGTTTACACGCTTCAACTTTTGCTTTTCAATTCCCTTCCATTCCCTAAAGTTGCCAATATGATCACATGCAGTAATCTGTTTCAACTTTTTCCGAATTTAAATGCTTCACAACAACAATTTTATTCACAGCGAATCAAAGAGAAAAAGAAAAGAAAAAATTTACATGCACACTAAGAGAAAAATGACAATTTAAATTTAAGAACAAAATTCTTGAACTAAGATTGCAGAAGTCTTCAGATTTCAATCTTGAAATTCAGGTCAGTAAGATTGACATTCTCAAATTTAAGCATAAATTCTAAAATTAATTCTAAAAATAAAGAACGTAATCTTAATCGTTTTCTTGAAATTAAGAATATATTTTTAAAGTTAAGATTTAATTTTTGTTTTTTTTTTCGAAATTAAACATCTATGAAAGCGTGTTGTGTAATAAATTGTAAGACGGTGAACGAAGAAGACTTATTTAAAAAAAAAATTGTTAAAAAGAAATATTAAAATATTGTGAAAGGCAATTGAAAATGGAAAATCAGAACACAGATGAAATCGTGTTTAAGTATATCCATAGCAATGAATGACGATTTATAACCGCTGGCCAATGGACAATATGACGTAAACAGCATGCCGTAGGAAATTGCATCGGAGTTTTTAGACAACGCATTGTTAAAAAACTTCTTCAAGCGTTTCAAATGGAGTATGTTTTCAAGTATCTCAAGGGTAAGTACTCCTTCTTATTTATATGTGCAAATAAAAAAAATTGTTTAAATTCATAGATTTATTTCACCACCTGTTATTTGCCTTAAATTTATTTGTTTCAGACTCAAAAGTGACTTTTTAAAGTTTGCAGGACATGAAGAAGGAAGTCATAAACGAAGCGATTCCTTCACTGGAGCTAAGAATGGAGTTCCAGAGATTCCAAGTAAATGGACTTCCATTCTTATGAAGTTATAATAAAAATTTCGGATTTTACTATCCCTCCGGTAGGCTAGCAGGTAGTGAGCTAGTCTATCAGCGCCGGGGTTGCGGGTTCGATTCCCGCCAGAGACTCTGGTTTCCTGCAGACAAGCGTAGGGCTTCGCAGGATTAGCTTAGAGTAAAAAAAAAAAAAAATAATAAAAAAAAGCATTTATATCCAATTAATAATGGAAAGACATATGTTAGACCTAAGTTAATATAAGTATTTAAGTACTTGTTAGTATGAAATTATCATTACGGTTTCCTCTTTTTTTTAATACATATACATTTACTGCCGTATTCATAAAAAATTAAAATGGATTTGAAATGCAGTTTAAGAAAAATTTTTATGAAAATTTTGCCTTAAAACACATTTCAAACTTATTTTATTTTTTATGAATACGGCAGTTAATATTTAAATAATTAAAAATCTGTGTTTTATTTCAACATTTGAATTCGGATAGAAACCGATAAGACTATTTTCAAGAATACATTCTTAAAATCGATCTTAAAAGAAGAATATCATTAAGAATTAATTCCTGATTTAAGATTTCTAATAAGAACAAAATCTTGAAATCGATCTTTAAATGAGAATTTATTCAAGGTAACAATCTTAAATGCGATCTTAAAAAAATTAAGATTTTGTTCTTCAATTAGGAATTTTTGCATTTAACAGACTATTAAAACTGAAATGATTTGATTTTGAAGTTAAAATCTTGATTTTAGCACGTTTTTTCCCTTAGTGCAGCCATCTTTGTGGAATAAAAACACAAAGCGTGGTGACGAGTACAAGCAACTGTGTACCAATCACCTTTTTTCTCTCTTGTCTTTCCTAAAAACTCAAAAGTTGAGCATCAAAAGTCGAAGCATGTAAACCAATAGTGTGAAAATAATTTTTTATGGATTGCCAAACAAACCTAAATAAATTAAAAACTAAGCAATAGGATTTTATCATAGTTGTATTTTTATAAAAAGCAGAGTTGTATTTTTACAAAAGTACAAGAAGAAAAACAGGGATGGAAAATTCAAATATTGTTTACAAATTAAAACTAAATACGTACTAAAATGTTCTAAGTGTGAACCCACACTATGAAAGTTTTCTTTCAGAAAGTCTAAGTTTATTGGTGAGAGGGGATGAAACCCTGCTATTCTCTCCCTTCTTACCAATAAACTCAGACTTTCTGAAAAAAAACTTTCATAGTGTTAACCCATCCAGACCAATAAAAGAAATGCAAAATGACAAAAATATATCGCACTTGATCAACCAGAGAATATTAACTCAAAAATTTTAATTTTTACTTTTTGTTAGAAATCGACACGTTATATTAATATCTATCCGCTGTTTCATGCTATTTTGTCTACGTTTTGGTAATGAAAAGGTTGCTTTAAAAATTATTTTTCATATGCCTTTAATGTAAAATTAAAAATTAATTTGCTTCTTAAAAAATTTTTTAAATTTGAGTTAATACCCTCTTGTTGATTAAGTGCGATGTATAAAACTCTAGTGCTTTTTTTAATTCTTAATAAATCACACACATTAGAATAATAATACACAGCCTTGAAGAAAATACAAAAAACCATTGTTAAAAGTTGGCCGCCAGCAACAGCATAAAAATTACTGAGTATTAAACAAATATTACATTTTATGTTGCAAACCAAGGCGAATTCAACTACAGGTGTTGTCAAAACTACAAAAATCTAACAACAATAGAAACAACATAGGGTTTTTTGCATTGCATTGTTAGTGTTTGCGGCTCAAAAGCAAAACACTAACAAATCAAATGGGTTCAAACTGTCATAATTGGCTGGCGTTTCGAATTATTTTTTTATATTTAAATTTATTTTTTTTTAATATCTGCTGAATCAGGCTTACAATTAAAGCGCACCTAAAACAAAAATACAAATGTTTTTTATAGTTAA
Source organism: Pollenia griseotomentosa (assembly GCA_963931875.1). Lineage (NCBI taxonomy): Eukaryota > Metazoa > Arthropoda > Insecta > Diptera > Polleniidae > Pollenia > Pollenia griseotomentosa. Next base: position 132,738,741 of record OZ007564.1, read on the forward strand.
CAGCTGTTTATTTTCTACGAAGATTTTACTTTTTATTTGAAGTGTTTTATACACTTACACGCAAAATGTAATGAACAATTTTTTTTCTATTTTGTATCAATTGTAGAATAGTGTGAAAGGGGCTTTTGTAGTTATTGTTTTATTTGAGAGATTTCGGTGACATTTACATGTTTTTACAATTTGTTCTAGAATTTACTTTATGTAAGAGATTAATAAATTGAGTTTTTTTTTCTTAAATAAGTATTAAATTTCTTATTTGTAATCTTAATAATTTTTTGTTGGTAATTACTCAACAAACTGCGAAAAAAATTTACTTGCAACAACAAATGCCACAAATACAAACTAAAAAAAAAGAAATAAAAGGAAAAAGAATAAATGAAAGTGATTTAAAAGAAAAAACCCAGAGGTAAATAAGAAAAAAATATATTGTATTTAGCTAAAGGAAACACACCATGAAATGAGCGTTACAAAATCTAAAAAAAAAAAAATTTTAATTATAACGCTTTCGTCGTGGAGGCATTAAGAACAAAAATATAAATTACAATTTATTTTCATTAAAGCAAAAGAAAACTTATTTTTACCAGGGGCTTGTTGTGGCCTTCCATATCGATCGAATTTCCCTTTTAAATTGTATTGTAATTTCGATTGAAATCTAGTGCGGTAAAGTGGCAACTGATTTTTCAACAATTTAAAAGAAAATATTATTAATAAGACCCACGTCTAGAAATAAAATTATACGTTGAAATTTACTGCCAGGCCCACAATGTCGACAAGAACATTTCTTTCGCATATTCATATTGAAAACAATAATAAAAAATTTAGATTTGTTTTTGTGTTCAATATAAATATACAAAAGAAATGTTCTTGTCGACATCGTGGGCCAGGGCCAGGCAGTTAAAAATAAATTTCAAGGGCTTTTTTAAATAAGTAATTTTTACTACTATTGACCCCTATTCTGCGTTTCGATTCGGATCGAAATTTTCTCCGTTTTTGGCAACTTTGGTATTCTGTGCCCATATTCTGTAACTCCCGCGTTGAAAAACTTTTCGATTGAAATGTGAGAACTGAAACAAAAATACCATAAATTGAAACAAACATGTTTTTCTCACTAAACTGTTACTGTATCATTTTTGGTGTGTAATAGCTGTAACGTAAGGAAATTACTCGCCAAAAATGTTTCAGTAACAGTTTAGTGAGAAAAACATGTTTGTTTCAATTTATGGTATTTTTGTTTCATTTCTCACATTTCAATCGAAAAGTTTCTCAACGCGGGAGTTATAGAACATTGGCACAAAACACCAAAGTTGCCAAAAACGGAGAAAATTTCGATCCGAATCGAAACGCTGAATAGGGGTGATTATTTTTAATTTTGATTAACTCAGCATCAATATGCTTATCGGCAGTAGGATTTATATGAAAACTTTATATTATTTCTGGAATTTTTGTATACCAATTGACTTGTTCGTTGTTTAACCGCAGTTTTAAAGAAAAAATTTGATTCGTTTAAAGTTTTTGATTAAGGTACTTATCCTAATTTTAAAGACAATTTAACAAAATTTACCTCATAAACTATTTCCGATCCAAGCCTTTTGAAGTTAAGGAAATCGGTTCATAACTGTATCCAGCGACCGCCTTAATAGGCATGTGAACCTTGTTATTAAGATTTAGATCGCAATTAAAAATATTTCCCTAGTCTCCATACAAAAGATCTCTCACCATAAGTGCATATATGCTCCTTTCCGAAAAATCGCATTTATCTTTCAAGTTATGTTCGTAAAGCTCCGTTATAGTATGTTCACATTTGGCTTCTTAAACGCGTTTAAGCAGTTTAAACGTGAGTAAGGTCTAATCACTTCAAAATCGAGATGATTACCCATACATTAAAGTGATTTGTTAATCACTTCAAATTGACATGATTACAACTAAATCACTTCATAAATCACATAGAATCCACTGAACATACCTCAAATGTAGAATCGCCAACATGATCGTGTACAACCGGACAAGATTTCTGCTTAATGTTTTTATTTTTTTCTTTAAATAATTCATAAATTTTCACAATTTCATCATTAAAATGATTAAAATAATCTTCTGATAATTTATAAAAGTGTTTTTATCCATTTTTAATACTTTAAAGAAAAAAAAATTTGTTTGTTGTGTTTTTTTCTTAATCATCTCAAATGTAATGTGAACGGCTTTGATTAGCTAAATCAACATTTTGCTTAAACGCGTTTAAGAACCTAAGTGTGAACTTAGCATTAGTGTTACAAGATCCCATATTGAAAGCATTTTCATTAATAAATAAGTTTATACCATCATAGTTAGGAGCAAGTTACGAAAGTTCTCTTTTTCTGTTACGAATGTCAAAGTCGTCTAATGTGTTTCAGAAAAGCTCCTTATTTGTGTGATTCTCTGGCAGTACAAACAGTTTTAAACCCCCACCCCCCCTCCCCCACAAAAAAAAAATATATATATTGCACAACTTGGCCCTTTTAAAAATCTCAATGTTTAATAAAAATGTCTACACATTAACACCATAAAACTAAGAAAATAAAAATACTACAAAAAACCTGCGTAAAAATAAAAATTTATCTCATTTATTATATAGAAAAGCTTAACACATGTGCTGCTTTAACTACACCTAGTGCTACTACGGTTTCTGTGGTTATTTGAAATGTACTGCGGACATGTGAATTGTATTCGCATGTTTAATTTTCTAACCAAAATCCTTATTTACACTTATACTTACCTCCGCCTTGCTGTCTTCGTTTTTCTTTCCTTTTAGCTCCTTTAATACTATAAAAAATAAAATAACTTGTTTCACATCTGACCGTTGATAATCCAGTATAATTAATTATATTGATTCAAGAGCCAGCTATAAATAATCTAGTGACATGTTTATGGTGGTAATTGACAGTGGGGTAGCACAGGGGTCACAATATTTGCAAGTGTTTAAGAGATAGATATAATACTTTATGTGACATAAAGGATGTATTACTTATCTACTTACAAATATATTTGAATATTTAAAAAGAACTCCATTCTTAGAAGTTTTTAAAAGTATTTTATTTTACATTCTTGCATTTTCATCAAATAATTTAAATGAAGGAAGAAATTTTACAACATGAAATGAATTAAAATGTATAGATAATTTTTCATTCCTAACTGAACCAGGACGCGAACTCAGGTCGAATTTACATATTTGGAGAATAGCCTCATTATCACCTCCAGAATTCTCTGCAGTGTTACCCTTTCCGCCACTGCGACGGCTGACAGGAACTTTTTTTCTGAAAACTGACTGCCTGATCATGGGCGGTGGGCGTTGGGCCTGGACGATTTTGATAAAATTTAATGTTTTTCTTATTTTTCCATAATTTCCATAATCTACGACCTCACCTTATAGTTTTTGTACAAAAATCTATGAAGTCATTTCACTGTGAGACGGTCAGGCGGACTTGGCTTAATCGAGTTAGAATTACACAAGGATATATATATATATATATAAATATATATATACATATGTGTATACTTAGATGAATATTAAAAAAGTTTCTTGCAGAATGACAACTTAGTATACCCCTATTCTTCACTAGTGGTAGAGGGAATAAACATACTCATATGGGCAAATCCTGCGTGACGAACGCTACATTCGTACGCGTTCTCTGATTGATATATAAACCTTTGTTGGCCTTTCAAAAGAGATAGCTTCAACTTATGTATAGTATTTAGTTGCGTTAATATGTACTTACGAATGGCATATGTCATAATTTCTTAGCAAGTATTTGTTGCGAAATAATCTATCACAAAGTTTTGTGACGCACGCTACAAAAAGTGGAAGTAACTTCAAAGTTTGAAGTGTGTTTTCCTAATTTTTAGCGAATTTTGCATCATAAGGTATACAAAATCGAATTCCTAAAAGAAAGATGACTATAAGAGAATTCTCAATGCACTTATTCGCAGTCAAATCCTGTTGTGATTTTCTGACAAAAGCCGTGAACCCTTTGTGACGCACGCTACATAGCGCACGCTACAGTTATTCCAGTAGTATTTTATTGTTAAATTTTATTTATTTTAACAAAACAAATTATATTTTTATGAATTGCATTTCTTAAACTAATTTCTTAACTAATGAATATCAATTTTTTTTTCAACGAAATTTATATTTTGATGAGTCTGCTGTAAGTGCTATTTTAAGCACAAAAATCTCCTAAAATAATGCTAAATTTACGTATAACATTAATAAATCAGGGGTGGGGTAGTATTTGGTACAAATAATTGTATTAATGATCATCAAAATACATATTTTTTAATATAAAAATGAAATTATACATCTAATCTTATATTCCATCAAAAAAAATTCATTTGAAAAATTTTTGGTTGGTGGACTGTTTCTGGGATTTGCCCATATAAAAAAACCATACTAGAGAAAAAACACCAACAGAGAAGAGAGAACGACAATATTCCTTTGGGATTGAAACAATTTCGTACGTGTTAAGTTACAACAGCCAAATAAAGACATTTCCTACTAACACAATAATAGTCTTCGGTTCTTTTTGACTGCTGAAATAAGGTTTTTTCTCTTTCTATTCTTGTCATTTTCTATCTTACCCTCTGCATATATTTAATATTTTATTATCATTAATTATAAAAAGAAAACAGGGTGGCGTATAAGTTATGTCTTTATTTGCAAGAAATTTTAAATATTTTACACAAAAATGCATTTAATATAGTCGTTTAACGGTCAGCCAAGTAAGCTACATTGCAGAGTATCAGGCACTGACAGTCCAGTTAAACATTAAATGCACCCTCTTTGATAAACGGTATGTTATGATATAACTTCAGAAAGGATCATTAGACCTAATTTTTTTGTTGCGAAGACTACGAAGAAGTTACGTTTAATGTTAAAAGCATGCAATACCGGGTAATGATTTTTTTTCCTGAAATTCTTGGCGATTAAATAATATTGTAGCTACCCCTTCCGTCGAGAAAAAGGCTTTAGATTTTTTTTCTTTGGGGTAACCTAAAAGTCATCAAGCTAACAATCATACAACAGATGAAGGCCAATATCGGATAATAAGAGTGGGCGCTTAAAACAAGAAATTGAAAAAAAAACACAGGTATGGCTCTGGAAAAAGTACCTACGTCAGTTTGAAGCAAACAATGTTTACCATTTGAGAGAGATTATCTTTAAAACATAGTGTGAACATATATACAAACTAAATTCTTACTTAAAATAATACACAACTGAAAATAAAATCAGAAACATAAACAGTTTTTTCCAGAGTTCGAAAAAAAAGAATAAGGCAGTATAAGCGTACCGTACCGTATTTTACCTAGAGCAGTACACATACACATTCTATACAAAAATACAAAATAAGAAACAAATTTTGTACACAAACAAAATACGTTACGCAACGATTGTGAGCTGACAAACACAAATACTAAGATAACACCGATCTTGTTTTAGTGTGGTTGTAATAATGTTCTTCTAGCGTACGCGTTCTGTCTTTTCAAACCCAAAAGCAGTAAACGTATAGTCAGCACAACACGTACATTAAAAGTTCACTATGCGTTTACTAAAAAATACAGAACGCGTACGTTAAAAGAAAACTTCTCGTACGCTAAAACAAGATCGGTACGTTATCTTAGAATTTGTATTTGACAGCTTGCAATTGCTGTGTACCGTATTTTATTTTTATATAAATTCGAAAGCAAAAGAGGAAGTTTTACAGTTTATATTTTCAAAAAATACACTACGATAGAGTTTAGTTTTTTTGAGCTCTGGTGTTTTATTAAATAAAGCTTTACGCTAACTATTCGCCACCCTGTAAATTTGTTGTTTCTATTTACAAAAGTATTAATATGTTAGTCTAGTATAAATTATTATAAACAGATTTTCAAATTCTGTCATTTGTCACTTTTATTAACAGCCAGCTAAAAGCCACAAAATACAAAAAGAAAAAAATACTTATGTCAAAATTTGCAAACGTTCCATATTTATTAACTTAATCGCGTAAGCAAATTCATATTATTTGTACAAGTAAATCATTAAAAAAAACATTTTTTTGCGTAAAATCCAACCGTCTATAAATCATATTAACGAGCAATATTTTATGCAAAAATTAACGACAAAAATTCTGGAAAGAAATGAAGAAATATTTAAGCAATTAATCGCATTTTGTAGGAAAAATGTAGGTAATGTTTTTTTATACAGGGTTGGGAAGTTCGGTACTATAAAATTTTTAGAAAATTTTCTAGAACAATTAAAATTTCTATGAAGAAAGGAATTTTACAACATGAAAATTAATTAAAATTGTTATTGATAATCTTTCATTTTTTAAAAATTTTAAAATTTTATGTTTAGAAAAAAAGGTTTACAAAATTTTTTTAAAAAAAGTAAAATCTTACAAAGTTTTCTTTAAAAATTTTAATTTAAAAAAATTTAGTAAAAAAAAAGAAATTTTGCAAAATGTCGCTTAAAATAAAAAAAATTTAACGGTTTTGTTAAAAAAGTGATATTACAAAAATTGTTTAAAACTTGTAGAATTTTCATAAATTTTGCTAAAAATCAAATTTTTTTTAACTTTGCAAATTTATCATTTTGTTATATTTTAAATTTAAAAATATTAGTTTTCCCTCCCTGATTATGACAAAATTTTTCCAGAGTTTATCTTTTAAATAAATTACGGTTGTATCTTACAAAACATGTTTGTTTTTGTTTTATCATGTTTAACATGTGTCATAATTTCATGAGTCTGACATTCTTCTAAATAAACAGTAAATAATTTCCCAATTGATTAATTAAACAGGATTAACTCGTTTAATTTAGTAGAGAACTTGTTCGTTGTTAATTTGTTTATTTATTCAATTGAGATATTTGTAGATATTAGATTTATGTACATAATTTCTTATAATTGGTTAGATAGAACGATAAAAAAGGGAAATAGAAGGGAAATTAAATTGAAAGTTCGCATTTAATTTTTTAAATTCTTTGTTATGTTAAAAGAAAATTTGGATTTTATATTAAAGATGTGTGTTTTGAGTATACTTAAGCAAATCACCATGCAGGCTTTCCCTAGAACAACTTTTACAAATCGAGCAAATTTGTTTCCAAAACTCGCTCTCTGTTCACCAAACAGGTCTCACATGCATACAGCAGAGTAGATTTTACAATTGTAGCTAATATTTATAGCTTTCTTCGTTTTGACATATATGAGTTTTTGTGGTTAAGCGGCTTAAGTCGACGCAATTTTTGAAGCACCTTATTTTTATGCGGCTTGAGATATCATCTCTCATTCCGCCACTCTTGTACAGTATACCCCCGAGATAGTGCAATGATTCTACTGCTTCGTAAAGTTCTTTGCACAAAAATTTTATAAAATCTAATCAAATTATTCCATGATCTATAGATAAACGAAACATGATTTTCAATAAACCAGTAAAGTTTCCAAAAAAAAGTCTCCTTTAAAAAGTTACTTATATTTCAATCAATCTCCACCAGTCAATACAGTTTGTGATCAATTTACTTTGCATCAACAATTCTTTTAACTAAAAATTTAAAAAAAAAAATCACTTTATTTTCCATTGAAATTTTTCAAAATTTATATGCATTTTCCTTTAACAAAGTCATTGAATTTTATCTCGCGTATGAATTTCTATCGTTTATGTGTGACATAATTGTGTTCATGCAAACAATTTAATATTCAAACACACAAGGAGACACGGTCACATACACACAGATATACTTTCCTATACACAAACATACACACAAACACAAATATTTAAATAAACATAAAACAGCAGACATATTTGAACTGTTTCATTACAAGGTTAATTCGTATTTGTGAAAGCTAAATAAGGACATGCCTGATGAATATCAGTCCTTCTTCATTTCTGAATTCTATTTTTTTTTTCAATTTCTGTGTTAAACAGCTTCGTCAGCATTTTGATGATGACGACGATTAAGATGATGATAATGATTTTGTTACAAACAGGCATGACTGCGACAAATATGAATATGAATGAATGTGTGTTTTTATGCCGATAAAAATTAAGAGTGTGATGACAGCAGCTACGCTTAGCTTTTAAACAAGGAGTAATAAAAATGTCATGAATAATATGAAGACTTCTCGAGCATCGTATAAAATATGCATGTATAAAAAATCTTGTGTGCAAAAATAAAACAAAATTAAAATGCAAAGAAAAGAAAAGGAAACAACAAAATAAAACTATTTTTTTGAACACATGAAACTTATGCAAAGCACAGTGGATAAAATTAAGATATAAATTATCAGATTTTAAATACTTGAACATAAAAAAATTTCAAGTGAGAGAAAATAGAAGATTTATATGAATTTTATAAGAGTCTAGAACTGAACGGAATTATAACAGGACTAGAGCTGAGCTAGAACTGAACTAGAACTGAGCTAGAACTGAACTAGAACTGAGCTAGAACTGAACTAGAACTGAACTAGAACTGAACTAGAACTGAACTAGAACTGAACTAGAACTGAACTTGAACTGAACTAGAACTGAACTAGAACTGAACTAGAACTATATTAGAACTGAACTAGAGCTGAACTAGTACTGAATTAGAACTGAACAAGAACTGAACTAGAACTGAACTAGAACTGAACTAGAACTGAACTAGAACTATATTAGAACTGAACTAGAGCTGAACTAGTACTGAACTAGAACTGAACAAGAACTGAACTAGAACTAGAACTGAGCTAGAACTTAACTAGAACTGAACTAGAACTGAATAAGAGCTGAATTAGAACTGAACTAGAACTGAACTAGAACTGAAGTAGAGCTGAACTAGAACTGAACACATCCTGTAAAGTTGCAATTATGTGAGTTAGGGCCTTTTTAGATGAGACCAACCATATACATGCATACATATTAACATATGTATATGCACTTTTATATAATAGAGAAAACATTTTATATGTATAATACAAATAAAAGTGTCTTTCCATTGCCGAGATAAGTGTACTAGTGTTTTTAATTTTTTTTTTCTTTTTTGGTTTTTATTTCCATTTTCATCATCTTATAAAACACATACGCACAAACACAAGCAAGCACAAACACATCAGTAAAACACTAAAAACTAAGACTGTGTTGGTAAAAACAAAAACAACCGTGAAGAAAAATAAATTTAAAAAGCAAATAATCTTGATAAAAGTATTTTAAAATTATAGCAAATAGGAAAATTCTCAAGCAAGACTATTTGCTTATGAAAAGAATATTTTCAAGAATATTCTTATTAAAATAAATAAAAAAAATAATTTTATATACTTTTTAAGTTGTGGAACGCTTTGCCAAATGTGTAGATTTATTTGCAATTTGCAGTTTTTCTTTGCATAGAGCAGCTTTGAAATGTTTTGTTGAAAAAATAATTTTCTTTTGTAAGTTGTGCAGAATTTGTAGCTTTTACAATAAAATGTTTGAATTGAAACTTTTTTATATGGACATATCATGTAACAGTGGCAAGCTTTAAGTGTCAAATAAACTTTACAAACGGTTTGCCAAACCGACACATAATCATTATTTTTTCACTAAATTCTAATAAAAAAACTTTTATCTTAGTAAATTTTTTTTTATGTTTCTTTTTCTCTTTATTTAGTGTTCAAACAGAATTGAGTCTTCAACTTCAGGCAAACATCCTAATACCCTTTTAACACTTGCATACATTTCGGGGGATTACTTGGAAGATGTTGAAAATGTGAAACAAACATTAACACTTGGAACATCTAACATTTACTATGAATCAAAAAAGTCACCATTTCTAAAAAAGTTTTTTTTTTAAATACTTTTATTTACAAAAGCGACAAAATTTTAAAAGAAAATGTATTTGAAATTCATTTTTTTTTAATAATATAGAAAACATTAGACAAAAAAAGACTTGCAAAAAAGAAAAAACTTGGCAAATGGTAACGCTGTTTTCAAAACAAATGCCATTTTTTCAGTGATGCCACAATAATAATTGAATACATTGCCACTTTTCTCGTGATGACACTAAAATAATCGAAAGGTGTAGAATGGAGTACAATGGGAGAGGAACATCTTGTAAAGATGTTGATTTTTAGCTCTATGAATTTCTTATGGAAAAATTTAATACCTTCGCAAATTGATGGCAGATGTTAGATGTTGAAAAGTGTGAAAAGGCTTTAAGTAACATAATTATTTCGTCGTCAGTAACTTCAAATTTTCTCTTTTTTCTTTCTTTTTCTTTTGTTCTTATATTTCTTTGTTTAAAGAATGTACAAAATTTAGTGAAAACATGGCAGTATTGTTAAAAGAATAAGTGTGTTTCTGTTAGAGCATAAGAAAAAACGTTTTCGAAAAAAAATAGATTTTATTTCACGACGACTTTCTACGACAAATTTGTATGGAAAATGTGGCCTCGACGCAGTTCTGTTAGAACACTTACTCCAAAAAAATTATGGTAACGCTGGCTGTACAGCAACATTTATGAAATTAAAACAATCCTTGTAAACTGTTTGTCAGCTTTTTTTCAACTAAGTATTTTAAAAGCAAATAATTTAGCTGTTACAAAACCAACGGATGTTGTCGGTTTTTTAAATAAAATATTTATATTCAGTTTTTTATTAAAGAAAAAAAAAAAAACAATGTACAACATCTCGTTTTCTAAATAATATTTTTAATATACAATTTCGAATTTCTCTTATCCTCTTAAAATAATTACAATCTCATTGAGCACACTTTAAACACATACGAATGCATGATAAGACACATACACTAATACATGTAACAAATTTAAGTGCATAAGCACATGATGGCTCTTGAGCCAAAATAGGAACATGAAAAATGGTAAAACAATAACAAATCTAGGTAACAATGTTCACACTTATTCACAACATCCTCGTAAATACCTCGAAATTTATGTTCATGTGAAAGCGAAGGGTATTAGGGTAATAATAAAAAAATAATATTTGAATTTAGATTAAAAAATATGCAAAAATGCTGAGAGTTTCTGTAATGAAACTTTATAAAAAGCTTTTAGTTATAGAAAACATAAATGAATAAAAAACAAGTAAGAGTGATATATTCAGCTATGCCGAATGTTATATACCATTTACCATGATGCGATAAGAACAGAAAGGTTTATAAATACCGTTTTTAAGATATATGTAACTCTTATTTGTGCCACGCCCACCTCTCTAATTCTGCCCACAGTTTGTCGGATGTTGTGTATGGATAAGCAAGTTGCTTGTACCTAATATTGAAGCTTTAGCTTTTGCCATTCTCCAAATATACAGAAATTTGTAATTACTTTGTAAGGAAGGTGCCATGCCCACCTTTTAAATCCCGTTCATTTTTTTAGATAGGTTGAGTATAAAAACATTTAATTAAAACATTTTTTGAGTATAAAAACATTTAATTAAAACATTTTTTGAGTATAAAAACATTTAATTAAAACATTTTTGGAATATTAAAACATTTAATTGAAAGATACCTTTGTGTTACAAATGCGCCGATTTTTATCGGCCACTTGTGCGCCGATCAAAGTGGACAATCAGCCCCCGATATAGGCGAACATCTTTTTGATAAACAATTAAAAACATCAAAGTGAAAACTATTTATAGGAATTTTTGAGAAAATTTACTGTTTATTAAAATTGAACATTTATTGGAAGTTAAGTGTAAAGTTACTCTTAATAGGAAACACTGCTAAAATATACTTTTTATAGGAAATTCTGCTATAATTTACTATTTAAAGGAAATTTTGTCAGAATTTTTTTAAAATTTACTAGTTAAGAAAATTTTGCTATATCTATCATTTTATTGGAAATTTTGTTAAAATTAACTTTTTTATAGGAAATTTTGTTGAAATTTACTTTTTTATAGGAAATTTTGTTAAAATTTACTCTTTTATAGAAAATTTTGGCAAAATTTACAATTTATAGGAAATTTTGTTAATATTAACTTTTTATAAGAAATTTTGTTAAAATTTACTTTTTATAAGAAATTTTGTTAAAACTTCAATTTTATAGGAAATTTTTTAATGTTATTTTTTGTAGGAAATTTTCCTAAAATTTACTTTTTTTATTGAAAATTTTGTTAAAATTAACTTTTTATAGGAAGTTTTTTAAAATTTACTTTTTATAAGAAATTTTGTTATGTTACTTTTTATAGAAAATTTACTTTTTATAGGATTTTTAATTGTTATTAGAAATTTTGTTTAAACTTACTTTTAATAGGAACTTTTTTAATGTTATTTGTTGTAAGAAATTTTGCTTAAATTTACTTTTTTTATAGGAAATTTTGTTAAAATTTACTTTTTTTTATAGGAAATTTTGCAAAAATTGTCTTGTTATAGAAAATTTTGCTACAATTAACTTTTTATTGAAAATATTGACAAAATTTAGTTTTTATAGGAAATTTTGTTAAAATATACTTTTTATTGGAAATTTTTTTAATGTTATTTGTTTTAGAAAAGTTTGCTAAAATTTACTTGTTTATAGGAAATTTAGTTAAAATTTACTTTTTTATAGGAAATTTAGTTAAAATTTACTTGTTTATAGGAAATTTTGTTGAAATTTACTTTTTTATAGGAAATTTTGTTAAAATTTACTTTTTTATAGGAAATTTTGTTGAAATTTACTTTTTTATAGGAAAATTTGTTAAAATTTACTCTTTTATAGAAAATTTTGGCAAAATTTACAATTTATAGGAAATTTTGTTAATATTAACTTTTTATAAGAAATTTTGTTAAAACTTCAATTTTAAGGAAATTTTTTAATGTTATTTTTTGTAGGAAATTTTCCTATAATTTACTTTTTTTATTAAAAATTTTGTTAAAATTAACTTTTTATAGGAAGTTTTTTAAAATTTACTTTTTATAAGAAATTTTGTTATGTTACTTTTTATAGAAAATTTACTTTTTATAGGAAATTTTGTTTAAATTTACTTTTAATATCAAATTTTGTAAAAAAAAACTTTTTATAGGAAATTTTGTTAAGCTTACTTTTAATAGGAAATTTTTTAATGTGGTTTGTTGTAGGAATTTTTTTGAGTTATAGAAAATTTTGCTTCAATTAACTTTTTATAGGAATATTGATAAAAATTACTTTTTATAGGAAATTTGGTTAAAATCTTCTTTTTATAGCAAATTTTTTTAATGTTATTTTTTTAAAAAAATTTTGTTAAACTCTACTTGTTTATAGGAAATTTTGTTTAAATTTAATCTTTTATAGAAAATTTTGTCAAAATCTACAATTTATAGGAAATTTTGTTAAAATTAAGTTTTTATAAGAAATTTTGTTAAAATTAACTTTTTATAAAAAAATTTTGTTAAAACTTCAATTTTATAAGAAATTTTTTTAATGAAATTTTGTTAAAATTAAGTTTTTATAAGAAATTTTGTTAAAATTAACTTTTTATATAAAAATTTTGTTAAAACTTCAATTTTATAAGAAATTTTTTTAATGTTATTTGTTGTAGGAAATTTTCCTAAAATTTACCTTTTTTATAGAAAATTTTGTTAAATTTACTTTTAATAGGAGGTTTGTTAATATTTACTTTTTATAGGAAATTTTGTTATGTTACTTTTTATAGAAAACTTTGTTAAAATTTACTTTTGTAAAAAAACTTTTTATAGGAAATTTTGTTAAAATTTACTTTTTATACGAAATTTTGTTAAAATTTACTAGTTTTAGAAAATTTTGCTTAAATTAACTTTTTATAGGATATATATGTTTAAAATAAACTATTTATAGGAAATCTAAATTATGTCTGCGTACACAAACAAACCATATTGTACCGATGATTGTGTCGTTTTTGGTTTAGCCAATATGCGCCGAAAAAATCGTCACAATGTGCGACGCTAATGTGAAGCTCAAAAATGAATTTTGCAATTTGTAGAAATTTTTGCTTTGTGCGCTGAGAGTGTGATCTTAGTTTAAAGCTAAGCCAAAAAACCATAAACTTAAATAGCAACATTTATCATTCTACGTTTTTTCTGTTCTTCTAGTTTATTCCCACTAAGCAGACGAAATCTTAGTTTGACAACACGTGTGCACCGCACCGTCAGCACTATCTCACGTTCATGTACTTTATTCATGTACATATGCTTGTGTTAACTTGCATATTTGTTTTAACATACAACATAAATAAACAAAAGAGGGTGATATTTTCTTTATCCTTTTTCTCTATAATCTGCAGAATGTACTTACAAAAGACAAAATATGTTTGAAAGATTTCAAAATGTAAAGAGATTTATGACTTAATTTTTTATAAAGAAATATTGTTTACTGAAAAGTTATAAAAGAAAGAGCAAAAGTTGGTTATGAAAAGACATAAAAACATTAAGAAATTGTTGGAATGTTTTTAGATCGTGTTTTAAACTTTTGTTGATTAAAATTATTTCATGAAAATCTTTGATATACTACATCTCCTACACAATGTTTTGTTTTTGAAATGAGATATGAATCCTTTTACAGCTTTTTATTTTTTTATTCTATTTTTCATTTGACTTTCAGATTTTTTTTTTGACATTTTAAGGTCATCTTATAACAAAAAACTTTGGCCATTTCTATAAGCCGTATAAAAAAACGAAAATAATAGTACAAAAACCACAAATATTTTTTGAACATAAATAAATTTTAAAAATAAAATAAACAAATTTTTCGTTATTATTAGTTAAAAGCCTTTTGTTGCAGCATTTTATATTCTTTTGGCTGTAGCGAAAACTATTTACATCCTTCTTTCCCCAAACGTTGTCCGTTTTCGTGCTTGTTTTCTAATGGAAATTAATTTATGCTTATTTTACAATTTGAAACCATTTTCTGATCATAATTCATAGCAATGCTATTATAGAGGAGGGAGCAAAAGATGAAACGAAAACGGATTTTTTTCTCTAAATTTTATCCTTTCATGATGGTCTTTTAAGTCGAGTATGGTTGTGTGTTTCCTTGCCACATGAATATTTTTATTTATTTATTTGTTAACATGTGTATGTGTTTGAGAAAGAGAAATAAATGACTTTGTCTGTATTTTATTATAAATAACTGTTTCTGTTGTATGGCCATGTTGAGAACTTATTTTTATTACAGCATAAAACTATGTAACAGGTTGTGTTTAAGTTTGTGTAAAAAGCAGGAACTTAAAGAAAGAAAATGTTAAATTTTTGTTTCAGTAAAACAAAATTGTCAATGTTTCAGGAAAAAGATTTTCGAGAGAAAGTTTTTCGAGAAACTGAAATTTTTAAAGAAACTTATTTGAAGAAACAAAAATTGTTCAAGGTTTTAACAACTTTTCTATAGAAAATTGTTCCAGCAATAAACAATTTTTCTAAATAAAATTGTTCCAGAAACAAACAATTTTTCTATAGAAAATTGTTCAAGGAACAAACAATTTATCTATAGAAAATTGTTCCAGAAACAAACAATTTTTCTATAAAAAATTGTTCCAGCAACAAACAATTTTTCTAAATAAAATTGTTCCAGAAACAAACAATTTTTCTATAGAAAATTGTTCCAGAAACAAACAATTTATCTATAGAAAATTGTTCCAGAAACAAACAATTTTTCTATAGAAAATTGTTCCAGGAACAAACAATTTATTTTATCTATAGAAAATTGTTCCAGGAACAAACAATTTTTCTATAGAAAATTGTTCCAGTAACAATAAATTTTTCGGTTAAAAATCTTTTTCAGGAGCAAACAGGTTTTCTATAGAAAATTGTTCTAGAAAAGAACAAGTTTTTTCCATTAATTTTTTTAAAAGCAAAATTTACTGCAGACAATTGAACTTTTTTGTTTTTAAAACAATTACTTAAATTTTCTATACACAATTAATCAATTACTTACGTTTTTTATAAATAATAATCGTTTACTTTATTATTCTAAAGAACAAATTTAGTTATTTAGTTTTTTACAGAATTGATAACTATAATTTTTTATAAAAAAACTTTCTGATTACTGCCATTTTTAATAAAGTAAATCGGTTACTACAATTTTCTTTATTAAATTAATTAATTACTCAAGCTTTTTAAAGAAAAGTAATCGATTATTTTTATTTTCTTCAGAAAAATAAACAACTATGTATATTAGAGCGACTCAAAATGTATGGAAGCAAAATTCGTGCTCAATGTACCCTCCTAAAAATGAACCTTGGACTTTTTTAAGATACCATTTTCAATATTTCGGCTTCAGCTTTGACTTCTCGTGAGCTGGACCATTTTTAGAAAGAGTCTATTTTTGCATGTTTTGTTAATTTGAGAATCTGTTTCCTTACCAACATATACAAATTGGGTATCATAAGAAAGGTTTCTTTAAGGCGCGTCCAACTGTATATACAATTTGTCCAAGGACGATCATCCATATCCTTTTTTTTAAGGTTTTTCTGTAAAAAAAACGGTTTATTAATTTTTTGTTCGGCGTTGCTTGTAATAAAAATGCCAAATTAACATATTTTAATCTTTAGTCGATTTAATTAAATACGTGTTTCAGCTTTTTTGGAAATTCGCGCTAGTTCGCGTTTTGACAAAAATGCAATGGGGTGGCAACCCTTCATTTAAATATAGCAATATGGGCATCAAATTTCTTCTTTTACCAAGTACATCATCTTTGTATGTAAATAATATTATTTTTTGCAAATTAGATGCATTTTACACGGTGCTCTGGAATATATATAAATGCAATTTTTTAGTAACTGTAATATGTTAGCGGATTTAGTTTCTAGATCATGTATGGATAAAAATAGAACTAAAGAAAGAAAAAAGAATGATCCACGACTTTTTGGCGGCATATTTTTTTTGCAAATTAAAAAAAAATTTAAGTCGTAGATCATCTCTTTTTTTCTTTCTTTAGTTCTATTTTTATCCATACATGATCTAGAAACTAAATCCGCTAACATATTACAGTTACTAAAAAATTGCATTTATATATATTCCAGAGCACCGTGTAAAATGCATCTAATTTGCAAAAAATAATATTATTTACATACAAAGATGATGTACTTGGTAAAAGAAGAAATTTGATGCCCATATTGCTATATTTAAATGAAGGGTTGCCACCCCATTGCATTTTTGTCAAAACGCGAACTAGCGCGAATTTCCAAAAAAGCTGAAACACGTATTTAATTAAATCGACTAAAGATTAAAATATGTTAATTTGGCATTTTTATTACAAGCAACGCCGAACAAAAAATTAATAAACCGTTTTTTTTACAGAAAAACCTTAAAAAAAAGGATATGGATGATCGTCCTTGGACAAATTGTATATACAGTTGGACGCGCCTTAAAAAAACCTTTCTTATGATACCCAATTTGTATATGTTGGTAAGGAAACAGATTCTCAAATTAACAAAACATGCAAAAATAGACTCTTTCTAAAAATGGTCCAGCTCACGAGAAGTCAAAGCTGAAGCCGAAATATTGAAAATGGTATCTTAAAAAAGTCCAAGGTTCATTTTTAGGAGGGTACATCGAGCACTTTTTTTGGTGAGTCGCTCTAATGTATATATTTAAATGTTTTACAGAAAATTAATAAATTACTTTAATATTTTCCTAAAAAAATTTTGATTACTTCAATTTTCTATAAATTTTTAGTAGAAAGTTAATCGATTATTCAAGTTTTTTTATACAACAATAAGCGATTACTTAATTTTTCAACAAAAAAT
Organism: Pollenia griseotomentosa; assembly: GCA_963931875.1. Classification (NCBI taxonomy): domain Eukaryota; kingdom Metazoa; phylum Arthropoda; class Insecta; order Diptera; family Polleniidae; genus Pollenia; species Pollenia griseotomentosa. The sequence goes on from OZ007564.1 coordinate 132,756,386, forward strand.
ATGAATTACTTAAATTTTTACAGAATATTATGATTACTTTAATTTTTTGTAATAATTTTTTTATTTAATTAATTTTTCTATAGTAAGCTAATCGATTACTTAAATTTTCTATAGGCGAAAATCCTTTACTTTAATTTTATACAAAAAAATGAACAATTATCCGAATTTTTCACAGTATATTAAAGGATTACTTAAATTTTATTATAAAATAGCTTTGATTGCTATAATTTTCCATTAAAAATTGTTCGATTTTTTTTAATATTCTTTGGCAAATAGTTCGATAACTTTTATTTTCTATTAAAAATTATTCGATAACTTTAATTGTCTGTAGCAAATTGTTTGATTACTTTAATTTTTTACAGAAACATAATTAATTGCCTACATTATTTTACAGAATATTACTTGATTACTTTAATTTTTTATAAAAAAATTTTTCAATTACTTGAATTTTCTATAGATTCGATTATTTAAATCTTCTGCATTTAATTGTTCGATTATTATAATTTTCTAACATAAATTGTTTAATATGGTTTTAATTTTTTTACTAAAATTTTTTTGATTACTTTAATTTTTTACAAGAAATTTTTCGATTACTCTAATTTTCTCTAGCAAATTGTTTGATTATTTTAATTTTTTTTTAGAACATTTTTCCATTTCTTTTGATTTCTATAATAAAACTCCTCAATTACTTACATTTTTTATAGAGAATTGTTTGTTTGAATTGTCATTGTTCGATTACTTTAGTTTTCTATAGAAAATTGTATGATTACTTAAAATTTGAAAATCAAATTTTTTTTATTACTTTCGTTGGATTACTTAAATTTTTTTGTCGAAAATTATACGATTACTTTTATTTTCTATAGAATGGTGTTTTTTGCTTAAATTTTCTATTGAAATTTGTTCGATTACTCAAAGTCGCTATTGAAAATTGTTCGTTTATTTAAATTTTATTAGGAAAATTGTTCGGTTGCTTTAATATTCTAGAAGAAAGATGTTTGATTACCTACATTTTCTATAAAAACTGTTTGATTCCATAGAATATTCTTTGATTACTTTAGAAATGTGTTAATTAAATTACTTAAATAATCTGTAGATTGCAGTTTGATTTTTTAAATTTTCTAAAAAAAAATGTTTGACTACTAAAATTTTCTATAGAAAACTATTCGAGTATCTTAAAAAACAAAAATTGTTTGGTTCTATAGAAAAATGCTCAATAACTTTCCTTAAGAAATGTTTTCAATTACTTAAATTTTTTTGGTTGATAATTGTTAAATTACTTCAAATTTCTTTAAAAGATACTTTGATTACCTTTATTTTTTAATAGGAAACGGTTTAGTTACTTTAATTTGCTAACCTTAATGTTTTTTATTATTAGAAAATTGTTCAAATACTTCAATTTTTAACAGAAATTTGTTGGATAACCTTAATTTTTTTTTTATAAATTACTGTTAAATTACAATAATTTGCAGACTTTAAAGTTTTGATTATTTTAAAACTGTTCGATTATTTAAATTTTCTATAGAAAATTATTCGACTACTCACATTTCCTATAGCAAATTGTTTAAGTCTATAGAAAATTATTTGATTACTTGAATTTTGTATGGAAATGTATTCAATTATTTAAAAATTTTGTAGATTATCTTTCGACAACTTAAATTTTCTATAGAAAGTTCTTCGATAACCTTAATTTTTTTACGAATAACGGTTCAATTACTTCATTTTGCACACCTTAAAGTTTGAAAATCTTTCGATTATTTAAATTTTCCTAAAAAAATTATTTTTTATATCCTAAAGCAAATTGTTTAAGTCTATAGAAAATTGTTCGATTACTTCAATTTTGTATGGAAATGTATTTAATTATTTAAATATTTTGTAGATTATCTTCCGATTACTTAAATTTTCTATAGAATGTTTTTCGATTACCTTAATTTTTTTCGGGAAAACTGTTCAATTACTTCAATTAACTTCAGATAATTTGAAGTTTCTTTATCAAAAATTTTTTTTTTAACATATTCAATATCTAATATTTGATTCTTTTAGACCTCTGCCCTTCGCCTTTTATCTGTTTTAACACTTTTTTCCTTTCATTTTTTTTTACTTTTGTTTGCGCTTCATTCACTTGTGTAGTCAGTTGTTTATAACCTTAAATTTATTTTAAAAAAAGTTGTAATCAAGTATTTCGCAAAAAAATCTAAACAAATAAAAAACAGTTTTGTAGCCACAGGCATTCAATTTGTGTGTCAGTGTTAAAAAAAATTCGATACTTTTCTATACAGACTTTCAACTAGGAATGACTATTTATTTTCAAAAGGATTTTTTTCCTTAAAAAAATAAATAAACATTTCCAAATATATTATTAAAAGCTAAATACAATACTTCCTATTATTATATTTTTGTTATTGCTTATAGAGATTGTGGAAGGAAAAATATTAAAACCACAGTTTTGTGGTTTGACCTTCTACTGAAATTTAAGGTATGGGAAATACGTTTTGATAAACCGGATTATTTTTAAAAAAATTATTTAAGAAACAAGTAAAATTTAGGAGTTTAAAGGTTTTTTTATTTATAAAGATAGAAAAGGTCTTAAGAAGTATTTAGGTGATGCTAAAAATTAAGTGGTAAATTGGGTGACAAGTGGAAATAAAGGATTAAAATATATGCTTTTTATTCTTTGAACTTTTATATATGAAAATTCATATTAGCAACCAAACGTTCAAATGTTTAAGATTATTATAAAGCATTTTCGTAAAAAATCTAAGATAATCTACAATTTTTCTAAGGAAAATTTTAGATATCGTTAGCTTTTCTAAACAATATTGAAGATATCGTAAAAATTCTTTAAGAAATTTTAAATATTGTAAATTATCTTAAAATTTTTTTAAGAAAATTTATAATATCGTAAAAGAAAGTTAAAAATATCGTAAAACTTTGTATCAAAAATTATAGATATCGTAAAAGTTTCTGAAAAAGGTGAAGCTATTGCAAAAATTTTTAAAGCAAATTTAATGTTTAACATAATTTAAGAAAAAGAAAATTTATGATATCGCAAAATTTTCGTAAGAAAGTTGAAGATATCGTAATATGTGTATTTAAGAAAAAATATTAGAGAAAGCGTAACATTTTTTTAAGATATTTAAAATAAAAATGAGGCTAAATATATCTTAAAATTTTCCAAAGAAAATTTATCGATATAATAAAATTTTCTAAAAAAAAGTCGATAATATCGTATTTATTTAAAAAATAAGTAATGATATCGTAACACTTTTTCATAAAAACTAGATATATCGTAATATTAAAAAATTAAATTTTAAATTTTCTATAGAAAATTTATAATATCTTAAAAATTTTTTTATTGAAGATAAATTAACATTTTTTAAAGAAAACTGTAGATATGGTAAGATTTCCCAAATAACATTAAAGATATCCCAAAAATTTTAAATATCGTAAAAGTTTTAAAAAAAATTTAAGATATCTTAAAATATTTTTAAATATATTTCTAATATCGTAAAACTTTTTGAAGATATTAACTTTCAAAAAGAAACTGGGAATTATCTCCTTTATAAAATACATAACTGAAATTTAGCTTATAGAATAAATTCGAAAAATAATAAAAATAAAAAAGTTGAATATGATATTTACTTTCTTTAAAATTTTTTATAGTTTTATGTTTAAGATAATTTAAAAATAAGAAAATTTATGATGTCGAAAATTTTTGGTAAAAAAGTTGAGGATATCATAATATGTATATTAAAGAAAAATTATTAGAGATATCGTAAAATTTTTTTTTTAAATAAATAAATCTTAAAACTTTCTAAAGAAAATTTATGGATATCATAAAATTTTCTACAAAAGGTCGATAATATTTAAAACAAAAAATGATATCGTAATATTTTTTCATAAAAACTAGATATATCGTAAAATTAAAAAATAAAATTTTAAATTTTCTTAAGAAATTTTATAATGTTGTAAAATTTTTTTATCGAAGATAAAGTAACATTTTGTTTAAAGAAAATTGTAGATATCGTTCGATTTCCTAAATAACATTCAAGATATCGTAAAAAATCTGTAAGAAATTTGAAATATCGTAAAATTTTTAAAGAAAATTTAAGATATCTTAAAATATTTTTAAATATATTTCTAATATCGCAAAACTTTTCGAAGATAATAATTAGTATTGTGGTTATTTTGTTGAACTATTTATGGTTTTTGATCCAAATTTTTTTTTCGAAGATATTAACTTTCTTTAAAATTTTTTATTAAAAATATCGTAAAATTATATGAAGAATAGTTAAGTTATCGAAAACTTTTTTTAAGGAAATTTTACGTTTAAGATAATTTAAGAAAGTTGAGGATATCGTTATATGAATAGATATTTAAGAAAAAATTTTTTTAAGCAAACTAAAGATGTTCAAAAACCACAACATCGAAATTTAAGATATTTTTTTTTTATTAATTTTTTAAAAAAATTTATAATATAACTATTAGAACTTTCCAAAGAAAGTTTAAAACATCGTTAAATTTTCTTATAAACAATTATCGATATCGTTAAATTTTCTAAAGAAAAGTAAAGTTATCGTAAATTTTTTTAAGGAAATCTAATGTTTAAGATAGAAAGAAAGTTAAATATCGTTTAATCTATTTTTAGAGATATCGTAACATTTTTTTTAAGAAAATTAAAGATATCGTAGAGTATAAAAAACTCGTAAGAGATATCATATCATAAAATGTTTCGAAGAAAATTTATGGATATATGTAATAATATTTTCAAAAAATATCGTAAATATTTTAAAATAATTGTTGAATTATTATTTATATCGTAAAAACTAGAGGTATCGTAAAATTTAAAAAGAAAATAAAAGTAATCTTGAAATTTTCTAAACAAATTCTATGATATCGTAAAATTAAAGATATCGCAACGTTTTTAAAGAAAGCAATATCTTAAATCTTTCGTGGATTATTTTTTTATTCTTATTTTCGAAACATACTTATGAGTTATATTTATTATTAAGGTTTCATTCAATATTTTTTATACGCCTTGTACCCAAATTTAAAATTGAATTTTTATGTTAGCTCTGTTTTCTTATTGTAGTACATATACAAAAAAATTCAAGATATGTTAAATTTTCTAAAAAAAAATTTTACGTTATCTTTAACTTCTAAAAAAAATTTACGATATCTTCTATTTTCTATAGAAAATTTTACAACAGTTTCAATTTTCTATAAAAATCTTTCGATTTATAAAATTTTTATAAAAAATTATACGATGTATGCAATTTTCTATAAAAAATTTTACGCTATCTTCCATTTTCTGGAGACAATTTTACGATCTCTTTAATTTTTTATAGAAAATTAATTGACATCTATAATTTTCACTAAAAATATTCTAAAGGTAATTTTACGATATACTTTTTACCAATTTTTAATAGAAAATTGTTATAAATCTTTAATTTGCTAAAAAAACTTTTTTACAATATGATGTTTAGACTGCTACCCGCCGCAGAGGCGCCAACGGTAGAACTTGCAAAGAACTCTGACGATAAAAATGTAAAAATTCGACCCGAGTTCAATCCACCGTTCAGTCAAGAATTAAAATTATTGAAAATTTCAATTCATTTCATGTTCTATTAATTCCCTCCTTCATTAAAATAATTTATTGAAAATTTTATTAACAATATCTTAATTTTCTGTAATAAGTTTTACATTTTTTTATATTTTCTATAGAAAACCTTTGAATCCTCAATGTATTGTTTCACTTTTATTTAAAAATAATTATACGCCCTGTACCACATTTTTAATTTAAATTACCTTTTAGTTGCTTGTTTTAAATATGAAAAAAGCAATTTAAAATTCCTAAACATCTAAAATTAACATAATTTTTGGATATTTTTTTTTTTTTTTTTTGACATACAATTACAGTTTATTTCGGTTTCTACCCACCCCTCTTTGTATGTTTACCAAATGTGTTACTTTTAGATGCTGAATGTCAGATAAATGCTAATAAAAAAGACAGACAAATAAAAATGTACAGGCAATCAATTTGACATCAAAATTTATGTCATAAAATGTTGTTTCTCTGCAAAAAACTTGAAAACACACCAAACCAAACCAGAGCCTCTCAATACAATAGAATTCAATTTATGTCAATTACTGTTGCAAAAACAAAAACTACATAACAACAGCAATTTCTGTGGTATAATTGAAAGGTTTTAGAACAGAGGCGGTTGTATCATGAACCCCCTCCCTACTAAAAATGGCTGGGAGAGTAGGGGCTTTTGAAACCTCCTTCCAAATATTTGCTAATGACTGTCGTTATAGTCAGTCTTTAACCATGGAAAATGTCCATTGTACATTTAATTTACATTAGCAAAGATGAAACATTAAACATTTAGCAATTTGAGGAAAAAGGGACAACTAATTTTTAACTAATTGGCATAAGGCCAAAGTTTTTAGGATTGGAGCAGACAAAAACTACAAAAAACAACTTAAATTAATTTAACAAAGTTGAAGATTTTTTGTTTTTTATTTAATTTTTTTTTTTTTGCAGCAAAACTTGCTAATTCTAGTTAATAATTGTTTTTCTGTGCAAGAAAGCCGCCTTCTTAAAAAGAATTATTCAAATCATTATTTTTTTACTACAAATAATGTTTTCCATTTTTACGTTTGTTGATTTTAATTAAAATTACAAATATTGAAAAAAACCTGATTATTTAAAGGGAAATGAAATTGAATTAATGAATATGTTAAACAGCAGGAAAATAAAAAAGGAAGAAAAAAAGTAAAAAAAAAATTAATTTCCCTGAATCCTGAATTATTGAACAAAATTAATAAGAATTCAACACAAAGAAAAAAGAGGATGACGTCACAAAAAAAGAATGCAAAAGACCCACTGTGAGAGGCAAAAAATAAAAAAAAAAAAAAATATTTTTGTTTGAGTTTTTGTTGGTCTTTATTTAATAGGCCAATATAAATTTATGACTTTAACATAATTGCTACAAGTTAAATTTCAACTGCGAATGCGCTTCTGAGTTACAGAGTCAACCTAGAGCTGCAAAACAATCGATAGCCCTAACGATATATTTATTTTTGGCGGACCTTCAATAGGTTTTTCCGATATCTTTCGCAAATATCAGCAAATTTATATATTAAATGCATACAACGTTGATTAGGTTTAGTCAACGTCACATTTGTAACAACTTGACACAAGATGTTAGCAATCTATAAACCGTTACAGTGATGTACTAATAAAAATTAAGTAAGGTTAAGTAGCATCAGCAGCCGCAGTCAAGCACAGCTAAGATGGGTCATTCATGGTATAATCATCTACAAGGTACCGTCGAAGCGCCAGCTGATTATTTTTTCTTTGTTTTTTTAGTGCTTTTTATTATTGTTTTGTAATAGGAACTGTCAAATGTTGTTTACACACACACACTCAAACTAAATAAGAACATAAGCCAAATTTTACAGTTCCTATTACAACACAACAATAAAAAGCAATGTGGTTTTTCTATTGAACATTTGTTGTAGCTTCGATCGCACCTGGTACATGATTATATCAAGCCCTTACCCGAAAAATACCTTAAGCGACATTAAGTTCAATTGTCGTTTTTTGTAATAAATGAATTTATTGGCAACACTTACATCGTCTCCTAAAATGTTTTTGTCACATTAGGTACCATTACGATTTTATAGCAAAAACAATTTTAGCTTAAGCTACAATCTTCATACTAGGTAAGGTTAGGTTAGGTGCAATGGGCAGCCGTCACGACGACGGCTCACTTGGGTCCTTTTAGCGGTCCCTTTGTGATACCCTTATCCAGTGACAAGAGTCAGTCAGTGTCAACCAGACTATTCCCCATAGGTCACTGCAGCCTCGAACCGCCCCGATTCCCTGCAGAACAGAGAGATCGATTTCAGTTCCACATTAGACACATCGTCCAGACATCGCAATTCCGGTCTCCCAAAATACCTAAACCTAATGTCCCCCAGACTGGGGCATTTCCAGAGAAAGTGAAACACCGTCTCTTCCTCCTCAGTGGTCATTGTTATCCAGACCCATCCTCCTAGCATGACCCGTAATGGCCGATATCACTGTTCTCATCCGGTCCCTACCGAGACCAAGTAGCACGCGCGTTCTCGCCGCGTCATAGCCAGGCCATAGAGTCCTGGCCATCAAGCAGATATGCTCCCCCTGCCATCTCACCTGAGCCCACCTGTACGACTCTCGTCTGATGAGAGACTTGCAGCGGGCCATTTAATGGCAATCAAGCCATCGACGAACATGTCCTCGAAGAGACAGCCCCGATTGGCCAGACCGGCCGCAGGCATCCATTGTGCCCTGGTACCCATATCAGCGTTACATAATGGCAATTTAACTATTTTTTGGACAATCTAGCGTTTTTATCTCTATTTGTTTTATAATTTGTGGGTTTTATTAAACGAAAAAGCTATCACTACTGTTCGTGACACAACGTTGACGCTCTTGCTTTGGTATGGCATAACAGCGTAAAAGCTAAGCGAAAGAAAACGTTCCGCATTTCGCTCTTGTTAAGGTACGGCTATTAAACATTCCATGATTTAAAAACGAAATTGTCAGAAAATGTAACGTTTTATTCAGACTTTTGGAACTGAAAAAAATCGTCACTTTTAAGAAAAAAAATCAGCAAATCGGCACTTTGCTAATTTCGGAACAAAAAATCACCAATATGACGATAAATCGTTAAATCTGGCAGCCCTGACAATTTTTTTTTGTTGTTGTTAACTGTTGCTAAAGTTATGTCTTTCTTTTTGTTTCAATTGGTATAAAGTTGCAATTCACTTACTATTTTTAGTTGTGTCAGAAAATATAATTGTAGTAAATCCCCACTATTAAGAGCTAAATAGTTTTAATTCGAATTATGACACTTTCGAAAAAATAAATCTTTGTTGGAGTTTATATCAATTAGACTTGTGCCAGTTTTGAATTTGGCAAACGTGTCAAAACTTGTAAAGAATTCAGCTAAAGTGACATAACTAAAAATAATTCGAAAACTTGTGCAAAATGACACATTTAAAAATTGTGTATTATCTAGTGTATAAATATTAAAAAAAAAAAACTTTTTAGATCATTATATGTATGGATTTTCTACTAAATGGTCCAAAGATTTGTTGTTAACTATTTTTTTAGGTCAAAAGCAGTGTTTTCGGTTTCTTAAAACCTAATTTGTTCGAGTTAAGTAACTTTTGAACTAGGTGTGCGATATTTGTTAAAGAACTGTATAGATTAAACTATTATGTCCTTTCAAAAAAACTTTTCTTTTTTGGCATACAAAAAGTGGTTCTTTTTTTTTTTTGCTTAAATGATAAAAAAAAAAGGAAATTATCTGCTGCCACAAAAATAATAGAGTCATCACAATTGACAAAATAACTAAAAACTGGCAACATACGGTTACAATATATGAATATAAATGACTACTTTTATGAATTGGCTTAAAGATGAAGACACACATTTGCAAGCTCTCTCTCTCACATGCACATTAACCAGATGTTTTATCACTTTATTTCAAAAACTACTACAATAATCTTGTGTAATTCCACTACTTTTAATAGCTCTGACTTGTGACATTATGATTAAAGCTTTTTGTTAGTGTAAATCCAGTGTCTAAAAAATTCAAGTCATGCCTTGAAAAATACCTAAACACATACGCACACACACACATACTAGATAGTTAATAAAACTACAACTGGATTTATCTCAAAATGGAAGAGCGTGTTATACCTATTGTCTTCCTTAAGCTACAATTTTGAATGCAATTTTTGTTTATAACATTTATGAAATAGAAATCATAAACCAAAACTAATTTCCTTAATAGTTTTCGTTTAGAAGAGATATTTGCTTATGCATTGAAATGGAGGGAGCAGTTGCTTTTGATTGTTATGAACATCACGCTTTCGACCGACCAACCAATCATTAGAGTCAAATGTTTTTGGAAGGAAAAAAAATCTCCAAGGATTAATTTAACATTTATATGAAATTTGGAAAAACAATAGAGACAAATTTTGTATTTTTATAGAAAGAAAATTGAATCTGAATAATAAAATAAATGAGGGAATAAATATTTTATAGGGAAACAAATATAAATAAATTTTGTTTAAGAATTTTATTAGTAAAATAGTTTCAGAAACTAATTATTGAGAGTAGAGGCAATGACTTTCGTCTAAAACTACGCTAACGTCCATGGCCTGTATTAATTTCAATCAGCTGCTCTTGGTACGGTGGTATAAAATTAAATAAAAGTAGTTAACTATGTATTTACATGCGAAAATTTTTACAAAAACGTCACTCATGATCGATTATTTACCCACTTTAAACAGTTTGAGAAAATCTTAACCCACGAACTGTTAACAATACTTTTTACCCATTGATTTTGTTAAAAAAAAAACTCAACTTATAAGGAGGATCAAATCTTATAGAATAACAGATAAAGTGGTTTTGTTCCCATATACAAAAAAAAAAAATTCGAAAAAAAATTTTTTTTTTCAATTTCTTGCTACGCCTCTGGATACGAGCTTTTAGTTTTTTATACACTGCATCGCCATTTGTTGTTCGATCGTAACATATTTTATATCGTTATTTATGGCTTGTCAATGTCTTCATTTTTGCCTTGTTTGACTTTTTAATCCGACATCAAATTCTGGGCGCCACTTATGCCATCTCGTATCCTTCCCCCCTAGTATCCAATTTTTTGCACGTGGCAAAAAAGCTCTTCTAAGACTTTGTTATTCCTAGCTTTTAAAAAACTCACTTTTATGCTACGCCCCAAAAGTACGTCCAATTATTTCTTAACATACATTCAGGACGTCCATTGGACGTCCAGTACAGAAATTAATAATTTTCTCTCCTGATGCTCGAAAAAAGGAAAATTTTGTACCTACGAATATTTTGGATATGCTGAAAAGACATATGGAAATCAATATACAGTCTAATAAGTCGTCGATATATTTCAGGCAACTGCTTTATTCCCTCATCATTTTTCAATTTAATTTTTATTTTAAATTCATCAAAAAATCTAAAATAACAAACTCCAGCACGTAAAAAATATATAAATTTTTCATTTATCGATAATCAAAATAAATGTCTTTATTTATATGCACATTTACTAGTTCTTTTTTGCATATAAAAAAAAAAAAAAAACAGATGCACATTTTCTAGGGTTTCTTTTATAAGTATATTGATGTGCGCATTCAAAAGTACCCTACAGTTTGTGACTTTTAACCTAATATATGACTTGAAATTAGAATATTGTAACGCATAAAATTATTTCCAATAAAAAAATTCTCACAGAAAAAAATCAAGTGATTAAAACTGAAAGCAATAAGTCATTAATGGCCAAGCTTCAATGTCAGCCAAGTTACTCTTTTCTTAACAGTTATTTTAGTTTTGGGTGCAGTGTATCCAAAGTTCGGCACATTTTGATTTGTTTTTTTAAGCCATAACCCAGCAAACCAATTGGTTTAAAGTTGAATAATAAAGTCAAGCATTTTCTTAATAATTTTCTTAATTGAAACAGAGGTTTATTGGATAAAAGATCAGTTTATTTTTCAAAGTATTCTCCTTTGGGCCCTTTACACTTTGTTAAACGGGTTTCCAATTTTTTTTTTACTTTTTACGCCGCGTTTGCTTAGAGAACACTGCTCTTACGCTTAAACAAGTTAAATAATAAAGTCAAGCATTTTCTAAATAATTTTCTTAATTGAAACAGAGGTTTATTAGATAAAAAATCAGTTTATTTTTCAAAGTACATATTCTCCTTTGAGCTCTTTACACTTTGTTGAACGTTTTTCCAAATGTTTTAACTCTTTAAGCCGCGTTTGCTTAAAGAACTCTACACGTACGCTCAAATAATATCGGTACGTTATCTTAGTATTTGTGTTCGTCAGCGTAGAATCGTTGTGTACTGTATTTTGTTTGTGTACAAATTTACAAACACAAAAGTTTTTTTAGTTTGTAATTTTGTTTTAATTGTGTTTGTGTACTGCCTATGGCAAAAACCGGTACGGTACACTAATTTGATGTACCTTAGTGTTTTTTCGCACTCTGATTTGCAATACAAGAACTTAAGTTTTCCTATAAAGGGCAGCGTTAAAAAAACTGCAGTCAACGTAGAAAAACTGCCATTTCTTCCACTTCTTCATTAGACGTTGTCCAAAAAAAAACGGTTGCTTTTACCTCTGACCTATTAAAAGCAAACAGTCGCTTTCAAACCAACCAACAACAAAAAGCAAAAAGTTGTATACAAATTTTTGTTTTTTGTTTGACAATTTTTGGTTTCGACTGCAGGTTTTTAAAACCTGCTAAAGGGAATAAACAAACTCGTGTTTTAAATAAATTAAGATATAAACGTATTACACAGTGTTACAAAATTGAATGAAATAGAAATACCTGGGACCGGATATTATTTTTCTTGTTGGGCTTGTCGAGTAAAACAAGATTCCAATAGTGAAATATGCCGGACACCTCCAAAATCCGGATTTACGGTTAAAAAACCGGTTTGTGTACCTTTGCGCACTTATAAGCCTGTAATTTTGTTGATAATGATCCGATTTTTAATTTCTTACTAGACTTGGAAAGCAGAAACTGAGATCTTTCGAATGATATCTAATCTATCTAAGAAAACTTGAGAAATTTGGGTGTTATTGTCGAGCAAACACAAATTTTGTAGATTTTTTAAAAATGTTTCAACTTTGGTGACGTTTTTATACATTATTTTATTAAGAAACTACAATACTATTGAATTTATTCAAAAAGTACGTTTATTTACGATTACAACGCATATTTGGGTTTAAAAATAGATACGTAATTGACTGAGTTATTTAACTTTTCATAAAAAAAAAACACGAAAAAAAAACAATATTTTTGAATGACTAAAATCTCATTGTTTAATTCAATAAATGAATTGGGTTAAACTGATTTGTTTAACCTTTGAATTGGGTTTTATTTACAAGGCTATGAGCCAAGTAACGTTAATAATATTGTCTAGGCAGTATCACCAAGACAATTGTACAGAGTAACACAAGCACTTGAAACTTGGTTACAGCGGAGTTATAGTAGAGAAACAACTTGTCAAATAAATTGATTTATTATTTCTGATTTTATTAAAATAAAATTGATTCTTATATACTAATTAATTACTAAATACAAATAACAACAAAGCTTATAAAATTGTAAATTAAAGAAATTCCAGAAAAAATGTGAAACCGCCGACGATGCAAAAATAAAATAAACTCAAACAGTAGTTCAAGGTTACTAAATGAAAATATTTAAATGAAATTGGAGTTCCTCAAACTTGGTAAAAAGTAAAAACACAGGCAAATTGCAATTAAACTAGAAGTTCAAGGCACGAGTTAAATTAAAATTGAAACTTTGCAAAAAAAAAAAAAACAAAAAAAAAATATGAGAATATTAATTTAAGATTGTTCACATAATTTCGGACAGGCACATGTACGTAAGTAAGTTTGTAGATTGGTACAAACGTACTTACAAACGTGTGAAAGAAATTCAAGTTAAATAAAAATAAAAACATTACAAAAAATAAAAGAAAAAACATGAAACTGACAATTTAAGGTTGTTCACATAATTTCGTGCAGGCACATGTACGCAAGTATGTTTGTAGACTTGTACAAACATAGTTACGAATATGTGAAAGAAATTCTTTGTGAAGGTTTGAACATACACCCCGCCGTTGAGCATTGATCAACAAAATTGCAAATGCGACAACCTTACATTGTTTTTATTAGAATTATACGCTTAAGTTATTGATACTTCAAATTCTTGAGTTGGAATATGTTGGCGTACTGCTGGACTTGGGGGTTGTTGAGCTGCTTTAATTCCTTTACAACGTGCCTTTTTCCAGGCAACCTTCACACTGATTATGATTGCGATGACGAGGGCGACATAGGCAATGGTCCCGTGGTGGTATTGTATGCTTTTGATTTGTGATGGAAACTCGGCAGATACCATTCGATGTAATTTGCTCTGTATGTCGGAGATGTTTTTAATTTGGTCAGCATAGGCTTTGGTGTGAATTCTTTCAAATTGTACCTCATCTGGGTAGCTGATGTCAGTGCTATTGCTCATTACAGTGTAAGATGTATGAAGAGATGTGAAAACAGTTTGATGACCTTTGATGATGATTGAGTTGAATTTGAGTGTGCAGTCTGGTGATATTTTTAGGACACCAGATCCTTTTAAGGTGAGCTGTGATTTTTCTTGCCCACATACGGCGCTTATTCGGGAAGGCTGCTGCATTGTGTATAGCCATTGATTGTTATATTCCAACTGTGTAAGTGACGTATTGTCAGTAACAGGAACAATGTAACAACCTCTTTGCGTGTTGTAGTTGAGAAGTGAAAGTTCGCATAGGCATTTGTCAGCGTTTGCGTTGAATGTTGATTGCATGTGTTGGCACAAAAGTTCATCTTCTCTAATTATTGCACATGTGTCCCGCTGTTTTTCTGTCATGATGAAGTACTGATCCCTGTGGGAATTTATAGCTAGGAAGTTGCCGCATGGCCTTATAGCGAGCATTGTGCCATTTGTCAGAACCGGAATTGGGTGTGGTTTCAGAAGCTCGAATGGTTCAGGATCAGCTAACGGAATAGATATATGAAAGATGACGTGGTCTTTTGTTACGCCTCCTCTTACACTCATAATTTTATACAGTTGTAGAATATTATCTCCGCCTACTGGTAGTTCTAGAGACGTTGGAAGATGGTTCCTCACTTGCATAAGCTCGGCTTGAAGTTGGGACGGTGATAGAAGTGTTGGGCTGATTTTTCCATGGTGTGAATCTGTTAGTGCTGATAAGATTTCTGACTGGATTCGATGTAACCTTGCTGATGTTAGAGAAAGTTGAACAGATCGTGACATAAAAATCCGAAAAAGTCTTGCTTGATACTGTTCTTTTTCATTGTTGTGTAGTCTGGATGTAATTTCTGTTAATTGGTTTTCTACGCTGTTGAACCTTTGTTTTATATTCTCTTCGTCTTGTTTAAGTACGTTTAGAGTTGCGTCGACAATTGATGTTTGATTGCTGAGGAGTTGTTTCAGATGGTTTTCATTTGCGTTTACTGCGCTGATGGTGTTTGACATTTGTTCAGCATAATCTGAATCTAAAATTCCGAACAGTGAATTAGCAATGTTACCAACAGCGTTTATAGCGCCACGTTTAACTCTTCTTTTTAGCAAAAGATTATTGTTAGTAAGACTTGCTATGCTGAAGTCTACTGCTTGGAGAACGCTCGAGCAAGTTGTCCTTTGAACTAGCAGGTCGCATAAGTGGTGCAATGCCGTTGATTCGTTCATGAAGCTGGATATTTCCTGCCAATATGGGCGTAAGTTATAGTAGGAAATAATGTTCCATTCTGATCGCGATACTCGGATGTTGCTGATACCTTCAAAGTACAAGCCGATGTTGGGTTCAAATTGGGTTATTTCAATTTTATCTGTGGACACGAGTGGGAGTAATAGCAAGATTGCGAGTAGTGTAGTCATGATTGAGTTTGCCAAGGTTCGCTGTTTTTTGGCGAGTGGCCTTCCGTCCGATGATGGTTTTGGTGATTGATTTTCTGCTGACAATTCGGATTCTGGGATTTGTGGAGGAGATAGTTGTCCTTCTTCTTCGGGTTCATCGGTGAGTTTAGGGAGTGGAGCTAAATATTGAATCGCTCTTTTAAGGATGCCTGAAGCGGTCTGAACATCTGCTACTCTTACCACACCGTCGTGTCCTTTATATGTTTGTATAACACGCCCCAAGGGCCATTTCATTACTGGAACATTATCTTCTTTAATGAGGACGGTTGCCCCTGGCTTCAGATTTTTTGACTGTTCTCGCCATTTGTTTCGATATTGCAGTTCATTTAGGTAGTCTCGTGACCATCTCTTCCAAAATTCATGCTTGAGATGAGAAACTAATTTCCATCGTGTTTCCAATTTAAGATTTGTGGGCTTCGCTTGAGCATCAATTTGGGCAGTTAGTGGTTCGCCAATCAGAAAATGGCCCGGGGTAATTGCGCCTATGTCGTTTGCGTCATTTGACATTGGTGAAATCGGTCTGGAATTAAGTATTGCTTCAATTTCCACAACTATGGTTTCAAGTTCTTCGTAAGTTAAGGATGCATTCCCCAATGTCCTTACCAGAAGATATTTTGCGGATTTAACAGCTGCTTCCCAAAGGCCGCCAAAGTGTGGTGCTCTTGGTGGAATAAAATTGAATTGAATACCCTTGTTGCTGCAAGCATTCATAATGGTAGCTTGTGCTTCTGAAGAATGTATTATTGTGGAAAGTTCAGGCAATTTGTTTTTCGCGCCGACGAAGTTTGTTGCATTGTCGCAATATAAATTTTGACAATGTCCACGACGAGATATGAACCGTTTGAGTGCACCTATAAATGCCTCAGTCGTGAGGTCGCTCACAAGTTCCAAGTGTACTGCCTTTGTAGCAAAGCAGCAAAAGACAGCAATGTAGGCCTTGTGTGGTCGTTTTCCCCGAAGTTTATAATGAACGGTGATTGGGCCACAGTAATCGACTCCAGTATTAATGAAGGCCCGGGCGGGTGTGACACGTGTTGATGGCAGGTTGCCCATTATTTGTTGGAATAGCTCAGGCTTGGCTCTGCTGCATGTCGTGCATCGATGCACTGTGGCTCTTGCCATAATTTTGCCTTTTATTGGCCAAAATTTTTGTCGAACTATGCCCAGGAGTGTTTGCGCACCACAATGTTTGTTGTCGTTGTGGGTCATTTCAAAGATCAGCTTTGCAATCGGGTCATTATATGGAATCAAGAGCTGGTGTTTGGAGTCGAATTGAAGCGGTGAGGCTTCTAGTCGACCTCCAACACGAATTAAACCATCTGTGTCTAAAAACGGTGACAGATTGCTTAGATTGCTGGTGCCTCTTAACTCCTTGTATTTGGTGAGTTGTTGAATTTCTTGTTGAAATCCTGATGCTTGCATTTGTGCCACGATTGCGACTAGTGCTCGGCTGAGTTCCATTGTTGTTATCACCTTTGATGTCTGTCGCATCTGCTTTTTGCATTTGGTGTGGGTGATGAAGCGCAGAACATATCCAACAATCCGCTGCAGACGGTGGAATGAATTTTTATGGTTAATTTTGTAAATGAAGTCAGGTTCAGTTGTAGTCATTGCTCGTGCCTCAAGCAGTCTTGCCTTTCTTTCGAGGTTTGGTGGACTGTTGGAACTTAAGTTGAACCTTGGTGGCCACACCTTCTCCACGCCATGAAGAAACGTTGGACCATAAAACCAAAGAGTGCATTCCTTAAGGGCTGTTGGAGATATTCCACGAGATAACAGATCTGCTGGGTTGCACTTGGAGTTTACATGACGCCATTGTTCTGCCTTGGTTTCCTCTTGGATTGCTGAAATCCGATTTGCTACGAATGTGTTAAAGGATGCCGACGATGAATTTATCCATGAGAGCACAATTTCAGAGTCAGTCCAGAGCCATACTGGGCTTGTAAATCGTAGATCAGACCTGATTCTGGTGGCTAGTTGGGCTCCAAGTGTAGCTGCACATAGTTCCAATCGTGGTATTGTTTGCCGCTTAAGTGGAGCTATGCGTGATTTAGCACAGAGTAAGTGTACCATAATGGTGCCATCTTTGAAAACTGATCGAATATAAGCTGCAGCTCCATAAGCCTTTTCGGATGCGTCCGTAAAAATATGTAATTGTTGGGATTCTGGAACTTTGCCCTTGAAAATGTGTCTGGATATTTGAAGCGTTTTTAATACGTTCAAATCTGTGCGAAATGTGATCCATTTAGTGTGCAGTGATTCTGGCAAAGATTGATCCCAATCTAATTTTAACTCCCACAATTCTTGAATAAATATTTTCGCCGTTACTATGATGGGAGATAGAATCCCCAAAGGGTCGAATAACTTTGCAAGGTCTGACGTTACTGTTCGCTTGGTGATCCTCTTGATGTTGCCAGGATTTACCTTAATCCCCAGTTTGTCGGATTTCGGTAGCCAAACAAGTCCCAACGTTTTGATAGTGTCGGCTTCTGTGCTTTCAAAATCTAAGTTTACCTCCAAGTCGCTTTGTTGAATATTATGGAGTAATTGTGGGTGGTTTGCACACCATTTGCGTAAAGTGAAGCCACCTTTCTTCATAATCTGAACGAGTTGCTCTTGCAATTGTATTGCGGTTGCTAAGCTATTTGAACCGCCCAAACCATCGTCCACGTAGAAATTTTCTTTAAGAAATTGGGAAGCAAGGGGATAATGTATGTTGTTTTCTTCAGCCAGTTGTTCTAGACATTTCGTTGCTAAATATGGAGCAGCTCTTGTGCCATATGTGACGGTATTGAGTTGGTAGTAGGAAATGGGCCTTGTTGGATCCTTTCTCCAAATGATGAGCTGAAATTGACGATCTTCAGGGGCAATCAATACCTGTCTATACATCTTTTCAACATCAGTGGTAAACACAAATCTTGGCATTCGAAACCTTAGGAGTATAGAGAAAAGCTCGCTTTGTAAAGTTGGTCCCGTGAACATCAGATCATTTAAGGAGTATCCTGATGAGGTTTTGGCCGATGCATCAAATACTACTCTAAGCTTGGTGGTTGAACTTTCGGGCCGCAATACGCAATGATGTGGGATGTAGTAGTTTGGAGAGGTTATGGATATTGGTTCCCATTTTGTCATGTGTCCCATCGATTCATACTCGTCCATGAACTCAGTGTATTTAGTTTTTAATTCCGGACTCTTTTGAAGACGACGTTCCAGAGCAAAAAATCGGTTGAGAGCGATTGCATGTGAATCGCCTAGGGTATTGGGGTTTTCATGAAATGGGATCCTGACTACGAAGCGGTCTTGATGGTTTCTAGTTGTGTTTTGGGCAAAATGTTCTTCGCATTGTCTGTCGGCTATTGACAGTGGCCTTTTATTAGTTTTGACTTCATCTAGTTCCCAGAGTCGAGCGATGGAAGCTTCAAGCGCTTCATCTTCAGTGCATACTCCACAAGATGCATTTGGTGAATGTTCGCTTTTTATTTTTCCAGCTACAACCCAACCAAAAACTGTGTTCTGTAAAGTCGGGAGTTGTGGGGATAGTTTTATTTGCCCAATTGCGAGCAGTTGGTGGTAATGCTCTGCACCTAGCAATATGTCGATTTTATTTGATCGATTGAACGCTGGGTCAGCTAACATCAGGTTTTTTGGTAGCGGCCATTCATTAATGTCGATAAATTGTGATGGTTGTGGTGCGATGATTCGAGGCAAGACGAGTGCCTCCAGGCGCGTTGAAAACCCGTTAATTCGAGACTGCAGGGCAACATTGACTCGGTGTTGTGTTTTGGTGTTGGAATCACCAATTCCGTTGATGTTTACTGATGACGTATGTTTAGCAATGTTTAGTCGTTTTACCAGGCGTTCGGTGATCAAATTTACTTGTGACCCAGAGTCAAGTAAGGCGCGACATTCCATCTCCATTGTCTCAGTTTTGATTTTTACTAGAGCTGTGCTGAGAAGAACGTACGAATTGGATAGTTGACCGTTTGCTGCCGCCAGTGACGATGCTTCTGGAGAGCTGGTTGGTTCTTCACTGATGTTGGGTTTAATTATTTCAGGTGGAGTAGTCACGGCTGATGATGTCGTCTGCGATGTCCTTCCACTAGGTGATTCTTGTTTTGTTGATTGAGTGTTGTTCTCCAGATGAAGTAGCGAGTTGTGCTTTTTCTTGCACGTTAAGCACAGTCCTGATTTGCAAGTTTTTGCTGTGTGTCCTGATTTTAGGCAATTGACGCAAAGGTTCTGGTTCCGAACGAAACTCAGGCGGTTGGGTGTTGATAGTTGTTGAAACTTCTGACACCGATACAGTGGGTGAGAGCCGCTTTTGCAAAGTGGGCACGCGATCTCTGTTTGCTTTGCTGATGTAGCAGAAACGTATACCTTTGATGATTTTTCCTTCTGGGTTATAGCTTCCAAGGACTGGAAGCGGTTTTCCAGAAAGTTTAAAAGGTCTTTGATTTTTTGTAAATCTTTTGGATTACTGATGGTTCTCTCATACAGGACAAGAGTGCCACGATCCAATTTTTTGACCAGTATGTGAAACAACATGGGGTCCCACGATGTTGTGTCGATCCCGATGTTGTTAAGTGCATGTAGACATTCTTGTGTCGTATCATGCAAAGTCTTGATGGCAGCAGCTGACGGGCCAGCATTCGGTTGATCTAAAAGCTGTTGAATTAGCGTGGTTACAAGAACCCGTTGATTATTGTATCGGTCTTGCAATAGATTCCAGGCGGTTCTGTAGTTTTCGGCAGTAGCTGAGAGATGGCTTATTAACCTTTCAGCTTCGCCCCCCAAGTTTGATTTCAGGTACCACATCTTTTGTGCCGCAGGAATATGTTGGTTGTCTACTAGTTGTGTAAACAAGTCGTAAAAGGCCCTCCATTTTAAATAATCCCCATTAAATTTTGGGATTGTGACTTTTGGCAGTGGCAAAACATTGTGTTGCATAGGTCCCAAACCTTGCTCCGGAGTGCGTGAAGATAGCTTGAAATTTTCAATGACCATTTTCTCCAGATCTTCATAGGAATCCATGTCATATCCTTCCTTCAGTGGATCAGTGCTGGATTCCCAAATTAAAAAATGTAGTTCTTGTATTTCGTCCCACAGTTTTTCTTTTAGCTTCATGTTAGTTGCTGTGGGGTCCGTGGCGAGTAGCCGTTTGAGGGACGTCATCATGACATTTTGCCTTCTCATTGTAGAATTTGTTGAGGTGAGAGTAACAGGTTTTTTAATAGGAACTGTGGGCTCCCTATTGGTGTTTTGTTGAAAGGGATCAAGTGTTGGCGTTCTCAATGTTGCATCCATGGCTGATTCAAATACTTCCCGGTATTTGATGACGAGTTCCTCAATTTTTTGGTAGTAATTTTCGGTAAAATATTTATGGTCTAACTGGGGCTTCTCCAGACATCGTATTTTGTTATCAGTGAGCTCGAATTCGGTCCAAGCAGCGTCTAGCCTTTTAATCCTTTCTTCAAAATAGTGGACTGTCTTTCTGGACGCTGAATCCTTTTTAAAATTCCGAATAATGGATTCTATAAGCTCTCCTGCTGCTCGCTGGGAAGTTGTTAGTTGTTCCATTGGGGTGATCTCGCCTGTAGCCATTATGTTGCTTGCCCGTGATAATTGCGCCCTTTGAGGAATTTGCTTCTAGTGAAGCAGCTGATTATTAATCACGTCTTCTGGAGATGTCCTATGGCTTGTTTCCTTGACAGGAGCACGTCTTCTTGAGCTGTCCTGCGGATTTTTTTTTCTTGACAGGAGCACGTGGTGTTGTATCCTATTGACTTTCAGGACCCTTACCACTGGTGGGGGGAATCTTGAATTTCAAAGGGATCACGTCGGGGTCACCAGATGTTTAATTCAATAAATGAATTGGGTTAAACTGATTTGTTTAACCTTTGAATTGGGTTTTATTTACAAGGCTATGAGCCAAGTAACGTTAATAATATTGTCTAGGCAGTATCACCAAGACAATTGTACAGAGTAACACAAGCACTTGAAACTTGGTTACAGCGGAGTTATAGTAGAGAAACAACTTGTCAAATAAATTGATTTATTATTTCTGATTTTATTAAAATAAAATTGATTCTTATATACTAATTAATTACTAAATACAAATAACAACAAAGCTTATAAAATTGTAAATTAAAGAAATTCCAGAAAAAATGTGAAACCGCCGACGATGCAAAAATAAAATAAACTCAAACAGTAGTTCAAGGTTACTAAATGAAAATATTTAAATGAAATTGGAGTTCCTCAAACTTGGTAAAAAGTAAAAACACAGGCAAATTGCAATTAAACTAGAAGTTCAAGGCACGAGTTAAATTAAAATTGAAACTTTGCAAAAAAAAAAAAAACAAAAAAAAAATATGAGAATATTAATTTAAGATTGTTCACATAATTTCGGACAGGCACATGTACGTAAGTAAGTTTGTAGATTGGTACAAACGTACTTACAAACGTGTGAAAGAAATTCAAGTTAAATAAAAATAAAAACATTACAAAAAATAAAAGAAAAAACATGAAACTGACAATTTAAGGTTGTTCACATAATTTCGTGCAGGCACATGTACGCAAGTATGTTTGTAGACTTGTACAAACATAGTTACGAATATGTGAAAGAAATTCTTTGTGAAGGTTTGAACACTCATTACAAATTTTTTTGTGTTTAGGATAACATTGATTAATAAATTTGTATAAAATTTCTTCTTATTTTTGAATCAAGCTCCAGGTCAGGTTATGCAAAATATATTTATTAAAACTTTATCCAATATTTCGCTGCCACAATGGACAGCTTCTTCAGGGATCTTTGGTTTATAAATTTCAAACAAATTTTAAAAAACAAAATTTAAATTAAATAACAATAATTGTCAACATGAAAAAATAATACACAGGAAACAAAATTATTCTATTACATTTTTGAAACTTATTCAATTTCCTATCTTATTCTTATAAATTAAATGTCTGTAATTTTGAGCTACATTGTCTGTATCGGTTTTAAAATTAATTCTTCGTTCTATTGGTGTGTTGATTAAATGCAGATAAGGGTAATATAACAGTTGCGATGAATAAACAGGACTATAGTTCAAGAATGAATGATATTCTTAATGATGACTCCACATATAGAATACTGACTAAAGACCCAACGGTTAAACTACAACAGACTAATAATGATATAGTAGATAAACTTTTCAAATTGGAGATAATAACACATTTGGAGAGAAAGCATCTTAAAACAACAACTTCTATGGCACCCAAATTATATGGAGTTCCAAAAGTCCATAAGGAAACATTTCCTTTAAGGCCAATTTGTTCGAGCATCAATGCTCCATCTCATGAACTTAGCAGGTATATAACAAGAATTCTTAGAAAGATAACAGAAAATTCAGTATATAATGTTAAGAACTCATTACAATTTAAAGAAAGGATTAAAAACGTTAAGATAGAAAAGGAGGAGAAGATAATTTCGTTAGATGTAATCTCATTATTCCCTAGTATTCCTATAGATGTAGCCTTAGGTATTATAGAAAGAAAATGGAATATAATTAGGGAACATACGACTATTGAGAAAGAATTATTTTTAAGAATTCTAAAATTTTGCATAGATGATAGTAGATATTTTCAATATAGTAACAAAATATATTCTCAACAAAAAGGATTACCTATGGGTTCTCCAGCTTCTCCAGTTGTAGCAGATATAGTTATGGAGGAGCTTCTTGATACTTGTATTAGAGGATTAACTATTAAACCAAAAATTATAACAAAATATGTAGATGACCTATTTTGTATTATTTCAGAATGTGAAATAGAAAACATGTTAAACATATTTAACTCCTTTCACCAGGATATTAAATTTACAATTGAAAAGGAATGTGATCTAAAACTTCCATATTTAGACACATTAATTATAAGAAAGGGGAATAAGTTATTAGTAGATTGGTACCAGAAACCAATTTCTTCGGGAAGAATTGTTAATTATTATTCCAAACATCCGAGAAGAAT
This sequence comes from Pollenia griseotomentosa, assembly GCA_963931875.1. NCBI lineage: Eukaryota > Metazoa > Arthropoda > Insecta > Diptera > Polleniidae > Pollenia > Pollenia griseotomentosa. The sequence goes on from OZ007564.1 coordinate 132,779,955, forward strand.
TATTATGAATACTGCCAAAAATCTCATAGATAAAGTTTTAAATATTAGCGATATAGTTTTTCATAGAAAAAACAAAATAAAAATTAAAAATATTTTAGAGGATAATAATTTCCCAGGAGAATTGATCTGTAAATTAATTGGACAGTACAAAGGACATAGGGAAGGTGGTAGGAGTACGGTTACTGAACCTAAGATTTATAAGTCTTTAACTTATGTACCGGTAATTTCTGAACGACTTGAAAACTCTAATATTTATGACATCAATAATTATAGGATGGCTCATAAGACATATAATACATTAGATAGATTATTTAGTAAAATGAAAGATAGAACAGAGAAATTAGATAGATTTAATATTATTTATAAAATTCCTTGCAAGGGTAAGGATAATGAAATATGTAGTAAGGTATATATAGGTACTACGAAAAACAAATTAAAAACTAGACTAGCTGGACATAGATCTGATCAAAAATACAAAAATACATCTTCTCAAAAAACTGCATTGTCTACACATTGTGCCAATTTTAATCATACACCAGATTTTGAAAATACAACAGTTTTAAATACAGAAACAAACTACAAACGACGCTTTATGCTAGAAATGCTACAAATAATCAACACACCAATAGAACGAAGAATTAATTTTAAAACCGATACAGACAATGTAGCTCAAAATTACAGACATTTAATTTATAAGAATAAGATAGGAAATTGAATAAGTTTCAAAAATGTAATAGAATAATTTTGTTTCCTGTGTATTATTTTTTCATGTTGACAATTATTGTTATTTAATTTAAATTTTGTTTTTTAAAATTTGTTTGAAATTTATAAACCAAAGATCCCTGAAGAAGCTGTCCATTGTGGCAGCGAAATATTGGATAAAGTTTTAATAAATATATTTTGCATAACCTGACCTTGAGCTTGATTCAAAAATAAGAAGAAATAAAATTAAAAGGTCGAAGAATATAGACTAAATAATTTGTATAAAATGTTAAAAAGTTTATTTTCATGAAAAGTTAAATAACTCAGTCAATTACGTATCTATTTTTAAACCCAAATACGAGCGCCAATGACCATCCTACAGAGCAGTTACCTAATAGGTATTACTGCAGAATTCAACCTGTTCGTCTTCTTAATTAAGGGACCTTAGTTTTATCTTAGATAGTTCATTTTAATAGACAAACACTGGTTTCTCGAGGTATCTGCCTCTAATGTCATGCATTTTAGGACATTTACGCTGAAAATAAAGCACAGTTTCATCTTCTTCATTGTCCTGAAAACCTCTGCAGTAGTCATAAAATTCCAGAAACATTCGCAGATTCTAGACCCATTCGCTGATTCCAAACCCATTCATAGAAACGGTCCAGTGGCCAGCTATCACCGAGATCTGTTCTCTGTTTAACCTCAGCAGAGAACAAGTGTTTCGTTCATTACAGCTTGTTAATAAAGCCCTGGCAGGTAAATAAAAAAGTTCAGCTCAACTTTGCGCAAGTCTATAAGACTGAATGAATTACTTACAGTGAGCCATTGGAAAGCCAACAAATTGTTCTATAAGTCTGTCATCCAGACAACCACCTCGTTTGGCAAGCTCATCTGCTATTTGTTACCCCAACAGTCTGCGTGCCCTGATATCCACTTTATCGTTACTGTCGAATGCTTCTTAATCCAATTTAAAGATATCTAACATTCTGCATTTAATCAACCTAATGTAGAGATGCACACTATGACAGCCTTGCTATCAGTAGATATACATTTACGTTTGCTTCATTTTTAGAATTTTTGACAGATAGAAAATGCTTGACGCGCTTATTTAGGTTGGTCTGTCATCTTGTTTGCTGGGAGAAAATCGCTGCACTTCATTGCTTTTTCTTTTCTTCTTCTCTTTGTTCTTGTCTTCTCTCTTTTACATTTGTGTGTGTACATGCTTGATTGCATATTTTAGGCATCATTTCTGCACTTTTAATATTCATTCAATAAATATATACTGTGTACTTGCAGTACGTGCATTTTAATTTTTAGTTGAAGTTGTTTTTTTTTCTTTATTTCTTCTTCATTTTCTTATTTTATTGACTTGTGTATTCAAGTCAAACGTGGTCCTTAATATACTTAGAGTTTAGTCAAACAAAAATGATTTAGAAAATATTAAACCAAATAAGAAACTTGTTTTAAATTGAATAAAATTTGTGTATAACAAAATATTTAAGTGTTAATTAAATGTTTATCAAAGGACTTTAGAAAAAATTAATTTAATAAAGAAAGAAATACCGACTCAGATAGTTTAATGAATATTATACTAAATTTTAATTAAGTCTTATAATTCTGCACCTTAAGGGCTAAAATATCAGAGCAAGTTAAACTCTCTTTTTGGTTTAAAACTTTTATCTTACCCTTATCAACAACTTATACGGCGTTAAGGGTTCTAATTAAGATTCCCATTTTTGTTAAAAGTGTAAAAGGTACTTAATAAAGTTATGTTATTATTCCTGAGTGAGTGTTTTAAAAAGAAGAACTTAAAAAAAGAATCTAAAACCGTTGACAACACATACAATTTTTGATTTTTTAAAGACAATTTACAAGCAAATATGTCTTCCTCAAAAATAAGTAAATATGAAAGACAATATAATAAAGTTTGGGAAAAGTAATGCTGGGCTATTGGTAAGTACTTATGGTGAGTCGAAGTATTAAATAAATGACAGATATATGTAGTTTAATTGTTAATTTCAGGGACATAACAGTTATAACCAATATTTGAAAAAATCCTGAAATAATAATTAATCACGAATTTTTAAAACCTGCTCTCTGAATAATTGTTACAAATAACCAATATTTTTTTGGTCTTTGATAACCGTTATAGTTTGTTTTTGTTTTTTTTGGGCTTTCATAACCATTACAAAAGATTTTAATTTTTTTTGGTCTTCAGTAACCATTACAAAAGACTTTTATTTTTTTTGGTCTTCTATAACCATTATTAAAGATTTTAATTTTTTTGGTCTTCCGTAACCATTACAAAAGATTTTTATTTTTTTCGGTCTTCTATAACCACGCTACAGTTCGCAAATCTTAAGATATTTTTATAAAATTTCGCACACTGACTCATACATACTCATACATATGTATTTCAATCTGAATTCCTCGTTTAATTTTAATAAAGATGTTTTTTGACAATGTTTGTGTAGCTATATTATTTCAGCTTTTATTAAGTTTTTTCCTTCTCCTGTAAAAAGTGTTTTTGATGAGTTGGGGCCTTTTTATATTAAGGTAACGATATGTAGATATATCTCTAAATGTTCCACTTTTTCATTTTCAAAGCTATAGTTTCATACAGTTTGTTACGTTTCAATTGGTTAATTTGGTTACTTATAATGACTATGTAAGAAAAAAAACAATAATAATAATAATAATAATAATAAGTAAGAAAGTTATAGTCGGTCAAGACCGACCACATAATATTATACACCTATTTGGGTCCGAAATTTGTATGGTTCCGAAGTCGACTTGGGTTCAAAATAGTCGAACAAGCCTACTTAATGGTATTTTCGGTTAGGTAGAGGTGGCAGCCGACTTTATTCGCCAGCTCACATAGACACTGAATGTCCGTTGCGATACCACTGCGCTTCTACTCATGCGTAATTAGGTGTGTTGCATATTCTTAGAATACATGACGAGACCTACAGTTCAATGCTGAATCCAAACGGCAAGATTTGAAGTGCTTTAGAACAGAAATTACTTTCATTAGTTCGCTTAAGCCAACCGATAGTTGAGGATGTTAAGAAATAATTATTTCTTTTTGAAAAAGGTTTTTTTTTGGTCGCTCGAGCCAGGAATCGAATCCGGGTCCTATAGGTTTCAGAGTCCACATCTTAGCTACTACACCAGCAGCACTGACTACTCAATGGTATATAAATACAGTTTTAGTGCTTAATTTCTTGTATTTAAAAAAAAAATCGGGAAAATATGCCTAAAACTGGAGCGATTTTATTTAAACTCAGCACCATGATTGTGTGTCATAATTGGTTTCTATTTACCAAATATGAGAAAGATATCAAAAAATTTGCGGATCCTTACCAAAATCATAGAAAAAGTTCGTCCTTGTGCAAATATAAGTCAGCGTGCGAAATTTTATAAAAATATCTTAAGATTTGCGAACTGTAGCGCGGTTATAGAAGACAGAAAAAATAAAAATCTTTTATAATGGTTATAGAAGACCAATAAGAATAAAAATCTTTCATTATGGTTACCAAAGACCAAAAAAATTAATAATCTTTCATAACGGTTATCAAAGACCAAAAAAAATAATTATCTTTCATAACGGTTATTAAAGACCAAAAAAAATAATAATCTTTCATAATGTTTATGGCAGAACTATAATTTTCTGGGTAATTTATAATTATTATTACAGGACCAATTTTTTTTCAGTTATTTTTTCCATAACCTATTGGATATTTAAAAAATAATAACAGTTATTTCGGGTCCCTGGTTAATTTTAAGGATGGCTAAAACCGATTGAACAAGTTCTTATAAATTGGCATATTGGTCTGCTTGTAATTCCCTACTGGAATCGCATAAAAAGGATGAAAAAATATCCCAAAACCAGTCCCTACAAACAAAATAAAATTATTTTTTTTATTAAAACTTTTTATTTGGGGATTTTTGTGGATTTCTTATTAAAATTTTTCTTACTGTTTTTAAAAAAAATTAAAGTTTGGTCAGAAAAAAACAACAGAAAAAAAATATTAACTTTTTAAGGTTTTGTTTTTTAATCTAGGGATTTTTTTTAATTTTTTGGGGACAAGGAAAAAAAATTACCTGGCAGCCCTGCTTTAGCATATAAATTAAATGATTCCCAAAATTTTTTCTAAAATCATAAATTGGGCTTTGAGGCTGTCCCTACCGAATTTTCACTACGTAGCCGCCTAGACTGAAGGCTAGATTCGCCCTTGACCTTCCTAACCACCTGTGGCGGTCTCGGGTATAAAAAGATTAAATTTTGGTCTATTTAAAAAATGTATTACATAGTTTGCCTTATTATAATTGTCGTTGTCGTAAACGACTCTAATAGATTAATGTAACTCACAACATGTGTTCTTTAATCTACTACAAAAGAAGACTTATATAGGCCATGTTTTTAAGATATAGACTAAGTTTAAACTTAGTTTAACGTAGTCTGAGACTCGCATTTTGTCTAAGAAATTTGCTTTTTTTTATTATATTAAAGACCAACATTTTAAGCAAAAAAAAATGGTAATGGCGGCACAAATCTGTTTTTAGATTAACTAAACCTTGTTTAACTGAGATCTCAAAAACCCAGCCCTAGTCGTCATAAGGCTGATTATTATAGTTTTTTTTTTTTTTTTGCTTAAGTGTTTTATTTACTTACAAATTTTGAATATATAAAATTTTAATTAATTTTTTGTTATTTATACAGACCTGTAAAGAGAAAAAAAGAAATAAATTAATCAATTCCAACATTTAATTTAGTAAACAAAGTAAAATTTACAATAAAAAAAACAAAAAATAAACAATAAGTTTTAGTGAGATGGAGATGGAGATAAGATCAATAAATATTAAGCCAAACTGAGTTTAGCCAAAAATATGCTTCTTTGCAATAAAACGTTATCTTTAAGAAACTATTAAATTTAATCTAAAAGACACAAAAAGTCTTTAAGAGAAAAATTTCAACTTTAAAAAAACTCCCTTATCGCTCTATTGAATTCCACTTAAAGTTTAAACTCATTTTTTACCTTTCCCCTTTTTGCCAATTAGAAAATACCAACAAAGTTTCAATGGAAAATACTGACATATTTCCTTTTCTGTTTTTTGCACACAACATCAAAAATTTGTTCATAAATGTCATGGTTGGCGGAACAAAGGAAAAGAAGAACTACGAGTATAAACAATTTTTATTTAGAATTGTTTCTTTTTTTCAGAAAACCATTTCTCTTTAGTCTAGAGTAAAAAAAAAAAAAACAATATACAGAGCAAAACTGCTTTTTTGTTATCTAAGCCATTTTTGCATTTGAGTGGTGAATGTAAATTAATACTAAATATTTTTCTGAAATTTAATTTAGTTAAAAACGTTTGTAGTTTTGGTTATGAAAAATCTAATAATTTTAAAAATGAGAGTTGTATTAGTAACAAAATGTTTTGCACAATCGAGGTGTTAACACCGCTGCACAATAGCTTAAGTGCATACATTTTGTGGTCAAAAGTCGATTTTTTAATTTTTATTTTAGAAAATGTATGGCAGTTATTTTGATAGCAGGCAAAATTACAAATAAAAAAAATGTGTAAATTACCCAGCCCTGACAGATAAACAAGCAGCTGATCTTGATTGTTTTTAATGCAATGATTTTACGCTTCACATATCGGGTTTTCACGATGGTCATTGTGCAAACTTGTTTTTCGTTAAAAAACAGAGCAATTGTATTGATACTGAAGACAAACATTATATTTTAATGTTCTATAATGTTACTTTTTTTTACATTGATAAAGAAATGAACAAACAAAAAATTTTATCAACGACCACAGCACGAATAGCTTGTGTGTGTAAAATTATTTTGCTAGCTTTTTGTTTTTTTTTTTCGTAAGTGTATTTTGTGAAAAATGTTTGGTTTTTTACCAGCCGAAGGGGCGCAAGGCTTAACAGAAACGAACGAACACTAATAAAATGAACTGAACACAATGAAGTTTGTGTTAAAAAAAAACCGAATGGAATTAAATGTTCTCATCTTTTTGTTGAGTTGGATAAAAACAGTATTATTTTTGTGTTCGAAAAATGACAAACAGGGAAACGTTATTTTTTTTTAATGATTTACTACACAAACACAATTAGCGTTTGTGTTTTCCACAAATCTACCGAACCGAACACTAAGCAGCGATTTTATTTTCGAACACTGCTTTATATTATTTAAATTTAATTTTCTTTTTTATAATAAAGATTAGTTCACAATAGGCAGCAACATTTTCACTGGTGTTCATAATAGAGCAACAATTTTTTTTCGCGACCGCACACTTTTTAAATAAAGAAACTGTTTGCAAATTTTGCCCAGAACAATATTACGTATTTATTATTATTTGTTCGAACATTTTGTTAAAATTTTCACTCAAAAATAAATAAAATTATTATAAACGTCATAAACAATTTCATACAAATTGTTGCTGAAGAAAAAGTTGACTCAACTTTTTACAAAAAACTTTAGTTACATTTTTGTTTGAAAAAAGAAAGAAAAATATATGAAATACTTTGGGAAATAAAAAGATAGAAGTAAAAACGAAATGGTTGATCTGATTGTGAACGAAGCTTAAAGCTCACGAAAAATTTAAATTTTATAAGTTTCCTTGACAACTTATATGACTTTTAATGTGTCAAATATTATTGTTTACATTCGTTTGCAACTGGGCAAATATGAACTACTAACTAAAGGCTGGTTCACCCACAAGTTTCTGAAACATTTTTGGTTCGGAGAAATTTATTGTTTACTGAGAGTTTTCTACACCATGGTTCACCCATTTCAGAAACTTGGTTCGTAAAAACAGTGCTGCCATATATAATTGAAAATGACGTAAATACATATGTGCATAAATTTAAGAAAACTAATTATATTTGTGTCAAAATAAAGAAATAAAAAATTAATATTTATAACAAAAAAAAAAAAACAGCATTTGTGGTGAATTATTTGGTAAGAATAAAAACATCTTTTTCTGCGATGTATATATTTTTTTGTTTGATATGATTGTTCTTATAAGAGCTGTTGCTCAAATCATACAAACATTCCCTTCCTGGCTGTTTTATTTCATAAATCAAATTTAAGACAACATCTTCTGACAACTCCATCTTAAATTTGTATCTAAAGGACAAAGAAAATTTAGAAATTATAAACTAAATTGCTTTAATATTACAGCTTACTTAATATAATATTTTTCAGTTTTAAATTGTTTTTCCAAGTTTTTTATTTTTGCCGCCAAAACCTCTTTTTCTTTACATGTTTATTTCTTTTTTGCTTTTTGTTTACATTTTTTAGTTTACCATACTGAATTTTTAATACAAATTCCAAACAATATGGCATGTATCTTGTACAAATTTCACATGGTGTGGCAACCTTTTCTAAAATGGATCGGACCAAATTTAAAATTAATTTAATTCACACTGAGAGTCGTTCGCACAAAATAATTTTTCTCGCTCTCTGAGAGAAACGTCAAACTACATATAAAAAAAATTTTGTGCGAACCAAAAATGTTTCAGAAACTTGTGGGTGAACCAGCCTTAAATTGCAAACACGTACATTTTGTTGTTGTGTTGTAAAAATGTGTCTATTTTTTAACACATTTGCATCGTTTGCACACTTTGCACTAGCCATAGTAAAAAAACCTTAATATTTTAAAAAAGTAAAATTTAAAAAAGCTTAAAAATCATTGGTCTCAGAATTTTTCTAAACAGTAGAAAATTAAAGTAACGCTATACAGTAGAATCCCCATAATTTGTACCTCGATTAATCGAAAATCTCAATAATTCCTTACAAACTTGAACAAATCGAGCTTAATCGCAATTTGTAATTCCATACATTTCCCCCAAGCTATAGTTTTATGTTTGCAAATATTTATTACATCATTTTTTTTTAAATTACCCCACTGTGCACTAAAGTAACCTACTTGCTTGTATTTATATAGACTACTTTGGAAACTAGGAAAACATGTCCTTTTCTCATGTTGCTTATATGCAGTTGTTTTATTTTGTCCTTGTAATACCAGCTCTTCTTTTTAGTGTCACTCATCACAAACATTTGTTTGCTTGGTTTCCCATTATTATTATTTTCATTATGGTTGTTGGTATTGTCCTCATATTTGTAAATTCCTTGTTATGATGGCAGCTGTTAATGTAGCTAATGTTATTGTTGTTGCTTTTGTTTTTGTTGCTATTGTTAATGAATCTGAAGTGGAAAGGCAAACAAAAGTAGTAAATTGCAAGTGGACACAATTACTTGTGTATACACTCATTCACATGCAAAAAATAATTTTGCAACTCTGTTACTGCAAAGACCACCTTTACATTGAACATGAAAAAGCCATTGTTAAAAGAAATTATGTATACAAATTAATTAGGATGGTCATAAAGGAAAGAAGAATCGTTAAAATTATGCATTTATTTATTAAAGACTATATCATTGTATGACAAGAAATTAAACCAGTACTTAATCAGAGATACGAATCGAATCGATTTTTCCAAAAAGTGAAATAATAAAAATTACGAGTTAATACCCTCTGTATGATCAAGTGCGGTATGTGTTTAAAACGAAAAAGAAAAACACAGCAAACAAAAACAATACATACACAGACTTTTCGTGCTGTGGTCGTTCAAATTGTCAAGCGACAACAACAATACAAATGTTTGCTCATTTATTCATCAACGTAAAAAAACAAACACTAATAAAGATCATTAAAATATAATGCATGTTTACAGATTAAATACAATTGTTCTGTTTTTTTAAACGACAGACAGAACACTACATTAAGTTTATTACTTCCGTGAAAATAGCTATGAACGGTATGAAGGGTTGTGTACTAACGCACAAACACTAAAAAAGTAAATATCTTTTCTGGGTATGTGTGTACCATACGCTAAATAATGTTAGGCGTGGTACAAACGAACCGAGTTAAAGTTTTTCGGTTTTTGAACATTAACCATTTGCAATCGTTTTAAACCCTAACTTTTGACCTTTTATCTGGTGGAGTACCATCTAAAACTTGGCTTAAAATTGGTGGAGTACCATGTTAAACTCAGATTGTTTACTGTTGCAGACCACAATATTCAAGATTAGATTCTAGAAGTTTACGGTTTTCTGGACCAAAGGTTTAGGTGGAACTATGACTTTGGAGGAGGCTCCTTATTTGAGTAGTACCCTGAAAAAGTTAAAGTTAGCCATAAAGTTTATTTTAAGAATTGAAAAAAAAGATAAGAAAAAAAATATTTCACCATATTTTGAGAGTATTCTTCAAACTTTTACCCAAATTAAACAGAATAAAATAAGAATTATACACATGTAATGATGCGGCCGAATTTAATTGGTAAACATATCAACGAGAAATACATTTTTTTATTCTTAGTGGAGGGACTAACAATTAAGCATAACTTGGTAAGTGATTCCAACCAGTTGCTTAAAAGAAAGACTTATTTTTAGTCATATCTATCAAGAATCAAAACCAACCCACAAGAGCAATTTTTTCTTTTCTAAGGAGGATGATAAAAAGATTAAGGCCCTTAATTTGTAAAACGCAAACGCAACGCCAAAAATAATATTGAAAGCAAAAACAAAATCGAAAATATTTCATTATTTTGTTGTTGTTTGCTATAGAATTGTATATAATTTTTAAATTTTAAACGCTGCATATCTTGTGGCGTTGATAATTTTAAAACGCAATATGTATTTATGTAGACAGGCAACAACAAAATTTTGACAAATTTTTGTCATTGCGTCGCGTTTTACAAATTTAGGGCCTAAGTATATGACGTCGCAACGTTGCAGCATATTAGCGATATGTAGTGTATTTTTGGCGGGGTAAGGAACAAATGTCCAAACATTTTTTTATTTTTTAAATAACTTTTTAAATATCTGGAAATAAAATTCGCAATAAGCAATTTAATTTAGTTCGTCTTCGCCTTAGTAGAGATATTTATTAAAAAATTCTTTTTTACAATCAACTTATTTAAACCCGGATTATTGTGCTGCTAAAAAGTTAAAAGAAGTTTATTGTATTGAATACTTTGGATTATTCCTTTTTTATTTTGTCGTCTACTATTTGATTCTTTACATTTTCAATGAAATAAATATAGATTTGTATCTTTCTTTCTTCTTTCCTTTTTCTTCTTTAAACTTAAATAAGTTTCCGGTTGTTTTCTCAAGATACTTCCTACAGGATTTATTGGATTTGTTTGCTATCCAGACAATTTATATGATTTTTTTTTTTAAAGAATTTTTTTAATTTATTTTTATTTAACAAACAACTTCCGTTGGTAAACGGTAAGGAAATGATTTAAAAAAAAAATAATCATGAACAGTTATATAAAAAGTTCATCCTAGAAAAATATATAAAGAGTTCCTTAAAAAAAAGTCTCAAATCTCAAAAGGTAAAAATATTTCATTGTATATTACACAAATATAAGTACAAATTACACTACGTATCAAAAATCTACATGCGATAATATTAATAAATAAATTATTTAAAACAATTTTAACTTTCAAATCACCCTTGTGTGAAAAGCCATTGCTGAGGTACACTAACGAAACTTCTTGACTTTGTTAGTAATATCAATTAAGTACTGAAAACTCATTTTTTGATTGAAAAATATTTTTTAGTAACGAAATATTTCAGAACATACGTTAGTAACCCTCTTGTGTGGTCTTCCACACAAATGTAGTTTCTATTTCATTTGCACTAGAAACATGCCAAAGTCAATGGAGGAATGGAATAGAACCCACAACCCTTACACTTATAGAGTAGCTATCTACTGGGGTACCCAAAAGGTCAAATAAGTCAGTGGTACACAGAAGAAAAACTCAGACTAAATTTAAGTTTTTCCACTTTAAGTTTTTCCACGCAAGTCGTACTTAAAAATTTATCTACGAATAACACCAAAAAAATGCTTAAAACTAAACAAAATCGTGCCCAAACCGCGTAAATAACGTAAGCGACATCATTTTCGTTTTTTTTTTAAATAAATAACTTAATTGGCAGCACTTACATCATCTCCTAAAATGTCATGGTCACATAAGGTACCGTTACGATTTTATAGCACGAACAATTTTATCATAAGCGACAAATTTCATACAACATTTATATGAAATAAAATACAAAAAAAAACTCTCTCCTGTAAAATTAGATTTTTGGCGAAAATAACGTTTGCGGTTAGGGTTCGGAATGGTATTATGTACCATCGAAAACCATTGCATTCTACGTGTATACGCGCATATGCATGAGTTTGTTGTAGAAACAAGAACACTACAAGAAAAAAAAACATACATTATTTTCATGTTTAAAAAGTAAAATAAGACGCAAAAATTCTCGAATTCTATTTGTTAAAATGATTTAGTTTATGATAGCGAAAACCAAATCGGGCATGCTGCTGATGTCTTACAATTTTGAGATCTTCTGTAAACAAAGGAGAGAATACAACAAATTTGAAAAAAACCTATGTGTAAACGGTCAAGTAAATATCATATGGACATTTCCTGGGGTCACGAACGTACGTTCGTACGCTTTTGATGTACAAATAATATAGGAAACAAAACTGTTCCTAGCATTTTTTTTGCAATTCGTTGCATTTTGGTAGCCCTATGTTTAGTTATAAACATGTGGTCACGAACGTACGCAAAATAGAAGTCAACTTTGGCTGACAGTAGTTAAATGTAAAAATCTGCGTAATGGAACCGAACATTCCAAAGTGATTAATTTATTTTTAAAGTGTATTAATGTAGGCCTGCATCTAGTATTTACAAAATAAAATATCTCTCTTGATTTTTGTTTAATTGGCTTATGTACCGGTCGCGAACGTACGGGTCGCGAACGTACAATTTTTCCATATGTTCTTTTATTATTATCACCATGCATTTTCCCATAAATATCTTAAAATTTCCTTAACAAAAATCTTGATACTTCTTTTACAATTGATTGTAATGGAGAGATTATGAAGAAAGAGTGTAAACATAACATATTTTTTGCATTAAAAATAAGTATATAAAAATGTTTTTGGAAGTAGAAAATATAAGAAAATATAAAATTTTCCAGTTTCCAGCCCAATTTCCTCAAGTAAAATAGCTAAGATATACTATGAAACCATTATTTTATAAAAACATAGACTTTTTTTATAATAATAAACAATAAAAGACGATGATTATCAACATTTTGTATTTTCATCCTGGTAGACCATTCTGGGGAAATGCCCGTATACTCTTTCTCTCTAGTTATCTGGGGTAAGTGTTTAGGTTAGAAATAAAATCTCACTTTCGGATTATTTCAAGTACTTATGAAGAATTTAGAATTTCTTGAATCAAACACGGTTTGAGATTAACTTTTATTTCACTTTTACTTTAAAATCACGTTTTCTTGATTTAAGTACGGATGGATCGATTTTTGTTTTCAGTGAATGCCTACGAAATAGTATAGAATGCCTACGAAATAGTACGAAAAAATCGTGGACTATTATTGCACCCCGAAGCGAATCTAAAGGAAGCTATCGAAAAATTAATACTAGAGATTTAAAGAATGACTTACTTTCCATCAAGATGGTGGAAAAACAAATTTTAATTTTATTTTTTAAGATCACCCTTCAGCGGTCTTGGCTATAAATCACAACTCCCGCATGATTCTCTAAGAAGACTAACTAACAATACCGAGTCCTGCCTTGGTTCCCCCTAGACTTCTGATCAGCAGTGATCTTTTAGAAATATGCTAGTTTTTTCTCTCCGGATTAACGGGTATTGGCTAAATCTATATTTCCTGATACTGTTACACTGGGAGGTGAAAATTCCCAAAATGTACTTTAAAATACCACGGAAAATATTCTATTAGAGTAAAAAATAATATCTTGTAATTGCAACAAAATTTTTCTCTAGTTTTTTTTTTCTCTAATTTTCAATTACACAAATAGATTAACGAATTCGTTTGCTTCTTTTATCCTCGAGAAATGAAATTTACTAAGCAAACATACACTGTTAGTTGCTGCCATTTATCAATTACCAAATAAAAATCTCTTCCTTTTTTTCCATTTCCATCAGATGCTTTTTGTTTTTGTTAGTCTGATGCTTTTTGGCTCACAAGGATATTATTTAGTTAAAAGGCACTTAACAAATTCCAATTTCAATACTCCATGGTGGCCATTATCAATATTACTTTAGATGTCAACACAAAACATTCATCCATCATTGATGGAATATTTGTTTGTTTGATCAGAACAAATACATACATTCAATTCAATGACATAAGAGTGTGTATGTATGTGTGTGTGTGTGTGTGTGTGTGTGTGTTTGCGTGTGCTTGCACGTAAAATATTAAATATTATGATTTCTTTTTTTTTGTTATATAACTTTAAATGGGAATAAATTGCACAATCATATGAGAGATAAGCCATTTAGAGTTATGATAATGGTGATCCATATGTAAAGGGTGTCCCAGTAAGAATGTACTTTTTCATTTAAAAATAAAAACAGATATTTTTTCACAGTTATAACGCGTTGTTCTTTACTAAAGCGTTCTATTTTTAATAATCAGAATAAACATTTGTGACAGCTGCCAAACTTCAGGGTTCCCACTTGCACAAAAAATTACACTAAATTTTAAAAGTGCACTCTTACTGAGACACCCTTTTATAAGTTTGATTACTGTATTAGACAAAATCGAATTTAAGATGCCCTTTAGCGAGAATCGAAATGATTTTAATTAATTAAAATGTTTTCAGAAATAATTAAGAGATATGAAAAATTTGACAATTTTTTTTTTTTAAGTTTTCGGCAATCGTTTTCTTAAATAAATAAATATGATTAGTATTGTGGTTATTTTGTTGAACTATTTTATGGTTTTTAATCCAAATTTTTTTAATAATTTTAATTAGGCTTAAGTTCATTAAATTTAATTTTCATTAAATTATTTTTATGAAGAAAGGAATTTTACAACATGAAAATTAATTAAAATTGTTACTGATAATCTTTCACTTTTGACCGTGGCGGGGGCTCGAACCCGGGCCGGCAGGTTACCATGACATGTTTCGATCGCAACCACTCGATCTCCTCAGATGGATTTGCCGTTTTACACTCGCAGCCATCGACGACTGCTGACGTCAATAGTCAAACATCAATCCTTAAACCAAATTGTATTTTAACCTTTGGTAGATCGAAGTTTTGCTTTTTTGAATGATTATCCATTTTTAATTGATTTTACATGTTCTTCCTTACTTCCGTCTTTTCGTACTTTTGTCAAGAATTTTTCTTGAAGACCAAAGTACATTTTTTGTTTTTTCATTGACGTCAGCAGTCGTCGATGGCTGCGAGTGTAAAACGGCAAATCCATCTGAGGAGATCGAGTGGTTGCGATCGAAACATGTCATGGTAACCTGCCGGCCCGGGTTCGAGCCCCCGCCACGGTCAAAAGTGAAAGATTATCAGTAACAATTTTAATTAATTTTCATGTTGTAAAATTCCTTTCTTCATAAAAATAATTTAATGAAAATTAAATTTAATGAACTTAAGCCTAATTAAAATTATTAAATAAATATGAGTCAACCTTTTTGTCCATCCTTTCCCACTTTTCTCTGCAAAATTCAATCTTAGAAGTATAAAACTAACTCCAAAAGGAAAGCATACTCCTTTAACATATTTTTTTTAGATATCTCTCTCATCCATGCGCCTCGAATATTATTTTTGTCCGGGGAATAATTTTTTACTGAGAGTGTTCTGCAGAACGATAATTTCGGAAAAATTTTCCGGAAAAACAAAGCTACCATTTGGTTTACTGATTTATGATATATTTTCTAAAAGTGTGTTAAAGAAAATGGAAGAAAAAAGTAAAAACATTTTATATTTTATTATTAAATTATATTTATTTTTATTTATTTAATTATTCAGTAAATAAGAATATGTTGTAATAAAAATGCAAGACCACTATATAATGTGGCAGCTCAATACAACTTTTATGTACAAATTAACAAAAAGTGAGATCTCAGTTTATTTTGTTCTGAACAAAAATTAAACCAATTTAAGAAAAAGCTTGACGAATAAAATAATTTCTCTCTCTCTTGAAAATAAGACGTCAAGCTCTATATAAAGAAAAGTTTTCTCCGGACAAAAATATTGTTCGGAACGCATGGGTGAATCAAGGTTCGCTCTACGCGCAGAAAAAAAAATAAAATGTTTCGATGTGGTTGAAAAAACAAAAGAAAAATATTACAGTCTGTCTGATTATTAAAACATCCACTTTTTTCGCAATAATATTAAATCTGCTTTTTTCATGTCCATCACAATCATATTATAATAAGTTTCTGTTTAAAATTTATTTATATTAGTAATTTCCTAGTGGTCGAAAGTCGACCATAATTATTTATGCAAATATGAAGAAATAATTATTATCTTCCCCTCAAGCCCGTGAATGCTTAATTTAGCTTTGTAAGTTCAATAATTATAATTTAAAAAAAAAATCAGAAAGTACCAATTGGAAATCAAATTAGTACCAAAAAGTCTCCTCTTATAGTTTCTCAGTCTCTCTGTACTCTGCATGTTTAATTTTATGTTTCTACGTTCAGTTAAAATTTCAAAAGTACCAGTTAAAGAACAAAAATGTACTAAAAAAAGATCCCTCTTACATATTCTTATTTACTCAGTACCTTGAATGTTTAATTTTATGTTTCTAGGTCTAATACTAACGGAAATTCAAAAAGTACCAGTTATGGAACAAAAAAAGTACCAAAAGCTCCTCCTTGTTCACTTCTTATAAACTCAGAAACATGCATGTTTCATTTTATGTTTCTAGTCCCAATATGGACGAAAATTCAAAAAGTACCAGTTGAAGAACAAAAAAGTACTAATAGTTTTCATCTTATGCTAGGAACACAACTGGGACGGACGACGAATTTCGCCCTTTTTAGTTAATATTCGCTGAGTAAATTCGTCGTATGAAACACAATAACGACGAATAACTAACAGCTTTACTAATTAAGAAAGTTATTTGCTGTTTGTGCAAAGAGAGAGAAATAGTGTAACCATATAAAAAAAAATTTAATTAAAAACACAAACATTAACAAAAATACAATTAAAAACTATTCTTATAGTTGTTTACTTTGTATATTTATTTTAGAGTCTAAACACAATGTTTGCGGTGCGGTGCGATTTCTCGTTGCGGGAGAGAAAAATAAACATAATACAACGGAAGACGGCGACGGAAATAGTTGTCATTTTTTGTTTAAATTTTTATTAATTTATTTGTGCATACATTTTTATCATGTTGTTTGTTTTCAATAATGTTGTGAACACAGCCAATTATTCAAAAACTATGGCAACATCAGAAAGAGAACTAGTATCAAAAATTGAGAGACAAGGCGAATTAAATTCGCCTTGTTGGGAGAGAAAGAAAGTCCGCAAAGAAAATAAAATAGATTTTAATTTTATGCCGTTCCGCACTGCGGTTTTTTACTTCAAAATCGTATGAAAAATCGCACCGCAATAAATTATCGTTACATTGTGTTTGGACTCTTAAATGCGATAAAATAATAAAAAACAATTATTAAAGTAAAAAAGTAACTTAATATACTAAAATACTTGAAAACTAAAATCAAACATGGTCACCTGGTACTGATTTGTTCGTCGTTCGCCGGCGTATGAAATAGAAATAAATCTATTGCAAAGTCGCCGCGTATAACGAATTTCGGCCGACGCCATGATTGTGTGTTTTTTCATATACACATATGTATTTTATTTTTTTCGACGAATATTCGCGGCCAAAAATTCGTCGTTCGTCCCAGTTGTGTTCCTAGCATAATATGTTCTCATTCACTAATTACCCTGCACCTTTGATTGTATATTTCTAAGTTAAATATTTTAGAAAATTCTAAAACTAACACAGAAGTAAAAAAAAGAAATTTCATATCCCGTATTTCACCATTTTGATACTTTTTTCCTCCGTATTGAAGTATCAATAATTTCAGTATTGTAATGGGAGCCCCAAATTTAGTTCGTACATTTATGGCAACGAATAGAGAAAAATGTTGGTTTAATCTTTACTTCTGTGTTGGTTGGTTTAAAAGATAGATGGGTTGACAAAGAAGTCCCAAAATACAGGTTTTACCCGTTTACTCCTCAAGAGGTCTAAATTTTGAAATAGTACCAAACACATGCCCGCTTATCTTTCTAATGAACAAAGATAAGTATTAAAGATTTTTGTTGTATCTCTTTTAATTTTGGAGATATGAGGTTACCGAATTTACCCGTTTTTAACGTTTTTTACCCCCTCAGATTTTAATAAGTAAGTAAATACTAGGGTATTCATTCGGTTAACCGTTAATCGGTTAACCGATTAATTACTACCCCATTAACTGATCGGTTAATTTAAAATTGGCTTTTTTCGATTAACGATTAAACCGGTTAATTTCAGTCGATTAACCGAAGTAACAAAATTTTAAATTTTTTGTAGTATTATCACATATTTTTTGTGTTTTTAATTGTTTGTTTTGTCTTATATACAAAAGGTATGTGTTTAGAAAAATATTTTTTCCTTCTAGCAATACATTCTTTAAATACAGTACAAAGTCAGGAAATACAGGAAAAGAACTGAGAAATTAGATAATCTGTATTATGGATTGCTTTCGAGATTTCCAACATCAGCGATAAGTGAAAGAATTGTTTCCAAGTCGAGTTTTATCGAAACTAAAGAAAAGAATCTCTTAAATCCTAAACATTTAAGCCAAATTATTTTAATAAAAGATTATTTTATAAGATTTCCTTAAACTTTTGAAAAATTTATTAATAAAATGATCTTACAGTTTATTTCTTATTAAATACATAACATATATATATAATAAAATATGAGGAGGTCCATAACAAAACGCAATAATTACACCATAACATTTTTTTGGATAAACGACAAAATGTAATTTAAGTAAGTAGCACTTAATTTTTTTTAAAAACAATTATTGAGGTATTATTATTGTCTACAAAAAAAATTATTATTAATCACAAATTTATTATTTTATCTGACAGTTTGTTTTAAAGTTATTTAGATAGCAAATTTGGAATTATTGCGTTTTGGTCCGAATAATAATATTTATTCATGTAATTATTGGGTTTTGTTATGGACCTCCTCCATTAACTTAACAAAAGCGAAAGGTATTAACTAAACAAAAATTCCTTACGTTTTACAGTTATCTAAGAGTTGCCACCAGAGCATAATTTATTTATAAAGTTGACTTTTTTAAAATTTCTTGTAGCGATTTATTGCAAAGATGTGTAATTATTGCATTTTGCTCTGAACCATTATATTTGATATTGAATTGCAGTGTAGTTATTGAGTTTTGGAATACCTTATAATAAAGGAAATATAGATTTCAATGTGTAGAATAGGATTCAATCAAAAAATCAAAAAACTTAAAAAATGTAATTATTGCGTTTTGTTATGGACCTCCTCATATGTATTACATATTTATGAATAACTTTTTTGCTCTTTTAAGTTCAAGAATTGTTTTGTTTGTTTTGTTATAGTTTTTTTACTAATCAATTCCAAATAATAAATAATTTTTGCATTTTTATTAATTGAAATTACTTAATTTATAACAAAACTTTATTAATCGGTTAACCGATCAATAATAAAATTAACTGATTATAAACCGATTAAACCAAAACCTCGGTTAATTAATCGAGCAATTAACCGATTAAAGCAAAACCCCGATTAAATGAATACCCTAGTAAATACCTTTCATATGTTGTATTTTTTTGTTCAAATCGGTTGCCAAACAGAGGAGGAAAGTGTTATTAACGGGTTTGCCTTTGCCCATTTATATAAAGATAAACATTTTCTATTTAAATAGTTTCGCTATTAGTGACCATATGGACACATATTTTTTCTCTGTGTGTTTTCAACTATGTATGTTATATTCATGTATTTAGTTACATAAACAGAATTATTTCTATATGTACTTATGTAGACATGTGTAAGTAAATTGAATTAAAACCGACATAATTTTATTCAAATATGAAATTGTTTATAATTCATTATTTATAGTTTGTACGTATAAATAATATTTCACACGCACACCCACTAGTACACAAACACCAGCAACGTTTGCTGGGACAAGGACATCAATTGTTTCATAATTTTTTTGTTAACAAACTCACGTGCTCAGTTTTTACTTTGTTGTTAAAATAGTATTTAATTAAACTCTACAAATGTTTTATTTACTAAAACTTAATTAAAAAGAAATTGTTATTTGTGTTACATAAACACACAAAAAAAAGAAGAAAATATTATGTGAGTTTCTAAATTTACATTCAATTTGATTTGACATGCCATCAAAATAAATAAATAATGGTTTAATGTGAAGTGATACTTAAGAAAACGTGTCTAATTTAGAATATTTATAGGACTTAAATTAGCTGAAACTCTAAACGAATTTTAAATAGAAAGTGCTTTTGGCCTCGATACTTACACGTTAGTGTTTGGACACTTAAACGTTGCGGATGAAATCATTGGCAGGTACTAAAAAGACGTAGACAAGTCATGAAAATTAAAAACACTTCTCATAAATTTTAGCTTTGGTTTTTTTGTGTGTTTGTGTGCATCAATGGTTTGTCCGCTCTGTCAATAAACGTAAACAATCATACAATTCTTTAACTGCTGCTACGTAAAAACGTAGACAAATTTTATTTTCTCAGGTTCATTCGCAACGCAACGTTACTTTAACGTTAGAGTACATTTTTATACATAAGCTCAGAAAGGTTAATGGAACAGTTTATCCTTGTCCCAGCAAAAGTGGCTAGTGTTTGTGTACTACACCCAGAGAAAAAACATGTTTAAATATGGTCACCTTCAACAATACTATATTTAAAAACAATTTTAACCATATTATATTTAATTTAACCATATTATTGTCAATGACAACCATATTATGGTAAAAAGAGTCCTACATCAAGAAGCCACAACCATATTATGGTTGCCTCCGACCATATTATGGTTAATAATAACGAAAATATGTTAAGCAATTGTAATAGCATGGTTGGTTTTCAACCATAGCATGTTGCTCTTGAAAAAGAGGAAAATACTATTGTTAATTAAAAAACAAATAATTGTCAAATTTAACCATAACATGTTTAGAGGCAACCATAATATGGTTGTGGCTACTTTATAGGGGACTTGTGTCCCCATAATATGGTTGTCAGTAACAAAAATATGGTTTAATTAAACATAATATGGTTAAAATTTTCTTTAAACATACTGTTGTTGGAGGTGACCATATTTAAACATGTTTTTTCTCTGCGTGTAGTGGGTGTGCGTGTGAAATATTATTTATACGTACAAACTATAAATAATGAATTATAAACAATTTCATATTTTAATAAAATTATGTCGGTTTTAATTCAATTTACTTACACATGTCTACCTACATATACAAATAATTCTGTTTATGTAACTAGATACATAAAAAACACAAGTAGTACACATTTACGTAAGAGGAACGAGGACTTAAGAAACTTATTGTAAAAACACTATCTTATTTACCGCACAATGACTTAATATTTAACAAACTCGCTGGGTACTAACACCCATTAATGGAATGAACATTTATTTTTTAATATTTACTTTTTCAAGTGCAATATTTTTGAAGTTTTACAAGAGAAGATTAGCCAATTTAAAGGCAATTATTTTTTACTTCAGAGCAGTGTTCGAAAATAAACAGTACATTATTTAGCGTTCGGCTTACACACTCAGGAACGATATCTATTTTTTTAGTGTTTGTGTAGACGAACACAACCCCTCATACCGTTCGTAACTATATTCAAGAAAGAGCCGAACATTATATAGTGAGCTGTTCTTTGTTAAAAAACAGGACAATTGTAGTGAAACTGTACACAAACATTATATTTTAATGTTCTATAATCTTTCCTTTTTTACATTGATAAAGAAATGAACAAACATACATTTTTAACAACGACCGCAGTACGAACAGCTTGTGTGTTAATTGTGTGTATGTTTTGTGTATGTGTAAAAAATGTTTGATTGATTTTACCAGTCAAAAGGGAGCTACGCACAACAGAAACGAACGAATATTAGTGAGCTGAACCGAACACAATAAAGTTTGTGTTTTTTTTTTTTTTAAACCCGAACGGAATTATATGTTCTCATCTTTTTGTTATGTTGGATAAGAACAGTAGTATTTTTGTGTTCGAAAGATGACAAACAAAGAAACGTTATTTTTTTTTAATGATTTTCTACACAAATACTATTAGCGTTTGTGTTTTCCACAAATCTACCGAACCGAACACTAAGAAGCGATATTTAGTGTTTACTTTCGAACACTGCTTCAGAGAACAAATTGTGTTAGAAGAAACATTAATGTAAAAAAAAGGAAGAGTGCTATATTCGGCTATGCCGAATCTCAAATACCCTTCACCATGATGCGATAACAGAGAGTTATATACCGTTATTTAGATATAAAGAAATCAACTTTGTTCCACGCCCACTTGTCCAATCTCGCCCAAATTTTGTCGGATGTTGTGTAATGATAACCGAGATTCTTGTACCTAATTAAGATGCTTTGCCCCTTTTCGTTCTCCAGTTATACAGAAATCTACAATGTCTTTGTATTGCGGCACGCCCACTTTCCCAATACTGCCTACAGTTTTACTGATGTTTTGTATTAGTAGCCAAGATATTCATGAAAAAAAAAAAAAATAAAAAACAGCACAAATTTTAGTAGCCAAGATATTCATGAAAAACAATAAAAAAACAACAAAAATTTTAGTAGCCAAGATATTCATGAGAAAAAAAAAATAAAAAAAACAGCAAAAATGTTATGGGTAATATTAATGGCAGTCGTTTGGTTTCACTCACATCTCAGCCATTCTGTAACTTTTTTATTTTAACTACCGATATCGTTAAGTAACGAGAAATCTCGGTCACCTTAACGAATTCTTTATTCTCTATTTTAAGTTAACAAATGTATTCGATAAGAAAAAATAACGACAAATATCGGTAAAAATGTAAGAACGTCAAAGTTAAAATTTTTAAAATTAATAAAAAATATAAAATAAATTTGCTTGTAAAAAATTTATTTTAACAAAACATGAATGAAAAAGTGTAAATATTGATTATATTTCTAAACAAATATGTTGGTTTAAAATCTTTTTATACATAGGGAAAAAGTTCGAGGTGCCTTAACCACAACATTCTGCTCTTACTTTTTATACCCACACTACTGTATCTGAAGAGGATATTATGTGTTTGTGCAAATGTGTGTAACACATTTAAATATAGATTCTGAACCCACCTTTTAGTATAACGATTGACTCAAAATTAATTTCAGAATCAATCTAACGAGGTCCGTCCTTCTATCAGGCTGACTGGTTGTCTGTCAAAGATAACTTTGTGCGCAAATTACAGGTCGAATTTCGGAAATAATTTTATAAAATTTGGCACATATGATTTTATTGCCACAAGGTCGAAGCCTTTTAAAAAGCGGAGAAGCGGTTATTTATTTTTCATAGCCCACATGCAAAGTTCTTTCCGGAATAGGGTTTTTTGCCCATTAACCATCTTGTTTTATAGACATTTTGGTTTAATTAGGTCCAAAAATATTTTGTTGCAACCTACATAAAGCAGCAATATTAGAATCCGTCCATATTTGACCATAATAGCTTCTATGTTATCTCATAGTAGTTATATTTAGTAGTAGATATTTAGATAATATTTGGCACAAAAATCTCTTATGTGAATCTTAACCTCACAACATACTCTTTTTGTGGACACATGATCGCCCAAATACTGTTATGTAGGGTCGGGCTTTATCCACTATACTTTTTTCCTTTTTTTGTGTAAAAAATTGGCTTCTTTACTCTATATTTTTAATCTTTCAACAGTATATTTATTATCGTTATTATTTAACAAGAACTTTTTTTGTATCGTTAGCTACGGACATTGTTTGCCGATAAAAATTGTTTAAGTTTCATTACAGAATAGTTCTTAACGACAATTATCGTTAGCTAACGAATTTTGACTACTTAACGACAATTTTTTGTCGTTAAAAAGTTACAGAATTTCAGTACTGGCTGAGTTTCAATAGCAAACAATTGCGGACTTTATGTGACATAAATATTTAACTAGCTAGTCCCTATCGTATCTGGGGTCTTCGGAAAACCCATTCAACGAACACACGCATAAAGGATCAGACGGTCGTCATTAAATCAACTTGGCTTCTCAAAAAAACCCAATATATATTTACTTTAAAGGTTTAAAAATCAATATTGTAGAAGCTACAAGCGGAATGACATGACATAATATATACCCTTTAACCTTCGGTGAAGGGTATAAAAAGGCCTACAATTAGCCAAGTAGCAAATTGAGAAGCGAACATTGGAAAAAGCACATACTTTAAAAAAGCTTTCTGGGTACTTCGAAGATGAAGGGCAGAGATATTTTAATTGCATTTTTAAATGTATAAATAATTAAAAATAAAATTAAACCGATTAAATGAAACAGTGTAAAACCTTTTTAATTAAAATCTAACCCCCGTATTCATAAACGACTATTAAATTTAACAAACGTTTATTAAAAACCAAAAATCGTCAAATACTCTTTAAATTGAAAAACTTAAACGAAAAATAGTTTTCAAATATTTTCTCTTAAGAAAAAAAAACAATAAAAAAAGCTACTCAGACTGGGGCAAAATAACGGCATTCGTTATCGATATTCAAATTGATATTCAAATTGTATTGTAATTTCGATTGATATCGAACTTGGACCCTGGACTTTCATTAATTATTATTTCGTTCATGGGAAACTGACAAAACTTAAGGTTTTTTTTTCTTTTTTGAAAGGGCAAGGGTGTAGGAAAGGTTTTATAAGCAGCAACAATCAAGCATAGCTCACATGGGTCTAGTATACAGTTTCCTTGGTGTTACCATGTGCCATGGTCTCCCACACGCCCTTTATTTCCTGACTGTTAACATTATTCCTCAGCCAACTATTTGATTTAATGAAGTTGTGGATACTAACCAAATCAGTATCAGAGAGATCGGTTTTGTCTTAAAGGGTACTATAATCGAACACTTTGAGTCTTAGTTCATCAAATGACGGGCAATGACAGTGACAATATCGGCTCTTCTCTTCTCGGCTCCTTTTCTTAATCATAATCGCAACTTCTGCAAAATTAATTTAAGGGGATCCCTAGCATCTGGGCGTGTTTCCCAATAGGATGATAATTTTTATAGCTTGCGCTTAATAATTCAAAGTCACGAATTCCTACCCAAGCAAAGAAATCATAAAAAACCACTCAAAAATCGTAAAAATAAGAAACTCTAACACACTTCTAAATTTTTAATAGTTTTAAGTAAATATTTTGTTCAACTAAACTTTGAGACCCTAAATTAACAGCACATAAAATATATTTTAAATTGACATATCGTTGGCCTCACGTAAAAAGACCCTAACTCGTTTTTTTCGAAATTGCTTTTTTAGGGTTCAGTACATTTTACACAGGCAACACATTCAAGGCAACAGTATTAAAAATAACTTGTTTCCGAACAATTTTACATTTTAATAAATACAGTTTCTAATTCCTGTAAAGTTGCAATTATGTAAGTTAAGGCCTTTACTCACGAGACCAACAATATATATGTAAATATTTTACATAACCATTTGCTTTTAATTGAAATTTTCAATTTCACACTTGACTTAATAACCAAACCTTAAAAAAAATCTCAGATAAATTGAAAAAGATTTTCCCTCAATATTGTTGATGCAAAATAAAATACAAATTTAATATTCATATGGGACAACAGTTTGTGATTAATCTTTAAAGTGTAAGCAATTAATATTTAACAGTAAAATTGTATGCAAAAAAGCCAACGAAAGAGAAGAAAAAACAACTGCCTTTAGTTAAGGTGAAATTTATGCAAAAACATAAAGCATACCTTTGGGCAAACAGTATTATGAACAAAATTAAAGCATACAAAAAAATCATTTCACAAATAGGGAACTACATAAAATAAAATATAATGAAAAAGCCATAAAAGTAATGGCAAAAAATTATGCAAAAACTATTTTATAACAATTGAGAGCTTTCTTACAGCTAATAGTTATAACAACCATCCCTTACGATATACTTTATATTTATGTTTAGCTTGAAAGTATTAAAGTTTTAGTATATTTTATGGCATTTAAAAAAAAATTAATTATAAAGGTGAAAAATATTTTGAGTATAGCATTTTTTTAAAAGGATTTATTTTTTATTTTTCTTGTTTAAAATGTTGATTTGTTTGTTTTATTCTTGAAGTTACCTTCAACAGTAGTTCATGTTAAAGAATTTTGTAAATTATTCAGGCCACGAATTTCATACATAAATATTTTTGAACAACACAACGAAAACAGTTGAGTACTGGTTTGTCTTAAATATGCAAATATGTTCAAAAGAGAAGATAAATGTTGGGGAAAATTTGAATTTGTAGCACTGTGGCGTATAAAATTCGAAAAAGTGGTGAAAGAATAAGACCGTTTTGTTTTTTAACCAATAAGTAAAGTTTTTAGATTTTTAAAAAAAAAACACAGTTTAAGGAACACATAGAACATTTTTATTTATTTCCTATAAAATTTCATAATATTTAATTAATATATTTCCCTGAGATATACTAAATTTATCAATAGAGATTTGTGGGTATTGATATGCTAATGGCAGGCGTCAGGTATTTTATTAATTTTTTTTATAATAGCTTAAAAACTTTTTTTTTATTTTCCTACAACTCTGTTAAATAATTTTAAAGTTCTACAATTATAAGGCAACAAACAGTCCCTCTACAAAACAGCTTTTCAAAAATTTTAAAGGTTAAAACTACATTCCGGCCTCCTAATAGTAGGCAATAGTTCCTAAAACATTTATTTAAATTATTAATTATTTATCCCAAAAACAACCACCAAAAGCCATTTTATAATTAAATCAAAAGATTCAGCCTAAAATAATATAAGTAAGAAAGTGTTGTCGATCAAGCCCGACCATATGATACCCTACACTACATTATTAAAAGACACATTTTCGAGATTGGTCCCTATTTGGGACCTTTGGGCAATCATGAACCTCCCAGAACAAAATTATGTTATGAGGTTAAGATTAATATAAGAGTTTTTCATTTTGATTATTATAAAGATAAATACATCCCAAATATATAAACAGCCCAATTATGAATTACCCGGGAGTTTTTCCTTTTTTTCCATTTTTAAAATTGTATTTACATAGGAAAAATGGAAGAAGAGAGAAAATTCCCGGGGAATTTTTATTCATAATTGGGCTGAAAATTTTTTCGTCTTTAAGTGATTTAGGAAGGGGTTTTAAAATGGCCAATTATGGATCTACCAGTACTACAGTTTGCCATGGCAAAGCAGCAGTCGTTAAAGGTATTTTCTTTATCAACATTTTAAGGACGAAATGGCTTTAAAATGTATTTTCGGAAATGGTATTTGTATTGGAATTTATGGTCCAATATCAGATTAAAGTAAGAAGGTTTGGTTAAAGGATTTAGATTGTAATAAAATATTTTTGCACCAAAGACTCCAGTCCGGAAAGGTGCTTGTATAAGAGCTTTGTGAAATTATCGACCGATTCTTACTATTTCCAGAAGGCTGCGTCCTTTTGACAATTAAAACACACATACCATTAAATTATCTCAAATCTGTACTTTGTGCACAATGTTTACATGGACAGCCAGTCTGCCAGACAGACCAACGGACATCGTAAGTTTCATTCGAAACATAATGCTCAATCGATCGCTATACTAAACAAGTAAGAAAGTATAGTCGGTCAAGCCCGACCATATGATACCCAGCACCACAGTACTTAAAAACACATCATGCTTATGTGTCCATATAAATATGGATTTCTCTATGTTTAAGAACTTCATTAAAATCGGTTTGAAAGTTTGTGAGAGGCAGAAATTGCCCCCTACATCCCCTTGTGGTCATATTTTTGAAAAACTGTATAGCTTATGTGTCCATATAGATATGGATCTACCTATGCTTTAAATTTCATTAAAATCGGTTTGAGAGACAAAAATTGCCCTTATCACCCCTTGTGGTCCTATTTTTTTTTAAACTGTATAGCTTATGTGTCCATATAGATATGGATCTATCCATTAAAAAAATCCATAAAATCGGTTTGATAAGTTTAGTTTCTGAGAGGAAGAAATTTCCCCCTATCTTCCCTCGTGGTCTTACGATTCGGCCCATTTTCAATAGGCTTGGTCCTTGTGCCAATTAGAACCGATGTCCCAAATTTTATCAAATTATCTCTTAAATTGCGACCTGTACTTTGCGCACAAGGTTACATGGACAGCCAGCCAGCCAGCCGGACGGACATCGCTAGTTCGACTCAGAAAGTGATTCTGAGTCGATCGGTATACTTTAAGGTGGGTCTAGGACCAATATTTTAAGGCGTTACACACATCAGCACAAATGCATAATACCCTCCCCACTATTGTGGTGTGGGTATAAAAATGGGTCTAAGACAGTGGTGCCCAAAAATGTTAGGCAGGTGTATTTGTGAGAATATTTTAATGTACAGTGACATGAAAAAGTAAGCGCAAAGACACTTTTCTTCAAATTTAATCACAAGAAATTGTTTTGGTTGTAAAAATTGTTAATAATGCCTCTTAAGGTACTTTACACTTTCACACAAATCTTACGGTTTTTGAGGAAAATACAATCCTGTCATGATAAGTTGTTTTAGTTTTTTGAAAATTTTCAATCAGTAATAATATCAGAGAAGAATTTTTGGCAAAAAACGTAACAATATTTTCCTTAATAATATTTTTTCGTTGTAAAAAAAAAATGCCTCTTAATTATAATTTCTCTATGCTTTTTAAGTGCTTGATGACATTAAAGATATTTGGCAATACCAAATATACTTTCTTAGTACCATAATTAACTTACGCACAGTATTTAAAAAAAATATTAACGAAGCTACACTTGACATGTGCATTTGTCGCTGTTTTATAAACGACTAAATTAAAGAGCATAAAAAATGCTTGGTGGAATCGGCACCCCTGGTCTAGTACCATTATTTTAAGGTGTTACACACATCAGAACAACCTCACAATACCCTCTCCACTAACTATTGTGTTGTGGGTATAATAAAAGAAATTGCAATTCATCTTGTCGGTGAAACAGGTGAAAAAAGAAAAATATAAAAAAATAAAACTTTTTTATTAGCTCCCATCTTTAAATCAGCTCGTTAATATAAATAGTTGTATTTTATTTTCTAAAGTCCTGGCAGGTAAAATGAATGATTGGCGGTGAAGTGGTGGCCTTGTTTTAGAGTTTAAGCTATTTGGCTGGAAATATTTTGTAATACAATACCTTAGAAAAGAAAAACTATTATTATCGTAAATTGTTATCTACAAAAAAAAACCCACAGCTGCGACAAAAACTATTGACTCATTGTCAAAATGTTAAATACCCCAGCTACAGCACATTATTAAAAAAAAAAAAAATAGTTGCAATAAAATAAATTGCAAAAAAATATGAAAATTTTTGCAAATAATGGTTTTATTATTGATTAAAGTTTTACGTATATGACACAACTGAAAACAACAATTGGAATAATGGATACAATAAATACTTCAACTTAAATTTATTTATAAATACATGAAATTGAGGTTAAATACATGCAAATAGTTTTGTAAAAACCTGAAATAAATTTAAAGTCATTGAAATAAAATAAATGTTTTGGTAACGAACAACAAAAAAAAAAAAGAACATTAGAGTTTTGCTTAAAAATATTACATAGTCTTATGTCTTTGTTTATGTGTAGTCTAAACTATAAACTAAAGTTTTAAGTCTGTATGTACAGAATTTTGTGGCCCTTTGTTCTCTTTAGGAACCACAGGACATGAGAAGTATATATATATATCGTTAGCTAAAATGCAAAAAGGCGTTACTAGCAAAAAATTCAAAATCGTATTTTTGATTGATTATTATAAATGCCATTGAACTACATGTCTTCACAAAACTTTACACTTCTGCGATCAAAAATTGCGCTTTTATTAACAAAAAACAAAAGGATGTTACTACAAGAGTGTTTATTTTAAAAATGAACAATTACGTATTTACCCAATTTTTTTTCAACAAAATATAATGAAATGGTTTCCTTTGAAAATTGTTTTAAGAATTCCATGGACGACTCATTAATGCATGTTTTGTGACATGTTTATAGTTTTCATTTTATAAAGTTTTTTGCTTCTCCTGTAAAATTATATTTTTGTTAGTTACGCCTTTTTGCATTTTAGCTTACGATATATATATATATATATGTACAATAATGTAAACTAAAGTTTAAACGTTTAGTCTAAGCTATAGTCAGACTTGTTGTATACTCCGAGTTTAAGACATATTCTAAGCCAGAGTTAGACAAAACACTATACACTAATGTAGTGTACTTTTTGAAAACTAAAACTCTTGAACTTTAATTTGAGTTTTTGAATTTGTACACAAACAAAGTACGGTACACAACGATTATGGGTTGAAGAACACAAATACTTCATTGTCGTACTGATCTTGTTTCGGCGCACGTTTACTGGTTTTTTAGCATACGTGTTCAGTATTTTATAGTTAACGCATAGTTAACTTTTAATGTACTTGCTGTCCTGACCATACTTTGCTGCGTTTGGGTTTTTTTTATGAATGATGATGCATGTGAAAAAGATCACATGAAACAATCGTTGTGTACCATATTTTATTTGTGTACATATAAACAAATACAAATTTTTTATTATAGATATTAAACCAAATAAAACTGTTAAGCGTATAAGAATCATAAGCAACAGCTCTACTTGTAACAATATCAAAGTTTAAACAAAAACATAAACTCACTGTTTATTGTTGATGTTTTTGTTTAAACTTTGATATTGTTACAAGTAGATCTGTTGCTTATGATTCTTATACGCTTAACAGTTTTATTTGGTTTAATATCTTTAGTTTTTCCAAAATCTTTATGGATGAAGTTTCCTGATGATCTGGCCTAAGCAACCAGTGAAATGCGCATAGGAATAGCTTATCCCATCAACAATAAATTTTAAGTGTTTTTATCAAGAATGAAAACTGGGAATTAAGCACGAATAACAAAATCTTTTAAATTAAAATTTTGTATTCCCAAAAATTACTTTTGATAATAAACATGCTTTTGCAAGTTCTTTTTTGCATTTTGTTTTTTTTTTTTTTTTTGTTTTTTACATTTTTATTTAGAATGTGTATGTATACTGTTAATGGCAAAAAACGGTACGGTACACTTACGTGCAAAACAAAAACAATCCGAATTAAAAAATGTGTAAATTTTTACTTTAGTACACATTCTGTGGCATACTAGAATATGTCCCGCCGTCTACACACTAAGCCTCACGCCTTCCATCATTAATCATCCTACCCAAGGGACTGCCTGGCGGGGCTGGTTAGCGTTAATACTTCATTTGTATTTAAATGTAACACATCGGCTGAAAAGACGGTAGGAAAAACATAATAAAACTAAATTTTTTTCGGCAAAATTTGACTTTATCCATCATAATAGTCTCCTTCAAGAGCGATACAACCACTGACCTTATAGTAAGGGCCTTTATCCATATAGGGGCTGCGTACAGAATAACTAAACTAACTGACTGCTGATAAATTGATTCTCCGTTTAGCTTGCTTTGGTCCATTACCATCAGTAAGTCTCTTAGACACACTTTATGTAAACCTTAAACTTCGAAGTGATGGTGAAAGGGGAAATACAAATAAAAAATTGTACTTTATTTCGCGAACAAGCAGTTTTTGTGAGTTTGCTTTGGATAGGAAGAAGAAAAAGAAAGAGAGAAGGCATTAAAACACTTAAATGCTGCAAAGCCAAAGTTTCCTTGTATGAACACAAATGCATTTTCAAAAGAGAATTTCAGAATGTTTCTGCAGCAAATGTTTCATAATATGAACGTAGTTTTAATGAGATAACTTTTTTAAGTGAACTGGTGGTTTCCGACTATTATCGTCAAATGTATTCGACTACTAGTAACTAAAATAAACTACTTCTTTTAATATCTATATTCTTTCGTCTATAGCCTGTATTCTCTCGACTATAAGGCTTAGTTTTTCGTCTATAGTCTTTCGTTTCGTGCTCATAAGTCGCAAAAAGAGTGCACTCTCAAAAATTATGCTTCTGCTAATAATCACAAGTACTGCAGGGTATCATATGATCCTTCTTCGCTCGATATACTTTCATTATTATTTTATTTTATTTTATTTTATTTTCTATGACTTTATAAATTTTTTATTTCTATAATAAAAATTATAGTTGACAAAAAAAAAAAAAAAAACACAGATATAACAAACAATTGTGTTTGCTTAAACGTGATTCAATTAAATGTCTTTTGTTAGTAGTTTTTATCATCTACAAACGTGTTTAGATTTTCTAAATTTAAAATTCCACCAAAGTTTAGTTGGTAAGTCATACAATAGACTCTATTGAATTTTAATTATTGAATACTTTTTATTAAAAGTTAATAATATTATAAAGTTTTTGTATTGAATTTAGCTTTGAAATATTTGTGGAAAAAACTTGGCATACATTTAGGATTTACTATAGAGTATTTTTGTTATTTTTTTGAAAAGTTAAAAGTTTGAATTAGGTTATTATGGTTTTTTTTTAACCACCAGTTAAAAATTTATTAGAAGAATTAGTTAAAAAAAAAAAAAAAATAAAACAAATTTAAATCCCAAAAATTATGCTTTAATTTTGTTTAAAGTTTTTGTAGATTTAGTATTTATATTAAAATTGGAGGACTAAAATTATGCGGTTTTAAGGCTTTAATTGGAGATTGTTTAAAGTTTAGAGTTAAATTATGCAGTGAACTCGCGAAAACGTGAACTAATTTTTACCAAGGGTGTTCACGTTTTCGATTGTGAAAATTTTAGAAAAAGTTAAGCCCGAAATAATAAATTCAAACAAACAATTAAATATCAGATATTAAGATTCAATACAAAATTAAAATTTTTCATTTATTCACTTTACAAAAATAAAATAAAATGTTTATATTTTTTCACTTCTAACTAAAAATAGATATGTACATACCAGCTAGCATTTGCCTGATTATTTTTTGTAAAAATCACCCAAATGATTCTTTCAGATCAGTTTTGATGATTAAAAACTGATTTATCACTTCAGTGATTGAAGAAGGATTCATATATGATTCATTTATATGTTTAAATAATGATTTAAAATATTTTGAATTTTTGTTTTTGACAAATGAAAAAATAATAATAGAAACTTTAATGTTAGCCAAATAAATAAGAAGCTTGGCTAAAAAAGAAACCCAAAAATTATTGACAATTTATGAACATAAATGTTAGTGCAAATTGTTTCTTCTCTTCTTTGCGAAAAACCGATAACTTTTGTTTGGTTTAAAATAAAGCTAGTTCGACTAATCAAAAGCCATAATGGAGCTTTTTTTCTTTTTTTTCTCTTTGATTCGCTGTGAATAAAATTGCTCTTGTTTTGAACCGAAAAAAAGGGGAAATTGATTGCGGCGTGTGATCATATTGGCATTTTCAAAAAGAAATTGAAAAGAAGTTGAGCATTAAAAGATGAAATGTGTAAATTCAGAATGCCTATTTCACGATGTCACTCGAACGCTTTCGTTCACACAAATTACATGTAAAACAAAAACAAATTATCAAAATTTATTTTTGTTTTACATTCTCAAAATTTATTTTTGTTTTACATGTAATTTATGCGAACGAAAGCGTTCGAGTGACATCGTGAAATAGGCATTCTGAATTTACACGTTTCATCTTTTAATGCTCAACTTCTTTTCAATTTCTTTTTGAAAATGCCAATATGATCACACGACGCTATCAATTTTCCCTCTTTTCGGTCCAAAACAAGAGCAATTTTATTCACAGCAAATCATAGAGAAAAAAAAGAAAAAATTTTCATGCAGCCATCGTTGTCATATACCTACGAAGCGTACTGACCGAGTACAAGCAGCTCCGTACCAATCCCCTTTCTTCATGCTAGTAACACAATAGTTGAGCATCAAAGGATAAAACGCGTGAAAGCAAACTTACAAACGAACAACCCTGCAAATCATTGAATTTTATTAGAAAAATTCGTACTGTGTTAGAAATGTGTTTCTATCGAAAAAATTGTCTTCAGCGACGAAGCTCATTTTTAGCTCATTGAGTCAGTCCATAAAACAGAATTTTCGAATTTGTTGTAAGAAGCAGCAAGAGCTGGCAGTACACTCTGAAGTGTACATTGTTTAGTGTGGTTTGTGGGCTGGCGGCATTATTAAGCCGTACTTCTTTAAAAACAATGAAAATCGTAACATAACAGTCAATGGTGCAAGGTATAGCGCGGCCTAAGGGCAACAAGGTTCTATCTTATATGTAATATAGGGGCAAATAGAGCCTCGTTGTCCCTGCTTGAAATGTGGTTTGAACCAGACGGCGCCACATGCCACACGGCACGCGATACTATGAACCTATTGAGAGGCATGTTTGGTAAGCCAATAATCTAAGGTTTTTGAGCAATTTATTGGCCACCATAGTCATGCGATTTGATCGCACTATAATAGCTTTTGTGGGGAAATGTGGGTCTCTCGTGAATAAGGACAAAGCAGCCACAACACCAATTCCCTGGAAGACAACATATCAGCTGTCATTGCTGAGATACCGGCCGAAATGCTGGAAAAATAATGCCAACATTGTGGCTTACGTATAAACCACCTACCGCGTAGCTGCGGGCACAATTTACATGAAATAGTCTTTAAAAAATTAACGGCAGGCGTTCATTTATCGCCCAAAATAAATATATTATTCACTTTTGCAAATTTTCCAAACTCAAGCCATTAAAAAAAAATTACCCTACGCGCTATAACCTTAAGTTAACTGTACTTAAATGCAATTAGTAAATAAAAAACGGAAAAGGATGTCATTGTAAAAAAGGAGAACATAATAAGAATTCTCGCTACTACAAAAAAAAAAGAAAAAAACAATTTTTCCAGTTTTTATAATTTACACATAATGAAAGAATATTCTTCTTATGATATTTTAATTAAAATATAAAACTGGAAACAAGTTAAAGTATGTAGACAAAATCTAGAAAACGCTTAAAAATTGCTTTCCTTAATCGTATTTTTTAGATATGGCCATTAATGGCGTAGCGTATTAAAAATTATATTTTTTTTTTTTGTGGAAATACCTTTATAAGAAAAATCCAAATAAATAGAAAATATATAATAAGACAAAATAATTATCAAAAATTTGAGAAAACTTTCTTTTACATTTCTTCTTTCATGGACATACTTTATTTTAACAAAATGCTCCAAGCATTTACTTTAACACCTCTTAAGTGAAATAAATCTGTTTTTCCTTGAAGTATCTTATCCTATTTAATTTCTAATAAATTCTCCAACCTTCTTCTGCTTTACTTTTGAAATACATATTTCGAAAACTCAGATAATTTTTCACCTTAATCATTTTCAATGGTTCTCAAGTTGGGTTGCCTTCTATTAAGAAACTTTAGTGTTGATAAAAATGTACAAGTGAAGAAGAAATAAACAAGGAAAAGAGGCATATTCGACTATAAAGAACTTTATTTGCCTTTCACATACACATATGGCCAAAATAATAGGTACATAAGTTTCTACCGCATCAATAGATTCATTAAATATATATTTGGGGATTTTTTTTTTTTTTTTTTTTTTTTTAATTTCTTTTGTTATTTTCCAAATTTTGTGACGAAAAATGGCTAAATTTACGGAAAAAAATGGCTAAAATTGGGCTTAAAAATGGCTAAATTTTTTTTAAAGTAAAAACACATAAAAATTCTATAACAAAACAGAAATAATTCATTTAAAGTTGTTTACGATGAAATTGTAAGTTAAGATCAATTTCTTAAATAAGAATAAACGTAAATTAATATTTTGATAGATATTTAAAAAATTAAATCATCGAAAAATTCGTCGTTATTGCTCATCTCATAGGAATCACTCGTGCCTATTAGTTTTAAATAATTTGAAGGAAAATCATAATCACGACAACATTTACCCAACATTATGAGTCCAGATCTACAAAAAAAACAATTAAAAAAGTATAGTCGGTCAACCCTGACTAGATGATACCGCACACCACATTATAACCTATGCACCAAATTTTATTAATTATCTTTAAATTTGCGACCTGTACTTTGCGTACAAGGTATGCATGGACAGCCAGTCGGACAAACATCGTTAATTCGACTCAAAAAGTGATTCAGAGTCAATCGGTATACGTAAAGGTTGGCTAAAGCTATGTTCACACCTATTAAATATTTGACGTCCTACACGTGACCACTAGTTTTCTTAAAGAATTGTTTGCTTTTGCAAAACTTTGGCTATTTAACAGTTTCTAAATTATATTATACAATGATCATTTTAAAATTAAAGTTTTGTAAATAAATAGAAATTGTTAAAAATAAAGCTTAAGTTTGAGCAATTTACTGGCAACGCTGTTTTTGGATTTTATTGTCAAATATTTGTTAGGTCTGAACATACCTTAAGTATCAATATTTTAAGGTATTTCAAACATCAGCACAAACGCATAGCACCCTCTCCACTGTTGTGGTGTTGGTAAAAATATTTTATTGTTACAGTAAAATTCTTTACCTAATTAAAAAAATCGAATTAACGGTTGCTAAATGTAACCTTTTTCTCAAATTACTTTTAACGATGTTTACTTGGCAAAATACCCTCTCTACTTCAGCATTAGACCATGGAAGTGAGAGCAACTTTAAAGTCAATTCTGAGATTTCTAAAAAAATTTTGTTGCTGCCTGCATCTCCGTGTAAAACTTTTTTAATATTCATCTAAGACCCCATAAAGTATATAAGTTCTGGGTCCTTCAGTACTTCTAAAGAAAGAAAAACAAGTAAGAGTGATATTTTCGGCTATGCCGAATCTTATATACCCTTCACCATGGTTGGGAAAGAACAGGAGTTTTTATATACGTATATCTAAATATATGTATTTTTATACATGTAGTATTAATCGCTTAATGGCATTTAATTATTTGCACATGTTTGCTTGGTTTTAAATATATAAAATTGAAAATTGAAGGAATAGGACTATAACAAAAAAGCTTTATAAAACACGTGGCTGAAATTTAGCTCATAGAATAAATTCGAAAAATAAAAAATGCTAAAAAAACAAACTGAATTATAAAAAAAGAGCAATTTTTGGTATTTTAGTGTTTTGGTTATAACTAGAGTTTTTCTTTTCCCGAACTTTTTCATTTCCCGGGAAAGCGGGATTTATTTTTCGATTTCCCGGAATCCCGGGAATTCCCGCTCAATACAAATTGATGCAAAATTTAAATTTATTTGAACAAATAACATTTCCTGAGATCAATAAAATATGTATATAAATGCATTAATTTTTTTATTTTTGTGGCAAAAAGGAAAAAGTGCTTAAAGGCAACTTAAGATCTTCATGTTCCTAAAGTACACATGGACAAAATTTCAATTATTTATAGGATTTTTGAGGAAGTAATAGCGAAATTACTTTTTGGTTATACTTTTTCAATGTGCAATAACATTTGAACTAAGAAAAACTTCAGATCTGTGACAATAGTAGTGTTTAGGAATAAAAACTAAAATAATTATAACTGCAGAGAACTCATGATTATATAAAATTCGGAGTTAATTGAATTGAAGCCAATCAATAACTCAAAATGCGTTTTTTTGACTTAAGACCATTTTGCCTACCGAATAAGAATACGATCTTTTTTATGACACAACTTATTTACTATTAAATCGGCAGTAATGTTGCCAAAATAAAAAAAAATCCCGGGAATTCCCGCACAAATTTCCCGGGATTTTTTCCCGAAAAATGAGCGGGATCCCGTATGAAAAACACAAGTTATAACTAACTCTGCCATTTTTTAGCCGTTTAGACAGATTTATGTACCAAAGTGCTTAGGAAGAAATTTACCATTTACCTGGGTTATGAAACTTGGACTCGAGAAGATCTATGGTTCCTGAAAACGGTTATTTAAAAAAAAAAAAATTATATTTTGATCATAACTTTTTTGTATCTGAACCGATTTTTCAGATTTTTTTTAAAAATTTCTACTAAAGATTTCTGATCTTTTGATATATATAAGGCGTAACCATAGCTCATATGACAGTTCAAAAATTCTGGTTTTTATATAATTTTTGTTATTTTTTGTACGGGAAATACCACGCCCACTTCTCTGATCCCGCCCACATTTTGTGGGATGCTGTGTATTGGTAACCTAACTGTGTCTACCTAATTTGGAGACTTTGTCTCTTGCCGTTCTCTAGCCATACAAAAAAAAGTAATAAAAATACAACGACAAGGCATTTTTGGAAAAAAATAGAGGTAGTCGTGGTTTTTTGCTTATATCTCAGCCATTTGTGAACCGATCTTGCTGAATTTCAATAGCAAGAAATGGTGGACTGTATGTGACATAAATGTGAAACAACCTAGCCGCTATCATGTCTGGAGTCTCCGGAAAACACTTATCAAACTTAAGAGGGACAGACGGACGGACATCGTTAAATCAACTTCTCTTCTCATAAGGACCCAGAATACATGAGGAGGTCCATAGCAAAACGCAATAATTACACCACAACATTTTTTTGGATAAACGACAAAATGTAATTTAAGTAGCACATAATTGTTTAAAAAAACAAATTTCGAGGAATTTTTGTCTACTAAAAATAATATTAATCACAAATTAATTATTTTATCTGACAGTTTGTTTAAAAGTTATTAAGATAAAAAAATTGGAATTATTAGGTTTTGGTCCGAATCATAGTATTTATTTCATTTTGCATTGAACTGTCTCGACTTTTATTCCGTTATGAGAGAACATTTTTAACTAAAAAAATTTGGTTCTTAGTTTATAGTGTTCTTTATCCAATTTAATCAAAAATATATCGTTACCTAAAACGCAAAAGGACCTAATTTACCCAAAATTTAAAATCGGCTATTTCATTGATTTGATTGCAAAAGGTATTAACTAAACAAAAATTCCTTACGTTTACCAGTTATCTAAGAGCATAATTTATTTATAAAGTTGACTTTTTTAAAATTTCTTGTAGCGATTTATTGCAAAGATGTGTAATTATTGCATTTTGCTCTGAACCATTATATTCGATATTGAATTGCAGTGTAGCTATTGAGTTTTGGAATGCTTTATAATACAGGTAATATAGATTTCAATGTGTAGAATAGGATTCAATAAAAAAATCAAAAAACTTGAACAATGTTATTATTGCGTTTTGTTATGGACCTCCTCATATATACTTTCTAGGGTCTAAGGTCAATATTGTAGAAATTACAAACGGAATGACAAACTTATATATACCCTTTTCCACCTGAGGTGAAGGGTATAAAACAATATTGGTATCAAATTGTTTCAAGTTTTCTAAACAGTTTAGGACTGAAATCCAGCAAAATCGGTTCAGTAGAAAAAGAGCTATGAATCAATATGTGGAACATTGAATTGATCATTTTGTCAAAAAACTAGCATAAAAAATGGCAAAATGCACATATTGATATAAGATTTTGCATAAATTCGTTCTATATGACAGTATGCTGCTCTTGGAATATGGTTATCTCCAACCAGTTTTTTTTCTACGTGTACGATTTTTTAAAAACTTATTCCAACCAACACCCGACCAAACGAACAAAGTTCAAGCCAGTTCTTTCGCCCGAAGGGTTTCATATACATATTTATACATTTTATTTTAAAAATTCCCTACAAATGAACAAATTTATATAAGTTAAAGCTTACAGTGTAGTGCTTGAAAACACAACAACAATTTAATGCGAAGTGGAAACTATCCAACCATATTCTTGTTTATGGCAGTTGATGGAAAAACTAAAACCACTTCTTTGCTTCTCCTTTTTTTTTTAGCTTGCTTTAGTTTCGTTCTACGTTATTTATTTATTTATTTTACCAGTTAATGTATGATAAACTGTTTTCGACACTCAAGGTTGCCGTTTCGTTAGTTTAAGACACGGAGTTTGAAATAACTGTTTAAATATTTATACACAATTTTCTTACGTAAAACAGCCAGGAGTTGTTTTAGGCAAAACAGCCAAATAAAAAAAACTATAAAAACTAAATGAAAATTTTTTATATTTCTATTACTGAAAATGAATTTTTTTAATTTATTAAAATTGTGGCAAAAAACTTTAAACATGCTATTCGCTGCCAATATTTGTTTAAAAGCTTTTTTTATGCTTTTTGGCATTTTTAAAGCCTACATTAAGGCATTTAAACTTTTAAGTAAAGCTAATTTAATTTAATAGTTTTTAGCAATTTGTTCTTTTTAAATTGTTTAAAAAATTTTTTTTTTTTATTTTTTTTATTTTTTTATTTCATTTAATTAAGTTTATTTTAATCAAGAAATTTAGTCGGTTTTGTTATTGCTGCATAAGCAATTTCTTTTACACTTTTTGCTTGACTTCCATTTTGTTAACATTAATCGATTTCCGTTTCCGCTTTAAATACTTTTTCATTAATAAAAGGAAAATATGTGTTGTTTTGCTTTTTTTATTGCATGTTTATATTTTCTTGGTTTATGTTTTTCTTATTGTTGTTATTTTATTAATATTGCCGTGCGTTTCCGTTTATTATTACATTATAAAGGCCATTTATTCTTCTGTCAAAATATTTATAAAAATGTAAGAATATATAAAAAAAAGAAAGAAAAACAAACATTAACGTACAACATTATGTGGCATTGATAAATGAACTTCTTTGAAAAAGTTTCCTTTTTTCCCAATTGACTTAATTTTTTGATAATAGATTCGAACTTACAACTCTTAAAGATTTTAAGTTCAAAAAAAAAAAAAAATAATTGTTAGTCAAAGTTGAAAATCACGAATTTGTACAGGGTGATCCAACCATAATGGACGATGTTAATCGTGAGTCACACCTTAACGTCAAGTTTTTAGCCCAACTTAATTTGCCATTTCTTTAATTTAGTGTTTTACAAATTCAACCACAGAGAGGTTCACAATTGAGAAACGCTTAAAGATTCTTGAAGCATTTTACGAAAATGGGCGTTCAAATCAAAATGGATTTCGTGCAGCGACGAGGCACACTATTGCCTCAGTGGATTCGTTAACAAGCGAAATTGCCGCATTTGGACACATGAGAATCCACGAGTAATTGTTGAAAAGCGGATGCATCAACAAAGAGTGACTGTTTGGTGCGTCATCGGTTCATACTTCTTTGAAAATGAGGTTGGTGTACACATTTAGTTTTAAATTAGTAAAAATCACTTTAAAAATGTATATGCCTTGAAATCATGTTGCCAAAACTTCTGAAAACGGGTCCATAATTGACCATAAGTCTTTCATAATTTGCCCAGAACTGATTTTAGTGTTGAAAATCGCCCATATTGCAAAATATACTAATACCCAGCGGGAAAAGAAGAAGTAGGAAGGCCTTCTAGAAGGCCTCTGTACCCCTTCTTTTGGATGTACAAGGCCTTCTTGCTCCATTCCATACTCATATCTTTTTTACAAACGTTGGCATTGCGGAGAAGGCCCTCCGCTCTCGCTTCTTCAGCAGGTGCATAAGAAAAAATTGATTTTGCTTTTGCTTGTGCAAAAAAACAATACAAAAAATGTTTTCCCGCTGGGTAGATGTAGATACTATATAATAATAGACGTGCAAACATACATACATACTTATATTTCAATAAAAATATGCATCTACCACAGAAAAACGACTAGAGTCTAAACTTTCTCAAAAGAAAACAACAAAATTTCTTTCAAAATTTCGTACACGTAAAGTAAAACGAAAAAAAATAAACACATTTCTCACTCGCACAGTCATAGAGTTGGGGTTTTCTGACAGCAGAGCAAGGTTTGTTTTCTCGCTCTCTTCTACTCTATTCATTTTCTCTGATATATGGATATTTTTATTTAAATACATGTTTGTATCCAGGATGGCAGCTTAATATTTTGACTTTATTATTCCGTTATTTGTTATCATTTTGAAAGTCATGTCAAGATAAAAATGACAAACATTATTATTATTACCATATATATTTGCTGTTAATGGCTAAAATCATAAAAGGGAATCGAAAACATGAAATATATTTTATGATAATGAAAAGCGGAAAAACAATAAAAGAAAAGCAAAAGAAAAAAATGGTGAAAACACCCACAAGTCATTAACTTTTTCTACTTTCTTACATTTAATTTTTTTCTGTTAATTAAAGACTTAAAGACTGTGTTACAGAGACAGTTGCTTTAAGTTTTGGGAGTTCTAGAGAAAAAGTTTCCACAATAGTAAAAAGTTAAAAATCACGACTAAGCAAAGTCTAGTGTGGTACTGCGGGAAACATAAACCTGTAGACTGTAAAGGATCTAGACTGGTCATTGGTAATACCTCTTCAAGCGGCATGGCCACACGTCAAATACTCGGATGATGCCATCGTCACCGTTCTCTCTAGTTATGAGCTGTAATGTATGTATTGTTGTATAAACACAGGGTTCGCGGACTCAACTTCGATGGTTATAGTACTCTGTACACAGCCGGTCCAGGTAAGACCAGGGCTTGTATTAAAGTCAGAAATATTCTTAAAGCTTCTATTCTATCTGATTTTTGTGATAAGGACACTTGCAGTGGAAAGTCAAACCCGTAAAGTATGGCTTATAAGATGCTGTATGCCTCACGATCAGGTTATGGATCCTTCAAACTCCTTGACTAGGAAGGCGGTATTGCAATGTCAACAGTAATTTTTAAGTAATTTAAGTGCATTTAAATCGTTTTTAAAGAAAAAAACACAGAAAATTCAAATTTAATGGGGAATGCTTATTATCATTTGAAAGAACATTCTGTGGCATTTATTTTTTAAAGATTATGTCTATCAAATGTTGGCCGTTGCTACTTTGCAGATGGTCCATCCGTCGAGTCCAATTTTCGATGACTCGTTCGAGCATTTCGACTGGTAACTGGCGAATAACACGCGTGATGTTT
Organism: Pollenia griseotomentosa; assembly: GCA_963931875.1. NCBI lineage: Eukaryota > Metazoa > Arthropoda > Insecta > Diptera > Polleniidae > Pollenia > Pollenia griseotomentosa. Next base: position 132,822,711 of record OZ007564.1, read on the forward strand.
TCCTCCAAGGCCTGAATCGAAGCGGGTTTGTCCGCATAAACTCAGACTTTACATATCCCCACAGGAAAAAGTCTAACGGTGTGATATTACAAGATCTTGGTGGCCAATCGACCGGCCCAAAACGTGAAATTATGTGCTCACCGAAGTGTTCTTCCAACAAATCCATTGATTGATGCGATGTGTGGGAAGTGGCGCCGTCTTGCTGAAACCAAATGTCGCCGAGATCACGAGCTTAAGTTTCAGGCATCAAATATTCGGTTATCATGGCACGATAACGGTCGCCATTGATGGTTACGTTCGCCCGGCACTATTTTTTAAGAAGTATGGACCGATGATTCCACCGGCCCGCAAACCAGACCAAACCGTTGTTTTTTCTGGATGAAGTGGCAGTTCTTGAATCTCTTCAGCTTGCTCTTCGTCCCAAATGCGGCAATTTTGTTTGTTTACATTCCAATTAAGCCAGAAATGGGCCTCATCGCTGAACAAAATTTGCCTCGAAAAAGTCGGATCTTCTTGGAACTTTTCAAGAGCGAAGCGATGTCGCTTGGGAAGGTCGAGAGGTTCCATTACGACATGCCAAACAATACTAAACATACTAAATAACATGACAGCATGATCACACGTGATCTGTCAAAAAAAGGCTATTGAAAAAAGTATCTTTACTTGAATCACCCTTTATAACCTCCCACAACCGGCCATATTTTGTTGATCCAAGCTGTGCATTAGTTTTTTCCAAACAAAATGCGTTCCCATCCTCTCACACAAGCGGACGCGAATATTACTGCGAGCGCAAAAGAAACTCGTTTGACTAACACTTAAAACAAAAACAAATTTTGAAAATTTCGTTTTGTTTTGTTTTGTTTAAAAAAAAGTTTAAAAAAAAAAATTTTTTTACTCAAAATATCTCTCATAAATAGACAGAAGCGTTGAAAAAATACACCAACAAGTGTTGAATTTTATTAGTAAATCTTCTTTTTGCAACTCTGATTCATATTTGTGTTAATGCCAATAAAATTGGTGATTCCCCTGTAAACACAAAGTTACATACTCATGTGTTGAGGACGGCAAAGAAATTGCTGTTTATTCAGAAAAATTATTGGTTTAGTTCGTGTTGTCTGCTTTATAACCACAAAATGGTTTTCGGAAAACCCGATTCTCGTCAGCCAGTTACAATCTTTCGGATAATGATGCCGAGGATGGTATCCCACTTGCAACGTATGCAGATTAAAAAGAACTATTCGGCCAATAAAATGCCTTTGACGAATTATTAAAAGTAGATGGAAGCATCTACACTTAAGATTGCTGTATTGAAATATTAAATTCAAGCGCAGTGGTGGAGATTACACAGTCTAAATACGAGTTACAGTACGAGCTACAGGTAGAAGATTCCAGAAATTCCTATAAAAAAGCGTATTAATTAATTGCCCCTTTAAAGAATTTTGCCATTGACGACTTTGTCCCAAATCAACACATCCAAAAAAAACATTAAAAGCCATTTTGAAACTCAACAGCTCAACTTGATCTAAGTCTACTGTAAATAAATTTTTTCAAACACAATAGACTCTACAATAAGCAGACGTCTCTCATAACCGGACATAACACCTTGACGTTGAATATCCGGTTATGGAAGGTTTCATTGTATTTAAATAAACTTCTTTTAAAAGTTAAACTATTAAATTTTGCAGCAAAAAATCTATAAATGTGCCACTGTGCTTCGTTCATAAAATTGTAAGCATGATTAAGCATGACTATGCAATCACAGGAACCCATAGCAATAAAACGATTCGTAAATACGCAAACGATTTTTATAATGATCATAAATTTCACAATGTTAAAATATTTTCAAGAACGAAATTGTAGCTAACGCAAAATTCAATGCCAAAACATTTTTAATGTTGCAATTCACACAATCATTTACAATTTTTAAAGCTTTTGTTTGTTTTGAAACAAACCTAATGGCTATTTTTTTTTTTTTTGCTAAATTAACTACCTTAATTTACTTTCCATTTATCAATATATGTATGTATGTATGTATATTTTTTTTTGTAATCCCTCTTTGTTATCGAACAAAAAAAAAATATATGTACTCCCAAAAGTATTATTTTAATTATCCATTGTTATTCTACAACAATTTTTATTTTTGCTTAGCGCTTAAAAGTATGCAATAAAGTTTTACCACAAATACCTAAAAGCAAAAAGAGAAAAACAAACAATAAAATACAAAAGGGGAGAGCAAAAAGAGCGCTTCTTGCACAAATTACACTTAATTCATTTTCCGTGACATTGCGGTTTTAACTGAAATCGGCAAAAATTCAGAAAATGATAAAAGTAAAGTAACAGTGATTTTTTGTGGGGTTAATGGGAAAAAATATTATTTAAAACACTATTTATGGTAGAGGAAAATGTATTGTTTTATTTTAAAGTAAAATTTTTTGAAAAGATTAAACAGAAAAAAAAAATAAAATTGCATGGGCTTAACAGTTTTAATTAACAAAAATCAAAGGAATTATGGTTTTCGAAATATGAAAGCAAGAACTGACTAAAATGTTGATTAAAGGGATAATTTTCAACAAGTTTTTTTTTAAAAAAAATAAGAGATGGTGTGACCAAAAAAAAAAAAAAAAAACCATCGTACTCGTGTGAACATTTGAAAAAACTTCTATTAAAACACTGAATTTTTTTGTTCACACATAAAGAAAACTTTTGTTTTGAACAAGTTTTTTTAATAAAATTTTGTTTTCTAGTTCTTAATTATCAATTAAATGAAAAAAAGCATGTATCAACAAAACATGATTATCCATTTCTTTATCTTCGCTTTTAGAATATGGTTCATCTTCCTGCTAGGAGTTTTCAACGACTCTTAAGCCATTTATAAAGCTGGAGGTCCACAACATGCATTCTAAGCTTTTTCGCTTCCTCCGCAGCTGTCAACAAAAGTAGAATCTGTGCTGCTTTATGTAGCAAGTTACTTGCAAAAAATCGTAGGATGCCTCGAGGCGTTACTTTCTTCTTTTGTAAACGTCAGAAGCAGCATTCACGTAAATCAGCTGATTTTGACCAACAACATTTTATTTTTATTTGTGGTGTTGCCACACAAAAAACGCTGCCTGTTACTTGAAACGTAGAACGTAAGTTAGGTATGAAAAGCATGCAATGCATGGATGCGGTGGTGTGGACCTTCAGCTTTACCTAAACTTAAGCGAAAAAAAAACAGAAGTGAGGAAAAAATATGTGAATAAATTGGTAATTGACATAGATGGGGGTAGTACACTCATTTTGCAGTTTCAACTCACACTTCGTAATAGTGCAAAAATTTTGCAATCATTTTGTTGATGTTGAGTGATGAATTAAAAATTTGCAGCCTCACTCAACATGAGTGATATACAAATATAGTTTGATTTAAAAAAAAGCAATCATCAGTTTATTGCAACTTTTTTTTCTTCCCTCATTTTAGTGCAACTAAAATTGTTGCACTAAATTTAAAATCAAAAATTTGTTTTTTCATTATGAAAGCCCATAATTATACCGTTATGGACAAAATTTTATTTTGTTTAATGTTCTTTGCTTAGCATACCTCCAAAAAAATTAAAAACCATGCACATACATAGTTAAATTTTTTAAATTTTAGTGATACAATATTTGTATGCAGCTTTTTTGATTGCAAGTCCAAATTTTGCACTATTTGAATTGAGTGCAGATTTTTGCATTCAATCTGCGTTTAGTGAAAGTGTAAAAATTTGCAATATCACTAAAAAATGTTTAGTGGTAGTTAAAAAAGCAATCAGCACTAAAGCTGGTAAAAAAGAGTGCAAACTAATTTCTTTGCTGTTTTATTTAGTGATAGTGAGTGCACTGCTGATTTAAATCAATATTTAGTGCACTACCCCCAACTATGGCTATTGATAACACTGCGGAAAAATCATTTTGCGTTCTGAAATTTGATTACTGAACTGAATATCGATACAAAAAGGTAAAAAACGTTCATGCCACACACATAGTAAAAATGTTATTTTTGTATGGAAATCGATATTCAGTTTTCTCAGCAAAAAAACTTTATTTCATTCGAAATATGTATGTTAATTTAGCTTTACCAAAAAAATTTTTATAAATTTTTTATATTTTTTTTTATTTATAATTTTTATATGACCTTAAGCCAAACAAAAAACAACAAAATTTTTTTTTTTTTTTAACTCAACGATATCTCTGAAACTACTGGGCAAATTTAAAAACAAGTTAAGCACGGCTTAACGATAATATTGTCCCCCAGTTTTGGATTCCGCAATATGGTTCAGAATATAGTCAACCGTTTTCCAGTTATTCCAATATATTTATGAAAGTGCCTTAATTTTGGACATAACGGTGTATCTCGAAAAGTAGAGCTGATAGAGAAAAATGGAGATTCGATTTAAAATCAGCGACCTCAAATTAGTAAAAAATTGCAATCAATTTCAAGACCGCACAAAAAAAAGTTCAAATTTGTTGTGCAGTGATTTTTTTCAATTATTTTCGGTCCACCCGGAAAATACCATTGATTTAAATATTCTTGTTTGACTATAGACTATAATTCGTCGCAAATGCGAAAAAGGTAAAACTGCAAAGAATCCTGATTATGAGAATGTGGTTGTTCTCAAAACATGTAAATTCGATCCGAGTTCGAGCTCTGGTTCAGTCAAGAATGAAAATTTTTAATAAATTTTCATTTATTTCATGTTGTTAAACTCCTTATTTCATTAAAAATAATTTATCGAATGTTAATTTAAAAATAATTTAAAAAATATCAAATATTTGGATTAATAATTTTTATTTTCTCATTTAAGTACTACTTTTTCTACCCTTAAGGTGTGCTAAACAGTTTTGCAAAAAGAAAATAAACGTACATTTACATTTAATGTATGTATATTTTTTTAATTCATTGAATTAATTTTATTCATTTCCCCGTTTACTTATTTTTTTTTTCAAATGCTGTAAAACCTGTTTTCTGCTTTATTTCTTATTTATCTCTAAACTACCTAAAAGTATGTTGTATAAATTACATTATTATTTATTGTTTTTTTTTTTTTTTCTTTTAAAATTAAGTGTTTTAATGTGTAAATCGTTTCTGTCAGCCTAAAAATTATGGAATATTAAAAGTTATTACACAGCTCCCAAAGGTATGCAAGATATTTTGCTTATAGTACAAGAGTTATAACTATTTTCTAATTATTTTTATTTTGCATTTATTGCCATTTATTTTAATAATGAGAAATCCATGTTTTTTTTTAATTTCTCTGTGCCTGAAAGTATGTTATGTAAATTATAATTTTTTTTTTTTGAATTCTTAATAAATCTTTTTAGGCATGCCTAAAATTAAGCCTTAATATGTAATATTGTTTTACTTCTGATTTATTTCTTTATTCTTAAGCTGCCTAAATATATGTTATAAGAAGATTGAACATTAAATATTTATTCTAAGAACAGTAAATTTTAATAGATCAGTACACTTTAATGCTTAATAAGTTGTTATTAATCTGCCAATATTAACATTATTTAACTGCTTCTTAAGTTGTGCTTAGTATTAATATTATTTAACTGCTTCTTAAGTTATGCTGAATAATTATACATATAATTTAACTTCTCCTTAAGTAATGCTAAATACTTTGTCATTTAGTTTATATCAAAAGGTAAAAGTTTTATGAAAATAGAAACTATTTACATTTGTAATAGCAAATGAATTAATTAAAATATGTGAATTTTAATTTAATAATCTTTTTTTTCTTTTACTAAAACAACTGAAATGGCTTTTATAGGCAACCTTAAGTTATGCTAATAATATTGATATATTGAATTAAGTAAAAGACCTAAAACAAAACATATTTTTTTCTGTTTATATTTAATTGATTCTTAAAGTTAAATAGCAGTTTTATTATAAGAATATATTGTTGTATAATTTATTGAGCTTGAGGTTTTTCTTTTTTATATAAAAAGTTTTTAACATTTATTAATTAACTCCAATATTTCGATACAGCAATGTGTACCAAGCTCAATAAATAAAACAAAAATTTAAAAACTAAAGGTTCCATGAAATAAAATTAATATAAGAACATATTTTTAATTAATTCTAGCAGACAAAAGTAGATAATGTAGCAGATAATTTTTTTATTAAAAAAAAAGTCACATATTTTTAGACATCAAATTAATTTATGGATTTGCTTTAAAATTTTGTTAAGTTGTTTATTAAGGTGGGTCGAAGAAAAAAGTTGTAGCAGTAATCCCCTTTAATGAAATGTTTGTCAAAGTTTCTAAAACAGGAAAAATGTTTTTTGCCACGCCCTAAGAATCAGCGTTTTTTTATATATATATAGCCCGCCATTTAAAGTCCGATCCTTACACATCTTATTAGATTCCGAAGACAAGCTTAAAAGCATCGCAGGACTAGCGTAAGAAAATTTGAACACCAGATATTTAACTTACTAAAATTCTTAATAGCTTGACTGTGGCTTCAATTTTGCCTTTAGGGGCTTTTTTAATGCGACATAAAATTTTGGGTACTACATATGCCATCTCGGATCCGTTCGTTCCTTATGTCCAATTTTTTTTTACGTGCCAAGAAACTTCTTTTAAAACTTTAAAGAATATTGAATATAACTTTAAAGAATATAGAATATATAATAAACTCCCTTTTATGACACGACTCAAAATTTACTGCAACTTTATGCCACAAGAGTAAGTAAGTGAATACATGAATTCTTCTTAATCAATGTAGATCATGCTTTTGACTTTAAAATAAATAAGAGAGCTTTACTTTTTATTATAATGTTATTATAATTTTATTTATTTAAGCCTCAGGGTAGGCAGACACTAACATTTAAATTAATATCCCCTAAGACATGCTTTACTTTTTATGTATATTTCTGTAATAAAAGCTTCTTTCAAGATTTCCATATGCATCTAACTGAAGACAAATATTTAATTTATTTGACTGTTTTTGTTACAAAGATTTATGTGTATTTTTAACAAATTAATTTATATTTTATACTTTATGGCATTTTAACAACAAATTTGGCAAAAAAAAAAGAAACGAACGAGCTAACGTTCACATAATCTTTGATTTATGGCAAAATGCAAAATAAATAAGAAGAAAAAAAAATTGTTATAACTCTTATACTGATTACATGTTTCCAGCAGATTGTTCAAACCGGGTCATACACTGCAGGTGGCAAAAAATAAAGGTAGTTCAAATGAATGTGACCTGGATTTGTTGAAGGCAAAAGCAAACAACAAGACTCAGTCACAACAGCTAAAGAAAGTTTATTGTTTTAAAATTTAATTTAAAATTTCAAACATTAAAAATCGTGTTTTTGTTTTCTGTTTTTTTTTTCTAATTTAATAAATTGTTTAATTTCCTATAAACATATCCTCATAAATGTTTTATTGTGTTGACGAATCATTAAAAAAAAGTCATCATTTTCATTATTTACTATTGTAAAGAAAATCAATCGTTTTAAATAGTTTAAATCAGTTGGGGAAATTACAGGACATCCCCTTTTAGTCACGCAAACTTGATTTACCTTCTTTGTTTTTAAAGGCAAGTTGTTTTAAATTAAAAAAAGAAAAAACAACTATAAAATTCTTACCAAACAGGACGAGAAATTGTCTTGTGAAACACAAGGAAGCAAATAAATTGTTTAATAGCAATTTCTCCAATGAAAAGAGCAAAATGTAACCCCTAAGTCAATTTAATTAATATAAAGGAACAATAAAGACATAAACCTTTTGAAATCCTTTTGTTTTTTTCTTTTTTAAGAGGCGTAATTTATCTTTACAGTTCGTTTCGGTATATTTAGTTTGTTACATCTGTTTAGTAGCAAAACAAGAACAGAATAAATACAATCGATGTAAAATCCCATATTTTAAGTTTCTGGCAACATGGCGTATGTTTGTAGAAGAGCATAAACACCACGACCCATATCCCATCATATCAGGTTAAGGCTAAGTATAAAGCCCATTATCCTGGCCGGTGAAATATCATACATTTCAGTTGGGCTCATCATTCGCCCCCTGAGAAATTTTCGCCTAGAAGTCCCTAAGGCGAGACAACAGCAGAGCAGATATTCTGACGTTTCGTCATCAGCCCCACAAAATCTGTATATCTTAATTCTAACATTACCCAGTATAAGCTGATAGTATCTTAGAACACAGTGCTCCGTAAATAGGCCAACAAGTAGCCAAAATTCCTCCTTTTCAAGTAAAAGCAGCCTACCTGCCCTGCCACGGGACAGGGTCACGAATTTTTTGGATTGTCTTAACCCAGGGAAGGACGTCCACGTTGGGGCCATGTCTAATTTGTCCCCATAATGTGATCAGCAGCGACGCCGCGAAAGCCTCATGGCCTATAAAAGGGCAGCAAGCTCATGGCCGGGCACCCAACACAGATTCAATTCATTATGGCAACACAAAATTCTAAACCTTATGATCGGTCATTTGACAGCACAATTACCAGAAATCTTAAGTTTCATATCAATATCATATAGATGAATACATAATCAGACATCTGGCAACACTATAATCTTAAAATTTTAACGATTTTATATCATGTGAAATAGAGAGAACCAACAACGAAAAACAGTGAGTTTATTTTTTATTACATTCTCCACTATAATTGGTTGGAATACTCCCAACATTAAGTGAAGGTTTACACATCTCAAGTTTGACTCGTCAAGTCTTGAATTTTTAGGAGAGAGGGGAAAAGAAATGGCATTCTCTTTTCCCTTCTCTCCTAAAAGCTCAAGACTTGACGGGTCAAATTTGACGTGTGTGAACCGGCACTAATTGTAGTTGTAAGCGGGTTAAGAAAAAACAAATTGCTTTGTTGTTTTCGCAAGAAAATCAAAATAAAGCAACTTGCCAGCTCAGTTTTTTTTGCACGGGAGCTTGCAAATTTATTATCAAAGTAATTTTTTTTTTATTTAAGAAAATTTGATGTATTGGTATTGCTAGGAACTAGAGTTTTTCTTTTCCCGGACTTTTTCCTATAAAAGCGGTATATATTTTTCAATTTCCCGGGATCCCGGGATTCCCGCTCAGTACAAATTGATGCAAAATATTATTAAATTTAATTTATTTGAACAAATAACATTTCCTAAGATCATTTAAATAAGTTTATAAATGCATTCAACGTTTTTATTTCTGTGGCAAAAAGAAAATGTGCTTAATGGCCCCTTAAAATCTTCATGTTCGAAAGTGCCCATTGGAAAAATTTCAATTAGTTATAGCAAAATTACTTTTTGGTAATTTGGAATAATAAAAACTTCCGATCTGTGACAAAAGGAGGGTTAAGGAATACGAGCTTAAAAAACTATAATCGCAGAGAATTGATGGGTATATTAAATTCCGAGTAAATTTCAAAAAGCCTTTAAAGTTTTAAACTGTTCTATTATAAAACTAAGCAAAAAGACTTAAACACTTATTGCTTAATTAATAACTTTTGTCATCATTTCTTACAGAATCTAATCCGAAAAATCTTTTATGCAGATGCTCTGCATATAAGATCATTACATTTTTTGAAGCAAATAAACTTGGGTCTTGGCAAATGAAAAATTCTGTACATTTTTAATATTTTTCAATCGAAATTTCAGAACAGTAAACATTAAACATTGCCTTACTTATTGGATATGAATTGACATAATTTTTTTACTATCGGCTTAGATCTATTTCATTAAACCACTTATTTACAATTATACATATCAGCAGTAAAGTTGCCATAATAAAATAAAAAAAATCCCGGTAATTCCCGCACAAATTTCCCGAAAAATGTGCGGGATCCCCCCGTATGAAAAACACTACTAGGAACACAATTCAATCGTCCATCGCACAGAACATTATATTGACTTAATTAAGAAAATAAATGAAATTTCATCTTAATCGGCCACACCCACTGCCCACCGCCCATACAATCCTAATTGATTTTTTCGCATAAAATGTTTTCTATACAAGAAAAAGTCTTAAAATTTGGTACAAACACTTTCTGTAACAAACAAAATTTTAAAAAAAAATTAGATCGAAGTCGACGTAAATATGGTTTTACGTTTGCATCAGCAATTGTGTGTGCCTTTGCATGTTTATGTTTCTAAAGCTACGGTCAGACTTATCAAATATTTGACGAAAAAAACGGGACCAACAACCAAACTAAAAAATCATTTCGCTTAATATCAATATTTATTTTGATTAAAACACCACATCTTTGTAATATTAAGACCATTTTAAATCTCACTAACTATTAACAAAAGTAGGGGTTACGCTTATTTGATCAAATATTTAATAAGTGTGACCGTAGCTTAAGCTAAACAAAAAAGGAACAACCTTTTTATCTTAAAGGTTCTTATTTACTCAAGATCCTGCACCTATAATTTTATGTTTCTAGGTTCAATATTACAAGAAAATCAAAAAGTACCAAGAAAAGTTAGAACGGAGAAGAAAAACAAAGAAATTAAATTTCCTGTATTTCCCCTTTTTGAAACTTTTTTTCACCCCACTGAAGCATCAACAATTTCAATATTGAAATGGGAGCCCATAATTTAAAACATACGTATAAATATGTCAATGAATGCAGAAACGTATTTTGCTAAGAAAAGTACCAAAAATAGGTACAATTTTCATCCCTAAAACTTTAAAATTTCGAAAAGGTACCAAATTTATTTTTGTATTTTTTAGATAAGTAACGAACAAGATAAAATTTATACTTCTATGTTTATAAGTGTAACAACAAATACAGATTTATCCCTTTTACTCCCCAAAAAGGACGAATTTTAAAAAACTATTAGACACATGTGCGCTTATTTTTTTTTAAAGAACAACGATAAGCATTTAATTGTTTTGTATCACTTTGTGTTACAAATACAATTAAAAATTATATTCAGCCCAATTATGAATTTCCTCCCGGGAAATTTTTATATATAATTGGGCTGATTCTAACTTTACTAACCGTGCAATAGTTTCGTAGATCTTTAATTCGCTGTAGGTTGAACAGACCATAGTCTCTGGCGGGAATCGAACCCGCAACCCTTACACTAGTAGACAAGCATATTTGGGCAATCCTTTTTTCTAAATTTTTTTGGGAATTTTTCTTGGTAATTTAAAGCGTTTTTTTTAAACTATTATACATATAAAAACTTGGCCTAGTCTGCATTTTTGTTTATTGCTTAGTCAGCAAAAACCATGCACATGCACATATTTTTTTAACTAGTTTTTCTAAAGTAAAACAAAAGAAAATACAAATTAAAAGTTTAACACGAAACCATAACCAAACTTGGGGCCAATCATCTGGTAGGGCTTGCAAAGAAGGCATAAAGAAAAGCAACTACTTACGAGACTCTTAACTTTTTATCAAACCTACTTAACACTTTTTTTTTTGTTTCTGTTGGTTGGTTTGTTATCGCTGTCGTTGTCTACACGAATATCTTAAATATAGAAAAATAACAAATTGTGCGACAACTGGGTCTAAAGCCTTTTAACCTTCCACAATCGATAAATAGTTGAACTGACAATACTCAAGATGAAGACTAAAGTGAATTCGTACTACAAATTGCAAAAAAGTGGGGTAGAAATAAGAGAAAAAACAACATAAAAAGATTATGACGATGGTTATAGAAATGATTATGAGCATGAAAATCATTATTATTACACTCGAATCGAGTTAAATCATGCTTTATCACTTTATTTCATGGCTATTTCATAGATACTTTTCCTACTTGTGAGTGTATAAGTGTATCATTCATGGAGTGAAAAAGCGAATTTGTAATACAAAAAACCATTTAAGATAAAATAGAAAAACAATTGTGGGATTTATTAAAGATGAATAAATAGATAGAAGAATTAAATAGAAGAACAAGAAGAAAAATTTCGCACAATCAAACGGTATTAAAATGTGGAAAATTTTAGTCGAATTTTTTTATCACAATGATTGTGCTCAAAATCAAAAAGTATAAATAGCAATCAGAGAAAGACAAAAAAAAAGTGTTATTGATTGTAAAATAGCAAAAGTTTATAAAGTATTGTTTGGAATTTTTCAAAATGTTTGCTTACTTGAGAGTAAGTTGAATTTAGAGTTTTTTTTTTCCCGGACTTTTTCGATTTAAAAAAATTTCCCGGGATCCCGGGATCCCGCTTCATATAAATAATACAAAGTAAATTTTGGTATTAATTAATAAAAAAAACTTTTATAAAAAAAACGTAAGGGAACTTGTTTACAAAGAAAGTAAATGAAATGGTTCAATACTAAAAAATTAATTGAAGATTGAAATAGGAACTTGAATTATTATTACCTCACGCCTTTATTCCCTATTATTATGCTTTTATTCAGTATTATTATGCTCTGGATACAAGATAAAAAGATAACATAAACATAACAATTTAATTCATAAAACAATAATAAAAACAAAATAAAAATTGAGGTACTCAATATATGAAATCAAAACGTTAATTAATAAAATAGATAAAATACTTTAAAGAAATAAAGAAATAAAGAAATATATAACATTTTTTATGTCTTAGGAAATAACTTTCTGATACGCTCAAAGTCGTCAAAAAGTATATTTCTGATTTTATTTACTAATTATCATGCTTCCGAAAAATTTCGTTCATTTTTTACCGAGGTTGGACAAATAGTTAAAAGTGCACCGTTGTAGCATGCTTCGTCTATATCAGTCAAATGTATGTCAAGGTTTATGCAAAAAAAGCATCAACCGGACTGCTTCTTACAAACCGTTCATTTCAATAGGTCCATTTATAATTTTTAGGACAATGTGTTTTGCTAGTTGTATGTTGTAGTATCTTACACGAGTTTCCAAAATGTTATTTTATTTCGGTTTCCCCGCATTTCACGGGTATATAAACCAACACAAATTGAAATTGAAAATTTGTGTTTATCACCTAATAAACATATCGCTCCTTCATTGCATCATAGTCATATCTCAAAATTTTAAGTAACTTTAGTAAAGTTTTCCTTCATACCTTCTCGTATTATATCTCAAACTGAACCGAAGTTATAGCAAAATTTATCTTTAAATCGGTACATTTTGAAAACTTTAATCGCATTTTGCCAAGATCGTTTGTTTTTGTAGATATGACTATGTTGCAATAAAGGAGCGATATGTTTAGGTATCTCCTATTTTTAAGACTTGTTCATGGACAATGAAACTTTACTGCCTGCATCTTATTTTGAATTAATGTACTTTATTGACTCTTCACTTCACTAAATGTAATAATTACCAACTGTTGCACTGCCCATTCTGCTTTTAGTAGATTTATTGCATCATGAGACATTGATTTAAATACATGTACTCAATTCTTGTAATTGATCTAATCCACAACCCATCCACAGATGCTAATTTTTAGAGAATAGAAAACTAAATTTCAAAGTATAAATAGCTATTTTCTCAAATTATGAGGAATTTTTTATTTCCCGGGATCCCGCAAGAAAAATCCCGGGAAAACGGGACATAAAATAATGGGAATTCCCGGGAATTTTGGATATTTCTAAAACCGCAGGAAAATTTTGGAGTACTTTATTTTTCAATAATATCGCAAATAGTCCTACGAATTTTACTACTTAAAAGCATCAATTTGAAACAAATTATGAAAATATGATACCCTACACCACAGTACATAAAAACAATTTTTGCTGGTGTACCCTATTTGAAACCCATTGGCAATTATGGACCCGCCTAATCAAAATTATGTTATGAGTTAAAGTTGTATGTCAAAGTTCTTTGTAAAGACAAATGGGGGTTAATATGGGTCCATCCAATGGTTAATTTTGGACCTACCAAGACAAAATTTTGTCATGACATAGTAGCTATCGCAAAAGTTATCGTTAATTTTTATGTTAATACCAACATTTATAAGGAAGTTATGGCATTAGAAGCCATTTCGGGAGTATTATTTGTATGGCAGCTATGGTGAAATATGGACCGATCCCAAAAAAATTGGTAAGATGCTTTTGATTGCAATAAAATATGTTTGGACCTAATTCAATCTAAATACCAACCTAATAAGGTGGTTTATGGGAACAAAGACTCTATTTCGGAAATAAGCTTGTATGGGAGCTATGTGAAGTTATAAACCGATTCGCCATTTTTAATAGGCTTGGTCTTTTTGTCTATAAGAACCTTTGTAACAAATTTCATCAAAGTATTTCCAAATGGTGCCCTGTACTTTGCGCACAATATTTATATGGACAGCCAGCCAGTCGGACGGACATCGGTAATTCGACTCAGAAAGTGATTCTGAAGCGATCGGTATACTTAAGAACCAATATTTTAAGGTGTTACAAGCATCGGCACAAATGCATAATACCCTCTCCACTATTGTAGTGTGGGTATAAATTGCTGAGAAACTAGCAAACATGGATTTCTACTTCAAATTTCACCAAGTAAATTTCACCTTTTGGTGTTTCATTCTCCGGGGCAAAATAGCCAAAATACCTGGGATTCAGTCAAAATTCAAAATTAATTGACCAGAGATCCTATCTGGTACCAGGGGATTCAGTAGCACACGGAGATACGGCACTGGTCTAAACAATGGTTGAGGCCTCCATTAAAATTCTTCTTGCGAAAAATGCAATCTCCATGAAAAACAGTCTTTGTGAAAGTTTCGTCTCTCCGTGGTAATTGTTGCAGGATACTTTCGGGGATCACGTTTTTTATTGTTGTTAAAACCCAAAATCTCGGGAAGGGAAAGTGTTGGAAAGCCAACTAAAGGGCTGATTTTTCACCACTATCCCAATGTGTTGTTGCTATTCAACAGATGCTGCTGCTATTTCCTAAAGGAATGGAGGTTGGAAAGCTCCAACTCCGAAGCAAGGAGGAAATGTATAACTTTGCCGGATTTCACACTCAAATTGCTACCTGAGTGTGTTGGTGCCTTTCACGCTTGTGGGCGGTAGGTAAAGACATAGCTTGGCACCAATAGAGATTGGATTCACCATGAGATTAGGCCAATTGGCAGGTGCTCATGTAAGTCCTTTTTAGAACTGTATCGGTATTTTTATTATATCGGTATCAGTATGCTGGTACAGGAACATTTATTACGGTTTAGGTGTGTGTATCAATTTTACAATTTAGTTAACCAAACAAAAGAAGAATGTTAAAAAAAAAACACAGAAGGGGTGGGCCAAAATCACTTAGATGACACATTGTTTACATGTTGGCTAAGAAATTAAATGGATTTGTCATTAAACTATTGTACAAATTGTATTATCTTTGCATATTAATATTTTTTTAAAATATATAAAATTTTTCAGAGTAGAAACAAAAAGAAATTTTTGTTACTTGTGGTATTGGAAATTATTTTATAAGTTTTTATTACAAAAATTACCTAGAGCTTAAAAAGGGTTTCATAGTAAAAGTGCACTTTTGAAATTTAGAGTATTTTTTTTTTGTGCAAGTGGCAACTGCATTATTGTAGTTGTAATTTTTAAAGAGAGAAATTTCACTATGTTTTGGGAGAGTTTATTTTCTAGTCTATTTCCTTTACAGCTTTACCTTTGTGCATATAATTACGAATAAAATAACAAAGTGTGCTGACGAATACAAGCATCTTAGTACAGCCCCCTTACATTTTTCTTCTCTTGTCAAAAAACTCTAAAGTTAAGCAGCAAGAATTGAAGCGTGCGAATCGCTACATAAAGTTTTAAATGATTTGGCGCCCACCTATTTGGTTGAGTGAAATTCATAAATTTTTTAGAGGAGTTAATCCACATTTTGATTTATATCTCTACTTGACCGATTTGCCCAAACTGTCTAAGAAAAAACTATTTCTTAAGGGTAAGTTTTAAGGGGTAAGGTTTCCACAGACAAATGAAAATAGGCAATCGACTTTAAATTTTGAAAAAAAAACCAGATTCCTTGACATGATTTAAGTTTAATATTTCTCTATGTTACAAACGAAATTAATGTTCCGTTTTTAATGCTATTGGTGGTAAAGGGTTTAAATATCGATTCATTAGATTTCATTATAAGAGCTCAAAACTTTAGCTTTACTCGTTAGAGACTAGTAACTATTTTTGTGTGAAAAACCACCTTTCAATCTGTCACCTTTTATGAAATAAAATCTTTACCTCTTTTTTGTTTGTTTGTTTGTTTGTTTGCTGTTTCTTTCGAAATCTTCTACACACCTTAACACTTTGTTGCTAAAATAACCTTTTCTCTAACCACTTTAATTCGTTGGCTGGCCATTCGTTGGAATTTCACAGAAGTGTCTAAATCAAGGTTGTCATTAAAATTCGGTTCATTAAGTTCCATACCCTTCAATAGTCAGTGGAGCAAATTAATGAAAATAAAATCCTATTAACTTAATTAGATTTAAACGAATTTTATGGTCATCTTATCAAAGACAGGCGTGTAGTTTAAAGCAGTTAAGCGAAATAGTGTTACAAAGATTTTATACCTTTTCGAATGTGTCCTTTTTTTCGTAAGAAAAACATCAAACATTTTCTATGTGAGCTGTTGCAAAGGGAAACAATGCAGGAAATTTAATTTAGCGTTATATATAAAACGTATAGCAAGAAACAAAATTATATTAAAGTTTTTTCTATAATGTACAAAAACTAATTTGCTAAAGAATGCGGCCAAATTTTTATAATTTACTTGAAAAAAATTTCCATTCCTTTTCTTTACAGCTACAATTTCCCTTAGGTCTTACTAGTAGAGAAGTTGGAATTTTTCTTTATTTTAAATTTTTTTTTGAAAATTTATTGCTTTGTTTCCTTTTTTTTTTTTTTTGGTAAAATTTGTGGCCTTCTTTTTTATTGTACTTTAGCGGAAACATTTACTTTTGTTGAATTAATGAAGTAGGATTTTAGGCGGTTTAAAATACCTATTTCATACCACTATTATTATATCAAATATACACACACACACATCTTCCGTACTCCAATTTATATATGTATGTATGTTAGAATGTGTTTTAGAGTTTGTTTTCAATGCAATGTTCGATTTTCTTTTTGTAATAAAATAATAATAAAAAAAGAAATGGTTTAAATATCTATAGTATACTTATATGGTGTAGTTAACGGAACTGTTGTAGGAAATCATTTCAGCAAAAGAAGCATACATAAAGGCGCGTTTAAACAAAAAAGAGCTATAAATTGTATATACAAAAACAAATTTTAAATTCATAAAACTTTTATAAAGAAGACAAGTTGGAATGTTATAGTCAGGTGTGACGCATGCATTTTTAATATCACCCATAAAAAATTCAAAAAAGATTGATTTAGATTACAAGAACTTTGGCTTTACAGAAGAGCTTTGACTAACTAAGAACGAATCTAATAATAAATTTACAGCATAATTTTCATCTTATGAAACTAACTTAAGACTAAAAAGGTATTTAAAACAATTTTATCCGATTTGACTTTAATTAATTTCCAGATAAAATGGAGTTATTTTAACAACCAAGCGATTCTGTGTAAATACGAATGGTAATATGCCGCTAAAGAGTCAACCAGTGCATCAAAATTGGAACGGAACAACTAAATCATGTGGAACAGTTCCGCTATCTTGTATCAGTGATATGGAAGATGGAAAATTTGACAAAGACCTAAACGCCAAAGTATCGGCGGCAGATATTAACAATAACTTACTGAATAAACGAGAGGTGTTCACCAAAACAAAACTGGCTGTGTACAATTCTCTATAGGTGACAGCGCATAGAGAAAGGGACCAGGACGGTAAAGGGACCAGTAAGGTAAAGGGAACAGTAAAAACCAACTACACAAAACAAGAGGTAGGGACGACCTACGCGCGTTTTCAAGGTTGACCAATACCAACACGCTCAGTGATGGTACACCAAAGATACACGTATTTAAATCTTTAAAATGGCTCTCCTGAACAAATCCTTTAGGTCCCTTTCTATTTTGCGCGTCACATATACACCTACTTCTACATACGGCTGTGATGGGCACTTACGATAACAACACAAAGACGTATTCAAACAGTTGAATTGAAATAGCGCTAAGAAGAGAAGCTGGAAAGATCAGAAGAGACAAAATATGGAACGAAACGATCCGAGAGCATCAAAGTACAGAACTCTTACAAATCAGAATAAATCGATTAACAATGAAAAAAATATCAATGTACAATTAACATGGCAGAATTTTGATTAAAAATCATGGTAAGTTTCTGCAAAAGTATGGACTTAATAAATAATTATAATCTCTATCTCTCCCTCTGGTTCGGCGGGTAAGTGTTTTAAAATATTCTTAAATAAATGCATATGTTGTTTCTGAAGCTTCTGCTCACTGTTATTTCACACTCAAACCAATCCGATTCTACATGAAATTTACGTTGTTTCAACTTGAAATAACTTTTACTCAACGTGATTCGGAGTGTTATTTCAATATGAATGTCATTGTGCTCTAACTTTACTGGAATCATAAATTAACAACATGAATTATAGTTATTTTAAAAGAAAATAATATTGTTCGCAAGTTATTGTAAAATCATGTTAAATTAAGATGAAGTAACTATGAAGCAAAATCACTACCGAAAAATGTAAATGTAAAATGTTTTCGAGGATTTTACATTGATTTTTTTTCTGTATGCATGTAACAGAGGAAGAGGATGCAGAAGAACAACTTGACAAAACACAATTGATAGTATCTTCGAAGAAAACGGTAAAGACAAACAATTGGCAAAAACAGCAGCACCAGACAGAAAGAAATGGCGCAACATTTGCAAAAAAGAGGTCCGGACGTGAATTCAAATCACGAGCATTTAAAATTTTTGTGTTTCTGGGTGTGCCTTAGGCAATTGAAAATCACACCGAAAAACACAAAAATGAAACTCCACAATATCACACGTGTGACTTTAAAAGGCACATGTGATTTAACATCACATAAATTGAATAACAGCGATTTTCAGAAGAGGCCAGTTCAACTATATTTATGTCGGGTACATACACAATAGACAATACATTAAGGTTGAGTATATAAAATGCACAATACATTTAGGTTGTGTATTTAAAATACAAAATTTTTTTTGTTTGTTTTTTTGTTCATTAAAAATCAAAAATAGTTTACAATATTTAGTTAATTAACAGCCCCAGCGCCATAGAGGCATTATTGGGCATCAGACAAGTAGCCTCTTCTAAGAAAATAAATAAAACCGTCTACCGAAAATCATGTATCTGCGGATCCTGATGAGCACAAATGTGGAAATGATTTACACGAGCACCTACCTGCCATATGGTCTCCCCAGTGTTCGAGCGAAACAAATACACACAGGTAGCAATTTTGAGTGTATAGTCCGACAAAAAATATACACTCGCCCCTTGTTTGGGAGCTGGAGCAATTAAGCCTCGGCTGCTTTAGGAATAGCCAAGTGAATCTCTTGAATAGTAACAGCGCCTAGTGAGAGCCGCTACAGGCCGAACTTCTCCTCGAAAACACATCCTTCGAACACCCAGCAAACACTTAAGCACCTCGATACCTCAACCTTTAATCCGCTGCCTATTTCAAATCTGTACTGATCTATAACTAATCTCTCGACCTTACTCTCTGCCAACAAACTATTTAATCTTCATCACACTATCAATCAATGCAATACTTATTTTGACAATCTCATAAAACGTGTCTCTCACAGAACTCGAAGTACGAAGACACTCCTCCCTAAGAGAGTATGTCGCCGAGGGCCTCAACCAATAGTCAAACTGGTGGCATGTCATCGGGGGCTACTGACTTCCGTGACAGATAGTAACTCTAGTAAGCCTTCGGTATCAAGAAATCACTAAGACTTAAGGAGCCTTATCATTTTGAATCTTTATCGGATCCCAGGCATAACTTCACCTTATTAAGCCTCGTAGGATGCAACACTACCCCTGTTGGGCCCTAATGATCGCAAACTGATGTAAAATTGTGGAGACATGTTTGAATAGCTGTTTAAAGTGTCAAGCTCTTTGCTTTGGCTATTTAGGAAGTTGACAAACTTTAACTACAAATGTTATGTTTTAAGTTGATCAGTGTCTCTGTTAATAAGAACAATAAAGCCGTCATCTTCTTCACTAGTACTGTTGCTTCCGAGCATTATTTCATGTCTATCTACCTTGGTCACTACTTCAATCGCTTTTAATGGCTGTATTTGTTTTTATTTTACTTTCCTCAAGCTAAATTTGTGGATGCAAATGTGTAGATACGTCCGGAATTGTAGCCATTAATGTTGGTTGAATTAAAATTTCTATTGAACCAAACCTAGTAATTAACTGAATACAATTTTAAAATAGAAGTTTCCCACTTCGCCAATCCCACCCAAATACTTAGAGAGGTTGTGTATTGATAACCCAGCTAAGTGCACCAAATTTGGACAATTTTTCTTTTACCGTTTTTTAGATATAAATAAATCTATTTTGTGCCATGCCCACGTCTCCTCTTCTGCCACATTTTGTGCGACGTTGTCTGTTAATAACCAAGATGCCTGTACCTAATTTAGGAGCTTTGGCTCGTGCCGTTAACCAGATATAAAAAAAACGGCAAAAGATTTATAGATAAAATTATAGGCAGTCGTTGAGTTTTGTTCATTTCTCAGACTTTTGTGGACCGATGTGAGGTCTTCGGAAAACCCAATACAAGAAACAGACGGTCGTCAGCTTCGTTCCTCATAAGGACCCAAAATATATATTGAGGCATTAACGCAAAAAAAGCGACATCATTTTCAATTTTCGTTTTTTTTTAAATGTCGTTATTGGCAACTCTTGCACCATCTCCTTAAATGCCATGGTCACATAAGGTACCGTTACGATTTAATAGCAAAAACAATTTTATCATAAGCGACATCCTTTATACAAAATTTATATTGCGGTAACGATTCGATTTATACTTTATAGGGGATAAGATCGATAATGTAGACATTACAAACGGAATGACAAACCTATAGTATATACCCTTGTACCTTTAGTGAAGGGTTAGATAAATAGGGCTTAAGTCAGAAATTGTAGTTTTTCGTAATGTTGAATTGAATTAATTGCTTTATTTAATTGACTTATTTACTAAAGATCAAATGATTGCGATTAGAAGCAGTTGTGATAGACTTAAGTTTTTGATATGAAAGAGTAAAAAAAAATTGAGTTAAGCCCAATCAAAAACCTAAAATTCACATTTTTTACTTAACACCTTTTCGCCTAACGTCAAAGAATTCACATTCGTTAATTTAAAAAACATTTTTATTTCATTTAAACAATTTTCGTAGAACTCAACAAATTTTCATACACCTAATTTAGCTTTATTGAATAGAAATTCGTCAGCTCATTATTGGTTTGGTCCATATGCAAAAAAGTCGTAGTGGAGAAAAACGACAAAATTAACATGAAGTTTTGTAAAAATATACCCGATAGAATTTTTTGTATTTTCATATCTGCTTCGGGCATATGTTTTGATGAAAAATTAAAATTTTTGAGAACGTTCATGAACGAACAAGGAAGTTAATAGTTTTTAATTGAAAGTGAAAATTATTGGTTTAAGCCGCATACGACCCTTTTCTAAATTTATTTCTAAAAAATAGCTTTTTTGTGCTGCATACGTATACCTTCTGCTGTGCATTGAGTTGTTGACATTTTTGTTTGCTTTTGCCTACTTTCTTTCTGACGGCAATGAAGCGATGCAAAAGTCAATTTTATTTTCTTGCTGTCATTTTATTTTGATATCGCTTTAACTACTGGTTTTTCTTACGGCAATGAAGCAAAGCAAGCGTGAAAATTATTTTGTACGTTTTTGTATCGGGAATTTGCTGCATTCGCCAAACAGTGGCGTGTAGAGCAAAACAATACTTTATAAACTTTAGAATAGTGGATATGGAGCAAAGTTAATGCATAATATCTCAGAAATGAAAAAAAAAATTCGTGAAATTTCGTAAAACAGGTTTTGGATTCAGAAAGGGGTATTCAAAATATTTACACTCCATACCTAACTCAATTTTTTTAAATGGCCAGTATGTTAACCTCATTATTGGCTGACTAATAACCCAGTAAAAACTTAGTTTACTTTTTTCAGATGAATAGTTTCTTTTACTCATTATTTAGAAGCTTTCTTCTTTACCTACTTCTATAACAACTTCTATAACTACTTTTTTCTGGATGTGTGTATTTAAAAAATTAATGACTTACTTTTGAATGCGTTCATTTTGGGATATCCCTTGTAAAATTCATTGGTTCTTTCGGTAGAATTGTAAGTAGTGCTTTTATGTTTTTCTGATTACTTAACATATTATTTTGTAGCAGAAGTTTTTACTGGGAACTTAATATATAAAGTATGTATATTTTAATTATTTTGAATCGTGCTTTTGGTAAATTTAACTAAAATTTTTAATTAATGTTTTACATACATATTTTTTTTAATTTTACAAATTCACCGAACAATTGATATTTTTATTCCTGTTAGAATTGTTAATATGTATTTTTTACTGCAACGGGCTGAAGTACTACGTAACTATTTTTTGGTAAATTTAGTGTAACGAATACAAATTTCATTAGTAAAAAATTTTTTGTAGAATTAATGAAAACTATTTAATTACATTGCAAAATTAATCGATAAAAAAATTATTGTGGTTTTTTTTTATTAATTTTCTGTTAAATTGATAAAATGATTAATTTAATTAAATTATTAAATAAAATTTCATAAAATTAACATAAACGTAAAAATAAGTGGCATTGAACGTTTTTCTTCAATTTAACGATTAACGTAGAATCAAATAACTATTTTGTGGCTAAATTATTAATGTTATTTGCTTGAATTCCAGGGTCCCAAGTTACTATATTTAGCTCACATTTTTTTAAGCAGTTCAGTGTGGGTGACCTTTTTTTTATTAAAATTAATCAATCAATCCAAACATTTACACCCTTTTAATAAAATTTTCTTAGTCCCACCATATTTTGTTTAAAAGAACAAACAAAATGTTGACATGAAAATTAATTAAATTCTGACAGGTCTTTAACATTATATAAAAATTGTGCCAAGCACCTTTAAAAATATTAATAAAACAAACAGAAATGCAAAACAAAAAACAATATTGAAAAGAAAGAAAACTTTTAATCACCATACAACATGAGGACATGAAACAAAACAAAGAAATCAATTAATAGGTCGGCCTGGCACGGCCCAACCCAAAATGAAAAATAAATTGTTTTTATTTGACTTATTAATTATTTATTTTAGATTTAAAATAAATTTGAATAAACCTACCTTAATTAACGTTTAAGATTTCGATAAGCAAGAAAAGTTTTGCGAGTTTGAAACAGGAGTGTGAGACAACAGGATCCAGAAGTAACACTGACACACTCAAAGAAACTCACACGCAAACAAGCAGGCCAAAAAGTTTTGATTTCCGTTAGCGGTTTTTTTTTTATTATTTAAATGTATAATTTTATATAATTTAAAGCTTTTTTTTCTTAAAAAATTTTAAATTTTTAAGAGTTTTTTTTAACAATTTAAGGCGTTTTTGAGTTTTTTTTTTTGGGAGTTTTTTAAGCACAAGAATTTTTAATTTTTTTGTTAAAAAAAAATAAAGCTTTTCTTTACGTTTTATTTAGTTTTTTTGTTAAATATAATTTTGTTTAAGTTTTTATTTTTATTAATTTAATTAAAATTAAAACTTCAAAATTTTTATTATGATTTTTCCCGTTTAAGCACCAGCTTATAGTGTTACTCGGTCAACGTTTGAATCGGCTTTAACAGCGTCTGTGGCCTACTTCTGTTCTGAACAGTTCAGTTCGCCAGTTTGTTGTGAACGTTGGTTGTTTCATTCGATTCGGAGCAAATTATTTAAAGTTGTTTTGATTTTCTTTTATTTTCCCTTTTATAGAATTTAGTAGACAAGCGCATAAGACACAATTTTGTTTTGTTTTTGTTTTTTAACACTTTGACGACAATGTTTTCAAATGTATGGGAAAAAGTTGGCTCTATTATGTACCTCAACGTAAGTTCTATGGAAAATATTATTATTAAAGGCCTAGCTATAAAAAAATGTAGGCGACAAAAATCAAGGGAGAGCATACTTTTATGTTTAACTTAAAGTAAAAGTATAAAAAGCTTTATTTGGGATATTTAAAAAGCTTTTGTTAAAAATTTAAAGAGAGAGAAATTAAAGTATGTCTACGAAATAATTTCGAGGCAAATAATATCTCATAAGCAGTTATTTAGAAAAACTTTTATCGTTTTTGCCGTAAATTTACTATTAGACAGGAAAATTTGCAAAAAAATTTGCTATAAGAAAACTTTAAAAAAAGTTGAAAATTTTTTTTTAAATGTTGATAATAAAAATGTTTATAATTTACAGGTTAATAAAGATTTTGAAGAAGAATAACTAATTTATAGCAATTTTTTAAGGAAATTTTGCAAAAAAAAAAAAAAAATACACGTTTATAGCAAACGAATCACTTCAAAGGAAATTTTGCAAAAATTTACACTTTTATAGCAAAATTTTGCAAAAATTTACACTTTTATAGCAAAATTTTTCATAAAAATTAACACTTTTATAGCAAAATTTTTAATTAAATTTTACAATTTTATAGCAAAATTTTGCGTTAAAATGTACACTTTTAAAGCAAATTTTTGAAAAAAATTTACCTTTATAACAAAATGTATATAAAAAATTTTACGTATAATTAAAAATTTTGTGAAAAACGTACAATTTTATAAAAAACAGTACGAATTATTACCACATCATAGGAAGTTTAACAAAAAATAACACGTTTATAGTAAAATTTACAATTTTATAGTAAAATCTGCGAAAAGTTTAAAATTTAAAAAAAAAAAATTCCGAAAAATTTACGTTTTTATAAAAAATTTAAGAATAATTACCACATCATAACAAATTTTTAAAAAAAAATTAGTCCTTTTCTATCAAAATTTTTCAACAAATTTGCACATTTATGGAAAGTTTTGCGAAAAGAAGTACAATTTTATAAAAAAAAATGGGACGAACAATTACCACATTATAGGAAGTTTTGCAAAAAATTACACTTTTAAAGAAAAACTTTGCAAAATATTTATATTTCATAGCAAAATCTGCGAAAAGTTTAATTTTTAAGAAAAAATTTACGTTTTTATAAACAATTTTACGAAATTTGGCAAAAAATTACACTTTTAAAGAAAAATTTTGGAAAAACTTTAAACTTTTATAGCAACTATGTCCAAAAGTTTTGCAAAAAATGTACAATGTTATAAAAAATAGGACGAATACTTTCCACTTCATAGGAAGTTTACCGAAAATGTACACTTTTATAGCAAAATTTTGCAAAAAAATTTACATTTTTATAGCAAATTTTGAGAAAAATTTTGCGAATGAAGTACAATTTAATAATAAATAGGGCGAATAATAACCACATCATAGGATGTTAAGCAAAAAATCACACTTTTATAGCAAGATATTGTAACAAATTTACACTTTTATAGCAAATTAAGGTAAAAGTTTTGCGAAAATTTTTCTATTTAATAATTTCGTAAGAAATTTTATAGATAAAATTTTTTTGACAAAAATTAACTACTTGAATCGATATTTTGTGAAAACATCTAATTTTAAGAAATTTTTATAATAAGTACTATTTTTATGAAAAATTTTCCCACAAATTATTTGATTTATAAAATATAACAGTTTAAAAGACATTTAAAAAAAAAAAGCTGTTTTATAGGAAAAAAAATCCTTTCTTTTACAGACAATTTTGCAAAAAAAAAATTATTTTATAGATAATTTCCAACAAAATTTACTGTTTTACTGAAAACTTTGCAAAAAAAAAAAAATTAAAATCTTACAAGAAGTTTTACAACAATTTAATAATTCATTTAGGATGTTTTGATTTATAGGACATTTTGAAAAAAAAATAATATGGTCATTTACTTTTTAATAGGAAATTTGTCAAAAAAAATTAGTATTTTATAGGATAATTAGCTATTTTACAGGAAATTTTACAAAAATTTCATTTATTTAAGATATTTTCGAAAAATGTACAAAAAAAAATATTGTTTCCTAGGACATTTGAAAACAAATTTAATGTTTTATAGAAAATTTTTAATAAAAAAAGATATTTTGCAAAAAAATCATTATTTTATATCATAGGAAATTTTTCCAAAAAATTTACTATTTTGTAGGAAAATTTTTCAAAAAAAAAAATTTATTTACGCAGAATATTTAGTTTTTTTTTTTTTTTTTTTTTGTTAGGATAACCATTTTATAGCAAATTTTGCGAAAAAATTTGCTGTTTTACAAAGTTTTTATTTTATGGGAAATTTTGTGATTTGTTTTTATTGGAAGTTTTACAAAAATGTGCTATTTTATCGAATCCCGGCCATGGTCAAGAATGAAAGATTATCAATAACAATTATAATTAATTTTCATGTTGTAAAATTCCTTTCTTCATAAAAAAATAATTTAATGAAAATTAAATTTGCTAAACTTAAGCCAAATTAAGAATATTAAAAAAATTTGGATTAAAAACCATAAATAGTTCAACAAAATAACCACAATACTATATTATAGAAAAATTTTAAGAAAATTCGTTTTTTGAAAAATTTTTTTGCTAAAATATAACATTTTATAGGAAATTAAAAAAAAATGTTAAATTTTTTGGAAGGTTTCATAAGATTTATATAAGAAATTTAGGCTTGCAAAAGAGCAAATGCAAGTTATACTTGCAATTTAATAAAATCTAACGGAAACTCTGTGTATTTTGTTATTGGATTTAACAAAAGAGCTATGATATTTTGCATTTGCAATTTTGCAAGCCGTTATTGACAAATTTCCTTGTTTTAGAATTATTTATATTGATGTGAATTTTTTAAATTGCTGAGAAAGTGTAGGGTAAAGTATAGAAAAAATTTGCTATCAATAAGAAATTTTGTAAAAAACATTAAAATTTTGTTGCATATTTTCGAATTTGCACAATTTTTTTTTAGATTTTACAAGAATTTCCTGATTTATAGAAAATTTTCTTAAATTTTTTTTTAAAGTTTTTCAAAAATTTCCAATTTTGTTTTTTTATTAAATTTGCTATTTTATAAAACGTTTTTTCATATCTTATAAGAAAACTAAAAAAAAAACATTTATCCTTTTTTTCCAAAATAATTATGCTAATCAAATCGTATACATACTTTAACCAAACTTTTACTCAAAAGCTTTTCTTAATAAGTTTTGCCTGCCATAAATGCCTTGAAAAATGTTATTATTGAGATACAATTATACAAAAATAACTTTTATTATAGCTTCTATTGTCATAACAAAATTTTATGAATTGGTAGGCCAAAACTCGACAAGGTCTCGCAAATGATTCTGTTAATACTCACAAATTGTGTGGCGGCTGCATAAAGGAGTTTGTCTTTGAGTCAGAAATTTTATGCTAAACTTTTTTTTTTTTTTTGTTTAATAAATTTTAATAAAAATTTCGTGTAAAAATTCCTTTCTTCAATAAAAATTATTTAATGAAAATTAAATTTGATGAACTCGAGTCTTACTAAAAATATCAAAAATTAAGAGTTCAACTAAAAATCACAATTGTTCTTTTTGGTTTTATTTAAGACAAAATTTAGTGAAATTGGTTTACTACTAAAGCAGGATCACCCCAAAAAAAAGTTCTTTATTAAAAAAACTTTCTTTAACTTTAGACCACTGTGCAACGTTTTTTAATGTTATACATTTGATTAATCTGAATTGTTTGTCTTTTAATACTTTCCTATAGTTTTTTGACTCTAAAATTTAAGAGAAAGTTTTATTTTTTTTTTTTTAAATAACGGTGAAGAGAAGCTATTAAGCTTTTCTTGATAAAACACTTAAACGCATTATAACGTTAATTTAAGCTCAAGCAAATGTTATTATTCTACAGAACCACTATTCAAACGAAAGCTTTTTGAAAGCCCTTAAGCTTTAATAATATAACTATTATAAACATGTCAATGGGAAGGTATAAAATTTCCTTATAAATACCTGTTATACGTTTTAATTAAAAAAACAAAGCTTTATTGATTACATATTTACCTGTAATAAAAAGAAGATAGAAAAATAGATTAAATTAGTTTTTATTTCTATTTTGAAAAAAATCATTTAAGTAAAATCAAATACAACACCACATCTCATAGACACAACATTAAATTGAATATTTGTTTTTTTTTTTATTAAAGATTAAATTTTTTTTAGACAAAAAAAGCCAATTTTTAAGAGAACAGTTAAGAAACAGTTTATAACAGTTTTATATCAACTTTAGAATACTTTTCAACAGAATTTCAACAAATATGTGTGATAGAACAGTTAAAAATTATGGTATGACATGGTAAATATGGTGTGTGTTATTGTAAGTTTATTTTTAAAGTATGAAGTTTTCAAAATGGTGAATTTCAAGCAAAAGCTTTTTTTTCAATGCTATAAAAATTAGTTAAAGGTAAGTTAAAGGTAAAGGTAAGAAATGTTTTAAAAAAGTATTGTTTAATGTTGTAATGGCAACACTGTGTTTTTCTAAAGCTTACAAATTTTAAAATGAGTTTAGAAATTTAAATATTTTTTCAAGGCATTTTGATTACTATGATAATAAATTAAATAGTTAGAAAAATGTTATTTGAATGAAAAACTAAGAAAAACATACAAATATGTATTTTTCTAGACAACTAAACATGCTGAAAAACAAATACTTTTTTACTTACAGTGGTTGTTTTAAAAATTATACAGAATTTTAATAAATTGTATAACAATTAAATTTTAATTACACTATGCTACAAAATTAGCATATTCAAATCCAACTGATTTATTTGTCTTCGAAGGGGGTACATACTATCGAACTTGACTGATGAAAATTAACGGCTACACAATGGAGCAAGAGAAAATTTTATTAAAACTCTCACTCATGATCGATGGTGTGTACCCCACTTTGCAGAACGTTTTACAAGTCTGAATGCCACTAATCAAAATTGTACTAAAACAAATAAGAAAGTATAGTCGGCCAATCCCGACCATATCATATTTTACACCACAGTAATTACAGACAAATCTTCGGGAGTTTACCTTCTTTGGGACCCATGTCATGGACTGACTCACCAGAAGAAAATTATGTTATGAGGTTAAGATTCATATAAAAGTAATTTGTGCCGAATTTAATTCATATATCACACCTATGGGAAATTTGTCGGTTCTAAAGCGATTTTAAGCAGTCTTGAAAAGCACCTATCGACCAGAAGTTTTTTATTTTTGCTTCTGCTATTGAAATTTTTTAAAACTTGTATCAATTGCTTCTAGTTTGTGCAAAAAAGAGAATCCCTTATTTTGTAAATTTTTATTTTTTGACATTTGATTTTTAAGCAGCTAGCAACAAAAAATGAAAGTTACCTTAATCTCGTAAGCTCAAAATGATTATTTGGGCTCTTGCGTTTTTCACTTTTTCCTAAAAAAGAGCTAGCTTAAGAAGGCAAAACCAAAAAAACCTAAAACTTGCTACTTCATTAAAAAGCAAACAAAGAAAATTCTTCCCTGGCTGGAAAAATAACAAAAATTAAACAAGAAAACAAAGAGCTGCACGAATAACTGCTACTCATAGGAGACGATGTATCTGCTTATAGCCGCCGAAGTATATGCTGAATATATGCTTAAAGGCGGTTTACAAAACCTGTTTGTTTCATTCTTTTTTCCTTCATGCTTTTTTTCTGAAGTATAAAATAATTACTGCTGCTTTTTGAGTTCTTTCAATTAATACATTTTTGCTATAGTTAAAACAAAACAGTTGGCAGAAGCTAGTGCTTTTCAAAATATTACGTTTTAAATGCAGTGGATTTATTTTTCTACTGCTTTTGAAAAGTGGGGGCTGGTTTAGCTTTCGTACTTATAAGCCTTTGGCTTTGGATTTTTCTTTTAGCTACGGAAAACGCAAAACTGCTTTTTCTAAAATGACGATAACATTTGAAACGCTGATTTAAATGGTTTATATGGAACCTAAGGTCAATTCTAGACTCTCTAGCAAAATAATACAGTAGCTATTATACATTTTATATTGTTTTCGGGAGTGGTATTTAAAGGGGAGCTACATATTTTTTATGGTAAAATATGGACTGATTCCATTGAAACTTAGTACGTTGCAATAAAATATATTTGTACCGAATTTAATCTTAATATAAACATAACTTGATGGTTTATGGGCACAAAGACTTTATTCCGGAAAGTAGTTTGTATAGGAGTCATAAGACTTCGTCCTTATGACACTTAAAATGTATGTACAAAATTTTACATGGACAGACTGCTAGCCAGTCAGCCAGATGGACGGAAAACTTTTGCATAAACTAAGTTCTTAATCAAATTATACAGATCGACATTTCTTTAACCTTTCCAAATGATTCTTATATTCTTTAGTATGCTAAATCCGAACGTGAGCTCAGTTTTATCCCATCACGTCACATTTATCTGATAATACTTCGTTTGTGTTTTTCGCTGTATACTTCTCTTTCAGCCACCTTGCAGAGTCAAAGTATGGCCTAATTAAATTATATGAATACGAATTATATCTTGTTGAACAGTGAACTAAATTACGCATCGAATAGTGACTAATTGGATTAAGAAGGGTAGAAAGAGACTATCAGACCCTTGATATTCGCTTCACTAAACGATACATACAAATCCAATCAGTAGGAATGCTGATTATTTAAGTAAAAGAACGAATCAGGAAAAAGTTTAATAAGGCCCTCCACAGATCGTCCTTAAGCCTTTTCCCATTTCGAACCCAATCAAATCCTTCCGCTAAATGTTTCTTTATCCAAGAACAGTCAACCTTTCTAAACATCGCCTTTGTAAAGTTGGACAGTGGCATAGTATATGCTCCACTGTTTCAGATTTTCGATAGCCCCGCACATCCTACAAAATTCTGATGCGCCTGCGAACCATTTCGCCGCCATCATATAATGGATGCTAGGATAATGTTGACCCCAAATACGTTATCTTTATATATTTTAGATTTCAAAATCTCTTGAATACAAATAGATTTTTACACCCAACTCTAAGAAAAAAATCGATCCAAATCGGTCAACTATTTTACTTAGACCCATATAAAGGTCCTTCGGAATAAAACGTTTAAAATGAAAGTACGGGTTGCTCTTCAGCTACAAAAATTCTACAAACAATAAATGTAAGGTCTCGGAATGGACTAAATCGGTCTAGTATTTCATCTGGTCTTTATAAAAAGATCCCCACGAAATAAAACTTTTGCACTAAAGTGGCCGCATGGAATTAGCTGAAGCCTGAAATAGATCGAAATCGATACTTTGCTATACAAAGCCGCACACAAAAGCGCCATTAGAATTATCGACTTAAAATAAACTGAAGCAACAAAGTTTGGCCAGAATACTTATGTTATGTAAAGAGAGTTACTTACACAGAAAAAAATAAAAATTGATTTCAATTAAAAAATTTGTGATATTAATTAAAAAATTAATTAAATTTGCACCAGTTAACAAATTAATAGTATCAATTAAACCAGTTAATAGTTTTAATTAAACGTTTAATTCACTTGATTAAACGTTTAATTCAATTGATTAAATTTTTAATGAAAACTGATTATATTTTTAATTAATGCTTTAATTGGTGAAAAATTTTGCATAATTTTTTCTGTGTATCAACAATAAGCCAAATCGATTCGTTACTTCGTTTAGCCTCTATACCCGTTATACATATGTAGCTCCCACATTAGGGGTTGGTTAGGGATTAGGGGTTTTATAATTTTCCGTTGTTTAATTTGAGCCAAGGCGAATTCATGCAGGTGACCGCATCAAAGAGAGAGTTATGCTGGATAGTTTTTTACATTTTGAATTCATTGCCAGCATAACCTTATCTCTCTATTGCGGTCACCAATATGAATACGACATGATTTGATTTATTGACAGCAGAAAAATTCGACATGCCACTGAATAAAATCTTCTTACTTGTTTTTTAAATATAACTTTGAAAATTTCTTAAATGCTTTTGCAAAAATAATTTCAAAATTTATAATTCAAATAAATAAAATACGAGTATAAAAATAAATGTTTTAATACTAACAGGTTTGTGATGGAAATCGATTTTGAAAACCAAACAATTTAAAACCGAAAATATCTTTTTCAGTATCTTCTAGAATTAGTTTTTAATAAGTTTTCTTGGTATTTCCTGTCTATAGTGTTTTAAATTTTAACTATATGCATACATACATATCGTTGCCTAAAACGTAAGTGGACATAACTAACCAAAAATTAAAAATCGACTTTTTCATTGAGTTGCATCAACACAAATGTCGGCATCAAATTTTGAAATCTTTTGATAAAAATTGGCGATTTTATTAAAAAAAATAAATGGCCCTTTCTGCAAAAAAATTATTTGATAAACGCTAAAAACCTAACTAACAGTTTGCATAATATGCAACACTGTCAATTGTCAAAACAACTGGTAGGTTTTAGAATAAAAGAAAAATTAATTATAAACAGTTTAATACCATGTTCACACACAGAAAAAATTTTTAGTAGTTTTTTATCAATTAAAAAAATTATTTAAAAAGTTTTTAAATTTAATTAATGTGATAATTGAATCAATCATTTTTTTGTTGAAAGAAAATTAAAAATATAATTTTGATTTTATTAACATTTTAGTTGTTTTGAAATAAATTTTGAATTAAAAAAATAATAATTTAATAACAAAAAATTTTTTCCGTTAAAATAAAATAATTTAAACTTGTGAAATTGTTGTTTAAAACGGAAAATTTTTTTAATAATTTTTTTAATTAAAATTAAAAATATCATTTATTGAAAAAAAAATATTAGAAAATATTAAATTTTTACAATTTTTAGTAAAAAATATAATCATTTTGGTAATACAGTAGACGCTCACAAATTAGAGCTTTCAGTAATTCGAACGTCCAGAAATTAGAATCAGTGTTTGCAATACATTAAACGCTTTAAAATTCGAATTTATAGTTCTAATTTCAGAGCGTTTTTTTTTTTTTTTTTGTTATTTGAACACAAGAAATCCGCAATTGATTTTTATTCTGTTTGAACATGTAAAACTAAAAAGGGGAATTACCAAATTTTAGATGTGTTTCCTTATTTGTTGTTTTTTTTTTGTCGCATTTTTATATTATGTTACATATTTTGGAAGTCTATTAAAAAGTGAAAGTGTATCATTCGAAATGTCAAAAAAACGTAAAAAAAACACTTTATCATTGGAAACGAAGGTCAAAATATTAAAAAAGCTTGACAAAGGGTTTGAAGGGAATATTAATGTTACGACATCTTCAATCAGCTATATCAAATCACATAGACGGCAATATTAAATGCTGTTTCAACACATATCAGGAAGCAAGCAATAAATCTTTGCACAGCGCTGAATACCCAAATATGGTAAGTCGTCTGTATGAGTGGTTTTTAAATCAACGAGAAAAAAGTGTACAGTGACTAGGCCCATACTTAAAGAGAAAGCTAAAAAAATATTTAGAGAGGAATATCCCTATAAAGATGAAAATGCATTCCGTGGAAACAATGGATAGTTTTCCAAATATAAGAAACGACACGGTATTTTTAATTTTAAAAAATACATTTAATGTATTGGAGTGAATTACGTTTTGTTTTCTTGTTTTTATCAAATAAAATTGAATTAAAAAAAATTTAAGTATGTAATTTAAATTTTTTATTCGAAATAAAAACGTACAGAAATTAGAATAATTCAGAAATTAGAATTACCTCAAAAACAAAGCGGTTCTAATTTGCAAGCGTCTACTGTAGGTGAAAAATCAACAAATGGGTTGCTTGATTCTATGAATTTGGTATAAATTTGGTGTTTAGAGACAATTTTTAATTTTTTCTGTGCACGGACAGCAATATTCGTGTTTCACTCTTCCATTCCTGTTTCGCGCCCCAAACATGATTGAAACAACATGTTTTGCCATACAAAATTTTGAGAGCGAAACAGGTCGTTTCATTTTGAAACATGCTGCGAAACAGAAAAAATGTACTATCATCTCTAATTTTGATAACAACTATCGTTAGTTTATCTGAACTAGCTCTCAAAAAACAACAAACACAAAGAAAAAA
Organism: Pollenia griseotomentosa; assembly: GCA_963931875.1. Taxonomy (NCBI): domain Eukaryota; kingdom Metazoa; phylum Arthropoda; class Insecta; order Diptera; family Polleniidae; genus Pollenia; species Pollenia griseotomentosa. The sequence goes on from OZ007564.1 coordinate 132,856,744, forward strand.
ACAAAAAAAAAAAAAATAATGTTAAATAAAATAAAGTGCTAATTATAAAATAATTATATTATTAATAAAAGTATTAAATAATATATTTAAAATGTTTAATTAATTTTTTATCTATTTTAATAAAATTACGCTAACAACACAAAAAAATGCCAAAATGAAACAAGAATCAATCGTATGAACAGCAAATTTGACAGACTAGTTTCAGAGAGCAAAACGAGTGGTTTATATCGTCGTATGAACATAGCATAAGGCAATTTATAAATTTATCATTTAAAATAGTATTTTGCTTCTTTTGTAACATTTTCAAAATGTTAGATAAGGCCTTTTGCGTTTTAGGTAACGATGTATAAAATTGTAAATGACTGATTAATTTATCAAGGCACAGCCTTAACGCCTAAACCTTAAAAGTTGAAATTTTGGGCCATAGATTGGTCTCTCACCAAATCGATCTACTACACGGAAAGAAGTTTATTTTTAGAAATTCGTATGTTTAGGGGGTAAAAACGTGTAAATTCACTAACCTCATATCTCCTAAACTCAAAGATATACGAAAAAAAATTAATACTTATTGTTGTTCATTAAAAATAATAAGCGGACAGATGTCTAGTACTTTTTTGAAATTTGGCCCTTTTGGGGATTAAACGGGAAAGACCTGTATTTTAGAACATTTTTTTATCGCCCCATCTATCTTTTAAACCAATAAGCTTAGAAGTAAAAATTATATCACATTTGTATCTTAAAAATAGAAATCGAAATTTGGTACTTTTTCGAAATTCTAAAGTTTTGGGGGTGAAACCCGTACCTATTTTTGGTACTTTTTTACAAAACCTTTTTCTCCAATCATTGACATGTACGTACGTATTAAATTATGGGCAACCATGACAATAGTGAAATTTTTAATACTTCAATGGGGAGAAAAAAAATTTAATTAAACTGTATTTTGAACTATAATTCATGAGTGGATTGTTTTGTTATCGATCGATTTCCATCACATTCCTGTAATAAATAGAATTTCTGGAGTTATAGGCAATGGCAAATGGTGTAATTATGAGTTTACAAACTTTCAGGAAAAAAGTATTCGTTTCTTTTTTTAAATCTATTCTAAAAATTTCAAAAAGAATTTTCAAAATTCTTAATATATGGCATGCTTGTTTTATAATTTTTGATTAGAAAAACATTAAAAAAAAAAATTAAGAAGGGCAAACTTTGTAAAAGAGTGAAAGATAATGATTAAAAGATAGATAGAGAGAGAGAGAGAGCTAGAACTAGAATTGAAATTCTAAAACTCACACACACCAATTTTTGGTAATGCTGTTGTAGCGGTTCTTGTAATAAAAGTAGAAGTATTAGTAGAAATATTTGTTGTTGTTGTTGTAGTATTATACTTAATGTAATTATTATTATTATTTTCATTTTTATTAGTTGTTGTTATTGTAGTTGTAGATGTTGTTGTGGCTTGTGTTGGCTAAAATGAATTAACATCAAATTTAAAATCTAGATCCAAATTTTTTAAAGGATTTCGTCGTATTTTTTTACTGCCATGATGATGATGGTGGTGGGGTATATGATAATCCACTTCCGTTTCATCCTCTTTACACGATTTTAAGTTTATTATTTTGTATTTATTATATATTTGTTTTTTTTTTTTTTTTTTTTTTTTTTGTTTTGCATTTTCAATTACAAAATTAAAACGCAATTTACGGTTGAAGTGCATTTTATTAGCAAGTGCAGCATAATATAAATTTGTTGTTGTTGTTGTTGGTTTTTTTAGGTTATTTTACATACAAATAAACACAACAACAATGGGAATAAAAAGAAAAAAATTAAAAAGAGTGGAAAAAGAGAAAAATACAAAATAAGAATAGCAAAACAATTTTTTTTTTATGAATTGTTGGGGTTTTTTTTTTGTAAAAAATAAAAGTTTTAATGCTGGTTGAGGTGGATAAATATGCTGGTATTTTTAAGTGAATGCATTTATATGCACATACATATATATGTATGCATATACTTACACAAACTTACATATCTAATGTATTTTAATTAAAAACTAACAAATACAAAAAAAAAAAAGAATATAAACAAAATGAGCAGTAAGTTTTTTTTTCTAAAAAAAATATTAAACAAAAAGTTTGTTATAAAAGCCATTTTTTTCATAAATATTTTTTAATAATGCAGGAAATAAGCTTTAAAAAAATCATACTTAACTGGGGGAAAAAAGCTTTTTAAAGTGGTTTTTGGCTTTAAATTTTTGTAGCTATTTTGTGGGCTATTTGGCTACGATTAAAGTTAAAAGTTTTCAGTTAAAGTTTTCATTAAATCAAATGTTAAATCATTTAGAGCTATGAGTTTTTATCAGATCGAGTTTGAATATGCACAAACATTTTTAAAATAGGCATGCAAATATACCGAAAAAAAAATTTAAAAATATGCACAAAAATATGGACGCGAAAAAACACAAACTAATAATTTTTTAAATTAGTTTTTTTTGAAAGTATAATAATGAGTTCTTCAAGTGTACAATGTAATGATCTTCGATTGTCACACAAAATATAAAGGGTGTCCAACAATTGAGGTATCATTTTAATTTTAATATTAATAAAAAAAGGATTGTAAGATATTTAAAATATGTATTTATATTTCAGTTTAATACAAATAAGTTCCGGTTGAAAATTAATTGTGTCACTCAAGCGACCCCCCTACTGGCTTGGCAGGCTCCCAATCTTTTACCATAATTTTCAATCACGTTTTTCGGAATAAATCTAGTTTACCGCCGCAGCTCCAAATAAAAAAAAAGTACCTAGGGGGATAGAAAATTGAAAAATAAGAAGAAAACATTAAATTTAAAAAATAGGCGCAAACGCTTAGTTTTCGAGTTATGGACGTTTTTAGTTTTCATAGAAAAATGTAATTTTTCCACTACATTTCTAAAGGTATATGACCAATATCGGTATCATTTTGAAGGTTTTGACTAGTTCTTTCTGGATGTATAATTTATTTAAATAAAAGTGTAATACAATTTTATAAAATAACAAACACCAATGTCGCAAACAAAAATTTCACGCTTAGCCGGCCTTCGGCCGGACGCAAAGAATTTCTTCTCTAAACTAAAACTTTTCTGCACCTAAAAAATACTTAGATTAACCTAAAGAGGAAAATAATATGCGAAGACAAAAACAAAATACATATTTGCAATCGTGAGCAAATAACCTTTAGTTTAAGTACCCACGCATATCACTAAGTGGGCGGGCAGTTTTTTGGTTTCAGAAGGCCCCACGGGCCTCAGCCACCTTAAATTTTAATTTTGGTTTTTTTCTTTTTTATTCTGAATCGGGTGGCATATTTTTTTATTTTTTTTCGTAGCCCTTTAAGCTGCACTTTAGTCAAATCACATATTTCTATGAAAACTAAAAACGTCCATAACTCGAAACCTAAGCGTTTGCGCCAATATTTTTATTTATAACTTTTTCTTTTTATTTTTCAATTTTCTATAACCCTAGGCACTTTGTTTTATTTGGAGCTGCGTCGGTAAACTTTATTTAGGCCCGTTTTTCTATAAACTGTTGTCATTGATTGATATCTGCTTGATAATCTGTTCTTGATTTTGAAAAACCCCACAAAATATATCGAATTCCTTCCTCCTCTACAATAAATAATGAGATTTAGTCGCAATTTACACTATGGACATTTATTGCCGGACAGAAAAAGTTTGTTGGTAAGGGGGCGACGCTGTATGCTTGACACACTTTGCTTCTTGCCTATCTCGCCCACAAACTGTTTCTGTCCGGCAAGAAATGCCCATAGTGTAAATTGCGACTTACGAACTTTTCTTTCAAAAGATCAATTGTTTATCTTGCTCTGTTGAATGTGGCACCATCATATTCTCTACGTCTAAATAATATTCCGCCACCAAAAGCTTCGGATCATCTCCCAGTAGAGAGATCCATTCGCCGATGATACCTCAAATTTGGACATCGTTTATAAAAAGGTATTCGGGTTAGATCTTCTTTTAATTGCAAAACTAGGTAAAAATTGCACTCATGGTAAAGTGAGCGGTTTTTAAAATAGGTTGAAAGTGGACGTAGTTGAAGGTATTTGACGTGTCAAAAAAATTATAACCGCACCAAAGAATGATATTGTTTTGCAATTTTATCAAATCGTAGCCATAAAATTTTGCCAAAATTAGTTTATTGAAAGTAAAAATTTCATAAATTTTTTCATGGTCGTTGCATAATTTTTTATAGATCTTAGAGAAAGTCCACTTCCGACTGTTTGGCTCTTATTTGGACACACTTCTTATATAAATCCCACTACCTACTGTTACATTTACGTGTTTTAAATCGAAGCGTAACTTAAGTTATAAAATTTGGTATAAATAATTTTCCTATAAATTTTAACTATTCAGTCAAATTTCATAAAATAGTTTCGAACAAATACATATATAAAGCCACAAATAAGTTTCATAAAATAAAAATTTATGCTGTAAGTTTTATAAGATTTACATACAATCGGCTCCACTGTAAAGCCAATTTCTTTTATACTTAACAAATGTTTTTTTAGCTTTTGGTAAAGCGTGTCAAATAGTCGTCAATGCCGAATAAAGCATTCAAACTAGTTTAATCTTCCTTTATTTTTCCTATTAATGACAGTATAATTTGTTTGTAACAAAACTCTATTATTAATATCTCAGACGACAGTTAGCAATTAACTTAATTTTCGAAACATTGTTTTTGTCCTCTTATCTTGTAAGAAAAAGATGCTCTTCAGAAAAATGTCCTTAACATTGACAATTAGTGCAGTGAACTTATGTCCAAAGAAGAATTGTTTTAGTTAAAATAAAAAAAAAAATCTCATTCACAATTGCAAGATAAGGAATAACCCAGCAAACACTTTTAAAGGAATTAAGTTTTTAACAAAATATTTTTGATGAAGTGAAAAATATTGAGTTTAAATTTAATTCATTTTTGTGGTTTTCTATGAGTTTTTTATAGAAAATTTGGAGTGGCGAAAATTTTAATTTAAATTCAAAATGTATTTTATTGCAGAAAAAAAACCGTGAATAGTTATCCATTTTTCGGTTTTAATGAAGATTTCGATGAAACTTTTATTTCATTATAATGCTTGGACCTTGCCATTACGTTCGAAAAACAATGACATTTCAATGACCGCCTCTAGATAAGTTGCAACAGTTAATTATATTAAAGGTAGTTTTCGATATCTTTTTCGCAGATTTCGGGCGGTATCTCAGCGATGTCGATTTTCAATTTTTCCACCGTAAGGGGACTATCCGCGAAGACACGCAGTCTTTTGACGTTGTCGCACAAAAGGCTAACGGTGCATGTTTAAAGATCTTTTAATATTCGACCTTAAGTTCGAAATTTAATTTTATTACGAAAATTACCATTCTGCACTTAATACGTAGTAATGAAAATAACAAAATTTAAAGTTTTCTAAACTTTTTCATTATTTTTCTAATATTTTGAAATTTCGAAAATTCGAACATAATTTTAAGATTTATAATTTTATACCACAAATGACCAAACAATTCTTTTTGGATTTTCGAAAGTTTAAACTTAATATCGAGTTTATTTTTTTGGAAAAAAATGCTTATCAACACTGTGTTATTAATGAAGATTTACTCTTGATATTTAAAATGTGACAAAAATTTTGTAAATTATTAAAATAATTTATTGCTTTTAAGGTTTCGCTTCCTTTATTTTTTGATTTTCAAACTTAATGTGAACTTAATTTTAATATTTATTTTTTTTTTAGCGTACATATATTGTTTTTATTCGATTATTTGCCATAAATTTAGAAAACTTTTGGGTTTTTAAGCTTTTTAACAGAAATTCAGATTTTCGAATATTCGAAAAAAATTTTAGGAATTTACTTTTATTAAGAAAATTCCTATTGGTTGACATAAAGTTATCATAATTTATTTGCTTAAGATATTTCGGCCATATTTTTTAAGCTTTCGAATAATTCGAACTTAACTTCAAAACACAGGTTTTAATTAAAAATTTCATTTAACCGTTTATTAGTCAAAAAAAAAACGGTAAGATTTTCAACTTTTTTAGGTTTACCCGTGCTATTTTTGTTAAAATCTACTGTTTTAAAACTTTTTAATGCATATTTTAAATTTTAAAATATTTATTTATTTTCAAAATTTTAGCAGCCTTATTTAAAAACTTACTGTTTTTAAGAAAATTGATATTTCCCTGCTTATTAGTCAGGAAAATTTGGGAGTTACTTTGTGTTGAGGAGTTTTTCTTATAAAACTTTTTGAAATTTGTAAAAAAATATTTTCAAAATTAAGTGTTTCGGAAAATTAGGGGGTTCATTTACAGATCTGTTTTTAGATGTTTTACGACAATAATTAAAAATTCGAACTTAATTTCGAAATCAAGTTTAATAGTTAATAATATAATAAATTTAGCAAAAAAAATTTAGAACATATTTTAAATTTTCGAATGTTCGAACTTAATTTCGAAATTTAATTTTTTTAAAGAAAATTGCTTTTTCAAGCATTATTAGTAATTAAAATAATCAAAAAGCTTTTAAAAGATCATAAGACTCTTTAATAGTAAAATATTTAATAAAAGTTAACCAAATTTACTATTTTTAAGTTTTTAGAAAAACATATTTAAAAATTTCGAATATTCGAACTTTATTTTGTTGAAGAACATTGCTTTTTCAATATTCATTAGTAATTAAAATAATAAAATAGTTTTCTATAGGTCATAATTTTGCTTTTCGAAAATTCGAACTATATTTTACTAGCTTTATTTGTTCTTATTTACAAAATTTTAGTTAAATTAGATTAAATTCTTAGATTTTTAAAATATTTAAATTTTTAAATCTCTAAAACTTATTTATACACTACTTGGTTTTTGAGTAAAAATAAATATTAAGTATACGTCTACTTCAAACTTGCTTTAAGCAAATAAACTTTAAAATTTTTTTGCAAAACTTTCCAACTCTTATGTTTTTTCTGAGTTTAATGGAGATTTTTTTTGGAAATTAAAATTTTCTTTATACTTGGCTTAACAAAATGTCTGTGTCTATAGCAAAAAATAGAAGTTAACAACTAAAGATGTTTAAATTTTCTTATTTTATGTTTTGCCTGCCATTTTAAACAAGTTTTTCTCTTGTTTTTGATGCGGAAACGTAGACAACAAAACTTTTTGTATTTAAGACATGAGAAACTGGTAAAATTTTTCATTGTGTGTGTGTGTGTGTGTGGGTATGTGTTTGTATTTTCCAGTGCTTTTTGTTCAAATTTATTTAGGCATTACACATTTACCTATACATACATACACCCACACTCTTTAGCTCTTAGTTAGGCAACACATACACAAATACAATTTGTGTGTAACTTTTAAATTTTTTTCCAGGAATTTTGTTTTTTCTCTTTCGATTTATTTGTATTCAGCAAACTTTTGTTTTTTCTACTTTTTTCCTTTTATTAAATTTTTTTTTCCTAATTCTTTTTTTTTATTCCATTCATTTAATAAACTTAATTGTATAAAAATTATATATACAACGTTGTTGTTGTCAAAACAAACACAATTTGTACCAAATAACTAAAAGCTGAGCTGAGCGGTCGGTGTTTTTTATGTAAAAAAAAAAAAATAAAAATTATCTACTAAAGTTAAAACAAGTGGCGCCATTTTAACAGCCATTTTGTCTACAACGTAAAGAGTAAAAAATAACCATCATACACAAACATTTACAAACACATACTCTAGTAAATACACCATTCTCTCACACACAAATTTGAAAATCACCGTTGTATGAACAGTGAGCACAGCAGTCTGTTGAAGTAATTGTTGTTTTGTTAAAGACAACAATAGCAACAACAACAATAACAAGAAGAGCAACAACAAACAGCAGATATAGAAAAATTCCGTTTAAACAGTATGTTTTGCGTATAAAAGGAACAACTTAAACGATTCCAAAACAAGAATAATCAAGTTTGTAAAGATTTACCTAAAATAAAATGGAGGGGTTAGATTAGAATAAGAAATGAAACAAGGCATAATAGACGGTTAATTACCCTTCATAATTGGCGTTTATTTTTGAGTAATCTATTTGTTATTAAGGGAAGTGAATGATTGGTCTACTGTCCCCTATCCTGGTCAGGAGGGTTGCTCCCACATTTGTTCTTAGGACGAACCTTCGCATTCACTGTACATGGTATTGTTTGCACGTGTATTTCTTTATGTTATTACACTCAGATCTTATCAAAAAAATTACTGAATAAATGAGAAGTGTGCACGAAAACAAAACTAGCTTCAATTATTTGCTTAAGAGAATAGGCATGACACCTTTCGCCTGCAACAATCTTAAGTCGTGCCTGCTAACCAAAAAAAAAAAAGATAATAATGATAATAAAATTTAAGTTCTTATGAACTTTTCGCTTTCTTTTTTTTTTTCTTTATTGCTTTAGCCCGCATATAAAATATTCATTGATTTTAAAAAAGCTTTTCAATGATAAAACTACAAAAAATTAATTTGCAATTCTTTATACAGCATTTTTCCAATGATCCCTTTATTTGCTTTTAATGTAATTTAAACAAAGGGTATGGAAAGAAGAGGTGTTATTTAAATAAATGTTAAAACAAAACAAAAAGATCGCTTTAAATTGAGACCCAATTAAATTGTTACATTATTAGAGTTGCCATATTAAATTAAATTATATTTTCACAATAAAAATGGTATTTCTTATAACAGTCACTTGCAGAAAATACACACTTTATAAGACACCCTCTTCAATTGAGAGCCATACAAATTTGAACATACTCGTCCATTTGTAAGTCCTCGTCCATCATATGACACATTTGCTGCAAAAACTTTCTTCAATTTTTTTTGAAACTGCATTCCTGTCCATAGAATAAAACATTTGTTTTGTAGCACTTGTGTATTTTGTAGGCGTTCTCTCTTTCTTCTTCTTCCGCTCAATAATAAACTCACAAAAACTGCTTGTACACGAAACAAAGTACACTTCTTTCCACTTTATCATCATCAAACTCAAATGTTTTGCAGTAAATGTTTCACAATATGGACGAGGACTAACGTATTTGTTAAAAAAAAAACCCAACGAACTTAAATATTCTTCATAAAAACCAAAAAAAAAATCTAAAAATTATTTAAAAAATACAAATACTTTCGTTAAAAAAACACCCTGTCTCAAAATGCCTTAAAAAGAAACTGCACTTTTTACGAAAGAGTTCCAAAAAAAATAACTGCATAAATAATTACTTCATTTGAGACATGCCTAGACTTGCAATAAATATCTTTGTAAAAAAAAACCAAAAAAACTGGGAAAAAGAAATCTGCAATAAATGCAAAAAATTTCTTAAAAAGAAAACTTCATAAAATACTACTCGTAATTGTATTAAAGTTTAATAAAGGACAGGGATGTAAAATTCAGATTTTAAAATACCACAGAGTTCCTATCAAGTACAGACCTGCAACTTCTACAAAAAGAAATCTAGCTGTGAATAGAAATCTAGGGTGTAAAAGCTGCCATATTTTAAAAGAACTGAAGATAAAATCATGCTGGCCAAATAAACGTTGAAATAGGTAAAGATAAGTGTGAGGTAAGAACACGACCAGTTTTGTTTTTGTAGAAATTACGGACATAATTTTTTTAAAAATTTATTTTTTAGATTAAAACTTAATAAAGCGACACTTGGAACCTGGTTTCTCAAAGAAGAACACTCAAGCTGCAGTTAAACAACAACAACACTTTAAGAAAGCAGTACCAACTACTGACATAACAAGCAAAGAGAGCTGCAAGAAGAGACAAAAGAAATTTCCTAGAACGGCTTGAAACGTCGACAGAAGAAGCATCTAGCCAGAAAAAAATGAGAAAAGTACAGCAGATGAAAAACTGGTTCTCCAATCGAAAATGTAACAGGAGCCAACCAGTCGCTGAATGCAGTGATGCACTATTAACAAACAATGATGCACATATACAAAGATGGAGAGATTATTTCGAAGAAATTAGTAACGTCACCAAAGCTACAACTACTGAGGACAACGAAATTGAAAACAACAGCCCTTTAGAAAATATCCTAAGAATATCAAGCAGTCACCCACTAAAAGTAAGATAAAGGAGGCCATCAGCAGAAATTCTTTGGGTTGACCTCGAAACCACAGCTGAACTTCTACGACCGCACATCACAGCAGTTTCTCCAAATGGAAAGAATGGCATTATCGTTAAGTTATCGAAAAGTACTTGAAAGATTGCAACAGCTAGAGCGGAATTACTCTTCTTTACACCATAAAAAAATTACTAGAAGTCATAATACAGGGTAGGCTTTAAAGTTAAATGGAGAACAACTTACGAGATGAACAGGGAGGTTACCGGCCAAACAGGAGCTGTATCAAATGGCGTACTCTCCTATACATACTGTTCGTAGCATCAATAAAACCTTCGATACCATCAAAAGGACTGCCATATGGAAAACATTGAAAAAAAAGGAGTACCCCAGAAAATAACTCGAATAATTAGAGCTATGAAAGAAATCGTTCGAAATCGACGAACAGGCTGTATAATTTTACAGTTTTATTATTAATTAAAAAGACTGGTATATAACGAATAAAATAAGCCATATATCATAAAAATCGGCGAACAAATGTTTACCATTTTTATCCATTAACTGTTGTTCATTTTAATTTAAAGGCTTCTTTTAGGGATAACAAATATTTTTTCATAACATTTTTACTGGAACAATATGTGCAATGATGTTAATGTTTAATTAATTACTCTAAGCTAAATTTTGGTTATACTTGTGTAAAACGCAAGGCAACACCAAAAATTACATTGAATGCAAAAACAAGTGAAAAACAAAATATTTTCTAATTTTGTTATTGCTTTCTACAGAAATTCATATTGAATCTTTAAATTTTAAACGCTGCACATCTTGTGGCGTTGAAAATTTTTGAACTTAAAAAAATTACTTTGCCTTTTTTTGCTTTTACTAACATTATGTCTGCCTTTAACTTATTTTAAATTGTTTAAAATTTATTTTAAATTGCGTAAAATTTTACTTTAGTCGTTCAAAAAAAAAAAAAAAAAAAACTACCGCTCTTTATCCAATTTTAATTAATTTTCTTGTGGGTTTTTTTAACACAAACTGAAACTGTTTTCCTTAACCACAATGACGTTGACATCTTTTAACCATTTGATAGTTCTTTTGTTTTTTTTACTGCAACATTTTGTTTATTAACTCTCTCTGTAGCCTTTAAAAAAAAAAAATAACAAAAGAGACGACAAGAAAGAGAGAGAGAGACACGGAAAATGTGTTGAAAAAAAATCATTTTAATTAAAACTGAAATGTGTTTAGTTAGACCTTAATCGGTTTAAAAATTCTTTGGGGGATTTTTTGTTTTTATTTTTGGTTAACCAAAAAACAAATGAAACACCTTAAACTAACGCCTTAACAATTTGATTTTTTGTTTTTATTTTTTATTTAAATCCCTTTTTTTAATTTTCTATCACTGTTTGCAGCAGTGCTGCCAGATAAGTGAATTTGTTTCTAAATTTTGGGAATATAATATTTATTCAGCGAGAGATTTTCGCTAAAAGACTTTTTGATTTTTATATTATTTCTAACAATAAAGTTTTGTTATATTGTTATTTTTAATGAGTTCAAGTTCCCAATTTGGTTGCTTTAATCTAGGAAGGTTCTAAATGTTTATTGCCGTTCCTTTATAATGGGTGTTTTTTAAGTCCGAGCTGCCATACTGCTCTTACTTTTTGAAATTTTTTATCAGTATAATCTAGCAAATCATCTTGAATAGATTCAGGATTGAACGACTCTACCAAATTATCCAAATTAACAAATCAATGATTCGCGATTCGCATAGGCCGCAACTAATTTTTTTATGAACCGTATATTTTGATTTCGGGAAAATAACCTGTCCTTAAGCCTTCAAGGTCATGCAAAGTGACATCTCTTGATTATTTTCTCGGGGCAACATAAAGTGTCTAGTTTTTGCTGATAAACCTGCAACAATTGATGCCTTTAAGGCCAGCACTGTTCATGTTATTAGTGATATACGCCCAGCAATACTCGAACAAGTGGCCCAATGCGTTTCTGCAAGGACAGTAGCTGTGCCTATATGCTTGTAAAATCTATTTCTAATGTTAATGCCATGTATTGATCTTGGAATAGGAAAAAAAACTGTACGATTTTAAACACGAACAACGACCATACGTACACACTAAGGCCCGTTTTCAGGACTTAACGATAGCTAAATGTAGGAAGTTATCGAACAGATAATGAGTTTTTAATTAACACAAGTTCTCTTTAACCTTAAAGTGAAGAATAAGCTAAAGAGAGGAACGTTCTATCTTTAACTTTTGTCGTAAGGTTTAGATTTGAGATTGCCATATTATATTCACATATTTTTTATATATGGCAACTCCAATTATACGTATATTTTGTAAATGTAAAAAAGTACGTAGTTCGGTATTTTCTTTAGTATTGCCATTTTTTCAAAAATGTTAAGTTTATTTTATACAGAAGTTGTGAAAACGAAAAATAGTTGAAGGTGACTTTATTCCTCACTAGTGCTAAAGGTAGCGTTAACTATATCGAACTTTAAAGGTAAGTCGTGAAAACGGGCCTAAGGGTTTTTCCAGCAGTTCAAAGGTTCGCTTACGGATAGCAACACAGCTGAAGTTGAGTTGCCAACAACGAAATTAATCGAATCAATCGTGATCAAATCATTTTCGATTCAAAAGCATTTTTATTTCCAATTCTTTCAGTCGATACTGAACGAGTCGAAATTATTTTTTGATTCGTTTAGTATCGACTGAAAGAATTGGAAATAAAATTGATTTCGAATCGAAAAAGTGTTCGATCACGACTGCCAGAATTAGCCCCCAGGCAACGCCGCTAATGTTAAAATATACAAAAAAAAAAATTCTTATTTTATATTAAAACGTGCCTGATTTCACTGCTGGCTACTCAACTTCAGTTCAGGTCTCATCCGTAATCCAACCACAAGTTTTTTTTATTATACGTAGTGGCTTCATGATACAACAATAAAAACAAAGGTGCTCAAATGCCAACATCTAATGCAATTTGTATGCAGAAAAGTATTAATTAGTTGGCGTTCTAATGTTACCACGTCAGTAAGAAATTGAGCGCTAAACTCAACAAAAAGGCGGAACAATTGTTCCGATTTTTTAAGGGCTGCATTTCTAGGTCGCGTTTAACTAACATTTTTAATTAAGTGTTCCTAAAGTTCAAGAGTAGAACAATATTTTATATCGCACACCTACTTCAAAAATGACACAACTCAAAAAAATTAATTTTTAAGAAATTGAAAAAAAAAGTTTATATATATATATATTTAGCTGGTGAGGCCTAACTTCGTTTGTGAAAAAAAATGCAAAATTTTTTATTTAATTTTTCCCAACGTTTCGTGAATTTTATGTTCACTTCTTCAGGGGATTCGTCTATTAATTAAAATATTTTTTTTACCAAAAAATAAATAGTTAAAAACAAATCTTTGGACCATTTAGTAGAAAATCCATACAGATTATGATCTAAACTTTTTTTCTTTTTTCAAATATTTATACATACACTAGATAATGAACAATTTTTAGTTGTGTCACTTTTGATGATGTATTATTTGTACAAGTTACCGAATTATTTTAAGTTATGTCACTTTAGCTGAATTCTTTTCAAATTTTGACAATTTTGCCAAATTCTAAACTGACACAAGTCTATTTAATATAAACGCCAACAGAGAATTATTTTATCAAAAGTATAATGGTAGTAGGGATCTACTACCATTATATTTTCTGACACAACTAAAAATAAGTGAATTGCAACTTTATACCAATTGAAACATAAAGAAAGACATAACTGTTTTTAGCAAGAGTTAACAATAAAAAAATACACTGATATTTTTTACAGATAAACAAGTGTATTGTGCATAGTTTAAGCATATAAAACCGAAAAATGAAAATTTTGAGTTGTGGGACTTTTGAACTACGTGTGCGATATAAAAACCTTTTAAATTTAAAATTAAAATTTGTCAAATGGTCAAACAAAAAAATTTTTAGTTTTAAAGACAAAAAAAGGATTTTAATTTAGAATTGGGGATATCGAAACTTAAATTGGGGACATAAGACAACAGTTTTCTGGTAGCACAGGTCATAACATAAGTTAAGTATGTGTGTGTGTGTGTGTAAAAATGCTATGCCGTAAATGACGTGAATAGTTTGTTTACATTTGTTTGTTTTTGATGTCGTTGTTGCTTTCTAAGCTTAAGTGACCATGTCAACAAATGCTAATAACGCCACTTTTTGAATTTTTTGTCGTCTTCTTCTTCGTTTTCATATTTTAATTGTGTTTATTTGTATAATTCATGCTGTAGCAACAATAATGTCTATGACTGAAATGTAATTGTTGTCTTTTTTTATTACATAGTTTATAGGTACACTTGTTCTTGTTAAATTACATGTTATAAAGACATTAAAGTATTTTTTTTACGTTTAATTATACAACACAAACTCATAAACACCTAGACACACGCACTCACAAGCAACATGAACAACCAGCGGGAAAAGAAGGAGTACGGATGCCTTCTAGAGGGCCTCTGTACACCTTATGGATGTACAAGGCCTGCTCGCTCCATTCCAGACTCATATATTTTTTACAAACGATGTCACAGTGGGGTAGGCCTTCCGCTCTCGCTTCTTTTGCAGTTACTGGTTTAAAAAAAATAATTTCTTTGCTTTGGCAAAAAAAAAAAAAAAAAACCGTACACCTTCTCTTTTCCATTCTCATAGAAGGGAATATGCCTAATAGAAGCCGAGGCCTTCCATTAGGCATTCTTTAGCAGTTTGATAAGAATGGTAATTGAATCCAAAAAAAATGTTTAAGTAGACCTTTAATAAGGCCTGAAGTTGAAGGTCTCCTGAGTTTTCCCGCTGGAATCAAAAAAAAAGAATTTTGTTTTTTAACACAGACATTGTACAATGGGGTAAATTATTAAAACAAATGGTAACATAAAGGATTACGATAGAACTTGCAAAAGGGTTAGCTGTCAAATAAGTGGTCATACTGCACTCATCTTTTGACATTTTAAGTAGCGTTGTCTGGCAAATAACCGCTAATAACAACACTACCAAATTATTCAAATTTACCTTTCAAATCAGTCATCGTCATAAAACTGTGTTCAGCGATGAGGATTGGCTTAACGGTTTGAATAATAAACAAAAATTGCCGCATAAAAAGTGAGACCAATTCAAAAGAGACCCTACAGTTTCTATTACATATAGGAAAATTCATCGTTTAATGTGGTTTACACGCTGCACAGTGGCGCCATTTGAGTTTTTTCGTTGCAAAAATCATATCTTTTGAACCGAATAAGATAATTGAACAGTTAAAAAAGCATATGATAGATAATTGTTCAGCCTATGAAATGAGCGTTTGGAAAGAGTGCTACGCTTTGTAGGGGCCTACTTATGGGTTATCAAAGTTAAAATTAGTAGAAAAATCAATTTTATGGTAACTAAAAAAAATTATTTTTACATTTTTAGATTGTTTTTATTTTTTTTCTTTAGGGTTTTATGTTTTAAATTATTACTTAACAAATTAAAAAGAAATAATTTTTTTTTTTAAATTTATTTATTTATTTATTTATTATTTAAATTTTCTGTAAAATATTCATCACAATTCGTAAGAGAAGGTATATCAAAAAGACTAACCATTTCTAAACTATAATTAATTTCTTACTCTATTCGTGACTTCACATGCCGCCAAAGTATTGTTTAAGTGAGGTACGTACCTGCTAATTTTAATGAGTAGTTTTTTTCAAACTATTAGATCAAACTACTGTCAGTCAAAACATATAAGGGATGAAAGCCATACAATTTCTGCAACCAAGTCTTTTTAACCTATTTTATCTCTAGAAGTCAAACGGGCACGTACGGGCAGATAAAACCTTTTGAATTATGTAAAGAAATAATTAAAGAACTGGTTTTGCAAATATAGAAAAATATAGATTTTATTTATTTTCCGTCAAAGTTGAAAAATAGTGAAAAAACGGATAGTTTTTAAATAGTGATTTACCAGGAGAAACACAAAGCAAACAGTTATTTTTTTTTTTTTTGTCATTATACATTTAATAAATACATCAATGAATACAAACAAAAAATAAGGCGTTTCGTTACCTATTTTTCGTGATATTACACCTGAAATCGCAACAATTTGACTAAAAATTGTGTGTTTTTTTAAAAACCGAAAGTCGGTCAACTTTGAACGGTTATATCTTCTAAACTAAAAATGTGATATTATTAAGAGTGGCATTTTTGAAATCGTTGAAAAAATTCCTATAACATGGGTTCATTCAAAACTTCGTCGGCGCTCATGAAAATTTTGATTTTTGCAACCTCGTTTGCTCTACGGGCGCCACTGTGCGCTGGTGGCATCACCAGTATTCGATTTCAAGTAAACTATCGTATTTATTCGATGATATTAAGGGGTGTTCTGGAAATCGAAAACGCTAAGCGCAGGAATTTGGATGTTGTTTTTAATACACTTTTAATCTAATTTTTATAATTTTTGTTATAAAATTCTGTTTAGTAGAGAAATATTTGTATAATATTTGTCATAAAATCCTTTTATTACAGAAATCTTATTAAAAA
Organism: Pollenia griseotomentosa; assembly: GCA_963931875.1. Lineage (NCBI taxonomy): Eukaryota > Metazoa > Arthropoda > Insecta > Diptera > Polleniidae > Pollenia > Pollenia griseotomentosa. The sequence continues at coordinate 132,873,419 of OZ007564.1, forward strand.
GCGACGTTTAAAATTTTGGCGTTTTGCATTTTCGATTTCTAGAACACCCCTTATTATTTTTTATTTAAACGTATCATGATCAACGTTTTTTTGGTTTTTGTTTAAAGATATGGATAACATTAATCCGAAAGAGATGTCATTTCAACAGAATTGAGGCGCTTTATGCCATACGGCCATCGCAATTATCCACTTATTAAAATTCGCATTTTGGGATAAAATAATTCTTAGAAATGGAAATGTCAATTAGCCTTTTAAGATTGTGGGGTTTGACATCCCTCGATTATTTTCTGTGGAGCTAAGTAAAGTAAGTGTTTAATACTGATAAGCCTAAATACATTTAATGCCTTGAAGGCTTATATTGCTTTTAGTATTCGTGACATACGGCCGGCAATGCCTGAAAAAGTGACTCCAAATTAGACGGTTAGAATATGTTTATATATTGGTTCTAAGCGGATAACACCCTCTTCTTCTATGGTGGTGTACATTTAAAAAATTATGTTATAAATTGTTTTATTCTTTTTCCACGTGTGAATCGTCAATTCCCAGTTCATTAAACTTTCAAATTTAATAAATTTTTGGACAATTATTTATCTTTTATTTTTCTGTCCCCCGTAATCTAAGTTACTAATTGTAATTATCTCTTAAAACCTATAATTTATGACTGTGTTCACAAATAAAATGAATCAATAATTTGCTAAAATGTTTACAAAGTTTGTGTAAGAATTACTAAGGAGCTCAAATACTCAAAAACTTTTTACACCCGGTAGTTCTGATGATATTATTGATAAAAGCTAAAAAAACACTTTTTTGCAAAATGGTTGCAATGGTTGAATGGATTGTGAAAAATTAAAATATTTTTTTGAAATCTATACACAATTTTTAAGCTGCGCTATATTACATGTCTACCCAGCCACTGTGCATTATAGGCGAATGAAACGAGTGTACAGCACAACCCTGCCGGTTGGCGTATTTTAATTGACTCGTAACTGTTTAGCGATGTATTGTTTTTTGCGTTAGATTTTGGACATCGCTGTGTTCTGACATATTTCATGGACAAAATTTTTGTAGAAAATCTCATCACTGCCCTTCCCCTTCATATAAATGTTTTTCTCAGTTTGTTAGAATATATCTAAAAATTATCCATATAAAAGGGAGTTAGAGGTTTAACATGTTCTACAAAAATATTTGCCGTATCATTTACTACAAAATTGCTAATTATACCTTTTACCTCAGATGTAAAGAACACATAGTTTCATATACTGATATGCTGCAAAAACAGGCCAAAAGGGGAAAACTTTGACCCACACTAAAACTAAATTCCGATGTGATCTTTAAAAACGCCGACATACGTACATTTTTTTTTTTATTTTGTGTCTCCTCAACCAGAGTCCATTGTCATATAATGTCATAACCCCGTTATTTGTTTCTGTGTGGTACTGTGTAATTTTCATAAATAATTTTTTTTTTCTGGCATATTTTCCACACCCTTTTTTCATAATTTTATAATTATTTTTGTTTATTTTGCTTTTACTGTTCTGCGTGGAAAACCCAATAAAGTTCAATACCCGTTTTATTCGGTTTTATTGACGATTAACTTGTTCTTTGTTTGTTTCCACAAAACTTGCCTTTCATGTAAAATTTTTTCTTTAGCTAGTTTTACTTGTTTTTGTAGGAAATTCCTATGCTGCTAACTAGCTTGAAAAAAATACAGTAAAGTAAAGTAATAAAGGACAATGAATAATAATAAAAAAATGTCAAAGGTCGTGTTTATTTAAAGTTATTTGAAAATATTGATACTGAAGTGAATAAGAACTAAACCAGAACGAAACTGAACTTAAACATGAATTTAACTAGAACTAAACTATAATAACCTAGAACTGAACCAGAACAGAACTAAAACTGAACTAGAAATTAACTAGATTTGAACTAGAATTGAATTAGAACTACACTAAAACTGAACTGGAGATAAACTGGAACTGAAAAAGAACTGAACTAAAAGTGAACTAGAACAAAACTAGAAATAAAAAGAAACTGAACTTAAGCTAAGCTAGAACTGAAATAGAACCGAACTAGAACTAGGCTAGAATTAAAAAATCTGAACAAGAACTTAACTAGAACTAAAATAGAATTGAACTAAAACTGAATCAGATATAAACTTAAACAGAACTACAATTTTATGAATTTGGCTTAGTTCCGAAACATCAAAATGCTTTGCTTGTATTTGTATAATTAATTTTAACGATGTTAAGTTTGATTACAGTGTACGCATCGAAAACTTTTTTGCCTCACTATGATACAGATAACATTAGCCTTATTCACTATCTTGTGCATTTGAAATTTCAAATTTATGCAATTGTAAACATTTTTTGTTCTATCAATTGTGAATGGCTTCTTTGGTTTAGTTTGCCATGCTTGTTGCAAAACGTGAAATGCAAATGTCAGCTCGAGTAAATAAAAGGTGGTCTAGCCAAAACGCTCGATTGTAATTGTAAATAAAACAAAAAGTTTTAAATGTTGCATATAAACAAAAGAGTAGCATCCCAACAAAAAATTGAGCTTCAAACAAACGAAGCAGATTTGTAAGGGAGAAATGTAAGAGTTTCGTTTACCATACCGCTGAATTTTGTATGGCGACTTCCCACTTTGAAGCAATAAATTTTTGACACAAAAGGCGCTTTATTAGAGTTTTTTTTCCCGGACTTTTTCGTTATTAATTAATGAAAAAAACTTTTATAAAAAAACGTAAGGGAACTTGTTTGCAAAGAAAGTAAAAGAAATGGTTCAATACCAAAAAATTAATTGAAGATTGAAGTAGGAACTTGAATTATTATCACCTTACGCTTTATTTTTATGCTTTTATTCAGTATTATTATGCTCTGGATACAAGATAAAAAGATAACATAAACATAACAATTTAATTCATAAAACAATAATACAAACAAAATAAAAATTGAGGTACTCAAGATATGAAATCAAAAAGTTAATTAATAAAATAGATAAAATACTTTAAAGAAATATATAACATTTTTTAATGGCTTAGGAAATAACTTTCTGACACACTCAAAGCGCTTAGTAAGTCGTCAAAAAGTATATTCCTGATTTTATTTACTAATTATCATGTTTCCGAAAAATTTCGTTCATTTTTTACCGAGGTTGGACAAATAGTTAAAAGTGCACTGTTGTAGCATGCTTTGGATTCACAATCAGAAGCAATTTTTTTCTTTTTTATAAACAACGTCTATATCAGTCAAATGTATGTCAAGGTTGATGCAAAAATAGCATCAACCGGACTGCTTCTTACAAACCTTTTCATTTCAATAGGTCCATTTGTAATCTTTAGGACAATGTCTTTTTCAAGTTGTATGTTGTAGTATCTTACACGAGTTTCCAAAATGTTATTTTATTTCGGTTTCCCCGCACTTCACGGGTATATAAACCAACACAAATTGAAATTGAAAATTTGTGTTTATCACCTAATAAACATATCGCTCCTTCATTGCATCATAGTCATATCTCAATATTTTAAGTAACTTTAGCAAAGTTTTCCTTCATACCTTCTCGTATTATATCTTAAACTGAGCCGAAGTTATAGCAAAATATATCTTTAAATCGGTACATTTCTAAAACTTGAATCGCATTTTGCCAAGATCGTTTGTTTTTGTAGATATGACTATGTTGCAATAAAGGAGCGATATGTTTAGGTATCTCCTATTTTTATGACTTGTTCATGAACAATGAAACTTTACTGCCTGCATCTTATTTTGAATTAATGTACTTTATTAACTCTTCACTTCACTAAATGTAATAATTATCATCTGTTGCACTGCCCATTCTGCTTTTAGTAGATTTATTGCATCAGGAGACATTGATTTAAATACATGTACTCACTTCTTGCAATTGATCTTATCCACAACCCATCCACAGATTCTTATTTTTAGAGAATAGAAAACTAAATTTCAAAGTATAAATAGCTATTTTCTGAAATTATGAGGAATTTTTTATTTCCCGGGATCCCGCAAGAAAAATCCCGGGAAAACGGGAAATAAAATAATTGAAATTCCCGGGAATTCCCGGGAAAAAAACCTACGCTTTATTCAACGCATATAAAAACTGGTGAACGAAGCAATTAGCTTTACACAATGAGGCTGACTTCCAAAACGTACTAATACAAAGTTCGTACACAATTTTACTACTGTATTTTAACAATGTACATGTACAAAGTACCGAAACAATGCAACTATGTGTTTTGTTTATTAAAACGTTTTGAAATGTTGGTGATGCAATGCATAATACTTTTTAAATAAATCTGTATTGCTTGCAAATTAAATGTTAAATGTCACAAAGCATCAACTTTATAACCGATGCTCTGATTACTTTTTTGATGCGTTACTAATACTTAGCAGTGACGTTTTGGAAGGGTTTGCATTGTATATATATTGTACTGCGGCGATATGAAACATTATACTTTGTTCTAATACAAAGCAATTAACGTTTTGGAAGTCAGCCTGAATGATTTTTTACAGTTATTTTTGATTTTCTCCCTTACAAGCATGCTTCGTAGCAAGGGAATGCCGTGTCACTTGAAATATTATTTTTTCTTTAATGAAACTTGTTAAGAGCTCCTTCACTTACTTAACTGCATCTCTGTATGTCTTATTGCATAGCGCATAATTGTGCGCTTATATTTTTAAATGTACCATTAGGGCTTCGCAAAATGATAAAATTTTTTATTGGGATGTGCAAGATTATTTGCACAACATTGTGAATAGGGCTTTGTTTAGATGCCTTCAAACTGGGGCTTTAAAACTCACCCTGTATCTTAAAAAAATATATATGAACTTAATTAAATTTCTAGTTCAAAATTGTAGCAAAATAGAAAAATTTCTTTAAACCTTTATTTTTGACAAAATAATATCTTTTAAAATAAAAGCAGATTTGCCTTAGTTTTATATTATGATTTTTTTAAGCTTCTTTTGAGCGCTTTAAGATTTCCATCCCTAAGAAAAGCCCCCCTCTTAATAAAAATCTCAGCATTTTCATAACATTGCCTTTAAGGCCTTAAAAAAAACTCCAAGGAATTTCTTAAACACTATAAATAATGTATTCGCAATAAATTTTTCTCCAAGGAGATATCCATTATCTTTCCAAATCAAATGAAAACAAAACTGACACTAACAGCACCTTCTCCCCCTCCTGATGCTAAGAGCCAAATCTAAATATGGCAAAACATTTGTCATCCAAACAACACCTCTACGTCATCGAAAGAACATTAAAATTAGAAAAATGATTTGTTTAGAAAATCATACAAAACATAAGAATAACTAATCGCATTGAAATAATAAAAATAATTTATGATTATATGAACGAATCGTTTGCTAATATACAAATGTAATAAATTGTGTAGAAAGAAACATAATAAATAATATTGAGTTAACAAGCAACTAAAAAAGAGAAGACGAAAAAAGAAACAAGGGAATGCAAATACTTAGTACATAAAGGGTGTTTTTTAAGCTAGATAGAACTTTAAATTGTAAAAAGTAACACAAAAAATTAAATTTTGATGAAATATTTTTTTTATCGTTTCAGTATACTCTGTCAAATCATCATGAATAGACTCACGCTTGAACAACGCTACGAAATTATCCAAATTTACTTTGAAAATCAGTCGTCGATTCGCGCAACTTATAGACGACTTCGTCATTTTTATGGCGTACATAATCGTCCATCTGAACAAGCCATTCGTCGAACAGTGGATAGATTTCGTACCACATACTCTCTAGAGGATGCTATAACACCAACACGTCGAAGGAATGTGCGTACTGAAGAGAATATCGCCGCTGTAAACGAAAGTGTGGAAGAAGATCCAAATTTATCGATTCGTTCAGTCGCAGGAATTGGGGCTCTGTCCGTCCACTACGTGGAAAATTTTGCGCAAAGATCTCGGCCTACACCCGTATAAGATCCAGCTGGTGCAGGAATTGAAGCCACGAGACCATTATATGCGCCGTTCTTTCGCCGATTGGGCTCTAGAGCAGTTGGCAACTGACCCGTTGTTTTATCGCAAAATTGTGTTCATCGATGAGGCGCATTTTTGGCTTAACGGGTTTGTTAATAAGCAAAATTGCCGCATATGGAGCGAGACCAATCCACAAGAGACCCTACAGACTCCATTCAAGTTCTATCGGGCTTAAAAAAACACCCTTTACATGAATAAAAGATGCCAATTTTGTTTGACTTTTTAAGCTTGATTTCTTTAAAGTTATTGAAAATCTTCTTAAATTTTAACTTTAATTTGTGGAAATTCGCTAAGATATAAATAAAGTTCAACGAAGTTATATAGACTTTTATATATTTCAAATATTAGCAAAAATATCCCCACGCATATGCTACAAAAAGTGCCGAATACATAAGAAATTATAGTTGGTCAAGCTCTGTGAGATAGTTTGGAAATTGTGTGAGATGCAGCCGAAGTTACGAAGCGATTTCAATTCATTTTTAAACCAAAAAAGATTATGCCACTTATCTTTAGGATTACAAACTTAATGACGAATTTTACATTAGCATACATACAGTACGTACATTGTAGAAAGCTTAAGAACTCTTCATGAACATTTAAAGCTTGAAAGCTTTAAATCACTATTTAAAGTTTGAAATAATCTTTTAATTACCTTTTAAAGATTTTAAACTTAATGACAAACAGACGTACGGACTTTTGTAAAATCTTTAAAAAGTTTACACAAAAGCTTGAGAGTTTGTAAATATACTTTGTCATCTTAAAATACTTCTTAAGCGGCCCATACACTTGCAATATTATTGTAAATGATATTCGCCATATCATTTCCATTTTGTCCTTTATTATGCAATAAGTCGCACAATGGTTTCATTCATTCAATAAAAAAGGTGAACATAACCTTTAGAAATAACACAAACAGTCGTGTACAATGTTGCCAACACATTTCACTTTCTCTTCGTTGTGCAATAAAAATCAAAAGTCTTTTGATTGTTGCCAATACATTGTGCCACCTTCGAATATCACAAACACATTGGCGATATAATTGTACAATGAGTAAAATTGAACAATTTTATTGCAAGTGTATGAGCCGCTTAATAATCACTTAATGCTTAAAATAAACAGACATAAGGACATTATTAAAATCTGGGGCCAAATTACCGCATCCGATATCGATCGAAATTACAATTCAATTTAAATGGGAATTTCGATCGATATCGAATGCCGTAATTGGGCCCCTGAAAAGCTTAGCATAAGCATTTAAAGCTTGAAACATTAAAAAAATTAAGCTTTTTAAGTTTTAAAAACCATCCAAACTTTTAAATACACTTAAATCCTATTTAAATAAGCATTTTCAGTTCGAGAGCTTATAAAGCACTTTAAAGCTTAAAAGACCTTAATAAAAATTTTAATCTTAAATACACATACAAATTTCTTAAAGCTTTAAAACAGCTTTAGAGCTTTACAGTTTTAAATACAAAATTTTAAGCAACAACTACTTCATAAGATTAATGCCCAATTTTCAGGATAGTAATTAAATCTAAATTAAGTTAATTTTCATAAAAACTTAAATCGTATTTAAATACAGATTGATTTTTTGAGTTTTATTTGAAAAGTCTTATTTAAATAAGATAAAAGTATGGTAACACTACTAAATACAAAAAATATCATATTTATTTACAAGGTGGTCTCAAAAAACACCTGATTGTTATTGCTTTGCCTCTTGTTGTTGTATTGTCGTGATATTGAGGTCAGCTTGCTAAAATATTACAATAGAAACTTAAGTTGAAATTAAGTGTACCACATCGGTGAATTAAGTTTGATTTAAGTATTTAGTGAAGAAGAGAATTTTGTATTTAAAACGATTTTAAACATAAATGTGTTTTAATATCAATCCTGAAAATTGGCCATAAAACTATTACTCCAAGCTTTAAAGCTTCAAATACACAGTTAAAAGCTTCAAGTAAGCCTTAAGGGTCCAGATACATTGGTCACATTTCCCATCAAGCATTTAGGTTGTAACAGTAAGGCCCATTTTCACAACTTACCAATAGCTAAGGTAGGATTTTATCGGCAGTATAAAAAGTTTTGCATTATTACAACGTTACTTTAATGGTGTTTTCTTTTCTACAAAAAAAATACCACATTTTAAAAGGTGCATTTATAAAATGGGTTGCCTTACATGTAATAATGCAATTTTTTATTTGACGAGAACAAAACACAAAAAGGATGTTCTTCAAAATATAAAAAAAAAATACACATAAACCCAAATTTGTTAATATATTAATATTAAATAAATAAATTAATGAACAAAATGAATGACCAAATTCCAATTTCTTTAGTTTGTTTTTCATAAAATATGTAAACAAGAAAATACCTTTGCCAGATTGCGATTTATTAACACCAAGTTTTTACGATTTCTTGATTTGACGTTTTTTTTCCAAAAACAATTTTTTAACACCGAATCCATTTAAATTTTATGTCACTGACAACCTATCATTCATAATGTAATGCTTTCTTTTGTTTTTACTATAAAATAATAGACAAAATTACTATTAAAACTTAAAAATTTTACTGTCCTGATTAGAGGCGATTTTTTCCCAACTTCGTCTGGTAACCCTATATATAAACAGAAGCCATCTTTTTACAGGGCATTATCAACACTCTCGATTTATACGGGGCGTAAAGTGCAATGCCTTATGACATTTAAGGGTGAATTTTTTTAGAATAAAACACGCTGCCCTCTTAGAGAGCAAAGCATTTTTAAGAAACGAACACCAAATTGCATTTTTTTAAATAAAATGTGACATTTTTTGTAGAAAAGAAAACACCATAACATACTAGGTAAAATAAACCTTTCTTTAACTTATCGTTCACTTGGAGTTAAAATAAAGTTGTAATAACGGAACACTTCTTATGCGGCCGATAAAATCCTACCGCTAAGTTGTGAAAACGGGCTTAAACATCGCTTGTATGTGTGACACCGCCAATGTTGGATCGGAAATCAAACTTATTTAAGCTTCGTACATACGGTGGTCTGATCTTACAATGTTGTCATAAAAATTGCCTAAAAATGTCTTGCAACTGTAAGAACATTGTAAGCTCATTTTCATTTGGCATTTGGTAAAATTAATGCATTTAACAATGGCATCATTGTCAGAAAAATAACAACATTGTTAGATCTGGCCACCGTCTGTACGAAGCTTTAGATATAATGTCAAGCTTGATAACAAGCAACTTGACAGTGTGTTGTGCTCTTTCAGCGTTTTAAACATAAAACTACATTAAAAGCAATTTTAAAGCCTTTAAACTTAAAACTTTTATTGAAAAATTGTTTAAACTGAAAAACTTTAATAAAGCACTCAATACCTGAAGTTAAGGTCTAAAGTTTTAAAATTGTTACTTAAGTAAAAACAATTTTACTACAGCTGTTTTGCATACCAAAACCTTTTTGACCTTTACAAAAAAATTTCCGTTGAAACAAATTAGTTTTCTCCACTTCAAGACACAATTCTTCTAATATTTACGACCATAATCGCCTTTTTAGTGTTTAATTAAGAGCTTTTAATATAAAATAGCACATATTGCAAAATTTGCTTTCCGTTTGCTGGAACAGGAGGAGCATTTCTTCCAAATAAAATTTTTTAACATTTTTACTGTTAATTGTGCCCTAAAGCCCCATTAAATAAAATACATTAATATTGATGGTGTTTCTTATTGAGTTTTATTGTTGTTGGTGGTAAAAAACAATGATTCAAAAATAAATGTATAATAATTTTCAAACAAATTAAAAGGAAACCAGACGATACAAACCCACCTACACACGCTCGCTCTTATACTCATCCTCCCCCCCTTTACATCTCACAGGCATATAAAAATATAAATTCTTATGCCGTTTTATCAAGAAAAATGCAAATTAATAATAAAACATATTCCAACAAATGGCTAAGAATTTAGGATATCTTCCGTTTTTGTGAGAAGTGAAAGGAAATGAGCAACAACAAGGTTGTTATCTAGAGCACAAACAACAATATTATTCAGCATAGTCTTAGGCGTATAAGCAATAAATTTATTTTTAATGTTTGAGTGTAAAAAACAAAATAATAAGTAAGCGTTTTGATATTTTTATTAATAAATGGAATGAATATAATAAGTGTAAAGGACTGGCGAGGGGCAAACTAGAATATAAATTTTGCCATTTATTTGGACTAAAATTACGAGATGTCACAAAACCCAAAATATTGTTTAGTATAAATACCCTTTTCAGACTATGCGATATAACCGTGCGACAATATTAGTATGTACATAGGTTCTTTTAGAGTCCCTTCAAAAACTCATACACGTTCGGACGTTACGTTTTTTATTGCAAGCTACAATTCGACGTTTGTCTATTAAATTCAAATCTGTATACACACTTATATAAAATTGTAACGTAACTGACTGACTGATTAATCATCGCAAAGCCTTAACACAGCCTTAAACAAACAATTTGAAATTTAAGCCGTCTATCGACAAATCGATCCAAAAAGACGGGATTATTGGAAATTCAAATGTTTAGGGGGTAAAAACGTGTAAATTCAATAACCACTTATCTCTTAAACTAAAGACATACCAATAAAATCTAATACTTATCGTTGTTCGTTAAAAAAAATAAGCGGACAGAAGTCTGGTAATTTTCTGAAATTCGGCTCTTTTAGGGGAGAAAAGGGGAAAAACTATATTTTCAAACTTTTTTGTCCATCTTTCTTTTAGACCAAAAAAACATAAATATAAAAATTATATCACAAACGTTACTTATCTAAAAAAATATAAATAAAAGTTTGGTACTTTTCGAATTTCGAACATTTAGATCGTAAAATTCGTATCCTTTTTTTGTGCTTTTTTACAAAACAATTTTTTCTATTCATTGACATACACGTATTAAATTATGGGCTCCCACTTAATATTAAAATTCTTGAATGGGGAGAAAAAAGTATCAAAAAGAGGAAATACGGGATATTACATTAATTTCTTTTACTTTTCTGCTCTACATGTGGTAATTTTTTGAATTTTTTTGACCCTCCATCTGTCTTTTCGAACGACAAAAATGTACATAGAAACTATTCACATTCGTTACTTATCTAAAAAAAATACAAATATAAGTTTGGAACTTTTTTTAAATGTGTTAGTTCGTCGTAACTATTTTTAGTGCTTTTTACAAAACATTTTTTCTGTTTATTGCACAGAAAAAATTATTGCCGAATTATTTTCAAACAAACGCTTGTTTGAAAATTTTTTTAATTTCTATAAATTTTTTTACTGATTCAATCAATATTTTTGTTTGATTTTTATTTAACCAACAAAAATGTGGACAACTCTTCAAAAATATAATAAACGCGTTATTGGTGTCAAGTTTTCATAATTTTGTATGAAATATTTAACGCTCTTTAATGTTGTCGTCTTTTTGTATTTTTTTATTTGATCGTAAGCAACACTTCTTTATGTGAAATATAAAAACAACAACAAAAAACACACACAGTCTATTTTTGGACGCTTTAAAAAAGTGCAACTATAAGAAAAACAATAGCAGAAACAACATTATAAGAAACAAAATCCCGTATTCAATTTTTTAAAACTGTTTGGTTAAATACATCAAATACGACAATAAAATGATGACGATAAACATGTCGAGTCGGTCTGCTGCCAAGGAAAGCATACAGCAACAGTGAGTGAAGAAGAAAAAAAAGCATTGTGTGTATAAATTATTCCAACAAAAAAATGTGTCTCAAAGCCAGGCGCCGGCCGCTCTGCTCTGCTTTGCCTTTACCTTCTACAGTGCTTGCTTGTGTGCGCGTGCGTCATTGCTTGTGCAAAAAAAAACTTTTTTGTTTTTGTTATACCTATGATTTTCAGTAAACTATTTGTTTGATTCAGTTAAATTATTTGTTTGAAAAAATCAGTGTTTTTTTTCAATAAACGAAATGCAAATAAATTGTTTGAATATGCAAATTTGTTTGTAGGACCGATTTCAGACAAAAAATGTTTTGATTCTACAAATTTTTTGTTTGAATTGGAAAAATAATTTTTTCTGTGTGGCATAAACGTATTAAATTACGGGCTCCCACGACAATAATGAAATGTTTCATTCTTTAATGGGAGAAAAAGAGTATCAAAAAGGGGAAATACGGGAAATTAAATTTCTTTCTTTAACTTTTCTGTTCTACATGTGGTACTTTTTTAACTTTTTTGTCCCCCATCTGTCTTTTCGACAAACATGGAAATAAAAATTATATTACATTCGTTACTTTTCTATAAAAAACATATATAAATTTGGTACTTTTTTGAAATTCATTTGAGGGTTAAAAATCGTACCTTTATTTGGTGATTTTTACAAAACATTTTTCTCTGTTCATTGGCATAAACGTGTTAAATTACTGGCTCCCAAGACAAATATGATATTTTTGGTACTTCAATGGGGAGAAAAAGAATATCAAAAAGGGGAAATACGGGAAATTAAATAAGTTTTTTTTTAATTTTCTCTTCTAGATGTGGTACTTTTTAACTTAAAAACATAAAAGTGAGAACTTTTAAGATGAAAAATGTTGGTATTTTTTTGTTATTATATTAAAAGGGACATCAAATTGTTGCTTGGTTTTTTATTTCATACTACATTGTTTACTGCACGAGCGTCTCTTCATCCTTCGTCACAAATCCTCTGCTTCATGAAATATTTCTGTGCGACATGTCGCATAATGCAAAAGTGATCTAGTCTCATTTTTACCCTTCACTCCATGTGGAAAGGGTATATACAAGTTTTTCATTCATTATTTCTTCAAGTTTTATCTTAGACCCTATTAAGTATGTATTTTCTAGGGTCTTATGAGTAGCGAAGTTTATTTCCGTCTGTCTGTCCATGTGTATGTTGAAATGCGTTTTGAGAAGGCCCCAGTAGTGATGGGGAGATGGTTTTTATATATTTATGTATAATATAATCCGTTTAAGTTTCCTATTAAAATTCAGCCAGATCGGTCCAGAAATCTTTTAGGTATGAATAAATTCATTTATTATGATTGAACCAGGTGAGTTGAGCGTCGCCTACTAACTAAGCAGCTTTCCCATCGCCAACAAAACACCCTGCGGTATTGCCTTTGGGTATTACATAGCAGAGCTAGTCAGCACATAAGCTGGTTACAAGTTTGTCTAGGTTTTTTGTTCACGTATCTTTTTCTGTCAAGCTGTAGCAAACTGCCATTTTTTTCTCCAAATCTAACATAACCTCCAAAATTTTTTCTGGCCTACGATGTGTTTCACTGTACGTCTGTTCTCCTCATTGAAAAATAACGTGTTATGCGCCCTCTAGCACTTCGTACGTTGAACAGTTCGTCCCCAAATTAAATTAGGTAGTTTTTATGTCCTGAGAGATTTTTTAAGATCTACATAAGGTGGTAGTTTAGCTTCCCAAGCTGGCATGTAATTCACATGTTATTTTAGGAATGATCCTATACGTCCATCGTCTTTTTGGTGAATTATCCCACCGTCTTTGTCAATTGCAAATGGTTTCATTCTCTTGCACGGTTTTTTCGGCTTTATTATTACAACTTCAGTTTTCTCTCTGTCTGCGAGAACAAAACCAATTTTGTTGAGCCATGAATTTATAATTCGTACGGTGTCATACGAATCTTGTTCTTGCTTCTTTAGCTATATCATCAGCAAATTTTTCTAGCCTCCTCAGGTATGCTTAGCTCTAATACGTCATTATACATAACATTCCAGAGCAGTGTTCGTAACACTAGCCCCTTCTGCTAATGAGTTCGGTTGCTGGCGTATTTCCCTGGGTGCAGTTGCTATTTCAACAGATGCTGCCCGCGCCGGAAATCAATTAGCTCCAGCTCCAAAACAAGTGGCGAGTGTATCATTCTGTCTGCTTGTGTGTTGCTGCCTTTGTGTGTTTTCTTTGCGATCATACAAAGGAATGTTGATAAAATGTTAGGCCAACACGCGAGGTAGTCGCAATTTCGTATCACTATCCTTTGTTCTGTACGCATTTACCAAAAGATTTAAGTAAACTTTACTGTACAGTTGTTGTCTCGTCTCGCTATCCAGTATGATTGTCATTGTACGTTTGAAACTTGCCCTGAACTACTTCTTTTACGAAGTTCTGCAATTTCAGAATCCTTTTCAGGGCATCACCGCATCACATGCTCTTTTAATGGCATTTGTTAAGGGCACCATCATGCACATATCAAAATTACTCATCAAGGGCTATGGTAGTATTCAAGCATTTTAATAGTGTATGGCGCCGTTACTATGGACCGGTTATTGTCCTAGTCGAATTCTCGTCTATTCCTAGTCTAGTCCAATTTTAGTCATGTTAGACTAGTTCATGTCTTCTGTAGAATTTTCAAATCATTTTTTCACTAATTAATTGTTAATAAATCAATAAATTTGTTTGTGAATATTTTAAGTAAATTATTTTTAGATTTGGCTTTTTTTCTTTGTTTAAAAAATTTCGCCAAAAATTTAACTTTTCTCAGTCCTTCAGCAAACATCCCTATGAAATGAAATTACTTTTGAGTTCCACATTATCATGAATCAACATTGTGTTTTAATGGAAATAAAAATTTCAACACAGAAACGTATTTTTTGTATTTTCGTAAAAAAAATTAAATATTAATGCTATTGATACGACTGTAGAAAACCTTTATGAGTCAATTCATTTCATTTGCAATAAATTAAATTTGTATATACAAATAAAATATTAAATATCAAAAGCAAAAAAACCTAATTTCCTGGATGTTCCCTTAAATTTTTCTAAAGACCGCTTTTGTTATTTAAATATTTTTTCCAATTGAATTATTTTAAAATTTAGTTCTTGTTAATTTGCATTCATTATGCTATTTTTATATATTTATGAATCCTTTTTAGCTGTCAAAACTTCTTGTTATAGTTAATTGTTTTTGGTTTTTTTTTAGGAACAGCAAACTCAAACAAAAATTTCAGTAGTGAAATATAAAATGTAATTGGGGTTTAATGGCAATGGCGCCGTATTGTATGCTTTAGATATTTTCTATAGTCGAACTAAAATCAAAATTAATGTGACATTTTGCTATTTTTGGTTTTTGAGTCTTAAAACAAATAGCAAAAATTTGCATTTGTGTAATAAATAGACATGCAGACAAATAGACTCTAATGTGATGTATCGAATGACTTGAAAACTGTTTGGATAATAAATTATTCAGACTAAATAAAATTAGAGAAAAAATTAAAAAAAAAGAAATTTAGTCTGCACATACAAACTTTGCTTTAAGTGAAATTCTGATTTTATGGAATAAAAATATAAAAAAACAAGTTAGAGTGCTATATTCGGCTGTGCCGAATCTTTGTTACCCTCCACCGACAGTTCGAATATTTCAGGAGTGATATCTATATGATGTCTATTTATTATTAATTTATCTTTATAGAAACAGAATTCTGCATTAAAATTGATTGCGGCTTAGACCTATATTAAGGGTAATCACGATGGTCATTGTGCAAATTTGCAATTTGTAAATTTGTGTACATATTATGATTGATCGTGAGCACACCAATTTTATTTTTTGTGCAAATGTGCTATTTTTCTAAAAATTTATTCTGGCAACACAAAAAACTTCTGGCAGCACTGTTAAAAATCTGCATTTGTTTACAATTATATACAAGCAAAATAAAATAAATTGTTTCTTTTTAAATTATTTTAATTTAATTCTCTATTTTATATTAAAACCCACGACAATGTTCAATTTATAAGTTTCCTTAAAAAACAATATGGCGCTTTATATGTCAAACGTTTTTGTTTACATTTGTTTGCAACTGAGCAAATATGCACTACTAATTTTGCTCATGGTTTTTTTAGTGCAAAGGAAGTAAATTAGAGCAAATTGCAAATACGTACATTTTGTTGTTGTTTTGTGCAAATGTGTGTATTTTTGCACGCATTTGCATCGTTTGCACACTTTGCACTAGCCATCGTGATTTCCCTTATTAAATTATTGACCGACAATCTTGAGTAAAATATCTTGATTCGTAACAGTTTAAGCCGAACTTAAATGATTCTCAGGAGGGGGATTTCTATTGAAGCCATGGTAAGTTATGAACCAATCATCCCAAAATTCCGCAGTGATTTCTGTTATTAAAAAACATAAATTTCAATACAGTGGTGAAATTAGTTTTAGCGTTTACAGTGAATTTCAGAAGGCTGCAAAATATGGGATCTAAGGTAAATTATGGAACGTATATCACAAAACTGCATGACATTTTTTCTAGCCATATGAAACTAAGTTGGAAGAAATTTTGCCACAATAAATATATCTGCTAAGATTTTAGGCGTTTTTAAAATTAATTTACCAGAGTGGGCTTTATATGGGGCCTATAGTAATTAACGGACCAATCATCACGAAATTTTTTAATGCTATTTCTAGTCCTATAAAACTGTGAAATATTCAATTTTATTCTGATACCATTATAAATTACGGTTTAAGGCGTACTAAACTGTTTTCCGGGAGTAGGGTTTATATGGGGCCTAGGGTAAATTATGATCTTCATGAAATTTCACAGTGTGATTTCCAGTCGAATAAAACAAACATTTGCAAAATCTCATATCATTCCGTGCATTGTTCCACCATTTATGTTAGTTTTTGTAACAAAATTATCAATTTTTTAATGTGGTGGTTCCACATTTTGATTCATAGCTCTGATCGTATTTAGCCGATTTTGCTGCATTTCAATCCCAAACTGCTTATGATAACTGATACAATCAATTTGACACCAAGTTTGTTTATTTCTTTTGAGTTTTTCGAAGGTGAGAGAGTTTTCAACAGACGGACAGACAGACATGGCTAAATCAACTTAGAAGCCAGAATATATATACTTTATGGGGTCTGAGATGAATAATAAGAAAGTTTCACACGGAATGGCAAACTTAGTATACCCTCTTCACAACTTATTGTGGTGGAGGATATCAAAATAAATATCTTATACATATTAGGATAATGTTTTTATTTGCAAATTTTCTTTAAGAATTTAATTGTTTTCTTAAAGAACTTTTAAAAGTAAAATTCTTAAAATTTCTTTACTATAGATAAATTTCCTGTAAGGCCTATTTTTGGTTTTGTAGAAAATTTCGCAAATTCTTGGTATTTAAACCGTTTAACTAAAGTTTTATTAGAATTTTTTAAATTTCCCTAAAACAAAAAAATTTCCCATTAAGTTATATTATATTTTTATGGTTGTTTTTGAAAATATTCGCTATATTCTTAATAAAATTAGGGAATTTAAAGCAAATACGACCAAATATTCAAAATTTCCCCTTGCATAGAAAATTTTTTATTTAAGGTACATTTTTATTTTTCAGTATTTTTTTATACAAATTTGTATTCAAGTCTTAAAATAAGTATATCAAACGTAAATTTCGTAAAATATTTAACATTTCTTTAATAATATAAAATTTTCCGTATACAGAAAAATGTTCCCTTCAGGGAAATTATATTTTTTTGTAATTTTTCGCTATATTCTTAATTGAACTAGGGCACTTCAAACCAATATAACCAAATATTCGTAATTTCCCTTAGATAGAAAAATTATAATTCAAGGGAAGTTTTTGTTTTTTAGTATTCCTTTTTTTTTGTTATACAATTTTGTACTCAAGTCGTAAAATTAGTCTATTTAACGTTAATTTTGTAAAACTTCTAAAATTTCTTTTATATTATAAAATTTTCCTAATACAGAAAAATTTCCCTTTTAGGAATATTATATTTTTTTGGTAGTTTTTCGCTATATTCTTATTAAAATAAGGGAATTTAAAACAAATATTTCCAAATATTCAAAATTTCTCTTAAATAGAAAAATTTCAATTTAGGAGACATTTTTTGTTTTTCAGTATTTTTTTATAAAATGTTGTATTTAAGTCTTAAAACTAGAATATTTAGTAAATTTCGTAATATATTTAAAATTTCCTTTAAATTTCTTTAACAGAATTTGTTTTCCTTTGTAAGGAAATTATATTTTTATAGTATTTTTTGAAAATTTGAAGCTATTTTTACAATAACAATTAAAGCAAAATAAAAAATTTCCCTATATTTTTTTTTAAATGATCTTAAGCAAAATTTTTGTTATAGACCAACTTTGACACATTTTTAAAATTTCTCTTAAGGAGAAGAATTTTCCTAAGTTAGAAATTTTAAAATTTCTTTAACGTGTCATAAACGCAAACTTATTAAAATTTCCCTTCAATATGGAAATTTTTCTTTGGGAGAAATATTAATTCATTAAAATCTTTTGATTGTTTTTATTATTTCTGTGTTGTGTAAAAAATTGTAAAAAATTCAAAAATTTTGTGTTATATTGAAATTTCCCTTAAAGGGAAATTTTAGTTTATTATAATATTTGGATTTTTTTGTTATATTCAAATATAAAGCGATAGCTTTTGAACAAATTTTGTAAAATATTCGAAAATTTCTATAGCAGCAAACATTTCCCTTCAAAGGAAATTTTCATTTATGAAAATGTTTTGAAATTTCTTGTAATTTACATTATAAATTAATGTATTTTAAAGAAATTTTTTAAAACTAACAATTTTTCTGATTCAAAAAAATCATTCCCTCTAAAGAAGGAAAAATTATTGATTTTTAAGTGATTTGTTTTAAATTTAGTTTAAAAAAAAAAGCAAAAGGCTTAAAAAATAAAATTGTTTTTTTTTTTCAATATTTCTTCTTTTTTCAATTTAGTAATAAGAAGATTCTGCTTTAAGAAAAATCTTAAATATTCTTTTTATTTTTATTATTACGTTACTTTGTATTAAAAAAAAACAAATTTTTGTGATTCGCTTTAGTCCTTTCGCAATTTTTTTTTTTTTTTTTTTTTTTTGTTTGGGAAATCGTATTAAATTTTAATCCTATAACTTTTTGCTCTTGGTACCAAATTGTTGTTTTTATGTCTCTTATGTTTTCAATTAAAAAAAAGATAATAGTATAGAAAATTAAAAAGCCCTTAAGTATATTACAGTTTTGTTACACTGTTTCTCCACATTAAATAATACATCATCAAATAATCCCTTGAGGATAACGAACAAATGAAGAAACAAACACACACACACGGCACTGACTAAAACACTTTGTGTGCGGTTGAAATTCGAAAATTAAAATTTTCAGTAAATATGTTTTTCAAAAAAAAAAAGGAAACTCCCTTAAAACACACCTACATATTAACAGCTATTAAACGCACAGAAACACACTTTAAACAGCTTGTTTGAAAAAAAAAAAAAAAAATTAAAGAAAATAAAATATGTTAACAAAAAAAGGATTTCATTTTGTGTTTTGGTTTATAGGAATTTCCTCATCGAAACATGACTCACTCACCTTCATCTTCACCATCGTCCATATCATTGAATTCCGTTAATTCGGCCTTATTGTACGATTGTATTTGTTGTTTCAGCAATGAGCCATTCTCCTTGGCCGGCGATATTGAGTTGGATTGTTTTGAATTGGCCGAAGATGAGGAGTTTTTGGTGGTGGCATCACCATTCGAGATGATTGAATTTGTTTTCGAATGATTCGTATGGTTGGCTGAGTTGGATGTGGTCGTCTGTGTAAATTGTTGTTCGCCGGAAACCGCACCCTTTTGTTGTAGGGCATCTTCATTGTTTGTGTTTTGTTCACAAGTGTTATTATCATCATTTTGGGCCGAACCATTAACGGCGGTGGTGGAACCTTCTTTGGTTTTTAATTCCTGACTAGTATTACAACCCATTTTTTGTTTGAAATTTTTGATTAAAACCTTTTCTTTTCTGTTTGATTTTTAAAGAAACCTTTTATTTATTACAAAAATATTTTATGTGGAAAAAAAATTTTTTTTTCAAATATGTTTTTTTTTAATTTTAATTTTTTTCTTCTTTTATAAATATTTTTTAAAAATTTTTTTATGGTTGTTTATCTTAAAGTAATTATCTATATTTTACCAAGGCAACGTTTAACTTTGTTGCTTATGAAATTGTTTAATCAATTCTTTTTTAATGTCACTTTTAAACAAAACTTTAGGGCAATATGTTTTTTTTTTATAAAACTTTTAGTAATTTTAGTTTGAATTATAGAAACCGTTTTATTTAAAAAAGGTATAGACAAAACTGTATTGGCTTTTTTGTTAAATAAAATGTTTTAGTTTTTATTTATTTTTGATTTTTAAAAAAAGCGTCTATACTCTACTTGTTAACGGCTAAAAATAAACTAAATGTTTGCAAAGAAAATTTCCCACAGGATAACCTTTAAGAACGCTTATACACACACATACCTATGCATCAACAAAAACACACAATTAAACTCAACAAACTTTCTCTCATTTTGTTGTTTTTTTTTTTAAACACTCACACACACACAGCCTTACAAATGTAAAGAAAGCATTAAGCCATAAGAAGAAAATAGCTAAAGAGAATTTAACGGTAAAAAAGCTAAAAGCTAAATTCCTGTACTCTCTCATTTTCTCTCACAAACAAGGCCAGTGATGCAAACTTAGCCCTTTTCGGCCTAAATTTTCAGCCCTAAATTAAAAAATGAGTATTTTCGACACTTTTTGTTATTATTATTTGGCCCTTTCAGCTCGTTTTTGCTTTTGCTGCGGTATTGTTGTTTTTCTGGCTATATCAAGTTGTGAAAACTGTCTTAATAACAATAAGATATTCAATAGATTGATAACAATCTATCCATTAAATTTTATAATTTTGCTATAAATATTCTAATATCAGCGTTTAAAAAACTGCAGTCGAAGTAGAAAAGCTGCCATATCTTTCACTTCTTTATTTGTCGTTGGCCAAAAAAAAAAACTGTTGCTTTTAAATGTAAACAGTCGCTGTCAAACCAACTGAAAAGACGAAAAGTTGTACACCAATTTTCGTTTTTTGTTCGACAGTTTTTGGTTTCGACTGTAGTTTTTTAAACCCTGGTTAATATATCCCTAATCAAACGCTGAAGTTGAGGGGACTATATTCACCCTTCACCATGGTGCGATAAGAACAGAAAGGCATATAAATTCCGTTCTTTACATATAAAAAAAAATATTGTGTTCCACGCCCAAGTCTTCAATTATATACCCTTTCCACCTGTGGTGAAGAGCATACAAACTGAATGTATAGTATCTTTGGCCAATTATGGCTATAAAGTTTGTCGAAAACAGAACATATGATAAACTAAAGTCGGAATTAAAATATTTCTTATAAGTAGACTTTATTAAATTAAATCGAACCAATGCGATATCTTACGGCTATTTATATACATATCTAAAAACGTTTTTCCACATTGTGTTAGGTTTTTCACATTGAAGGTGTCAAAAATGTTGCAAGGAAATCCTTTCTACCATCATTATTCGCTTGTATTGGTGGAGGATACAAAAAAAAAGAGCAAGGAAATGCTAAAGAGAGACTATAAAACTAAACACTTGTTTGACTCGAAGCAAAAACAATTATTTGTTTACAAAAATAATAAAAAAAATATTCTAATGCTCAATAAAATTCACTTTTGAAATAATAAAATTTTACTGAGATTATTTAGCAAAAAATTTTCCTAAAACGTAATAAATATTATTGAAAAACATAAAAATTTAGTCGTAAAAAAATCGTTAAAAATAAACAAGGAATCAATCATAAGTAAAAAACCCGGATCAGTACAAAATTGTTTTTGTTTTTGGGGGATGAGAGAGACAAAGAGTAAAAAGCGTACAAAATTTAAACTAACGGTGGTACAAGGTTAACAATGGCACGCAAAAGACAGTAGGGACAAACGAATAAAGGAATTAAGTTTTAATACAAAAAAAATTATCAATTAATTTTCTTAAAATTAAAATTTATAATTTTTGAAAATAACTTTTTTAACAAAAATGTTAAAAAAAATTCTCTATAACATTTTTAAAAAAATTTATACTTTCGATTACTGTATACTATCGATAACTTTTCCAAAGAAACTGTATAATACCAATAAATTTTCTTAAGAAAATTTTTAATACCAATAACTTTTCTATAGAAAATTTTTAGTCCCAATAACTTTTTTAAAGAACACTTAAAATCCCAATAATTTGGCTATAGACAACTTATTATACTAAAAATTTGTCTGTAGAAAACTTATATTACCGATAATTTTTTTTAGAAAACTGATAATACCGATAATTTTTCTGTACAAAACTCATTATACCGATAGTTTTTCTATAGAGAACTGATAATACCGATAGTTTTTCTATAGAGAACTTAAAATACCGACAATTTTTCTATAGAAAACTTATAATATCGACAATTTTTCTATAGAAAACTTATAATACCGATAATTTTCTCTATAGAAAACTTATACCGAAAATTTTTGCTATAGAAAATTTATAAAATCAATTTATTTCTGTAGAAAATTAATAATACCGATAATTTTCTTAAATGTATAATATCAACAGTTTTACAATACAGTAGACGCTCGCAAATTAGAACCGCTTTGTTTTTGAGGCAATTCTAATTTCTGAATTATTCTAATTTCTGGACGTTTTTATTTCGAATAAAAAATAAAAATTACTTAAATTTTTTTTAATTCAATTTTATTTGATTGACATTAAATGTATTTTTTAAAATTAAAAATACCGTGTCGTTTCTTATATTTGGAAAACTATCCATTGCTTCCACGGAATGCATTTTCATCTTTATAGGGATATTCCTCTCTAAATATTTTTTTAGCTTTCTCTTTAAACCACTCATACAGACGACTTATCATATTTGGGTATTTAGCGCTGTGCAAAGATTTATTGCTTGCTTCCTGATATGTGTTGAAAACAGCATTTAATATTGCTGTTCTATGTGATTTGATATAGCTGATTGAAGATGTCGTAACATTAATATTCCCTTCAAACCCTTTGTCAAGCTTTTCTAATATTTTGACCTTCGTTTCCAATGATAAAGTGTGTTTTTACGTTTATTTGACATTTCGAATGATACACTTTCACTTTTTAATAGAGACTTCCAAAATATGTACACATGTTTCGAATTTCACAAATAAACTAGCCACAAATATATATAAATGCGACAAAAAAACAACAAATAAGGAAACATATCTTAAATTTGGTAATTCCCCTTTTTAGTTTTACATGTTCAAACAGAATAAAAATAAATTGCGGATTTCTTGTGTTCAAATAACAAAAAAAAAAAAAACGCTCTGAAATTAGAACTATAAATTCGAATTTTAGAGCGTTTAATGTATTCCAAACACTGATTCTAATTTCTGGACGTTCGAATTACTGAAAGCTCTAATTTGTGAGCGTCTACTGTATCGATAACTTTTCTATTAAAAATGTAAAATATCTATAAATCTTCGATATAGAATTTATAAAACCGATAACTTTTCTATAGGAAATTTATAAAACCGAATAATTTATAATATCGATAATTCTTCTATAAAGAATTTATAATACCGTTAACTTTTCTATAGAAAATTTATAACACCGAAAATCTTTCTATAGAAAATTTATAATATCGATAAGAAAATAATAAAACCGATAACTGTTCTATAGAAAATGTATAATACCGAAAACTTTTGTAATAAAAATATTTAATATCGATAACTTTTCGTTTAACAGGTTATAATATCGATAACTTTTCTATTTAAAATTTATGATATCGACAAATTTCTTATTTAAAATTTATAATACTGTAAAGTTATATATTGAAAATATAATAATATCGATAACATTTCTTTTAACAAGTTAGAGTGCTATATTCAGCTATGCCGAATCTTTGATACCCTCAACCAACAGTTAAAATATTTAAAAAGTGGGCTTTACAGGGACCTAAAGTTGACAGTGTGATTACTATGAAACTGTGACAGATTAAAATCTATTACAAAAGCAATATTCGTTACGCGTACCAAAGTGTTTTCCGCGAGTGGGCTTTATGAGGGGCATATGGTAAGTTATGGACCGATCTTCCCGAAAGTTAACAGTGTGATTTATATTTATATAAAACTGTGACGGGGCAAAGTTTATTATAAAAGCATAATTCGTTACGGTTGTTGGCGTACTAAAGTGTTTTTCGAGAGTGGGATTAAGGGCCTATGGTGAACAATGGACCGATCTTTAAGAAATCTTGTGGTATGATTTTTAGCCATATAAAACGAATTTGTGCAAAGTTGCATTCCTCTACTATTTATGTTAATTTTTGTAAAAAATTATAAATTGTTTAGGGTGGTGGTTCCACTTTTGGACTCATAACTCTTATCCTACTGAGCCGATTTAGCTGGATTTTAATGCCAAACTGCTTAGAATAGCAATAAAAACTTTACACCAATATTGTTCTTTTCTTGGGTGTTCTTCAAAAGTAAGCGTGTTTTCGACAGACGGACGTGGCTAAATCGACTTAAAATTACTCGAGGAGCCAGAATGAATATTAAAAAGTTTATAACGGAATGACAAACTAATGTACCGTCATTTACCAGTTGTGAGGGAGGGTAAACAAAAATAAAATGATTTTTCATAAAAAAATTGTAATCTAGTAACTCATTTCGAGGAAATTTATAATGCCGATAATTTTTCTCTAGGAATTTCCTAAATTAATCGATCACTTTTCAAATTAAAATATGAAATATCGATAACTTTTCTATAAAAAATTTAAAAAACCGATAACTTTTCAGAACAAAATTTATAATACCGATTACTTTTCTATGGAAAATTTAGAGTACCAGTAACTTTAATAACATCGATAACTTTTCTAAAGAAAATTTATGACACCAATAACTCTTCTCGAGAAAATATATAATACCGTTAACTTTTCTTTATGAAATTAAATTATCGATAACTTTTTTTTAAATATAAGGTAAGGTATTCTATCCGTCTTTGGAACTCACTTCCTAATTCTCTCCAAGCAAACAACAACGCTAGTGATTTTAAAAAAGTTTTACTTGCTCATTTTACCTAAAAACCATTAATTTTATTATTCCCAATAATATATATGTTTGTATGTCTAATATAGTATAATAATTAGTAAACATTGTATTGTTATTTATAATTTTTAATTATTGTATAATTTGTTTTTCACTAATATATTATCTACGCAATCTACTTTTTATAACAAACTTAATTCGCATACTATAATTATAAGATTTAAATCTTGTTGTATGCGATATACAAATAAATAAATAAATAAAAAATATATAATATCGATAACTTTCCTTTAAAAAAATAATAAAACCGCTAACTTTTCTTAGAATATTTATAATACCAATAATTTTTCTCGAGAAAATTATAACATTTAAACTTTTCTATAGAATATTTATAAAATCGATAACTTTTGTTAACAAAATTTATAATACCGATTACTTTTCTATAGACAATTATTATACCGGTAACTTTAATAACATCGATTACTTTTCTTAAGAAAATTTGAAATATCGAAAATTTTTGTTTTAGTTCTATTTTTTTTTTTTATTTTATCACACTGTTCGGTGACATGTACAGACGAATATTTTGTAAACTCCGCACTAAATGTGAGCATTATTAAAATTATGTTGGTTATTTTTGCTATACATACATATTATGTATAAATATACATACATACATACTTATGTACATGTTATAATATAACAACTAAAGTAATATTAAGAGGAATCTCCAGTGTGTCTGCGTTTTATTTACTGCTTCTATTTTTGGAACTATTACCTCAATATTGAGGTTATATTTATTTCATCATTCCATTTGCAAGTCGAAAGTATCGAACATTTTACTATCATTTGAAAAATGTTTTCTTTTTATGAAGTGTATGTTTGAAGAGAATGCGGGAGAAAAACTTTAAGGAGAAATAAAGATTCTAGAATTTAAATTCTTTTGAAATATTTATCGAAATATTTTCATTAGTATCTTTAAGAGAGTTTTTTTGAAAGTTGTGTTTTAAATATCCGTAATTTGAGTATAGTACCATATTTTTTTTAATATTGTTATACTGTCTGGTTGCCGGCATTCTAAAATTAAATAAAGACATAACAAATATTTATCTAGAAGTATTTTTTAATATTATTATTATTGTGTATAGCCATACTTTTATAAAAATGCTATATACATATACACACACAAAAGCATATGCATATATTTCATACAGACATATTAATTTAGGACATTACCAACAAAAACGACTTATATATACTCTTCCGCACATACCAACACATATAAAACAAAAATGTATATAAAACTGTCTAGGCGGCAGCTGCAATATGTATAGGTAAATTTCTACATAAATTTTATGTATATAAAAAAGTAAATAAAATAAAATTCGTATATAACAGAATAATATTTGCTTTTATAGCCACATTCCTTTATTTATGCCGGCATTTTTAAGTAAATATGGAACTCACACAATAACGTAAATTTCTACAGCAGCAAAAACTTTTTGCTCTTTTATTCTCTTACATACATACCTCCATTTTTTTTCTTTTCTAAATTTAAATCTTTCAATAAATTTATTTTATTAAACATAAATAAAAAAAACTTATTTATTATTTGCCATAAATCCGTTTAATATTTATTTCAACACAAACACACCAAAATTCACAGTAAAACATAAATATGTATGTATGTGAGTTCAAGCACACACATCTACAGTTTTATATTCGCCTGGAAGTATATGAGTACTTATTATCCAAAGCATATACATTTCTATGCAAAGTAGTTTCTTTCTTTCATCATGATTTCGAGTTCTGCAAATTATTTGCCGTTATGAGTGTTTCTGAATATTTTTGCGTCTGTATTTATGTGTTGGTGAGTGTTTGTATATTTGTTTTTTTATAAGAGTATAATTCCATGTAACCCACTTAACATGTGAATGAATTTCATATTTAAATATTTTTTATAACATGATTTTCTTTATTTATTAAAATTTTTCTTGGATAAGGGGTACTCACAGTTTTTTTTAAAGAAATAAAAAGATTCTATATATTAACAAATTGCCCATGAAATACTTTCTATAGCAACTAAGTTACTTCAGAAATTTTTTAAAATTGCCAGATTAACCGATGCTTCGATTGTACAATAAGACCCCTTTCACACTCGGCAAGTTACTTGCGCAAGTCTCTTGCGCAACTCTTGGTTTGTAGACGTTAGCGGTAAGGTCGGGTTAAAGAAAATACAATTTTGTACAGACTTTGTTGTTGTCGGCAAGTAACTTGCGCAACTAACTTGCCGAGTCTGAAAGGGATCTAAGAAATTAATAGACATTATAGCGTTTCTACGAAAAAGTTCTCTTTTAACGATATTAAAACTTTTCAAAAGCAAACTTATCAAAGTTTTGAAATATTACAAATTTCTTAGAAAATTATTTAGTGTAACACTTTTAGAGAAAAGCTATCATTAAAAAAATAATAAAAAAAACTTCACAAAAGCACTTGTTTCTCTTGCTATAAGATCTTCTTAACTAAATCTAGTTTTTTGATCGTCTATTTTGGTTTATAATTTGTCTGTATAAATGAGCACAATTTTTTGTATCTTGTCGGTAATTGAGACGAAGTTCTGGGTCAGTATCAATAATATGTAGCATCTCTAGCGTAAATCTCCTTGAATAATTTCTCTCTTCTTGTAATATTTGTAATCCTTCGAAATGTGGTTTATGATTTCTCAGCGTACAGTGGGCTGCTAGCGCAGTTTTTTGCTCAATAGGCTTGTCACTTGTTTTTTGGTCAGATTTATGCGAAGATATTCTTGTCTTTAGTTCTGTTTTTGTCGTCCCAACGTATACTTTATTGCATATATTGGGCCCGTCACCATCTGAAGAAAAGTTACCGGTATTATACATTTCATTAGAAAATTAATTGGTACTTCATATTCTTTTTCTATAGAAAAGTTATCAATATTATAAATTTTCTATAGAAAAGTGTTCAATATTATAATTTTATCAATATTATAAATTTTCTATAGAAAAGTTATCAATATTATTAATTTTCTCTAGAAAAGTTATGAATATTATTAATTTTCTCTAGAAAAGTTATCAATATTATTAATATTCCATAGAAAATTTATCGATTTTATTAATTTTCTATTGAAAAGTTATCGATATTATTAATTTTCTATAGACAAGTTAACAAGTTATCGATATTAATAATTTACTATAAAAAAATTATCTATAGAAAAAATCAATAATCATATCGATATTCATAATTTTTTGTAGAACATTTTTCTTTAAAAAAGTTGTCGATATTTAAAATTTTCTAAGAAAAGTTATCCATATTATTAATTTTCTATAAAAAAGTTATCCATACTATAAATATACTATAGAAAAGTTATCAATATTATAAATTTTATATAGAAAAGTTCTCAAAATTACAAATTTTCTATAGAAAAGTTATCAATATTATAAATTTTCTATAGAAAAGTTATCAAAATTAGAAATTTTCTATAGAAAAGTTATCAATATTATAAATTTTTGTTTTGTTTGTTTAATATCTTTAGTTTTTCTAAAATGTTTGGATGAAGTTTCCTGATGATCTGGCCTAAGCAACCAGTGAAATGCGCATAGGAATAGCCTATCCTATCAACAATAAATTTCAGTGTTTTTATCAAGAATAAAAATTGGGAATTAAGCACGACAAACAAAATCTTGTTAATTGAAAGTTTTGTATTCCCAAAAATTACTTTGATAATTTCTATAAAAAAGTTATCGATATTATACATTTTGTATGGAAAATTTATCGATATTATAAATTTTTATGTATATTATATTAAAATTTTCGATAAACTTTCCGTTAAAAAGTTTCTAAAGGAAAGTAATCAATGTAATGAATTTTTTTACTGAAAAGTTATCGAGATTAAAAATTGTTTATAGAAAAGTTATCAATATTTAAAATTTTCTTAGGACAAGTTATCGATTTGATACATTTTATTTAGAAAAGTTATCGATATAATTAGTGTTATTTACACAAGTCATCGAAATTATAATTTTTCAAAAGAAAAATCTGTCTTTCAATACGTTTGTTAAAGTAAACCAACCCTTAAAGTATGCTTTTAACTCAAACATCATATTGCTCATTTGCTGCAAGACCGGCATAACTCAAACAATGAAATTTTAGAGTTAGAGATGCAGAATTGTTCGCTTTGTTTTCCTTTATAAGGTGTATTAAATTCATCTTTCTATCTTTTATACTTTCCCAGTTTGAAGAGAATGTGTCTTCTTTTTTTCTAAGTAGTTAGATCAAATCAAAAACTTTAAATGCGTTTATCTCGAAATTATTTTTTTGAGTGATGCCGGTCTTGCAGCAAATGAGCGATATGTTAATTCTTCACACACATATGAAGGGGCTTAAAATTCGAAGATATTTTGAGGTTGAGTAAATAAACTTCCATTAATTTCTTCGAATATGAGAGCCATTAACTTGGGTTTTTTACCGTTACTTTAAAAACAAAACACTTTTTGACTTAGTCCGCTTACAAAACTGAATAGATTAAAAACTTGTTTGGTTTAGTCCGGCTGTGAGCCCTCCATATAAGAATATTTAAATACAAAATTTTTTTTTATCCAATCTTAATTATGACTGGACACTATAAAAATTTAATGTTGTAAAAGTTATTTTTATCTGCTGAAAATTAATTTTTTCCCAGTCAGAAAATAAATTAAAAATGTTTTCCAAATCAACTACAATCTTGTTGCTAACCTTGTTATTTTCGAGTTAAAAATTAAAAATTTTAGCATTTATCATTTGAGTATCCAGGGAAATCGATCAAGTTTTTATTTAACATTTTGGCACTTTTTTCATTAACAATCTCTATAGAATTTAAAGTTAAATGATACACTCCTTAAAAACTAATGATTTTGAATAAACTATGAAATTGGTGCAATTTCTCTTCATTATTTTTTAAACGCTATCATTTTCCCGCTGAAGGTCAACATGTGGAATTGATATTTAAATGTATTTGTGTCTCTTTTTAATTCAAAAAAACCTTTCAATGAAATTGATACAAAACGAAACTTAAAAAAAAAATACAAAGAAAAAAAGGGAAAAAGAGTTGGAAAAAGGAAAAGTTATGGTTAACAAAATCAAATGGCAACACGCACCCATATCCGGTCAATTCAACACTTATTTAACAAATTAAGTTTACAGATAATATATTTTTCTTTTTGGGAAATATTATTATGATATCATATCCGTTGAGGAAAATTTACACATGTATTGTCTTCTTGGCTAAGAATTTTTTTGCACTTACTACTAAGAATCTCAATTTGTGGGGAAACCCGAATTCAACAATTATGTGTTTTTAAAGGAAATCGTTAAAAAAAAAAGAACCAAAAAAATAAAAACAAATATACAAAACAACATAAGAACAACCATAAACAAGTTAAATGGTGCAAACAAGTAGACATGACCACCGATAACATAAGCTCTGGAAACAAAATAATACAAGTACATACTTATGTACATAGTAGCGAAAGGGGGAATTAAATGTTACCAACTTACGACTTTTTTATAGTGGTATTTTTCTGTTAAAATGTATTCTGTCTTGACAGTTTCAAAGAAAAGTTATCGATAGACTACATTGTATCGAATAATAACAAATTTTCTCTGGAAAAGTAATCGATATTTTTAATTGTGTATAGAAAAGTGATCTATATAATATATAGCTATGGTTATGGTTATCTTAACTTGTGTATAGAAAACTTTTCAATATTAAAGCTTTTCTTTAAAAAAGTTAGCGATATTTTTCAAGAATAGTTACCGATATAAAAACTTCTCTTTAAAAAAAGTTAAGGATGTCTTTTTTTAATTTTTTTTTTCTCCAAAAAAAATTATTGATATTTTTTAAAAAAGTTATCGTTTCTTTATCTTATCCAGAAAATTTATCGATATATAAAATTTTCTTTAAAAAGATATCGAATACTTTTCAATATTAAAACTTTTCTTAAAAAAAAGTTAGCGATATTTTTCATAATCATCGATATAAAAACTTCTCTTAAAAAGAGTTATAGATTTTTTGTAATTTTTTCCTCTAAAATAATTGTTGATATTTTTTAGAAAAGTTATCGTTTCCTTATCTTATCCAGAAAATCTATCGATATCTAAAATTTTCTTTAAAAAGATACATATCGATATTTCAACTTTTGTTTAAAGAGTTAATAATATTTTGATAATACTTACGAAAACATATCGATATTTCAACTTTTCTTTAAAATAGTTATCGATATGTTAAATTTTTTGTAGAAGAGTTACCGATATTTTAAGATTTCTTAAGAAAATTTAATAAAAGTTATCGATATTTCAAACTTTCTCTAAAAACTTTTTTATATTTCAAATTTTTTTCGAAAAGTTGCTGATATTTTTACTTTTCTCTAAAAAAACTTATCAATATTTTTAATTTAATTTTCTTAAAACAAGTTACCAATATTTTCACATTTCTGTGAAAGAGCTATTGATATTTTAATAACAAAGGAAAAGTTATCGATATTTTAACTTTTCTCTAGAAGAGCTAATGACATTTAAACAATACTTACAAGGAGTTATCGATATTTAAATCGATATTTATCGATATTTTATATGTATATCCATAATTAACTTTTCTTTAGAAAATTAATCGATTTTTTATATTTTCTTTAAAAAAAGTTTTCGATATTTTTAACTATTTTAAAAAGAATTATCGATATATTAACTACTTAAGAAAAGTTATCAATATTTTAACTTTGCTTTAAAAAATGTATCGATATTTTACTTCAAACTTGTTATCGATATTTTTACTTATTTGTATAAATTGTATCGTTATTTAAAATTTTTTTTTTATAAAAGTTAGCGATATTTTAACTTGTCTCTCAAAAATTCATTGATATTTCGAATTTTTTATTAAAAATTATCGATATTTTAAATTTTCTTTGAAAGTGTTATCTTTTAATAACTTAAGAAAAGCTAGCGTTATTTCAACTTTTATCTAGAAAAGCTATCGATATTTTACTTTTTATCTAAAAACGGCATTTTTATTTTAATTTTGTTCTAAAGAAAAATCATAGAACAATTATCGCTATATGAAGTTTGCTCTAAAACTTTGCTATGGAAAAGCTTGGGATTAAGAAGTTTTAGGTAAAAAAGCTATCGCCTTGAGAACTTTTCTGTAGAAAAGTTATCGCTTTGAGAGCTTTTCTAAAGAAAAGTTAGCGCTTTAAAATTTTTTTAAAAAAATGTATCGCTTTAAAAATATTTCTGTAGAAAAGTTATCGCATTGGATTTTTTTAAGAAAAATTATCGCTTTGAGATTTTTTTTGCAGAAAAGTTATCACTTACTTTGAGAACTTGTTAAAAAAAAGTTAAAGTTTAGAAAACTTTTTTGCAGAAAAGTTATCGCTTTAAGAACTTGTCTATTTAAAAGATATCGCTGTCAGAATTCCTTGTAAGAAATGTGGTCGCTTTAAGAACTTTTAGTGAATTTTTGATATAAAAATTCTTAAATATTTGTTTCGTTTAACCAAACCTTGCGAAAATAAGAACGCCTAAGAAGTATTAGAAGTCTTAACATGCTCTTTTTAATTTTAAATTTTCCTAATATTTCCCAAAATAATTTTAAATATATATGTAAATATATGTACATATCTAAACACACCTATTTAGTTTTGTACATATGAGAACATTTATATGGTTTTTTTTTCATTATTAATTCAAATTTGAAATTCAAATCAGTTATAGTGTCATATTTTAAAGACACTAAAGGTTACAAGCCATTTCAATTTCTGCTGCTTATTATTGCTACAAATTTATTTGAAGACATACACAAGCAAAAGGGATCATATTACTTTAGTTTACCATACAACACATCCTCCCCCCCCCCCCCCCCCAAACACACACACACAATGTCCTTTATACCATCTGCACTACAAATTTAACACATTCTCCTCACCTCACACACTCCATGTGTGAGTTAAAAGTCAGCCTAAATGTAGAGACCGAAAGAGAAAGATAATGTATATAAATTGTGTTATATTTTAAGGCAAATATTAAAGTATAATTTTAGGCGTTGGGTATGAATGTTTTCCTTACTAACTTAACTTCCTTCCGTTTTGTTGGTGTCTTTTTTAATGTAATAATATTTTGTTGTTCTATACTAAAATGTTACCCAAAAAAAATGGTTTTTTTAAAGATCTTTTAGGAGACTGAATACAAATAATGAAAAAATATTCGTATTTATTATAAAAAAAACGAAAAGAAAGAAAAAAGGACTAAAGGACGTAAAACATAAACTTTCCTAAGGGAGCGTGAACAACATAAATTTGCTTTCAAGTTTCGTTTGGTAGACGACAAATATATTTCTTCACAGCCTTAGGGGTTAAATTTTTGTGCAAAAAAAAGCAAACTATATTGTATTTTATTTCGATGTTTCTTTTACTTTTCTTTAACACTTTTCGAAATATGCTTAAAAACCGTAAATATTTAGAACAAGAAATAAAACCAAACAAAGTTTTTTCTTAAGGATTTTATTTTTCTAAACCACGTGTCCCTTAAGTAATAAAAATTTTATATAAAACTGACAATGCTGTTGAAAAATTCTAACCTGAATAACTCTGACACCTGTCAATTGTAATTTTTATGAGAGAAAGTCAAAAGAAGTGTTAAGGGAGAATGAACATTTAGAACATTTAAGAAAAAAAAAATGTGCCAAATCTTTATACCCGGATACCATTGAAAAACATTCTTTTAAAGGGGATATTAATAAAAAGACATAGAAAATTTAAAAATCTATTGAGTCCATTTGATTATTTTCTTATTATGAAATTAAATTGATATTAAATTAAGGGTGGTTTAACCATAACGCACGATGTTAATTGTGAGTCATTCCTTCACGTCAAGTTTTTTGCCCAACTTAATTTGACATTTCTATGTTTCAGTGTTTGACAAATTTAACCATGGAGAGCTACACAATTGAGTTATTGAGCGCGTTAAGATTGTTGAAGCCAGACGGAAAATGAATGGTGATTTTACAACGAAATAAGCAGAATTAACGCATTTGGGCAAATAAGAATTCGCGAGTGTTTGTTGAAAAGTCGATGCATCTACAAAGAGTGATGGTTTGGTGTGGTTTATAGGCATCGGGCCGTACTTCTTCGAAAATTAAGTCGGCCAAGCAGTTACTTTGAAAGATGTTCGCTATCGCGAGATAATAACGAAATCCTTGTAGCCAGAAACAATGGCTCTTTTGCGCAAGAAATTCACTGGCCGTGTTATCTCACGTCGTGGCGATGTTAATTGGCCGGCACGCTAATGTGATTTGACACCGTTGGACTTCTTTCTTTGGGGATATTAAAAAGAGAAAGTGTACGTCAATAAGCCAGGAACAATTCACGAGCAAACGGATGAGATAATTTTGTACATTAACGACATTGAAGCTCAGTTATGTCTCATTGAGTCATTGAAAATATGGACCATCGGATTGAGGTATGCCACCGAAGCCCTGGCGAGCATTTGGCCGATGATTTGTTTAACACATATTTGTCATAGATCCTGAAACTTCTCTGAAAACTTTTTGTTTTCCATATTTAAAATTAACATCGTGCGTTTTGTTTCCTTCTGTCTGGTCTAAGTGGCAAAACCTTTGTTACGTAAAAGTTGGAAATGATGAACCGTTTTCAATACGAAAGACATTTGTCGTCTCGAAATTTTCAAGGAGTTAACCCCTGTATTTTCATGTGGCCTAGAAATCACGAACCAATTATGAGTCGTTCTTAAGCTGGGACACTCAAAGAGGAATTTGAAATTATGCCATTAAAACAAGAACATTATCTGCAAAGATTAAAATCTTTTTTCACAAAAAAGGTCCTGCCATTGTTAATTTTTTATACACAAAATTTATCTCTATTGGCCGGATTTTCTTGTATTTATTTTATTTATTGTATTTCATATATCAACATACAAATTTTTTTTTTTCTAATATTTTATTTTATTCACCCCCAATTATCCGTTTTTCTTTTTATTTATTACCAACTATTTATTTTATTTTGTATTATAACATTTTCTATTCAATAAAACTTTGCTGTCTTTATATTGACATCTTTGGATTTACAGTTGCTTTTCGTAGTTCAATATGAGGGTAAACAAAAGGGAAAAGATTACTTACGGTCATCAAGAATATGCCCTATTGTGGAAAGAATTCATATAAAAACAAAATCCTAACAAAAATAAACTAAAGTTTCAAGATTATTCAAATTTATAAAATTTTGTTTGTCGTCTTTATTCCCAATTTGTATTCTTGAGTAATAAACTGAAATTTACTGAAATGCGTATAGAAACTAGCTTATCCTCCAACAATAAATTTCAGTGTATTTATCAAGAACAAAAATTGGGAATTAAGCACGACAAACATAATCTTATTAATTAAAAACGTTGTATTCGCAAAAACTACTTTGATAACAAATTTACAAGTGCACGTCATAAAAAACTGAACTGGCAAATTGCTTTCTTTTGATTTTCATGCGAAAACAATAAAGCAGTTAATACGATTTCTGTATGTCGTGCTAAATTCCCAATTTTTCATATTTGATAAATACACTGAAATTTATTGTTGAGGGAAAGCTAGCTTCTATGCGCATTTCACTGGTTGCTTAGTCCAGATCATCAGGAAACCTTTTCCAAAGATTTTAGAAAAGCTAAAAATATTATGCAAATAAAACCTTAAAGCGAATAAGAAATATAAACACTCAAAGTCTTACTTGTAACATTAAAAAGTTTGTTTTTTTTTTTTTTTTTTTTTTTTTTTTTTTAATCCACTTACAACTATAATTAATGTTGGAAGAATTCCAACCAATTGTAGTGGGGAATATTAGTCTGGGTTCACACTATGAAAGTTTTCTTGCAAAAAGTCCGAGTTTGTTGATGAGACGGGAAGAGTATATGCTATTATTATATCCCCTCTCACCAATAAACTCAGAATTTCAGAAAGAAAACTTTCATAGTGTGAACTCAGACTTAGAAAAGATAAACTGACTGCTTATTGTTGGTATTTTGTTTAAGCTTTGATATCGTTGCAAATAAGACTTTTTGGGTGTTTGCAGTTCTTATTCACTCCGCAGTTTTATTTGCCTTTTCTGAAATTTTTTGGGAAAATGTTTACTGATGATCTGGCCTAAGCAACCAGTGAAATGCGCATAGAAAAAAGCTTATCCGCCAACAATAAATTTCAGTGTATTTATCAAGAATAATAATTATGAATTAACTACCGTATTCATAAAAAATAAAATAAGTTTGAAATGTGTTTTACGGCAAAATTTGCATACAAATTTTTCTTAATATACATTTGAAATCCATTTTATTTTTTTATGAAAACGGCAGTAAAAATTTTCATTCCCAAAAATTACTTTGATAATTATTAATTAATTTTTGTTAAACTTGTAACTTGTGCAATATATGGATTCCTGTGATTTTAGGGTGAAACAAAGAGTCATAACGAAATCTTTCCATAGCGCTCTTTAAAGTACCATAGAACCAGCTCATCCCTGCAAATTTTGCTTCGGATTCCGTTTGTCTTCCCCAAGTTTTGGCAGGCCTTCCTCTTCTTCTTCTGCTTCATTGGAGGTTCCATTCGAAATACATCTTAGCTATATCTATATTTGGTCTTCTGAAAATGTAACCTATTCAATTCCATTTTCTTTTTACAATTTGTATTCGAATTAGCGTTTATTCTGCTGTTTCCCCAACCCTCTGGGGGTTTTTAAGGGATCATCTTAAGGATATTTCACCTTCTGGTGTTACATCCTCCGGGGAAATTAGGTGCAGTTAATACCTGGAATTCGATAAAAATCTAAAATTGACAGATCTCAGGAGATCGTACTAGATTGCGGCTGACCGGAGATCCTATCTTATACCACGGGTGTTGTTGTTGTTGTAACAGCTCGATTTGTATTGGTGTTGCTGGGTTGGCAATTTTTGGTCGGTGCAATTTATGCTCCGAGACGTTCTGGTACGAAGACCCAATTGTCACGGGGCCACGAGTGTGAGTAGCCCTTGTTGGGACGCCACCAGACTCCTTAAATATACTACTTGCGCGAAATGATTTCCATCGTCCAGGAAGATTGTCTTTGTGGGGAGTTTTACTTTTCCATTGAAAAGATACTTTCGGGGATCACGTGTTGGTTATGGGTTAGACTTAAATGCGCGGGAAGGGATATCTTGAAAATCACAATTTAAGAGGCTGATTTTTTTTTTACATGTGGCAGCGTTCGGCCTAAGGGAAGGACCATTCACAGATTCTGCTGGCATATTCCCAAAAGCAGCGGATGTAAGATAGTACCAGCTCCTAAGCAGGAGCGTTTGTATAATCTTTCCGCGTAGAAAAGAGGGAAAAATAAATTATCTGGCCTCTACGGCCTTTAAATATGGTTTACGGATAAATGCGGACAAAATAAAATGTATGAACGTGAAACCACAACAGTGGCTAGCCTTTAAATTAAAAAACACGCCAATAGTAAACGTTTACCATTGCTGCTACTAAGGTAGCATTATAACACCTGATGGCGGTGCTACTGGCGACGTTAACTTCCGTACAAAAAGAGCCAAATCAATATTTTACAGTCTTCTTAGCGCCTGGAGGCCGAGCTCCCTTACCCCAAAGGCTTAAATAAACATGTATAGCACGAGTGTGAAAAGCATATTGCTATACGGGTCTGAAACATGGCTAGTAAGCGAAACGATAAAATAAAAGCTAAGAGTTTTTCCAACGGTACTCTGCGACAGATTCTAAGGATCTGGTGGCCTCCTAGAATAATATCAAACGCGCAACTTTTGCAAATTGTTGACCAAGATATTATAAATACGGACATACGGAGAAGGAAATAGAAATGGATCGTGCATACACTCCGAAATCCCTTTAACGACATCTGCCATGAAACTCTTGAATTGAATCCACAAGGGTGTAGAAGACGAAAAAGACCTAAAATTACGTGGAGACGAACAGTCCTCAAGAAAACGGGCAAATCTTTAAACGAACTACGTTTTAAAACAATGGACAGAGATCGGAGTGATTGGAGATTCTTTGTATACAGCTTATGTTCCTGATGAAATTTGCTGATTTAAAAATTATTATGCACCCAAGTTGCCAAATGCTACACAGAAAAAAATAAAAATTGATTTCAATTAAAAAATTTGTGATATTAATTAAAAAATAATTAAATTTGCACCAGTAAACAAATTAATAGTATCAATTAAACCAGTTAATAGTATTAATTAAACGTTTAATTCACTTGATTAAACGTTTAATTCACTTGATTAAATTTTTAATTAAAACTGATTATATTTTTGATTAATGCTTTAATTTGTAAAAAAATTTTGGAAAATTTTTTCTGTGTAGTGACATGCTCGCCACCCAGTGGTTAAGATCCACCATGAGATAAAGCCATATGACAGTTGCTCTTGTAAATCTTTGCCATCGAAAAAAAATTTCTTCTTAATATTAAAAATTATATTTTTTGCAGAATAAGGCTGATTTTCTTCCATTTACAAGTTTAATAAGAAAAACGAATTTGTTTGCTATATTCATTTTTATGCCAGTATTCTATTATATTTTAATCTATTATAAATATTTTATTCTACTCTATTTTTCCAAAACAACGAACTTTCAAGTTGGCTCATTTATTTTGATTACCTTGACCATTATGACGATTAAATATTTTGCTCATGTAAACGAAAGTATTTGTACATTTTGCTACTCGAATTACTTTGTATGTTGGAAAAACATTAGAGGAGGGCCCCTAATACTCTCAAAAGAGACTCCTACCGACAGAAAAAAAAGGTTATTCCAAAAAAATACGCTTTGAAAAATACAAGCTGAGGAAAATGGTGTTAAATTTTTAGAGAAATGATAATAGCGCAAAAAATCGCTTAAATTTTTAAAATGGCTAACAAAAAATCGCTCAAGTCAGAAAATATTATTTTGCAATAATCGGTTAAATTCTTTTATAGATCGTTTACTATTCAAAAAAAAAAGTAGATTTTATCTTCTAATTTTTCAAATTTAAGCGATTTCATAATTTTTTTACAAATCAATTTTCAAAAAAGCATCGAAAAAAAAACGTAATAAAAAATATTTTTCATAAAAGTTGCTTAAAATGTTTTTTACAGATTTAAATAAAATCGCAAAAAATCGATTTAACAGAATATTATTTTTTTTTTTAATTGTGTATTATGAATTAAAGAAAGTTTTAAAACAAAAACGTTAAAAAATCTTTAAAATTAAAAAATAAAACAAAAGAAAATGCTGAAATCATCAATATTTTACGATTTAAGTTAAACATTTGGGTTAAATCCCAAATTTTACAAAAAAAAATGCTTATTTTATAAAAATCGCTTATTTGACAAAAATCGCTCATTTCAAAAAGCACTAGTTTCAAAAAAACCGCAAATTTCAAAAAAAATTTAAAACAATATTCTATTTAGCACAATCTTTACTGAGCCTATGATTTAATAAAAATCTCTTAACTTTAAAAAGTCATTTTATAAAAACACGCTAAAATTTTTGAAAATTTAAAAGAAAATTGGTGAAATCCCAAAAATTAATTACCTAACTTAAATAGAAAAGATTCATTAATTAAAAAAATTTCAAAAAATCACAAATATTATAGAAAATCTTTTATTGTCCAAAAAAAAAAATATTGTTAAAAAACTACAATTTTACAAAACATGTAAAATATAAAAATATTTTTAGAAAAATCGTAAAATTAACAAAAATTTTCAATTTTAAAAAATCGTCAGGAATCTTAAGCACAAAGCACAAATCTAAAAAACTTATATTATGGTTTTTAAGACTACAAAAAAATACCGTTAATTTATGAAAAATTTCTTTTTTATACAAAGAAAAAAGACAATGTCGATTAAAGGAAAAAACATTAAATTCACTTAAATTTAAAAAGTACTATTTTGTTTTTAAAATGGCAGTTTCAAAATAAATTCAGACAAAGTCGTCAATTTTATGTTTAAATCGCTTATTTTTTAAAAATCTATTGATAAATTGTAATAAAGTAAAAAAAACCCCCAAAAAAAAACTTACAAAAGAATATTTAAAAGACAAAAAACAATTCAAAATTTCATAAATCAAAAATTTTTAAAAACAAGCACTTGGGTTGTTCACGGAATGTTATATGGTTATGTTGTTATATTGACAGAAACAAAATATATTTAAAAAAAATTTTAAATAGATGTATTTTGTTGTTGTTAATATAACTACATACCCACATAACCGGATAACTAGCATAACCCAACTTATTTTACACATTTTTTATTTAATTTTTTCTAAAAGTTACTAAAATAGAAAAAACAATGGAATATTGAATGTATAATTTTTTTTCAATGTGCAAACATCCCAGTAAAAACTTCGCTTACTTTTTCAAAATGAATAGATTCTTTCACTCATTATTAAGTAGCTTTCTTCTTTAACTACTTCTATAACAACTTCCATAACTACTTCTTTCTGGATGTATGTTGGTAAAAAAACTAATGACTTACTTTTAAATGCGTTCATTTTGGGACATCCCCTACAAAATTCATCGGTTCTTTCAGTAGACTTGTAAGTAGTGCTTTTATGTTTTTCTGATTACTCAACACATTATTTTGTAGGCGAAGTTTTTACTGGGATATTACAAAATCGAAAAAAATTCGCCAGTTTTAAATTACAATTGCTAATTTTATAAAAATTGCTGGAGATCATTAATTTAATAAAAAAAAGCCGAATAATAACATAAAACATATTAAAGAAAATTTGTGATACAATACACAAAATAGAAAAATCAAAATTAATAATTTGATTTTTAAAAAGTTGCAAATTTTACAAAAACATATATTTTACAAGCTTGACAAATTTAAATTTTGAAAAATCTTTTTTTTTTTTTTTTAAAAAAATCACAAAAATAGAAATTTAATCATAGATCGTAAAATAACAAAAAATCGTCAAAAAAGTAAAAAAAAAATTTGAAAATGTTTAAAAAAATAAAATCCGTTTTTCCTTTATTTTAAAATTATATTTTTAACTAGCTGTTTGGTCCCGGCACTAAACCTAAACTAACTAACTTGACTCCAGCGCTATCTACTATTAATAAAAAAATTTAAATATCGAGACAACAGCGCTACCTATCGGGAGTTTTTTTTTATAAACCATCAGTGAAAGTAGACCTTTCGAACGCGTGTACTCGTTTGAAAATCGGTTGAGTGGTTCTCGATTTATAAAATGACGAGCATAGGACAACTTATTTTTATATATGTATATAGATAATTTCCTGAAGTTTGATAACTTTGTTGTTAAGTTAAAAAAAAAAAAATCTTGAGAAGTTTAACTCATAAAAAAAATGTCTGGGTTGTTTATCCCAGAATGGTGAGCGCCTATGCATATGCTATGTTACACCACTACCTTAATGTGATTTATAGTAATTTCGCTAGTAGGTGAGAAAAATATTTTGATATAGTGTCCGTAATTTTATTGTATCCTTCACTAACAATGTGTGAAATCAGCAGGAACAAAAACAAAACGTAAAAAAGGAGACATGATGTCACTTATGAAAACAATTTTTTATTAAGCAACTAAAACAAAAACAAACATACAAGTGTACATTTATTCATATTCATACATGGAAATGTATTAAGCATATGTTGTAATAAATATTATTGTTGTTGTTATTTTTATTGTAAGCCGTTATAATATTTACAAACATGTGTTGGAGAGTGTGTATTTTAAAGAGATACTATTAAGAGAGGAAAAGTTGCGAGTATGTACAGTTATTTCTTTGTTTTCATATAAATACATACTGTAATCTGTTTTTGGTTTAGAATGTTCTTCTTCTATTCTATCCTGGGATGAAACCATGGTGCAATTAGACTTTAATTTGGTACATTTCAAACTTGGTTAATACCGTGATACTACCGCAACTTATTTGGTACAATTTAAAATTTTTATTTGGTAGTCATGCAATCATTTTTAAGACTAAATTTATTGATTAAAAGGTTTAAATTTATTTCATCAATAAGTTAAATTTAAAGTTTCTTCTAAATCTTTCAAAAAGCTCGTATAAATGTGAATCCTTCTGAAATCATATGATCAAAATTATAATGAAGAACTTTTATGAGTTCTGGAAAATTTGAAATTTTAAACATTGAAAA
Source organism: Pollenia griseotomentosa (assembly GCA_963931875.1). Lineage (NCBI taxonomy): Eukaryota > Metazoa > Arthropoda > Insecta > Diptera > Polleniidae > Pollenia > Pollenia griseotomentosa. The sequence goes on from OZ007564.1 coordinate 132,915,527, forward strand.
AATTCAAAATTAGCTACAAGTTTTCAGGATAATAGTTGAGATGCGCTAGAAAACAGCGTTTAAAAAACTAAAACCAAAGTAGAAAAACTGCCATTTCTTCCACTTCTTAATTTGTCATTGACCAAAAAAAAAAACTTGTGCCTGATTCATTCTGATTCATTTAATATAAGCAGTCGCTGTAAAACCAACTCAAAAAGCAAAAAGTTGTACAAAAATGTTCGTTTTTTGTTCGACAGTTTTTGGCTTCGACTGCAGTTTGTGAAACCCTGCTAGAAAATGCATCTATTACACTTTCGACATTAAACGCGCCGTTCTATATGCTTTTCAAATCAACTATTACTGATACTATAACTCTGTTTAAAGTAAAATTCGAATAAGGAAGTGGAGCCAATGAGAGTACCAGACAGCGATATCACCAAAACTTCCATTGAGTGGAAGGAAGGCAGACCATCCCGCACATGGCGACGTCAAACAGAAAACGAAAACAAGATTAGGAATGAACCGTCCGTACTGTTTTAGCTCTAAAAGTACATTTTGTTATTGAAGTTTGTACAATCTCAAGTTTTATCCCTCATTTTATCTCTTTGTTATTTTTTTTTTTTTTTTGCTTGAGTATAAATATTACAAGTGCTTTCTCTTTATTTCACTCTCGCTCTCTCTCTCTTTTTACTTTGCTCACTGTATTTCAATTGTCGGATTTGTCTTTAAAATATTTTTTTGTGTATGTATGTATTTTTAATAGAGTTTATTTGTAGGAAATTGACTTCAATTCATTGTCCTCAAGGATTTCATTTATTTATTTATTTTTTTTTTTTATTATTTATTCGTTTTTTTTCAGCATGACGTATGTGGAATATTAAATTCAAAATATATTTCGTATATAAAATAAAAAAAAAAAAAAGAGTGAAAGCAATTTGAAATGTTGGTTAAAAAATAAGTTTTTTAATTAAAAAGAAGTTTCGTAAAGAAAATTTTTGGGTTAAAAAAGTTTTGTTGGAATCATGAAAGGGATTTTGAGCATTAATTTAAAGAAAAATAATAAATTAAAATTAAATTTAATATAAAAAAGGGATTACTCAATTTTTTTTTTAAATAGCGTTGCTTGTTTATTTTAGTAGACAAATGCCAAAAGCACCTTGTGTCCAAATTTGAGAAGGCTGTACTAACTATTTTGCACCATTTTAGTAATATGTAATTGCATTAAAGCTTTTTTTATATCTTAAATTTAATCGATTTACGGATGGTTTTTCCTTTTCCTATAAACTAACAAAAAATCGAGTAAAGCCTTTTTAATTTTAAGCCATCGATATTTATTAAAGCAAAAAAATCCTGAAAGGCAAAATTAAAACTAAGCTCTACTTAACTTGAAAAGGTACTAAACTAGAACTGAACAAGAGCTGGGGTCAAATTACTGCATTCGATATCGATCGATTCAATTAAAATGAAAACCTCGATCAATATCGAATGTCGTATTAATTTTAGTAGAACTTAATTTAAGTAGAATTGTGCCAGAATTGAAATTAATATTGACTGAACTAACACTGCACAAAAACTGAGCTAAAACTGAACAAAAACTGAACTAGAACTGAACTAAAACTGAACTAGAACTGAACGAGAACTGAACTAGAGCCGAACTAGAGCTAAACTAGAACTAAACTAGAACTGAACTGGAACTGAACTGGAACTGAACTAGAACTGAACTAGAACTGAACTGGAACTGAACTAGAACAGAACTAGAACTGAGCTAGAACTGAGCTTGAACTGAATAACAACTAAGCTAGAACTGAACTAGCACTGAACTAGCACTGAACTAGAACTAAGCTAGAACTGAATAAGAACTAAGGCATAACTGAACTAGAACTGAACTAGAACTAAACTAGAACTGAACAAGAACGGAACTAGAACTGAATAAGAACTAAGCTAGAACTGAACTAGCACTGAACTTGAACTGAACTGGAAGTGAACCAGAACTAAACTAGAACTGAACGAAAGCTTAACTAGAACTGGATGGAAGCTAATTCTGGCAGTCATGATCGAATACTTTTTCGGTTCAAAAGCAATTTTTTTTCTAATTCTTTCAGTCGATACTGAATTAATCGATGTTATTTTTCAGTGTTGTGAAAACATAAATAAATGCTTTACAACCCTGAAAAAATAATTTCGATTCGTTCAGTATCGACTTAAAGAATTTGAAATAGAATTGCTTTCGAATCGAAAAAGCATTCTATTACGACTGCCAGAATTAACCCCCTGAACTTGAACTGATCTAAAACTGATATAAATCTGAACTATAACTAATCTTAAGCTACAATAAATCTTAACTAGAACTGAAATACAATCGAACTAAAACTGAACTTGAAAGTAAGAAGAAAAATCTGGACAAGAAACTAAAATAGGATTTGAACAAAAAAGTGAACTTGAATCTGAACTAAAACTTAGCTAAAATAAAACTTTAACTGAAAACGCACCAAGATCACAATTTAAATCCAACTATAACACCTACTTTTTTTTTAAATTCAAAATTCATTTATTGATAATGTTATATAATTTTACAACGTTTTTAATTCTAACCCCGCTAAGCCAGTGGCTTGTCAGCAGGAAAAAAAATAAAACTAGTTGAATAAACTATATATTAAATTAAATATTAAATATAAGTATGTAGTTGTATAAAGGATTAACAAATTATTATATGTGTTCATTGCGAACTTACAAAAAAGTTTTTGATGCGTTTTTTTCTTTTATGTTTGTTTTTAGTATTTAATATATTTGTTGGGAGTTTATTGAGTATTGAAGGTAGAGTAACTCTGAGGGTATTTCTTCGATACTCATTATGGAATCTCTCAACCTTATACTGTTTTTTCTCCCGACGTCTTGTGTTATATGCATGATCTATTTCATGCAAATAATCTTTGTTGTTGAAGTATTCATTTGCCAGAGTAGTACAAAATAAACTTTTCACATTTAGAACTCTCAGATCTCTTGCAATGTTGCCGGTGTTCAAATGACGTGTACTTGTGATATTTGTGTTAATTAGCTGGTTGTTGCTGACGTTAGTTGTGTTGTTCATATTTTGGGTTCTTGTGTTGTTTGTGTTTACTTTTTTAAAAGTTTAAAACTTAACCTGTCATTGAATGCCTCAATTTAAAACCTTAAACGCCTTTCATCAAATATTTATAATTTCTCTGATTACAAAACCATACTATGTCCAAAAATTTACTATACAATTTCTTTTCATTTTGAATTACAATACTGCCAATTAATTAACCAAAAAATCTTGTTATGATACCAAAATGAACGGCTGTGGTTACATGCTTCAAAAACATGAACATTTGTAAACATCTTCAATAAAACTCGTAAAAATAGACACTTTATGTGTTTCTGTTTTGTATTTAGGAAAGAATTTGGAAGTGTTAGTCAATATCTAAACATCAATATGTATGTATGTATGTCTTTTATATCTGTGTGCGTGTGTCCTTTTCAAGAAATTTGCAATACATTTAGATAACATAAAAGACAACATGCTTAAATTTTGTTACGACGACAATAATAAGGACCCTATATTCAAAACATAATACAGTAGGCTATTAAAAAAAAAAAAAAACTAAAAACTTCCTAAGCATGAGACGAAACTTTACACAACTACCACTGAGAGAGAGGACTGTTTTTAATATACATATTTTCATATTTTAATTTTTTTTTTAATTTTCGATTTTTATCAAATTTGGTTTTGATAGTTCCCCACTGTAACTTAGCAGTCTGTATGATAGACCCCACAGTACAACCAAAGAATTCTAAAACATAATTTCTAGAGACTCAAATGAAAACGATTTAGAGAGTACGACTATAAAATGCCAAAAAAATTACTCGGTGTAAACAAGTGTTGGTTCATTTATGTAGTTGTGTGTGTAGTTGGTATGATATGGGTTTAACCCATATATTGTATGACATGTTTGAATGACAAACAAACAATATTTTACAATATACATAAAGTCTGTTTCTCAAAGTTACACTTTTACACGCAAAAACACGGAAGGGGAATACAAAAAGAGCGTTTAGTTTCGTTTCTTTTTTGATTTAAATTGTAAATTTTACATAATATATAGCACGTAAAATTGTTTTATCGTAAATTTCACAATAATCTAACTTATGCTAAAGTCAAACTCAAATATGAGAAAAATACTAATTTTACAGTCAATAATTGAAACGATCAATAGTAAATAGTTAAAAAAACAAGTAAGAATGCTTTAATAACTTTCGCCTTACGTAATGCATCGCCTTAGACCACTCATTAACTAGCTCATATTATCAAACAGAATTGTAAAAAAAAAATATGTATATTGAGTACATTTTTTTTGTTTAAGCGGCAAATCATATGTGTATTTTTTATTATATATAGAAAAAAGTGGAAAAAAACCTTAAAAATCCATTAAAATAAACAAAAAAAAAAAGTAAAAAAACAACAACATGAGAGGAATTAGAGGCAATCGTTGGTTTCTGCCTATATCTCAGTCATTATCCGGCCGGATTGCGATAGCAAACTTCAACGGAGTATATGTGGCATAAATATATAACAACCTAGTACCTTTCATTTCTGGGGTCCTCGGAAAACCCATTTCAACATCCAGACGAACAGACGAAAATCGCTAAACCAATTTTGCTACAGCAAACTTAGATACACCGGTCTGTCACAGAAATAAATTCCAATCGAAAGTGATTCCGTTTTATGTGAAGAAAGATACGAAATCACTTCCACTTTCGATCGGAATTGATTTCTGTGACCGGCCTGACAAGTAAATTTTCCTCCTGTGGTGAAGGGCATAAAAATCGGGAACATGCTTAAAATAAAATTTTTTTATTTTTAAAACTAGAACTGAACTAGAACTTATTAAGAATTGAACTAGTACTGAACTGAAGCTGAATTCGAACTGAAATAAAACTAGAACTGAACATTAATTGAGCCAGAATTGAACTAAACTAAAGCTAGAACTGAACCAAAACTGAACTAGAACTGAACTGAATTCAAAATGAACATGAATTGAACAAGTACTAAACCAAAACTGAGCTAGAACTTAAACTAGAACTGAACTAGAAATTAACTATAACATAACTAGAACTGAACTAAAACTGAACAAGAACTGAACAAAACTAAACAAGTACTGAACCAGAGGTAAACAATAACTAAGCCAGAACAAACTCGAACTGAACTAAAACGGAACAAGAATTGAACCAAACTAAAAATTGAACTGAATAAGGGCTGAACCAAAACTGAACTAGAAGTAAACAAGTAATGAGCCAGAACTTAAATGTGGCTGTAGGAAATATCGCCCAAAGAAAAATGGCACAAAAAAAAAATGAAAAATCGCCCAAACGAAGAATCGCCCAACCAAACATGAAAAATTACCCAAAAAGGTAAATACGAAATTTTGCCCAAAAAAAACGAAAAAGGGCCCAAAAAGAAAATGAAAAATTACCCAAAAAGCAGAAACGAATTTTTTCCCAAAAAAATTAAAATTACTCAATTTGCAAAAAAGTGTTTATTTTTATTATTCATATAAATTTAGTTATATACAAATATAAGTTTTATGTAAAAATTTGCATTGTGCCTTCAACAGCTGCTCGGCAGTATGGACAGTAATACTCATTTAAGCCCTCCGCCAAACTTTGTGCCTGCAAAAATGGCCCAAAAAAATGGGCTATTTTTCATATAACAATTTTTGGGCGATTTTTCATAATGAAAAATCACCCAATTTCAAAAACGAAAAATCACCACAATAACGAAAAATAGCCCAAAAATTTTGGGCCATTTTTCATATGAAATCAGGCCCAATTTTACATGCAATTTTTTTGGGCGATTTTTCATTTTTTTTTTTTGCCATTTTTCTTTGGGCGATATTTCCTACAGCCCTTAAATGTAAATAGATCCCTAAATAAGAAATTACCCATTTAAAAAACCGCCAAACATGCATTAAAGTCATAAAATGAAAAAAGTTACTTAATTATAAAAATCGCTGAAATAAAAAAGTCTCTATCTAATGAAAAAAAACAGTGGCTAAATATAACAATTTTTTTTTTTTGACGCGTCAGAACAAATTCATATTCTTTATATATCTGTGGCATTTTGACAAAACATCTTAATTCAAATTTAAAAAGTTGAAAAAATGTTGTTAATCATACGAATTTTCATTCAAAAACCATTTTTGCCATTTTGTATTATAAACGAAATTTTTCTTTAATTTTGTTTTTATTATTTAATAAAGATGATTTTTTTACCGAGGTTTTTTTAAAAACTTTTTTGCTATCTTATCTCGACTTAATATGTTTTGTCAATATGCCACAGATATATTCCATTATTCAGAAAATATTCTAATAATACATAAAACATAATTAAAAAAAAATTAAATCAAAGAAATTTTCTTGGAAATACAAAATTTTTAATTTACAAGATTTTATTTGTCGTTTATAGTTCCCAATTTTTATTCTTGATAAAAACACTGAAATTTATTGTTGGTAGGATAGGCTATTCCTAAGCGCATTTCACTGATTGCTTAGGCCAGATCATCAGGAAACTTCATTCAAAGATTTAGGAAAAACTAAAGACATTAAATTAAATAACTTATCCCTTCAACAATAAATTTCAGTGTTTTTATCAAAAATAAAAATTGGGAATTTAGCACGACAAATAAAATCTTGTAAATTTAAAAAAATTAAATGTAAAACCAATAAAAAAACAACAATAGAGTCGAATAATAATAAAAAACGATGAATTTAAAAAAAACAGCAAGACACCACACCAAATTATAAAAACAGTTATAATTGAAAAAAAAAATCGTAAAATTAGATAAGCAGTTATAATATTTTAAATTATTTTTGTAAAAAGAACTAAAATTATAAAAAAAAATATGAACATACTATTATTAATTTTTCGACCATCCATAATTTTAATTAATATTTATTCGAGCTTGTGTTACGCCTTTAGGATATTGAAACAATTTTTACAACAATAACATAAAAGATTTTTTTCAATATCCTGAAAACGTAACATAAAGAAGCTACTAAAATTCATAAATAAAAATAATATTCTTTTAATAAATAGAAATTAAAAAAATAAAAACAATAAATGAAAATTATGTTAGATTGAATTTTCATTACACTTGTTTCCTTAAGGCAACAAACACTTTTAGTTTGATTTTTTGTATAAAAAAAAATCGCTTAAAAAAGCAAAAATTTCATTAAAATATAGGAAAAAAAAACACTATTTCTTTAAGAACTCGTTAAAAACCACATCAATGTGAATTGTTTAATAGTTTATGAACAAATGTTTTTATGTAATTTTTTTTTTTTTTTTTTTTTTGCTTAGAAAAACATAAAACCAGCAAAAACATATGCAATTGTTACTTGTTTTAACGTGCGCCTAAATGTATGTTATTAACAAGTGTAACATCATGCAAATTCATGGCAAAGAGCAACAACGCCACCACAAACAAGCAAATACAAATAGGAGATAGATAGAAAATCACAATGTGAATACTCGTAGATAGAGCAAAAAGGAAAGAGGAGAGAGGCTTTGACAAGCAAAACAGAAAACAAAATCAACAACCACAAATATCTGTGTATGTATATGTAAATTCATGTACGAGCATGTATTGCAAGAGTTAAAGAAACAAACTCATACATGAATTAAAAACTCATACACACACATTTTTTCATATCTATCTAAGCAAAACCAGCATGCACGTATAAATATTCATTCGAGTGTAAAGGTATGTGTGTGTAAGGATGTTAAGGTCTCTACTTTTTTTGCAATTTTTCTGATTTTATACCGATTTTGTGAGTACTTTTTTTCTTTTTTGTTTGATGGCAGGAAATGTCTGAAAGCTGTCGTTCATATAACCTTATAGTAAACACAAACACACACGCACATAAACATGCAGCCATAAAAACATATACTTTAAAACAAGTTTACTTTTTTAGATAACTGTAAAAGTTTATTTGTATGCAAAAATTCTCAAACATAAACCTTTAATATCTATTAAAAAAAATCTTTAAAGAAAAAAAAAAGTTATTTAAAAAAAGCAGAAACCAGATATGATTCAATGGTTAAAAAAATATATAAAAAAAACCCACCCAAAATATATAAAGAAAAGTAAACAAATTTAAAGCATAAAAGGAAATTTAATCCTTTTAAACTTACAAAGGCACGGAAAAAAACCGTGGGTATAGAGGGGTATGTGGAGTATGTGGAGTCTATTGTCAAAAGTTAAGCTCAGGTACACCACTGCTATCCCTATGTTTAAGCTGATTTTAATCGATTTAACCGTTAAGAAAAAGAAGCATTTTTCTTAAAAGTTTTAATTTTGTCGACTCTACGAAAGTTAAAAACAAAAAAATTCAATGTTTTAATTTCTTTAAACAACTGAAACATTGAACTTTTTTTACATTCAAGCCCTAAAATAGGCAATATAGAATATAATAAAAATACTTTCCAAATTTTCTACTTTTTTAAACCACTGTACATATATTAAAAAAATTTATGTTTTAATTCTATAGGTTAAAAAGGAAAATAAATTAAATTTAGAAAAGTCTTTTGATTCCTAAATGTGGGGAAGCTGCTCGGGTGTCATTCAAGGGCTAAAGGCTGCCTTGTTTGTGTCTTTCATGCGTTTTACGTTTCGTCTGCATTAATTTATGGTAAAGCACCGCAAAACTGTACCGCGTTACAGTTTTATTGGGTTTGAAATTTGCCATTTGCTTAAGCCTCGCATTCTGCATTGTGCCGATGAAGTACTAACAAAAAAAAGTTTTTAAAAACTCAAGAGGCTGATTTTGGAAATTTCGGCTTCCAATGTCGAGGTGTAGGTCGTTTAATAGCGTGTGGAGGCGGCTTGTCAGGCGACCTTAATAAATTCCCGCGAGGTGTACACCCAAAAACTTCCAAGCCATACAGAGTAACGGCATACAAAGTGCCAACCCTACTCGCATTCTAACGGTGAGAGGCAGGTATTTTCGAGAGTATACAATAATATTTGAGGCCCATGGGCAATCATTGACGCGTCAAAACAAAATTATGTTAAGAGGTTAAGATATTGTTTAAATATATACAGTCTTATATGGACTTTTTACTCCTTAAGTGATTTTAGCTAAGCTAAATTTGAAAATGAAGCAATACTGGTAATAAAATTAAAGATGGCGCAGATTGTAGTAATGAAATATCTAAATATGTTCATTTAAATAAAATAAATAGTAATGATTTGCGAAAAGAAAAAAAGAAAAGAATGCGAAAAGGCATTAAAGAGTACCAAACCTAGATTTGCTGCCATTATCTTTCGCATCGCGAAAGAGAGTAGCCCCCTCTTTTCGGCAATGGTATTTGCATGGGAACTTAGTTTAAATATGCACCGATTCTTATAAAATGTGTTAAGATGATTAAGGTTGCAATAAAATGTTTTTGGGTCAAATTGAAACTAAATATGTAATATAATAAGATGGTTAATAGGCACAAAAGCTCTATTCCGGAAAAAAGTTTTTAATAGGGGCTATGTGAATTTATGGACCGATCTCACCGAGTCTCACCATTTTCAATAAGAAAAAGGTTTGTATGTATCAAATTTAATCAAATTATCTCTAAAATTGTGACATGTACCAAACTTAATCAAATTATCTCTAAAATTGTGACATCTACTTGCACTTAAGGCTGCTAGCCGGTCAAACGGATGGAAATCGTTGGATCGATTGAGTGATTCTGAGTCGATCGGTATACTAAACGATGTATCTATTACATACACCACCACAAACGTATAATACCTATTCCACCTTTATGAAAACAATAATATATTTTAAAAATTACAAACAAGAAATTCTTAAATACATTTAAATAATTAAAAATTCCTTTTTGTACCCTTTACCGTAGGTAAAAGAGTATAATTTATGTCGCATATAATCCGTTAGTATTGAAATTCAGCCTGATCGCTCCACAAATGGCATCTTGGTTATCAATACACAACATCCGAAAAAATGTGGGCGGGATTGGAGAAGTGGGCGTTGCAAAAAATATATTTATTTATATCTAAGGAACGGTATTTATATAACTTTCTGTTCTTATCGCATCGTTTTTTCGTTTATCGTTTTTTAGAGGCATAGATGTTTTTTTTAAGTAAAACCCAACCAGTTCGATGGAATGACAAAAATGTTGGTATTTTAAGCTCACAAATTTCATGTAGAGGGATGTAAGAAAAGATAAACTCACTGTTTATTGTTGGTGTTTTGTTTAAGCTTTGATATTGTTACTTACGAGTAAGACTTTGAGTGTTTAAAATTCTTATTCGCTTTAGGGTTTTATTCGTATAATATTTTTAGCTTTTCTAAAATCTTAGGAAAAGGTTTCCTGATGAGCTGGCCTAAGCAACCAGTGAAATGCGCATAGAAGCTAGCTTTCCCTCAACAATAAATTTCAGTGTATTTATCAAATATGGAAAATTGGGAATTTAGCACGTCATACAGAAATCGTATTAATGATAAATTTTGTATTCCCGTAAATAACTTTGATATTATCATGAAATTAAATTAAAAATTTTTGCTGTCAAATGGCCTTCGTGACTGCGCCTTATCTTGTTTATGCAATACTGGTTTATCAGCATAGAACAGATTTGACGTACCGCCACAAAAAGTAGTGCAAACGAGGAGACCAATTCACAGGTCCATTTCATAAGAAAATAAGGTCACCCAAACATTTGGCTGAAAAAAGTGATGGTTTCGCACGCCCTATGGCATGTTGGGCCAAATTTTTGGAACCATTTCTCCTCCAAATGATTTGCAATAACATAAGGAATAAAAAAAATCACGAGTCATTTGCCTGTAGCGTTCGCCATTCACGAAAACGTTGGCACCGGTTTCGGTTTTAAAGACAAATGGGACGATGACGCCTTCGGCATGAAGGCCGCTACAAACAGTGATTTTTTCGGGATGTAATGGAGTCTCATGAAGATTGTGCTCTCTCCAAAAACTACAATTCTGCTTGCTTGCATACCCGTTAAGCCAGAAATGAGTCTTAACACGTTAACAGTCCACAGCCCACACATGGTCTGTGAACGGAAAGTACCTGCAGTCCACAGCCCATATGTGGGATGTTCATACATACAATTTTCAAGAGCTCTAGAATTGTGAACGTTGAGAGAACATCGTTTATTTGACAGACCATAAAAAAGAAAATATGTGCTCGGACATAGAGGAAATCGAACGTGCGAGGCATTCCTCAGTTTCTGCTTGTGAATGTTGAGAGAACATCGTTTATTTGACTTGGACTTCTCAGGACAGACCATAAAAAAGAAAATATGTGCTGGGACATGGAGGAAATCGAACGTGCGAGGCATTCCTCAGTTTCTGCTCTCTGGACTGTTAACGTGTTAAAGCTGAAGATGATTTAACGATACAAATTTGGTTCAACTTCCAGTTCATTCGCAGCCCGTAATAGTGAACGTTGCTTAGAACGCGTCGGGTCGTTAAATTCGAGTCTTTTGTCACACTCACGCCTACAGCGGTGATGGCTTCTGTTGTACGCCGAACGGGCTCGACTTGAATGAATAATATCCGAAAGTGTAAATATGGTCATGAATCGATCATAGTATGGCGTTTTAGCTGCTCAGATGGACGATTAAGCACACCGTAAACTTGCCGAGTTGCCCTATAAGTTTGGCAAACAGCGCCCTGTTTCTCAAAACTACAAGTAAAATACATTTGAAACAAAAGCATAAATTGTTGCTTTTTTTATTGTATTTTACTTGTATATTTGTAACTTGTAGTTTTGAGAAACAGGTCCCAGAACGCAAATTTTGGAAATTAATTTCCACGATTTGTAAACGTTGTTTTGTAAGTCTTTATTGTAGAAATAACAAACGGAATGAAAAATATTTTTATCTGTGGTGAAAACTATTTAAAATGTTTATGATGGGTTAATTAACAATATTCAAGTTGCAAATATTTTGAAAAAAGTATTTAACCTGTTATTGGTTTTTATATAAAATTACATTTCCTTTAAAAAAATATTAAATTTTCTATTTAAAATTTTTGAAAAAATAAAATTATTTTTAAAAATCACTATACATATTACTATTTTTTTAAAGTTCCTTTTAGTATTAAACCCTTTAAAGCAGGCAATAAAATATTCAATATAAATGTAGCCTAAAATTATACTATAAAATAAGTATTAGTGTGTTCTAACCAAATATTATTTAAATTTAATGTCCCGGTTTATCATCAAAAAAAAAAACTTTTGTCCACACACAATAATTATTGCGTTTAAGCACGTTATTCATTTTAACACGAGCCAAAACCAACCGACCAACAAACCAAAAATATGGTATAGACATCTGACCCCAACTGTCTAGTGTGATGGGTTGGTTTGCAACACATAAAGACATCATAACCTGACTTACAAACAGTAACGGTCACACAATTAAGGGAGTGTTTTCAGACGTGTTTTTTTTTTTTTTTTTTTGTTTTTTTGTTTTTGAGAGTTACATTAAACAATTTATTTAGTGTTTTTACTCGTACTCAACGTTTTGTTTGTAATTCTATTTTTCTTCATGTTATTATTGTTGTTGTCAAAGGTGTGTATAACAGTTAAACCATTATAATAGCCCCAAAACAAATAAAAACAGACATCAAGGGAAAACGAAGCAAAAACAAAAAATGATATGGAAATACATACTACAACATGCCTTTGCCCATTTCGGTAATTGTGGTATTTGTGGTATAATTTCAATTTTATTTCAACACTGCATGCATGTTACGATTATTTATAAACCATTTGCACAAAAAATTTACAGAATATAGAAAAATAACTAGATAAAATAATAATAAATCTACATACATACCTTAATAAAAATGGCAAATTTTGTGACACAAAGCAACAAAAAAAGTTTTCTTTTTTTATACAAAGGTGTTTGAGGAATTTTAAGTACCCTGCAAAAAGAAATTAAGTAAATAAATTAAAACAGCCTTAAAGCAGGCAATTAATTTTGTAAAACCTATAGAACATGCAAAAAGAGAGATATATTATTTGAGTATAAAATTTAAAAAATAATAGAATTTTAGGGGCAAATTAGTTAGTTAAGATTGTTGCCAATTTGACGGTTTTACCGCGATTCTAGAGGTTTTTATGTGCCCATCGCGGCAAAATTTCCGTTTTGACGATTAGCGGGAAATCTAGCGGTTTTTTTAAAATCGATAGAATATAAAATTTTTGTCTAGGTATTTGAAAATTTAAAATTTTTTCATAAAATAAGAGATTTTAAGTATGTATGTATTTTTTTTAAATTAAAATTATAAAGTTTTTTTTTTTTCTCAATATTATTTATTGAATCTTCATACATTTAAATATGAACTAACAATAATTAATCAAATCTTAACCTAATACTTTATTTTATGTCCTGCCAGTGCCAGACAAAAATTTTCTTCATCACGGGTTCTGTTCACTTATCTAGGTGTTTGTCGCTCATCTAATTGGATAAGTGCTGCAGTGTCTCTTCTTCTTAAGCGAGTGTGGCCGCTATCATTTAAAATATTTCGTGCTAGTGGGTTTGGATGCAATTCGAGCCTTTTTAAGTATTTTACTGCATATTTCGTAATCATAGTTTTAACTAATGGAACATTGAGATCCCTGTGAATATTTGAGTTTTTTACATACCAAGGGGCAGCTGTGATTATTCGAAGAATTTTATTTTGGCGCCTTTGAATCTTTTCTATATTAGAGGCCGAGGCAGTGCCCCATAACTGAATACCATAGCACCAGATTGGCTTTAAGATGGAGTTGTAAAGAAGAAGTTTGCAGTCGAGACTAAGGACAGAGTTTCTACCAATAAGCCAATGAATTTGAATGGCTTTTAGTTTCATTTGAGTTAATTTTGCCTCTATATGGCATTTCCACGTTAATCGCCGATCCAGATGTATACCCAGATATTTTACATGCGAAAGTTGAGGAATTATTTGATTGTTGATTGTTATATGGGGGCAAGATTCCCGGCGCAAGGTGAATGTTATATGCACGCATTTTTGCTCATTGACCATTATCCTCCATTGTCTTAACCATATTTCTAGTTGAAATATATGATGCTGTAAGAAACGAGATGCTTCATAACGGGTTTCGTGGACGCTTAGAAATGCTGTATCGTCTGCAAATGTTGAAGTTTGGGTGTATTTACTTGTTGGCATGTCCGAAGTATAAATTAAATATAATAGAGGGCCCAGGATGCTGCCTTGTGGGACTCCAGCGCCAATGGGCTGAGGTGAACTTAAGAAATTTCCTTCTTTAATAATAAATTGACGACCGACTAAGTAGCTTTCTAGCAGCTTGTGTGTGTTTGCTGGTAAATTTTGTTTCAATTTATGTAATAAGCCTTCATGCCAGACTTTATCAAATGCTTGCGAAACATCGATGAAGAGTGCTGAGCAATATTTTTTTTCTTCAAATGCTTTTCTTATGACATTTACTATTCGATGAGTCTGTTCGATTGTGCTGTGTTTTCTTCGAAATCCGAACTGATGGTTTGGAATACATCTATTTTCACTTAAAATCGGTGTTAATTTTGAAACTAATAATTTCTCAAACAGCTTTGACATATTTGATAATAAGCTAATTGGCCTATATGACTCAACTTTTGTATGATCTTTACCTGGCTTTGGTATCATGGTAACTAAGGAAACCTTCCATTTTTGAGGATAGTATTCAAGGCGTAAAATAGCATTAAAAATAAAAAGAATAATTTTCTTTGCTGTGCGAGGTAGCTCTAAAAGCATTTTATTACTGATTTTATCAATACCAGGTGCCTTCTTAGTGTTTAAGTCACAAATAGCCTGTTCGATTTCTCTTATCTCAAATCTGAGGGGAATAGCTGCTCTAGCAGGAACAGGTGGTAACTCGACCGCAGTATCGTGAGATATATTTGGGGTAAATACGTTTTTTAAATGATTAACAAACAGATTTCCCTTTTCGTTATCATTTCTTGCCCAACTTCCGTTCAAGTTTCTTAATGGTGGCTTAGAGATAACTGGCCTATTTAGATTTTTAGCTGCACGCCATAATGAGTAGTCTGATTGCGGAGTTGCCTCAAGTTCCTTAAGATATTTTTGCAGAGAATCCGTTTTCTGTATCTGTAGTAACTTTCTTAGCCTTCTTGTACAATCTTTTAACAAACTCTTAAGTTGAGGGGATCTGTGCAATTGCCACTCTCTTCGGGCTCTTCTTTTTTCAGACAGGAGACGCTCAACATCTGTGGAATAAATTTTAATATTTTTAGTTTTTTTTTGGGTAATACTGGAATGTTGTACAGCTAGCTTTAGAAAACTGTCAAAATTAAGAATAGCGCGATCTACGTATTCCGGTGTACTAAGCGGAATATTTTCTGTGCAATGGGTGCTGAGATATTTTTTATATTTTAGCCAATTGATTTGTGTAGCTGGCGTCGCTAAGTCACCAGTTGGAGATACAGTTCTATTGGGGTTCATTAAAGTAACAATTGTTGGTGTGTGGTCGGAAGATAATTCTAAGGAAGCTTCAACATAAATCGTTTCTAAGGGGATGTTTTTAACCACGCCAAAATCGATGACATCTGGTATTTTTTGCTGATCAGTAGGCCAATATGTTGGTTGTCCGCTCGCTATCACATTCAAATCCATTTTAGTAATAGTATTAAATAGAACACGACCCTTTGGTGTTATAAGTCGGGACCCCCAGAAGGTATGTTTAGCGTTATAATCGCCAGCGGCCAGGAAACAGGGTCCTAATGATTTGAAATATTTATAATATTGGCCTTCTGATATTGAATATCTAGGTGGGGAGTATAACGATGAGATTACTACGTTTCTATTTAGTTCTTCAACGCAAATGTTTGTTGCTTGAAGATAATCTTCACGATGATCACCCATTAGGTAGTGTTTGACTCTGGTTTTAATTAAAATGGCAGAACCTCCACAAGCTCTATCTCGAGGGTCCTTTGTATCATATAGTATATAACCATTTATTTTAAACGTATTTTTTGAAGTCAAATGAGTTTCAGAAACCATCATGACATCAATTTGTTTATTTTTAAGAAAGTATTCTAGTTCATTTTTATGTTGGCGGATGCCGTTTGCGTTCCAAAAACAAATTTTTATACAGTTCATGGCTTGTTAAGTACAGCTTGCAATAACATTGATTGCATTCTAAGAATTTCCTGCATCATATTACCCATTGTGTTCGTAAAATTATTTACTGTTTGCACTAATGTTTCCATGGTTTTTTCTAAACGACTTAAATTAGAAACTGGAGTTTCATCATTACTTGGCGAGGCACCTTGCATTGGCTCATGGTTTGATTTTAGAACGTTAGCATAAGAGGTTCTGTTATTACTAAACTGGGGGGCTTGAATTGCATTTGTGATAACTTGATTTGCAACCTGCATTTGAGGGGCATTTGTTTTTGGTCCAACCGTCTGCTTGACGATATTATATACAGGGCATCCTCTATAATTGGCAGTGTGATTACCGCCACAGTTGCTACATTTTTTAACGTTGGGGTCGGTTTTAGGCTTATCGCAAGAAACTGTACCGTGTAGCTCACCACATACTACGCAAACAGGGGGTAAGTAGCAGTATGCCTTTGTATGGCCAAATTCTTGGCAGTTTAAGCACTGAACAGGTCCATTTTTTTTGTGCGGCTCCTCAATTGTGATTTTTCTGTGTAGAATATATTTTAAACTATAAATGGGATGCGTTTCGTTTTTTTTTAACTTAATGTCGCCGGGCTCTAATTCTACTCGAAATAGTGGTTGTGGATTTTTGTCTCTATTTCTAATATTTACCACGTGTTTTATCTTGAAGCCTTTTTCTTCTAAGAAAGTTTTAATTTCCTCTGGGTCTACGCATGAATCAATTCCCTTAATCACCACCTGGAGACCTTTACTGCTCTTGAGTTGGTATGTATAAAAACTTTTTTTAAGTGCCTCAAATTTGTTAATAATTTTGCGAAAATCATTTTCATGATTCACTTGAATTTTCGTTTCATTTATGCTACCTCTCTTTATTGCGGCTACATAAAACGAATTTTCACCAATCAACGAAATTAAACTCTTTATTAGATCATTTGAGTTATGCTCCCTAAGATATATCGGGGGAGGCTTGGGCGATCTTATGACGTTTGGTGCTTCAGAGGATTCATCCTCCAGAATTGCAAAGCGATTTTGGGAATTTATTTTGTCAAAAGATGGCACTTTTGATGCCGAAGCAACAGCTGAAGAGGTAGGGCTGCGACCCCGCTTAAGGACTGTTATATACCTGTCCATACCAACTTGGACTTGAGGCTTTTGGCAACTTTTTACAGGGGGGTTTTCCATTGCATTAGTGTTTTGGTTCATGGTATCATTTCCCACTAAATTTATTTTTGACGTAGCGGCAATACTTGTTGGCCTGGCAACACTTGTTACCAAGTCTATTTTTAGTTTTTTTAATGAGTCACTATCCACCGTTTGTGTAAATAAAGAGGGTGAGAGGGAACGAGTGCGAAAAATTGGCTTAGCCGTTAAGTAGTTACTATTGTTTTGTTTTGTTTTATTTATTTCAACATTATTTTCGTTGGCATGCACTGTCACATAAGCATTTCTATCATTTAATTTTATTGTTGTTACATTGTTTTTACTCATGCAAGAAATTGTTTTTGTTTTTCACCGGTTTAATGTGCTTTTAATGTTTTTATTATTTATTTTATTTTACAACAACAACGCCAAAAATAAGAAATTTAAACTAAAATGTTTGTGCACAGAATATGTATACATACACATGTATGAACATTCATACGTACATATGTATATATTTTTGCTTTATTTATCTTTATTTAATTTTTCGTTTTAATTGTTCACTTTTCTGTTAAATAATTTAAATAAAAAATATCATATATTTTCCAGCGTCCATTCGCTTAGTGTTTATATTCCAAAATCAAATTTAATTAATAATAAATTAAAATCGTATGCGGGGTTGAAAATACACGTCCGTTTCACAACAAAGCACAAACTTGACAGGAAATTATAAAGTAAGAAGAAAAAAAAATTGGTTTTTTTCGAAATTGAATTCGCTTCCGCTATTAAAAACATTTTACAACATTTTTTTTTATAATTTTTTGATTAGGATTAACTGGAATTCTGTCAAATTATGTTCAGTTAACAAAAACAATTCGTAGTTTTATAGATGATTATGCTAATTGCACTGGTCGCAAAAATATAAAAAGGCGACAAGAACCTTCTTATGTGATTTTAATTGACTTGAGCTTGCTAAATTCAAATCTGACTAATATTTCGTCCGAAATAAGGTGGCTATGCTTTAGAAAGGAATTTTATTTCAAGTTATATGCTAGTAATTTACTCCAAGTCGGACAAATCCGGCGAAATATTAGTTATTTTCATAATATATTTCTTATTTTATTTGTAATATATCTGGCTTTTTGATAATGATAAAAATGTAAAACTTTTTTCCTCTAATTTTTTTTTTTATACATTTCTGAAAACAAAAAATAGTTAAAAATATAAAAACAGTTAAAAATATAAAAAAAATGTTTTTTGGATAATTTAAAGGAAATTTTAATCATTTGTAAATTTTGTTCTCAAAATCAAAATCGGAGAAATCATTTTCCAGTTATGATGAAATATATTAGCATCACCAGCCCATAATAAAAAAACTAGACGTGATAGAAAAAGAATTAAAACGGATTTGAATTTAAAACCTTTTAGGGCCTGTTTTTAGAAAACGTAAACAAGTGAGTGAGTGAGAAATTATATTGAAAACAAAAACAAATTTTCGTTTTTTATTGTTGTTTTCAATATAACTTCTCACTCACTCACTTGTTTACGTTTTCTAAAAACAGGCAGTTAATTCAATATATTTTACCAACTTTTAGGCACTTTTTTAAAAGAAACATTCTTGTACGTTCCCGGGACTAAAAAAGTCAGGGATATTAAAAACCTTACTATATAATTTGAATAAAAAGTTTTAAAAAGCGCCCTATATCTTGATTTATATATACATTTTGCAAAATATTGACATTTTAGCGATATTTTAAAAAATTTTACGCTAAATTAAAAAATTTTGCGGCTTCTAGCGGTTTTTGAAGTACAATTTGACGGTAATTCTTCAAAAAAAGTTGGCAACAATGTTAGTTAATAATGCTGATTCAGACACGTCAGGTTTAGCTAATCAGTTTTTCCTAAATTTCGTTTTAAACCTGCCTGTAGGTTCATACGCAATCAGTTTGTTTCGTCAACGTTCTTGTTCTTTACCTTAAACTTAAACAAATCTAGATTATTAAGAATACGAAAAGAAAAGGAAAATAGAAATTTGAAGAGTACGGTCTTAAATCTTAAGACTAAAGACTAGTTTACACTATTTAACTTTGTATTAATACATGTCAAAAACTCAAGTAATATGACAAAGTGTGATAGTGTGAATGCAATGTGTCACAAAAATGACAAGTATGTATGATGAAAAAAGTTTGACATCCCATACGACTTCGTTTTTTTAAAAATTTCTAAACAATAATACTTTTCATTGGATCAGGGTTGCATTTTATTTCATGTGTGATTGTTTATACTTTGTGTGATGGTGTGAACGCAAACTGTCATGTTAAATTAGATTTTTTGACAGTCGCAACAAAACTCATTGGATTTCTATCTCACAATGTATTATGGAATACATAAGACTTGTGAGATAGTGAAAACTAGCCTTAAGCGACATTAACTTAACGCATATATATTAGCACTTTAAAGTGCGACCAAAAATAAAACCGTTACATTCCATTATGACAACGCTCGCCCAAGTGTTGCAAGACCAGTCAGAAACTGTTTAGGAAATGGTGTTTGTTCATTTTTTTCGTCGATGCAGAACGCTTTCGCTTAAATACGCTTCATTTCAAAACATGGTATCAGGTATTCAGAAGTGTGCTGGAAATCGAAAACGTAAAACGCAAGAATTTGGAAGTGGTTTTTAATACACTTTTAACCTAATTTTTGTAATTTTTGTTATAAAATTCTGTTTAATAGAGAAATATTTGTATAATATTTTACATAAAATTCTATTATTACAAAAATCTAATTAGAAAACTACTTTTAAATTTCTTGCGTTTTACGTTTTCGATTTCCAGCACACCCCTGATTGTCTTAGGCCCTATTTGTGGAAAACGCAACGCCAAAAATTACATTGAAAGCAAAAACAATGTCAAAAATATCTTATAATTTTTTTGGTTGCTTTCCACAGAAATTCATATTGACAGCGTTGAAAATTGTTAATATTTTAAAAATACTTTTGACTTTGTTTTTGCTTTTAATGTAATTTTTGCCGTTATGTTGCGTTTTACACAATTAGGGCCTTTATTTGTTCTTGACCTTAAGATAATAAATAGTTTCTCTGGAATGGATTCCATATGTTGCAAGGAAATGGACAATACTTTAATTAAATTTGTATTCGTATTAAATCAATAGCCTTAATTTTTAAGTTATTTTTTTATAAATAATCATTAGAAATGCTGTTACAAATGGAAGGACCATAATAATAATGACTCAACACCTCGTACTCTACCATAAAAGTTTTTAAAATCAGCAAACACATTTTGTATATACATACATATTATTAAATTAAATGGTGTGATAAGAATAAATGAACAGTTGAACGAAAAAATAAATGAGAAAAAAAATAATAGTACATACATTCTTGTTCATGGGCTGGCGGAGTTTTTGTAGCTTACGGCATTTGGAAATTTCTTCACTTTTTTTTGTATAATGTATAAAAAAAATCACGTGTTGAATTAACTTTATTTCCTCCAAACGATGAATAAACTGTTGGTTGGCTTGCTCAAACAGTGTTTTACCTTTAGCTGATGATGTGTTTGAATTAATGTTAAGCGGAAACGGAAATATGCTGTTGCTGTTTTTCACAGTTAACAATTTTTGTTTTATTGTTGTAGTACTAACAAACAGTCGGATTAACGTTAAGACCGTTTAGTAGGCAGTTAGTAGGTGTAGTTTCAAATTAATTAAAATTGCGTAAAACTATTATGATTTCTAATTACCACAATTTTCCAAAATACACACAAAAATATTTTCAACGGAAATATTTATCGCTATTAGCAACAATTAACAAATACATTTAAAAGTTAAATTGAATAAAATTTTATAAAGAATACAAAAAAAAAGAGATCTGGACATTTTTAAATTTTAAAACCACCAATCGCACTAATCGAAGGAATGGCGTTAATTTACGTTTAATTGAATTTTTCATAAAAAAAAAACGATTTTTTTCATCAGAAAATGCGATGCAACTTTAAATGGCTGTGTCATAACAACCTGTGATCATTTGCATTATTTATCAAAATCGATTTGATAAAACTTAAGCACCAATGAAGAAAGAGACTTTAATCTGTGATCACTTGTATTTTTCAGCAAAAATCAGCTTTGAACACCAAAATTTGAGAAAGCTCAAGCTCAAATTTTCATCCTAAACCGATTTGTTCATACCAAAATGTGAGTAAACTTAAAATGGCCGTGGTGGACGAAAATCGCTGATCATAGATCGACGAAAAATGAGGTTTCTATTTCCGGACTTTTTTCATTTCTAGAAGCTCAGAAAATATTTCAATCGTTCCCGGGAAATTGACATTCCTGTTTCATAGTGCTAAAAACTTTACAAATATGTCCAGCAATCAGCCTTAAAACGAGAGCGTTGTCGTGATCATAGTCCGAGTCTTTTAAATTTATATTTAACGATAACGCATTTACAAGTGTCGTTTACGACAATTATTAGGCCAATTTTCAAAAACGACTGGTTTTCGACTACAAACTCGCTAGTCCGTCTCCAAAATTTCTCAAATTTTAAATGTGTTTCAAAATAAAAATTCTTTGAAATTGGCGACGTAATATTTTAAAGTTCACTATTAATAAGTCACGGTGTTTTCACCGGAGTTGGAGTACCAACAAAACCTCGCTACTTCGTCCCCAAAATTTCTCAAATTTCAAATGTTTTTCAAAATAAAAATTTTTTGAAATTGGCGACGTAATATTTTATAGTTTACTATACATAAATAGGTTTTTATTTATTACATGAGAGTTAGTTTATTCATTCATTCAAGTTCTTAAATTAAATATGTAATAGAAAAGTGTGTCAACTTAACCTAACCTAACCTATACTCGGTTATTGATCTAGTTGAAAAAAGAGGTATGTGTTTTTTTAAGGTCTGTGGTTTATTTAACACACTTAGGTGAATTGAGGGTAATGCATTTATTCACTTGTGCTTAAATAATTTAAGGACAGGAATTCCCGCTATTTTTAAAATCTAATTTTTAAACCTTCACCACTGGAATATGTTTAATGTTGTATAGACCCAAGGCGAATTAACTACAGGTGGTGTTGAAACGGCATCTGATTTTGACAGTTCGGGCTTATTTGTTTTGATTTGTTAGTGTTTTGCTAATAATGGTTGACATTTCCAGCTAATGGCACTAACAATGCAATGCAAAAAACCCTATGTTGTTTCCGTTGTTTTTGGATTGTTGTAGTTCCGACACCACCTGTAGTTTAATTCGCCTTGGTATAGACCTAATGTTTTTTTTTCTGTTAGGACCAGCACTCAGGGGATGACCCCTACTAATGCATTGCATTGTGTTGGAACTAGAAAAATAGGTTGTGGGAAGAGGATAGAGGGAGTAGTGCTTGTGAACATTCGATTTGAACTTAATCATGTTGTAAGTGACAGAGAAGACTTCTACAGGAAGGTTATTCCACATATGAACAGTGTTGATAATGTGCTTACATAGACAATAAAAGATGCAATTCCAAGGTATTCAAAGAATATCGAGACACAAGTCCGTAGAACGATTATATTCTGCACTCAGAATTATCAGATACGATTTAAAAGCATCAACAAAGCCATATATTATAAAGGCTATCCTATTTCTAAAGACAAATGCAGAGTAACTTTTGATTTTAGATTAACCATTTGAAGATTAGTTTATTTATTTGAAGTTTTGTTATTTTAAGTTTCCGATATTAAAAAATTTCAGCTGTTGGAGACGGAGTTGAAACTATTTATTGACGACGCTGATAAAAATTTTACTAGTAGAAATTTTCAAAAAAATTTTGTCTTTCAAATTTGTATGCTCTTTTGTCACTTTCTAGTTGCTAGTTTTTCGATTACGTGCACATATTCTTGTAATTATTATTAAAAATAAGCAATAATTTTCTGTAAATGAACAAATCTATTGTAAAAAATTTATAACGCATAACTTTTCTATAAACAAAACATTTTTATCCTACTGCAATCCCTAATATCAAAGACAACAGTGGAAGGTTTGGTAAAATGTTCTTGCTATTTATGTCGTTTGCGTCGTTTGTTATTTTCACTCTGAACAATTTAAAAATAAATAAATCGTTATTTCATACAAATTAAAAATGTTTGTTTTCTCATGTGTCATGAATGAACAAAAGCAAAATTGTGTTTATTCTACATACTCATAAAAGAAAATAAGCAGCAAAATTTTAAAACGTTTATACTCACTCACGAATGAACAATCAATAAGTGAACGTTTCGTTCTTTAAAATCATTTCGAAATAACGACATCATTTAACTTTTACACAAAAATATATATGATTAATTTATTTTTTATTTAAATTGTTTTGGTTTTACGCTTTTATCATGTTTTTTCTTAACTAAATTTAACTTAAGTGTATAAATTAATGCATTTAAAGTAAAAATTGTGCATACAAAAACATTTAAAAAGAAAGTGTGGAAGAGAGAAATTATTAAAAAAAAAAGGTAGAAAACAAGTCTTTTATTAAAGCCAGAATTCTTTAAACGAAAATATACTAAAATTTAAAAATAAATTACACATATATTTAATAATATTAAATTCACACATTAAAAAGTTTATAATTTATTAAATATAATATAAATAATAATTACTAAAGTAGAAATTAATCTAAAGAGGAATCGCCATAATTCCAGGGTTTTTGCGATAAATACAATACAACAATGGTGGATAAGGCGCTGACCAGGAATATAACATCAAACCAACGATGATAGAAATTAAAGTGCAGGTTACCTAAAACTTCGGTAATAATGACACGATATTCGGCTGGTAAATTCATGCGCATTAACAAGACAGAAGAACAAAAATACATGCCCATGATTTGAGCTAAAATTAAGACTATAATATTGGAAGATTTGCTAGAGGAAATTCGATAGAAAAACTATATATAAAAAAAAACAAAAGAAAAACAAGCATCAAATTACATTTCTTAAGAAATATAATGGATAAGATTTTATACTTACCTTAGTTAGGGTTAATAATAAACCTCGAATGGAAGTTACTACCATACATCCCACTAATAAAAATGAGATATGTTGATTCCAAAATGCCAAATCTATATCAAAACCACACCAATGGACGGCTATCTCTAAGCCTTTGGTAACAGGATCTTTGCGACCCACTCTATCGAATATTATATTAACACAGCACTAGAAAAATTATTATAAGGATTTTTCACTAGAATTTTTAAATAAGTTCAGGGAAAATAACTTACAATAAAGATTTTCCACAGACAGTAGACACTAAAGAAATGCCCAATAACATTAAAATATTTCCCCTGTAGAGTTTGGGACCATTTCTGGCGTTCCTGCATGTTTTTTAAATAATTAATTTCCAAAAATAGTTGACGCAAAAGCTCCTCCAGGCCATAGATTTCCATGCGCAGTTGGCTGATATCTTAAAGTCAACGTTTTTTTTTTTATTTTTACTTTCATTGAACCTGTCGCTTCGGTTTCAAATCAAGCATGGCTCAAAAACAAACCCTTTCTCAAAGGTTAAACGTTTGAAAATTACTTGAAAAACTTTAGTTTTCTTAATACAAATTTGGCAATTTTTTGAACTCAAGAATTTTTTTTTATTTGCAAATTATTCTCACAGGTATTTGTAATTTATTTCAAATGTGATCTGCATATATCGTTTATATATGAAATAATTACTTAGCAAAATCTCGAAATAAGAAAGAATATAATTTAAAGGCTTAATAGCAAATCTTAAAAAAAATAATTTTTCTTAAATTTAATGAAAGTCAAAGAATGTTTTTATTTTCAAACTATTCTCAAATATATTTTTAGTTTCTAGTTTAGCTCAGATTTATAAATTTAGATTAAGAAATAAAACTTAGCTTGATAAAGATTTGCATTTAAGGGCATTTGAATTAAAATTATGTATTCGAAAATAATTTATAATATTTGAATAATATTAATTTTTAAAATTATCTGAAATGTTTTCTAATATTCTTCAAAAATTAATTACAAAAAAAGAGAAAATTTTTTCTTAAATTGGAAACTACAGCCCCATGTTCAGATAATCGAAATTGAAATCGATGAATGTTTCCTAGCACAACTATTTTTTAGTAGGACCGTAGTTTTTCATGATTTTCAAAGCAAAAATAAGCGGTAATCAAAGTATAAAGTACATTTAAATATTCGTGTGATTTAAATCTCACTCGAATCATGGTCATGCATATATTTATTTTTGAACTTGCTCTGAAATGTTTTTGGTTATATTACAAACGCGGATTGTTTTTCACTTTGGAACATAACTTTAGCCTTAATTTAAAAGTGATTTGCAATTCTAACTCATCTAAAGTGTTTGAAAATATTTTGTAGCTTACTTCTCTCCACAAGAGAATAAAATTGGATAATGTTAACTATTTTGTCTGTCCCGAATTATGCCTGTATTTATAAAAATATTTTAAATTTTACAAAGGCTTACAAAACAAATTTTCTACGAAAATTTTCGTTTGTTAAACGTTTTTTAAATTTAATAATCGTTTATGAATACGTAAGCTATTTTAAGAGTGGATTATACTTATTACGAATCGTAAATTAGTCTATTTTTATGTTTGTTTTTAATATCTAACATTGTTATAGAATTTGGAAAATGATTAGAATTTCCATCAATTTAAAAAAGTGCCCTGTAAAATCGTTTTATTAAATTTTATTATAAATCTACGAAAACGCTATTACCATGCCTTCATATTTGGAAAATTTATATCAAATTTCAAACGTTTAACTCTCTGTTTAACAACAAAAGACTTACTTTCACCCCCTGAATCGACTCGGTTTACCGCGGAACTCAATATATTCCATAGTCTGGGTCGCGTTTGATTTGTCTTATTACGTTTGTGCATTTCCAAAGCCACACGTTTCTTTTTGCCCGTTAACATATCAACGGTTAGCAAAAGCCTTCTTTCCAAGCTAACAATATCACTTTGTGATACTGGTCTAAAGTTTTTTTA
This sequence comes from Pollenia griseotomentosa, assembly GCA_963931875.1. NCBI lineage: Eukaryota > Metazoa > Arthropoda > Insecta > Diptera > Polleniidae > Pollenia > Pollenia griseotomentosa. The sequence goes on from OZ007564.1 coordinate 132,941,858, forward strand.
TATAAATAATTAATTATTTACATATATTATTATAAATTCTTTGAAAATCTTATATCCTACTTGCCTTATGAAATAGGTCATACTTTGATAGGGACAATTAACTGCACCAAATCCCGATAATATAGCCATTACCGTTACGCCTATAACGCTGATACGTGAAACACCCTGTTCGATGGTAAGTATGCCATTGGAGACACTTAACAAAGGAAAGGGCTCTCCTATGCGCCACAAACCATAAAGAAATATAAACCAACAGCAGGTGGTCATTATACGTACCCATTTTTCGGACACTAGAAGTTGTTGGAGAAGAAAAAAATATGGGCATTTAAGTAGGAGAAATAAAATTCTATTAGTAAATGAAAAATGGGTTAGTTATGGAATGAAAGGGAGGACGAAAAGAAACGAAAATTGTGAGTAAAAATGAAATGGCAAAGAATAATTAGAAAAATATGAATAAAAGGAATTAAAACAGTTATATGTTGAAAATATTTACTGGATTTATGGAATTTAAAGACTTTTGATCTATTGGCCTATCCTACAACTAGTCTTGCCAAACTCAATCGGCAAGAAAAATAAAAAGACGTCAAGATTCTACATAACGAACTAAAAAAAGTTTGTTGGCCGGTAATCCCTTTTTCGCAATAATTTTTTAGTTACTGCAAGAGGATGACACTTTTTGCATCCTTTACTGTGATTAAAAAAAATAGCGTAGAAGTTCTTAAGTTTTCTAATTAGTTCTGTCGCATCTGATACTCTATTTTCCACTGCTGGCCTGGTTCAAACGGACTTGGTAAATAAATAAATAATGTTGTATAATAAAAAATAACTTTATTGTTTATTATAACTTGAATTTAAATTCAATATGCGTATCGTTATCGTATCAGCAAAAATGCGTATCGTTATCGTATCAGCAAAAAGGCGCATCGTTACTTTCCTAATCTTAATATTTATATTTAAGCTAACCCATAAGGTCATATATGGTCAGTGTTGCCAGAAGTAGGGGAAAATCCTTACATGTAGGTATTTTTGATACTAAAATAGAAGCGTAGGGAAAATCGGACAGATTTTTTATAATTCCCAATATGTAGGGATTTTTCGTTATATTGCATTTTTTATGAAATACATGCAGAAAAAAACGTATTTTTAATAAAATTTTCTTATCCAAAACGGTTAAAAATTTTTATGTTCCCTAAAATCGCTTAAAAATATATTTCCAGAGTTGTTTGTAATTTAAAAAGTTGGTGACACTACTATGTATGTATATGTGTTTTCTAAAGCAGACCATACGCGATTCAATTCAATTGTCAACTGAGTCGGTTGTTGTCCAAATCAAAGCGTGTATGGCCTTGTCAATTGATTAGTTTGACGGTTATCGAGTTGGTTGAAGAAAAATCAAAAGATTTTGATTTTTTCAAGTTGACTACTAAGTCTTTCAATTCGATTGTACTGTGTGTGCTCGAATATCTTGATAAGCTGTCAAAATTAATGTTTGTAGTTTTCTTTTGTAAAAAAAAGTTAAGTATTTCAAAAATTGTATTTTATTACATTAAATTTTAAAATTTATTTAAAATCTTTCAATTCAGTAGATGAAGTGTGCGGCCAAGCATCAATTCAGTTGAAAGACTCAGTTGACAACTGAATTGAACCGTGTATGGGGCGCATAAGATATCTTAAAAAATAAAGTATTGGGGTTTCTTAACAATTGTTTGCTGAAATGGACATCAATGCCTAGTGACAAATAGAGAATTTATCTTAGAAAAAAATATGTTTCCTACATAGCTTAGGGTTAGCGAAGAAGCTAACGAATAGTGGGTACCAATTGTTACAGCTGCTGTTAGTGTCTTGAGAAAGAGATACATATGTATGTACACTTTGGTATACAATATCATTAGCGCCATTGGTGTATAGAGTGAATATGCCAACCATTTCGCTAGTTACTAATGACAATGGTTCTTTCTTATACCACTGGGTTATTATTCAATGTTGAAAGATTTAATTGAATTTATTAAAAGTAATAAACTTAATATTATTTTTTTGTTTAGTATTTAATTTTTGACAAAGCTTTAATCAACATATTTGAGTAAAATTAATTTTTTATAACTAATTCTGTGGAATTTTGACAAAACATCTTAATTTGAGATAAGATAGCAAAAAAGTGTTTGAAAAAAACTCGGTGAAAAAGATTTTTTGTTAAAATATAAAATAAACCAAAATTAAAGAAACATTTCGTTTATAATACAAAATTTTAAAAACGTAAACAAAAATGTGTTTTTAATACAAATTGGAATGATTAACAGCATTTTTTAAACTTTTTAAAATTAACTTTTTTCTTCTACATATTTTAATGACAATAATGCGTAGGTAAAATTTTTTCAACGTGTAGGGAAAAATATGATTTTTTTAGCATGTTTAGGTATTTTTTCGAAAAATCCTCTGGCAACATTGTATATGGTTAACATAGTACATATTATGAAATGATCAATTTATACAGTAAAGATTTAATTTTTTTTTTATTTCTTCCCTAAAATATCATTAATTTTTCAGTATTTTATTGGCACAGTTATACTGTTAATAGAAAATTCGGTTTGTAAATTACATGTTAAAAGTTCTACCTCAAGTTGCAGTTCTAAAAATGATATACTCAATGTTTGTTCTGCTTACAGTCATCTACTAAGCAGACGACATTATAAATCGCATTCGGAAATCATTATGAAGGGGAGTCTGTGATAATGAGTATTTAGAAGCCATTATTCTCATCTTTAAGTCTTACAACAGTTGTGAGACAAGATGGTTGTTTGGGGATATGAAATTTCGACCAGGTGGATTTAAATAATACTATGGATTACTGTAATACTCTTCTGAGGACATCACACATGCATGAACAGTATATTTGAAATCTATTGCTCTATCCCGGTACGCCATTCATGATTTAACTTGATACCGCAGAATTAGTACCGTCTCTGTGGATGTCGTTAAAAGTTGACAAATATGAGGAGGGATTAAATAGATCCTGTACATACTTCTATATTTTCTGACATAAATTAATTGGAGGAATAAGAAGCTTTTGTTACCATCTCACTAGGTTTATTTATATTTTTTTTAGAATAATAGTTTTTTAAATTTGGTAAAGTTTGTTTGTATTTGTGTACATAACTGGTTTCTGACAGATTAAAGAGATTTGTGAAGGGTAAAGTGATTTTCCAGAGAAGGTCTAAAAAGAGAGCTTTTGTCGATTATATGGTAACCGAATAAAGTTAAGTGTATTTGTTGCATACTTTCATCTCGTTACTAATATTTTTCTAAGAATTATGTTAGACTCATAAAATTCATATGTTTATAGATTGTCGAATATTAGATATCGACTAAGAAATAAATTCTGAATCGATTATGTTACAAAAAGTGACTATTGTTTTCGGAATACACAAATAAAAGCACTAGATCATTATTATTACAGGTTACATGTATAAAATGAAATAGTTATGTACAATGAAAAATATAAAACAAATATCCTAAAGGAGTTACTAAGGTCTATAGGTCTTGTTGCAATGAAAAATGTGTGTCTTATATAGGAAAAGTTAAAAAGCATTTACTTACCAAATGATATACTGTGTATGACGGAATAGCATATATATAAGGGTATAACAGCGATTATCATTAGCAGCAGACTGGTCAAACCCAAACGCCAATGAAAATAACGGGAACTCGAATCTAAGACACCCAAAATCTCAAAAATTATTAGTTCAAACATGGTCAGTGACAGGGCAAATGTCACCGAAAATATCAATTGTACGGAAATGTGACGAATCTCATAATTCTTAAATAATTGTTTAACAAAGAAAATCCAGCCGCCAGCGAAAAATAATACCTAAAAAATAAATAAACAGCAAATCAAACATGTACCGGCATTTGAGTGAAACAATGCAACGAACGATAGTACACTCACCTGGGACACAAACACTATAATGCAATCATATAAAAATGTCATGGTGGATAATTTATTGAAATTTTGATTTATAATTTGAACACTTTATCGAACATTTTTTTATAAGATATGAACCTAAATTTTAGGAATATCTGGAAAAAATTCAAATTAAAAAACGCCAACACTTCTTCCACCAAAAAGAAAATTCAAAGAAATTATGAGTTGTAAACAAAATAATAAAAACGTCACTGCAGTTTAGAGGTAGCCATCTGTTTACAAAAAGCTACCAGATGTTTATTTAATTTCATATCGAAGAGTATGAAAAGAGGTGAGTATAGAATTTAATGTGCCACCAAAGTTGCTTCTTCTTCGTTTAAAGATATGAAATTCTATTTGGTTACATGTTTAATTTAAATTCGAAAGTGGCACAATATATTGGAAAGTCAAAATCCTTTTGATTTTTATTGCACAACGAAAAGATGTGCAATATATTGTGAAATGTGTTGGCAGCAATGCACGAGTTAATTTGTTTTAAAGGTTATGTGTTGTTTTTAATAAGAGTTGCGTCATATTTTAATTAAATCCATTGTGCCTTTTCTTTAGCTCATTATCAGTTTGACCTACCGACGATTTAAAAAATGAGTAAGGAATGAGGAATATATTTTTTTAATATCCCCTTTTTAAGTCCGAAACCTGTTTCGCGAAATTTTTTATGGTTTCTGAGATTTTAAGCACTTATATGCTCCGTATCAACTATTTTAAAGTTTTTTAAGTATTGTTTTGCTCTACACGCCACTATTTGGCGATTGCACCTAACTCCTCATACTAAAACTTACAAAATAAATTTCACTCTTGCTTTGCTTCATTGCCTTAAGAAAAAAAGTAGTTTTAACAAAAGCATCGTCGAATAAGTAGGTCTATTTTTTTTGTGTTTTTGTCATGCAATTGTTTTTATAGCCATTTTTTTATATCTTCATCATGTTATACACAAACAAAGTGCGTGTTGTTTTTTTTACTAGTGTATATCTGCATAGACTTAATAATTGGACAATGAGCAAAAGCAAAATAAAATAAGAACAAGAAATAGAATAATAAACAAGTATTAATAAATAGTAAAAATTTCTAAAATTTATTAAAAATATAAAAATGGAACTGTTTTTGTCAAATATAACCAAATAAAAGAAAAAAATCATCAATGTTGACTTTTTATTAGATGTTAATATAGAAACTTTCAGTTCAGCAAGTTACTCAATGCATAGCAATAAGTATACGTATGCAGCACAAAAAGCTACTTTTTAAAAATATTTTTAGATATGTGGCGTATGCGGCACAAAGTAATATTTTTCACTTTCAATAAAATACTATTACCTTCTACATTCATTCATGAAAGTTGACAAACATTTACAAATTCCTTCAAAAGATATGCCGGAAGCAGCGGGGAAAATACAGTAGTTTTGACTTAACTGCCTCTTATTTACGTGCACTTTTGACTTAGCTGCACAAAATTGATAATTTTTGGCATTTTTCTTTATAATCCCATACAAATTCCTTTTTTAAGTGCACTTTCTTTACCTGCACATTTAAGATAAGTGCCCAAAACTTTTGGCATTTTAAAATTATTTTCATAAAAAAAATTCAAGTTTGCTGCACTTTGACTTAACTGCCCAAAATACATATTTTCTGTAATTATTCTTCAAAATCCTTGTTTACGTGCATTTTGTATACCTGCACATTTTTCGTATTTTTGGACAGCTTTAAAATATTTTCATATAAAACATCAAAGTTAGCTGCACACATGAAGAAATATGTTGGCCACTTTTTTTAGATACATAAATATCCAATTTTAGCAGTTTATAAAATCAAAAATCGCAAACAAGTCAAGTTGGTATCATTATAATTCATTTATTTTGTTTAAATGTATTTACATTTATGCATATGGGTTGTGGTTACAGCAACTTTACCACGATTATATGAAAGGAATAGCAAATCTTTTGTCTGGAACAGAATAAAGTAGTTGTAGTAGTATTTGAAGCTGACCAATGCTCTGTAGCGCAACAAAGTTAAAAATTTCGAATTTTGCGCTTCAACTGCAACGACTACTGTTACGAACCGGTTTTTTATCTAAGGCCATGGTTACCCTACTAACTCTCATCGGTGCCATCTCTTAGGGGGGTGTTCTCAACCCTTTGGTTGACCCTGGTTCGCAGCCAGAACAAAAATAAACTGAAACACAAAAACCCAAAAACATAAACACACTTACACGTTACTCTACCTGAAACATCAATTTATAGGGAGGTAGATCTTGACCTCCAACCGCCCATTTCCCAACCATGACCGCGACATCCACATATTTTTCTACGGTCCCATAAACCCGCCTTACGTCGCCCTTTCTACATCAACAATCCCCAAAAATTATTAATTACTCAGATTTTTTCATTTTGTTTACATACAAACACAAATAACTTTATTAATAATTTTTATCTAATCTATTTATCTTAAAACTATATTTTTTTTTCTTAATTTTACTATTAAATAATACATATACATACACATAACCAATTAAAACACTATCTATTCTTATTTTCCTTTTTTTTACAGATTTCTTTAATTTTTTTTTTTTTTATTGGCCGTTACTTTTTCTTTTAAAATATTTTACTTCCTCTTCCAATTATTATATCTTCAAAAAAAATATTTTTTCCGCTAAATGTTTTCTTTTTCTTCTAATTCTTTTTATATAAAATTTTTTCCTTTTCTCTTTAGTTTTATTAAATGCTCAAAGTGGTTAATCCTCAATACCGGATGTACGACTGATATTATTTCCTACGCCTGAAGGAGCTCCCTAATGACGTTGTACCACCACACAATCACTTAGCTCTATCCGCGCCTAAATTGAGCACATAAAAATGACTAAATTTTAATTTATTTTTCTTTCCTTTTTCTTTATACTAATATTTCTACTTCCTTTTCCTTTTTTTTTAAGATATAAAACTTTCTAATTTCTTTTTTTCTATAAATATTTTGTAGGCCTCACCGGACTCAAATTACACACATACGATACAATTAACAACTATACAACACTACACTCTCGATGGACACAATACTGTTTCACACCAGCACAATCCTAAATAACTTAAATTAATTTATTTATAGCTACTTAATCTAGTATTTTTTTTATATTTTTTTATACTAATTTTTCCTTTTTTTAAATATGTATTGTTAATTTTTTTTATATGTATGCCTCGTTAATGTTTTTAACTATGTATTATTTTTTTCTTCTGTTATTCAAAATTTTGTTTGTTTCTTTAATGTAATTTTTCACAAAGTGCCTAGTATATTTTCAAAACTTTGAGGATATACCCCTCGTTGTTCAATAAAATTTTAATATTCAATATCCGATTTTTTTAATTCTTGCCTTTTTCTTTGCTTGGATTTTTTTGGTTCTCAAAATGCTTAACCCCGCAAACTTCTTCTCACTTGGCAATTGTATAGGTTTTCTACTTTGAATATTATTACACAAAAAGACTTACCTGGCTATTTCTCCTGTGACTTATAGCTCAACCATCACCAGTTCTGAGATAATAGCCAGCTGTTAGGAAAACACAACATTTCAATATTTTTCATGTTTAGATAGCTACGTAACTTTATATTCACAGAGCTACAAGCCTAAGGTGAATTCATAAAAGCAATTTAACATTTTGTTTCTTGGCACCGAATTTTTTCTGCCTTTTGTTTTCTTTTTTTATATACAATAGTTTCAAATCACACACTACTTTTATGCACTCGACACTTAAACATTTTGCTTGCGAATACAAAGTTAATTTTAGAATTCTGTTTTTCTTTTCAACAACTTACGTTCTACTATTTCCTTTCGCTAACACAAACACTAGTTTTTTCCTTCTTTAAAATTTATACAATATGTATTTTGTTCGACCTTTTACTAAATTTACTTTAATTTTATTTAAAATTATTTATTCCGTCTTCGTTCACTTTGGCACTGTAACACTTTCTAATATATTTTCCTACTCATTTTCTTCTTTTATACTACTCGTAGCCTATGTACTGCAAATATTCCTGCCGGGCTTATTTCGCGCCAATCCCTATTTACTAAATTCATGCCCATATATGGAAATTTTTCTTAGCTTTTCATGTACATTTTCCCGCTACGCAATATTTTTTTCCTAACTTATATTATTTTCCCATGTTTGTCAGGTTGTAATATTATTATACTGTCTATACTCAATTGTTAATACATTATTAAAAAAAATTGTGTATATTCCTATAAAAAAAAATACAAAATCAGTTTCGCGGTATTTCCCAAAACTATACAAGAAGATATTAAGAAATACTACACGCAAACAACAGACAGAATAAATAAGGTATTTTTCCTCTGATTATCCCCATTCCATACCAGGCTATCAGCAATTTTAGCAGCATCCAATCTTTCATTCATAATTTCACTAATTTTTCAAAATTTAATTTCTACAATTCGTTATTTAATGAATGAAAACTACATCCCTGCCTTTTTTACTATTATAATGCGTTGCCATCTTATGCAAACTAAACACACTTTCCACAGCTGATATGCAAACAGCTGTCATTTTATCCACATGTATTACATTCTATTGGGCACGTAAGTATGAAATGATCATTTTTTTTTAATAATTTTTCGTTTTTCTATATTTTCAGGCACTTGGACACAAATTTGGACTTAAGGTAGGGTAAGTATGGGTGTGTTTACAGCAAAAAAAAACAACATAAAAAACTACTGGGAAATGGGCTGGAGATAGTAGACTCCAAGACCACAGGCCCTTCCCTTGAATTTACTCTGCACCGAGACCTGGGCTGGAGCTGGTGCCTCCACACTATAATATGGCCCCTCTCTACGGAATTTCTATTTAATTTGGGAAAAAAAATTGAGGCAATATGCATTTCAGCCTCTTCCCAACCTCAAATCTGCCTACCCCCCACGCAAAATTTTTTTTCGATACCCAGAGGCGTGATTGGGTGGGTTTGGTGGTCAATGGCGTAGTTTCCAGGAGGGTAACTTGCCATACTCAAAATCGCACGCAACAAAACACCGATTTCTAATGACATAGTCGCAGGGAGCGGTGTGCGTGATAGCCTTTATAAGAGCCCAACGTGGGGAACTCCCACACCCTGAAACCAAAGAGTCTCATACTCTACCCTATATTCAGCCGGGCAATACTAAAGTTACGGTCACACTTGGCAACGATTTGATGACAGGACTTTACCAACAGGTAAACTCAAATATAATTTAAATATTTGTTTTTATTAGGGTTCCACAACTATTAAAAATAATTTTTTTTTTTCCTTATGATATCAAATAAAATGAACCCACCACTATTTGCAAAAGCAGTGGATGTGTTTTTTTACGTCAGATCTTTAATCAATGTAACCATGGCATATTTCCATTGAAAATTAAACCTTAACCAGCCGAATTTTCTCTTCTGCACATTTATCCCTGTACTACACTGTACGAAATTAATTTTTGTATTTCCTCAGCCCATAAATACAGTCAAATTAAATCCATGGTAATATGTTGTCAATAGAACTTATGTAGTGGAATAATATTTCCCCGGTCATCATCATTATATTTTATCTTTAAAGTCAATATTGGTACGAAAACAAACATACAAAAAAAAATAATTGAATTAAATAATTACAGCGTTTTCTAAACCTAATATTGCACTTTAAAACTAATATCACAGATGACCTAAAACTATTATTGCACTTAAACAAAGCATATTGCACATTGGATTTTTGAGATGTTCTCCCTATTATCGGAATCTAGGATTCGAACCCCATGTTTATAGAAACAGAACATCGCCGACTATTGCCTTTTACGTAAGGAAAATGCATAGTGGCCTCCAAACCGTTGAGATAGATTCTGATCAGTTCATGTAATTGGTCCTTAACCAATTGTAGCGCACAGCGCAAACAATCAAAAAAAAATTTCATTCACGTAATTGGTCCTTGACCTGCTGCAGCACATATAGCGCAAACACAAATAAAAAAACTTATCCTTTCATGTAATTGGTCCTTGACCAATTGTAGCACATATAGCGCAAACAAAATTATCAAAAGAAAACTTATTATACGTTATAACATTCCGTAATTGTCATTTACTTCTTCTTTTATTAATCATTTTTCTCATTCTTTAATTCGTCCTCTAGAATCCTCACAACTATCTTGGAAATACCCCTACACTCTTTTCTACATCTACGAGTCTTATTTTCTACACTACATGGTCACAGTCTCTGAAAAGCTTTCCTAAAGAAAGATTTCGAGATTGCCTCGTATCCGTTTCCGGAAAATTTATTTACGGGAAGTAACCCTAAAATCCAATTTACATATAATTATCTTACTTTGTTAAACTCTATTTTCTTTCCCCACCAATAGATTCTAATTCAACCCTTACTTGAAGTCCTAGTATACAGACGGATTCACGTATAAGAATGAAATGTTGGCTATTTCTGAGATGTACTATTTTATCAATCCACTTACAGTAAGTAAAAAAAAACTTAATGAAATTCATATAAGGGGAGTTTAGATTTACATCAAATTTAACATTTTCTTTGCACATTTTTTTCGTCCTACATTTACATTTTAATATCCTTGGCATGGTATATACCAATTGATTTACCCTGTAACGACTCAAGTTCATACATGTTATTTCCGACTGGTTTTACTACTCTACATTTTAGGAATTTTTTACAAAATTTTGCGTTTATATTTTTACTGAAGTTGCTCAGTACTGTATTTCTTCGGTAAACTTCCTGACCGGGTATGAACTTGACAATACGTGCCCCTCTATTATATCTCTCAGCGCTCCTTTCCTGGGCTTTTTTCATATTTTCTTTCATTTTCTCCCTAATAATTTCCATTCTATCATACCGGCTGATATCCAGTATTTCATGGTCATTTAGTGTTTGTAGTTTTCTACCTAGCTTATAATCTGCCCCACTCGTGTACATGTGATACCCAAAAAGTGCGAAAAATGGGGTTACACCTGTGGCTGTGTGTACAGACGTCCTGATTGCACATTCAATTTCTGATAGGTACATGTCCCAATCACGATGGTCTTTATCTAAATAAGCTCTTATAGCGGCCAATACGGATTGATTCACTCGTTCACTTGCGTTGCTCTGAGGTGAATACACCGCGGTTTTTATATGTTTTATTTTATAAGTATTAAGCAAATTTTCAAAGCTTTTGGCGATGAACTGACTACCATTATCGCTATGTATTACCTCAGGCACGCCAAATTTATGAAAAATTTCATGAACGAGAAAATCAATTACATTACTGGTTGTTGCCTCCCTCATTGCTTTTAAAAACATAAATTTTGTGAAGTGATCAACGACAATAAAAATGTAACAATTTCCCCTTTTTGATCTAGGGTATTTACCCATAAAATCTATGTACAATTTTTGAAACGGTCTTTCGGTTACAACTGGTTTTCCTATTTCCGGTTTCATTTTTAGATTGCACGACTTTGATTCCTTGCAAACTCTACAACTAGTTACAAAATTTTTCACTTGCATATACATTTTTGGCCAATAGAAATTTCGTTTTACCCTTTCAAGTGTTTTTGCCACACCTCCGTGTGCTGCTGTTAAAGTGGAATGAGCATTTTCGATTATTTGATGGGTAATCATTGCCGGAATCCATAACTTCCACGGCGACTCTTCACCTATTTGTTCAAAACCTATCTTTTTGAATATCAAACCACTTTCTACTTTTAAATCAGGTAATTTGTTTTTGTTTTCCTGTATATGTTTTGCCAAGTCTATATACTCATCGCTTTCAAATTCGTTTGTTTCGAAACCTAGCAGTTCTGTCAAATTTAGCTCGTCTACATTTGGTAACCTGGACAGCATATCGGCAACTATGTTATCCGAACCTTTTCTGTGTTTTATTTCGAAATCAAATGCTTGTAACTTCAGCGACCACCTAGCTAACCTTCCAGACAAATCCTTTAAAGTCATCAGCCATTTAAGGCTAGCGTGATCCGTCACGATGGTAAAAGGCATCATTTCTACATATTGCCTGAACTTTTGTACAGCCATAACCGCAGCATAACACTCTTTTTCGGTTACACTGTAATTTCTTTGACATGAGTTTAACTTCTGTGAAAAGAAAGCTATTGGGTGTTCATCATTTTCAGCACCCATTTGGTACAACACCGCACCTATACCATATTCACAAGCATCGCATTGCACATAAAACCTTTTGGTAAAATCTGGGTGACGAAGCACTGGTGCTGAGGTCAGAGCTTTTTTTAAATTCTCAAATGCCTCGATAGCCTCTGGTGTCATATCAAATTTTTTTGATTTTTTTAGGGTGTCTGTAAGTGGTGCAGATATGACCGAAAAATTCTTAATAAATCTGCGATACCACCCTGCAGTACCCAAAAAACTTCTTACTTCTCTCACCGATTTTGGAACCTTTATATCCCTGATTGCCTTAACCTTATCAGGATCAGTTTTGAGCATTCCACCACCCACAATAAAACCTAAATATTTTAATTGTTTGAAGCAAAATTGGGATTTGTTCAAGCCTATTGTTAAGTTCGCTTTCCTCAGACAATTTGCTACTTCCTCTAGTAACTTTAAATGCTTATCGAAGTCATTTGATATTATTAACAAATCGTCCAAATAAATAAAAACATTGTCCTTTAAAGTCTGCGGTATCACCTTGTCCATCAATCTGCACAAACGCTGGGCCGCGTTACAGAGACCAAAGGGCATAACCCGAAATTGGTACAGCGGTCTCCCTGCAACGGTAAAAGCGGTATACGGTCTGCTTTCAGGGTCCAGTTCTATTTGCCAGAATGCGTATTTCAGATCGACGCTACTAATAAAATATGTTTCGTCAATCCTACTTAAGATTCCATCAATATTTTGCAAGGGATACGCATCTTTAACGGTTACTTTATTTAGCTTTCTTGCGTCCAAACAAAATCTATTCTTACCCGGTTTCCTTACGATGGTGGTCCGATTACTCCAAGGGCTCTCACTAATTTCTATTACTTTTAATTCTAACATTTTGTCTATTTCCTTGTAAGTTATATCCTGAACTGCCGGCGAAATAGGATAATGCCGGTCCTTTACTGGTTCAGCACCATCTATCAATTTAATCGTATGCCTCTCTAAATTTGTTTTACCTAAACCTTTTTCCTCAAACGTATCAAATTTTCCAATTACCTCATCTAATCTTCGTTTTTGCTCCTCATCCAATTCATGAGGACCCATCCTATAGTCGTCCTTGTCCTGCACAAAATCTTTCAATACTTTTTCCATATCTATTTCACTGACGCCTACAATATCCGGAGCTAAACTAAAAGTTCGCCAAAAATCTATTCCTAGGTATAAATCTTGTTCCAAATCAGGACAAAGATATAGAGTTAAATTATCACTCTTATCTTTATACTTAATGGATAAATTTACTTTACCTAATATTCTATGATGTTGACCACTTGCAGTCTTCACGTTAGAGAATATTGGTATTATCTTTAATCCTAGCTCTTCTACCACTTCTCTACATTGTTTTCCTAATATGCTCACGGAAGCTCCACTATCTAACAAACCTGACATTTCCTTTCCCTCTACTTCTACATCGACATAAATACGATTATCACCTAACTTATTTATTCTAGTCACAGAATCTACAACCATTCTTTTCATTTCCTGTTTTTTTCTGTATTTTTCCCTAATTTTCAAAATTCTCTGTGACAAAGGTTTTCGTTGCCTCTCAGTATTAAATATTCGTCCTCTAACATAGTCATAATAATTCTGTCGCGTTTCTATAGGTAACTTGTGTCTAATTCTGGGCATGTCTTTCGCAATTTGTTTCCAATCATGTGTTAAATCGTTTTTATTTTTATTCGCATCGCAAACTTCTACTTCTCCTTGTTGGGATTCTGGGACGGACGTAGGTCCCCATTCATTCCCACGCCCCTTTTCAAGTTTCCCTGACAATTTGGGCAATTAGGAGTTATGACATTAGGCTTTCCACACCGATAACAAAATAATGTCCTTTCGGTTGAAGGACATTCCATAAAAACGTGCCCTGGTACTTTACAATTCCAACATATTAAATTAGTTTTTTGTTGATTTATATGTATGGCAGACAATTCTAAATCTTCAGAAATATTTTCCTCCTGACCTGTATAATTATTTTGATCTACATATTGTATCTCATTTACAGTTCTCATGGTTCTGGCTGGTAGCTGTACATTCCTAAAATCTCTACGTGGAAAATTTCTTTCGGCCTCATTACACTCAATCCTGAGTTGTTCCACAGATGAAACTGAAATTGGGTACACGATCCTAGCAACACTTTCTTTCACATTCCGTTTTAAAATCTTAATCATATCGTATTCCGGTATAGCCTGAATCAATTTAGAACGGATCTGATTCATCACATGGAAGAACTGATCAATGGACTCATTGTTATTTTGCCTCCTTTCTACTAAATCGCGCATGATTTCAAAATTTGACCTGGATGTTTGGTATTGACTCAGCAATGCCTGTTTTAACCCTGGCCATTTTACACCAAAATGAGTTTGGACGAAAAGCCAGTACCAATCCTTGGCTGGACCAGATAACAATAGATGGAAGTCTCTTTCTAACTCATCCACGGGTATTTGGTATTGAGCCTGTAAACGCTCTACCCGGAATATGAAATCTTCTACACTCATACGTGAGTTATTACCATCAAAATTAAGACCCCATTTATCTATTCTTATCCACATTTTAGGTAAATCTCTATGCATCGCATTGTTTGGAATTGAGGACCTGTTATTTGCATTAAAATTCTCAAACGCATAACTTGTGGGCATTTCATGATTGCCAAAATTCTCCCTAAATGGTAAGTTTTCTGCATTATTCATGCCATAATTGGCATTAAACTGAAACCCTGTTGCTTGAGGAATTGGATTTATATTTCCGTTTTGTCCTGGTATAAAATTATTAAAGACTGTTCGAGTTGGTAGAGCCGGTATCGACATAGGTGTCCTATTTTGGCAGTTGTCCGACAACGCCTGACCCTGACTCGCACCAGGTATGGCCTGTACCTCCACACTAGGTGGATTTATGTGAATCACCTCTGTTACCCGTGGTTCACTGACAGATTTCCCATTAACATTAGCTGGCTCTGTAGTCTGACTATTTCGGACAGCAATTTTCGAGAGATCCCCTACAACTTTCATTAAATCTCCTATGGACTTTCTAACCTCCTGCATTTCACCCTGAACCATATTTCTAATCTGCTCCTGTAATGTTTTCTGTACCGATAATGCCTCATCCACCACTAGATCTCTGACCTCTGGTGTTATTTCCTCACTTATAGCACTACTATTAGCAGAATTTGAGCGTGATGTATCCATAGGTACATTACCTGACGTACTGGGCATATTAGAAATTATCGTTCTCGACAGATCAGTGATTTGACCTACATTGGTCCTATTATTATTTTGCTCACTCATTCTAACTCTGCGCTGTTTCGGAGACAATGGGAAATTAGATCTACTCGTATCAAACTGAACTTTTCTTTTCCTATCTCTATATTGGGCTCTAGTTTCTTTATTCATTCCCTAAAATACAATTCAAAGTATATTCAAAATCCTGTCTGGAATTAACAAAAAGAAATACGTTTCGTAGATGTTGTTGCAAAAAAATAACAAAAAATATAAAAAAAATGTTGTGAATTTTGTTTTATATTCAATACAAAAGGTTTGCAAAAAAAATAAAAAAAACAAAACCAAAAATTATCAAAATTAAATTTTCCAAAAAAAAATAACTCAAAATTTGAATAAATAAAATGTTAGTAATAATCGTAAAAATAATCGTTATAAAATCTAACACTTAAATAAAAAAAAAAAAAAGCATTACAAATACCTTTAAAACACTTACTAAATGATACATATAAATAAATAAACGAAATTAAAGAAAAACAAATAATTCTTAAAAAAAAACTACCACTCTACAAATACAAAAAAAAACCAAATACACTTAAAAAAATAAATTAATTATAAAAAAAACAATAATGATTACAAAAAAAACAACAATTCTACAAATACATAAATACAACAAAAACTAAATACGACTAATTTACTACTATCAAATTACAAAATATAAATTTTTTCAAACACAAAAAAAAATCAAAAAAAATAAGACAATATCTCTACGCTTTTAAAACAAAAAAAAATTTTTTTTTTTTTTCAAACAATTAATTCTTTTAAGGACTGTTGATTAGCGGCGGTACGACGGTTTATTATCTATTTGGTTCTCTCCAAGAGAGCTATTATGATATTCCAGTCAATCAAACTAAATCAAAAGTAAAACACTAAACATCTCTTTGTGACCTACACTTCTAACGACAATCGCTAGAGGACAGTATGAAATGAATGTCGACACAACTGACTTTGAGTCGTAGACTCACGAGGCTGTCGCTTTTCATCCCTGCTGCTTTGCACATAAAGATTAAAACTGAAACTACTACAAATTTTGCAATAAAACAAACTCAAGACTAGGTGAACATTCAGACTGAACTACTTGTCAATTCTAAGGACTTCCCCACTCTTGAATGAATTGGTCGTATATTTTTCCCATTTATAAGACATTCAATAACATAGAATACCTCACACAACGGACTTTTTGGTTTAAATACCAAAAACGGATATGACTTTACCCTAAACTATCGAACACTTACATTAAAAAAAATACACGATAAACTATTTTTTATACATTTAGTGGTATATTGCCTAGTGTATAGGTCTTTTACACTACCTAACTTTCGCTTGGGCGTTAAACACTTCCTCACTTTCGATCGGACGTTTTACTACCTTCTTTAAGTTTGGGCGCCATTTCTGTTACGAACCGGTTTTTTATCTAAGGCCATGGTTACCCTACTAACTCTCATCGGTGCCATCTCTTAGGGGGGTGTTCTCAACCCTTTGGTTGACCCTGGTTCGCAGCCAGAACAAAAATAAACTGAAACACAAAAACCCAAAAACATAAACACACTTACACGTTACTCTACCTGAAACATCAATTTATAGGGAGGTAGATCTTGACCTCCAACCGCCCATTTCCCAACCATGACCGCGACATCCACATATTTTTCTACGGTCCCATAAACCCGCCTTACGTCGCCCTTTCTACATCAACAATCCCCAAAAATTATTAATTACTCAGATTTTTTCATTTTGTTTACATACAAACACAAATAACTTTATTAATAATTTTTATCTAATCTATTTATCTTAAAACTATATTTTTTTTTCTTAATTTTACTATTAAATAATACATATACATACACATAACCAATTAAAACACTATCTATTCTTATTTTCCTTTTTTTTACAGATTTCTTTAATTTTTTTTTTTTTTATTGGCCGTTACTTTTTCTTTTAAAATATTTTACTTCCTCTTCCAATTATTATATCTTCAAAAAAAATATTTTTTCCGCTAAATGTTTTCTTTTTCTTCTAATTCTTTTTATATAAAATTTTTTCCTTTTCTCTTTAGTTTTATTAAATGCTCAAAGTGGTTAATCCTCAATACCGGATGTACGACTGATATTATTTCCTACGCCTGAAGGAGCTCCCTAATGACGTTGTACCACCACACAATCACTTAGCTCTATCCGCGCCTAAATTGAGCACATAAAAATGACTAAATTTTAATTTATTTTTCTTTCCTTTTTCTTTATACTAATATTTCTACTTCCTTTTCCTTTTTTTTTAAGATATAAAACTTTCTAATTTCTTTTTTTCTATAAATATTTTGTAGGCCTCACCGGACTCAAATTACACACATACGATACAATTAACAACTATACAACACTACACTCTCGATGGACACAATACTGTTTCACACCAGCACAATCCTAAATAACTTAAATTAATTTATTTATAGCTACTTAATCTAGTATTTTTTTTATATTTTTTTATACTAATTTTTCCTTTTTTTAAATATGTATTGTTAATTTTTTTTATATGTATGCCTCGTTAATGTTTTTAACTATGTATTATTTTTTTCTTCTGTTATTCAAAATTTTGTTTGTTTCTTTAATGTAATTTTTCACAAAGTGCCTAGTATATTTTCAAAACTTTGAGGATATACCCCTCGTTGTTCAATAAAATTTTAATATTCAATATCCGATTTTTTTAATTCTTGCCTTTTTCTTTGCTTGGATTTTTTTGGTTCTCAAAATGCTTAACCCCGCAAACTTCTTCTCACTTGGCAATTGTATAGGTTTTCTACTTTGAATATTATTACACAAAAAGACTTACCTGGCTATTTCTCCTGTGACTTATAGCTCAACCATCACCAGTTCTGAGATAATAGCCAGCTGTTAGGAAAACACAACATTTCAATATTTTTCATGTTTAGATAGCTACGTAACTTTATATTCACAGAGCTACAAGCCTAAGGTGAATTCATAAAAGCAATTTAACATTTTGTTTCTTGGCACCGAATTTTTTCTGCCTTTTGTTTTCTTTTTTTATATACAATAGTTTCAAATCACACACTACTTTTATGCACTCGACACTTAAACATTTTGCTTGCGAATACAAAGTTAATTTTAGAATTCTGTTTTTCTTTTCAACAACTTACGTTCTACTATTTCCTTTCGCTAACACAAACACTAGTTTTTTCCTTCTTTAAAATTTATACAATATGTATTTTGTTCGACCTTTTACTAAATTTACTTTAATTTTATTTAAAATTATTTATTCCGTCTTCGTTCACTTTGGCACTGTAACACTTTCTAATATATTTTCCTACTCATTTTCTTCTTTTATACTACTCGTAGCCTATGTACTGCAAATATTCCTGCCGGGCTTATTTCGCGCCAATCCCTATTTACTAAATTCATGCCCATATATGGAAATTTTTCTTAGCTTTTCATGTACATTTTCCCGCTACGCAATATTTTTTTCCTAACTTATATTATTTTCCCATGTTTGTCAGGTTGTAATATTATTATACTGTCTATACTCAATTGTTAATACATTATTAAAAAAAATTGTGTATATTCCTATAAAAAAAAATACAAAATCAGTTTCGCGGTATTTCCCAAAACTATACAAGAAGATATTAAGAAATACTACACGCAAACAACAGACAGAATAAATAAGGTATTTTTCCTCTGATTATCCCCATTCCATACCAGGCTATCAGCAATTTTAGCAGCATCCAATCTTTCATTCATAATTTCACTAATTTTTCAAAATTTAATTTCTACAATTCGTTATTTAATGAATGAAAACTACATCCCTGCCTTTTTTACTATTATAATGCGTTGCCATCTTATGCAAACTAAACACACTTTCCACAGCTGATATGCAAACAGCTGTCATTTTATCCACATGTATTACATTCTATTGGGCACGTAAGTATGAAATGATCATTTTTTTTTAATAATTTTTCGTTTTTCTATATTTTCAGGCACTTGGACACAAATTTGGACTTAAGGTAGGGTAAGTATGTATCGTTCCAGTTGTCCTTAACATATTGATAATCTATTTTTCTCACTTTACAGCAAAAAAAAACAACATAAAAAACTACTGGGAAATGGGCTGGAGATAGTAGACTCCAAGACCACAGGCCCTTCCCTTGAATTTACTCTGCACCGAGACCTGGGCTGGAGCTGGTGCCTCCACACTATAATATGGCCCCTCTCTACGGAATTTCTATTTAATTTGGGAAAAAAAATTGAGGCAATATGCATTTCAGCCTCTTCCCAACCTCAAATCTGCCTACCCCCCACGCAAAATTTTTTTTCGATACCCAGAGGCGTGATTGGGTGGGTTTGGTGGTCAATGGCGTAGTTTCCAGGAGGGTAACTTGCCATACTCAAAATCGCACGCAACACTACTACAACTACGTTTTCTGTTGACACTACTTTGCAACTGCCGTTTTTAACTTTTGAGAGCTTGCAGCGCTATTCTTAACGTTGTACTACAGCGACTATTCTGTTCCACACTTTATTGTTACCAATTTGGCTAGCTCGTTCATTATAAAAATGCGTAACAAATGACTACAAGGTGTTTGAACGTCATTGTTTTTATCAATTTATTAATAAAAACGTTGTTACTTCTCTTTCAAACACTTTACTTTAGCTGCACTTTTATGCAGGTAACCACAATTGCGTACCTGCACATTAAGGCAGCTAAATACATTTAAGATAGCTGCATTTTTTATTTACCTGCACAAAAAATCGTGCAAAGGAGATTGTGCAGCTAAGTCAAAATTACTGTATAAAAAATTCTATCGTATACATTTTTTCAAATCTTAGAAGGCTCATACACTTTCAATACAATTGTTCAATTATACGTATTGTACAATTATATCGCCAATGTGTATGTGATATTTGAAGGTGGCACAATATATTGGCAACAATCAAAAGACTTTTGATTTTTATTGCACAACGAAAAGAAAGTGAAGTGTGCTGGTAACATTGTACAATGCTGTTTATGTTATTCCTATAGGTTATGTTCACCTTTTTATTGAATAAATAAAATCATTGTGAGACTTATTGCATAATATAGGACAAAATGTAAATAATATGGCGAATATCATATACAATAATATTGCAAGTGTATGGGCCGCTTTAATGCAAGGCGCATCTGAAAAGGTAATCTAGCGTTTTTGAAATGTCAAACAATAGGTAAGGTATTGATCTAAATTGTATCGATAGATCCCAAGCAATATATTTCACTAACTTTCATCTCACTAATTTTATCAAATTCTTAAAACGGTAAATAATTGCCAAAAATAGCGTGTTTTATGAACTTTTTTGCGTTTTTATAAAGGAATTGTTATACAGTTATATCAGTTTTTCATTCCGTGTGACACTGTTTTATTATTCATCTCAGACCCCATAAAGTTTATATATTCTGGTTCCTTGAGTAACTCTTAGTTGATTTAGCCATGTCCATCTGTCTGTCACTCTGTTGAAATCACGTTCACTTTCGAACGACTCAAAAGAAAAGATAAATATTTGTATCAAATTGTTTCTTTCTCCTAAGCAGTTTGGGATTAAAATCCAACAAAATCGGTTCAGTAGCAAAAGAGTTATGAAGCAAAATGTGAAACAACCATTCTAAAAATGTTATCATATTGTTACAAAAGCTAGTGGCGGAAAGCACATATTGGTATAAGATTTTGCACAAATTCGTTCTATAATAAAAACCATACTGTTAAATTTCGTAAAGATCTGTCCATAATTAAAGGTAGGATCTCATATAAAGCCCTCTCTCGGAAAACAGCTATATACGCCTTAAGCCGTAACAAATGATGCTATTGAAATAAATTTTGGTTCGTTACAGTTTTATATGACAAGAAATCATTCTCTCAACTTTCGTGAAGATCGGACCATAATTTACCATAGGACCCATCAAAAGCCCTCTCCCGAAAAACACTTAAAACGGTAACAAATATTGATATTGTAATAAAATTAATAGTTTAATAAGACTATAATTTACTTTTTCTAATTTTGTGAAGATCGGCCCATAATTTACCATAGGTCCACTAAAAAGACCACTACGGAAGTTTTCCAACTATAGGTGTAGGGTATCAAAGATTCGGCACAGCCAAATACATCACTATAAGTTTTTTTTTGGGAATAAAATAGCTAAAGAAGTTGGAAACCTGAGTATGTAACGTAATATGAGAGTCGTATACCTTTCAAAAAGCAACCTATATCTAGATTTCTTATAAAACTTTTAAAAGTGTTTACGTTTTAGCGGTATTTTTCAAAAAATTCCCGTTAAATTAGCGGTTTTGGAGTCCGAGTTGGCGGGAATTGCTCAAAATAATTGGCAGCAGTGTGTGGAGCAAGGTATATTTATGCCAGGTAGTCTCGGAAAGCCAGCTGTTTATTTTTGATTTGCTTGTTTCGTGAAACGAACTGTCAAATGTTGTGAAGTAAACAAGTTTTTTGTCTATATCTTTTGTCTTTTTTGTCTCTTATCAACCCCTTTGCTTTTTGACAGTTCGTATCTTATAACAACAATAAAAATCCCTGTTGTTTGTTTTATTGTACAACTGTTGTAATCTCGCGGCTACCAGCTATAAATATACCTTGGTGTGGAGTACTGAAACTACTTGAGGGTACCGAATATTTAATAATAAAAAGTACTGAATATATTTCAATAGTACTGAATTTTCCATCACTGTTCTATTCTGTAATTTTACCCAGCAGCTGACTGTCAAAAATTTGTAGTTTATGTCGAATTTTTTGTAATTGAAGTTTATTTTTTTTCTTTAAAAGCAAAAAAAAAATGTTTAATTCTTGTAAAATTTCTGAGAAAATTAAATAAATTGTTAATTAGATTTACAATAACAAGTGCAATATTAGCTTTAAAGTGTTTTTATGTAAAAAACAAGCGAATTCTTTGATTTTATTTAAGTGTTTAAAAACATAATTGGTGTCTGAACAACCCCCCAAATTGAGGACAACATATATTGTGGAATCGGCTCGTATTTACGAGTCTTTTATTTAATTACATCCCAAGGTTTCATATTTTTTTTACAGAAGTTAGCCTAATAATGTCTTGTTATTTCCGCCAAAATTCTGATTGTGAAATAACTGTACCCAAATATAATGAATCTGCGACGGGCATCATTTATTACGACATTAAGGTCCGAGTGGCCCAGGTTGAGTGGCTAGTGGAACGTAGATATAAAGATTTTGATCAGCTTAATGAAAAGTTAGTAGAGGAAATTATCATATCTAAAAAATTATTGCCACCGAAAAAGGTATGTGACACAATTTTAAGAAAAAAATTGTTAATTGCTTTATAAAATAAAATAAAAACTTAATAAACCAACTATTATACAAGTGTTATTCTCTTATTTAATTATTATTCCTTTCCTTAAATTAAAAATATCTGAATATCATTGAAATCAAAATGTGTAGAATTTCAAAATTTCATCAAATACTTCTCACAAGTTTATGAGTCATATTTCATCATGTCACAATAGATGTTTAAATAACTGTTAGAACAAGATCCAGTTTACATTAGTCCAATTTTATCTAAGAAATTTAGATTTTCTCTTTTTATTTTCCTTTTGGTTCTTAACACAAATTTGTGAGTCATTCAACTAATTACAATAGATGTATCAATGACTGCATTTATTAGTCCAAGTAAGGCATGTTGTTTTTGTTGTAACCGACTCGCTTTTATCGAAAGTTCTTTCCTGGAGAAAACAACTTCCGGTTAATACAGCTGTTGCTGGGTGTACAATCTTTTGCCGAGTGATTCTTAGGTCATTCCAGAGCCCAGATCCAATTGTCCTGGAAACGTGAGGTATGTGGGTGGAACGTATTATAAACGTAACAGAGGTAGTGCTGTGATTAAGCCTTAAACTTAATTTTTTTTTTGTTTCTTGTGGATCTATTATTCCTCTATAATTTCATCTAAATTTATTCTTCGAATAATCTGCAGTTTTCTACCAATTCCCAAAAAAGCAGCTTAATATTTGTAAAATTAGGATTCGGCATCAATGCTATATACTTATTATATTCTACAATCGGCCCTACTTCTCCATGCATTATGAAAGCTAATTGGTAGAAGTCCTAGTTTTCATAAAGATAATATGAATTTTTTGGATCTGATCATATCGTTACCATGGCCACTAACTTTGCATTACATCTGCCAATTATTTGGTTTCAGCTGACATAAAAGCATAGATCGATGTATTAAGTCGGCATATGACATCACCACGATTACGTGCACTTGTGGAATAAAGTAGCGCATGAATAAAATACTTGTCTCATGGCTCTGATGAGGAGCATGAAATGATAATGATTTATGTTTAAAATCATGCTGTGGAAATTTGTAAATAATTATGTAACGACCTCTGCCAATTGGCAAACTAAAAAAAAATAGAAATTACATAAGTTCCATCTTAGCCTTTTTTAATATGACATCGTTAGATCTTTAAAATAAACATCATTTTGCGTTTTTATATAAAACCCGATTTTAATAATGAATATTGATTTCTTGGGGATATATTAAGCCATACTTAGGCTGTAGAACTTGAGATTTTAAAAATAAATTTAAAATTTAAGGTATTTGTATAAAAGATCCAGTTTTAAAACAACAAAACATTTTTATTGCATCTGGTGCCCAATATCGGCATTTGATATCGATCGAAATTCCGTTAAATTATTTTGTAAATTCGATTAATATAGAATGCTGTAATTTTGCCGCTGAGATATAAATTTCAAAGTTTTCCAATTTCACGTCACTTAAAACTTCCATTAAAAACGTTGAAAAAGAATTTTTTTTGTTTATTTTCAGATCGTCGGTAATAAAAATCCAACATTTCTCGATCAAAGACGTGATCAGTTGGAAAAATATCTCAAGGAATTGCTTGTATTCTTTCGTATACAACTGCCTCGAGTGTTGGCAGAATTTTTAGAGTTCAATAAATACGATATTATATATTTACTACAAGATCTTGCCCAGCTATTTAATGAAAATGGCGAAGCTTTACTAAGTGCCAATAAAGAATTTCACTTTTCAGCTTTAGAGGTAAACAGAAAACTATATGTTTTTTTTTTCATTATTTAACTAAATGCCAAATTTTATTTGTGTAGGTTTATGCCATAAGTGAACGTTTGAATTTACCTTGTCCCCCCGAGAGTATAGAACAAAGGGGAAAATATGATTTTTCTCATGTTCTGGACTTTTGCACTCAACTGGAAGTTATAAAATTGTCGCCGGTGAAAAATAATGATACATTTGCCAGCGATTATAATGCTGTAGATGTTCCTATTGGTCGCAGTAATATTATACCGAAAAATCTTAAATTCAATTTAAATGCTTTTCGCAATCTACAGTGTTTGAAAATCTTTGCTTTGCCTACCGATAACATAGTCGATATTGTATTATTGAAGCCAACTTTACAAAAAATATGTGTTCATAGTACCACCATAATTTCCATTAACCAGGTTTTACTTTGTGATAATTTACATAAAGATGCCTCGATAGACATTCCTACTGGCGAAGCCATAGCTTTAAATCGTTCTGTAACATCGACATCCAACACGAATAGTAACTTTGCTATATCGTCCACTTCTCCGCTATGGCGAAACATTGTCGAATTGAATTTATCGGGTAATCTTTTAACCCAAATCGACGAAAGTATTAGAACAGTGCCACAAATTAGAGTACTTAATTTAGAACAGAACCGTTTGCGCGGCATAAGAAATCTGGCTGAGTTACCTCATTTGCAGATTTTAAACCTTTCAATTAATGTTATAGCAGAGTGCGTAGATTGGCATTTGGAATTGGGTAACTTGGTTACTTTGAATTTGGCGCAAAACAAATTAAAATCTATAAAAGGTCTACGTAAATTGCTTTCTTTAGTAAATCTGGACATAAGTTGTAATCTCATTGAGGATTTAGAAGAAGTAGACAACGTAGCCTGTTTGCCTTTGCTAGAAACATTAAGATTAACGGGTAATCCATTGGCTAGTAGTGTGGGTAAGTTGAACATTTCAGGATTTACATGGTTAAAGTATTCTAATAATTTTTTTTCTTTTTTTTTTTAGATTATCGTCCTCGCGTTTTGGCTAGATTCCATGATAGAGCTTCAGAAATTGTTCTGGACAGTGAAAAGGGTACTCAATCGGAATTGGACACCGCTTTAGTGTTATCGGCGTTACACACTTCTCGTATGAGACAAAAATCTCAAAAATAACGCTATTTAGTTTTATTCGATGATATTTTACTAAATTTACTAAAATAATAGAATTATATAAACAGACAGCTAAAATTTCAGAATTTTTTTTATCTAGGACTTTATATTAACATCCAATCAGTCTTATTACAAGTGTCGTTCAAAAATGTTTTTAAGATCTTCAAATAAAAGATGCGCACAGCCTTACATATAAG
Organism: Pollenia griseotomentosa; assembly: GCA_963931875.1. Classification (NCBI taxonomy): domain Eukaryota; kingdom Metazoa; phylum Arthropoda; class Insecta; order Diptera; family Polleniidae; genus Pollenia; species Pollenia griseotomentosa. Next base: position 132,967,720 of record OZ007564.1, read on the forward strand.
TCGGCTGGATTAGACACCAAATGGTCCTTAATTAAGAAGGCTAGTTGAATTCTTCTTTTTATTTATTTATTTTAATTTATTCATATTTGTTTAATGTATTGTTTCTTTTATTGAGAATTAAAATTAATTGCTGCCTAATTTTCTTTTCTATTTTGAGTAAATCGTCAATAAAAAACGTTTTAACAAAACAGGAAAGTAGATTATTTTTAAATTGTATTGATAACAAAAATCTTGGTTGCTTCATTACTGTTTAAAGAAGAAAATGCTTCTATATTCTAAAGCCAGTTTCTGCGGAAAAAAGTAAAAAAAAAACTCCGTTTGTTTACAACTATTTTTATTCTAAATATTAACATGCAATCATAATTATTTGTTATATGTTAGAATTATTGTAATATGCTTTATAATTTTGTGTGCACTTATTTAAAGTATAAAAAAATTTCATTTATTCAATTGTATACAAGAAAAAGTGGAACAACTTTTTAAGATTTTATAATAACTTCCTTCCACTATTGAACATATTCTCATTTAAAAGATGTGCTTGTATAACTTGACTTAAAAAGAAAACTGTCTCAAATTTTAAATTATTTTCTTGTTTTGCTTTCATTTATTTTAATTATTATTAATATTGAATTGTGAAATTTAGTTGTATCTATATTGTTAAAAATAAAAGTTTATCATAGTTTATTTAAGAATATTATTATTTTTTTTGTCTCCTCTTTATGATTTCTTGGTAAGGGTTTTGGAAAATACTAGAATATTTTCTTAATGTATTAATTTTATTGTATTGTATGTATATAAGATAATTTCTTATAAAATTTTAATAAAACGAAAAAAAAAATCCAATCTGATATAAAAACAAAAAATGTTAGTTTAAAAATTTAATTCAAACATTAGTGTTCTTTATGAACTCACCATTTTCCAAAATTATTAGTAATATTGCCAGGGTGGTATAGACGGTAAACGTTCCCTAGCAGTTTTTGGTCATTTTCATTGTTGCTGATGATGCTGGATATGAGGATGCTGTTGAAGATGATGTTGCTGCTGTTGTTGTTGCATCATTTGATGATAATGTTGCTGCTCAGCAGCTGCTACGGCATCAAACATGGGTGTATGGACCTCGCCTAAAAATTGTGGTGTTGGTGGGGGATTTGGATCAGCCAATTCTCCTATTAAGGGCATATCTATATCGGCTGCATTTAAAGTATGCGGTGCCACTTCTGCTTGACCAAATCCCAAATGGTATTGATTTTGTCCCGGCACCTGTAAATGACTGGTGTTGTCAACAATATGAGCATAATGTTGTGTAGCATGTTGCTGTTGTTCCACTGGTGTAGCATCCATTTGTCCAAATGGTATTGGTGTCTGATCGGGAGCAATTGACTGCTGAGCATCCATAGCATCCTGATGTTGTTGCTGTAAATTTTCTTCGGCTGATTGTTGTTCAGCATTAACGTTATCTGAAACGTCTTCCATGGCTGTTGCGTTGTCACTGTCTTCTCCTGCTTCTATGTTTGCGTCTGAGCTACCAGGCTCACCTTCATTTCCAGCTTCGTCATCACGTTTAACTAAACCTAACATATCCAACATATTGCGTTTAACGGTATTCTCTTGAGCCACTTGCAACGAAGGATAGGCGGACTTTTGTCCACAACTAGCTAAATGATGAGCCATATTATTGCCATTGGCTGTAGAGAAACCACAAATACAATGCATTTCGTTTGGTAAGGGCATTTCCATGACATCTTTGGTGCCCGTAGTGCCTGTACAATCACTTGTGTGTTGGAACATGGCCCGTTCGCAAGCGGTTTTATAATTACACTTATTGCACTTCAAATTGCCACTAGAAGAGGAATACGATTTATTTTTAAGTTTTTAAAGCTATAGATTTCTAAAATAAAAAAAAATTATGTTTCTACCCAATGACCATTGAGATCCATTGTTAAATTTTTATGAAAGAGTAAAATTAACTATTTAAGTACATATTAGGATATACAAGTGGTAATGAAGATAGAGTATGAAAGAAAACAGTTAACAAAATCGAAGATATAGTGTTGGCCCTCACAAACAGACTACTCCCGTGAAGGACTCCCATAATTCTTTAAACAACCGTAAGCCTAGCCATTCCTGCCTACTTTTCTGCTGCATGGGAAATTAACAAAATATTCTCCACTGCTTAATATTACTGCACGCTCAACAGAAGTCTGACAATCTAATTCCCAGAAGAGATTTTGTATCCGTCTTAGGTTTTAGTCATATGCTTTTTAATATTTTGCAGTCCATTCCTAGCATGATTGGTTCTGTCTAGAATTCATTTTCTAACATTTCTGAAAAAACTAGTCTAAGATATCTTCATTGCACGGTTTTATTAATACACTTACTGCACTTAAAGTTGTCTGTTAAAAAAATTAGCGTTAGATTTTGCTGTTTTGCTATCGAAAATGTTGCAGTGTTTAGGTAACCAGCACATCCTAGCTAATGATTGATATCATTTGAATGACTGAAAGCCATTTTTTATATATTTCTTAATACTATTACTTACATATAATGATTTTCATTAATAATTTCCGTATTACACTCTGCACATATAGAACCATCTATGAAAGCAAAGAATTCGCCCAATTTTGATTGCACCGAGAATGGTAATGGATCTTTGTGGTGGCTGCGCACCTAAATATTGGAAAAATAAATACAAATATGAATATAAATATTATATTTTTTAAAAAACTTTTCCAAATCTACCTTAGGCTGTTGTATCAACATAGAGTTTCTTAGAAGTTGACGTATATTTTGAGAATGTTTTAGCAAACTGGGATGATGATTGGAAATATGTTGTTTTAAAGCACCTAAACGAAACGAAGAAATATAATATATTATCTTTTGTAGCATTTTTCTGTTAATATAAATTCCCACCTTTATCGACAAAACTCAAAGCACATTTAGTGCATTTAAGATTTATTTCCTTTTTACTCATGTGTTGTCTCAAATGCATGTAGTAATTCTCAATATTAGTTTGATTAATAATCCCTTTATAACAGAAGCGATAGATCTGTAAGGAAATGTTCAAGATTTTTTTTTGGTGGTTAAGGTAAACTAAATTTAACTCACATCCAAACAGTAGGGACATTGCAAGAAATTCTGATGCTTATGATCATCATAAAAGTGACGCACGGCATCTCGATGCGATGAGGTTTTGTAGCCACAAGCCTGACAATAATACGGCAATTCCAGCATAGAATGTTTATTTTGCAAATGAGAAGTTAGGAAATTCAAAGAATTGAAGCGTTGCTGGCATATCAAACAACGATAAGAAGCTGAATTGGAGGATTTCGTTTCCTCCGGATGCATAATGTTATTGTGTTTGGTCAACACAGTTTCAGTATCCATTTTTTCCAAACAGAACAAGCACTGAAGATTATGATCTTTGCCATCAATGTTGAGATGGGAGACCAAATGAGTCTGCAATTTTTCATTGGAATCAAAAGTGGTGGCGGTATCGCATATAGGACATTCAATTTGTGTGGCATATATCATGCCATCATTTTCAGCTTCTTCTATTTTCTCATTTTTATAGGGGAATGATTCATAATATTCCTCATTACCATCCATTATACCGTAATACATCTCCTCCAAGCCCTTAAGTTCATCTTCTTCCTTCTCTTTTTCTTTTTCTTTCTCTTTTTTAGCTGGTTTGGTATCAGAAGATTTTTTAGATGAAAATGTTTCCTTTTTGGAAGAAACTGGTTCTTTTTTGGCACTTTTAGACGGTGCTGATTTAGATCCTTTAGAATTTTTACTATCTTCTTCGACTTTAGATTTACTCTTTTTACTGCTTAACGATTGCGATGGAGCATCATCGTCTTTTTCTTTTTTAATATTTCTTACATTGACCTTATCAACACTGACATAGTCGGCCTCATTTATGGCTAAAATTTACAAGAAACAAAAAAAAGTTTAGATAGGCAATTAGAATATAAAAAAGTTTTAAACTTTCTACAACTACTAAGATATTTGACAAAAAAGCATGGCATCTCAACTATTACTATTTCATTTATTATCTAATGTGTTTAATTTAAACAAAAAGCATAAATTTACTTTAAAAAATTTCTTTAAATACATAAATAATTTATTAAGAAAGACTTACGTTTTTAGCTTTTTTTCAAACAAAAGAGAAACCGAGAAATAATTTACTAAATTTTTGTAGATTTTTCCAGAAAAACAAAAATTTATTGATAAAAAATTAACAAACAGAAGAAATTTTTTATGTTATTATTAAACAATTATAAACTAATTTTAATAATAAATAAAAATTATGCTTTTTGTTTAACATTAAACTATGGAAATAACAGTTCATTTAAGTTTTCATTTTTGCAGAGAAAATAAAAACATTAATATTAAATAAATCCTTAAAGAAACTTAAATCTTGAGGTAATTAAAAGTACTAATAAAATTAACTTTTATATTTAAATTAAAATTAATTAAAATCAATTGTATTATTTTGATCTATAAAAATGGGAAAAAGAATATTTAGTTAATATAAATAGAAATAGACTTAACACTTTTAAATAGATAAAAAAAACACTGGGCAACAGTAATTATAAATTAGAATATGTTGTTAAAACTTAAAAAAGAATATACCATGCAAATTAATTTTGTCCCTAGCGAAATACATATGCATATTCGTAAAAATTTAGCGATAGATTATCTTAAAGATCTGTAGCTGGCGCTAGAACTTTTACTAAAAGTAACCGATAAGGTCATTATAGAATAAATAAATTATTTTAAGAAAGTTTTATATTTTTTTATTAGTAAAGTATATTGGCAATATTCTGGAAAAAGCAGCGTTTCTAAAAATTTCTAGCTTTTTGCTATTTTTGAAATTGTACTCGACCAATAAAAACATATTTTATTATAAAACAAACTTAAAAAAAAAAAAAACAAATATTGGGTGTCATGGAAATCGAAAACGAAAAACGAAAGAATTTTAAAAGTCGCTTTTCAATAAGATTTCTGTAATAAAAAAATTTTAATGACAATTATTATACATATATTGCTCCATTTAACATAATTCTTTAAAAAAAATATTAAAAATTAAATTAAAAGTTTATTAAAAAGAACTTCCAAATTCTTTCGTTTTACGTTTTCGATTTCCATGACACCCCCGATAATTTTAAATTAAGATGCCTACAACGTTTTTGCTGGCTAAATTGGCTTTAATAAAGCTTCAATCAAAAAAGTTCATAAGTAAACAATTGAGACAGGAAATGGACAACCACAAATCAAATTTTTAGTTGCGTATTTTTAATAAAAATTTTGAAAAAAATTTACAAGTTTTTCTTCATTAAAATTTTAATTCATTTCATTTTCTGCAATATAAAAAAAAGAGAAAAAGATATACAAGAGCAGTAAAAACTCAGAATTTCTAGCTTTTTTGTTTGTCAATAGTTTTGCTGTTAATAATTCTTTTTAATCTTAATTTTTTAAAAATTTGCAATAAATTTCTGAAAAAAAAAAAAAAAACATTACCATTAAAATTTTGCTTAAAAAACGATTGTTAAATGTGACAATAGTTTATGAATACAGAGAATTGATTTTCTTTAAAAATTTCTTTGAAATTTGTTCACTTTTCCCTAAAATATGTTTGGGGAAAAGCAAAATTTCGAGAGAAGACATTGTTCATATTTTATTAACGATAGGCGTGTTTAATAAATTATTTTCATATTATTCTTTTAATAAATTTTTGAGTGATTTCCATGAACCCTATTTTTACTTATGCTATAGAATCATTCTCACGTCACTTTAGTAGTATGTTTAAAAGAATTAATCCCTTTGTATTTACTGATCCCTACTTTCCAAAGTTTACATCACATTTCAATTTCAATTTATTGCAGGTAAACCATCCATCTAAAGATCCTAAATGTTTTAACTTTTCCCACTAATGTTTACTTTTTCCTTTTTTGTTCTCATTGCTTAGCCAACTTTATGGACATTTAGACATATAGTCTGTTCTCCCCATGATACCCCCACATATTTGTCTGTCCAGTCCCATCCTATTTACTCAGTGCAATGGTCAAATCCGGTAAAAGTGGCACAATTTCTTCGATTAGAAATCAATGCAGAACCTCTTGATTAATAAATGTATTAATGTTACATCCAGGGTTCAAACGAAAATCGGTTCTAAGCACAGGAACGACTCTGAGCGACAAACTAAGACCAAAGGTTGTCAACTTAGCAACACCTGGTCTTCAAGTCTCTCTGCTACAGCCTCAAATATATAAATGGTCACAGGCGGCGACGGGATTTAACATGTGTCTGCCCCGCAAATAAAAAAAATTGATATTAATCTTGGAATCATTCTAAATCAAACCAATAATCATTTAAAATTGTGTTCTTTGCAAAAACAGGAATCTTTCTTTAATAGTTCTAGCGACAATTTTCTTTTAAGGCCTTACTAAGCATTTTAGTATTCCGAACTGCTTTCAACAAATATTTTTAATTTTCAAGAAAAATCAATTCACCCTTATCGTGGTTGGCGAATGAAAAAGTTCACGTTCTCTTTAATCTATTATCAAACAGTCGCAGGCGTATTTTAAATTTGCCAACCACTCTGTAAGGTTGGCGAAAACGCCTAAGTCATTTTATGTAATAGATAAAAGAAGACAGGTTGTATTACTTTAATCTCTTACAAAAAGGACAGAGGCGTTTACGCCAACACCAACCATGATCAGGCTGATTATTTTAAACATTAATAATAAAAAACTTTTACAACTTTAAATCTTACTCCAATAACAATACAATTAATTAACTAGCCTCTTTAAGTATGTTATAAAGCAAGGAGTTTTGTAATTCAAATAACTAAAAAAATTGCTTAAAACCAATAATTTTGAACGTATATACTGTTGCCCTGTAAATGAAGATTGTACTTAATGCAAATATAATTACTAACGTTTTTTTAATCTTTTAGGAGTAGTATTAGCCGGAATTTCCTTAGCATTAGCAGGCAAAATACTCCAGTCCTTAAAGGGATTAGTGGCAACCTGAAATAAAAAACAAAAAGAAAATTTAATTATTATTTCTAAAGTTTAACATGTAGATGTTTTTACTTACATGATACAATCTCTGTGTCAAAGATTCATTACAATTAATGCGAGTTTGCTCAGCTATGTGTGCTGTTATGTTATTGAAAGCTTGCAAAGCATAAGTACCAAACTGTTCACGCCATACCAATTCATCCAAAAACTGCTGAATCATTTGACGTGATAATAAGGACAAAGTATTTTGGAACATTCTTGGTACAATACGTCTCAAGTAATCCATCACAGCTGAATTAGTATGTTTGGCAGTACTATCTGTAGCTGCTGCTTGTACCACATTCTTAAAGCCCATAGAATATAAAGTCATTTTATCGACTGTCAAATCAATACATATAACACTGTCATTTGATACCCAACGTTTCAAGGGCTCCAGTATAACTTGGAAACGTTTTTTATAATTACGATCTGAATCAGATAAAGGTTCAACGGCTCTTAAGCGTATAGTTTTCTCGGCATAATCTAAAACTCCCAAAACTTCTACTTTCAATTGGCGCTGCTGTCCATCTTGAGAGGTGGTTCCAAATGAAATTACACCAACTTCTACGTATTTTTCAGGCCCACCAAGTTTTTTACATTTCTGATGAACAGCTAGAGTACAAATGGCACGTAGCCAAGTGTAAACACCTTTAATGTAGACATTATCAACTTTAACCCATTGCACAACATTTTGTATATTGGTCTGGCAAGCCCAATGGTAAACAAGCTTAAGTATGCAAGAAGGGGGATGAGGGGCTCCCTCGAAAATAGAGCCATGAAATACGGATACAAAACGTGTTGCACAACATTCACTAATCCAAACATATCCGCCGGTGTATGGGAATTTAGAGGCATCGGAATAAACACCTGAGGATTAAAAAAGGAACATAATTAAAGTAAAACAAGTTTTATTTTTTCAAATATTGTCTTTTTAAAAAAGGTTAAATTTTTTTTTTTTTTAAATACTTTTTTTTAATTTCAAATTTAATATTTTTTTAAAAGTAGAAATTTGACAATTGAAATAATTTTTCTATGGCAAAATTTTGAAGTTGTTTTTGTTATTTTACCCTACGTTTCCACATGCATGTAATTACTTGCAAGTACTTTATATGTATTATCAACGAAAAATCAAGGAAACAGCCGATTGGCTGAAAGTACAAAAATTGTGTGAATGTTAGTGAAAAAGTGTGAATGTATGAGTTTTTCGAACTTGCACCCACCCAGCTAGCATTTGGGTGATTATTTTTTGTAAAAATCACCCAAATGATTCTTTTCAGATCAGTTTTGATGATTAAAAACTGATTTATCACTTGAGTGATTGAAAAAGGATTCATATATGATTCATTTATATGTTTAAATAATGATTTTTGTTTTTGCCAAATGGAAAAAATAAAAATAGAAACTTTCATGCCAGCCAAAGAAATAAAAAGCTTGGCTTAAAAAGAAGCACATAAATTATGGACAATTTATGAACATAAATGTTAGTGCAAATTGTTTGTTCTCTTCTTTGCGAAAAATCAATTACTTTTGTTTGGTTCAAAAGCAACAATGGTGCTGATTTTTTCGGAGAAAAATTAAAAAACATGACAATTAAAAAATTATATAAAATGCATATAACAAAAAACTATATAATTTATGATTAAAAAATGAGACAAAAACGATTCAATAATGATTAGAAAAACTAATATAAAAATAATCAAAATGGGTATTTTGCCCCTTAAGCTGATTCCGAAATGATTAGATTATGATATAAAATGCTAGCTGGGCAGCTAGCATTTTTTAAAATTTTTAATCATATTCGAGTCTTTTTTGACTCTTCAGCGCAATTAAAATTCCAGAATATGCGCTCATTTTCTGATCATAAATGATACTTTTGTCGGGAGAAATTGGTACCCTACCCTCGACTCTTCTTGAAGAGTCATATATTTTTCGTTTTTTTTATTAGTTTAGAGATATTTTCGACTTTTTTTTTTAATAGTTTTTGTTATTATATTTTAAATCAAAAACTTTTTAATCATAAGCGCGAGTCATTTTTGTGTCGATTTTTAAGCGTGCAAGTGATTAACCAGTTTTGAATCACCAAAAGTACTCAAAAAAGACTCATACCGATGATTTTTGAAAAAAAACGATCTTCCAAATGCTAGCAGGGCACTTGCATGTGAAAACGGGGGATTAGAGGAATTTAAAGATAAAACTTAAAATATAATCTAATCTATGCCAAATAAGAGGTTTTTATTAGAACAAGCTATTTATCTTAGTGCATCCTCTTACATTTAAGTTTTAAATTTCACACTTCGGCTAGTCTTATATGCACTTTTTGGCATATTAAATCAAAAAATTAAAAATCAGAATGATGCTTCCAATTCTTTTTTATTTAAGAGATAAAAATACTATTTTCTATAGTTTGCATACATACCCAATTTCAAATCATTAGTTTTATGATTTGAACATTTTTGTTCAGCCTTAAGTAAACCTTCCTGTATCAACCATTCTGTAAACTTGTTAGGTGTCAACATCAACACCAATTTGACCTTCGAATCCAGTTTATTACGTGTAGCCGACATATCTTTGACTTTAAGCCATGGTTTAGCCAAAACCACCAAGGAGGGAAAGGTTTTACCTTGCAACTTCGTTTCCTTGTTTTCCTTGGCATTTTTCCCATCCTTGCCATCGGCGCCAATAATCAAACCACCCACTGCAGAATCCTCAGACGGACGGAAGTTTGGAGCTGGTGGTGATTCCGATACGCCTCCTTTAGCACCTTTCTTGGAATCTTTATTCTTACCTGCCTTACCGACAGGCGTAACGTCTTTGATATCTGGTACGCTTTTCTTACCCTTGGCAGGAGTGCCACTATCGGTTTTAATATTTTTACCTGAAGCTACAGCAATTCTTTTGGCTAAGGGAACATCATCATCCTCCTCGTCTGATGACTCCAGATACACAAAATTAGGAGCCCGCTTACGTCCTGAACGTGTGCCGCCTTTAGCGGCGGGCTCATCAGCCTTGGGCGTTTTCTTCGGAGGCAATGTGACCTCCTTCAACTCTTGCAAAACTTTACCCTTAAAAGAGTAGGCCTGAAAAACTTGACCATTAAATAGTTCTTTGCCGTCATTGGCATTTAAAGCTGTTTTCAAAGCATTTTTAATGGCATTATGCTCGTTGGCAACTCTTTCGTAAGCACCCAACTGAGCCGGTGATAATTCTTCAATTAAACAGTCTAAATCCAAAGTTATGTCAGTTTTAGAGATTTTCATTGTTAAGCTTTAACGTAACATAAAATTGACGCAAATATTAAATTATTTTTTCGAATATTTCAGAAGTTATTAGTAACTTTTTCACAAATTGATAAGCAACGCGTCTTTTTCTAATGAGAATTTTCCTTTTCACAAATACACACTAAAGTAAAAATGGCGGCCTAATCTCAACATGGTTTCCGACGCCATAAAAAATTGAAACTTGAGAGGTTTAGGTAAAATCGCCTATTAATAATTATACTTCTTACTCAAAAATTGTTGAAATAATTTATTAAAAATTATTGTTTATAAAGTCATAATTAATTAAAATTTATTTGAAAAAAATTGTGATTTTGATAAATATTTTTATCGTATAACTTATTTGCTCTAAACTTTCCCGTTTTTTCTTCGTTTAACTTGTCAATACTGTCAACAATATGTCAGTTTACAGCACTGCCAGCTTTGAAATTTCATCGCTAACATACTTATTGTGAATTTTGTCTATTGTGATTTTATTTTTTTATTCCTTTTTGAAGGAAATCGCGCAGTGTAATAAATAATACAAGAATATATAGAGGCGTTTTTAACATTGATGTTTCATTATTGTCTCATACGCATTTAATTGCAATTTTCATTGACTGAATTATTGAATCGTTTAGACTTAATTAATTAAAGTAATTAGTCTTGTATTTTGATGACTTGATGACGGATCAACATAATTTGTGATGGCTTTGTGAATATTTCGTGTCCAAATAACTCAGTAGAATATTTGCTGACAACGGAGCAACTTAAAACTACAAACAAATAAAAAGAAACGAATAAAAATAATGAGAGAATCTGAGAAATCATCTAGTTATCAACGTTCCAGACATGAAACTAGATCAAAATCTCGTGACAGAGAACGTACCAGGGAACGTAGTCGTGACAGAGAACGTACCAGGGAACGTAGTCGTGACAGAGAACGTTACCGTGAACGGGAACGTAGTAGCCGTGATAGGGAACGCGATCGGGAACGAGATTATGAACGTGACAGAGAATACGAGAGAGATTATTATTCCTCAAGACATTATAAATCAAAAAAATCAAAGAATTCTAAAAAATCTAGACATCGCAGACGTAGTCGCAGCTCTAGTTCTTCGTCTACATCTTCCTCTAGCTCGAAGGACAGCCGCAGTAGCCGCACTTCAAAATATTCAAGCTCTCATAATAGCAAGACAAGAGCGCTCAGTTCCGAAAGCAATTCAAGAAGTGGCTTGACTAGCTCTTCCACAACTAGTACAGCTGCTGTTACTAAAGCTATTGATTTAATGGATTTTAAAGTACAAAAATCTCTTGAAACAATAGAAGAAGACACATTTGTGCCCAGAGCTTTCTTTAGCACACGAGATAGAGAAGCACCCGAAAAAAATTTGCCTTTGGACAAAGTTATAATAGATTTACAGGCAGAAACAGTAACATTTGCAATGTCTTTGGATAAATTAAAAGATGTAAACACGAAAGAGGAAATGTTTCATCCAAATGTAAGTTTTAAATTTTAATTTAACTTTAAAGAATACTAATTATTTGTGTAATTGTAGTTTCTGGGTAATGATGAACAGAAACAGGATAAATGGGTTCGAAAATTATTTTTGTATCGTCAAAAATATATGGCAGAATAATTAAGAAAATTCTACTAAAGAAAAATTAAAATAAAAACTTTAATACATAACTATAACAAACCAAACAAATCGGATTGAAAGTTCTCACATCAATATAACTAAGCAAATGTATTTTTTAAAGCCTTTGGTAAGTTATTTTAAATTATATATATATTTATTCCAAAAAAACATTAACAAATTTAAAACACTTAAAATATATCAGAACCGGTCTTACGTGCCTTTTGCAAAGCTTCCTCAGGCCTTAATAATTCTTGTTCGGATGGCTCCACCGGCGTACCATCTTCTTTAAGTTTACTTTCTTTAAAGTCTTCTATGATTTTCTTGGAATACACAGCATTAAACAAATCTATACTTGTGAATTCTGATTGTATGACATCGGCGACCTTATAGGAAACATATGGCTTTAATTTGCAATCTTCCAAGTTGGGCACTATAATTTCGGGTATTTTTTCTGGAACTTCCACATATTTTCCATTTGCAATCATGCCCGTATCACGAACTCCTCTTTTTTGCACAGGAACCGGTGGGTTCAATTGTGTGCGTTGTGCTTCCTTAACCACCCTCGTGCCCCGTTTGTTGTACACCAAGAATTTACGGAAATTTCGTTTACCTTCCAAAGGCGCTGTGGTAGAAATCGTACGTTGTTGGCTTTTTATAGCCAAAGTAAGAAGTTGTTTGCAATTTTGCATAGTTTTTGTTTTAGAAATTATTAAAAAAAAATTATTACTTAATAACTCGCACAATTTGCGTGTTTTGATAAGAAATTATGAAAATTGTGTACATCATTCACAATAGTATTTAAGGCGCCCGTACACGACATGTTTTTGTCATCTGACATGTCAAATTTCACACTGCAAAATACATACATGTCGTGTGTTACCTTTTTAACTTTGCTTCTGTAAAAGTCAGACGCAAAGTCATCTGAGAAATTTCAATTAGAGCGTGCTCTATTTTCTTCTGACAAACCATCTGACATCAGAAAGCTATGCCGACAAGAAACCGGCAGCGGCGTCCACTATTGACGGAATCATTAGCCGGCTGATGTTAATTTTTTACAATACCGGATATGTTTGATCATCTTACCATTGAATAGAATTTATGTGAATATATATATAAAAACCGTTTTATTATAAAATCCTAAATTGGTATCTTTGAATTAAAAGAAAAAAAATGTTAAGATGGCTGAACTATTTTTCGGCGCAAATAAAACTTTCATGGCGGCAGCAAGCTATTTTGAAACCGAGAACTACTTTGGTTTCTGCAATAACAATGCGAAAAAAACAGAGACAATGTCAGAAGCAAATTACATGTACGTTTGTGACCGAATATTATAAAGATATGTAAAACAGCGATTTTGACAGACATGCACAATTACATGTGACTTGAAAATTTGACATGTCAGCAGAGAACCAAGCCGATCGGCGCAAGCCGATCAGCTCGCCGCCGCCGCTTCATTTCACCAAGCCGCGCCGCCGCCGACTTACACGGCTTAGACGGCTCAATTAAAGCCGCCGATGACAGCAGCTGAGCCGTGAAATTTCTTAATTCGTGTGACTAAGTTTATTTTGCAGATTTGCGTTTTAATGTATTAATTTCTTTGTCAAAAATGGTATGTTTTAGCATCAATGTGCAACATTCAAGTGCCGTTATATTTTCTTAAAATTTTTCAAAGCGTTATTGTACTTAACAACTTTTTCTTAGTTTTTTGAAAATATAATTGGTTAAATGCTTCTTTCGTTTTCATGAATGCATACATACATATGATTATAACAAATTTAACTTGCAATATTTTCAAATAAACATTCCATGTTCATATTAATATTTTGATGGACTCTTATTTAGGACACAACACCGTTTGAACATACAGAATTTTTTTTTCTCAAATATTTTAGTATTATACACATATGTATTTCCAAACATATCGATTTAGAAGTTCAGACAAAAAACTTGGTAATAAAGGGTGGTTAAATTGTAAGGGCCGATGTTGAATGTGAACCACACCTAAACGCCAAGTTTTTTTCCGAATTTTATTTGACATTTCTCTATTTCAGACTTACTCAATTTGAACCATGGAGAGATACACAACCCAACAACGTGTTAAAGTTATCCAGACTTATTATGAAAATGGATGATAAATTTCGAAGAAAATCATCTTCAGTGATGAGGCACATTTTCACCTCAGTGGATTTGTCGATAAGCAGAGTTTCCGCATTTGGGCGAATAATAATCCAAGAGTGATTGTCGAAAAACCAATGCACCCACAAAGAGTGACTGTTTGGTGCAGTTTATGGGCTGGCGGCATCATCGGGCCGTATTTTTTCCAAAATGAGGCCGGTCAGGCAGTTACTGTGAATGGTGTTCGCTATCGTGAGATGATAACGAACTTTTTATGGCCCGAATTGGAAGATATGGATGTGGACGATATGTGGTTTCAGCAGGACGGTGCCACTTGCCACACAGCTAACGAAACAATGGCTCTTTTGCGCAACAAATTCAATGGTCGTGTTATCTCACGTAATGGCGATGTCAATTGGCCGCCAAGATCATGTGATTTGACACCGTTGGACTTTTTTTCTTTGGGGTTATTTGAAAGAAAAGGTGTACGTCGATAAGCCAGCAACAATTCAAGAGCTAAAGGATGAGATAATTCGGCACATTAACGGCATAGAACCTCCATTATGCCTCAGGGTCATCGAAAATTTGGACCATCGGATGGAGGTGTGCCGCCGTGGTCGCGGCGCCCATTTGGCCGATATTTTGTTCCATACATAATTGAGTAATACCAATATATCATAATAAATTAAAACTACAATAATTTCCTAAATAGTTTGTTTTATTCAAAATCAACATCGGCCCTTGAAATTTAACCACCCTTTAGCAAAATATCAGTGAATGCTTTATTGAAGTAATCTATTTGAAAACTTGTTAAATTTAAAAAAAAAAAATATGTGAACAACATATTTTTTTTCTTGCTTGTAACTAATTAGTGGTATAATTTTGACCACAATAATTAAATTAAAAAAATAGTTTTGCTGATAAGTTCAGGGTAAGGAAATTTTATATTTAATTATTGCAGAAAGCTTTACTTTTTGTTAATGGATATGGGTGTGTGGTCCTACAGATAACATCAGTTTAAAACAGTAATGAGAAAAAAACGAAATTGCACTATCCTTTTATAATATAAATAAATAGATATAGAAATGATTAATAGTTTTCCTTAACTGCCCGTCTACAACTGACATGATTTGCTGTTATAACTTGATGTTATAAAAGCGTTGCTAAAACATTTGCATTAACAACCGTGTTATAACATGAGAAAACTTCTAACATGATGAGTCTATACTTAACAATAACATCATATTAATGTTAAAGTAAAGAATTTCATGTCAGTTGTAGACTGCATGCAAATAACAATTTTAAACATTTCAAGCCGACATTTAAGCCGCCGCCGATTCAACGACGCAAACGCCGCCGCCGCCGATCAATTATACCCACGCCGCCGCCGCCGATCAAATGCCTTCGGCTTGGTTCACTGCATGTCAGATGACAAAAACATGTCGTCTATATGCTCCTTTACCTCACGTCTCCATGCGCTTTCGATTTGAACATGACATGACCATAACGCCGGCAGAGCAACGGTATTAATTTGTTCACGTTCTTGTATGTGGCGAATACGTGTTGATGTTCATGTTCTGATTGGCCACAATTTTTGTTGTTGTGGCGTTTGCTTGTATACAGAAAATACATTGTATGGCCAACATCATGGCGCACATGGATGCTAAGACGAATGTTTGGGCAACGATGGCAGCACATGGACGAAACATGAACATGAACAGTCTACACGAGCAGAATTCATGTGCGACATGCTGTTCTTACCAAGTTGATGGATAGTGGAGACGGGTAGTTAACAGCTGTTTTTTTTTTTGACAAGTTTGTAGAAATTGTCAGGGTTGCTTTATTTGGTAACAAATTACAAAATGACATCTCTAAAACTTACCTATTCAAAATAAAACCATATATTTCGTAAACCGAGAAAATTTCTTGCGTGTCTGTAAAGCAGACCATACACGATTCAATTCAATTGTCAACTGAGTCGGTTGTTCTCCAAATCAAAGCGTGTATGGCCTTGTCAGTTGATTAGTTTGACGGTTGTCGAGTTGGTTGAAGAAAAATCAAAAGATTTTGATTTTTTCAAGTTGACTACTAAGTCTTTCAATTCGATTGTACTGTGTGTGCTCGAGTCTCTTGATTTGCCGTCAAAATTAATTTTTGTAAATAAGTATTTTAAAAATTGTTTTTTATTTCATTAAATTTTAAAATTAATTTAAAATCTTTCAATTCAGTTGATGAAGTTGTCAACTGAGTTGAAAGACTCAGTTGACAACTGAATTGAACCGTGTATGGGGCGCATAATGTCCAAGGTATATTTATAGCAGGTAGTCTCGGAAAGCCAGCTGTTTATTTTTTATTTGCTTGTTTTGCGATACGAACTGTCAAATGTTGTATAGTAAACATGTAAACAAGTTTTTTGTCTCTTATCAACCCCTTTGCTGTTTGACAGTTCGTATCGCATAACAACAATTGTTGTTTGTTTTATTGTACAATTGTTGTAATCTCGCGGCTACCTGCTATAAATATACCTTGGTAATGTCATTACAACTTTAAAGCG
This sequence comes from Pollenia griseotomentosa, assembly GCA_963931875.1. Lineage (NCBI taxonomy): Eukaryota > Metazoa > Arthropoda > Insecta > Diptera > Polleniidae > Pollenia > Pollenia griseotomentosa. Next base: position 132,984,350 of record OZ007564.1, read on the forward strand.
GCCCATACACTAGCAATATTATTGTATATGATATTCGCCTTATTTTTTCCATTTTGTCCTATATTATGCAATAAGTCGCACAATGGTTTCATTCATTCAATAAAAAGGTGAACCTATAGGAATAACATAAACAGCATTTTATAATGTTGCCAACACATTTCACTTTCTTTTCGTTGTGCAATAAAAATAAAAAGTCTTTATTGATGCCAATATATTGTGCCACCTTCGAATATCACATACACATCGGCGATATAATTCTACAATACGTTAATTTGAACAATTTGATTGCAACCGTTAAGCCGCTTAAGACAATCAGGCCTTTTTGCATTGGTTATTTAATTAATATGATATTGCACAATAAAATTGCCTGGGTGTATATTAGAGGACGCCACCTGAAAAGTGAATTCGCCTTTGTACTTAATAACAGCGTGTTATCGATGGGAAGAGTTGGATACTCTACCTTGTTACGGGTTTTCGGGTTCTGCTATTAACGCTATGCGAATTATTTCTAATAAGTTTACTTATACATATATATTGATTACAATGGATCTCTCCTATGCCATTGTAGCAAGCAGGCTTTCCTTTACTTATAATGTTAAAATTGGTTGGTTGGTTAACGTGGTAGCACGCACAGATCTAGGTGTTCTGCAAGTAGAGTCGACAGTGACTCCGTTTTGACAGTTAAAATTGATGGATATGTGTGCGAATATCACAGTGTGTAATTTTTTAAGTCATGGAAAAATTACTATATACGGACAATAAATAACCATAAAGGACCAAAAAAAAAAGAACAGCGGAAAAAGGTAAAAAACATCTAATATTTTAAAGTTTTTTGCGATTTTGATCTTGAAGATGAAGTTTTTTTGATTTTATATGTTCACAATTTTTGTTCTTTATGTTCTTGGGGGGGTGGGGTATTTCGCAGAGGTGCACTTGTGCGGAAAGCTATCTACCTGTCATCCACTTGGGGATGACAAGAAGCGATTCCTCTGTTCGAAATTCCCAAGCAGCTCACTACTTCCGGTCTTATACCAAGTATCCCCTGGTAATGTCTCTCAGACACCCGTCTGTCGACAGCTAGAGTGAGAAGGCACACAGTTGAGTAACCTGAATGGCATGCTAAAACCGATGCGTCTCAGGTAACTAGGGGGCCACCGAAATAAACAGGCACTGAAACTCTACTGTTCGACCTGCCTAGAGGTTGGTGGCAGCCCCAACACTATAATCGGATGGGAGGCCTAATCAGTCCCTCAATCTTAAACTGAAATGATTACTGAAACCGCAACAAATAATAATGCGGCCCTTTGTTCCTACTAGGAACCATAGGACATAATATATGGCAAGAGCTACAACTCAGAGGGTTAATCAAAATTCCGAACGGTTTGCAAGATATGAGGCTGAGAAAATGATCACTTTTTTGCAAAAATTACACCGAGGCCCTAAATCTTTAAGGGCCCAAAAAAAAAGTGCATGACTTTGGGCAAAACTGGGAGACACGGGTCTTTTTTTTTTGTTTGGTCCTTTATTGTTATTTATTGTCCGCACTGTGTATTCAAAGCGCATATCTAATATCCGAATCAGAAGATATCAGAAACATCGGGCAACTTTTTGAAGAAAATAGTATGCGAGCTCCTAGCAACTCCTCGGTAGTGTTCCAAGTAAAACAAATATTTAGCGGAGCTAATTTTATTTACAATTCTCAACGAACGTCTCCTTAAGGTATGTTCACAATTACCAAATACATATGTATTTGAAAAAATCCAAAAAATGCGTGATCACTAAATCGATCTACTTTTAACTTTTCATTTTAACAATTTTTGTGTATCTATTAAACCTTATTACTGAAAAAAATTAAAGAATAATGTTATTCATAAAATGTTAAATGCTGATTGATCTAGCAAACGGTATGCCAAATTAAAAAAATGTTTAATTAAAATAGTGGTTACGTGTTGGGCGTAAAATGTTTGGTAAATGTGACCATTGATTTTTAATGCACCAAAACTTATGTTTATAAATTTATATATAAATTTATGAATAGACTTAAAATTTCTTTAATTTAAGTATCAGGGCAAGTCTTTTCACGCAATTTGAATTAAAAATATGCTTTTGCTTATCTCATTTTTTTTTAACAAGATAATTGCTTTTAAGCAGCATTTAAAAAAAAAAACTGCAGTCAAAGTAGAAAAACTTCTTCCACTTCTTCATTTGTCATTGGCAAAAAAAACTGTTGCTTTTACGTCTGATTCATGAAATGTAAACAATCGATGTCAAACCAACTCAAAAAGCGAAAAGATGTACACAAATTTTGGTTTTTTGTTCGGCAGTTTTTCAAACCCTGCTTTAAGTCAATATGTTTTAATTACAAAACCTGGCATTTCCAGCAAATTGTAATCCGTGACGAAAAATTTAAATGTTATTAAAAAACTTTGTTTGACTGATAGTAGGTGCGGTGCGTTGGAGTACTTTTACAGTAAAATACAGTAAATGAGAAAATTGAAAAATTTTCTCTCACAAAAAGCTGTTGTCCAAAAAAGTACGCGAACGCAAATTTTGTAAAAATTCGTAAAATAAAGGCAACAGCTGATGACAGATAATTAAAGTGTTGAAAAATTTTTACACTTTTGACTACTTATTGGTACTCGATTAAATACTTTTTATAACACAAACATTTTTGGAAAATACAAAGAAATTATTTTATGTAATCTTATATATTTGTTTGTTTTTTATTTTATTTGATATTACTAATTAGTGACGGGTTAATTTATTCAAAATAACATGAATAATTGTTTGCTATTGATTACTTAAGTACCCAAGTAATTAGCACTTTAACAATTCTAAAAATCAACATAACAAAAAAACAAATTTTAAATGTTGGTATTTAGCCAAATAAATGCTTCACAAACAAGTTTAATTAATTAATATGTATTCACTTTTGTTTTTGTTTAATTTTTATTTCAACATTTCTTTTATTTAACAATTTCTAAGCATTTTGTTTTTTACTTTTGTTTGTTTACCTTTTGAAACATAGTATGTTTTTTTGTTTTACTAAATTTTACTGCAAAAATTTCTGCAGTAAAAATTTGTAAATACTCAGACAAGAACTGTCACCTTTCGCTCTCAATTTGTATTCTCATTTACTGCATTTTGTGTTCTCGAACGCAATTTCGTAAAATGCAGTAAAGTTCAGTAAAAAATAGTAAAAACTTTTGTGTTCTCGAACGCAGCTAGTAAGATAACAAAAACCCCTTCAAATAATTGCCTTAAACGTCTTATTCGGTCATAAATAAGATGAAATATATGTATAAACATATATACATACATGTATTGAATTAAAGGTGTTCAATTTGTCTATATCAAAAAATACAAAATGGAGCTACAGTCCAGTAGTGCGATTCACAAACTTTTAACGAACCGACAATCGTTATATATGTCGACATATATATTCGCTTGCAGAAACGATTCGGTTATTTCTTTTTAACAATAGTATACAGCTATATTTTTGCATTCATTTAATTAAATGAATGAATGTTTATAAAATGTCAAAACACGCGAATGCCAAGTACTCAAAAGCCGTTTTAAACACAAAATACTCTCTATCGATTTAATAAAGACTACGTAAACTGTTGTCGCTTAAATAACGAAACAAATACATACTGCATTAATAACAACTGTCTTCAACCGACAGCGAATATCGTTAAAAATGTTACTGCATAAAGAATTCGATAAATTTTCGTTATATGTATTTATTTTAACGATACGACTATCGTAATAAAAGTTAGTGAATCGCATTGCAAAATTGATGTTCAAATTATTTTTGACAGCTAAAAATTCTTTTTTAATAAACTCTTTGCTAACTCTCTGCTAAACCCAATCGGTCTGCTAGTTAGCATTGAAGAATCATTATTCAAATTAACTTATAAATTTAGAAAAATGTTCATATTATTCGAATGTGTATTCGAAGTCAAACTACAATACTCAAAAGCTTTTATACTTAAATAGGCTTATTCCTGGAAAATATTGAAATATAAATGTTACTCACCATGAGAAATAAATTCCCAGATTCTATTTCTTATAAATTTAGGATATATGAATAAAGCTTCGTACAGACGATGTTCAGATCTTACAATATTGATAAGCAGCGTTGCTTAAATTGCATTAAAATTGGCTAAAATGTCTTACAACTGTGTTAACATTGTAAGCTCATATGTATTTGCAGAAGTGCAAAATTAATGCATCTGACAATCGCACCATTGTAACTTCGATAGCTTTTGAAAAATTTTTTTGTTACGAGGCTTACTTTAGCTATCCTTTGGCTGGCTAGCAATGAAGTAAATTGTAAAGAAAATTTATACAACTATTATATACCAGCAGAATGGAATGCATTTTCTGGCCCGCTACGGCCTTCGTCAGCATTCTTTGTATCTTATAACTGGATAGTGCCTATTGTAAATTTTATGTATTTAACTTAATTATTTTAACAAATAGAATCTGGGAATTTATTTCTCATGTTGAGTAACATTTTTACTATATAAATTGTTCATATTATTCGAATGTGTATTCTAAGTCATAGAAAACATTCCTGGAAAATATTGAAGGAATAAGCCTATTAAAGTATAAAAGCTTTTGAGGATTGTAATTTGACTTAGAAAACACATTCGAATAATATGAACAATTTATAAAACAAGTAAGTTAATTTTAATGAAATTTATTCAGCTATACATCCATTAAGTTAAAATAAAAAACATTTAAAAACAATTTTACACTTTTACGAAAAAAACTAATATTTATTTCTCAATGTTACTAAAAAAAATTCTTCTTCTTTAACGAATTTTTATTCAAAATAACACCCCTGAGGAATTAAATTAACAAAATTTCGTTAAATAAACGGATTAAGTATGTTAATTAACTTCCTCTAAGGATGCTAATTCAAATATTTTTATGTGTTTTTCCCAAAACATTGTGTTATTATTTTAACAAAATTTTCTTGTATTTAACAAAATTTTACCTATTCTTTTAACAAAATTTTAAATATAAAGTATTGTGTTGAGTTAAAAAAAATTTGTGTAGTTGAATAAATTTTTATTTGACGAAAAATTTTCTAGATTTAGCAATTTTTTTAGTTGAGGGTTTACTAAATTTTTTAGTTTATATTACCGATGATATTTGGTTTAGTGTAAAGCTAATCCGCAGGATTTTTTCGTCTATGGTAGCAAACTTCCGGATTAAGAAGTTGGTGTTTATTATACTATAGAGGAGAAAATATTTACGAGCGGCCAAAGGCCGGCTATGCAAAGAAGCTTAAGTTAGCGAAGCTGGTGTTTGTAATAACATAGGGGAGAAAATCCATGCGCCCGCTTGAAAACCCAACCATGCAATCTATTGCACAATTTTCACAACCAACACTGTACAATTACACTGTGGAACAAATTCAGATTAGCAAAAGTAAGGTCGATTGTGAGAGTGAGGGGTGAAAATAGAGGCTAAATTAGAAGACCCGTATCGCGGCGTTTGTTTATGTTAGTTCGATTTTTTTTAATCGACCTTCAACTTTCGCTGTCAAATGCCGATTTTCAGCATATTGTTTGTATGGTCGACTAATTTATATTTTTTTAAATCTGTAAAGGCCAAATTATTGCTAGAGACCTGTGCAACAATTAAAATTTTTTAAAAAATTGATTTAGAAAATTTTTGTGGTGCTTATGATTGTTTTTCATGCTTTTTGAAAATATTTTCCACAAAACTAAAGCTACGGTCACACTTATTAAATATTTGATCAAATAAGCGTAACCCTTACTTTTGTTAATAGTTAGTGAGATTTAAAATGGTCTTAATATTACAAAATAAACTAATTATACTACTAAACATAGCAAAGAAACAGTTTTTTGTAAGATGTGGTATTTTAATCAAAATAAATATTGATATGAAGCGAAATGATTTTTTAGTTTGGTTGTTGGTCCCGTTTTTTTCGTAAAATATCTGATAAGTCTGACCGTAGCTTAAGTCTGTTTTGCTTTCTGTTTAATCTGCTTCTCAGTTTCTTCAATAAATTTCATTTGAAAAGAAAACAATCATAATACAAAACTTGCGTTTTCCAGCTTAATATATATTTACTTCTCATTTTTATGTACCAATTTTTTCAGTGTTGGTTTTAAAGAAACATTGAAAAAGAAATTTTAAAAATATGGAAAAAAATATAATTTTGAAATGTTAGTTAGTAAAAGTTTTTGGTTTTTAAATCACTAAGGTGAAAACTAACCTGCGTTATTTTTTTAATAAACATTTTTTAGAAGAAAAAGTAAAATATGTGATACATTTAACTTTTGTTACGCCTATAAAATTTAAAATGCATCTTTATCTTTGAAAAAAATGAGGGCAAAAGTTTTTTTCCCTGTAATTAAAACTCTTCGTTTTTAAATCCCTAAGGTGAAAACTTACCTGTGTTATTTTTTCAACAAACATTTTTTTAGAACAAAAAGGAATATATGTGACCCATATAACTTTTATTATGTTTATACAATTTAAAATGCATCTTAATGTTTGAAAAAATGAGTGAACACGTTGTTGTTACTTATTTTTTTACCAGAAATTATTACTTTTCGTTTTTAAATCCCTAAGGTGAAAACTAACCTGCGTTTATATGGTACAAGCGAACTTATTTCAAAAATAAAGATTCAGTTAAGACTCGGAACTCAGCCGAAGCTGATGTCTTTTAATAAAATTTTAATTAAAAATGTCGGAACCAAAATGTAAAATGGACCATTTAGCCTCTATTTTCACCCCTTACTCTCAGAATCGACCTAACTTTTGCTAACCTGAATTTGTTCCACAGTGTTATTCGTGATATTAAAATTCAGGATTATTAAATTCGGGATTTTATTGCTCGATATTTTGAATTTGAGATTTTAAGTTTCGGGCATATGACACCAACCATAAAAAAACTCGATGTTGTATTAGAAATTTGGTTTGGGGTCATATGCCCGAAACTTAAAGTCCCAAATTCCAAATTAAAAAAAAACGAATATCAAAATCCTGAATTTAAATATCCCAAATAATTGTAAAGTTTTGGTTTTTAGATCGCGACACTTTAATATACATATACATTCTGTACCACTTTTGACTTCGTTAACAATCAGAAACCTAGAAGAAAGTTTATTTCCAACCCTTATTTTCTTTTAATGAACTTCAGTAATTGAAAAAATGCACAATTGGAGCTTCTACATAGCCCCGGATAAATGCGCAAATGATTCATTTAAAAAATCTCAGATAAAAGAGAAAATTCTTCATTAAGAAAAGTCATTTACAAAAAAATATTAAAATGAATTGACGGGCAATTACTCCAAATTTAGTTATAATCAACTATTACTATAACTGTCAGTTAAGAATATGTTACATTTGAAGCAGTTTCAGTTTCTTTTCTCAATATTGTGAATATTATTCCAATCGATTGAATAGAATTCATAATTTAAAGCAGTTTCGAATTACCCTCTTTTTCTAATATGTATTGTAAACATGATTTAACTCTATTGAATAGGAATCAAAAACGAAAACTTTTTGATATGACAAGCTTATATAAAGTACTGGGGCCTAAAAGTTATCGATGTGTATGCAATAAGTAAACTGTGCATCGTTAAGCTTGAGGATACATTTTTTACTGTGACTGTAAAGTATTATGATATTTTTAAACTCAAGGGCCTGGGGGCAAATTATGGCAGTCGTGATCGAATACTTTTTTGATTCGAAAGCAATTTTATTTCAGTCAATACTGAACGAATAGTAATTCTTTTTTCAGTGTTGTGAAAACTCAAATAAATGCCTTGCAACACTAAAAAAATAATTTCCATCCCTTCAGTATGGACAGAAAGAATTAAATATAAAATGGCTTTCGAATCGAAAAAGTATTCGATCACGATTGCCATAATTTACCCCCTGATTCTGGCAGTCGTGTCGTGATCGAGTAGTTTCTCGGTTCGGAAAAAATTATATTTCTAATTCTTTCAGTCGATACTGAACGAATCGAAATTATTTTTTCAGTATTGTGAATCTCAAAATAATGCTTTAAACCACTGAAAAATTTCCGGTTCGTTCAGTATTGACTGAAATAATTAGATATAAAATTGCTTTCGAATCGAGAAAGTACTCGATCACGACTGCCAGAATCAGGCCCTTGAGTTCCAAAATATCATAATACTTTACATTCACATTAAAAAATGTATCATCAAGCTTAACGATGCTTATTGCTTACGCATCGATAACTTTTTTGGTGCACTTTTGGAGTGATAACATTGTAACAGGTTTTAAAAAACTGCAGTCGAAACCAAAAACTGTCGAACAAAAAAATGAAAACTTGTGTACATACAACTGTTCGCTTTTTGAGTTGGTTTGACTGCGCATTTTAACATTTAATGAACCGGAAATAAAAGAAACAGTTTTTTTGACCAATGACAAATGGGAAAGTAAAAGAAATTACAGTTTTTCTACTTTGACTGCAGTTCTTAAAACGCTGCATTGTAAAATTCTAAATGGTTGCATTTAAGAATGCGAGTTCAAGAATAGGATTTTATTGTTTACTTCTTTCTTATTAATATGTTGCCTCATTTTAAATAATATCTTTTTATATAAAATTTTTTTGTTTTATTTTTTGCCGCACTTAAGCGAATGATTTTTGAAATTTCAAGGTTTCTCAAATTCTTTGACTATTCCCAAAACTTTGTTTTCAAAATTAACATCTCCAGTTTTCATTGTTTTTTTTTTCAAATAAATATTTTAATTAAGTTTAGTAATGTTATCCACTAAATATCCTACCTACTTCAGCATTGAATGCTTTTTAAATGCGAACAACAATTTTGCACAATAACAATACGTTTATGACCTTCCAAAATAGCCATTAAATGTCATGAATAATGCAACATCAATAAAAATGCAATTATCTATTTTGTAGTGCTTAAAATATAACCGCGTTGATGTGTAAAAGTGAGAATGTGTGAGTGTAAAAACCTTCAAATCCTTTAACCTTAACATTAAAAATAATGTGGAAATGTAAATTATTTATTCTAAGCACTGACTGTTACACTCCTTTTCGATAGACATTAATGACGAATATAATGTAATTTGATTTAAAATTCATCTGGAACTACAAAATGTTATTCACAATGAATGTACATATGTATAAGTTGGATATATCAACGTTTTCAAGCTTTCAAGTCTTTCCGTCTATAGCTTAAATTAATTATTTCAAACAAAACAGATCCTGCAGAATTACATTAAGTAACACAATAATCTATTTTTTTTTCTCTTTTGTTTGCATTGGCCTTCATTCTTTGACAGGGACATTAGCTACAGCGGAAACCGTTTAACCTTATCTGCTTAAAAGCTTAGAAAGTGCCCTTAATGACATTTGTTTTGATCAATTCGGCACAGCCTGACTGGAAACTATTAAAAATTTATTTAGTTCAAAATATTAGCAGTTAATTTTAAGTGGAATTCATGCACTTAGAAGTAGAAAGGTAGAAAAGTTAAGTAATGGCGGGATAATTAAACCAAAAAAGCAACGAATATTTTTTTAAATCGTAATGTTGATGAAATAAAGCACACATTTTCTTTAGATTTTTATTAATAACCAACAATAATCCTTTAGTTGGGGCATTCATCACCATTAAAGTGGCCACTTAAATTAAATGCAATATTATTGACTCATTTGCTATACTTTAAAATTAAAACGATGAATATTTAATGAAAAAGCAGGCAAATAAACACGCATTCGAACAACAACATCGACACTAATAGAACAACAATAAATGAAAAAGCTTAACCGTATGTTGAAGAAAATTTACTGTAAATTGGTGAATAAAATTCAGTCAGCGACCGGCATTGAAACAACTAACAACGGAGAGCGGAAAACAAAATAAATATGAATATAATGTGTTGAGTTTCGTTTCATATCTAATAAATCGTGTTAATGTTTGTCTAATTAAATAGTAACTTCAAGATTTTAACAAAATAAAAAAAGAATGTCTGCCTTATTAGGAGCAACTATAATCTGGCATCCCGATGATTATATATTTTTCAAAAAATGTGGGGAAATAACAATTTCACCGGATGTACAAAATATCGGTTTCAACTGTTTATTTTGTTCGGGAATTTGCTTGCAAACCGATATATTTTTACAACATTTACAAGAACAACACAAGGAAGAAGTGATTAAATTATATGAAAATCAAAATTCGATAACAACCTCTGTAAATCAACAAGAATTTTTAACAAATAATTGTAATAAAGAACAAACAGTAACTTTAAATGAGGTATACAACACTCTTATTACAACAAATAGTTTCTGTATAACTAACAATCAATTAGCAACTGAAAATCAAGAATTTAAAGAAAACTGTTTAGATTTAAACGCGGAGGAAATCTTGACGCCTACGACTGACCTCAGTTTAGTCAATGATATAGAAACTAGCTGTTTAATAACATTAACCTCGCCAAATCAAGACTTAGAAAATCTTATTACACTTAATCCCTTGGAAAATCTTACAAACAATGCAACCATTATCACTAGTAGCAACACCTCTTCCTTGACCAGTATTGAAACGACCAACTTTAGCCCTCCCACTAAAGGTATTTCCGCAACCCCTCTTAGTCTTAAATGTCTACCGGATGACAATGAATGTGAAATAGGCGATGGTGAAGATAGTGGTATTATGTTGGTGCAAAGCCCCTGCCATAGTGACTGCGGTGGCTTTAGTGATTGCATGTCATTTACTGAAGATAACAGCAGTAAGGTATGTAAAATTACGTTAAATTGTATAGAAAGTGAAATTTGTTTAATGTTATACAATACCATACATAAAAAGAGATGCCAGAATGGTGTTTTAAATTACACAATAACAGTTCTCCAAAAACATTTTTTGTATATCCGTTTTAAATATTCTCATATCAAGGCGTATTCACGTACTTTGTCTAGACAAAATTTTTCAGTGATGATTTTTTTTTATTAACGAATTTTTGAATAAGTTTTAAGTTTTACATTTTTTCTAATATTATGACTCCATTTTTAATCGCTCTAATCGTTTGAGTCTAGAAAGAAATTTATAGGTAGGTACCATCGAATGTTTTTTTTTATACCCTCCACCACAATTAGTTGTGAAGAGGGTATACTAAGTTTGTCATTCCGTGTGAAACTTTTTTATTATTCATCTCAGACCCCATAAAGTATATATATTCTGGCTGCTTGAGTAATTCTAAGTCGATTTAGCCATGTCCGTCTGTCTGTCCGTCTGTCCGTCTGTTGAAAACACGCTCACTTTCGAAAAACTCAAAAGAAATAAACAAACTAGGTGTCAAATTGCTTGTAGTTATCCTAAGCAGTTTGGGATTGAATTTCAGCAAAATCGGTTCAGTAGGACCAGAGCTATGAATCAAAATGTGGAACCACCACCTTCAAAAACTTGATAATTTTATTACAAAAACTAACATAAATGATGCAAAAATGCACGGAATGACATAAGATTTTGCACAAGTCCGTTTTATTCGACTAGAAATTACACTGTAAAATTTCGCGAAGGTCGGTCCATAATTTACCCTAGGCCCCATATAAACCCTACTCTCGGAAAACAGTTTTGTCCGCCTAAAACCGTAACTGATAATGCTATCATAACAGAATTTGACACGTCACAGTTTTATGGGACTGGAAATGACACTGTGAAATTTCGTGAAAATCGGTCTATAATTTACCCTAGACCCCATGTAAACCCTACTCCCGGAAAACAGTTTAGTCTCCTAAAACCATAATTAATAACAAATCGTCACAGTTTAAGATAATAATAATAAAAAGACTGTTTAATTCAATAAATGAATTGGGTTAAACTGATTTGTTTAACCTTTGAATTGGGTTTTATTTACAAGGCTATGAGCCAAGTAACGTTAATAAGATTGTCTAGGCAGTATCACCAAGACAATTGTACAGAGTAACACAAGCACTTGAAACTTGGTTACAGCGGAGTTATAGTAGAGAAACAACTTGTCAAATAAATTGATTTATTATTTCTGATTTTATTAAAATAAAATTGATTCTTATATACTAATTAATTACTAAATACAAATAACAACAAAGCTTATAAAATTGTAAATTAAAGAAATTCCAGAAAAAATGTGAAACCGCCGACGATGCAAAAATAAAATAAACTCAAACAGTAGTTCAAGGTTACTAAATGAAAATATTTAAATGAAATTGGAGTTCCTCAAACTTGGTAAAAAGTAAAAACACAGGCAAATTGCAATTAAACTAGAAGTTCAAGGCACGAGTTAAATTAAAATTGAAACTTTGCAAAAAAAAAAAAAAAAAACAAAAAAAAAAATATGAGAATATTAATTTAAGATTGTTCACATAATTTCGGACAGGCACATGTACGTAAGTAAGTTTGTAGATTGGTACAAACGTGTGAAAGAAATTCAAGTTAAATAAAAATAAAAACATTACAAAAGAATAAAAGAAAAAACATGAAACTGACAATTTAAGGTTGTTCACATAATTTCGTGCAGGCACATGTACGCAAGTATGTTTGTAGACTTGTACAAACATAGTTACGAATATGTGAAAGAAATTCTTTGTGAAGGTTTGAACATACACCCCGCCGTTGAGCATTGATCAACAAAATTGCAAATGCGACAACCTTACATTGTTTTTATTAGAATTATACGCTTAAGTTATTGATACTTCAAATTCTTGAGTTGGAATATGTTGGCGTACTGCTGGACTTGGGGGTTGTTGAGCTGCTTTAATTCCTTTACAACGTGCCTTTTTCCAGGCAACCTTCACACTGATTATGATTGCGATGACGAGGGCGACATAGGCAATGGTCCCGTGGTGGTATTGTATGCTTTTGATTTGTGATGGAAACTCGGCAGATACCATTCGATGTAATTTGCTCTGTATGTCGGAGATGTTTTTAATTTGGTCAGCATAGGCTTTGGTGTGAATTCTTTCAAATTGTACCTCATCTGGGTAGCTGATGTCAGTGCTATTGCTCATTACAGTGTAAGATGTATGAAGAGATGTGAAAACAGTTTGATGACCTTTGATGATGATTGAGTTGAATTTGAGTGTGCAGTCTGGTGATATTTTTAGGACACCAGATCCTTTTAAGGTGAGCTGTGATTTTTCTTGCCCACATACGGCGCTTATTCGGGAAGGCTGCTGCATTGTGTATAGCCATTGATTGTTATATTCCAACTGTGTAAGTGACGTATTGTCAGTAACAGGAACAATGTAACAACCTCTTTGCGTGTTGTAGTTGAGAAGTGAAAGTTCGCATAGGCATTTGTCAGCGTTTGCGTTGAATGTTGATTGCATGTGTTGGCACAAAAGTTCATCTTCTCTAATTATTGCACATGTGTCCCGCTGTTTTTCTGTCATGATGAAGTACTGATCCCTGTGGGAATTTATAGCTAGGAAGTTGCCGCATGGCCTTATAGCGAGCATTGTGCCATTTGTCAGAACCGGAATTGGGTGTGGTTTCAGAAGCTCGAATGGTTCAGGATCAGCTAACGGAATAGATATATGAAAGATGACGTGGTCTTTTGTTACGCCTCCTCTTACACTCATAATTTTATACAGTTGTAGAATATTATCTCCGCCTACTGGTAGTTCTAGAAACGTTGGAAGATGGTTCCTCACTTGCATAAGCTCGGCTTGAAGTTGGGACGGTGATAGAAGTGTTGGGCTGATTTTTCCATGGTGTGAATCTGTTAGTGCTGATAAGATTTCTGACTGGATTCGATGTAACCTTGCTGATGTTAGAGAAAGTTGAACAGATCGCGACATAGAAATCCGAAAAAGTCTTGCTTGATACTGTTCTTTTTCATTGTTGTGTAGTCTGGATGTAATTTCTGTTAATTGGTTTTCTACGCTGTTGAACCTTTGTTTTATATTCTCTTCATCTTGTTTAAGTACGTTTAGAGTTGCGTCGACAATTGATGTTTGATTGCTGAGGAGTTGTTTCAGATGGTTTTCATTTGCGTTTACTGCGCTGATGGTGTTTGACATTTGTTCAGCATAATCTGAATCTAAAATTCCGAACAGTGAATTAGCAATGTTACCAACAGCGTTTATAGCGCCACGTTTAACTCTTCTTTTTAGCAAAAGATTATTGTTATTAAGACTTGCTATGCTGAAGTCTACTGCTTGGAGAACGCTCGAGCAAGTTGTCCTTTGAACTAGCAGGTCGCATAAGTGGTGCAATGCCGTTGATTCGTTCATGAAGCTGGATATTTCCTGCCAATATGGGCGTAAGTTATAGTAGGAAATAATGTTCCATTCTGATCGCGATACTCGGATGTTGCTGATACCTTCAAAGTACAAGCCGATGTTGGGTTCAAATTGGGTTATTTCAATTTTATCTGTGGACACGAGTGGGAGTAATAGCAAGATTGCGAGTAGTGTAGTCATGATTGAGTTTGCCAAGGTTCGCTGTTTTTTGGCGAGTGGCCTTCCGTCCGATGATGGTTTTGGTGATTGATTTTCTGCTGACAATTCGGATTCTGGGATTTGTGGAGGAGATAGTTGTCCTTCTTCTTCGGGTTCATCGGTGAGTTTAGGGAGTGGAGCTAAATATTGAATCGCTCTTTTAAGGATGCCTGAAGCGGTCTGAACATCTGCTACTCTTACCACACCGTCGTGTCCTTTATATGTTTGTATAACACGCCCCAAGGGCCATTTCATTACTGGAACATTATCTTCTTTAATGAGGACGGTTGCCCCTGGCTTCAGATTTTTTGACTGTTCTCGCCATTTGTTTCGATATTGCAGTTCATTTAGGTAGTCTCGTGACCATCTCTTCCAAAATTCATGCTTGAGATGAGAAACTAATTTCCATCGTGTTTCCAATTTAAGATTTGTGGGCTTCGCTTGAGCATCAATTTGGGCAGTTAGTGGTTCGCCAATCAGAAAATGGCCCGGGGTAATTGCGCCTATGTCGTTTGCGTCATTTGACATTGGTGAAATCGGTCTGGAATTAAGTATTGCTTCAATTTCCACAACTATGGTTTCAAGTTCTTCGTAAGTTAAGGATGCATTCCCCAATGTCCTTACCAGAAGATATTTTGCGGATTTAACAGCTGCTTCCCAAAGGCCGCCAAAGTGTGGTGCTCTTGGTGGAATAAAATTGAATTGAATACCCTTGTTGCTGCAAGCATTCATAATGGTAGCTTGTGCTTCTGAAGAATGTATTATTGTGGAAAGTTCAGGCAATTTGTTTTTCGCGCCGACGAAGTTTGTTGCATTGTCGCAATATAAATTTTGACAATGTCCACGACGAGATATGAACCGTTTGAGTGCACCTATAAATGCCTCAGTCGTGAGGTCGCTCACAAGTTCCAAGTGTACTGCCTTTGTAGCAAAGCAGCAAAAGACAGCAATGTAGGCCTTGTGTGGTCGTTTTCCCCGAAGTTTATAATGAACGGTGATTGGGCCACAGTAATCGACTCCAGTATTAATGAAGGCCCGGGCGGGTGTGACACGTGTTGATGGCAGGTTGCCCATTATTTGTTGGAATAGCTCAGGCTTGGCTCTGCTGCATGTCGTGCATCGATGCACTGTGGCTCTTGCCATAATTTTGCCTTTTATTGGCCAAAATTTTTGTCGAACTATGCCCAGGAGTGTTTGCGCACCACAATGTTTGTTGTCGTTGTGGGTCATTTCAAAGATCAGCTTTGCAATCGGGTCATTATATGGAATCAAGAGCTGGTGTTTGGAGTCGAATTGAAGCGGTGAGGCTTCTAGTCGACCTCCAACACGAATTAAACCATCTGTGTCTAAAAACGGTGACAGATTGCTTAGATTGCTGGTGCCTCTTAACTCCTTGTATTTGGTGAGTTGTTGAATTTCTTGTTGAAATTCTGATGCTTGCATTTGTGCCACGATTGCGACTAGTGCTCGGCTGAGTTCCATTGTTGTTATCACCTTTGATGTCTGTCGCATCTGCTTTTTGCATTTGGTGTGGGTGATGAAGCGCAGAACATATCCAACAATCCGCTGCAGACGGTGGAATGAATTTTTATGGTTAATTTTGTAAATGAAGTCAGGTTCAGTTGTAGTCATTGCTCGTGCCTCAAGCAGTCTTGCCTTTCTTTCGAGGTTTGGTGGACTGTTGGAACTTAAGTTGAACCTTGGTGGCCACACCTTCTCCACGCCATGAAGAAACGTTGGACCATAAAACCAAAGAGTGCATTCCTTAAGGGCTGTTGGAGATATTCCACGAGATAACAGATCTGCTGGGTTGCACTTGGAGTTTACATGACGCCATTGTTCTGCCTTGGTTTCCTCTTGGATTGCTGAAATCCGATTTGCTACGAATGTGTTAAAGGATGCCGACGATGAATTTATCCATGAGAGCACAATTTCAGAGTCAGTCCAGAGCCATACTGGGCTTGTAAATCGTAGATCAGACCTGATTCTGGTGGCTAGTTGGGCTCCAAGTGTAGCTGCACATAGTTCCAATCGTGGTATTGTTTGCCGCTTAAGTGGAGCTATGCGTGATTTAGCACAGAGTAAGTGTACCATAATGGTGCCATCTTTGAAAACTGATCGAATATAAGCTGCAGCTCCATAAGCCTTTTCGGATGCGTCCGTAAAAATATGTAATTGTTGGGATTCTGGAACTTTGCCCTTGAAAATGTGTCTGGATATTTGAAGCGTTTTTAATACGTTCAAATCTGTGCGAAATGTGATCCATTTAGTGTGCAGTGATTCTGGCAAAGATTGATCCCAATCTAATTTTAACTCCCACAATTCTTGAATAAATATTTTCGCCGTTACTATGATGGGAGATAGAATCCCCAAAGGGTCGAATAACTTTGCAAGGTCTGACGTTACTGTTCGCTTGGTGATCCTCTTGATGTTGCCAGGATTTACCTTAATCCCCAGTTTGTCGGATTTCGGTAGCCAAACAAGTCCCAACGTTTTGATAGTGTCGGCTTCTGTGCTTTCAAAATCTAAGTTTACCTCCAAGTCGCTTTGTTGAATATTATGGAGTAATTGTGGGTGGTTTGCACACCATTTGCGTAAAGTGAAGCCACCTTTCTTCATAATCTGAACGAGTTGCTCTTGCAATTGTATTGCGGTTGCTAAGCTATTTGAACCGCCCAAACCATCGTCCACGTAGAAATTTTCTTTAAGAAATTGGGAAGCAAGGGGATAATGTATGTTGTTTTCTTCAGCCAGTTGTTCTAGACATTTCGTTGCTAAATATGGAGCAGCTCTTGTGCCATATGTGACGGTATTGAGTTGGTAGTAGGAAATGGGCCTTGTTGGATCCTTTCTCCAAATGATGAGCTGAAATTGACGATCTTCAGGGGCAATCAATACCTGTCTATACATCTTTTCAACATCAGTGGTAAACACAAATCTTGGCATTCGAAACCTTAGGAGTATAGAGAAAAGCTCGCTTTGTAAAGTTGGTCCCGTGAACATCAGATCATTTAAGGAGTATCCTGATGAGGTTTTGGCCGATGCATCAAATACTACTCTAAGCTTGGTGGTTGAACTTTCGGGCCGCAATACGCAATGATGTGGGATGTAGTAGTTTGGAGAGGTTATGGATATTGGTTCCCATTTTGTCATGTGTCCCATCGATTCATACTCGTCCATGAACTCAGTGTATTTAGTTTTTAATTCCGGACTCTTTTGAAGACGACGTTCCAGAGCAAAAAATCGGTTGAGAGCGATTGCATGTGAATCGCCTAGGGTATTGGGGTTTTCATGAAATGGGATCCTGACTACGAAGCGGTCTTGATGGTTTCTAGTTGTGTTTTGGGCAAAATGTTCTTCGCATTGTCTGTCGGCTATTGACAGTGGCCTTTTATTAGTTTTGACTTCATCTAGTTCCCAGAGTCGAGCGATGGAAGCTTCAAGCGCTTCATCTTCAGTGCATACTCCACAAGATGCATTTGGTGAATGTTCGCTTTTTATTTTTCCAGCTACAACCCAACCAAAAACTGTGTTCTGTAAAGTCGGGAGTTGTGGGGATAGTTTTATTTGCCCAATTGCGAGCAGTTGGTGGTAATGCTCTGCACCTAGCAATATGTCGATTTTATTTGATCGATTGAACGCTGGGTCAGCTAACATCAGGTTTTTTGGTAGCGGCCATTCATTAATGTCGATAAATTGTGATGGTTGTGGTGCGATGATTCGAGGCAAGACGAGTGCCTCCAGGCGCGTTGAAAACCCGTTAATTCGAGACTGCAGGGCAACATTGACTCGGTGTTGTGTTTTGGTGTTGGAATCACCAATTCCGTTGATGTTTACTGATGACGTATGTTTAGCAATGTTTAGTCGTTTTACCAGGCGTTCGGTGATCAAATTTACTTGTGACCCAGAGTCAAGTAAGGCGCGACATTCCATCTCCATTGTCTCAGTTTTGATTTTTACTAGAGCTGTGCTGAGAAGAACGTACGAATTGGATAGTTGACCGTTTGCTGCCGCCAGTGACGATGCTTCTGGAGAGCTGGTTGGTTCTTCACTGATGTTGGGTTTAATTATTTCAGGTGGAGTAGTCACGGCTGATGATGTCGTCTGCGATGTCCTTCCACTAGGTGATTCTTGTTTTGTTGATTGAGTGTTGTTCTCCAGATGAAGTAGCGAGTTGTGCTTTTTCTTGCACGTTAAGCACAGTCCTGATTTGCAAGTTTTTGCTGTGTGTCCTGATTTTAGGCAATTGACGCAAAGGTTCTGGTTCCGAACGAAACTCAGGCGGTTGGGTGTTGATAGTTGTTGAAACTTCTGACACCGATACAGTGGGTGAGAGCCGCTTTTGCAAAGTGGGCACGCGATCTCTGTTTGCTTTGCTGATGTAGCAGAAACGTATACCTTTGATGATTTTTCCTTCTGGGTTATAGCTTCCAAGGACTGGAAGCGGTTTTCCAGAAAGTTTAAAAGGTCTTTGATTTTTTGTAAATCTTTTGGATTACTGATGGTTCTCTCATACAGGACAAGAGTGCCACGATCCAATTTTTTGACCAGTATGTGAAACAACATGGGGTCCCACGATGTTGTGTCGATCCCGATGTTGTTAAGTGCATGTAGACATTCTTGTGTCGTATCATGCAAAGTCTTGATGGCAGCAGCTGACGGGCCAGCATTCGGTTGATCTAAAAGCTGTTGAATTAGCGTGGTTACAAGAACCCGTTGATTATTGTATCGGTCTTGCAATAGATTCCAGGCGGTTCTGTAGTTTTCGGCAGTAGCTGAAAGATGGCTTATTAACCTTTCAGCTTCGCCCCCCAAGTTTGATTTCAGGTACCACATCTTTTGTGCCGCAGGAATATGTTGGTTGTCTACTAGTTGTGTAAACAAGTCGTAAAAGGCCCTCCATTTTAAATAATCCCCATTAAATTTTGGGATTGTGACTTTTGGCAGTGGCAAAACATTGTGTTGCATAGGTCCCAAACCTTGCTCCGGAGTGCGTGAAGATAGCTTGAAATTTTCAATGACCATTTTCTCCAGATCTTCATAGGAATCCATGTCATATCCTTCCTTCAGTGGATCAGTGCTGGATTCCCAAATTAAAAAATGTAGTTCTTGTATTTCGTCCCACAGTTTTTCTTTTAGCTTCATGTTGGTTGCTGTGGGGTCCGTGGCGAGTAGCCGTTTGAGGGACGTCATCATGACATTTTGCCTTCTCATTGTAGAATTTGTTGAGGTGAGAGTAACAGGTTTTTTAATAGGAACTGTGGGCTCCCTATTGGTGTTTTGTTGAAAGGGATCAAGTGTTGGCGTTCTCAATGTTGCATCCATGGCTGATTCAAATACTTCCCGGTATTTGATGACGAGTTCCTCAATTTTTTGGTAGTAATTTTCGGTAAAATATTTATGGTCTAACTGGGGCTTCTCCAGACATCGTATTTTGTTATCAGTGAGCTCGAATTCGGTCCAAGCAGCGTCTAGCCTTTTAATCCTTTCTTCAAAATAGTGGACTGTCTTTCTGGACGCTGAATCCTTTTTAAAATTCCGAATAATGGATTCTATAAGCTCTCCTGCTGCTCGCTGGGAAGTTGTTAGTTGTTCCATTGGGGTGATCTCGCCTGTAGCCATTATGTTGCTTGCCCGTGATAATTGCGCCCTTTGAGGAATTTGCTTCTAGTGAAGCAGCTGATTATTAATCACGTCTTCTGGAGATGTCCTATGGCTTGTTTCCTTGACAGAAGCACGTGGTGTTGTATCCTATTGACTTTCAGGACCCTTACCACTGGTGGGGGGAATCTTGAATTTCAAAGGGATCACGTCGGGGTCACCAGATGTTTAATTCAATAAATGAATTGGGTTAAACTGATTTGTTTAACCTTTGAATTGGGTTTTATTTACAAGGCTATGAGCCAAGTAACGTTAATAAGATTGTCTAGGCAGTATCACCAAGACAATTGTACAGAGTAACACAAGCACTTGAAACTTGGTTACAGCGGAGTTATAGTAGAGAAACAACTTGTCAAATAAATTGATTTATTATTTCTGATTTTATTAAAATAAAATTGATTCTTATATACTAATTAATTACTAAATACAAATAACAACAAAGCTTATAAAATTGTAAATTAAAGAAATTCCAGAAAAAATGTGAAACCGCCGACGATGCAAAAATAAAATAAACTCAAACAGTAGTTCAAGGTTACTAAATGAAAATATTTAAATGAAATTGGAGTTCCTCAAACTTGGTAAAAAGTAAAAACACAGGCAAATTGCAATTAAACTAGAAGTTCAAGGCACGAGTTAAATTAAAATTGAAACTTTGCAAAAAAAAAAAAAAAAAAACAAAAAAAAAAATATGAGAATATTAATTTAAGATTGTTCACATAATTTCGGACAGGCACATGTACGTAAGTAAGTTTGTAGATTGGTACAAACGTGTGAAAGAAATTCAAGTTAAATAAAAATAAAAACATTACAAAAGAATAAAAGAAAAAACATGAAACTGACAATTTAAGGTTGTTCACATAATTTCGTGCAGGCACATGTACGCAAGTATGTTTGTAGACTTGTACAAACATAGTTACGAATATGTGAAAGAAATTCTTTGTGAAGGTTTGAACAAAGACATCATACAGATATTACTCCTTAAACATTCGAACTGTCGGTGGAGGGTATCAAAGATTCGGCACAGCCGAATATAGCACTCTAACTTGTTTTTTTTTTTTTTTTTGGAATGGATTAATCCAAATGGGAATCAAGAGCGGGCAGATGAGGTAAAACTGGTTTTCAAAATGTTTTGGTATTGAACATAACGAAAATTGTTATTGTAAAAAATTAAAGTTTTGTGCCTGATGGCCTATTCTAGACGTTAAATGCTTCTTGCAAAGGAATCAACAGATGCATGTAGATATCTAATGTGATCTGATAGGAATTTTGTCTTGATTTAAATGTTCCGGGTTGTAATACGGATGGCCACAATTTGCCTTAAATATAAATTCTAAATCTCAATTTCCTGCAAGTTTTGTTTTTAGAACTTTGGCGCCAATAAAGTCTATTATATTTAAAAGAAAGCAAGAGTAATTGTTCCTAGTCTATTTTAGACTTATCAAAATAATTTTTTGGCGTTAAAGGGAGAGTTCTTTTGCTGTAGTTTCGGTAAAACTCTACTTGCAAATACCAAATTAGTGCATCCTATCACCACCCAGAAATTGTTGATTCACAAACTGTCGACTTAAAGTCTATTAAGAGCGCAATTCCAAGTAAACGCAAGCTCTTTAGGGCTATAAAGTGGAGTTTAGTGTATCACTAGCTCAATTTAGCCAACAACATATCTATTTGTGCTGTTGCTATCTTTAAAATAGCTCGAAATTAAGAAATTAAGTCTGATGTCGAGACTGTATTGACCATATCTGTCTTTAGGAGGATGATTTTGTTTATCTGTAAGGATTTGTTAACTCTTTAAAAAGACTGCATTACATGTACATCACCTTGCTTGTGTAATAAAATAGTTTATTGCATAGAGTCTCCACCTGAGATATTATGTGGGCATTTCCCCAGAATGGTCTACCAAGATGAAAAAATAAAATGTTGAAAATCATCGTCTTTTATTGGTTATTATTATAAAAAAGTCTATGTTGTTATAAAAGAGTGCTTTCATAGCATATCTCAGCTGTTTTACTTGAGGAAATTGCACTGGAAACTGGAACATTTTATATTTTCTTATATTTTCTACTTTTAAAGACAAATTTATATACTTATTCTACATGCAAAAAATATGTTATGTTTACACTCTTTCTTCATAATCTCTCCCTTACAATCAATTCAAAAGGGAGAATTTAGTTTGTTTTGTTGAGGAAATTTTAAGATATTTGTGGGAAAAAGCATGGTGATAATAATAAAAAAACATATTGAAAAATCGTACGTTCGCGACCGGTACATACAAGGTTGTTAGATGTGATTTTTCGTCATTTTGACGATTTTTTAAAGAAAATACAGTAAAATGACGATTGACGATTATTTTACTAAAAGTAATAGATTTATGACGATTTTCTGGCATCAATAAAACAAAACGCAAAAATCAATTTTTCGAAAAACAAAAATTATTGGAAATTAAACAAAAAAAAAAGACATTAAAAGCATTAGTAATTCGAATTTTACAATTATATGAATGCCATCGATACTGCAAAAAATATACACTAGAGCCCCGATTTGCGTCGGTCCTATTTGGCCCGCCTTTTAAAAATTGGTTAAATCCGCTTTGCGTTTTTATAACTTCGATTGCGTCGCTACATACGATTGCATTTTTTCAGTGAAATCATAATAACATGTGAAGAATTTTTCTATTTGCGTGTAAAAAGACGAATTCCCATTTAATTCTGTTAGGTAAGGTGTTCTAAGTATAGTTAGGAAGTAAAAAGTTAGTTTTTTATAAGAAGTTGTGTAGAAAAATGAGTGCAAAGAGAAGAAAATGCATTAGTTTGGAATTAAAATTGGACTTAATAAAACGTTTTAAGTCCGATAAAAAGACTGTTGATATAGACAGAACCCTTGGTTTAGCACCATCAACAGTAAAAACAATTTGCAACAGTGATAGCGCTAAAAATTAATCATTTAAAAAGAACTCGAGTTAATGGCAAATGAGATTTTATTTTTTATTTAATGTTTTTGTGAATATGGATAAATGAAATAAATAACAAATAGAATCATTATATAAATTTTCATATTATCCGAATGTGTATTTTAAGTCAAATTGATTGTAATTTGACTTAGGGCACTGCTACACGTTCAATAAATATCGTGATATTTGGATGGCGATCCATTTTAAAATTGATGGATCACGAGCGTATGCTACATGTTCAATATTTATCGCGTCAGTATTTATGTTATTTTGTGCTGTGCGGGTCGTTTATCAATGTCGCGAGAAAACCAAAAGAAAGCCTGTTTAGCTATTTTGCTTGCTTTTTCATTGAAGAAAAAAGTGGAAAGAAAAATTTGGAGCAAAAAGTGGTTGCAGGATCTTTTTTTACTTTTTATTTGTTTAATTTTTTTCACTGCGTATTTTATTTCTTTTATTTTGACACTTTTTACTTTTTATTTCTTTAATTTTTTTTACTGCGTATTTTATTTCTTTTATTTTGATACTTTTTACTGACGTATTAATTTTTATTAATATTATTTAATATCATGAAAATGCTACACGTTCAATATTTATCACGTGATCCACGATCCGCGATCTGGATTTCTGGATTTCATATTTTAGGCCATTCTGCGATATGGATCGCGATCCATCAATATTGCGTGCTACACGTTCAATAAATATCGTGATATTTCTAGCAGTGCCCTTAGAATACACATTCGATTAATATGAAAATTTAAATAAATTTTTGTTATGTTTATATGAAAATATATTTTTTCTTATGTATTTCTTTTCAAATGATAAATATATTTTAGCCCACTTGCTGAAATAAGTAGAATAAAACTTAACTATATCACTTTCTTTATCACAAATAGAATTTCTTGCTAAAAATTTAGTTTTTTAACCACTAACTGCAATAAACTATCTCTAATTTGTAAAATTTAAATATTTGACGATTTGTTGACGATTTTGTTAAAGTTCGTGACGATTTTGACGAATTTTGTTAAAACTTTTGACGATTTTTGAAGAAAAAAGCCTAACAACCCTGGGTACATAAGCCAATTAAACAAAATCCAAGAGAGATATTTTATTGTGTAAATACTGGATAGAGAACTACATTTATACACTTTTAAAATAAATTAATCACTTTTGAATATTCCGTTCTACTACGCAGATTTTTACATTTAACTACTTTCAGCCAAAGTTGACTTCTATTTTGCATACGATCGTGACCACATGCTTATAACTATCATTATGAAAACTTAAACTCGATGAAATCCATCTTTTGCACTAAACATAGAGCTACCCAAATGAAATCGAATCGCAAAAAAAATGCTAGGAAAAGTTTTGTTTTATACATTATTTGTACATCAACAGCGTACGAACGTACGCTCGTGACCCCAAGAAATGCCCATATAAGATTTTTATATCAGCAAACGTCAGATTTAATAGCAGATAGCAATATCTTATATGTGGACTCTCAAATATTATAATAATTGTTATGAGAAATCTCAATGATTACATAGATAATTAAAAAAATAATGTATTATCAAAAGAATAATAATGCATTCATTGGAATCGAGAAGGTAATTTTATCAGACAAAATAATTTTGATTGGATTACCACGTACATATATTCCCACATTTGCAGAGCAAGGAATAAATTGTTTCTGTTCAAGAGTATTATTCGTTTTTTCTATTACATATTTTCTTAATAAAAATCCGTTATTTTTGGTGTTTTTAGGTCACCTACTAATTTTTATTATCAAGTATGAATTATTTAATTTATTCGCATGATACATTTAAATAATTTATTACAATCCTAGGACATGGTTCTGTGTAAAGAATAATGAATTCTGGAATCAAATGTTAAACAAGATATCACTCCTTTATTGCAACATAGTAATATATCAAAAAAATCAAAAATTTTAGGTTACTTAAGCAAAAGTGTTCCTTCATATCTTCTTTATACATATGTAAAAAAATCCAGAATTATATCTGAAACTAAACCGAAATTATAGCAAAATATAATTTATTAAATCTGTATATAAGGGTACATTTTAAAAACTTTAATCGCATTTTGCCAAGATTTTTTTGAGATATGACTATGTTGCAATAAAGGAGCGATATATATTACATTCTCGATCCCTATTGATTACATTTTCCCACTGGGGATTAACATGAAATGATGTGTTCTCTTATTCTGCCGACTTTTTTTAGATATTATATCAGATATTATTTCAGTTGTAGACCCAGTGTTATTTAGTTAGCAATATTTTACATTTAGCAACTCAGCTGTTAATTAACATTTTAATTTAAAACTTCCCTATCAAAATTGTCGAAAATTGCTTCTTAGTTTTGCTCGGGTGAAGATTAGAGCGAAGATGCTCTAGGCTTTAAATTTGCAGAAAGCTTAATTTATTTAGAGGGGTTCCAATTTTCATTCTGATTAAAGCTCAAAACGTTTCTAAAATTGCACCTCTGTAATATTTCTCGCAAGAAATTTTGAAATTATTCCAGAAATAGAAAAAAACTTTTTTGAGAAATCTACAACAAGGGTTTTTAATCGCCTTCAGAAGATAATTAGACTCTGCACATATAAATTTTGTGAATTCATTTAAAAACCCAATTATAGTAAAATAGGTATTTAAAGATGCTTTCGGTTGGTGGCATCACTTTGATATGTTTATACTTCGTAGTGGCTTGTTTTCCAAATAAAAGGCGCAAATAACAACTAGAAAATTGCATTCAATTCAATTCAACTGAACTAAAATCCGTTTTATTTATTATTTATCTTTTTAGCTGGTTTCACAAACAAAAATAAAATATACTGAATAAAAATGCGAACAAAACAGAATATAATACAAAAGAAATACGTTTTGTCCAGTTGTTTATATTCTCAAATAATATGAATGAAATTAGTTTATTTAAAGCTAATTGTTTTGGCAAAATAAAACAACAACATTGTTCAAACAGACGGAGGCAAAAATCTGTGGACAAAAAAATGTACATATATAAATTTAAAGTTAAATGACCTTAAAAATTCCACTTCCAAAAAAAAAAAACATTATCTTTTGAGGCCTGAAACGATTCGGTCTAATTTATAAATGACTGATTTAAACGCAGTCTGCTTTAAATTAATTCAACCAAAAGTAAGATCTTGCGTTCAAGTCGAGTTTGGTTAAATTTTTTCTTTGCTGTTTCCGAAAAAAGTATTCAAAATGTTGGCCATGGTTAGCTGTAGCTTTTTGGTTTAGCCCAAAATTCAATTCTGAGTAAATACTAATGGTCTAAATTATTAAACATCTTATCGGGTACTTACCAAATAGTTTTTTTATTGTGAAAGAAACTTTATTCGAAACATTGTCATGTAGGTCAATTATAGCTTTATTTTGATGGTATATTATTACGGTGACTATTCGTCCTTTTTTGATACGATGTCCTTTTTTTTTTAGTGAATTGTGTTTTTGTAGATTATGACTTCTTTAAACTCAAAAACTATAAGTTGAATTTTCCCAAAACCCCAAAAATTCAACATTAATACAGCAAACACGCTGGTTAACATAATGAATCAAAAAAACAAGATTGCGCACTCAGCCGTACAAAAAAAAATTTCTACTGCGCGTCTACGTCATCATAGACTAAATATGAGTGTTTGTTGTAAAAAAATATAAGACACACACAAATTCACATACACAAATTCTATTTCTACATCACACACAAAAATAACGGACCTGCGCAATGCGCAATCTTGTTTATTTGATTCATGGGTTAACATTAATGTCAGCGTTAAATCGAATTCTAAAATTGTTTGTTCCATTGAAAGAATAGTTTCTCTCTCAACATAAGAGCCCGATGACATTGCAAAAACTATTTTAATGATCCATGTGATAGATTGTCGTTACTTTTGGCACATAGCCAAGCCTTTATATTCCATAAATAAATTAGTCGTCTAGAGTCACAACATATTTCAATGCCTGAGGCTGCACTAACTTTAAAGGACTTTAAATTAAAATAAATTGCACGCAAAGAAAATGTGTTTTTACCATTGGTTATTAAGACCATTTTGGCATACTTAGTTGGCAGGTAGTATTCTGTATTAACGATTTAAATCAATGGGCAGCAGTCTTTACAAAAGCTGAACATTTGGATTGGCTGAGAAGTGAAGAAATATATATGGAACATTTTGGCTATTTCAATAAAAAAAATACTGAAGGTAAAAATATAATGAAGCTTGTAGCATATTATTTGTATCTGCCGTCCTTTAGTGCGCCAACAAAAAGATTACTTTCAATTGCTTATAACTAATTTTTGGATTATCGAAAAGTCCCAATTAAAAATGGTTACTTAAGAATCACTTTTAATAACAAAGTGCAAATTTCAAATAGACTGTGCAGAATTAAAATTAGTTTTATGTAAAAATAGTTATATATAAAAAAATTACTTCTACAGAAATATATCAATTATTTTTAATTATAAAATTTTTTTGTTTTAAAGACTTTAAAGTAATTTTTTTATATGAATTTCTAGGTATATTTTATGTATTTTTTATAGTCAATAAAATAAGTATATGTATTAATAGTAGGTTATACTTGCTTATATCATATTCTTTGAATTATCTTATTACCTATCCAATAACCTTGATACTATTTGTCATTTTTACTACATTTCGAAATGTAGTTTTTTTTTGTTTGAAAAATATGGTCACCTTATATATTATGTACAATCTTCGTTTGTTGCTTTATCAATTGGGTCCATTGCTGTTTGTATAACTCTGTGATATACTGGCCACAACATAAAATAAACTTGTTATCCCTACCAATACAAAGCATTATCTTGGCGCAATGGATATATTACTTTGGTGTTGAATTTGCTCGTTGGGTACGCTTAAAGATTGATGTAATAGGTCTATTTTTCATTTTAATTCACAATCCAATGCAAAAAACCTTAATTTTTTGTATCGTTGTAGCAGCATTTCGATGGTTTTCTTCCGCAACCTCGTAACTCAAAAACAACTACTTTTCAGGAGAGACAAAATACTTTTTTTTTACCAAATATTTGAAACTTTTTGCTATATATTCTTTTATAATCCAAGAATTAGGAAAATTTCCGATATTCCGCCAAACAAAAAAATTGCAAAATTGTAAGGCGGTATTAACTGATTACTTTTCCGGTTAAAACAGAAAATCGGAAAAAATCGAGTTACGTGGTTGCGGAAGAAAACCATCGATTTCTAAAATGAATAATTGATTTTATAAGCAAAATCCTGGTAGGTTATGCTAAATGATTTTGCAAGATCTTTTGTTTAACACTAATCTTCGTCGAGTAATGACTATAATTTTTTATCCTGCCTTTTTTAGATTTTTGTCTCTAATATCAAAAAAATCTCCTTAAAGTTTAAAACCTATCACTGAAAGTGGCTTTAAGCAAAATATATGTTTGCCCCTTAATTCCTACAAATGAGATGATTTGGTGCTGAAATTTTCCTAATGGGACGAAACTTCCTTAAAAAAAAACCTTATTTAAGTATTTTTTTTTTAATACTGTGAAAAAAACAAACACTAAACATTATTGATTGATTTCTTAACTTTTTGATGTCAAAACTTCCTAGCAGTTTTTAAATCTTCTTGTCGTTGTCGG
Organism: Pollenia griseotomentosa; assembly: GCA_963931875.1. Lineage (NCBI taxonomy): Eukaryota > Metazoa > Arthropoda > Insecta > Diptera > Polleniidae > Pollenia > Pollenia griseotomentosa. Next base: position 133,013,079 of record OZ007564.1, read on the forward strand.
GCAATGCCTCTTACTTTTTCTTTTTTCGTTTTCGATTGTTCTTTCAGCTTTTGAATCGTTTTTTTTTATGGCCATTTTCTCAAAGTATCGACAAACTGTCTGTTTCTTAATGTCGACATAAATTTATTAGACCGTTAAACTGTCCGGTAACGATTTTGGGTTTCTCAATATACCGAAAAAAAAACATTGTTTTCAGAAGGCAACACCTCTCAAAATACATGTTAAAGTTGGGAGTCTGCTGATTGAATTTATCTGTACGGCAAATAAAAGGAAAAAAAAAATTATTGACAGATGAGTGCAGATGAATAGAAGCAAATGAGACATTGAGAAAACCAAATTCCTTTAATGTGCAGTTTTTCGTTAGGAAAAAAGATAATCGCGTAACGAGGAAACGGCCATTGAAGTATTACATTTTATCTCTGCGGCAAATTAACTAATAAATAAAATTACACCGCAAGAATAATTTTTAAAGTTAAAATTTTCAGTTTCCGTTATGCGAAACAGACTCTGTCTACTTCTCTTCCCGGTGTCGATCCGTTTTCAAACGCTTTTGTGTGTTAGCAATTTGTCCATTTAGGAGCTGTAGTGATTTAGGCTTTTTCATATTGTTTAACTATGGAAAAGTTAATTTTGCCATTAACCATTAGCCATTTTTTTAGTATGACTTTCTTTAAGTTTCCAAAAATGTTGGTCCAAAATATTTTAAATAAGCTGCTTTTATTTATTTCATTTATTGATAAATTAAATAATTCTTTGGCTTAACAGTTTTAAGCCATTTTTGGTTGTAAAGAGTTGGCAAGACTGCTCGTTGTATATATACCAGAACACAATGGCCCATATTCATAGTCAAAATAAAGTCGACTTTAATTTAAAACCGCCTTTAAATGGATGTCAATAACATTGTTATAAAGTGTACTTTAGAAAAAATCGACTTTATTTTTGACTATGAATATGGGCCAATGATTTTTTCTGTTAAATACATTTTTTGCAATTGTAATTTTCCATTCTTAATGTTAAAAAACAATGCGTTGTATACTAAATACTATCGACAGATACTAAACCTTTCCCTGCACAACCAAAATTTATGGCTAATAAATTAGTGATTGCTGGTTAAGTTGAACTAAGCTTAAATTAATGTGTAGTTTAAACTCAACAGCTGCAAATCAGTGCCAGCAATGTGGCAGCAATACAATAAATGTTGTCAACTTCATATAGTTTGTATGCGTTAAGAGATGGTTTATATATTTACTGATTTATAGATTTGCTGGTTTAAATACATTTGAAGCGAAAAATAGAGTTTAACTTGCACTGATTTTTTAGCCCTTAGCGTATTAAAATAATTTTACTCTGGCTCTTAAGCGTTTTAAAAAATTGACCTTGGCAACACTGATATCAATACAAAATGAAAAAAAAAACGTTTGTATGTGGTTTAGTTTTGTTGTTACAAAAATAAATTTTTAACAATCGCCAATTTTTTATATTAAATCCCGTCCATTTACTTTTGTGGCTTACTGTTGAATACGATTCGCCTTATATCTTGAAAAGAAAAAAATACGTTATTTCATTGCCATTTATTCTGCAAGCAAAAAATTTTTAATTATTTTGTTGTTGGAAAGTTTTAAGGATTTTTATATTTTATGTAATATCTAGAAAAACGAAACTCTTTACACGTGTTTGTTTGAACGAAAATAGTTTTCCTTATAAATAATGTCCCCTTTAATAGTTCATTCATAAATAATTAAAAAAAAAAAACATACATACATACATGTTTATTTCTATGAATTTATACATATGTACATACATATGTTTGTACATATCTATATATTTTTTTGTTTATTAAACCAAATGTTGACATTGTTGATTCAAGGTTGTCGTATGAAAGAAAAAAATTCATTTTTTACACATGCCTACACCACTTTAGGTGGAGGAGGTATTATGCGTTTCTATTGATGTATGAAACACATTAAAATATTTGTCTTTAACCCTTTTCGTATGTATGCCAATCGACTCAGAATCACTTTCTGAATCGGTTAAACGATGTTCGTCCGCAATGTACAGGTCGAAATTTGATCTAATTTTGTATATTCATACGTCTATTGCAAATGGTGAGAATTGGTGCATAATTTTACGTAGCTTTTGTACAAATTTGTTTTCTAAATAGAACCTTTAGTCCCATAAACCATCTTATGTATAAATAACTTTTTCACACTTTTTGCGAATATCAAAAACGGCATAGTATAGTCTTGTAGAACATTAAAAGTTATTAATAAAAAAAGATAATAATTTTTTCGGATTGTTAAAAAAGTTCACGCAGGAATCGTGTTGAAGTTTGAAAACAACCATTTTTATCTCACGGAAATTTAAAAAAATATACACCTGCAATTTGTATAAATTCCTATTCGTATCACTTAAATGCTTTTTGGAATTTATCCACTGCTTTAGATTTAAAAATTTCCCTACGGCTTGCAATTCATCGCGGTTCAAAATTTCTTGGAAGGTTTTAGAAATTTGCTTCCCTGCTTGAGGTTTTTTTTCGACAGGAGACAGGTGTTTTCATTACTAAAACATTCTTGGCCACTCCGTGGTACTATGCCAAAAATTTGGTTATGGCCTAATGTATAAGTACATATTCAGATTAAAGGTCCAATTAGACGCGAAATAACCATAATGTCATAGCCGTCACAATGATAAAAGAAACGAAAATGGATTTGATTTGTATGGTTATGACGGTATGGTAAGTCACCTATAATCAAATCAGTGTTGCATATAAGGTTGGTTCAAACAGCTTTTTTGTATGGTTGTGTCACATCTAATTTAAGCTTAAATTCTACCTCAAAATATTTTCATGTTACCTTAATTATCATACCAAATTGTATTGGAATCGGTCCATAACCGACAAATAATACAACAAAAATAGCTGTTAATGTCATAACTTCCTTATAAATATTGTTATTAAAATACAGCCATGTTCTGACAATCGCACGATTTTAAATCGCAAAACGCTAGGTTTTATTTCATTATGTTCTGAAACCCGTAGTATTTACTTGCGATCTGCCGTAGTTTCCTTAAGCGTACTTGCGATTGCGATTAACAGAAGACCTTTTATGAGTTTTCAAGTCAGAATCGCCAATGTTAAGCGTTTTGCAATTGACAAAACATGTACGATAAATTTGGCGGCTATCACTTCCATAACAACTATGTCATGTTAAAATTTTGTGCTGGAAGGTACAGAATTGACCATACTTCCCATACAAACCACCACCCAAAAACCACTTTAAGACGAACAAATTTCATATAGATGTAGATATCTAACTAATATTCAGCACAAAGAAGTCTTATATAAATCTTAAGCTCATGACATTCGGGAATGTTCTAGAAATTGAAATGAAGTGGATTTGAAATGGAGCATTCCATTTTATTTCATTTTATCAAATTCATTTTGTGAGTATGTACCAATAAGCTTTACACAAAAAACTCTTAAAACCTGAAAAAACTAGGGTCATTTCGTAAATAATTAAACTATTGAAATTTTAAATAGTCGATTTCTAGAACATGCCCGATAATTTTATTTTGCCGGGTGCATGGCTGTCCATAGGTCTTAAGTAGGAAGCACTCTCCAAAATTTGTATGTAAATATTGTGGTGTAGGGTATCATATGGTAAGGCTTGACCGGCTATACTTTTGTACTTGTTTTTTTTTATCCAAAGCGTACGATGCACGATTACAACAACAAGAAAACATCCATAAAATTGAACAAATTATTTTTCTAAACGTTTTTATGACAACTATTAAAACTAACATTTCAACTGCATTAAAAATTAAAAATACTTTTAATAAAAAAATAAAAAAAATATAAATGCTTCATAATTTATAATTTTATTAAATATTCCTTTGAATATGTGAAGGGATATTTAAATTGTGCTTAAGAGCGAATTAATAATGCAGTTTTGATTCAAAATCTATATTAGTGAACATCGCATTTAACGAACACCCAAATTTTTTCTACTGAGTACCTTATATAACGAACAAAAATTTTTATTTTGTACTCGGTATAACGAACAAATGCAAAATTAAATATAAAACATAATTGCTACCACAAAAATAAGTAAAAAAGAATGTAAATAAAAATGTACTACTTTTGACGGATTTGTTTAATAGCATTTCAGAGTCAGGTGTGTGAAGTAATTTGTGTTAGAAACATCAAAATGGGTAAAAGAAATAGATTGTTCTCAACGGATAAAGTTAAAAACCAGTAATTTTGGGTATCGCAATAGAAGAGCTATTAAGCAAGGTGAGTTCCCAAGAATGGAAAACTAACTTTTTCAATGGTTCCTTCCTCATGCAACGCAATTGTCATATTCTTTGTATTAACTATTAATTTTAATTAAATGGGATTAACAAAACAAAATAAGTAGCTCAAATTTAATGCTCTTGAGAGAGCTTCAAGAAGAAGCCATTAAGAGAAAGTATTAAATTACTTTATGAATTTTTCTTTTACTTAAATGTATATTAATAAAATATGTTTGTTTTCTTTTAATAAAATATTAAAAATACTACGTATACTTTGAGTTTTGAATAAAATAGAGGACGTTAATAATTTTTAACTTAGTACTGGATATAACGAACAATTCACTTTAACGAACAAGCCTGACAACAATTAGGTTCGTTAAATCGGAAAACTACTGTATTTAAAATTTAAAATTTTTAATTTTACATTAAAGGCATAGGAAAAATAATTTTTAAACCAACCGTTTCATTACCAAAAAGTAGACAAAATAGCACGATATTTTTACAGCGGTTAGATATGAATATTACGTAACGATTTCTTCTAAAAAGTGAAAAAAATAAAAATTTTAAGTTGATCAAGTGCGATATGATTTTAGGATTTGTTAGTCAACAAAAGGAACAGGATTTTTTTCCAAAAAGTGCAAAAATACAAATTTCGAGTATTTTATTAACGTGACCCTGCGGAAAATATTAAAAGGCCTGCAAGGGGCAGGTTCTATATTCCTTTTACAAAGATTCCTTTGTAATGATATTCCGTCTTCGGAAATATGCCTTTAAGAAGGTATAAATTTCTTTTAAAAAGACCTTCTAAAATATTCACTACACATTTGCTACAACACCATTCTTTAGAAAGGGAGTAACGAAGTTGTTCAGTCTTAACGTTTTTTTGTTCTTCTTAAGGTATGATCAGACCCAAAAAATATTTGCAATAAAAAATTTATTGCATTACTAAACTTTATTTGTAAGAAGATAATTGTATAATGTAATTAAGAAACTACTAAATGGTGTTTGATCAAGCAAACGTTTTGCAAAGGCAAACAATTTTTTAATAAAACTAGTGTTTACGTGTAGGACGTCAAAATTTAGGTGTGAACAACGCTTTAGTGGCATTTGTTACTCCCTTCTTTGGAAAGGGAAAGTTGTTAAGTTTTTTATACTTATTTTTAAGTCAAGTTACTCTTACGTAAACGAATACGTTGCGGATCACCTGTAGCGGTTTCTTTGCCAAGCTTATGCATAAATAGGAACTCTTTCGTAATCGTGACGTTGCGTTGCGGATGAACCTTATAACGTTTAAAATTTTCTTTTTTTCTAATGCTAATCCCTTAAAGCTCAACGCTCGACTGCAGCGTACGTATCAGCTGTGAAAGAATTTATGTTTGATTATGTTTTTTGATAAAGCGACCATTCCATCGATGTACATGACACAGATTTATGTAAAAAAGGGAGTGTGAAAAGACTTGCTCCCAATGACAACCTGTGTAAAAAATAAAAAAGTATGGAATGCGGCGAGAAATGCTTCTATTAGGCCTCATTACTCATTTTCTGTTGAGTATCTGCCACTACTATCTTACCATATGCTTATGCCTTGCTTGTTGTACATGACTGCCTTAACCATATGCTTATCCTTTGCTAAGAAACTGGATCTATCTAACCTCTACTGCAAAGCCTCTTCTGTTTAAAAGCCACAGCACATAGGGACATCAGTAGAACTTTACTGTAGGTTATTAAAATCCCCGTTTAATAAAGCAAAATCTGTAAAGTCCGTCCATAAATATCCTGATCCATGTGAGAGTGTAACGGTTAGTGAAGTAGAATCGATAATTATTCGTCACCAATCTGCTTTTTTTGTTTGTGTGAAATTAAAAAGAGAATTTTAAAAGATTAAGATGTAAATCTATTTGGATCAAAGTGATTTTTGTGGGTAGACCTTTAATAGGAACTATTTCAAAATATGGCTTAGATTCTTACAATTCGAAAAGACTTATGAATATGATGACCAACCAACCATGTGCCTATCGGTACGATATTTAGTAAAATTATATTTGGTCTTATTTGTGCCGATAGGTACAGTTTTGGACGATTTTTCCGGGCCCAGGAATAAAAGTATTTCACATATTAAACAGTATTTCACCTTAGTCAAAATGTCCTCCATGTGTTGGTTTTCTAGCAAACAATTAAAACGGCGATTGTAGCGAAACCTGACTCAATATCAACAAGATCGGTCAAAAAGTTTCTGAGTTAGAGGGGGTCAAAGTTTAACATTTTGGCCATACAGGTGTTCTTTCTCATCCATGTAACTTATTACCTTTTGGTGTTAGCAAAATTTGTCCCAAGTAGCTTTTAATTTTTTTTTTAAATTTAAAACTTTTTTTTTTAATTTAACTCAAAAACTTTTTGACCGATCTTGTTGAAAATTTGTGTCTAAACTACTATCCAATAGGACTCACCTTATCCAAATCGGAAGACATCGATTTAAAATTTGGGTTACTTGACATGAAATCCCCCATATGTAGTTAGTATGTACGTATAAAAAAATAAGAACATAGAGACTTGAAAAATTAAATTTCAACGGCAGATATGTATGTAAATGTTTGAATTCTAAAGCCAAATATTGTAATTTTATTGCTAAACTGGAAGGAAAATGTATAATACTATAATTATTAAAATAAAGACAAAACAACTTATTTTGAGAAAAAAATATGATGAAGAACTATTTCAAGAATAAATAATTTCTGTTTGAATAATTGCATAGAAAACATACAGCACTTGTTTTGAGAAAAACAAAATATCTATTGTGAATGGGACAGTTTAAGCCTTGATCTACTACAGAAGAATTAAAAACGATATCGCAAAATGGTTCCTTTTGATACATACATATGTATTAAGTATATACTAAATTTGAAAAAAGAAATAAATTTAAAAAAAAACTTATTTTAATTACATATGTGCTCTTTTCATACAGATTTGAAAATATTGGCTTAAGAAAACACTTGTTAAATTTTTGCTAATAAAAATATTTATATTGGCTTGCGTACTTTTCATTTTTACATGTTTTTCTTTCTTACATGAGGACATACATATGTATGTATGTATGTAAGCACATATGTATTTCATATTATGCATTTTTCAATTTTGTAATAATCCATAACAAAAATCAAATCAAAATTTATGTGTTTTCTTAAAAGAAAAGAAATAAAATCAAACGTCAATGCAAAATTATTTTCGCATTTATTTATAAATATTTTTATAATAAAATATATTAGTGTTTTAATTTACAAAGATGCATGTATACATATGTACATTAAGAATAAATAAAAAGAAAAAAAAATTATTTAAAATTCACATATTTTTAAAGGTGGTTTAAATTGTTTGTAATTAAAAAAAAAACTTTTGACATTTATGGACTTTGAGTAATTTTTTGAGAATTTTGAACTTAAAATATATCACACCCACGTTTATACATACATATGTACATACATACATGTCTATACATTTTTTAGCTTACTTAAAGAAAATATATACATTAGAGTGCTCCAAGATTGTATGGACGAACAAATATTCGCCTCTCTAGAGTTGTTGTTTGTATTGTAGATATACGTTGTGTAAAATATAAGGATAATAGGACAAATTAAAATGAAGTCGCAACGACGCTGAAGTTAAATGGCGCATTTACAAGGGGAAAATTAATTATTTTTTCAGTTTTTATAAAGAAAAATTTTGCCATATAATAATTATTTTGCAATTACATAAATGTAAAAGAATCGAAATGTGTACGTAATAATCGTTTTAATTAGATATAAATTTTCATTAGAGTATATTTTTCTCCAGTTTCAAAAAAATCGATACAAAAATAAACAATATTTCGTTATCTTTCCTTTAGATATTCCAAATATGCCAAAATTTTACCTTTGACCTTCATGATTTTAGGGTTAATGTTTTGTGATTTTAGCAAAACTTTAAGAATATATTTCAAATTATCTGGACTATAATATAATAAGTTTTATTTAAAATTCATAATAGAAAGGAAATTGAGCTCCAAAATATGGCCAAAAAATTAGTATTTCCCGAAAATCGCAAAATTTAGATCGCAGGTACGGAAAAACTATGGTAGGTATTGAAATAATTTTTTAATGGAATAGAGGTTTTAAACTGCCGTTAAAAAAAATTGTTTTTGTCATACTTAAGAATAGGTTATACATACAAGTAAAAACGTGTGTATTTGAAGTAAAAATTAGCTTTTATTCAAATATTTCCAAATATGTTAATTTTGTTCCTACATTTTTTTGTTCAAGTGTCCTGAGACATATTAATGGCCTGAGGAAATTTTAATAACAATAACTTCAAAATATTTCAAACAAACAAAATTCCAAAATTTGTTTTTGTTTTGAATGTAATTTTCTATGCGAACGTTAACGTTCGAAATCGATGAAAAGGCTGTTAATTTAAAAATTTTCATAAAAACGGTAAAAGAAGCTTTTTTCCCTTGTAAATGCACCTTCAAACTTTGGGGTCGTTGCGGCGCCAGTTAACAATGTCCTATTATTCTAATATTTTACACAACGTGTACCTACATTATAATGAACAATTTTTTAATATACATACTACATGCATATATATATAAAAATTAAAGACAATTAAACATGAAATGTAGTACTAGAAATTTCATACGTATGTCTTTTATATACGTGCCAGCTCGCTAATCCGAAGGTGTGTAGTCCGAATTGAATTTGTGACGCATTACATACTTTATATATAAAGGGTGCTTTTTTAAGCCCGAAAGAACTTGAAATTGTAAAAAATAACACAAAAAATTAAATTGTAATCAAAATTTTTTTTTTATTCGAAAGATCAATACGTGACATTAACATTTGAAAATGATTTCGGGCATATGGGCAGCGCGGCTGCTCTTGACGAAGCGCATTCTGGACGTCCAATTTTGGGCCACTTTTTCGAGCACTGCTGGCCGTATGTCACGAATAACACGAACAATGCTGGCCTCCAAGGCGTCAATTGTTGCTGGTTTATCAGCATAAACCAGTGACTTCACGTAGCCCCACAGGAAATAATCGAGAGGTGTCAAATCGCACGACCTTGGAGGCCAATTGACAGGTCCATTTCTCGAAATCAACTTATCGCCAAATTTTGATTTCAATAAGTCGATGGTTGCGTTCGTCGTATGGCACGTAGCGCCATCCTGTTGAAACCACATCTCCTCCGGATCAATGTCATCCATATTTTCAAACAAAATATCATTGATCATGGTGCGGTAACGAGTCTATTCATGATGATTTGTCAGAGTATACTGAAACGATAAAAAAAAATATTTCATCAAAATTTAATTTTTTTGTGTTACTTTTTACAATTTAAAGTTCTTTCTAGCTTAAAAAAACACCCTTTATTACTTTTCTGCTTTTTTATAATTTTAAGAAGCGATTTTCTGTGCAAACTTTTAAAATTTGCAACAAATTTTACCGCAATAATGACGTGCGAATTTCTGAAGAGGAATTTCTTAGCTGGATTATTAAATCTGACAATACTTCATGCAAGAGAAGCAACCCTACATCAGAAATTATGTATGTTAAGAAAAACATAACATTTAAATAAAGCTTTACTGGCGTATTCATAAAAAACTAAATTGGTCTTGATATAAATTTTCTTTCAGAAAAATGTGTATAGAAATTTTGTTTGAAAATACGTATGCTATCTAAATTATTTTTTTAAAATATGAAACTTAGTTTTTTCATTCTTGATTAATAAAAATAAAATAAATTTGTTTTGAAATCTCGTCCTGTGTTTTATTTTCGGATATAGTGAATTATAATACATAATAACAGCACATCCAGTAATCCGAATATTTTGTTAATCCGAATTAGGGTATGCAATCATTAATTCAGATTAGCGAGCTGGCACTGTACTACAAAAGCTTGTTAAATTTAATAAATCAAATCAAATTTAATCCGTTATGACGGGTATAGAAACAAAGGTTGCAATCTCCATTTAACATAAACTAGTCTAATAATGTCATACAGTTGCATTTTTTTGATTTTTCTTATGTGTGAATTTGGCAATGCCAAAAAAAGGTACTGATTGAAAAATGCAATTTTTTTCGCATATGCCGAAAATTGGCACTTTAAATTTTTGATATTTTTGTTAAATAAAAAAAAATAAAAACAACATTTGGTCAAAAATATTAAATTATGAATATTTCTTCTTAATGTTCCCTTGAAGTTACATTATTGTTCTGTAGTTTTATTAATTTAACAATTCTATTCCTACAACTACCCAAAGCACTGAGCCGCTATAGTTAAGCAATGGTTGCTTTAAAACCCTAAAAAAGTTTTGCCTCATCCTTCTTAGAGCCCCGACCTAAATCCGATAGAGCTTTTAAGGGCAGCGTTTAAAAAACTGCAGTCAAAGTAGAAAAACTGCCATTTCTTCCTCCTCATAATTTGTCATAGGCCAAAAAAACGTGTGGCTTTTACGTCTGATTCATTAAATGCAAACAGTTGCTGTCAAACCAACTCAAAAGTCGTTTTTTTAAAACCCTGTTTGTGGGCTCACATGACACCAAGATTAAAGGATTACCATAATTCTGACAAAGAAACTTTAGGAAATGCTCTAATGGATATACATATGGAGCTCAATTCCTTTCGAAGTGACAGAGAATCCAGTACATTTAATGCCAAAAATAATTAAACCGTTAAAGATAATAAAGGCCACCATACAAAATACTAGAAACATATTTTTTTATTCATTTATTGGAGTTATACAAGCCTGTCACAGAAATCAATTTTCAAATCATATTTTTCTTAATATTTGATCATTAAGAAAATGAATTAAATAAATATTTACAATATCCATCTCAAGTTTTAATTTTTGTTTAATAAACATAAATTTTTTAGTATACTTTTATTTCTGTATTTACATTTGTTTTAGTTTTGTAATTGCACAAGTTGTTTTTTCGCTCACTGTATAAACGTCTTATAAAAAACTTGAAATCGGATTGGCAAAATATTTATAGCCCCTTTTCTGGTGATGTAAATAAAAACTAATCGTTCTTTATCATTTTAACGGAATCGTTTGGAATTTGAAAAAGTACAATTCATAAATTAAAAAAAAAATTCCTAGAAATATGCAATGACCTCGACTTTTTTTAACTTAATATAAATGTCTGTAATTGTTTTAAGACCTAGATATGAACATTTTGTTGATTTTCATTAAAACTGGCAAATATTTTAAGCCCTTTAGAAATAGAACGTCACCCACTTTTAATGGATGACACTTCACACACTTTAACATAAATAATTTTTGTTTAATAATCGAATACATCAAAGTAATTTTTTATACCCACACCACAATAGTGGGGAGGGTATTATGCGTTTGTGGTGATACTTGTAACACCTAGAAATGTTGGTCCTAAATCCACCTTTAAGTACACCGATCTACTCAGGTTACCTTTCGGAGACAATTTAACGATGTCCGTCCGTCGCGCTGGCTGGCTATCTATCTAAATTTTGTGCGCAAAGTACGGGTCTCAATTTTGATCATTTGATGAATCAAAGGTTCTATTTGTCACAAGGGCTATATAGGAACTATTTAAATTGTTGAGAATCGGTACATAATTTCACATAGCCGCCCGTACAAGCTTCTTATCAAAGTAGAGTCTTTTTGCCTATAAACCAGCTTATTATGTTGGCAATTAGATTAAATAAGGTCCAAATCTATTCAATCACGCAGAGAAAAACATGTTTTGAATATTTTCAACTTCAACAAAACTATGTTTAATTTAACCATATTTTTGTCACCGAAAACCATATTATGGTTAAATTAGTCCTCCATCAAAAAGTCACAACCATATTATGATTGCCTCTGAACATGTTATGGTTTATAATAACTAAAATATGTTTAACACTTATAATAGCATGGCTGGGTTCCAACCATAGTATGTTGCTCTTGGAAAAGAGGAAAATACTATTGTTAATTTAAAAACAAATTATTGTCATATTTAACCAAAACATGTTTAGAGCCAGCCATAATAATGTTGTGGTTTCTTGATGGAGGATTTATTTAACCATAATATGATTTTCAGCGACAATAATATGGTTAAACTAAACCTAATATGTTTTTTAATTTTCTTTAAAAATAGTTTTTCTCTGCGTGATTGCACTCTTAATCATCTTACCAAATTTTATTGGAATCGTTTCATATCTAACCATAGCTCCCTTACAAATACTACTCCCGAAAATGGCTTTATATGCCATTACTTCATTATAACTGTTCGTACTGAGAAAAAAATTGGCGAACATAACTTCTACAATAGCTTCTATGCCATGCCAAAATGTCTTAAAGGCAAACAAATCTTAAAAGGAAGATATCTAAACAAAATCCGGCACAAAGAACTTTTTCATGAATCTTAACCTCATAACATAATTTTGTTCTGGCGTGTCCATTATTGCCCATGGGTACCAAATAGGGTAAACTCTTAAAAATTTGTTTTTAAGTACTGTGGGTTTTGGGTATCATATGGTCGGGCTTGACCGACTATACATTCTGACTTGTTTTTATTAATAATGTCTTTTCAGCGACAAAAACCCACAAATAGTAGACAAACAATTAATTTGGTTGATTACCTCCCCAAACAATAAATAATAGATGAATGAAAAACTTCCTGAAAACATTTTATTTTAAAAATTTATTTCCCCGTCATAATTTGTTTTTAACATTGGCTCTTTATCGCACTTTTTTTGAAAAACATTCATTATCTGAAGCAAAACTTATTTCTGGCTGTTGTAAAACTTATTCAATTTGCTTATTACTTTCTCTTTGGTCGGAATTTAAAAACAAAAAGATAAGTGGAGTTTTCCACTTTTTTTCCTTAATTAATGTTCATTTAAATGCCAAAAATTGTATTTTAATCGACTCACAAAAATTTTATATTCGTTGTACAAAAATCAATATAGTTTTAGTAAATTCATATCTTCAACAGAAATTATGTATTCGTGTTTGTTTTGTGTAGATTAAAGTCGATTATCTGACCACTTAAAAACTATAAGTATTTTTCCTTCACTCGAAACACTAGTAGTTAGTTTGCTTAATTAAGGGGTGTAAATTAAAATGTTAATACTTTTTAATTTGGCCTTATCATTTATCAATTTAATTGTTGTGACAAACGTACAAAATACGATTAAAGGATTTTGACCCCAAAAATAAATTTTATTAGGTAGACCTATTCAGGGTATTAAAGCACAGTGAAGGATATTTAAACATTGCCCGTAGGCCCTGTATTCGTTTCATTTCTACATGACCCTACAAGATTTTTGCCTGTCCATTATTTAATGAGCTTCCGTTAAGTTCCGGAGCGGCAACGTATTATCCCCTGAATCTATACTTTTATAATAGTTTGTTCAATTTTCGTTTTTGCAACTAAAAACTAACAGCACTATATCCAACAATGCTAAAGATATAGAACTAGGAGTAATTTAGATATTAAAGGTAAGGCAAGGAACCAATAACACTGGTCGGCAAAAAACAAAAAAAGTTGAAAGCAATAACTTTGCTATAAGATTAAACGTGCTGAATACAAATTCGTTTCAGTTTTTTTTTAACATGTCTAATTTTTTGTTTTTATGAGTGGGAACAATATTTCGCCCGAAATAAGGCGGTTTTGATAATACATTTTATCATAACTTGAGAACGATTTGTTCGATTTTTGTTTTCGAATTTTCTTTAACTCATACAAAAAATTCAGAAATAAGTTGCGATAAATTTGTTTTTTCATGCAAAATTAGTACTACATATTTTTTATTTTTTAAAATTCATAAAAAAATTACTAGGACAAAAATTTTACATTTTTACAAGTTATCAGGAAGTCAGGTAATTTCTGAATAATTCCAAAATAGTTAAAAAAAATTTTTGATTATTTTTTTCCTAATATGTAATTTGAAAATGTGTTGATCAAAATCGGACAAATATTACTCCCGCCCATAAGCAAAAACGTGATAGAAAAAAACTGAAAACGGATTTGAGTTTAGCGCCTTTAAATATCTATATTCCATATATTTTTATTTAAAACAAATTTTTTGCTGACCAGTGTAAACGTTTATCTGCGGTAAGAACTTTCAGTTCGCTGTAATTATTTATAATTTTTATTTTATTGAACTTTTTCTAAGAAAACAAATTGAAATTAACGTTTAGTAGACTTGTAAAACGACTCGTAAGCTATTATATAGGCTAGGTAACTTTAAGTCAATAAACTAAATTAAACTAATGGTTTCGAAAGGTTCTGGCAATCAATAAAGTCACGGAATAGATGAAATTAAGGATTGTTTCTCAAACTTTATTATAAACACAAAAAAAGCTTTTATACAATTGAGTTCCAAAAGGTAAATCAAGTTTGTACAATTTTAAGAAAAGGCAACTCTGCCTTTAATGTTTTGCTTTATAAGACAGTGTAAAATTATAATAATTATATCTTGTCGCTGCCTTTACACATACAAGTAGCGGCATGCAACTGTTGTATACATATTATCAACGAAAAGTTGTTCGAAATAGTCGAATCTCACGCCATTTGCTTTTCTGTTTACACATGCCACTGCTAGTTCATTTTCAAAATGTCGTTTAAGCATCAACCTTTTGATATATTGTCGTTGCTCTGGCAACATCGGCTATGTGCAAAATTTTTAATATTTTTTTTATAACACCCTTTAAAACCGTTGTTAATGGTACATCTACCCACCAAACCGTTAAATGATATCTTACTGGTTCAAAAGTTAACAAAAGTAGCTTTGTGTAACCCATATACAGAATGTTCGTACAAAAACAGCTATGTGTAAAAATTCACTTAACTGTTTTTTACAACATATAAATTTTAACTAGTATTTCAGTTATTTTATGTCAAAAAAGGTTGCCCCGGTAGGTTTGTTGGTAGTAAGCTGTTGTATCAGTGCGATGGCTACGGGTTCGATGCCCGCCAGAGTACCTGGTCTGTTTTACAACAACGAGCTGAAGGTCTTCGTTACTATTGCTCGGTAAATTTAGTTTGAACATTATTTGCAATTGTATTAGAAACTCTTAGCTAAGGTAACTACATAAAACGGTTTTTTGGCTCTCCTGAAAAACCAGGAAAATACACATAGCTGATTTTGTCGGAGCAATGACGATATGTATGTTTGTATGTACTTACACATCGCTTTTTTATTTCAACATAAATCATATTTAAAAAAACCAATTCTGGCAAAATACGATGTCAAAATGCTCCTCTATATACTGATTTTATCGGTTCAGTGTATAAAAAGTTTTACAATACTGAATTAACTCAAAATTTAAAAGTACTCGTAGAAGCAAAACTATTTTTTATTTTACATTAAAGGCATATGAAAAATAATTACCCAAAAGTAGGCAAAATAACACAATATTTTTACAGCGGCTAGATATGAATATTACGTGTAGATTTTTCTTAAAAAGTGAAAAAATAAAAACTATCAGTTAATACACTTTTGTTGAACAAGTGCGATATAATACGGCTTTTTTACCCTTTTTCGCTAATTTGCTGAGACGGCGTCATAACTCAAAAAAATATGTCCCGAAATAAACGTGTTTAATGTTTTAGATTTGATCGCATCACTTAGAAAAAAGACGCATTATCTTTAAAGAAAAAAAGTATAAAAGATATTAAGATGAATTTTATACACAAGGTAGTCATAAAGTTGTAAAATCATATGTATTAAAAAAATTACAATAAATATATAAGACTACTGTGGGCAATCGCATATAATTTAGATTTCTACAGTACCGTTATGACGAATCAATGAACTCAGCATTAAAATTTTTATTTTGTTTGAAACACAACCATGTTTATTTTTAAACAATTGTAAAATATTATTTAGGACATTATGATGATATGACTTGATAGCACACCTTGAGTTATGTCGGCGTTACAGCAAATGTGCGATATATCGAGCCATAACCGCAAAAAAGCTTAAGCGACAAAAACCAAATTTTACAGGAGAAGGTTTTTTTATTTTATTGCATAAAAATTTTGTATGAAGGTTGTCGCTTGACGTAAAATGGTTTTTGCTATAAAATCGTAAAGTTACCTTATGTGACAATGATATTTTGGGAAGAATGCAGTGTTGCCACTAAAGTCATTTATTAAAAAAAAGAAAACTGAAAATTATGTCGCTTTAGCTTTTTTTGCGGTGAGGGATCGATATGTATGAAGGAGTACTTTTGCTTAAGTAACTTCAAATTTTTTATATTTTGCAAACAAAATTTGACAAGATATTTTTTTCAATATGTACTTCTTTTTGGCTTTTTGCAAACAAAATTAGACAAGATATTTTTTTTTTCAATACATCATTTTGACTTTTGATAATTAAATTTAAATATTGTTTTAATGTATCATTTATTTACACATTCAAGTAATTTTTATATTCTTAAATATTTGTTTATATATCTGTCTTTCATAGTTTAATTTTTATCAAAGACTATAAATTTTTTTTAATACATACAGGACAAATTGTCTTTTATGGTCGTTGCTTTTTTCAATTTAAAATAAATAAATAATAAATAAAAACTTGTCAGCAAATTAGGCAATTTTTAATCATTTTGAAAAAAGAAATATGTATGTATTTGTTGAAAATGTGTATTTCGTCATTGTCTTAGGTTTTTAAAAAATGCGACTCGGTTTTTAACACGTACTACATATTTTTAGCATGTCAAATTCTGTTTTATGACACTGATATAATTTACATCACTGAAATTTAATCAACAGAATAGTGTTAATTTTATTATAATTTCTAAATGTTTATTTAATTATTAATATTGAACTAATTAATTTTTAATATTTTAAGGGAAATTAAGAAACATTTGACGTTTGTTGTGCGAGTAAATATTTTGACATGCATATTATTTTCTTTTTTTTAGTAAATTTTGTTTAAAATTTTTTTTAAAAAATTATTTTTAGTAAATTTTATTTAAAATTTTTTTTAAAAAATAAGGGGAAAAAAGGTTATAATGTTTTAGGTTACTACGCCGAATCTTTGATCCCCTTCAACATTAGTTGGAATAATATTTATGTACAATAACAAAAAAAAAAAATCATAAATATGTACATATATTTATTTATTCGCTACGATTCAATATTCGTTTTACACACGTGACTTTCGGATGTGGGATTTATTTAAGAGCGAGTGCTAGAAATCTTAACTACGCGATTCAAAATATGAGTTTTTAACATATTGTAAGTACATATTCGCATTCGCAACTATTTCATTTCATTATTTGTATTCGCATTCGCTAAACCTATATTCGCCGCAAGCCTAGTGTGAATACAAACTTTAATGTTAAATAAGATTTTTTGACTAAAAAAACTAAACTTATTAAATTTCTATCTTGTGTGATAGTGCAAAGTATGCTTAAGTAGGCGGATCAAAAACTGTTTTACTTGAATTACAAATAAATAAATACAAAAGTGAAAACTAGTAGTAGGGTGGCGCATAATAAGCTATATGGTTAACATTATTTATATCTTTTTTGTTATTAATTTTTTTGAATACAGTATATTATTGGGGAATTTTTTTGATTAGCTTTGACAAATGAAATCCTGTAATTGGTGGAAATTTTTTGCTTCGCATGTACATACATACGTGCTTGACATAACTTTTGCGCGAAATAAGCGACAACGACCCTCAAACCCAACATAACCTATGTCATTGGTCAATTTTAGCCTGAATTATACGCCGGAGTCATAGAAAATTGTACACTCATAAAATTATTACAGTAGCTGATTCTGGGTTATTGAATTCGTTTTCCGTACTGTTAAAATTGTATAAAAATATAGTTATTTTACGAATAATTTAATTTTTTAACATTTATGTTTGTTATTCAAAAAACAAACTAACAAAAAATAATGTTTTTCCGTATTTATTTTGTTATGTATTTAGGTGTGGACGAGCGCCATACTCGTCCGTTCAAATTATATTTAAAACAAAAACAAAATTTCAAAATTTGTTTTTGTTTTAAATGTAATTTGAACGGACGAGTATGGCGCTCGTGTTCTATAAACACCACATTAGTTTGATTTTTGTCGGGTAAAATATATTTTTTAAAAGTAAAAACTATTCAATTTTAAGTTTCAGACTTTCTTATGCTTTCATTTTGGCTTTCAATAATTTTATGAAAGTTAAAGATTTTAAATTGTGCCTAAATTCTTGAGAGATTAGTTAAATTGTTGCAGGCGAATTGCGTGTTGGTTTTTTGTTATTGTTGTAACGATAGGGCCACCTAGTATTCAACTCGCATTTGCTATCATCACATATTCTAAATCAATGCTACTATGATTTTTGGCGTAGGGTGCTAAAGTTTTAGAGCAGTCGAGTTATAAAACATATTTTTATGATATTTATTTAAAGCCGAATTACGATTCTAAAATTTTTATTTATGATATTGCCCTACATTCATATATGAAAAAAAACATTCTTGAAACGATTTTAGAACTTTAAAATTTAATAACTGTGATTTAGTGCTGATATCAACAAAATTATCAAATATTAAAAATGAAGCTTTAAAAAATACAATCATATATGTTGGTAGGTATGTTATATTTTTCAATATGTATTTACTTTTAACTGAGATAATAAAATCAATAAAATAACATATTTAAGTTAAAACTATATATTTTTATCGTAAATATGTTGTCACTTTAAGTTAAATTAATAATTTTAATGACGGTCTTAACTAGACTTAATTTTTAAACCCCTCCCTTGTACACATGACTTAAAAGTTATTAATTAAATTAAGTCCATAAGAGTATTTTGTAAAAATACTTTAAATTTCAAAATCATACTGCTTAACAATTAAAATTCGAAATTCTTAATTTCAATACCGTACAATATAAATTATATAGAAATGATTTAGAATGCAGGAAAAACAAGTTTGCGCTAACAATTACTTTGAAATCGATCATTGTTGTTGGCAGATTAAAACAAAAATGTCATTGTTGATACAATCATAATACTTATTTATATTGCAACATTAGTTTTTATTGTTTTTATTGTATTCCTTTTTTTTGACGAGCTTATAATGTTTTTTAGATACTGTTTACACTAGACTTATGTTTTTCAAGAGTCTTTTATTATAACGGGCATAAGAACTATCGAGTTATGTGAGCTTTATTAAGAAGAAAGTTAACACTACTGTGACATAACGTTGGCGCTCTTGTTAAGGTATGTCATATCAGCGTAAAATATAAGCAGAAGAAAGCGTTCCGCTCTTGTTTAGGTATGGCTGTAAGGCTTTTATTTTGTTTTATCATAACTGTTTTAACGAATTTAATCATAGTGAAATTTTGGGTTGATTTACGGTTTTTTATTAAGTTATTTATTAAGCCCTAGTTTGGTTTTAGCTTTAAATTAAGCTATTATCGCGTGTAGTTATTTAGTCCAATTAAAGATGATATGCATTTACTCTAATTTTGGATCGTATAACAGTCTAATATTAGCCTTAATCGTAGTCTTAGAGGTAGGTCTAAAAACAAAATAATTTTATCTATTACTAGCATTTAACCCGCTACTTCGTTAGCGTCTCCTTTTTCTTCGTGGAAATATTTGTATGCCAAAGTTTATTTTTCTAGGTTTTAACTTGTTTAAATTCTAGCATTTAACTCGCTACTTTGAAATCGTGACTTTTCTTTCATGAACATATTTATATGCCAAAGTTTATGTTCCTAGGTTTTAACAAATTTAACCTATAATTTTGTGTTTCTAAGTTCAATATTTTACAAAATTCAAAAAGTCCAATTCGTAGAACACAAAAGCAAATGAAAGAAAGTTAATATCCCGTACTATTCCAAAATATGTACAGCTTGTACGGTTTACTAACCAAATTTCAAAAAAATACCAGACACCTGTCCACTTTTCTCTTTAATGAACAACAATAAGTGTTAAATTTTTTGGAACTCTTTTAGTTTTGGATTTTTGAGGGAAGCAGGATCGATTTGGCGAGAGGCAAACCTCGGCCCAAAAGTCAGCTTTTTAGCTCTAGGAGTTTAGGATGTGCGATTATGAATCAGTCAGTAACTTTAAAATTTTATATTCTAGATAGATAGATAGAGAAAAATGTTTTGAAAAAAGTAACAAAATTAAGAAAGATTTTCACCCCTTAAACCTTCCGATTTCGAAAAAGTACAATATATGCATTAAAGACCTGCACGAGTGTATCAGTAAGTATTGTTAAAACAGATACACCAGATATTTATCTGTTACTACTGATATAAATGAGAGAATTAGTGTAACTGATATTGTATGGTTTTGCTTTTGCCCACTCACCATATCTTAAAAACAAAAACAGATGCTTATGGTTTTGGATTGAGTGTGTCATAACATTTTTTTTTTGCTTACAAATATCTGTTGTCACCATAAGTATTTCTACAATATCTGTGGTTATCTGTTGTATGCTAAAATATTGTTGGCGAGTTGATGAAAATAAGAGAGTTTATAAAAACTTGTACAAGATCTCAACCAGGGGTGCCAGATGGTTTTAGTAAAAAATCGGCATATTTTCAAAAACAAATCGGAAATCAAATTATGAAAAAAACGGCAAATTAAAATTACTGTTTAAAACACAATAAAACATTTTTTTAATGACAAAAACAACAAAGCAAAACAATTAACCATTACATAATGCTTTAAAAAAAATAAATGTTTTATAAATTTTATTTAATTAAAAAAATTCCGGGGTATCTGATAGCAGATTTATAATTTCAAACTTAAATAAAAAATGTAATAATTGACACAAAGTTTTATTAAAAGCATTGAACGGTTAAATGGAAATGCAATGGAAATGGATTTTATTTTTTAAAGAATATGTCATCCACATGTTATTTGTCGACTTGAACACACTGTTCAAAACGGAGCCTTGTTTTTCGAGAATTTAAAAAAAATGACCCAATTTTCTCATGTAAAGGTATTTGATGTTTCAATCGAGGGTTGGAGGTTCTTGGAGACCAGTAATGGTAGATTTGTTGGTTGACGTGGCTATTTAAGTGAAAATGAAGTTTGAACAAAATTGTCGACGAGCAATTACGTAAGAGTCATTGCCCTTAAAAAATGTCTCCTAAGCGAACGCGCGATGCTCACTCGACTACTGTGACTAACAAATCCTCCCAATCGATAATTCCAACGGCGCCAACCTCCCTCCGCACCGTTTATTACATTTTGAAATAATCGCATTAAAAATATAATTTTGCCACCAGACACCCTTTATATGAATAGATTTTACTTAAGGGTAAATGGCAGGTACCGTTAATAAGAGTGATCCATATAATTTTAGCTTGAAAACTCTTCATATTAGAATAATCTAGAATAAACGATCTTAACTCCACAGTTAAAAATTATTTTTCAACGAAAAAATAAAAGTAGGTTTTAAGTATAAAAGTAGTAGTAAGTTCGGATGAACTCAATTTTCAATTGCGAACCTTTATCCATTATCGTTATATATATTTTATTTTGGTTGTGGTAATCAATTAAAGTAAAATTTATTTTTTTGGTTATTGATAACCTAAGTAATTTTTTGGTTACAAATATCTTTTGGAAAAAATTATTTATTTATTTATATTTATTTATAGCAAAATTTAAATATGATTATTTCGCCTTTTGCTTTTTTCCTTTTTCCTAAAAGAAGAGCAAGTTAAAAAAGACAAAACAAAAAAAATTTAAAGCTCAAAGAAAAAAAAATCTTCTCTGACTGGTAATAACAAAAAGCCGGTTCAATAAAAAAAAGCAGGCGACGATTACAGATTACAACGATAAAATACTGATCAGTGTACAACTTGACAGCTTGTACAAAAATTTGTTTTACTTTCCATACAAAAACCGTTTCCGCTTGGAAAAGGTAAAACACACAAATTGTGACGTTTCTTTGATTCCTACATTGTATAGAAAGAAAAAAAAATCTTGTTGTGTTTGTCTGGCATCAAAAATATCACTTGTCATCGTAAATTATTTCTCAGCAATAGTGTGACTTTTAGCAACCTTTTGTGCTGCTATTATCTCCGATTTTGCGTCTATTAGCATACATTGGTTTTTGATTTGGCGGCTAACAGACAGAAGCTGTTTGTTTCATTCTTTTTCCTACAACATAAAAGTGATTGCCGTTGCTTTTTGAGCTTGTTTAAATAAACAATTTTTGCCATTGTTAAAAAAGTAAGTTGCAGCTGCTTTTGAAAAGTGTGGGCTATTTTAGCAGTAGAACTTTTCAATTTTGATTTTTTTTAATTAAGAAAATGACAAAATTTGGCTGCTTTTGCTAATATGGCGATAGCATTTTAAACCCTGGTTTACATAGCCAGCCAGCCGGACGTTTGAATTTCTTTAGATCGATTCCCCTTGTGCTTTAAGTCCCTTATATGAAGTTGTATATTTTTCAAAATGTGTTTGTTGTGTTAGACATACCATAAAAATACTGCAAATATGGAATATATATGTACAACCATTTTTTCCCTAAGTTACCCAAAATTAATAATTTATACAAAATAAACCAAAAATTACTGTATTGTAAGTTTTTCTCAAAAAATAGGCACTTTGATAATTTAGAGGCAAAAATCGTCCAAATGCCGATAAATCGTTAAATATGGCAGGCCTGATCACAATGAGTCTCGCTTGTGTTGTTGTTGTTGCTCGACAATTTGTACTGCCACAGCATGAACACACAGTGTGTGTTTGTGAAATGTCTGGTTTTTTCTTTTGCGTCGTAGGTATAATAAGAAACTAGTAGTGTTGTTGTTGCTTGGCAATTTGTACGACCACAGAACGAGCAGCCTGTGTGTTTTGTTTTTGTAAATTTTTTTGTTTGGCTTTTTTTCGCTCGAAATACATTCACGCTCTCTTTCATTGAAAATAACGGTATCGTACAATAAGTAACTTATTGTATTCCATAAGTATCCACTAGTATCTGCTTTTGCGAAACAGATATAAGCAGATATGATACTCTCTTTCGCTTTTTTATCAACTTACATCCACTCTTTTACAAATCATATCAACATCAACTTATATCAGAAACACAAGAGCACTCATCCATACGCATCAACTTTAGAAAAAACACAGAAACAGATATAAACAGATACATCTGTGCAGGTCTTTAATATGCATTCGTATATTTTAGATAAGTTGCAAATCTTATATAATTTTTATTTCTATGCGTATTGGCTTAAAAGCTAGATGGTGGACAAAAAAGTTCCAAAATACAGGTTTTACCCGTTTACTACCTAAAAGGGCCGAATGTCAAAAAATTACCGGCCTCATGTTTGCTTTTTTTATTTAATGATCAACAATAGGTATTAAATTAAAAAAAGTACCAATTTAATAAAATAAAAAGTACCACTTAGAGAACAAAAAAGTACCAAAAAATCACTCAGGAACTTGCGTGTTTAATTTAATGTTTCTAAGTCCAATAACTACGGAAATTCAAAAAGTACCACTTTGAGAATAAAAAAGTACCGAAAAGATTCCTCTAACAGATTCTCATTCACACACGATCTTGCATGTTAAATTTTATGTTTCTACGGAAATTCAAAAAGTACCAGTTAAAAAACAAAAAAGTACCAAAAACTTCCCTCTTATAGATTCTTATCCACTCAGGACATTGCATCTTGAATTTTATGTAATAGGTACAATACAAACAGAAATTTAAAAAGTACCATCTACGGAAATTCAAAAAGTACAAGTTAAAGAAAAAAAGTACCAAAAAGTTCCCTAATAGATTCGTATCCACTCAGAACATTGCATGTTATGTTTTAAGGTCCAATATTAACGATAATTAAAAAAAATACCAGTTGTAGAACAAAAAAGCTGAAGAAAGATATTAAATTTCCCGCATTTCCCATTTGAGTATTATTTCCCCCATTAAAGTATCAAAAATTGCAGTAATCTATTGGGGACCCATAATTTACTACGAATATGTCAATGAATGGAGAAAAATGTTTTGTAAAAAAAGTACCGAAAATAATTACGATTTTCAACCCTTATACATTCAATTTTCGAAAAAGTACCAACCAAATTTATATTCGTATTTTTTTGATAAGTTTCGAATGTTGTATAAACTTTATTTCTACGTTTATTGGTTCAAAAGATAGGTGGAGTGTCAAAAAAAGTACTAAAATTCAGGTTTTAACCGTTTACTCCCTAAAAGAGCCGAATTTCAAAAAAGTACCAGACACCTGTCCGCTTATTTTTCTAAAGAACAACGATAAGTATTACATTTTTTTGTATCTCTTTTAGTTTTGGTGATTAAACATTCGAATTTCCAAAAATGCCGTCTTAGTGGATCAATTTGGGAAGTAACCAATATCTGGTCTAAATTTCAAGTTTTTATCTTCAGGCGTTTAGGCTGTGCGATGATGAATCAGTGAGTCAGTCAGTAACGTTACAATTTTATATACATACTATATAGATTAATACCTACTTTAGTTTAAATTGTAATTATTAAATGAGTCCAGTTTAAACTTTTATCTTTGGTTTTAATTTAGCCTCAACTAAGATATTTTTTAAAAGCTTAATCGCTAACTTCTTGATATTATAATTTTTAAGTTTTAAGCATCCAAGAGTTTATAGAGTCCCACTAAATCTTACTGCCTTTTCAACAATTTCGCATAGAATTTAATATGGAAATTATTTTAATCTGCGTGTTTTTCATAGAAATTTTCAATTCGAACGTTAACGTTCGAAGTTGTTGAACAGCCAGTTAATATTTCCCTGCTAGTGTGAACGTCCTATCAAATAAATTATTATCACAACGTATAGACGCACGTAATCAAACATTTATTTCGTCAGCATAAAGAAAATTAAAGATGAATGAATGAGCGAATTATTTGTAGTAACAATAATAGTCGTTTTTTTATTGTTATTATTAGGTTTTGTTATTGTATATTTATTAGGCGTGTCAAAAAGTCTACTTGAAAGCCACTGCCCGCATTTTCTTCTGTATTTACAAAATAATTACACATTTTTGTCTGAACAATTATGGGAATATCTCTTTATTATTAACTTTTAGATGTTAAAAAGGATGGTGCGAAATCAGGTGTTTTTTGTGGGTTTTTCGAATTCTATTTATGTATGTATTAAATAATGTTAAACGTGGCTGCCTTTAAATAAACAAACAAGCAAAAAAGAAAAGTCTTGACAACTCTATTAAATAACCAGTAGAGGCCCAACTATAAAATGCATAAGCTTGCTTAAGCTATTGTCAAAAATTAACAAAATGCACCTAAAAAAAAAATCTAAATCAATTTTAAATTTCTTTATAGCCTTGCCAGTTCCTTGCAGTGCACGAAAAATAAATAAATATCAATTGAGCCACGCCAACTTTTCATTTCGTCATACCGAAGAAAATGACAAAATGTACCTAAGTCCGTTTCCTCTTTTGCCAAAGTTGATGTTTGAAATTCGTTTTATAATTTTATAATCTTAAAATCGTTTTTTAGACCACAACAAAATTAAATAAAAAAAATTTATTTTTTAGACTCGAACTCGCAACCTCATGAGTCTCAGGCGAGAAGTTAGACAACTCGGCTACGAACGCTTTTACTGAAGAAGCGTTAAATTCAAATATATTGAGTCTGCGAGTTTGTTTCTTTATTTGAGCGGCATATCATGTATATACATACATAAATGTTAATGGGTTTGTGTGCATAAAATTAAACGCATTAAAATAAAACAACAACAACCACAAGGGATTTTTTTGTAAAAATTAGAGGCAGTCGTAGTTTTTTGGTCATATCTCAGCCATTTGTGTACCGATCTTGCTGAATTTCAATAGCAAGAAAAGGTGGACTATGTGTGACATAAATGTAAAACAACCTAGCCGTTATCATGTCTGGAGTCTTCGGAAAACACACTTCAAACGTAAGACGGACATCGTTAAATCAACTTCTCTCATCATAAGGACCCAGAATATACTATATACTTTATAGGGTCTACGATCAATGTTGTAAAAATTACAAACGGAATGACAAACTTATAAATACTCTTTTGCACCTGTGGTGAAGGGTATAAACAAATTTTAAGTACTTTTTTTGTTTAAAACACATTTCTCTATTTAAGCGGGAAATCTGTAATATTTGGTTTGTGTAAAAACATTAAAAAAGTCTACACATTAGAATAAAAAAACAACATGGAATTTTTAACACAAAAATTTTAGGCAATAGTTTTTTTTGGGGATGCGGAGTCGGAGTTGAGGTTTTTGTACCGGAGTGGAAGTCGAAGTGCCCACAAATTCGACGCCAAAATTTTTCGGCAGAAAAAATTTTAAAAAATGTTCTAATATTTTTCAAAATAAAAAGAAATTTAAAAGGGTCTGCATTAAAAATTTTTAAGTCAGAAAATAAGGATCAGTCAGTCTACTTTACATATGTAAATAATTTTATTAAAATTCAATGCGGCATGTGTTTAACAATTAAAATATCGATTTGAAATTTTTACAAAATCATATTCTTGCTGTCTGACTTAAAAAATTTCAGCGGTTGAAGTCGGAGTTAGAACAATTTTTTACGACTCCACAGCCCTGGTTTTCTTGCTCATATCTCAGTCATTTATGGACCGCCTGGCTGAATTTCAATAGCAAAATATAATTTTTCTGGGGTCTTTGAACAACAACAGACAGACAGACATTGTTAAATCAATTTCCCTACTCATAAGAAATCAGAATACATATATACATATGTATGTATGTATACGTTATTGGGTCTAAGGTCCATATTGTAGAAATTACAAATGGAAGGGACAAACTTATATAACGTCACCTAAAACGCAAAGGGATATATCTTACATTTTGAAAATTTTACAGGAGAAGAAAAAAACTATTTTATATGATAAATTGATAAATTGCATTAAACAGTTTATAATTAAATGTTCTTCTATTTTTCTATACATCAAAATAAATGAAAAATCGTTTTTTTAATTTTAACGATAACGATAACGGTAACGATATACCCTTTTACCCTGTGGTGAAGGGTTTTATAATAATTATGTATAAGTTTGTAAATAAAATAATTAATTTTCTGAATTCTTTATTATTATTTTTTAACACCCTAAACATTTCATTACAATGTTGCGATCACAAATCTTTTGTCATTATCATCAGCGATATCTGCGTCATCACTTTATTAAGTTATTGGATGAAATTATTATAATAATTATAACATTATCAGTATTTGAGTCTACCAATTTGTTTTGAACCCTACATGACCGTAAATGGTTTGAGTATTAGTAGCTAGTGATGACTCTTATAACTTGTAGAAATATTAGTTTTATTACTTTGCAACATTTAGTATATCGATCATCATTTTCTGAGTCGATTAAACGCTGTCCGCCTGGGATCGGAATTTTAGAAATAATTTGACTAATTTGAAATAAATATTTAACTATGTTATTAAATAAATAAATACAACTTTTTATATGTGTATTTTCAGTTAAACCATACTTTTAACGAAAACTGTTTAAGTCCAAGTCCAAGTCCAGAGCACATAAAACAATCAGAAATGCTCAATACTGACTCAGAATCCCCAAAACCTTCTAAAGGAAAATACCTTAAAACGGTAAGAATTTCTTTAACTTGGCCTCCTATTCAAAGACAATTTTTTTAGTTAATAAATAGTTCTATTTTAATAATTTCTAGCCTGCTATGCGTAAAGCTTTAAACAACAAAGATCTTATTAAATATCTATTGGAAGCGTATAGGAAAAATGAAAAACTTTGGAATCCCAAAAACTCCTCTTACAAATACAATGCCCATCGCACTATATATAATGAGCTGTCACAACCGTTATTGAACGATATGAAATATTCTCTAACAGGCGAGGAAATTTTTGGCATAATTAACGAATTAAGGGCACGTTACAGAAGAGAATTGAAAAAAATCGAGGCCCGTAAAGGAAAGCATAAAACACGTTTATGGTATTTTCAAAAAATGGAATTCCTACGTGAAATTATTGAAGAAAAACGCAAAGAACGAAACAAGGAAAAAGATGTGAAAAAAATTTTTAATACGCATAATAACGATTTAACCAATCGCCAGATTTTAAGTTATTTATTAGATTTTTATCGCCAGTACGAGATGCTTTGGAATCCTAATCATATGGATTATGGTTCATGTAATAAAATGGAAATATGTCAAGAGATTGCAGAGCAATTAAAAATTAAACTTCAAATTGATATGACAGATAAGGAGTGTTTTAATGAAATACAAAAGTTGCGTATAAGATATCGCAAGGAATTAAGGTTCTTGCATAAGCTAAAGGGTCTTTATTTACCCAAGTTGTGGTGTTTTGATGAAATGGAATTTTTACGACCTGCATTCGAGGAAAAAATAGCTAAAAATTTAAAAAAAGTAAGTTTATTCATATTTACATAATGGATCTCACACATTACGACCTGTTCAACATTTAAAGATTTATTTCATTGGCAACACTTTAAAATTTCATGATCGTACAATGTACAAGGTAAACTGGTGGGCATCCAAAGGTAGAAAGTAATCTGCAAATTTTACATTGATTCTAATTTTTGATAAATTCATAAACGCATTGAACGCGTGGTGTGGACTTCCAGCTTTAAGCTAAAATTCTACACAAAAATATCAAAACATTTTCCAAAAAAAAAAAACTGTTTGTATGAAAAAACTGGTCCTTAGGGCTAAAAAATCAGAGCAATTTAAACTCTCTTTTTGGTTTAAAATGTGTGTAAACCAACAAACCTATAAATTACTTAACATATAAACCATCTTTAAACGCATGTTCTGACAATCGTAAAACGCTTAACATTGGCGATTCTGACTTGTAATCGCATAATAGGTGTTCTGTAAATCAGAAGTTTAACGACTTCAAATTGCAAAAGTATGCTCAAAGGAGCTATAATATTTGTAAGAAACTATGCCAGATCGCAAGCTAAACGCACGAGATTCAGAACAACATAAAACAAATCTGGCGTTTTGCGATTTCAAATCGTGCGATTTTCAGAACATGGTCGCATATGAATTTGATAGGATTTATCGTAGTGCTGCCACATGTTATTTTGTTAACAACATATAATACATGGGACACTGACTTATAGTAGTTGAGTTTAAACTACATATAAATTCAAGTTTAGTTCAACTAAACCAGCGTTTAAACCATCAATAATTTATTAGCCATTAGAAGAAAAAATATTAAAAAATATGATAAAACCATATCGTTGTATTTTTTATTAATTTTTGTTGAAGCATATTAATAAATACATATGTATATGTAAAGGGTGGTCCAACCATAATGCATGATGCTGAGTCACACCTTAACGTCAAGTTTTAATTTGACATTTCCTTGTTTCAGTGTTTGACAAATTCAACCATTGTTGAAGCATTTTACGAAAATGGGCGTTCAAATTAAAATGCATTTCGTGCACTTCGTGAGGCACACAGGGGTGTGCTGGAAATCTAAAACGTAAAACGCAAGATATATAAAACTCGTTTTTTAATAAGGTTTCTGTAATAAAATAATTTTATGACAAATATTATACAAATATTTCTCTATTAAACAAAATTTAAAAAAAAAAAATTATAAAAATTAGGTTAAAAGTGCATTCAAAATGTTTGCGTTTTACATTTTCGATTTCCAGCACACCCCTGACAATTTCACTTCAGTGAATTCGTTAACATGCATTTGTGCAAATGAGAATCCAAGAGTGATTGTTGAAAAGCCACAAAGAGTGACTGTTTGGTTCGGCTTATGGGCTGGTGGCGTCCTTTAACTTATCGCTTACTTTAGATTAAAGTACGTTATAATCACCCCTATTATGAAAGTCGACGTCGACACAAGACGACGGAACCTGAACAGTAATGGTATTTTCTGAGACGTTATTGACAATAATCGATAACTATTGACAGTCAATTGATATTTTCTAATGCGCTTTTAAGTCGACGTCGAGTAGAATTGTCCCTGTTTTAGTCGACAGGAAATTTTGCGACGACTCAAATGAAAGTTAAAGACAATTTAAATGAAATGTAAACAAATTTATTAAATATGTTTAAAATTAAATATGCAAATTTAAAAGAAGTTATGGGCACAAATTTTATTAGTAAATTTAACGCGAAAATTGCGAAAATTCGGAAAAGTTTGCTAAAATAGGGAAAACTCGCCAAAATTTTTAATATAAGAAGATTGACTCAAAGAGTTAAAATTGCGAAAATTCGGAAAAGTTTGCAAAAATAGCGAAAATTCGCTAACATTTTCAATATATAAAAAAAGCCATAAAATTGATTAAAAGTCCCTAAAACTATAAGGAATGGTGAAAATTCGGTAAAAATTGCAAAATTAGCGGATATTTGCAAAAATTTGCTAACAGCGACATGATAGCAAAGTCTAACTAATATTTATTAAAAATCGTTAAAGCTGTTAAGATTCAGAAAACTTATAGGAAAAAATTGCTTCTATCGCGAACATGGCTTAAATTCGCGAAAATTTTTAATATTTCCAACAAGCCATAAAATTGACTAAAAGTCCCTTAAACTATAAGGAATGGCAAATATTCGGTGAAAATTGCTAAATTATCGGAAATTCGCAAAATTTGCTAACAGCGGCTTGATAGAAGTCTTATATTTATTAATAAACGTTAAAGCTTTAAAGAATCTGAAAACTTACAGTAAAAATATCTTTTATCGAAAACAGTGCAAAAATTCGCGAAAAAATTGAAAACAAACTCTATCTACACTTTATTTGAAATAGCTAAGTCGGTTAAAAAAAAATATGTCGGAAAATAGCATAAATAGCGTTAAAAAGTGAGCTATAACATAAATAATAAAAAAATAATTAGAGATGGAATTTTATTTCAGTCAAATTTTCGATAACTAGTCGACGTCGACACAACATTCTTATAAAATACCAATTTAACGTCGAAGTGATGTAGTCGTCGACTTGATGTGACAACAATTTAAAATTAATGTCGACGTCGACGACGACTTTTATAATAGGGGTGAATAACTTTTTTAAACGTGGTAAGCCTAGCAAAAATTAACGCTAGGCTTAGGGCCGTATTGGTTAACTAATGTGAACTTTAACTTTTTTTTGGCATAATACAGTTAATTTACAAAGTTCATACTAAATATCTGTGGAATTTTGACAAAACATCTTAATTCGAGATAAGATAGCAAAAAAGTTTAAAAAAAACTCGGTGAAAAAATCATTTTTATTAAAAATATCCAATATCAGAAAATTCAAACCACTGGGAAGAGAACTAGTATAAACTATAGTATAATAAGAACCAGGGGCCAGATTCTGGCAGTCGTGATCGAGTACTTTTTCGATTCGAAAGCAATTTAATATCTGATTATTTCAGTCAATACTGAACGAATCGGAATTATTTTTTCGTTATTGTAAAGCATTTATTTGAATTTCACAATACTGAAAAAATAATTTCGATTCGTTGAGTATCGACTGAAATAAAATTGCTTTCGAATCGAGAAAGTACTCGATCACGAATGCCAGAATTAGGCCCCAGAACAAAATTTTTAATGACTATACCTTGTACTTATTCTACCATGGTATAAACTATTTTTAAACCTTGATATCTTTTTTTTTAATTCTATTGCGATTTTCTGAGTAAAATGAAATTTCTCTTTTTCTTTTTAGACGAAAAATAAAACGTTTTATTCTCTAAATCCCAGAAATCATGATTTTCTTAAGGCTGTCGAAATAAAATTTGAATCTTTAGAACAACAACTAAAATTTATCGAAATTTATCGCAGCTTTAATTCCTTGTGGGAGGTAGATCATCCCGATTATAGATCAACAAATTATCGACGAAAAGCTTTAAACAAAATGCTGGATAAAATAAATTTAACTTTTGTACCGGAAAAGCTATACAAACTAGAACATTTGGAGAAAACAATTTACCTATGGCGAAAAGATTTCGCGAATGAAAAACAAAGACGTCTTGCGGAAAAAGAGCTACGAAATAAAGAGTCTGCCATGTCTTTTGTATTATATGAAAAATTAAACGAATTCCTAGGTATAAATTTGGGACCTTTTCGTTGTGATACATGCCAGCAGATTTATAAAACTTATGATCAATATAAAATGCATAAATCCAAACATAATGGCACTCTACCTTTTGTATGTTCTCTCTGCGGTAAGGGGTTCCAAATGCCTGGAAATCTAACAATACACATTAGACGACATCGCAAAGATTTTCCCTATTCCTGCGAAATTTGTAAGAAATCCTTTGCTACTTCTACAGAAGTTAATATACACATGAGATCTCATACGGGTGAACGTCCCTATACGTGTGAGTGGTGCAGTAAAACCTTTAAAACCTGGTCTTATTATGATCTTCACAGAAGGACCCATCTACAACAATCAAACTTTCATTGCCCTATTTGTGATAAGTCCTTTTACGAACGAAATCGTTTTACTGATCACATGAATATCCACTTGAATATACGCAAACATGAGTGCGAGCAGTGTGGCAAGGGCTTCACCACATTGGGCAACTTAAAGAAGCATTTGAATTTGCATGCAACCGTTAAAAAATACAAATGCCAGCCGTGCGGTTCAAGTTTTGCACAATTGGCCAGTTTGCGATGGCATCGAAAAACTCAACATGAGCATTGAAATTTTTCTTAGGAAATTTAAGAAGTGTTTATTTTTTAATAAAAAATATTCAAATTGGACATTTTTACTAAATTAAAAAGAAAAATGAGGAAATATAGTACTTATGTGAAATGTCAAAGAGAAAACAATCTACACCTTTAAAAAATAACTTATAAAAACCGTTGCTCAATGTTGGATATTTAAAAACAGGGGCCTGATTCTGGCAGTCGTGATCGAGTACTTTCTCGAATTAAAACTAGTTTTTTTTTTTTGTTTTTATTAACTTAAAAAAGCTTTCAGGTGTCAGTTATGTCAAATTTAGGTCTGGAATTTGGAATATTTAGTAAAAGTGGCTCTCGGTTTTTTAGCCTTGTAAAATCTTACTGTCTTTCCAATTTAAATACATATTATATAAGTCAATTTTCATATAAGAGTCTGAACCAGAGATAGGCAAAATGCCGCCCATGGGCGCTTTGTTATTCGTACTTAAGCACACGTACAGAAGAAAAAAATGATAACAATTCAGTATCGCATGAGCAGCACAGAGCACACAGAGGCGTCACGAGACAGAAAATATTGGGTTTTTTTCTGTCTTTTTCTTCGAAAGCTGCCCTTTTTGCATTTTTTGTTTTGATTACGCAATTCGTGTTGATAGTAGCGGCCTGTTTTTACACATTGCCACTTTACTACTAAACAACGTGTTTTTTCTCTTTCTTCGAAAGCTGCCCCCGCAAATGATATAGGCTTTTTTCATACGTCACTTTTTCATCTCTGTATGCTTTGTGAGATGAGCAGTCGCACAGGAATGTTGTGTTACACTGATGGGATTTGTGGTACAATTGTACCAAATTTAGTACAATCGAAACTTTATTAGTACACTGGTACAATTCATCCCTTTTTGGTACAATAAAAAAAAAAAAACAATACCCACAAAGTTTTATAATTTCTTTGAGGTGGATTAAGGAGTTACTCCTTTCTTTTTGTATTTTTGTTAATTAATGTTCGTATATTGTACTAACATATAAAGTATATGTACTCGTATCCCTGTAGAAGCCTTGAATTAAGTGTCTCCAAATCGCCACTTTTGTCTATTGTGTCTACATTTTTCGCTGCCTTTGAGACACAGAATACCACAGACGAGACGGAAGATTTGGCGTTTTTTGTCTCTTTAAGAAAGCTGCCCTTTTTCATTTCTCTTTGCATCATCTTTTATGCCGCAATACAATGAACACAAATTTATTTAGTTGAGATTTATTTGCAAAGCTTTTGTAAAAATTAACTTTTAAATTTACCACAACACAAGTAAATAATATTTAAGTAAATAAATAACATTATAAAACAAAAAAGAAATTAATAAATACATTTTTTTTTGCTCAAAACACAACGTTTGTTGAACTTATGCATTTTTTTAACGTGGTCTGTGGTCTGTGTTTTGTTATTTTTGTTTTGATCATGCCATTTGTGTTGATTGTTGCTGCCTGTTTTAACACATTGCCACTTCACTACCAAAGAAAGCTTTCTGTCTTTTTCTTCGAAAGCTGCCCTCGCAACTGATTTGGGCCTTTTTCACACGTCACTTTTTACAGTTCTGTGGTATTCTGTGCTTTGAGATAAATAGAAATTCTAATTTTTAAAATTCTTAATTTTTATACCCACACCACAATAGTGGAGAGGCTACTATGCAATTGTGCTGATGTGTGTAAAACTACAAAATAATACTTTCTGAGTCGATATAAGGATATCCCTCCGTCCGGCTGGCTGACTGGTTGCCTTTCCATGTAACCTTGTGCGTAAAGTACAGGTCGCAATTTTTAAGGTAATTTGATGAAATTTTTAACATAGGTTTCAATTCATAAGGACAAAGCCTACTAAGAATGGTGAGAATCGGTCTATTATTTCACATCTTTCTATAAAAACTTCTTCGTGGTATTTAGATTAAATTTGGGCCAGACCTTTTTTATTGCAATCTTATTCATCTTACCATTTTTTATTGGAATCGGTCCATATACGACTACCTAGTAATGTTAACAATAAAATACTTAAAGGTAAAGAAATCTCATATAGATGAAGATATCTTAATAATAGTCGACACAAAAACTTTTACATAAATCTTAACCTAATAACATAATTTTGTTCTGGCGGGTCCATTATTGCCCATGGCACTCAATCTCGAAAAATTTGTCTGTATATCCAATGGTGTAGAATATCAAATGCTCGGGCTTGACGGACTATAATTTCTTACTTGTTTTGTTTTTGATTTTATTAACTAAAAAAATGTAATGAATTCTTACTGTGTATGCTTTTTTATTTCATAGCGAAATTTTGGTACAATTTATGTCAATTTGGTACAATTTTGCCATCATGACGGTACAATTTAAGAATTGTCAGATCCCAACAGTGTTGTGTTACGCTTGTTGCTTGAGCAGCGTTGCCAAATGTGATTTTTTTTTTTGTAAATTGTTTTTTTTTTAAATTAATTCTTGTTTAAAGAATTAGTTTTTTTGTTGTTTTCTGTTGTATTTTTTTATTAAGGGGCCTGATTCTGGCAGTCGTGATCGAGTTTTTTCTCGATTCGAAAGAAATTTAATATCTAATTATTTAAGTTTATTTAACACCGAAATAGTATCGACTGAAAAAAATTGCTTTCGAATCGAGAAAGTACTCGATCACGACTGCCAGAATTAGGTCCCAGGCTTATTAAAATATTGCCACATGAGGAAAATGGATAGAGATTCCCAGAAACTTCAAAGTTAAATGTAAAAACAAAGATGATCTTTGGCATTGGATGCCTGATCTGTTCGCAATGAAGTCTCATTTATAACTATAATGTTCCAAATTGCCTATTTTGAAATGGAATGGCATTTCTATTAAGCCTTACATTATGTTTATTCACTCGAAGGTCTTCTTGAGCGAAATGAATTGAGCAAACAAAATTTCTTTTTTCAAATCTGCTTCTTTCTTCCTGCAAGCGTTCAACCCAAGGTATATTTATAGCAGGTAGCCGCGAGATTACAACAATTGTACAATAAAACAAACAACAGGGCTTTTTATTGTTGTTATGTGGTACGAACTGTCAAACAGCAAAGGGGTTGATAAGAGACAAAAAAGACAAAAGATAAAGACAAAAAACTTGTTTACATGTTTACTATACAACATTTGACAGTTCGTACCACAAAACAAGCAAATAAAAAATAAACAGCTGGCTTTCCGAGACTACCTGCTATAAATATACCTTGGTTCAACCTATATAAACAAAGATTAGAAAGAGAAAGAAATACCTCTTATAATTCAGTAAGTGTGAAGATACAACAACAAAATAAACATACATGTATGTCTTAAACTAGATTCACCAACAAAATCGTACAAAAACCACAATCAATTTAGCTGTGTTCGTTTACCTCAAAATTTGTACAAATTTGTACTGGATTTTACTGAAATGCGTTCGCGTACACATAAATTTTTAAAATTTTCATATTACTTACCTACTAGATTTTACTGGAAAAGTAAACGAACGCACATTTTGTCTTTGTAAAATCATTGTACAATGTCAAAAACATAACCAAAACAGAAAGAAAGTAATAAACAAAATTTTAACATCCAACAATGATAAAGCTAAAAAAAAAAGTTATCAGCAGGGCTTTTAAAATTACCTGTAATGAATTCGCCTTGCCATGAGTGAATTCACTCTTACTAACGCAGTAAAAAAAACTTTTGACAGCTAACCTAATAAAATAAAAAGGGTAATTTTTTTATAATTTTAATATTTTTATATCTGTTTAGTGTACACTGATCTTTTTATATCTTAAATAAAATAAATAAATTTTGTAGAAAGAATTATTGTTTCAAACTTTTAATGATAGTATATTTTATTAATTTAACTTATAGGTGTATGACATGTTTTAATTATAATTTATCATATACTGTCATAAAAATACGTTTTAAAAAAATAAGTATTACTAATTTTTATGAATTATTTTTTTAAACAATTATTTTTAAATGTTCAAATATAATAAATGTGTATGTTAATATATCTAAAAAAACATATTTGGTATGACTTTTTATTATAGCACTTTTTACAACAAAATTCTGTATTTGTTACATCGTGACAAATTCGTAAATATAATAATAGATTTTTAACTGAACTTTACTGCATTTTACTAAATTGCGATCGCGTACACAAAATACAGTAAATGAGAACACAAAGTGAGGACGAGAAGTTCCAGTTCTTGTCTGAATATTTACCAATTTTTACAGTAAAATTTAGTAAAACAAAAACATGATTCAAAAGGTAAACAAACCAAAGTCAACAAAAAAAGCATACAAATTGTAAAAAAATTTTTTAATAAAAGAAAAGCACTGTGTGTAATTTTTTAAGTCATGGAAGTTTATATGTTCTAAAAAGTTCTTTACTGAGATCTTAGGTAGATTTTTGTAGTGAATTGTTTCCTTGAATTTTGAACGGTTTGCTACCTATGGACCTGAACAGTGGTTAAAAGGTAAAAACAAATCGAATTTTTTAAAGTTTATTAACCACAATACTAATTATTGTTTTTTGCGATTTTGATCTTGAAGATGAAGTTTTTTTGATTTTATATGTTCACAATTTTTACAATTCACAATCTTTATGGCAAGATCTACAACTTTGTCTCAGAGGGTAAATCAAAATTCCGAACGGTTTGCAAGATATTAGCCTTAGAAAATGATCACTCTTTTGCAATAATGACACCGAGGCCCCATAAAAAAAGTACATGACTTTGGGCAAAACTAGGAGACGTTTTTGACGTAAGCTGGGATATAATTTCTATTTTTGTTGTATTTGTTGCCGTAACGATGCCACCTGCTTATTCCATCATGTTTGTTATGTTAATTTTTTAGAGTTGTAAAAGTTGGAAGTATTTGGGTACTTAGAACTGCACTTGTTTTTTAAGTAAACAATAGCAAAAAAAAAATATTCATGTTATTTGGAATAAATTAACACAGACACAAATTAGCAAAATCAAATTAAATAAAAAAAACAAATACCTATGAAAGATGATATAAAATAATTTCCTTGTATTTTCCTTAAATGTTCGTGTTATAATATTTTATCGAGTACCGATAAGAAAACGACTTAAGTAGTCAAAAATGTAAACATTTTTCTACACTACATTTGTTTTCCATCAGCTGTTACTTATATTTTACGAATTTTTAAACATTTTCGTTCGCGTGCTGTTTTTGGCAACAGCTTTTTTTGAGAGTAATATTTCAGTTAAACCCTGGTACTTACAATTGATTGACATGTTCCAGATAGTAAAGCAAATTTGCGAAAAATTTAAACAACAAGAGAATCAAAAATTTTATGGTTTTATAGCCGAACGTACAAATTTGCAACAGCTGCGATAATGAACAGGATAATTGACTTTTTGAAAATCGTGTAGATTAGTTTCTATTGAAAACGAAACCTTATATGTATACGACAACGTTTTAGCCTAAACCATAATAAATTTGAAAAACTTTCCATTTTTAACCTTAATTCAAACGTAAATAAATTATTTTCTTTAAATAAATTGACTTGAATATGCTTTTTGATGAGTTCGTATCATTGAAAGCTTTTACTGAAATATTTGAAAAGAAAAACCTTTAGAAAATGATTGAATAGAATTTCTACATAGTTTTACTTCCTCATTCAAAAAATTTAGTCCAATGTTTTTTTTTGGAGAAAAGAGCGAAATTAACTTTTAATTGAAAACTTACAGAGTGAATTGATAATAAAAACTAATTTTAAATAACCTTTGAGTTTCTCAATTTTTTAAAAACAAGTAACGGTAAAAAATGGCATAGTTAACGAAGTACACATGGCGAATTCATTTTGCAGTTGGCGTTGAAAGCACAGCTGTGCTACTTTTTCTTCGAAATTAGAGAGAGGAATGTCAAAAGTTACTTGTGTTTTTGACACATCGACCAACGAAAGCAACAAATAAAAACAATGTTGTGTTTTTGGTGTATTTACTTGTTGTGGTATCGCCAACACCATTGACATGCCTTGGAAGTACAAAAAAAGTGTTAAATATTGTGACGCGTTTGGCAGTAAAACTAGATTGTGGCTTAAAATAATGTTTGACGCAAGGTATATTTATAGCAGGTAGCCGCGAGATTACAACAATTGTACATTAAAACAAACAACAGGGCTTTTTATTGTTGTTATGTGGTACGAACTGTCAAATAGCAAAGGGGTTGATAAGAGACAAAAAAGATAAAGACAAAAAACTTGTTTACTTGTTTTCTATACAACATTTGACAGTTCGTACCACAAAACAAGCAAATAAAAAATAAACAGCTGGCTTTCCGAGACTACCTGCTGTAAATATACCTTGGTTTGACGCAAGGTATATTTACACAAAGTAGACTCATTTGGGAGTGTAGACATTTTGCTCTATAAAAGGAACCATGTTGTCAAAATTGTCTTCATATAAAACAAAAACAATTTAACGCACACATGTACAAATTT
The DNA here is from genome assembly GCA_963931875.1 of Pollenia griseotomentosa. Classification (NCBI taxonomy): domain Eukaryota; kingdom Metazoa; phylum Arthropoda; class Insecta; order Diptera; family Polleniidae; genus Pollenia; species Pollenia griseotomentosa. The sequence continues at coordinate 133,052,462 of OZ007564.1, forward strand.
TGGCTCATATACACGCAATTTGACGTTGTGGTTCCAACTATGGGTAAACAGCTGACAAACATATGGGCCAACGAGTTTACCTTGTGTAAATATACCTTGGTTTGACGTATACGGAAACTTATTTTTAAATTTTATTGTGATGTTGTATTTGTTGCCTCAGTGCTGCCACCTCTTTTATAAAACATAAGTAAAACCGTGAACATAAACGAGTATTCATTTTACAGAAAAACAAAAAAACTTAATAAGAGAAAAAATTAAATCTTTTAATTAAAAATTTGTAAAATGTTTTTATATCGCAAACGAGCCGATGTTCAAAAGTCTCTAGATAGTCCGCTAAAACGCACTTTTCTCCAACGGGAAAATCTTCAAAATGGGAACAGTGACAATGAACCACCAAGTACAGTACTCATTTTTACAACACTGGCAATTGAAAATTTTCCTCATAGCATTTGGGGCAACTCTTTTCAGTATAGAGAAATTTTCAGTGCTGTGAAGTTGTGTTGGATTGATGAGTTCTGTGAAAAATTTAAATAAATTTAAAGAGTTAAAATAGATTTAAAAAAAAAATACAAATAACCATAGTCTATGGTAAAAGTACCATGCAAATAACTATATAAAGTTTATATAAATAAAAACTATAAATTTTTATGTAAAAATCTGAAAAAAAAAAAATTGTCCAGCGGAAACGGAGTCTTAAAAAATTGGTAACATAAGAAAACTATAAGCAAAAAAATCCAGTTTTATGTTCAATTTAAACTAGTTTCAGATACCTACAACAATTTTTTTTAAAGAAGAAACTGTTGTACATACAAAATCGATTAATTATAATTTGAAAAAAATCAATAATGTTTGTGCTAAGAGATAATTTAAAATCTCTTATTTGTGAAATGAATTTCTGTGGGCGTTATTTACCAATATTTTTTAATGAACTTCTCAAACGTTATAAAATATGGACTTATGGATGACTCTTGTTAATCGTCATTTTAATGACCTTTTTTAACTCTTAACGTTTATATACATATGTGGCCTTTTGTTTTTTCTGTATCTGGTAAATTTTTCCATTATATGAAGAAGAAAAAACTCGTCACAGAAATGGTTTCTGTATCTTTGTATGAGTTTTAATGTGTGCTTTATGTACATTCATGCACACAAATAAGAAAATTTGTAAATGCATTTCATGATGGAAAGTATGCAGTAAAACAACAATACCAACTACTACAAGTACAATGGGAGTTTTTCTATAGACAAAGAACAACAACGGAGTTATTCATATATTTTGGAGTTTTTTTGTTGTTAAAAATGCTTTAAAAAGGTATGTATGTAAATGTAAATGTATGTAAATACTTATTTTGGCTTAAATCTAGTTTGCTGACGTAGCTCAAAAAAAAAAGTAGCTACCAAAGGTGAAAGAAAATTGACATAAGAATAAAATTTAAAGTAAAAAACTAGCGCAAACGCAGTTTTCGAGTTATGGACCTCATAAGTTTTCATATGTGAATATATAAATACATATGTATACCTATAAAGGTTTAAGGGCCGATGTTGATTTTGAATAAAACACAAATTATTTAGGAAATTATTGTAATTTCTTTTTATTATGACAATATTGGTATGGTTCAATTATGTATGGAACAAAATATCGGCCAAATTGTTGCCGCGAACTCGGCGACACACCTCCATCCGATGGTTCAAATTTTCGAGGTGCAATTGTTGGGCACGACAACGAGTTGAGGTGGACGGCTCTTCAGCCACACCATTTTTATTATTATTATTAATTTATTTAGTAGTAGGTATGTACCTATCATACTTTAAAAATTTCATAAATACATTAAATACCTATTCAAACAATATTTTTTTTTTTTCTTTAATATTTCTTTCATTTCTAGTATGAGGTTGTAATTCATTATATTCACTTAATCCTTTGTAAAATAGTGATACATATTTGCATTGTGTTGTTTGATATTTGTTGTAGCCTAAAGTGTTCAGAATTTCTTAGATTATATGGTTGAACATCTCCAACATATATAAGCTGTTCACATAGGTATTGTAGCGCAAATATATAAAAAAATATATATATGAAAAAATAATTGCCTTGTTTTGCAATTTTTGCAGTCTACTTATTTGTTGATCTGTACAGCATGTAGGTATAAATTATTGTTGAGCCAAATTCGAAATATGGTTTATTTTGCCTCAATCTTTGAAAAAAAATCCCTATCTTTTTACCGATATTTTTACAAATATAGTCTATATGCTCTTTAAGTTTCAGTTCATGATAGCGTGAAATGAAGAAAAAAACTTGAAGTTAGGTGTGGTTCACATTCAACATCGGCCCTTAAAATTTAACCACCCTTCTTTATATGTATGTACCTATATGGGATTTTCCACTACATTTCTTAATGTATATGGCCAATATTGGCATCATTTAAAATTGTTTGGGTAAATCTTTATATACAAAATTTATTTAGAAATTCTTAACCCATTAAGCAGCGAGGATGAGTTTGCAAAAATGCAAGATTTTTTGGTAAAGATAATAATGACTACCTATGAAAAGTAATTTTATTTAGCGAAGGCGGTGTTTGTTATACCATAGATGAGAAAATCCTTGCGTTCGGCGGAATGCCGGCTATACAGAGAAGCTTTAGTAAGCGTAGCCAGTATTTGTTATACCAAAGAGTAGAAAGTTATTGCTTTGAAGAAAATTTAGTTACCGAAGATGGTGTTTGTTATATACCTAATACATTTTTATTTTAACACTTTTATTGCAATAAACATTTGGGGTATTCACAAGGTGTGCTATCATGTTATATTGTCATAATGCTCTAACATTTTACAATGATTTAAAAATATTTGGGGGTCATAAGGTGTGCTATCAAGTCATATCGTCATAATGTCCTAAATAATATTTGACAATTGTTTAAAAAAAAAATTGTTGTGTTTCAAACAAAATAAAAATTATGCTGTGTTCATTGATTCGTCATAACTATACAGCAGAAATCTTAATAAAAAGCGGTTGCCCACAGCAGTCATATATATTTCCTGTAATTATTTGAGGACATATGATTTTACAACTTTATGACAACCTTGTGAATACCCCAATTGTTGTTGCTTTGTTAACAAAAAGTGTCTTAAATTAATAGAACTTTGGTAAACAAACGAAATAGAATTTATTTGTAATTTTCGTCTTAAAAATAGAAAATAGCCAGATAAGATCTAATTTAATTTATTATTTCATGGATTAGAATTAAAAAATATGTTGATGTTTGGTAAATATTTATTTTTATATTTAAATTCAAAATAGCACACTAAATTATGAGGGGTTGTGCACAACAGTCGCATTTTTGCATGTTATTATTTTAAGACATGACTTTATGACACCTTGTGAAATCCCCCAATTGTGATGTAAAGTTTTGTAATGGGAGTTAAAGAGTTAAAAATTTTGATACATAGCATATTTATATAAAAACCTTAGAGTTCCATAACTCGAAAACTATGCGTTTGCATCACATTTTCACTTTCTATTTTCATCTTATTTTTCAATTTTCTATTACCCTAGCTACATTTTTTTTTTTGAAATTCGTCGGTAAACTAGATACCTACCTATCATCTATGTTTCTACAATTTTTATTTATCTGATTTTGTTAATTTAGGCCCTAATTATCGAAAACGCAACGCCAAAGAATTGCTTTGAATGCAAAAACAAAGTCATAAATATTTTGTAATTTTGTTGTTGTTTTCTACAGAAATTCATTTACCGTTTTAAAATGTTCAACGCCACAAGCTATGAGCCGTTTGAAACTTTAAAGGGCAATGCAAATTTATGTCAGTTCATTAAAACAAATAATTGCAAATGTTTTTAAGTTTTATATCGCGTGGTTCGTAATATTGAAACAAAATGCACCAATAGCATTCTTAATGTCTGTATATCTACCTACTTACCTACTATACCTACTTGTTTTTTTTTTTTTTTTTTTACCTAAAAGTAAATCTTTTCTTTATCGTTTGTATGTTTTCAGGAGAAGTGAAAAACTATTTAAAATGATAAATTCCTTTAAACTATCAGGGGTGTCATGGAAATCGAAAACCTAAAACGAAAGAATTTGGCAGTTTTTTTTTATTAAACTTTTAATCTAATATTTACAATTTTTGTTAAAAAATTCTGTTTAATAGAGCATTATTTGTATAATAATTGTCATAAAATTTTTTTATTACAGAAATCTTATTGAAAAACGACTCTTAAAATTCTTTCGTTTTACGTTTTCGATTTCCATGACACTCCTGTATATATAATTTATTTTTCTTCTATTTTTCTTGTAAAAGCTTTGAGTTGTTTTGAAAATTGACAATGTTGCATGTTATGCAAACTGTTAGTTTGGTCTTTTAGCTTTTATCTATGATTTTGTGTAGATGGGGCCTTTTGTTTTCTGTTAATAAAATATCTAATTTTTGTCGAAAGATTCCAAATTATTTGTGGACATTTGTTTTTATAGGTACAATACATCAAAATCATTGGAAAAGTCGATTTGTAAATTTTGGATAGTTAGGACTTATTGCGATTTAGGTAACGAAATATTATTATGACCACTTTTAACTTTCAATTATATTGAAAGGGTTCCAAAAGTAATAAATTTAAGAAAGAAAAAGGTTCTTTGGTAATGGCCTCGTTGGTTAGTAAACTAGGAAACATTTCTCTTGATTTATGGATGTTTGACTTAATATTGAGGAGCTTTGTTCTTATGCCTGTATTCTTAAAAAAAAATTTATATTTTAAAAAAGTTTACATAACAAATTGTCTATGAAAATTTTCTTTAATAGACGTTTCTTAAATTTGATAGTCTCGTTTATGAATATAGGTGTTAAGCTTTATATGTTGCATGTAGAATTTTTTTTTTTTTTATTATTTATATGGCTTTTATATTTCGTTTTTTTTCTAGGTGTGGTTTTATTATGTTGAAAACTTATTTAACATATTTGATAGGAATATTTCGGGATGAGACTGATATTTTTTTCATTTATTGTTTATTCCTAATAATTTTGGTATGTAATCAAGGGTTTTAGATTTCTTTGTAGGGGTTGAGTTTTGTTATTAACTTTTTAATGATTTTATTAGTATTTTAAGTTAAAAAACTAAATTATATTATTATTTTTTATATTATTTGATCAATAAATAAATGATCAATTTGGTACAATTTATGAATTAAACAGATTTTATGCATTTGATTTTTTGATGTCAGCGTTTTACTCTAAAATTTTGTTTTTGGAAAGAGCATTTTATAGGTCTTGGGTACTGTACAATACTGAATTTGAAAAATACTAAGAATAACTATCTTATATTTATTAAATTTATTTGATAAAAAAAAGATTAATATCTTAAGGTTTTATATTCATGACTCAAGTTTGTCAAACCTTTAAAGCTATAATCGAAACACATCGGATGAAAAGTCCGTGACGCCACTAATGATAAATCCATAATTGTTTGGAAATAACAACCTTTACTTGATAACTGTCAATTCGTTCACATTGATGATTTATCATTGCTTTTAAATGGGAAAAAACACCCCTCAAGCCAAGCTTTAGTTGATACGTGATATTCGGAATCAGCTTCTTCGAGACAAATGGTAGAGAAGTGGTTTGCTGAATTTAAACAATGTCGTAAAAACACCGATGACGACGAACTCTGGTCGCCAAAAAGAGGTGGTGATACCGGAAAACATCACAAATTTTAACAAAATAATTTTGGCAGACCGTAAATTGAAGTTGCATTAGAAACCTGGGGTCTAATCACCGCATTCGATCGATATCGAGTAAACTATCGTATTTTTATGCATACGATAAACACTTACGTATCGAATGAAAACTCGAGATATGTAATGTCATGATACCAAAATAAAAAATTTCTTTCAATTTTGCTAGATATCGTATGTGGTGATTAGACCCCTGATACCTTAAGATTTCAAAGGATCGTGTCGGCTTTATGAACATTTGTTTAACAGAAAGCTCTTTTTGAAACGGGTGCCTCGTTTGCTTACAGATCATAAAAAAAACAACGTGTCGATGATTCTGAGATAAAAAGAAACTTGCGCAATTGTAACGCTCTTGAATGAGACTATGTTGATAAATAAAGTCGAATTTTGCAAAAAAAAAAAAAAAAAAAAAAAAAAAAAAAAAAAAAAAATTATTATCCTACGGATTTTTTATCCGATTAATATTTAACTTACTACTAAATAAACATGTATATGTTTAACTAAACAAAAGATTTTTTATTTTTTTTTCAGCTAATATTGAAAATCTTTTTCAAAGAAAGAAATATTACATAGCCATGTTTTTATCTTTGTATGGGGTAAGTGGACACCTATTTTAATTGTTTATATTTTTTTTCTTTATCTTACTTTAAACTTAGGTATAAAAAAGGACAAACAAATTATTTATCGTTTCATTTAAACATCAGGCATTTAATCTTATCGCAAAAGTAAACAAATAATATTTCTTGTTTATTCAAAAAGAAAACAAATATTTAACCATCATCTGCGGTCGTCTGTTTGTTCTCAATTCTGTTTTTAATATAAATTGTTTTTAGTAATCGTTTCATACGTATTTTTTAACACTTTACAACAAAATTCATGTAGAAAAAATACATATTTTTGATAGAATATATCACAGTATGTGAACAAATTGTGTACATACAGTGTCGGAAAAAATAATAGGGGCGATATCTTTCAAATAATATGTAGAAAATTTTTCATTGCACTTTTATTAATGAAACTTACTTAAATTCATTCAAAAATAACATTTGGGAAATAAATAATATTACTCCACAAATAAATAGGTAACGTTGAAAAAGAATCGAAGAAGTAATAAAATGGATAGGGTATACTTAGTTTGTCATTCCGTGTGAAACTTTTAATGATCCATCTGAGACCCCAAAGAGTATATATTCTAGGTACTTTTTTTTTTAAGTCGAATTAGCCATATCCGCCTTGAAAACAAGCTCACTTTTGAAAAACTAAAAAGAGAAAGAACAATGTTGTTGCCAAATTGCTTCTAGTTTGGGATTGAAATCCACAGTAGAATAAGAATTATGAATCCAGATGTGAAACCACCAACTTAAAAAATTGATCATTTTTTTACAAAAACTAGCATAAATAGTGGCGTTATGCACATATTGATGAAGTATTTTGCACAAATTCGTTCTATATGACTAGAAATCATACCATAATTTACCATAGGCCCAATAAAAAACTCACTCTCGGAAAACACGCGTAAAACCGAAATGAAATATTCTAGCTGTCGGAGGAATGTATCAAACAAACATTCTGCACATCCGTATATGTATAGCACTCTAACTTGTTTGTTCGATTTCCGCTGAACTGGTCCTTTTTTTAATTTTGATATAAGCAAATTGAATAGCCTTAGATTAATATATATATGGGCATTTCCTGGGGTCACGAACGTACGTTCGTACGCTTTGATGCACAAAAAATATAGAAAACCAAACATTTCCTATAATTTTTTTTTGCGATTCGATAGCATTTGGGTAGCTGTATGTTTAGTGCAAAAGATGAATTTCATCGAGTTTAAGTTTTCATAATAATAGTTATAAACATGTGGTCACGAACGTACGCAAAATAGAAGTCAACTTTGGATGACAGTAGTGAAATGTAAAAATCTGCGTAATGGAACGGAATATTCAAAAGTGATTAATTTATTTTGAAAGTGTAGTAATGTAGGTCTCCATCCAGTATTTACAAAATAAAATATCTCTCTTGGTTTTTGTTTAATTGGCTTATGTACCGGTCGCGAACGTACGGGTCGTGAACGTACGATTTTTCCATATGTTTTTTATTATTATCACCATGCATTTTCTCATAAATATCTTCAAATTTTCTTAACAAAAAAACCTAATACTCCTTTTACAATTGATTGTAATGGAGAGATTATAAAGAAAGAGTGTAAACATAACATATTTTTTGCATGTAAAATAAGTATATAAAAATGTCTTTAGAAGTAGAAAATATAAATTTTTCCAGTTTCCGGCGCGCAATTTCCTTATTAAAACAGCTGAGATATGCTATAAAACCATTCTTTTATAAAAACATAGACTTTTTTTAAATAATAAGCAATAAAAGCCGATGATTATCAACATTTTATTTTTTCATCCTGGTAGACCATTCTGGGGAAATGCCCATATACATATTTAAATTTAATCTTACTTATGAAAAGCTAAAAAAAAAAATTAAGAAACTATTAAGAATTGTATGTGTCCCTATTGTTTTCTCGACATTGTATATAGTTTTGTTTAATTACAGCTCATTAATTCAAACTGGCATGTTAAGGACGGCAATCTGAAGAAGCTGAAATGTTTCCTCTGTCTTTTATGGTGTTGGACCTGGTACATATGATTTGCCTTTGCTATGCTAATATCTTAAACTAGTACGAAAATCATCACAAATTATATGCAAACTTCTATTTGTTTACTGCTAATTCTACTCCACTTAAATGTCACCTCACTAAGTATAAAAAAAATAAAACAAACTCAGTAAAAAACTTTATTATCAACTGTAAAAGTATCATTCTTTATATATTATATTTTATATTATTATTATTGGACCCTATTGGTCATTTTTCTATATATGTATGTATGTACATATAAAAAGTCTCTTTCCAGATGCAACTTTACAAACAACCAAACCAATCCTAATTACAAAAATCCATCTATAAGCAACATCAACAATTAATAATTCTATATCATTTTAAATATATTACTACTATATTGTTTAATATCATATTTGTAAAGAATTTTGAATGCTAAAAAAGCCTTTTTGAATAACTTTCTTACTAAACGAGTTATTTAACAAAAAAAATTCTAGCACCAAAATATCAAACGGCATATGCCTGTGAAGGTAAGAAATTAACCATAGAATGTGAACCGGGCGATTTGATAAATTTGATACGAGCCAATTATGGAAGATTTTCGATAACGATATGCAATGATCATGGCAATATGGAATGGAGTGTTAATTGTATGTTTCCCAAAAGTTTAACGGTGCTTAATTCAAGGTGGGTTTAAATTTCATCAAAAGAACTTAAATTTTAAGCAAATCACCGATTCTGTTGTGCAACAAAAAATTCACTTTTTCCTTTGTTTGTGTTAATTTAGATGTGCTCATAAACAAAGTTGTAGTGTATTGGCTACGACCAGTATGTTTGGTGATCCTTGTTCGGGTACTCATAAATATTTAGAGGCTCATTATCAATGCATATCAGCGTCACAAACATCGACAACAACAAATCGTCCCAGTCCGCCACCATGGGTTTTATCGAATGCTCCACCTTTATTACCAAATGGTAGTTCTTCTATAATAAATCCTGCCGTTTTATCACCACCTTTACCACCAGCCCAACGACCACAAATGCCGATCCCTGGTTTGGCTAATACAAATTTACCGTTAGGCGGCAATCTGCCAAATGCAGTGCCATCATCGCCCGGTCCACCTACTATGCATACAACATTGCCGGGCGGTAGACTTAAGGCTGGTTATAATAATACTGCTTCAAAAACACCCAACAGACATGATGGTCTGCCACCACCTCCGCCTTTGCATCATCATCATCAGCATACTTCGGCGGTAAGTCATCATCCGGCTAGCGATCAGGGTAAGGAGGGACCAACTAGAGGAGGAGAGCAGCATAATCATAAATTAGAAATAAAAACTAGTAAAGACCCTGTTAGCAATAGTAACACTAATACCACCGCTCCTCCAAACACCAGAATACTGACGGGTGTAGGAGGCACTGGTAGTGATGATGGTACTTTACTTACTACAAAGACAACCACTAGAGGTCAACAACAACAATCACCCCTGCCTACGGGTACCACCACGGCTTCTTCTCTCGGCAGCTTAAATACTACTTTAGGTACTGGTGTTATAAAATCCATTAACAACATTAATCTCAATACCGGTTTGGGAGGAGAGGATGAGACTAATATGTTCTGTGGTCCCATTAATGCCCGAAACCTCTTCTGGAACATGACTCGGGTAGGAGATGTTAATGTGCAACCTTGTCCCGGTGGTGCCACGGGCATAGCAAAATGGCGTTGTGTTCTAATGAAAAGAATATCACTCGATGATGAAGATGATTCCAGTGGCTCGGCACAAACACCAATTTGTAATGGCACCTCCTGCATTAATATAAGACTGCGTAATTTTGAACCCACCTGGCATCCTTTGACACCCGATTTAACCCAATGTCGTAGTTTGTGGCTAAATAATCTAGAAGTTCGCGTTAATCATCGAGACTCTTCACTCATTTCTATAGCCAATGATTTATCAGAGGTGACTAGTAGCAAAACTTTGTACGGTGGTGATATGCTGGTAACCACGAAAATCATACAAGCCATGTCGGAGAAAATGTATCATGATAAAGAAACTTTTCCCGATCAGCGTTTAAGAGAGGCCATGATTTTAGAATTACTGCAAGGTGTAGTCAAAACGGGTTCAAATCTTTTAGATGAATCTCAATTGTCCTCGTGGCTTGATCTAAACCAAGAAGATCAAATGAGAGTGGCAACATCATTATTAACTGGTTTAGAGGATAATGCCTTTCTTTTGGCCGACACCATTATAAGGGAACGTAATGTAGTGCAGAAGGTTAAAAATATATGTAAGTATTATCATTTTTTATAATTCCAGATAAAAGTTATTTCTATTTATTTGTTTAACTTTTCTTAGTACTCTCGGTGCGTGTTTTGGAAACCAAAAGCATACAAAACAATGAAGTCTTTCCCGATGCTGAACAATGGCAAATAAGCGACGATATAATAGAATTGCCAAGGGCTGCCTTAATCGAAAATAGTGAGGGCGGCTTGGTGCGCATCGTTTTTGCAGCATTTGATCGTTTGGAATCGATTTTAAAACCCTCCTACGATCATTTTGATTTAAAATCTGCCAGAAGTTATAGTAAGTTCTTAAAGTATTTAGTTTTTAATATATATATATATTTTTTTTTTTCTTTAATTTAATGCATATTTTATTTATTTCCAGTACGCAATACTGCCATTTTAGCGAATGATACAGATTCGGCTAATTCGCAGCAACGCATACGCATTTTGAACAGCAAAGTTATATCTGCCAGTTTAGGTAAAGGACGTCATATACAATTGTCCCAACCTATAAAATTGATTTTGAGACATTTGAAAACAGAAAATGTAACTAATCCCACTTGTGTCTTTTGGAATTACATAGACCAGTAAGTGTTTAAAGAATATTGGGATAAAATGTACTTAAGTTGTTTTATTTTACGGATTTTTTTTTGTGTATTTTTAGTGCCTGGTCTGCAAATGGCTGTGTTTTGGAGTCTACCAATCGTACCCACAGCATTTGCATGTGCAATCATTTAACCAATTTTGCCATTTTAATGGATGTCATGGACGTTCACAATCATTCCTTGTTCACCATGTTCGATGGCAATATGCGTATATTGATTTATGTTAGCATTTCTATATGTTTGGTATTCATTGTGATAGCCTTATTAACCTTGAAAATATTTAATGGCGTATTTATTAAGGTAAGAACCTCCTCTAGACAGCAAAATCATTTAAATCGTTCCCGTAGGGGCCAAGGCGGTAGCGGCTCAGCTGTTGTTGGTATGGGTAGTAGTATGGGTGGTAGTTCTAGAAGACAAAATAATATTATAGATCAGACTCATGAGTCTATACAAATAACAAATGCTACAAATGCTAATACTGCTGGGAATACAGGAACTTCTAATTCTCCTACAAATAATATACAGAATTTGCAACAGCAATTAAATTTACAGCATTTACAAAATCTTAATCAGGCACCTTCCAATTTAAATGCCAATAACTTCATCCAACACAATTCAATACGAAACTCAAATCGTAATAATCTTAATGCCAATAATTATAATTTACAACAGTTGCAACAACAGCAGCAAGTTGTAGCTGCTGCTGCTGCCGCTGTTGTAGTGGCGAATAATAATCAGCGTAATTTACAAATGAATAACCTTAATTTGAATCTTAACTTACAACCTCCTCATAATCATGGACACAATTTGAATCACAATCATTTAAGTCACCAGCAGCAACAACAAATGGAAACTTCTATGTCCAATACTTCGGCAGCTGCAGTAGCAGCCGCTGCATCCATAGCGGCAGCTCTGCAACAGCATCATAATAATACCAATACAGCAGCTGCAGCAGCCGCCATGGTAGCCCAAGCCAGCAACAATTTAAATGTCAATAATCGTAATAATAATAACAATAGTAATAATAGTAATCGTATTAATAATTCTGATCCAAATAATATTATAATGCAAGGAAATATGGATGATTTACAATATAAGTGGTGGTGGTGGTGAAAAAACATTATTTTATTAAAAAAAGAATTTTTGATTTTAATCTTTTTATTTCATTTAAAATTTCATTAATTTTTTATATTAAATATTGTATTTAAGTTATTTATGCACTTTTTTGTGATATATGTTTTAAGTAGTTTTTAATTCTATACAATATTTTTATAGAAAATAATAGAGAATTAAAAAGAATTATATAAAATTTAAATACAAAAATATTAAAACAATTGTAATGATAGTTTATTTGTTTGTATGTATATGTATATATATTTTTAATACATATTTCAAAAATGAAAGGCATAATTTTTAAAATCATCAAATTCATTTATTACTGTTATAATATTTAATTTAAATTATTTATAACTTAAGTCATTTTTTAACATTTTCATTAGCATTTTTCTTTTTTTTTAGTTTTTTATAAAAATATTTTAATTTAAATGTTTTTTTATATGAATTTTCCTAATTTAATAAATAAATATAATTTATTTTGTAATAATTTTAAATTAAAAACAAAAAAAGTGTGTTGTTTTAATTATTTTCTCTCAAAAAAAAAAAAAAAAAAAAAAAAAAAAAAATACTTTTAATCTTCACCACCACCGTCATCAAAATTTACTAAAAAAAATATTTCTATCTTGAAAAATTTCAGTTAAACTTTTATATTTAAGCCTTAACTTTAAGTTTAAAATCTTTTAAATTTTTTTTAAATAGTTTAAATTTCTCTTAAATTAAGGCTTGAATTTAAAAATATTTCCATTTTTTTTTTTAACTTTCCAGTTTCCTTGTATTATTTTTTTGGTTTTTTGCTTATAAAAAATTCTTTGATATTTGGCTTTATCTTTACAATATACACTATTGTCTATTTTTTTCTTTTCTTTCTTAAAAAAAAATTTCTTTACAGTCTGCCCGCAACTCTATTTATCGCAATATTTATATTTGCTTATTATTAATTGAAGTTCTATTCCTTATTGGTATCGAACAAATTGAAGCAAATATAATATTTTGTGGTTTTACTACTGTTTTTTTACACTGTGCCATTTTAACGGCCATTGCATGGTATTGTTTTGAAGGTAAGTTTAAAAAAATTTTAAAATATTGTTTGGAGAATTTATATTACTGTGCAAAACAAAATCCTTATACATATATTCAGCGCTGCCAGAAGATTTGGAAGGAAAATCTTCATTTGGCGAAAAAAAATCTTATTTTGAAGAGAAAAAATCTTGAATTTTTTTTTTAACAAGGGCAAAAAGTTAAAAAATATTAATGTTTTTTAAGAACATATTTCTTATTATGGAAACTGTTTAAATTGAAATACATACATACAAAAATACATAATTGCGGTATTTATACAAAATAAGATTGTAGCTTTAAATTGTGTTTTAAGTTATATTTTCCCAAAAAAAATTTTCTAAAAATACATTTTAAATCCATTTAATTTCTAATAAATAAGATCGTAAAAAATTCCATCTAAATAAAGAAGTTGCATTGAAAGCAATTGAATAGTAAATTTAGAGATATACCTATAAATGTTGGGCAATTTTATATTTTATTATATTTTTTGATACCGTTGTTATATTAAATATTTTGAAGGCATATTGAGAAAATTGCATTTAAAAAAGCTCATTGAAAATATATCGATTTTCCTAAAAACATTCCTAATGGAACAGTTATTAAAATAATGTTGGTACATCTTTTAAGAGTTATTCTTAAGCACTTATGTATATCGTCATCTTAAAGACCTAATAACCTATCTGCAAAAATTTCAAAATTGAGTTTTTTATGGATTTTTATTCTCTATATTATATGTGTGCAAAATTTTGAACATGTAATATTACAAATGACAAGGTTTTTGTACCTAGAGGACTGTTACGCACAATAAAAAGAGAAAAAAAATCATCAAAAATCACGATAAAAGTTAAATTTTGTTGCATAGTGTAATTTAAACAAACATTAAGTACTTTTTTTACTTAAACCAGTAAAAGAAACTATAGCTGTTATTACTTAATGTATGTAATATTCATACGTATTTCATATTCATACTAATTAGGCCTGCAAATAACAAATAACATTAGAAAAACAAAATTTTCTCAGCCGATATTTATTTCTGTTTTCATTTTAACCAAAATGTGTAATTTTCGTTTCAATATTGTAAATAGTTTCAATTTTATGTTTTTTCCCTCTCCTGTAAACTTTTGAAAACCGCAGATAGGTTATTTCGCCTTTAAGGTGACGATATATACTTTGTTTAAACATTGTAATAAACATTGTAAGTCGAATTTTCAAACTAAACGCTTTTTAATTTCCATTAGTTTTACCTTTTGTTACTAAATGTATGAACATTGTTGTTCTTTAATATATGAATTTTTGTAAACATTCGTTTTTTCTTTCCAAAAATAATTTTTTTTCATCAATATTCTCAAAATTAACAACCGCTTATCTAAGATGCTTCTTCAATATTGTGTATGCCGATAAATAATGATGCATTTTTGTGTATGCTAGACAATGGGTACAAAAGTGTGCAAAACCAATAGTCAACAAGCTGATAAAAAACCTCATTGTTTTAAAAATTGATTGTTTAAAAACATTAAAAAAAATTATGTATGTTGTACAAACTTAAAGTTAAAAATTATTAATTTTTAAACTAAAAAATCTTCATTTGAGAAAAAAATCTTCAAATCTTATTTTGGTCAAAAAATCTTCAAAAATAAGATAAAATCTTCAATCTGGCAACGCTGCATATATATTTAAATTGCAATACATATTTTCAAAAATGCAATATTAAAAAAAACTTTTTGTATATTTCTATAAAACCGCCACTTATATTATTTAGAATTTCTATAGAAACTGAAAATTTCCGTCGATTTCGATTTCTAGAACACGGCCGAAAAACTCTTAAACTGACTGTCTATTTCACGATGTGCGAAAGAAGTCTTTCCCATAACTATATTTAAAACAAAAACAGATTGTAAAAACTTTGTTATTTCTTCAAAGTTATTTGTGCTAAAGAAAGAATTCTTTCAACATCATGAAATAAATTTAGAAATAATTTAAAAAACAGAAATTCTGTAAAATAGCGGAACATTTTTCACTTAAAAGTAGTTAAATTTAATGTATTTTTTTGTATTAATTTAAATAATTAGTTTTTTATTGCGATAAGTACTGGAAAAAATAAGAACGGCTGGGAATACATTTTTTAAAATCTCAAATAATTAGGATTTGAACAAGGAATACCCGCTAGCATCTGTTACTTATACATAAATCATAACAAAAGCACAGTTTGCTTGTTAAAAAGTATATATAAATAAAGCATTTAAGAGAACTTCCACGTCAGAAAAAAAATCTGTTTGCTACTTCACTAAACGTAAATGTGCACGATAGTACGATTCGAAGATGTGTAAGACAATAATGTATCACAAAGGGACCAATGAAGGACCCAAGTGAGCTATCTCTCGTTGGCTGCTTATGGAACCTAACCTAAGAAAATAATGCAAAAAATTAAAGACTAGTCAAAAAATACCAGCATAGAAAATGTATACCCATATAAATGCTAGATAATCTTACGTGCTTTCGCATTTTTTAACAGCCACTCTCTATTACGAACAAAAAGATTTCTTCAAATTTCCCATTTTTTAAAAAATACAACCTCTGTCATCGTTTCGGACGATTGCGAAAATCGTAATACACAGTACAAATTGTTCGAACTCGTAAATTTTTTCTTGCCAATCGAAATACGCAGTAACCCCTAGTTCTTGCTTATTTGGCTGATTTCCGAGAATGGGCTTTATATACAGCCCAACTATGAATACAAATTATCCGGGAGTGTTTTCCCTTTACCCATTTTTACAAATTGAATTTAAATAGAAAACATTTTAGTCATACTAACACGATTTCCGAGAGTGGTCTTTATATGGGGCTAAGAATTGTGGACCAATATTTACGAAATTTGGTGACATTTTTTAGGGAGGTTGTTCCATATTTGGGTCCACAACTTTTTTCTACTGAACCGTTTCTGCTGGATGTCAATCTCAAACTGCTTAGGAGATCTAGAAAAAATTTGACATCCAAATTGTTCCTTTCGTTCGAAAGTTAGCGTAATTTTAACATTCGGACATGGCTAACTTGACTAACTTGAATTACTGAAGGACCCAGAATATACATATCGTTACCTAAAACGTAAAAGGACCTAACTAACCAAAAAATAAAAATCGACTTTTTCATTGATTCTGATGTACTATATCAACACAAATGTACACAAAGAATCTTTCGACAAAAATTAAAAATTTTATTAACAAGAATCAAACGGCCCGGCCCTATTTATAAAAGATTATATGACAAACTCTAAGAGACCTAACTAACAGTTAACATAATTGCATAAATTATAAACAGTTTAAGGCAATCTATTAATTTATCATTTTAAATAGTGTTTTGCTTCTTCTCTAAAATTTTCAAAATGTTAGATAAAGCCTTTTGCGTATTAAGTAACTATATGTACTTTATGGGGTCCTTAGTGAATATTAAAAAATATTCACATGGAGTGACAAACTTAAGGCCAATTTCACCAAGTTCAGTTATAACTTACTGTCAGTTATAGCTGTCAAAAACATACTGTTAAGTGAAAGTTCAAGCAATAGTTAGTTTTAACTGTACTCGGTGAAATGGGCCGTTAGTATACCTTCTTTCTCCTCTGCTGGTTAAGGGTATATAACTGTAAATCAATATGTTATTAAATGCGGTAAATTGAATTTCTCCTTCATGCTAAATTTGTTAAACGGTGAAATTGTTTCAAAATTCCTACTTCGTCACGTTGGCTTTTGATTTCATATTCGCTCTTTCAGAAATTCTATTCCCCTAAGACTTCAATATTTTCGGTCTTTTTTTACATATTTGGATCCTATCCGCAGAAAGAACAACTTGAATCTTAAGTTTTTTCAGTTTTGTTTTGTTTATGTATTGTATAGTGTTGGCGAATTAAGTAAATAAATAAATAAAAAAATTTAGGCGGGAATCATTTGATCCCGGCAATATAATTTTTATTACCCGCTTTTGCGAAATTCAAAAAAGGGCAGAAAAAACCCTTTATTTTATATAACTTCAAAAAAAAAAACATAAATAAGTTTATTGTTTAATTAAGCTTATGAATAGAAAATATTAATCATAGCTAGATTGTTCTCAACTCTGAACAGCCAATCCCACGATGTCACACGTCAACGTTCGCATACAAAATTACATTTAAAACAAAAACAATTTCTAGAATTTGTTTTTGTTTTAAATGTTATTTTCTATGCGAACGTTAACGTGTGACATCGTGGGATTGTCTGTAAGAGTTGTGGGCTTGGAGTAATTTTTTTAAACGAAAATTTTTCCTAGAAAAAACATTCGACGACTGTTGAAGTTTCATAACAAAATATATACATAGTTTTTGGGTTGTTGTTGTTTTATGTTAATATATGTATGTATGTTTATGTATGCATAGAAAATTCAAAGATTCGAAACAACCGAATACAACACTTAGCTGTTCCAATACCCAAAAAAATTTCACAATATTTTCTTTTCTTTTTGCTAAAAACTTACGAATTTTATTTAAAGTTATTGAGCAATTCCATATGAAAGCGATCACCTTTTGGACGACCCCTCTCCGATTTTAAAATAAATAGTCTCAATCGATTGCCCAGCAAAAAATAATGTACCTACATATTTTTTTTTTTTTTTTATAGTGACTGGTTTAGTGGTGGTGTACACTACACCACTGTCATGTGACAAAATTGAAGAATTCTTCATAAGGGACCTCATTGAAAGTTGTTTTAAAAAAAAACTACTAAAGCGATCGCAACGAGTGATAGCTCGTTGGAAAGGTATTGAATCAGGCTTTAATTGAAAAATAAAATTTTCCTAATTTTTCTTAGAAATTTACCTTTAAATTTTCCCATGAAAATTAAATTTTCCGATTTTCCACAGAAGCTCCTAAATTTTCCGGCTAATTTTTTTTTTTTTTGGATTCCTCATAATTTTTGCTTTAAGAATCAGCAATAAAAAAATGGGCCCCGACTCCTTGTTTGGACAGGAGAAGAGCATTTAAGAGACCACCTTGTTAAAAATACATTTTAAAAATTATTTTACAGTTAAAAATACATTTATGAAGAAAAAATCAATTTTTTTTTTAAGAGCCCCAAGTTGAGTGTGTAGTGAATATGGTCTGCCTGCCTTCACAAGATCGGCCATAAATCCATGGATAATAGCAGCAGTGGCATGTAATGGCACACCAAACCCTTTCCAACGAGCTATCACTCGTTGCGATCGCTTTAGTAGTTTTTTTTTAAAACAACTTTCAATGAGGTCCCTTATGAAGAATTCTTCAATTTTGTCACATGACAGTGGTGTACACCACCACTAAACCAGTCACTATATAAAAAAAAAAAAAAATATGTAGGTACATTATTTTTTGCTGGGCAATCGATTGAGACTATTTATTTTAAAATCGGAGAGGGGTCGTCCAAAAATTTGCCAATTTTGATCGTTTTCATATGGAATTGCTCTATTACAAAAATCTTGGGATTATATTTTTTTCTACTCCCTTTTAAGCATTCCAATCCTATACAACACTAACCACCGATGATATACTGCTGGAGGTTGACCAGACCTCAAAAGTAAACTGTTACTATTTACTCTCTTATGCTCTATCATTTACCATCGTTGCCATATCGTTGGCCATAAACCCAAGTACCTACACCGAAAATGATTATTGTGTTTTAATGGAAACGAATTTCCTATTTTATGCGACATTTGTAGCGCCTCTAGTGATATTTTTAACGGTAAGTAAATCATTTTTAATGATACGCTCTTTAAACACAATTTTGTATATTTTCTTTGTAAAAAGGGTGCCTTGGGTTATACATTCTTGTCATGGGTAATTATGTGCCGCAAATCTCGTACCGCTTTAAAAAATAAAGAACATACTAGATTGGCCAATGTGAGGTAAGTTAGAAACAATATCTTGAAATTATTCTGTGATAATATAAAATTTAAATTTTTAAGATTTGATATACGCTGTAGTTTTATATTTTTGCTGTTACTATGTGGGACCTGGTTTTCGGCTTATTTCTATTTAAGACTTTCCAAAATGGACGATGAAATGTCACAAATCTATGGTTATTTATTTGTTGCATTCAATACCATGATGGGCATTTATATATTTGTGTTCCATTGTATACAAAATGAAAAGGTATTGTGGTATTAATTAGCAAAATTCTTAGTTTATATGTTAAATTTCAATTAAATAGATACGCCGAGAATATCGTAAATATGTCAGGCAAAATTCTTGGCTACCCAAATGCTTGCGCTGCTCAAAAGCTTCTATTTCATCGGGTATTGTGGGAGGTAGTGCATGTGGAATGAATTCAGCGGGCAACACGGGCACCTTAAATAGCAATACTAATGCATTGGTTTCCTCTACGGGTACCCAGTTAAAGAAGGCAAAAATTTCCTTGGGTGATGCCAATGAAAACGATGAAACTGGTAATATTATAGCGGCGACTGAGGATGCTATAATGGCATCTAGTGATTGTGAGCTTAATGAGGCAGGAAAATCGCGAAGACAGGGTTCATCTTCTAATGGTAGTGGTGTTGGTGGTAATGTGGCTACGGGAGGAACTATGAAAAGTGGCATAATACCTGGAAACTTGGTGCTGCAGCATGGTAATAAAGGCAATGATCAAAACCTGCAAGGCCATGTAGTGTTGGAGCGTAATGCCAATCCAATTAGTGGTCCTGGTGCTACGGGTACTTTGAGGTCTACCGGAGGTATGCGCACGCCAAGTGCAGGACATACTTCGCCCACGTCCTCTGTCAGTTCGACGCATTTGATATTTGGCCAGGGTCATAAACAACAGCAATTAGCTGCAGGCAGCATGAATGGTGTTCAACCAACACAAGAGGCATTTTATCATCAACCAGACTATTATGCCTGGCAAAAGGCCAATAAAGGAGCAAATCAAGCAAGGGATTACCATGGCTCGGGAATATCACCGCAGCAGCAGCAACAATCTCATGAATTCTTCTATTGGACTCAAAAGCATAATCAGGGCCATGGTAAAAAGAAACGAGGCAGTAACACTGGCTCAGATTCACCTAGTGGGTCATTACATTCACGCAATACCGCCACATCACAGCAGATATTGTTTTATCCCTCGTATAAGAAAACTTCAATAAAACAACAGCAACAACCCCCCCAACATCCCTACTATGCTGAAGCCTTAGATCCTGGAGCTCCCCCGCCTCATTATCAGCAGCAATTGCAGCAACAACAACGGCGACCACATCCTTATCAGCAGCAACAGCAGCAACAACAGCAACAATTATCTTCAGATGATGAGCAAATGGAACATGCAGCCCATGCTCACCTTTTGCAACAAATGAATCGTCGTGGTCCCGGACCCGGCGAATTTGTAATGTCGCAACCGGGCACCCAGCAACGTTACTATAGAAATAAGCATTCCAACTGTGATTTAAACCAACCAGATAAATTTGATTTAAGCCGTGGTGGTGGTGGCGGTGAAACCTACTATAACCAAGGTTCATTGGCCAGTGATAATGGTCCTGTATACGAAGAGATTTTAAGTAATCGTACCTCAGATGTACAACATTATAATGTGGATGATTTGCTACCGCATGACTATGAAGATGAACGTGCAATGCAGGTGGCATATCAACGACAGCAGCAACAACAACAAAGAATGTTAAAAAATCGATATCCTCATAATGGGGGCAGTGGTGGTGTTGGTATCAGTGCTGGTGTGATACCCAATAATAGTCATCATCGCCCCCATCATGACTACGTGGACGATTTTGAGGGTCATGAGGCTGAGAGTCCTTATACGGATGATGAAGATGACGAGGACGAGGAAGAGCCCGATGATGAGGCCAGTGATGATCATTTGCCTCCACAAAGTGACGAACGTATGCGTCGATTAATGGCTATGCAGGATGCTGATTTTCAAAGAAGGTTTCAGTAAGTAAATATTTTAAAGAGTTAATAAATTAAAAAATGTAAGGAATCAATACACATAACGGACAATTATTTGTATGATGTCTTGGCGGAACCATGATTCAATTTGTTCCATTTTCAATATGTAACAAAGTTTATTTCTTGCATTTACGGAAGTGCAGTTGGTAAACAGGACAATTTACCTATTTTTCTCTTGTATTTATATTTTATAACTCAATAAATAGAAATTTGTGTTATCACGATATAAAATATTTAACTTTTAAAAGACTGACATATGAACGATTTTTTTTATAAAAACATTTATACATTATTAAGTTGGGACTTGTATTATTTAAAATCTACAAGAATTTGGTTTTAAAGAGATTTTTTTTAATTTGAAAATAATATGTACAACATAATATCCAAGTAAAAGTTTTACCAGAAAATAAATTTTTTTTTTGTTTAACTTTATAACGAACTTTAGGCGTCAACTACGTAAAAATGCCCAAGCAGGTGAGGCTTCAGGAGCACCGCCCAGCTACAATGACTACCATGAACCTCAATATCCTTTGGCACCACATCAGCAGCAGCAGTTGCAACAACAACAACAATTACAACAACCGATAACGGTTTTTGGGGTAAGTAGCGGTGCCGGTGGCTCAGTGCGTAGTTTCAAAAAAACCACAACTGCCAACGGTAGCCGCTTAGCTATTAATGAATTGTTTAACACAACACATGGTCCACCCTTGCCGCCGGCCAATCAACATCCCATGCAAAAGAAACAGCAAATACAACAACAACAGCAGCAACAACAACAAATATCACCACAATCAGTCAACAATATACCAGTAGTGGGACGTAATATATCAGCCATGTTGGATGAAAATAATACTGTGAGATGTTATTTAGAGCCTTTAGAAAAGTAAATCATTTAAAAAAACCAACACTTTAAACATTTTATATACATACAATAGATATATATATAAAGACATTAATTAATTAATTACATGTTCAAGAAGGTGTATTTATTAAAACGATCTATATAATATTAGTTAAGCTAAAATTTAAAATATATATGATGAAAAAACCAACTCCTTCCTTACTTATTACCCCCAATCAAAGTAACAAACAAAAAATTCCTTAAATGAAACATTAAAATCCTTTCTCTATATATATACATATATATATATAGAACAAAAAAAAATACAACAACAAAAAATAATGTGTAGTAGAGGCAAAGCAAACACCGCGCATTAAATGTAATTTTCAAATAATTTAAAATGAAACAAAAATCAATACTACCATTAATCTTGTAAGCTAAAGAATACATTAAATGAAAGGTTATATAAAGATAATATATAATTTAAATTAAAAAAGAAAACCTTCAGAAAACAAAAAACATTTGTAACTTTAAGTATATTTAAAAAAAAAAAAAAGAAATCTGCTATAAAAAATGCCATTTTGTTGACAATTATATTGATATTTTTATATGTAAAAATTAAACGATATTTATTTTTTTATTTTTGTTTTTATATTCTATATGATGCAGTCTTTTATTCTTTTTTTTAATACCATATTACATACATATATATTTGTATGCAAATTAAAAGCTTTTATTTCTTAATCTTCTAATTTTGTATTGTTGTTTTTGGTAAGAATCTAAAATTATCAAACAAAAATTATTATATTAAAAGCAAAAATTTAGTTATAAAGTCTAATATAGTTTTATTTTAATATTTAGAAATGAAAAATTTTCAAAAAAAAGTAAAATAACAAAAAAGAAGACTAACTCCCAAAAACCTTAAACCTTCCCTTGTGTAAATGCTTAGTACTAAGTTTTCTGTTAAATGCAAGTTCATTTTTGGTTTGTTTTATTTTTACTTTTTTTTTTTTTATTAATTTTTTAAATGAGCTTTAAATTTTTTATTTAGTAACTTTTAAAAAGGACTTTTTTCATATTATTATTATTTTTTTTCTTTTTTTTTTTTTTGTTTAATAACAAAGACTTATTAACATTGTGTTAGGATATGCTTTATTATTCTCTAAAATATATATATATATTTTTTTTATAATTAAAAATAACAAAAACAAATTAAAAAACAAAAATGTAAACTTTATGTAAATTTATAAAACTCATTTAAAAAAAGAAAAAAACTGGAAAAATTTAATAAATGTGTATAGTATGAAATGAAAAATAAATTACGTACATATGTGTTTTACTGTTGTGATTATTATGAATAACGTTAGTTTAAATGCAAACGGACGTATGTAACTATGTACATATATATAAATTTTTCAGAAGCAACAAGGTAATAAAATCAGAAATACTAAAAGTTTTCTTCGAATTGTTTTTTAACCTCTAAAAAAAAAACAACAGCTGATTAGAAGATTGGTTTTGTTTATTCTCGAATCAATGCAAAATCAAGACGATTTCATGGCACCAATTACAATCAGAACCGATTTTCAATTCTGATAAATGACAATCCTGACTTGTATTTTCAACAACCCCGAATATAAAATTTAGAAAAATATAGACAGGACAAAAGAGGAAAATGTATTAAAAATTAATTTTTAAAGATACTAAATACGGCATTACCTGAATGACAATAACGCGTGAGCCGCAACCCGCCCAAAGCAGCTTAACTCTACGTCACCACCTAACATGAAATGCAGAAAAAGTAAAGTAACCACAGAAAAGATTGCTTTTAAACTTATAAGTCAATTTATATTTTAAAAAAGTTCTCAAAAGAAATTTTTTTACAACAATGTTAAAACTTTTAAAAAGAGCAGTATACATTAACTTGAAGTAAGTTTTACAGTCAGTTAGTAATTTTATGATAGGTTAAGACCGTAAGTAACGTATAATCCTTTCAGACCCAACCAACACAACTGTGTCATCTGAATCGAAAGGAGTTAAACCACTTTGTTAAAAAGTGGTCAAGTATATGTACATAGTTTTCGTTAGCCAAGAACATTTTTTCTGTTTGATTTATTACACATCCGACAAGGTAGAGCATGTTGATTCCAGCAGTGACATTCCGATTTCAACAAGTTGATGTCGATTTTGATGTTATATTTTCGCTGTGAAAATTAGCGTAAAATTTGGTGGTTCGAAACTCGTTCACAAATAGAATATCAGCTTTTCTTCTATTCAATGCCTGAATTAAGTTTTTGTGTGGTGTACGTAGTATATAACATCGCAATGGTTAATTTGGTGCTATTTCGGTTGGTCCAATGCATATTATAGTTTTTTCTTTCACGTTTAGAACCAAATTTGCAGCTATAGTGTTTGCAGCTTTCTCTACACATATATATTTTTTCAACTTCATTCTTGTATCTTTTCTTTGCGAATATAAGGACTGTTTTTGTTCAAATATTGAGTGTTGATATTTGGCGTATTCGAAGAATGCGGTGACAGTTGTTTCTAGTATTCTTCATTGAAATTTGTGGTATATCTTTTTAAATTTCGTGAGTGAAATCCGGTAATTCCTTGATATGTTGAATTTTTTAATTTAATTGGTTTTCCGTTTCGAACTCCACCATATATTACTCTAAGCCCAGGATCTAGACCTATTTTGTTGTCATATGTTGTTATTCGAATTTTCAATAGATTACCACTACAATCTGACTCATCTTTTTGTATACATATTTTTCTTTTTGTTTCCTTTAAAATTTCACACTAGGTTTTTTCATCGATAATGATGCAGCACGCGTCAGTTTGCAGGGTATTTTAAATATTTTCTACATTCCAAATCATGCACAAATGTTCCCCAAGCACCTTTATACAACTTCAGTCCACATAACATTTGATACAGAGCGAATGAGTCATACTGGATGTGATATGTGTTTGAATAAAGGTATTAACGAGAAATTCTTAAATTTATTTTTTTTTTTCATTATAATGCTGCAAGTTATAAAATAAAGGTATAGATGTCCAAAATAATTTTCGATTTTGAATTTTGTCTAACTTTTCGCCATTCCACATTATTTTGCTCGTGTTAGATTTTTCTTGAAAATTAAATTTTTCTTTAAATCGCTTCCACTATGGCTAGTCAGAAGCGAGATAACTTTGGAAATAGTCCCAAATTTAAGGTGAATAGGATTGATCCTGGGCCTAGTAACAGGTTTCATCTGCTAGCAAATGAAGAAGAAGAGACAAGAACAGTCAAGGAGAAAATTCCACCAATAGTGGTAAACTCGTGTCACAGTTTCTCAAAAGTTTGGGAATTGGTGAGGAGCACTTCTTCAAGAGAATGTCAATTGGAACAAAGGTTACATGCAATACAATAGGTGCGTTTGAGTACTTCTACAGTAAAATGCAGTAAATGAGAAAATTGTAAAATTTGCTCTCACAAAAAGCTGTTGTCCAAAAAAGTACGCGAACGCAAATTTTGTAAAAATTCGTAAAATAAAGGCAACAGCTGATGACAAATAGTTGAAGTGTTGAAAAATGTTAACACTTTTGACTACTTAACTCGTTTTCTTATCGGTACTCGATTAAATACTTTTTATAACACAAATATTTTTGGAAAATACAAACAAATTATTTTATGTAATCTTTCATATTTGTTTGTTTTTTATTTTATTTGATGTTACTAATTTGTGGCGGGTTAATTTTTTTGCTATTGATTACTTAAGTACCCAAGTACTTAGCACTTTTACAACTCTAAAAACTTAACATAACAAAAAAAGTTTCAAATGTTGGTATTTAGCCCAGTAAATGATTCACAAACAAGTTTAATTAACAATTATTTATTCACATTTTGTTTTTATTTAATTTTTATTTCAACTTTACGTTTATTTAACAATTTTTTCACAATTTATAAGCATTTTGTTTGTTACTTTTGTTTGTTTACCTTTTCAAACATATGTTTTTTTGTTTTACAAAATTTTACTGCAAAAATTTCTGCAGTAAAAATTTGTAAATACTCAGAGAAGAACTGTCACTTTTCGCTCTCAATTTGTGTTCTCATTTACTGCATTTTGTGTACTCGAACGCAATTTCGTAAAATGCAGTAAAGTTCAGTAAAAAATAGTAAAAACTTTTGTGTTCTCGAACGCAGCTAATGATAGTAACCAAAAGGACTACAGCTGATGACGCTATATATTTGATTGAGTTTAACAAACAAGAAGTGTCCAAAAATTATATGAAAATAAAATACTTCAGTAATATTGCTGTTTATTGGAGAAGACCTCTTACAGGGAATAAAGGGCCTACGCAATGTACGAAGTGCTCTATGTACGGACATGGAGCAAAAAACTGCGCAGTCTGTGCGGGTAATCATGACCAGACTGAGTGGGCTTTGGCCAAAAACACTCAAGGGTGTAATGTTGATTATAAATGCTACAACTGTAGCAAAAAGAACTTAAGAAACGCGAATCATAGGTCCGACGATCCTAGATGCCCATGCCGTAAAGATTATCTAGAAACGCGCCTACGATTACTATCCAGGTCTAGACCCAGTATCAATAGGTCGAGAAATAATCATGTGTATGATGAGACTGAGTTCCCGCAGCTGTCAAGTCAGCATCACCAAACTAATTTACGCGAGCCCACCTTCCAAAGGAAAAGTTTGTATTCTGAGGTTTCGCAGAACAGACCCGGCATCAGCAACAATGATGACGAGTTATCTAACGAGAGATTGTTAGATATTTACTTTAGTGCTGTAGATGCACTAGAAAAATGTCGAAATAAATTTGACAATTTAAGAGTGCTTGGCATGATGCTCAAGCATGCTATATAAAATCATGGGTACTCAAAATGTACATGTTATGCACTGGAATGCTCAAGGCATAACAACTGAGTCGGCAGCTGCAGAGCTCGAAAAAGTACTCCAAGAGAAAAAAAATTTATATATGTACTACTTCTTAACGAAACGTTACTGAAACCGGCTACAAAATATACAGAGAAGTTCGTCCAACACATGGAGGGGCTGTGCTTTTATCGGTTAAAAATTGCATAGATCATAAGCTATTACCAAAGATTAAAACAATAACCATAGAAAATATCTCTGTGGAAGTTAAAATAAGTGGACGTCCCGTAAGTTTTATCTCTAATTCTAATTTCAGAACTGACTTAAAACTTGTTACCAATTAGTTAAGTGACTTAAGTGACATGTGAGTTGGAACTGTACTGCAAACAATTCGGCTGGTAAAGAACTGTACAGACAACACTTAAGTTTAAGTTTCTATATCGAGGGCCTATATTCAAAATCCTCTATCTTAAAAAACACAACTTTTCAGGAGAGCCAAAAAACTGTTTTTTTCGCGTATTAATTGAGTTATTAAAATTCGGTATTCTACAATATTTTTTAAATTAACTACTGAATCTCACAGATAATTGGTTCATAAAATTTTGCATTATTGGGGACTTTATGCGAGATAGAGGATTTTGCTTCTCATTGTATGTATGAAAATGAAAAGATAGAGGGTTTTGAATTTTAATAAAAATAAATTATTTTGATTTTATTAATGCCATCTGTCGGTATATAACCCGGCTTATTTAAGATAAAGGCTAATAATACAACATAAGATAAAAAAAATAATAATTAAAAATATTAATCAAAAAGTTATAGCAACAATTTTTTTTTTGTTTTTGCTTTTTTAAGTTTGTTTGGAGTTCGACTGGTGCAAATGATCGTAAAAATAATGGTATTCCGGTGGTATAACCCTCTTCAAATCTTGTAAATTCTTCCACTTATTTGGTTGAATTGAAAGTGGAGCAGAATAAAGAGGTTTTGGTTCAATATGTTTTGTATAAGGTTTAATACGAACAGGAAGATCAATGTGATCTGTATCAAAATTTAATTTATATTTAACGCTACCATCTGGAAGATATAAAAGAGATCTTAAATTAGACACTGTAGGATCGTTCTTTACTCGTCCTGGTCTAATTGAAAAAAAACGCAAAAGTTTCTCATCAGTGTAATTATTAAAGAAATCATAATTTAAATATTCTGCATCAAACGGCTTTTTCACGATCTCATTGTTAATTTTAACAGTCGTTCTGGCTTCTGTAGTGATTCTAACGTAATCGATTGGCAAGTGTATAGACTGATTTTTCAACTTAATCTCTATCTTTGCATGGGCACTATCGCACTCCATTTGCGTATGGCCTTTCTCTAAGAACTTCTGTTCAATAACTTTATTATTTTTAGCAGCAAAATTGGATAGAGCATTAGATAAATAATGGTTACGATTTTGGTAGCCACAACCATCCGAGAAAATTGTAATTGGCAATGAATCTGATAAGCAATACGTTTTTAAATGATGAATAATGCAGGAAACAAATACCGACGCTGACAAATCACCATTGATTTCGCTCCACCAATAGTTTGTGCACTGATGAGTACCTATATTATAAATAGTAAAATTGTGTACCTGAAGGCGTTGCTTAAAGTAAATTGCTGAAGCATTAATATTGGGACACAGTTTTACTGCTTGAGCGTCCATTGTAAAAACGTGACGTACACCATTCTCAGCTGCAATTTTATCAATACTTTTTTCATACTGTGCACGATTTTTTTTTGAAATGTGTTGATTATATTCATCAGCTGATACTTGTTTAGCCTTAAATCCGACACAGATATCGCATTGGTCTTTGCGAGGCATAAATAAAGCCAAATTCTCCTCCTCAAAAGATTTAGAAAATGAAAAACTAGAAACGGCCTGAAAATTTTTCTCTGAGCAGTAATTACAGTAATCTTTATATATATCTGCTTTGGTTTTAAATGTTGCTCCGATGTATATTTTGTTGGTATCCTTACGACAGTAGTGGCTTTCCATTTTATCTAATTGCTCAAAATATTCTTTTAAATGTACTGTATTTTCAGATTTTTTAGCATTAAATGATGAAATTTTGGGTTCTTTTACTTTTAACCAACCTTTTACCATATCAACATTTACTGATAGAGTGGAAAGAAACATGAAACGACATACCTGTAGAGATTCCTGGTTGAAGGTTAAAGTAAATTTAAAGCTATTCTGTTTCTTTGAATTCTCCACTGTACAATTTTGTTTGGCTTTGCGTACGACGTGGCTTTTTACAAACACTTGCTTAGCTTCCCAGGTCATATCCCAAAACGTTTTAAATATATAATCTCTGGTTTCATGATCAAACTTTTGGCAGTGTCTTAATTTGCTTTTTCCGCAAAATGATGATGAACACGAAACTCCCATTTTTCTTGGTGGTTTTTTTGAATTTTGTATGAAAAATCCATCAGTAGTAGAAAATCCTAAATATTTTTGGCCTTTCATTCGCTTTACTGAGTTTTCCTTTCGGAAATTTGATTATGTTTCCGCTTAGTTCTTTTGCAAACGACCAGATTATTGTTGATTTTTTCGTCTTCGGAATCTGGGTAGATATGATTTTTTTTTTATTGGCGTTTTAATTTATTATGTGACAACATACCT
This sequence comes from Pollenia griseotomentosa, assembly GCA_963931875.1. Taxonomy (NCBI): domain Eukaryota; kingdom Metazoa; phylum Arthropoda; class Insecta; order Diptera; family Polleniidae; genus Pollenia; species Pollenia griseotomentosa. Next base: position 133,082,220 of record OZ007564.1, read on the forward strand.
GATATCCGACCGTCCTCTATATCTTCATTTGATGATACATAATCGACTGCAATACGTTGCAAGGAATTGAAAGCAACATTATTTTTCTGTTCACACTTAATATAATCAATATCAAGATCAGACATTTTGAACTGTTACAAAAGGTTATTAATAAAATCTTATTTTAAACTAAATTTTAAACTTACTATTTTGTAAGTTTATCACACGATAATATTATTTTAATTACATACGATTTTAAATATCCTATAAATTACTTATTTTTTGACAATAATATCATAGATGACAGTTTAAAAGAAGACTCTTTTTTTAAGCAAATTCCTACTTTAACCATTTATTTTTATGTCATGGACATTACATTTTCCAAAAACAAGCATGTAAAATATTTTCATGGTAATTCAGCTCAGAATCGGCTTTCGCTATTTTGATAAACCATTAAAAATGTCAAATTCATGTTCAGCTTGCAAAAAATAGTAAAAAAACATGTATTGGAACAACAAGTTATTCCAAAAAATATTTGAAAATTAATTATTAGAAAAGATAGAGGGTTTTGCATTCAGAAAAATTAATTGTGTAAGATAGAGAAAATACAAAAATGCAAATAAAACAGCAAAAAAAAAATATGTTTGTAATGAAAATCACACCATACATGAGGTTTGTTTTACTGAACATTTTACCATTAAAAAGTCATTTTCGTCAAAATCAAAGATAGAGGGTTTTGAATATAGGCCCTCGATATATATCATCCGGATACACATACTAGATTCGGCCAAAATATAATTCCAGTCCAACCTTCCACAATCGATATTTTAGTTACTAACTCTGATGTTTCATTTTCGCGGTTAGAGTCACAACCAAACATTGTATAGTATGATCATGTTCGAATATCTTGTTACATTAATTGAACACCACATAATCACTTTGTTTCAGTTTCTTTGTATAATCAGGCGGATTGACCAATAATTAAAAATTAGATCGAGGATGAAATTAAGGCTCATAACATTGGACAAATAGAACTTAACAATATGTGCGTTCGTTTACTTTTCCAGTAAAATCCAGTAGGTGAGTAATATAAAAATTTTACAAATTTATGTGTACGAGAACGCATTTCAGTAAAATCCAGTACAAATTTGTACAAATTTTGGGGTAAACGAACGCAGCTAATAAATATAAACCTAGATTCTTCATTAAATAAATTAATTAGTATAGTTAAGGAAGCTTTTTCTAAGATTCCAGTTGACCAGAAAAATCCATGGCAGAGGAAAATTTCAAGTACATCTAAAATGCTAATTACCCAGAGGAACAAGTATAACCGTAAACTTCAAAGATGTAGAGATCCAAATTACAGAACTCAACTAATCAGCATTTCAAAACAGTTAAATCACCTAATCGATTTTCATTTGAAAAGGGATATAAATGTAGCGTGGTCTAAATTCATTTCTAAGTTGCCTTCCGGCTCCAAAAAGTTTTGGAAACTAACGAATGTTGTTAAAGGTAGAAATTCTTCAATCTCCGATCTAAATATTAATGGGGAAGTTTTAAGAACCGGTGAACCAAGGGCAAATGCCATTGCGGAAGTTTTGAGAAGCAATAGTAATATTACGAACAACTATTCATATCCTTTAGATAATGTGGTTCTAAATTATGTGCAGGAACTTAACAATGTACATCTCGCTGACAGTGACAATTTTGAAATCACTGATTCAGCAGAGGTAAAATTATTTGTTATTTCTTTAAAATATAACGGAGCCATAGGTTTAGGTGGCATTAATAGCATTATTTTAAAAAATATGCCCGACTACTTTTTTGAAACTTTGAGCAAACTATTTAATTACTGCTTGAGTAATGGTCATTTCCCAATGGTATTTAAAAAGGCCAAGGTTATACCTAGTTTCAAAACTAGGAAGGATTCAAAATTGCCTTCCAGCTATAGGCCAATAAGCATATTGAGCTTGTTGGATAAAGTCTTTGAAAAAATAATCCACAAAAGAATCGTAAAGTTCTCAGAACAGAATAACATTATACATCAGCAACAGTTTGGATTCCGAAAAGGGAACTCAATCAAAGCGAGTGGTTAATATTATTGAAAATAATAAAAGAAATTGTAGAAGTATAGGTATTATATTTCTTAACATTGAAAAGGCTTTCGATACAGTATGGCATAATGGCCTATTGCATAAATTTTACCACTAGCATTCTGATTACAGCTTTTTTAATAGAAATTTTTTATCTCACAACTTAAGTTACAAATTATATAATAAATTTCAATTGATTTAATAAATTCACAAATTTTTACACGCGTATGACCAAAATATATTAAAAAATTGGCATTATTTGGGAAATGTTAGTTGTACCATTCTAACATATATGTTAGAGTGGAACAACTAATGTAAAATTGTTGCAATTGTGTTAGTTATTTTTTTAGTCTTGGTTATGCATTTCTTATAGGGGAACGAAACATTAGCGATATAGTCCATTTTATCTGGTTATTTTGCCGCTATAAGTTAATTTAATATAAATTATTAACGTTATAGTCCATTTAGCGATATAAGCACATTTGCCATATATGCCATCTATCAACAGTCATCAAATGGAAAAGTAAAGCAAATTAATGGCGTTATAGTCACATTAGCAATATTTACTAAGTTTTATTTAGTTTTCGAAACCACAACTCATCCAAAGAAAAAAAGAATTAAATTGTTTAATTTTTGTCATCAAGGCTCTACTAGTAAAAAATTAGTTTATGCCTTTGGTATCAGTTATGAAATATCTTGGTATTATTTTAGCTATTTTTTATACATTATGCAACTCTGTTGCAAAACCATAAGCCTGATGTCGGTGCTATTTATATGATTTTTTTATTTTCTATATTCACAGAACTTGATTACATTCGAATTCAGTTATATGCCTCATAGTGGCATATATGTGAATTAGCCTTATAGTCACATTAGCGATATAGTCCACGTTTTGTCTGCAACTAAAGGATGTGACTATAAGCGAAAAGTACTGTATTATTGATTATATACATAAACAGATTTCCTTATAACTTCCATGGAGATCAAAAAAGGTCTTTGTGAGCTAATTTTCCTTAAGGCTGTATATTTATTGCTATTAGTTTTGTAAATTTAATTATCAACTCTTATTGTTGTAGTAATTTTAGTAAAATCTCATACCTCTGTACCTTTTATATTTTAAACTTGTAAATAAAAAATATCAACATAAAAAAAAAACTTTTTCTTGTCAGGTTCATCCTTGAAAAGTCTCCTTAACCGGCTGTAAGCGTGCATCCAAATATTATTATGAAATATAACTTCATATTGATTAGCAGACGCAGAAAATAGGTTTTACCGGTAAGAACTGTCATATAACGAAAGTTTATCTCTCAACGCTTCGTACTCAGAATCAAGTATATATTGAGTCTTCTTATTCTTCATTAACGGGATTTAGAAACATTGAAAGTTTACCGGCTCAAAATTATTATTCCGCCATCATTTCATCAGAGAGAAATGTATATGTCTTGAAACTTCCACAAATAGTGCAGACATTTCTCTGACGTCATCCTGGATTTTGTTGAACTCTGCTTCATTTTTGCAGATATTTCGTAGCGCCTTCTTCACAACAACAGTTTCAGCTTCTACCGTGCGGGTTGAATCAGCCTTCCGCTTCAACATCAGGTAAACTACTTGGAACTTGGTTGGATGTCTGACTGGTTGATTGGTAGTGGCGATGACGTTCAAAAGAAGGCAAGAAATGACGACGAGTGTTTTACAGACGAATAATATATACAAATTTATGGATACAAGAAAAGAACAGAACAATTTGTGGATTTAGTTTTAAGCTTTAGCGCCAGCAAATTCTTCATCTACTATACGACCACAACTGGCTATGCTTCGCTTTCGGGACACGAATATAAAAGTTTTTTACTTGTATGCAGAGTCTTCGAGTGAAAAAAATGTTTAACCCTTTAAAATTAAAATTTTACATAAAAATTACACAATTTTTTGGGGGAAATTCTGTTTAACAATTTCCTTCACCCTTTTACTTAAATTTTGACCCTCAATCACAAAGTCCTCGTTCAACCTAAACCTTCGTATAGGAAGGCGAGAGCTTCCAGAATCCGCTCCAGAGTAATTTGGTACTCCACCAATAAAACGTCTGAGTTATATATAATTTTCCACCAGTCACTTTGAGTTATTCTTGGTTCTCCACCAGACAAAACGTTAAAACATTGAGGTTAAAAACGATTGCATCTAGTTAATGTTGAACAATCGCAAAAACTGTAACTCGGTACAGTTATACGACGCCGAACCATTAACCAATGCGGGGTGACAACGCAAAACGGACGAAAAGAAGACAAACAAAAACGACCTGTTTGTCCTTAAGAAATAATGACAAAAAGCGCTGCTTCTCCACACTCAGAGCAGTTTTACGAGTGTAAAAATGTTTAATTAATATTGCACTACTGTTATTTTTGGAATCTCCTATTCATATTAACCAAGGTATATTGTACATGAGAGCGTTAAATTGTTTTTGTTTTATATGAAGAGAATTTTAACAACTCGGTTCTTTTTATAGAGCAGCATGTCTACACTCCCAAATGAGTCTACCTTGTGTCAATGTACCTTGATATTAACCATGGCCCAATTAGTAGGTCTGCACGCAACTACAACAATAGAAAAAACAACACGCATTTGCTTGTGTAAAAAATGATAAAGATGTGAAGAACAACCCTACAGATAATATTGGGCTACGTGGTCCATTGTGGCTTAAATGGACTACTTACTAAATGGTCCAATCTACTGTAATATGGACCATGTTATTAGAAATTAACATGCAGTGCTGCCAACAACTGCATGATTAACACTTTTCTATAGTTTACAGTATTACACATTGGTAGCCCTGATGGTGTCCATTATTAATTGTTTATTTAAAAGTGAAAGTTTGTGAAATTTGTGAAAAAAAGGTAAACAAATTAAAAATACCAAGTAAATATTTAATAATAGCAATAATAGACTACAGGGAACGCCATAAAAGGCGATTAGTAAAAAATGAAAAATGCTTAAACTACCGCTTTAGTGTACTCCATACTGTAATGACATGGAGTACTTTTAAAACTAACCCACTTTAGTACTCCATGGAGTAGTTTAGGGACTACTTCGGTGGGTTATATGGTCCCCTCCTAGGACATCGTAATGCTAAATGGACCACCTTTTACCCATATATTTGGAGTAGTTTTGGAGTACTCCTACTTCTTTATGGAATACTCTTCACATGCATGTATGGACTAGTCTCGTTATCTGCAGGGAAAAGCAATTGTTTGTGTAAAAAATGGTGGAAATGCCAAAAAAAATGCTACAAAAACAATTGCACGTAAAAACACAACTCTGCATAAAATCAGCAGGCGTTTCAAGCCACATTTTAAGCAGACCTACTAATTGGACCATTATATTAACGGTTTCTTGGTAGTAACACCTAGTCTCCACCTAAGTTGAAATGCAGTTAAAACATAAAGTTAAGACTTGCTGTTAAAATGGTTATATGTTTATGGTGGCGTACACGTAGTGAAGTTAGAGTTAAAACTTTTCCTTATTTTCAGTTCGTTGACGCGTCAAGTATGTAGCTACCGTGTGTTTGTGGAAAATAATTAAAGTTATTTTATACTTAAATGTTTGTTTGTATTATATTTTTCACAAAAAGCAAAGTTTATTATGTGTAGTTTACAACCCTTTTAACAAATTAAATAAAGATGTCGAAAAACAACTACAAAATAGCGTACTGTCAAACTTAAACGTCAATTTATGTTATAAAAGAACTTTCAAAAAAAAATGTTATAACAATCAAGTTAAAACTTTAACTGGAGCAGTCTCCATTTAACACTAACTTGCAGTTAGTGTTAAAGTTAGTCATTTTATGTTAGGTGGAGACCCCGGGTAAAGTACCCAAGACGAATTCATGTATACGGTGGTCAGTGATGCTAACTTATATTTTTTCATTGCCGTACGGCCCTCTAAAAATTACCGTTCTTGAAAAAAATTACCGTACGCAAAGATTTTTAATAAAACCGTTAATTTATTTGAAAAGCAATCAGTCCATCGCCTGTGATTTGGAAACAGCACATACGAGCAGTATTTTTATGTGTTTAAGGGATAATTTTAATGGAAATTTTTGTCTTAAAATACATTTTTAAGAATTAAATTAAAATAATGTATGTTCATTTTTTCATTTTGTCACTATGCGCCCACGATTCGGCGTAAAAGCAACAAATAATAATGTTCATTCAACTTAAAATATTTTTATTTAATACGCTTAAGCGACCAATACACTTGCAATATTATTGTATATGATATTCGCCATATTATTTCCATTTTGTACTATATTATGCAATAAGTCTCACAATGGTTTCATTCATTCAATAAAAAGGTGAACATAACCTATAGGAATATTTATCCGTACTTAAACCAAGGCCAAGCGGTGTAAATAGTACGGTAAATACGGATTTTCTTAAATCAAGTACAGAATGCTTGATACAAATACGGTATTCAAGTGCCAAACACTTAACTTTAGTCACATTTAATCCCTGATCCGTACTTAAAATATTCTGAAAACTATAGTTAAATTTATAACATTGCGACTATTTTATATGTTTAAAAATTGTTGACTTTTAAACAAAGATAAAGTTTAATTTAAAATTTATTATATACAAAAGTAATTTAATTTTTTTTATTTTGTACTTTTCGTTGCTATGAAAACATTTGCAGAAACGTATAATTTAAATTTTAAAGCATAACGGTTCTATCAAAATTATTTTTGTCATTCCACAAACACTAATAGCAAGTCGAATTCGCCCTGACTAATAGCATTACGGTGGCAACATGTTTGCTTTGTTTACATTTTTTTTATCCAAGTGGCAGCCATGGTTCTAACAGCTGTTAAAAATTGAGTCATTTTTGCATTTATTAGTAATTTAAAGTAAATATTAGTAAATAAGTTAAAAGATAAATATTAAATAAAGAATGACAGACTTTCAATGGCCTTGGGAATATACATTTCCACCATTTTTTACGTGAGTTTAAAAATAACATAAAATCAAATCTAGAAAATTGGTTAAAACGTTAGTTTTCTTCTTTAAAGTTTGCAAGTTCACGAAGAGACGCGCCACCAGCAACTAAATGTTTGGTGTGATTTATTTCTCAAATACCTCAAACATATTAACAAATTTTCCGTTAATGTTCATGAAAGCACATTTCCTTTGTTTTACAATGAATCTCTAAATCGGCGCTTATCGCCGGAGATGATATTAATGATATTGGAAAAATTACAGAGTACTAAACACGCTCATCCACTGGATAAAAAACGTGTGGAATGGCAAGTGTATTGGCATACTTTGGAGGAGTATGGAAATATGATTTATGAATGGATACTAGAAACAGGTCAAACTAATAGCGTGTGTACGCTATATGAAATTGGAAAGGGTGAGAGTTCTGATGGAAAAAGTTTTCATGATATCGATGAAACCGTTTTATTAAATGTTTTACGACAATTGGAGGAAAAAGGTCGCTGTGAGCTTATAGAGATGGATGGTAGTTATGGTGTTAAGTTTTTCTAATTTTCTTTAATAAACAAAAAAAAAAAAAAAAAGAAATACCCTTAAAAATTCATGTCATTTATAGGTATTAATTTCTCACATAACCTAGCCTTTAAAGGCTATAAACAGTTACTAATTTTTACTAAAAAATGTTCAAAAGGGTTATATATGTAGCTTAATAAAAACGTAAGAATTCTAGCTATGAAAAACCCCAAAACGAATGATTCGGAAATGTGTATATATAATACTGAAATACGTATATGTATACATTTTTAATATATATTTATGTACATATGTATATACAAACACTTAGGCATACATATATATATATATATATAATCACTCTTATTTTGGTTGGCGAAATTAAAATACTCCTGCGACCGTTTGGTAATAGATTAAAGAGAAATATTATTTAATGAAATACAAAGGTAAATACTATTATAGGAATTTATGGGCCTAACATATAATTTTGTTTTGTGGTTATAAGCTATTTGTGCAGAAATTTACCCACCAAATTTCAGAAGGAGTGGTTATGATCAACTGCACATACCATCAACAATTGTGTAGGGTATAACAACATTTTGTATTCAAAATACCAAGGTATATTTACACAAGGTAGACTCATTTGGGAGTGTAGAAATGCTGCTCTATAAAAGAAACCAAGTTGTCAAAATTGCCTTCATATAAAACAAAAACAATTTAACGCACACATGTACAAATTTTGGCTCATATACCCGCAATTTGACGTTGGGGTTCCATCTTGAGGTAAACAGCTGACAAACATATGGGCCAACGAGTTTACCTTGTGTAAATATACCTTGCAAAATACCTTTGATTTGCTTTCAAGTCCGGCAACTCAGTTTTTTAACGCTTTTAAAATTTTACCATCACTGGCTTATTATTTTTTTTCATCTGGCATCTCTTTTGCTTATTCCGCTTTTTGATTTGGTGCAATAAGTTTTGTTTATTTTAAAATGGCTAATTTTGTAAGTATTTTATAATAAAATATGCTGCTAAACTAAAAATAATTTTATCTACCGAAATTTAGGCCCTTAAAGTAGAGGAAATCATAAATGAAGTAAATAAAATCCATTTAGTGACACTGCGGCATGCTGCTGAAATTTCACCATTAGTGCATGATCGGTCTATTGGTCCCGATATAGATTTGGTAGATTACAAGGAAAACGAGTCGCCCAAAGATCGTTTAAACAGTGAAAGTATTGAAACAGCTAAAGATCTTGCAAAAAATTATAAAAATATGATCAACAAAAAGAACGAAGAACCCCCTTCCAAAAGTCATGCAAATGAAAAGCGGCATAAGGATCCCAACTGTTTGCATGTGAGTTTGTATTGTATAGTCTGTTATTTTTTATAACAAGTTATTTAGACTTTAGATTTTAAAACTATCAACTCCAGTTTTATGCTGAGGGAGGCTGAGGAGCAACGCAAACGGTCAATACGACAACAAATCATTGAAATGCAGGAGAAACACTTAAGCTTAATGCATCAAACGTTACAGCCCATAGAAGAAAAACATCAAGAAGAGCGCCGAAAATGGCTGGAAAAGAAACGTCGTAGTGATTCTCAATTATTACAAAAGGCTGAACAACATTCTGCCCAAGAGCTAAAAGAACATGAACGTCAATTGGAAAATTTGCGTTTGCAAACACAAAAACAATTGCAATTAATATCTTTTCACGGTATTTCCCAGTATCAGTCAAAATTTCGTAATAAATATGAGGCAATAGTGCATCTGTTAATGTCCATAGACAAGCAAGCCCTATTATCTTGTACTGAGTATAATAAAAAGTTAAAGGAATTAATACAGATGTTTGAACAGTTAATAGGAAAAATAAAATCTGGTGAATGTGGAGCAACAGAGTTGAAAACGGCTGAAAATTTGTGTAAATCCTTAGAAGATTTAGAAATAAGTATAGTGGGAGCATGTATGCAGGAAAAATCAAAATTGGAAGAAAAACAAAAAGAACAGCAAAAGAGAGAGGAAGAACTCGCTAGACAAGAGCATGCACAAAAGGAAAAAGAACTGGAGAACCAACAACAACAACAGCAACAACAAGCCCAGTTATCAAATGAACCTTTACAAACAACAACAGACGCGGTCAAGACACAAGCAGTCCACACAACAGCCGAAGTCCCTAATTCTACTAACACTACTGACGGCGGTGGTGGCATGGTTTCATCGCAGTTTGTTAGCTCTGAACGTTTTGAGTTCTATACGAAAATCAATACCTTCTATCAGGCAAAAGTTGAACGGGTTAAAGTCTTGCAATCCGATGAGTCTATGAAGAAATATCGCTTTGATTGTCAGAAAAATATAAACATACCAGTGAACGCCATATCGGCTGTAAGTCAACAACATATACAAGATAAGTATGATAAACTGTTTACATTTGTAACTACACAACCTACGTTGGGCAGGGATTATTGTATTCTTCTAATGGCCAAGAAATTTGTTGGCCAAGGAGAAACAACAATTTCCAGTAATCCTCAGGCAGCTTTTCCTGTAGCCTCAGTTATAGTTTCGTTATGGAAAACTATACCCGAATTTGGTCAATTATTTTTGGCATATGTCTTTAAAGAGTGTCCCTTTTTGGTGCCCTACTTTATACCCCAAAAGAAGGGACAAAGCATAGAAGAATATTCAAAAGTTTTGGGGTATCGCATGACAGATGGTCAACTGGAGCAACAGGATATGTATTTGAAGCGGCAAACAGGAGTGGCACGTCTTTATGCTGCAGTGATGATAACAAGTGGGAGGCAACAAGATAGTCTAACACATCCTTATGGCATAGAACATGCTTGGCGTTGGCTGACTAATTTTATAGCATTGGATCCTTTACCCGACATTTGCGCTACACTGATTATGGAAATATTGCAAATTGTGGGCAGTGATTTATGGGCCACATATGGCAAACAATTTGTAAAATTGTTGGTTTTTATACAGCACATATATTTTCCTCAACTATCGGCGGTGGATGCAGGGGGCCCTAAAGCCAGATTGGAATTGTTATTAAATAAATTTATAAGTGAAGGACAAATACAAAAGCCTCAAGGTATTTTGCCGCAAGGATTTTGGTAAGATTTTTTTATATAACTTATAAGTTCAGAAAACAATTATTAAAATAGAAAATATTAAAATTTTTCAATGAACAACTTAAAGCGTTTGGAATTTTACAAAGCCATTCTATAATAATAAAAAGCATGTCGATGGCATAATATAAAATGGTTCTTGTCTTTACCAACTCAATGTCGTCTTCCAAAAAGCATATCAATTATACTTCAATATATAAATGAAAAAGCATTTTAGAAGGATTATGTAAAATGTCTGCCGGTGGCCGGGCTTATATATGAGGCAATTTTCTTTAGTTAAAAAAATGTTGTTTGCAAAAATAGTTTCGGAACATTCTTTAATCCAAGATCTATTTCTATAACTTTTCTTTGTAAAAATTAGCATTGTTTGTTGTATATTGGTAAAGTTCAAGCTTATGAAGATTATATTCTGGAGCTGTGCTTTTATTTAGGATTACATTTATGTATACACATACGGGCATGTTCCAGAAATTGAACTGAAGTGTAATTTAAATCGAACTAGATTTCAAGTTTAATTACATATTTACATAATGACCGCACTTTTTCCTGCTTTTAAGAGTTGTTCTTATAATGATAATTGGTACTCAAAGTACTAGGTATATTTAAAGGAATAGTTTTAGAAACTAATACAGAATCGTTTTTAAAACGTGCTAGATTTTAAATTCACTTCATTTCGATTTCTAGAACATGACCAATAGTCTTATTTCCGCTAATAGAAAACAGCCATAGCTACGTTAAAGAAGTCAATACAATTAGTAGAAATTGAGATACTTGCATTCAAACGGGCATGTTCTGACGATCGCAAAACGCTTAACATTTGCCATTCTGAATTTAAATCGCATATTTATTTAATTCGCAATCGCAAAAAGATTGGCTACTTCAAATTGCAAAAGTATGCTTGAGGGAACTAAAAAATCCTTTTGAAAAAACTATGGCAGATCGCAAACAAAACGCACAAGTTTCAGAACACCGTAAAATAAATCTGTGGGCAAATTATGGCAGTCGTGATCGAATACTTTTTCGATTCTAAAGCAATTTTATTTCTTATTTTTTCTGTCGAAATTATTTTTTTAGTGTTGTAAAGCATTTATTTGAGTTTTCGCAACACTAAAAAATAATAACGATTCGTTCAGTATGGATAGAAAGAATAAGAAATAAAATTGCTTTCGAATCAAAAAAGTATTCGATCACGATTGCGATAATTTGCCCCCTGGCCTTTTGCGATTTCAAATCCAGCGATTGCCAGACATGGCCGAAAATATAGTCGAGTGAACGTCAAACACATTATGATGGCATAATATGCATTCATAATACATAATACCAAAAGATATGAATTAATTAACATATTAATTTATTTATTGTGAACAAGCATAAATTACCTGTTACAAAATGTTATTTTTGAATTTGAAATTATTCACCCTTATCGTGGTTGGCGAATTTAAAATACGCCTGCGACTATTTGGTAATAGATTAAAGCGAATGTGAACTTATTTCCTTTAATCTATTACCAAACAGTCGCATTTATTTTACACTTATTCTACATTTTTTTTAAAAACTGATTTTTTTTGTCCAATTGTATTAATAAACACCGTTTTACTTTTTTCTATAATATTTGCCAACATTTTTAATTCATATCATGCTTTGTAAATTTTTTAAACATGAGTAAATTATATTTTACTTTATCTCATTGATAGTTTTTCTGTAGGATTAAAAAAAAGGAAATATTTTCCTAATAAATTGTTTCAATCATCGTCATCTTCCAAATCTAAATCGTCAAGTTCATCGGCCAAACCCATAAATAGGTCTTTATTAATGGGTGCAGCATCAGAGGCAGGTGCATTTGAATCATTCTCTCCAACGGCTGCTGACGCAGCAGCAGCCTCTTCTTCACTTTTAGCTAAATCACTAGCTTGTTCTGCTAACCGAGTCTCAGAAGCCACAGTACCAGAACCATCAGCCTCCTGGGCTTCTAGTGACAAAGCAGCCAAATCTAGTTCTTTGTATTCAACTCCCTCATCATCTTCTTCTTCATCACGCTTATATATGTCAAAGGCAGCATCACCATCCTCCATAGGACCATCATCAACCAAATCGGGATTGAAGCTAAACATTTCTCTACCAGAAATTCCGAATTGTTTGCCTTTGCTGTAATCATTCTTTTTACGTTCTTCATCGGCTGCCAACTTGTCTTTTTTCTCTTGAACTTTGCGTTTTTTCCATGCCAAGAATGTTTCTAAAGTGACTTTGGTGGTATTAGAACCTAAGGCGGCTCTTTCTTTTTCAATCAAATCTACCAAAGATATTTCAGAAGGTTTATTTTCGTCCAATTTCTTTTTGTCCTTTTTTAAAACGTAACCCTGCGGTAAAGCATGGCGATAAATACATTTCTCGCCATTGGGACATTCCCAAAACCAGCCATATTTTGATTTTTCCACGGCTTCAATAAAGTATTTACAAATCTAAAAAAAAAAAACAATATAAAAATGTAAAAAGGTATTTTAAGCTTAAAGTATTTTTAATTGTCGTCTTACAATATCTGTAGTAGGCCTTTTCTTTTCACCAGCATGTTTCTGATCCACTACTTCTTTTAACTTGGCATCATCCCAGTTTCTCATATCATCTTCACCATCGTCACGCATATCCACATAGATAGAGCGTTTTTCCACCTTATTTTCAACTGCTAGATCATGAGAGAATTTACATTTATCTCCCTTGGTACAAAGACCTTGCTTAAAGAAGGCACACACCACTGATTTGGGATCAGTGCCCTTTTCAATTTTTTGCGTTTGCACAGGTTTAAAAATAGAGGCCAACTCCTTCAACTCTTGCAACTTCTTTTCCTTCTCATCCTTCTTTTTGTTGCCATCAGCCTTGGGATGGTGACCACCACTTTGTACTTGTTTGGCAACTTGTTGTATGAATTTTTGCTGTTTGGCTCCCTTCTTGTTCTTTAATCCGAAAGTCTTGTCCTGTTGCAAAGAGAATTTCAAATGGTTTAGTACAATTTTTATAAGCTGTCAAGGATTTTATGTATGAAAATAATTGGAATTTTTTCTGTGTTACACATTGAGGTTATGTTCCTTTAGGTGTAGTCTGCGGGTTGTTTTCTTTATTCGGTTTCCTTTATTGCATACCTCTATAACTTTCTCCTTTTTCTTTTGTTCAGTTTTTTTACTGGGCGCTGCTGCTGGAGCCTTTTTCGGAGGCATTTTTTAAATTTATTTATTGTAAACTCTATTGATAGAAATTTTAAAAATTTACAAAGCTGAACAATTTTTGTTCTCGTGTACCGAGAGCTGCTGCGTTAGCAAATGTCAAAAATTACAACAGTAGAGATGCCACGTTTGTTATAAAGATCTCTTAAGTTGCCGTATGTTTTGAACAAAATCAGGTTTAGAAAAACATACATTGCATGTATTATTTTAAATAAAACAGTCAAGGTATTCGAGCCCTATTTGCGATTATATCGTAAGCGACAATTTATCGAAAGTTGGTTTTTTTCTTGCAAATAGGTCATAAGTACTCGTTACATTGAAGAGCGAATTCATACAGTCTGTTTTTAGAACAAATTTTGAAATTTGGTTTTTAAATGTTAAACGAGTCAATTTTGCGCTCGCGTTCTAAAAACGGACAGTATGAACTCGCTCGTCAATGTAACGAGTACTTATGACCTATTTGTAAGAAAAAACAAACAAATTTGTACCACTGCGAAGATGAAGCCCATCTAAATCCAAATAAAGTATTGCATTGATTAAGAAAAAATAATTAAAACCCTTCTCTTGTAAAATTTGCCTTTTGTCGCTTACGATATACATAGTCGCAAAAAGGGCTCGATATATATAAATTTGACATTTTGGCCAAACAGGTGTTCTTTCTCATCCATGTAACGTATTTTCTATTGGTGTTAGTTGGTGGCCACACGATCAAGTTTTGCCTTTCAATTCCATTAAATTTGCAATACACTCTCACTTTTTGAATTGACCACGAGATGGCTTTCAATTTCACCTTTCCATTTGTTTGGGAATTTTACTTTTAATTTAACAGCTGATTACATGTTTTTTTTATAAATTGTTTTCTTGATGAAATCTTGAAAGTAAATTGCTTACAAATTGAGTGCAGCCTACGTCACAGCTTTCAATTTATGCAAATTTTGACAAGCAGTATATGTAAAAGACTATCCTGAACATCTTGAACTTGTGGCCGCAGGGTTAGCAAAATTTGTCCCAAACAAATTAGATTATTTCTTTAATATTTCTAAAAAAATTTTTTTAAAAATTACAATTCTTTTTCTTTAAATTTAAAACTTTTTTCAATATTTTATGCGTACTTTTTTGGCTCAAAAGAAAGGTTATGTCTTTTCTTTTAACCCTAGGTCTCCACTAGCCATCAAATGGTTTTATGAAAGAGCTCTCAAGACAGATTGCTTTGAAACGCTGTTAAAACATAAAAAAAAAACATCTAACATGATGAGTCTATAGTACTTAACAATAACATCATGTTAGTGTTAATGTTACATAGCGTCTTTACCTGACAATTTTTTGTTATACCAAACGTCAAACTTCATATTAAAAAAACGCTGACAAAAATTTTCGAGTTTTTTTTATATAGACTTTGACGTTTGGTATAACAAAAAATTGTCAGTTGAAGACGCTATGTTAAGCATTTCATGTCAGTTGTTGACTGTGTGTAAGGTAGTTTTGGTCGCTTATTGGGATGCGAGTGGGATATGTATAAAAAAATAGTTTTTAACTCAAGACGAGGGTTTTAAAATTTTTAGCATATGCACTATTTTGAATTTTTTTCCTTTTTGTGTGTAAGTGTTTCTAAAACCTTAAAAATAAAACTTGTTCTGAGAAGCAAGACAAATAAACCTTTCCGACGGTATGTAACATACCTAACTTACATTAAATACCTTCAATACTGTAATACCCACAATATGTTAATCCCAGGAAAAAAATCACCATTTTCTATAGAAATGTTGACAAATCAAATTTTTTTCATTATGTACAGTAGACGCTCGCAAATTAGAACCGCTTTGTTTTTGAGGCAATTCTAATTTCTGAATTATTCTAATTTCTGGACGTTTTTATTTCGAATAAAAAATAAAAATTACTTAAATTTTTTTTTTTAATTCAATTTTATTTGATTGACATTAAATGTATTTTTTAAAATTAAAAATACCGTGTCGTTTCTTATATTTGGAAAACTATCCATTGCTTCCACGGAATGCATTTTCATCTTTATAGGGATATTCCTCTCTAAATATTTTTTAGCTTTCTCTTTAAACCACTCATACAGACGACTTACCATATTTGGGTATTCAGCGCTGTGCAAAGATTTATTGCTTGCTTCCTGATGTGTGTAGAAAACAGCATTTAATATTGCTGTTCTTTGTGATTTGATATAGCTGATTGAAGATGTCGTAACATTAATATTCCCTTCAAACCCTTTGTCAAGCTTTTCTAATATTTTGACCTTCGTTTCCAATGATAGTGTTTTTTTTACGTTTATTTGACATTTCGAATGATACACTTTCACTTTTTAATAAAGACTTCCAAAATATGTACACATGTTTCGAATTTCACAAATAAACTAGCCACAAATATATATAAATGCGCCAAAAAAAAACAACAAATAAGGAAACACATCTAAAATTTGGTAATTCCCCTTTTTAGTTTTACATGTTCAAACAGAATAAAAATAAATTGTGGATTTCTTGTGTTCAAATAACAAAAAAAAAAAAAAAACGCTCTGAAATTAGAACTATAAATTCGAATTTTAGAGCGTTTAATGTATTGCAAACTCTGATTCTAATTTCTGGACGTTCGAATTACTGAAAGCTCTAATTTGTGAGCGTCTACTGTATTTGTAATAATAATAAAATAAATATGGGGAATTTCATGTCAAGTGACCCAATTTTTAAATCGTTGTCTTCCGATTTGGATGAAATTTACACCAACGTTAGTCCTATTGCAAAGAAGTTTGGACACAAATTTTCAACAAGATTTTTAAAAAGTTTCTGAGTTAAGCGGCTCATACACTTGCAATAAAATTGTTCAGATTTACGTATTGTACAATTATATCGCCAGTGTGTATGTATTCGAAGGTGGCAAAATATATTGGCAACAATCAAAAGTCTTTTTATTTTTATTGCACAACGAAAAAAAAGTGAAATGTGTTGGCAACAATACTGTTTATGTTATTCCTATAGGATATGTTCACCTTTTTATTGAATGAATGAATCCATTGTGCGACTTACTGCATAATATAGGACAAAATGGAAATAGTATGGCGAACATCATATACATACATACAATCATATTGCAAGTGTATGGGCCGCTTTAGAGGGGGTCAAAGTTCGACATTTTGGCCATACAGGTGTTCTTTCTCATCCATGTAACATATTACCTATTGGTGTCAGCAAAATTTGTCCCAAGTAGCTTTGATAGCTTATTGATCAAGCTTTTGAAAAAACAATTTTTTAAATTTTTTTTTAAATTTAAAACACCTTGGTGCAAATTTCATCCAAATCGGAAGACATCGATTTAAAAAATTGGGTCACGACATGAAATCCCCTATATATAATAATAATCCTGAATCTCGAATCGCTAACTAGAGCTTATCTGCATAGCCGGTATTAAGCCGGGCGTAAGTATTTTCTCCTCTAAGGTATAACAAACACCGGCTGCGCTAACTTAAGCTATTTTGCATAGCCTGCCTTTGGTCGGGCGCAAGGATTTGTTACTCTATGGTATAAGAAACACTGGCTTAGCTGACTAAAGCTCCTAAATTTGGCCTTGTGCCAGACCGAAAGTACTCAAAAGTGCTCATACTTCATGCGTTTATGCATTCTTCGCGTGTGCTGTGTAATTTTTCAATACAATTTTACACTGATTCTACTTTTTTGGCAAATGCATCAATGCATTTTCCAAGCAGTGTCGATTTCCAGCTTAAGAATTAAAAGAAACTATTTCAAATTTCTGTTTTCATTTTATTCTCTGCTTTATTAATGTATTATTTCTCTTAGTTGTTGTGCATAAAATAA
This sequence comes from Pollenia griseotomentosa, assembly GCA_963931875.1. Taxonomy (NCBI): domain Eukaryota; kingdom Metazoa; phylum Arthropoda; class Insecta; order Diptera; family Polleniidae; genus Pollenia; species Pollenia griseotomentosa. The sequence continues at coordinate 133,099,958 of OZ007564.1, forward strand.
GCATTGAAAATTAAATTGTTTGTTCAAAATAACTTAAAAAATATAAAAGGTCTCGTCATATCGACAGTAAAATACTGCCGATACTAATATATCGGCAAAACTCAAGTATGGCCGATATATCGTTGTGGGTTACATCCTTAATTATAATATTATTAAAACAATATGCTTTTTTAAGTACAAAGTACCTATTACAAATTGGTTTCGGTTTTGTTTTTATCTACTAAAACCCATTCTTAATGCTTATTTAAGTCCCTACTCATTAATAAAATCAAACTGTGATTTAAAATTTTTCCTGCTGGTAAAATTGTTACTCAAGAATCCTTAGTCAAATATTATTGGTGATTAAATTATCAAGGTCTTTTATGATTTTAATGTATGTCCTTGTCACTTGTGGTAACCTTTTTAATTATTGATGTGTGTTTAAGTGGATTTCCATTTAAATATGAATGTGGAATATGCATGTATGTATATTTGTCAAGTAAATATGTAGATCTGTAAATATACGGATTGCATAACATTTTTAAAAAGTTAAAGCATTTTTCGCTTCAGCTTATTTACAAGAAAAAAATTTATATATTTTCTAAAATGTCCTTGAAATGATAATTAGATGGAAGTGTAAAGGGTTATTTATTTCACTGTCTAAATGCTTTTGAATATAGTATTGTATCAAATATGAAACATCGAATTTAATGTTGTTGTAGAAAAATATGTTTTTAGTTGGATATGCATTTATTGTACAATTTGGTATGTATGTTGTTTAGAAATTCACATATTATTCTTGCATAATTCTCTTAGTTCTTGAAGAGGCTATTTGGCAACCATATAGAGAGCTTAGCTTCAATATTCTAGTTTTTCTGGCTGGTATTTAGTGAGACAATTTTAAAATCTCCTATCAGTCAGCTCAATCGCATTTAAAGACCAAAAACACTTATGAAATGCTTGTCCAGCCGGCGAATTTAACGTGTACGTGTGTTGGACGTAATATTCGCCCAGCCGGAAAACTCAGAAGACCTTCTTACATCAGGCCTTTTTGAAGGCATGCTTAAAAGATTTTTTGATTACTATTCTTATCTAACTGCTAAAGAAGGCCTCATAGAAGACCTCGGCTCTTTCGTATAAAAGATAAGATACACCTTCAACACTCGCTTCTATGAGAAGGGAGTAGAGAAGGAGTAACATTTTTTGTATTGTTTTTTTGCGCAAGCAAAAGCAAAATCACTTTTTTTTTGGTCCCGTTACCCTTCTTATGTACCTGCTGAAGAAGCTAGAGCGGAAGGCCTTCTCCGCAATGACAACATGTGTAAAAAAGATATGAGTATGGAATGGAGCAAGAAGGCCTTGTATATCCAAAAGAAGGGGTACATAGGCCTTCTAGAAGGCCTCCCTACTCCTTCTTTTTCCCGCTGGGCGCTGTCATATCTAAATTTTTGGATTTTTCATCAAGCGTTGTCGGTGTCACACATACAAACACATTTTCACTAAAACTACCCCAACAAAATAATTTGAAATCAAACGTTTTCACAAACGACAAACGTTTGATAATGATTTGAAAATCATTTTAAAATCATAGCATTCTCAACAAAAAGTGGAAATTATTTTCAAATTGTAAAATGCTTTTATTTTAAAATTGCTTTTAAACGTAATTCTCAAACGTTTTTCAAATGTTGATTATAACACAATGTGGAACATAAATAAAAATATTTTTTTTTTTTTTAACTTATAATTTCTTCACTTTCCCGTTTTATTTTCTTAATTCGTATTTTTAATCATTATAATTACTCACAAATAATTTTTATTTTTCACAAGAAATAAATCGTTCACTTGTCAAACACATTTAACCACCAAGTAAAAATTTAACTTTAGTCGCCATTTTTAATATTTACGTTTATTTTTCGCTTTAGTGTTGCCAAGTTTAGTATTGATTTGAATTTAACATTTGATACCAATTTGACATCAAATTGATAAAACATTTGATGTCAAATGTTTATTTTCAAATCATTATCAATTTGATTTTAAATGTAAAAATCAAACATTTGAAAAACGTTTGAGAATTGTGTTTGATGTCAAATGATAAAGCCATTTCATATCAACTACAGGTGGTGTCGGAACTACAAAAATCTAAAAACAACATAGGACTTTTCGCATTGAATTGATAGTGCTTATAGTCCGAAATGTGAACCATTCTTAGAAAAAAATTTACAAATCAAAACAAATAAGCTCGAACTGTCAAAATTAGATGACGTTTCGGCATCTGTAGTTAATTCGCCATGGTCGGAGTAGAGAATTGGGGGAAAAAACGTTATAAGTTCTGCTGCTACTTGCAATGAGACAACATTTTCAACACAAGCTTTTTATTATTATTTCAGGAGTTCCTATTCAATATGAGGTAAGGTTTAGATATTTAAATGGGACTTATATTTTGTGTATATTTACTTTAAAATTCAACAAAATACTTTACAAATCTTTAACATTTTAGAAATAAATATGTATTGCCATCAAAGAATTTTTTATTATTAAAAATCATACCTATTCGATATTTTTTAAATTCCTTAAATTTTTGATAAAAATCAATGCATATCAAAGTTGTCATCTTTGTTGACATTACAATTTTTCGTAACCCTAAATATATCTTGGTTTCAAAACATTGTTTCCTGCTTATTATTGTGACCACCCATTATGTGAAGATAGTACGTACACGCATTGCAAATGTGTGATAATAAAAAAACTACATACATAAAAACTGTCTTTCTTACTAAAGCAAATACAACCAGAAAATTATTTGACATACAATCCACAACAAATACTTATCAGTAAAAACAACAAACATGCTCTCAAACTCAGTCAAAGGGATCACAAAAAATTTAAACTGACATATTATAAACACATGTCAAAAAAGATCTTTATATGTTTTTGTTTTCTTTTTTTCAATAAAACATTTATTTTCGCATTTGAATGTTTTTAAGAGTTTTAATCAATCATTAGCTGTTATTTTTAAGTTGGGAGAAAACCATTTTAAAACTCTAGTTGGGTGGTCTCTACAAGTGGTTGGTTGGCCTTCTTATAATAAAAGCAAAAAACATAATCCATCAATTATAATTTTTTTTCTTATTAGTTTTTTTTATCTTTTTTTAATATTAAGTTTAATACTGGTTAACAGTATTAAACTGTAACTGGCTGAATAGCTTAGTCAAAGAATATGAATTAAAAGCATTTAAACTATTTTGAAAATGGTTAATAACAATAATAATCAATTTAAAATTAGCTAATACATGTTAAGTCTTTTACGCGATTAATGGTTATTTGCTCACGATTGCAAATACATATGTATTTTGTTTCTGTATTCGCATATTATTTTCCTCTCTAGGTGAATGTAAGTATCTTTTAGGTACAGAAAAGCTTTAGTTAGCGAAGCCGGCGTTTGTTATACCATAGAGGAGAAAATTCGGACTTCAACCGGGCCCAAGAAGCCGGTATTTGTTATACCATAGAGGAGAAAATCCTTGCGCCGGCTGAAGGCCGGCTATGCAGAGATGCTTTAGTTATCGAAACCGGTTTTTGTTATACCATTAGGGAGATACCATAAGGGTCATAACTTCTTTGTATCTTAAAATCAAAGCTGAATTGACTGAATTGAATGTTGCCGTATTAACAATTTTATAAGTATGCTATCACAAATCCAAACAATTTTTACCAAATGTATGCAGGGTTCCAACATTACTGAAAAGTCCCTACATTTTAATGATTTCAAAAAATCTGTCCTTTTTTTTTACGACCATTTTTTTAATAGAAGATCTCTACGGATAGGGGGTTTTCCCACGTATAACATCACTGCTTCGGTCCCAAAAGTATCCAAAGATGGTAAAGCTGATAGAATAAGTTCCCAAAATCGTTTTGCAATTCTGGTGAAATCCTCCGAAGCACCAAATGTCTTTAAACTCTGTAATAGGTGAAAATTCTTTTTATATAACTGCATTAAAGCGTGGTAGTATAAACGAGACAAAAATTCAGGTGATTTTCGGGAAATACTTACTTGATGAGATTTTGTTTGTCGTGCTTATCTGCTGTTTCTAAACAACAGGCAAGTCATTGTGTAGTAAAATTTATATGAAAATCACACAAAAAACTGAGTGCATTTCATATAAATTTAACTACACAATCACTTGCCTGTCATTTGGAAACAGGACATTAATTCCCAATTTTTATTCTTGATAAAAACACTGACATTTATTGTTGGAGGATAAGCTAGTTTCTATGCGCATTTGCTGGTTGCTTAGGACTGATAATCAGGAAACATTCTTCCTAAAAATTTTAGAAAAGTCAAAGATATTAGCAAATAAAACTACAGAGTGAATGAGAATTGCAAACACTCAAAAAATTGGTTGGAATTCTCCCCAATTGTAGTCGGAAATGTAAGAAAAGATAAACCCACTGTTTATTGTGGGTATTGCGCATAGAAACTAGCTTATCCTCCAACAATAAATTTCAGTATTTTTATCAAGAATAAATAAGGGGAATTAAGCACGAAAACAAAATCTTATTAATTAAAAATTTCGTATTCCTCACAATAGCTTTGATAATATGTACTTACTTAATTTTTGGCACTCAAAAAATGCTTTTATACATACCAACTGAAGAGCAGTAAAACGTTTTTAAAAGAGAAGGACTTCAAAATTAAAAATGTAATAAATATTTAAAATAGGATGGGAACCCCCAACCACTATTTAAATTCGAGTTAGAACCCGACTACGTTAAGCTAAAAAAAAGAAAACGCATTCCATTGACATTTTGAAATATATTCTGTACAGAAGAATCAAGATGTTCCCGTGGTTCCTATAAGGAATCAAAACTTTACAATAACAACGTTTTGTAATCGCAAACTTATGGCCAATTTCACCAATTCTATTTAAATATCAATTCATATCCTAGTATAGTTTTTCATATAATTTTCACGAATTTTAAACATAAATTGATATTTAAATAATTGGTGGCCATTAATATCACAATTCGAACCGTCAAACTTTTGTTTGTTTTTTATTTTTAATAAATTAATATCATTCTGGCAACACTGATATCAAAATAAAATGCAGAACAGCAAAAGAATATTCTGAACAGTTTTCTTTTGATTTAAAAAAGATATTAATGTAAATAAATGCTATGAATATTTCGTTATCAAGAATAACATTCTAACAAATACCGTTATACGCATTTCATAAGTTGCACGTCTTGTTGGTTCTTTAAAACAAGGAACGCATCTATAAAAACTCGCTACATACCGTGCAAAAAAAAATGAAAATCATCAGCAAAACCAACTTTAACATAATATAAAACAGATTATGTACACAATGTGATATTACTTCATTTATTAAACAAAAATCCTTGACCTTGTATATTGTATATAAAAAATAACAAGTAAATAACAGAAAAATCTGGTATCCCAAGATATTTACGCGATCTTGAACATAAAACTTAAGCATGAAAGTAACCACCAAAAACAGTCAGTTTCAACAAAAATTACACAGGCCAACAAATTTTCAACCCATATAGGTACAAAAGTTAAACAACTGTGTTAGTATAAGTTGATAGGAATTTCAGTCGACATATCAGGTTTTATAAATAAATATGAATTCGCGAAATTATCACGTCTCGAATATGGCGAAAACAGTGTTTTTTTTTTAATTTAAGCTACGATATCTCGAAATGTGTTTGAGAAATTTTGAGTACAGATTCGGATTTAGCGCAACTCAAACCCTTATAAAAGATTCTTATAGTATCATAGTTTCGACCTTTTCAAAATTTTTCAGGCTTGTGTTATTATTGAGTGTACGCAGTGCGTACTACGTACGTTCAACAAAATACAAATTTAGACAGAACAAATAATAACAACGAAAAAAAGTTGAAAATTTTAATACATGTTTTTACACGTAAACAAAATCAATGACAACAAAACAATTAACGCTTGTTGTAAATAATACGAGTACTTATAAAAAAAGGCCAGTGTAAAATACTACGAAATATGTTATAGCTTAAACACATCCATATGAATTCAATGGAATTGTATTGTTGGATATGAAAAAGGGCAAAGAGCTATAAAGATAAAATATTTGTAAAGAGAAAATAAGTCGTAAATTTAAAATGTCATTTAATGACCACTTTTACTATAATGTAAATAAAAACACAAATTTGGTACTGTATTTAAAAAAATAGCTGAAACAAATAAAGACATACATACATTCATTTCCAATTAATCTGACTTTCCTCATTACTACAAACTTATAAAAATTGTAATTGCTTCTTAAACATTTACAACTAATAACTTTAAAATATGTAAAAATCTTGCCTTATTAATAAAAGGAATTACTTCTTCTTCAACAATAAAATGAAAAATTTGTTTAAAGTACACTTAGTTGTAAAATATGTTCCATATAAAATTCTATACGAACGTTTATGTTCGGAATGGTTGAACGGGCAGCAATTCCTTTAGCTTTAAGATTTGAGAAACAAAGTATGTACATATAAATGTACTAATATTTGTTGGTTTAATTTTCAAACATCTCGGTTAAAGATCGTTACTATTCCAAACCAATATTTAATACTTTTTAACTTCATAACGTTGTTAATTGGTTTGAAATCCGAAATTTTTGAAAACTCGAAATTAAATTGTCAGTGTCGAAAGCTTTTAATAATAATTTTAATTATTAAATAACACTACGTGCCAGTTTTTCGACCAAATGAATTCGACACCTAATCTTTATGTAAAATTTTCCGCTAAATCCGAATATGAAGTCAGAATTGCCAAAAGTAGAACAGTTTTTGAGATATTTCAACATTACTGTTATTTGTGTTTTTAAAAAAAGATGATGTGACTGAAATGGAAATATCTTCAAAAATTTTAAACGGATTATGTATTTCTTTTTTTTTTTAGTGAACATTTTATGAGTTTGTACAATTTTGCTCTTTTCAAGTTATTTTTTTTAAACCAACGATTAAAAAATCCTAATGTTTTATTGCATGCGACGTTAGATTATTTCAATACAAACATTTTGGGATCAATAGGTTCCAGATCGGTGCAAAAATGACAAAGTTACAGAAGATTAATTGAATTAACCCACTTTTCGATTTGTATCAAATCAAAGAAAAACACAACAAATAAATATACCGAGCAAAATTTGTAGTAACAATAAATATTAAAAATAGCTTAAAACTATTGAATTTCTAAGGCCCGTTTTCACAGCTAACCGATAGCTAAAAGTAGACTTTAACCGGCCTTATAAAAAGTGTTCCATTATTAAAACTTTACTTTAACCTAAAGTCAGCGATAAAGTAAATTAAGGTTCATCCTACCTGGTAGGTTAAAGTAAAGTTGTAATAATGGAACACTTTTTAAACGGCCGATAAAATCCTACCGTTAGCTATCGGTAAGTTGTGAAAACGGACCTAAGTGGGTTAATTTACTAAATCTTCTGCAGCTTTGTAATATTTGTTCCAATCTATGTTTTGTTGGGCGCGAAATGTTCATGCAATAAAACATTACGATTTTTAAATCATTGGATTAAAAAAAAATAACTTGAAAAAAGCAAAATTGAACAAAATCATAAAATATCTCAAAAACTCTTCTACTTTTGACAATTCTGACTTTTTATTCGGATTCAGCGGAAAATTTAACATAAAGATTAGCTGTCAGATTCATTTGGTCAAGACTTTGTTGAAATTTTGTAACGTAGTGTAATTTGTACAACAAACTTGTCTCATAACTGCAAATATAATATATGTATGTAGACTTGCCAGTTTAAAATTTGCAACATTCTTGACATTTACTAAAATAATCTTGATTGACAATTAAAAATTTCCGAAAATAATCTTTTATAAAAATAACACAATTATTAAAAAAAGTTAAAGCAAAAAAAAAAAAAAAAAAATAAAAGCATACAAAAATTTCTGTACGCTTTTGTTTTGAGTCAGCTATTTAACGTATTTATTAATTACACTGTCCTGTGTGTAAAAATATCAAAGCTTAATCAAAAACAACAGTTTTTTTTTGTATAATATCTTTAGTTTTTCTAAAATCTTTGGATGAAGTTTCCTGATGATCTGGCCTAAGCAATCAGTAAAATAGGAATAGCTTATCCCATCAACAGTAAATTTCAGGGTTACATCAAAAATTAAAATTGGGAATTAATTTCGGTTTTTTAGTTTATTCAATAAAAGAAACCGTTTTTGAGTTACGCGAATACAAGTTAAGTTGAAATAATAAATTTGTAAGCTGTCGATAAGGCAGATTCTGCACTCGACAGATTGTTGTTCTGTTTTCGAATTCTTTATATAATATATTGCATTTTTGTGTAATTTAGAAATTGAAATTAAATCCTGTACTAATGCCCGTAATTTCTACAAATAGATATCTATCTGTGTATATATTTATATCTATGGTGTAACGAATTTTTCATAATTTCAACGCGTATGTTTTACCTACTGGTAAAACTGTAGTGTATTTTACACCATCGATTCTTGACAGTTAATTCAAAAAATTAATAAAAATACACATGTTGCCATATTTTAAAAGAAAACTTAAAGGAAAAAACACGTAGGCAAAATAAAGGTTGAAATTACTAAAATAGTTTTACCGGATAGGTAAAGATAACTTTTAGGTACGAACACGACCAGATATCTGTTTGTAGAAATTACGGGCATTAACCATTTTTTTTGTTAATATTTCCTGACATTTTTATTTTTTTTTTGCTAAATTAGGAGGCTTAAGGCTTATACATATGTATTAGGGTATTCATTAAATCGGGCTTTTGCTTTAATCGGTTAATCGCTCGATTATTTAACCGAGGTTTTGGTTTAATCGGTTTACAATCGGTTAATTTTGTTATTGATCGGTTAACCGATTAATAAAGTTTTGTTATAAATAAAAAAATTTCAATAAATTAAAATGCAAAAAATATGTATTGTTTGGAATTTATTAGCAAAAAAAAAAAAAGCAATAACATAATAACAAACAAAATAATTCTTGAACTAAAACGAGCAAATAAAAAGGTAATTCATATATATATCATTTACCCCCATTTCACCAAGTTCAGTTAAAACTAACTATTACTTTTACTTCCAGTTAACAATATGTTTTGACAGCTATAACTGATAGTTAATAACAACTGAACTTGGTGAAATTGGGGGTTAATAAGAAATAAACTGTGAGATCATTTTATTAATAACTTTTTCAATAGTTTAAATAATCTTTTAGAAAAATAATTTGGTTTAAATGTTTAGGATTTAAGCGTTTATTAATTTATATTTTGATAAAACTTGACTTGGAAAAAATTCTTTCACTCATCGAAGATTTTGGAGAAATTGAAAGCAACCCATAATACAGATTCTTTAATATCTCAGTTCTTTTCCTGTATTTCTCTAAACATAAAAAACTTCCTTATTAATGTTTTTTGGGATTTCCAAACAGGCTTTCAAGGTCTAATTATTTCCTATATGTAAATAAAAGATTTATTTCATATTTTCCTCCGACGTTTCGTAGGCTGTTTTCCTACCTCTTCAGGGATTATTTTTATTGAAATATTTTAATTTTTAATTTAAATGTGGTTTTAAACAATACACACAGTAAAATTAAACACACACATAAAACAAAAATATAAATGTATAATTAATAAAAAATATCACAGTTTAAACTTTTCTTAATGTCAGTATCACAGTTGAAAATGGACTCCCATTACGACATTAAATTTCAGTTTTAATTTTTAAAATTTTAAACACTTCTAATTACTTCGGTTAATGAATGCTGTTAAAAGATTGTTTGATTTACAATCGAGAGTTTCTTTTTTTGTCAGCTCATCATCTGACTCATCCTGGCAAAGCTCAGCATCGAATATTCTGCAAAAAATTTATTTCCGAATTTCTTAATTTCTGATTTTGTACTGTTTTAAAAGAATGTGTTGCTAGAAGGAAAAAATATTTTTCTGAACACATACCATTTACAAAAACACAAAAAAATAACTTAAAACACAAAAAAATATATTAAAATACTACAAAAAATTTAAATTTTTGTTACTTCGGTTAATCGGTTAATCGACTGAAATTAACCGGTTTAATCGTTAATCGAAAAAAGCCAATTTTAAATTAACCGATCAGGTATTCGGGTAGTAATTAATCGGTTAACCGCTTAACGATTAACCGAATGAATACCCTAATATGTATGTATATAATTTATTGTTGCCGACTTTAATATTGGTATTAACTTTTATAAGAGATTTTAGTTAGTGGGTGTAAGTTTTGGTACATCATCTTATAATTTTGTTTCTAACGCAAAAATATTTTTAAATGATAATTAAGGCGTTTTTTAAGTTTGTTTGTAAATTTCTTAAATGAAAAAGCTATGGGCAAGTACAAAAGAGAATTTTTAATATGTCTGCTTTTAAATTTCTGTTATGTAAAAGGGGACGAGGCACTCATACATACATTTCTACCTTTTACCAATTTCTGATTTTAGTGTTGTTATCAACATTGCTTTTTTGATGTCCGCCTGTCTGCCTGTCTTTATTGTTGTTTCGATCATTAGCAATTACCACACACCTTTCAACTATTCGCTGTTGTTGTTGTTGGTAGTGACATTATTTATTGTCTACATACAGTTCAATGCAATAAAAGTTCCTATTCTGTTAACATTGTTGACTTAATTAAATTTAAATTTGTGTTATTGTTTTTATTTATTTGTGTTCTTTGTGGCATTTTGTAAAAATCAAGGTGGTCTGGTACGAACAACAAAGAGGAAGAACATTTCTCTGACGTTTTAACTGTTGATAATCTCTAAATGCCGCCATGTTTTTCTTGACTGATCTGTTTTAAACAATTTTTATTTACTTGCAGTCAAACAACTTCAATTTTAAAATTCAGTGATTATAGAAATGCCAAATAAGAAAAGTTGAAAGTCGCTTCACAGTATACCCTAAATGTTGGAGTAATTTATTGCAGCATATAATAGTGTGCATTTTAAAAAATTTTCTAAGAAGAAAAACATTAAATTTTCTTGGACCTGCTTCATAAATTCTGGACTGTAATAAAACCGCCGAATTCAGTTGCGAGCAGTGGTGCCCAGTTCTTATATAGTATAGAAATACTCGCGAGTATAGGAAAACCAGTAAACACACTCAGGGTTACCGTTAGGAATTTTTGAAAAGTTGCACAAAAGGTCGCACAAAAAAGTCGTTTGAGAAAATAAAAGTCGCTCATCACTTTGTAATGTTTTTTTTTTTTAATAAAAAGCATAGCAAAACAGAAAAACAATTCAAACAAAACAATCAATTGCATTTTTTCATTTTCAAAGGCCTTTTTATATTATTAATAGCGGAGTTCAGTGATGGTCTTGCGAAAGAGCAAACACAAAATTTTGTATCTTTTTATGAAATTTAAGGGAATTAACAAAACAGCTTTGATATTTTGCAAGAGCATGTGCACCAAACACTGAACTCCGCTAATGTGTTTTCTTTTTGTTTTTCCATGCAAATGATTGTTTTTAGTTCACTAAAAGCAGTTTACAAACACTGCCAAAGATCGCTTTGACTTTCGAACAGTTCGAATAGTATCACGAAATATAACGTTTCTTGGTAGGACCTGCAACGTTATCTTCTTTTACTGACTTGGCGGTTAAAAATAATTTTGTTGAAAGAGCACTGCAAACACCACAACTTTTTATTTTAAAAAGCTTTTTTGCTAGAACTATTCTTTGAATCTTTTGGGGAAAATTCGCGAAAAATTTCTTAAATACTTTGCATACAGGACAAGGTTGCAAAAAAGTAATAAAATGGTGCCAAAAGAACAATAATCTGTAAAATTCTTTTAAATTTTGACGACGCACAGTGGCGCCATTTGAGTTTCTTCGTTGCAAAAATCATATCTTTTGAACCGAATAAGATAATTGAACAGTTTAAACAGCATATGATAGATAACTGTTCAGCCTATGAAATGAGCGTTTGGAAAGGGTGCTACGCTTTGTAGGGGCCTACTTATCAAAGTTAAAATTAGTAGAAAAATCAATTTTATGGTAACTAAAAAAAATTATTTTTACATTTTTAGATTGTTTTTATTTTTTATCTTTAGGGTTTTATGTTTTAAATTATTACCCAACAAATTAAAAAAAAAAAATAATTTTTTTTTTAAATTTTCTGTAAAATATTCATCACAATTCGTAAGAGAAGGTATATCTAAAAGGCTAACCATTTCTAAACTATTATTATTTTCTAACTCTATTCGTGACTTCACATGCCGCAGGGAAGAAATAAGTGGATCGGAAGATGCTGCCAACATGTTGAAGAGGTCCTCATTTTGCCTTATCCTTGATGCTTTGAATGTGTTCTGCAATTTATATTTTTTATAAAATTTGTTAAGAGACTCCTGTGCTTCTTCAGAAAGCTCTCCAATTGGCAAAGACTGGTACTCAATTATATCTTTGCCATGCGCCAATATAAATTCTTCTGTGGATACATTTCTGCTAAAAGAGATGCAGTTTTCGACGCATATTCTCCATATTTTGTAGAATTGACATTTCCTTTGCAGTTTAAAACATCCAAGATCGTTCCCAATCTTTTCACGATTTAATTGTCAATTCCAGTGATTCTAGTTACTGCCTCATCATTTTCAAAAAATCTCCTAAAAGTGTTTCCATCGTTTGAGTTACCGTATCCGTGCTTGGGACAGTCTACTTTTAGTCCAACTTGTTTAAAAAAAGCATCCTGAATTTGCTTCTTTCTGATCTTTTCCTTATCCTTTATTGATGTATTTTCATCGAAGTTTTCCTCCTCTTGTGGTAGGGTATACGCCAGTTTAGCAAGAATTCCATACACCTTATCCTTGCGTGCAATGGTGACATTCAATATTCCTAATTCTCCTCATTTGTAGAATCGTTTAAATTACCAAAGTTCTTCTGACTCTTTTTGCAATATTTCCGTATAAGCTATCAAGTTCTTCTAAAGCAGCTTCCGTAAAAAACTTTGGTGTGGTTGACTTTCTAAACAATTCAAATAATTTTAAATTGTTCAACGCCATGTTTTCAGTACTTAAATTGTTTAATGGTTTCAGTAATTGTTGCGCCAACTTTCAGTCGTAGACTAATCCAGGCATTATGCTTATTTTGCAATATATAGGCTTATGCTACCATGCCTAAAAATTTACTTGTTCCCTGCATACATATGGATTAAGGCTGAATAATGCAATTTTGATATTATGCACGTGTCCAAATAAGATTTGTGCCTACCTGTTGGGACCATAAGTCAATATTGTTCTTGACCATTTGTACGCCATAAAATTTCTGCAACCATGTCTTTTAAACCTTTTTTACCTCTAGGAGCCAAACGGGCACGTACGGGCAGATAAAACCTTTTGAATTACGTAAAGAAATAATCAAAGAACAGGTTTTGCAAATATGGCAAATATAGAAAAATATAGATTTTTTTTATTTTTCGTCAAAGTTGAAAAATAGTGAAAAAACGGATAGTTTTTAGTGATTTACCAGGAGAAACACAAAGCAAACAGTTATTTTTTTTTATCATTATACATTTAATAAATACATCAATCAATACAAATAAAAAATAAGGCGATTCGTTACCTATTTTTCTTGATATTACACCTGAAATCGCAACAAATTGACTAAAAATTGTGTGTTTTTTTGAAAACCGAAAGTCGGTCAACTTTGAACGGTTATATCTTCTAAACTAAAAATGTGATATTATTAAGAGTGGCATATTTGAAATCGTTGAAAAGTTTCCTATAACATGGGTTTATTCAAAACTTCATCGGCGCTCATGAAAATTTTGATTTTTGCAACCTCGTTTGCTCTACGGGCACCACTGTGCGACGTTATTTTGAAGGTTTTTTTTTTTTAAATAAGAAAATTTTTAATTTACTGCAAATTTAATGATTTTTGTGAGAATCTTTACAATCAATGGTAAAAGGTCGCAATCATGGTAGAAAAATACAAGGTATTGTCAGTAGAAATTTTGTTTTCAAATTTAAAACCCATATAACGTCAAACTAAAGAAAATAAGGAAAAAAATTATAACAAGTGTGAAAAATCAAATAAATTAATTTGAAATTACGTGGGCAAATAATAAGAACTCTCCCTAATGAACCAACCTTGTACTTATTCTACCATGGACGCAACATAATTAAAAAAGTCAGTGATAAAAAACAGTCTCGCAAAAAGTCGCAGGCCGCTAAAAATGGTCAAATTGCGACTTTAGTCGTGCGAACAGTAACTCTGAACACACTTACACAATCATAGAGTTAGGTTTTTTGACAGCTGAGCTAGTTATTTTTTCTCTCTTTCTGTGCTACACAGAAAAAATTATTTTTCCAATTCAAACAAAAAATTTGTAGAATCAAACAATTTTTTGTCTGAAATCGGTCCTACAAACAAATTTGCATATTCAAACAATTTATTTGCATTTTGTTTACTGAAAAAAAACACTAATTTTTTCAAACAAATAATTTAACTGAATCAAACAAAAAGTTTACTGAAATTCAAAATCAAAAAAAAAAAAAAGTTTTTGCACAAGCAATGACGCGCACACAAGTAAGCACTGTATGAGAAGGTGACGGCAAAGCAGAGCCGCCGACTGGCTTTGAAACACATTTTTTTGTTGGAATAATTTTTGAACGAAGTCTTATTTATACACACAACACAATGTTTTTCTTTATCACTCTCTGTTGCTGTATCCTTTCCTTTGCTAAAGAAGAAATGTAACCAAAAACGGCAGCAGACCGACTCGATATGTTTTTCGTCATCATTCTATTTTTGTATTTGATGTATTTAACCAAACAGTTTTAAAAAATTGAATACGGGATTTTGTTTCTTATAATGTCGTGTCTGCTATTGTTTTTCTTATAGTTGCACTTTTTTAAAGCGTCCAAAAATAGACTGTGTGTGTTTTTTGTTGTTGTTCTTATATTTCACATAAAGAAGTGTTGCTTACGATCAAATAAAAAAATGCAAAAAGACGACAACATTAAAGAGCGTTAAATATTTCATACAAAATTATGAAAACTTGACACCAATAACGCGTTTATTTTATTTTTGAAGAGTTGTCCACATTTTTGTTGGTTAAATAAAAATCAAACAAAAATATTGATTGAATCAGTAAAAATATTTATAGAAATTAAAAAAATTTTCAAACAAGCGGTTGTTTGAAAATAATTCGGCAATAATTTTTTCTGTGTAATCAACCTTCTATGCCACATATAGATCAGCTAGCTTGGCCATAGGACTCAGGACTTTAAAGATAGCTATATTCTTTATCATGTATGTGGAAAAGCCATAGATGAAGTTTGGTTCCGCAATTCATATCATTGTGATTTAAGTATTTACTAATGGCTCTCAAATTGAGATAGGCTAGTGGATTATGGATATGTCTTAGTGCAGTTTTCAAGGGTATTTATATGCTGCAAACCGGTAATAAGTATATGAGTGACATATGCAAGATGTCTGTAATGTTATGAACCTGGTCCCAATTGTAGGAGATCATATTTTTGGAATGGAAGTCTGTCGAACAGTCTCTGCAATTGCAAATGGAATCAGGATGACCGATGATTGCTAAGTAATAGGCTTGTTTTTAGAAGGGCTACATTCAATTAGTCGGGTTGTGGAATGTAATTGTATCACTAGAGGCTGAAACACCTCCCATTATTGGGATATATTATATCGAGTCATTACCGCAAAAAAACTTAAGCGACAAAAACAAAATTTTCAGAAGAAGGTTTTTTTTATTATATTTCATTAAAATTTTGTATAAAGGTTGTCGCTTGAGATAAAATTGCTTTTGCTATAAAATCGTAACGGAACCTTATGTGACCATGATATTTTAGGAGATGATGCAAGTGTTGCCAATAAAGTCATGTATTAAAAAAAAACGAAAATTGAAAATGACGTCGCTTAAGCTTTTTTTGCGGTAAGAGCTCGATATATGTATTTTAATTATTTTAAATAATATAAAATAAGGTTAATATATTATTTCAACTTATATTCGTTTGGTTTTTTGTCATAATTGTTTCGCGGAGGTTTTAAGAAAAAGAAATGTCGACAAAAAAAGGTAAAAGTTCGTACTTTTCGATACTTTTTGTAAACTTGTTTTTTTCAACATGATTTTACTTGAAATTTAAATCTATTTTCTTTACGATAAAGACACATACGTACACAATTTTAATTTTGATGAAAATTTTAACCTGTGCATATATGAGTTTTTTACGTTCAAGATATGCATATAATCGGAATGCATATACATGCACACAAATTTGTCGGGTATTTTAAATACGAAAGGAAACTTGTTCATGTTCCGGTGCCAATAAGCGTCAAATGCTCAGAAACGGTGTGCAGAAGCGATAAATACTGTAATGTATATTCGTAGATTATAAACGACTTGCAAACCCTAGTCAAGTTTTTGGGCAATACAATCGGTCCATTAATCGTCGAGTGTTGTCGCAATATGGCTTTAACCAACACTAACTTGGTGGTGGGAACATCTAGCGGTAAATGGCGGATACTTCTTGCCAAAAATTTTAACAAACAAAACATGACGAATCATGGAGTGTAGAGCCTCAATGATAAAGAAAAAAGTGGTTGTGTATATCTGTATTACTGTTTGTTTAACATATTTGTTTTGCAACATGCCACCCTATTTGTTTCAGCCTTTTCTTTTTATTGATGCTGTAAAGTAGTTTGTTTGCCATTATTATTTTTTGTTTGTGTTTTTTAGCCCCCACACATGCATACGGCAAACAAAAAAAACACAGATCATTTAAAATTGTTGTAGCGCCAGTTGTTGTTCCGGTTTTGTTATTGATAAACTAACAAACAGTCGTTTTTAGACAGTAGCTTTTGTAAATACACATGAGTTTGTATTATTGTTCGTCTAAGTGGCGGCTTTTCTCTTTTCCCCCTTTTTTTTTTTATTTATTTTTGCATTTTGTCGCTTGAGCAGCAGTGCCACCCAGTATGTAAAAGCAGCTGCTTGTCGGTCTTATTGCAAAAGACGTTGGAGTATATTAAAAAAAAAACAACAACTACAACTACAATAACAAAATAAGTTTTCAATGCAGTAGTAGCTTTATCATCATCAAAAAAAAAAAAAAAAAACCAACCAAATCATCAACCACAATCGTCGTGTTGTGTGGCATTTGGATTTAGTGCGTTTAGTTCTTGGGGCCATTCATTGGTTTTCTGTTTTCTTTCTTTTTTGTTTGTTTTATTTTCCGCTGTTTTTGTTCTTGTTTTATTGTAAATACCACACAGATCGTTGTTGTTGTAACGATTACTATTCTAAATTGCAATCACCACAAAGTGCGATTGATTAACGCAAGCTTTTTTATGGTACAGGGTAGTTCAAAAAATGTTGATAAAATTTAAAAATTTTTATTTGCCTTCAGGTTAAAGGAGGAAGGGGTCACATAGTGCAAATTTCGTCGGGACAGCCTCCAAACCGAATTTAAGATTCTTAAATACCAGAGCTCGATTACCTCGATGGTTATAATTCCCATGATCCCCTTGTCCACCTTTGGATCCGCTCGTGTATGTAACATGTAACATGTTTTTATAGGTAAAAGCGTTAAAATGTGTACTTTTAAAATCTTGTAAAAACAAAATTGTTTTATGTAAAAAAACCGTGTTACCGAAACAAACAATTTGTAAACTCAAATTTCGCCGAGCAATTATAGAATAAACAATACATGAGCTGCAGAGAATGATTGCAGAATAACCAGACCGTGGCTTTGTTTTTATACCAATTCTCTACTGTACGTGATCAAGGAGATCTTATCTAAACTGGTACCTTCCATTACAGGTTAAAGTGATAATAATAAGGAGGGGAGAGTTTATATCTTAGGTGTTTTTGTGTGCGCTTTGAGGAGCATATGATTTTAAGCGTTGCATTTTTAGGAAATATAAGTGCAAACAAAACCTCCAACTTTTCTAACTCTAATGTACTAAAAAAATAGTGGTTAATTAGAAACTACGGGAACCAGTAGACCTGACAGTTAAGAAATACACCCGGACTGTTAATTGGTAAAGTTCCTTTGGGGATCTTGTTGCAATTGTGGACTGATATGAGGTTTCTTCCCTAAACCTGGGCTGTGGGGTCAGAGTCGAAGTTGTAGAGTCAGAGTAAAGGGTTTTGAACCGGAATCGGAGTCGAAGTGCCTACAAAAAAACGCGACTCCGACTTCAAATTTTTTTTACTTTACATATGTAAAGAACTATATTAAAGCTCAACGCGAACCGTTTTAGAATTAAAACATCGATTTGAAATATATACAGAATCATTTTCTTGCTAAATTTACGCATTTAAAAGGAAATGCATTAAAAATAGAGTTTAAAGTAAAATAAGGACCAGTCTGATATACATTTAGCGTCAAGGTTAGAGTAGGAGTCGGAGATAGAACCATTTTTTGACGACTCCACAGCCCTGCCCTAAACTGCAGTTCAATTTAAGTTTCGTAAGAAGTGTGAAAGGTTCCGCGGAGGGATATCCGCTTAAGCAATGGTAACATAATCGATCAGAAGGTCTATTAGAGTTAGATAAGCTTTACAGCCACTGTGGCCTTACGTAGCAAATAATGCACGTTGGCCTTGGGAAAAAGTTAATTAGAAGCTATTTTTATACCCTTCACCACAGGTGGAAAAGGAAATATAAAAGTTTGTCATAATTAATTTCTCCAATATTGATCTTAGGCCCTGTAAAGTATATATATTTTGGGTCCTTATGAGGAGAGAAGTTGATTTAACGATATCCGTCCGTCTGTCCGTCCGTCTGTCCGTCTTACGTTTGATATGTGTTTTCCGGAGACTCCAGACATGATAGCGGCTAGGTTGTTTTACATTTCTGTCACATATAGTCCACCATTTCTTGCTATTGAAATTCAGCCAGATTGGTCTAACAATGGCTGAGATATGACCAAAAAACCACGACTGCCTCTAATTTTTCCAAAAAATCCCTTGTGGTTGTTGTATTTTTATTACTTTTTTCTGTATATCTGGAGAACGGCAAGAGCCAAAGTTTTCAAATTTGGTACAAACATTAAGGTTATAAATACACACCATTCCACAAAATGTGGGCGGGATTGGAGAAGTGGGCGTGGTACCTTCCATACAAAAAGTATTAAAAATTGTATAAAAACCTGAATTTTTTGACTGTTATATGACCTATGGTTACGCCTTATATATCAAAAGATCGGAAATTTAATTAATAAAAAATATTTTCTGAAAAACTCGGGAAAATCGGTTCAGATACGAAAAAGTTATGACCAAAATATTAATTTTTTTTTGGAAAATACCCATTTTCGGGAACCATAGATCTTCCCGAGTCCAAGTCTTACAACCAAAATAAATGGCAAATTTCTTCTTTAACACGTCGGTATATAAATCTTTCAAATCGGTTCAGAAATAGCAGAGTTATGACCAATATACTGAAATCCCAAAAATTACTCTTTTTATCTGTAATTAAGTTTGTTTTTTATACCCTTCACCAAAGGTCCTGCACCCTATAAAGTATATATATTCTGGGTCCTTATGAAAAGCGAAGTTCAAATCCGGTTGTCGTCTCATCTTTCCCCCCTTCGCATTTGTTTACATATACTAGCATAATGCCCAATATGATTTTCGTTTATTATTTCATCTATTTAACGAAATAATTTTAACAAATAGAAACTAGGAATTTTTGTGTTTTTTTGCTACTTAAAAACTCGCCAAAAGAGATAAAAAATGACAACAGTGCCTTAACAAAAAGAAAACAAACAAAAAACTGTGTTGAGTTGTAAACAGTAAACGGTCTATATTTCATTTTAATGATATTTAAACAGCGTTCCTTCATGGTAGGGGGTGTGTTAAGTTAGAAACTGTGAGTTCCATGGTTCGAATCTTGGTTTTTTAAAAAGAATATTTTTTTAATATTGTTATGTTCAAAAACAATTTTAAAAAATTATTTACCAGTTTTCGCTTTTTAAATTTCATTTATAATGAAGTTTTAAGTATTGTAAATATGTATGTATATGTAAAAATTATTTAGTTGCTCTGTATTCTGCTCGCACAATGGTGAAGGGTATATAAGATTCGGCACAGCCGAATATAGCACTCTTACTTGTTTATATTGAAATTTCCTCTTTGGAATTTTAATTGCTACTATACATATGAATTGGCTTTAGTTTTGTGTTTTTTTTTAATTAAAAATAATATTTATCTTCCGAATTATCTTGTATCAATTACTTTTAATATCTGCATTTTACCTCTTAGGGCCATTATTACAACTTCACATTAGCTAAAGTAAGGATTAAGTTGACGAATAGTAAAGTGTTATCTATCAAAAAGCGTCGGTTATCTATACGATAACAGCTAACTCCAAGTTATAATAATGGCCCTTAAGGTATCTTAACATGGTAATACAAAGTATTAAGACTGTAGAATCCAAAAATTATGAAATTATCTGCGTGATCAAGAAAACAGAACAAAAGTCTGTTGTAAGTATTTTTTACACGGAAGCCAAGATACTAAACAGCTCAGTTAAGACTAGTTTACACTTTTATACTTTGTATTAATACATGTCAAAAACTCATGTAATATGAGAAAGTGTGATAGATTTTGTCGAAACACCATTACATCATATTATGATTTAAACTTGTATCACTCTATAAAAAACACCCTTAACTACTATAAAACGATAACTTCAAAAACATTAAAACACATCTTGTTAAAAGATCTTATTATTAATTATGCGTGCAATATATTTGAATGATATAGAAGTATGTAGTATAAAGATATTTGTAATATAAATTATGATGGAAATAGTGGTTTGGAGAGTTATTAAAATAATTTCTTTGATTGATTAACGGCAAATTCTTTTAAAATTTCGATAGTAAATTAACGATAAATATTTTTGTTGCTGTTAATAGACAAGATCATTTAATGAATACATCCGCTTTTAAAATGTTTATGTATAAGAACTTATGTTTCTATATTTTACTAGGCTTACTTACATATATTGATAACAGTTTCTAAAGTAAAGTTAAATAAAACACACATAAAGCTATGATTTTGAACAACTTTTTTGTCATTATAATACTTGGACATTGCCGTTACGTACACAACACAATGTCATTTAAACGAACTCCTTTACAATGGTTGCAGCTGTCGATCCATTTGAGGAAGTTTTCGACCACTTTTTCGCATATAGGGGGCAGTATCTCGGCAACAACTTGACGAATGCTAGTTTTCAAATGCTCCAACGCTTGGGGACTATCCGCAAAGACACGGTTTTTGACGTAGCCCAACAAAAAAGTCTAACGGCGCCAAATCTAATGATCTTGGTGGCCAATTGACGTCGCCAAAACGTGAAATTATACGTTCTGCAAGCAATAAAGCCAAAATCGGTTGTGATCTGTGGCTCATGGAACCGTCTTGTTAAAACCACATATCGTCCAGTTCACAATCTTTAATTCCAAGGCAAAAAAGGTCGCTTATCATAGCGATAATCGACAAGCTCGGATTATCCATTAAACTTTGACTAACAGAAGCGATATTTTCGGCACCGCGCACATTGCGATGATGCACAGGCCTGACACATCTGCAACGCTTTAAGTATCTTTAAATTTCTTTATAATCTTGCCATTTTCTCACTGTTATGCTTGAAATGTGGCCACGTTTGAACCACCAATTTTGTAGTAAGTTTTTACTATTTTAACGCGTTCTTCGGCTGTTAAGCGAATTCGTAAGCGGCAGATATCAGGTGACAGATATTTAACAACTGGCTGCCTTGCCAGACCGGCGGTTTCGAAACCACTAAATGCACAACCCTGTACTTTCACTATTGATCTTAAATGTAATTCTATGATAACTAAAGAATTTTGTTAAAATGGATGAAATATGGAACAATCTGAACATAGAATTTCTCCACTTTAACCTGTACAGATAAAAACTAACATCAGTTGGATGCAAGCAGTATAATCTGTAAAAAGGGGAACAACAAGAAATAAATGGTACGTCGTTTTTTACCCGATGATTTGAAATATTACATAAGTTTATATGATTGATGGCCTTCAAGGTCCCTTATTTTCAGTACTCAAAAGCATTTTTTGGGTTTTGACATGCTTTTACTCCCAAACCTTTTTCCACGATAAATTATTGTTGTTGTTTCTATTAATTTTATTTTTGGAAATTTATTAACCTTTATATTTGATTAAAAATTTTCTAAAATTATTACTATCGTCTAAAATATTCTTGATACGAGGTACGGGTGGTTATATCTTCAAGATGTTCGTGTAAATCATTTTCAATGTTCTTTTACAAAACATATTGAGTTGTTACCTTTTTATGAGTTGGTTGGACATTTTAATTGGTTTATTTTGACTTTTAAATGAATCTGGTATTCTACACTTCAAATGAAGCACACAATATCAAAAACTAGTTGTTTTGGGCCTGCGTGTGTATCATTGAAAAATGTGTGCAATAGGGCCGACAAAATCGTATGGCCAATCGATTGATCGTTGTATTAACGACCGCCCGCACACGAAGACGCATAGATCTCTCTATTATACAAGAATATTTAAAACAATAAAAAAAAACCAAATGTATAACAAAGATTATGTTGCGTGTATTCTATTGATTTCTTTATTTTATCCCAGTTCGTGTCTTTTTGGATTGTTTGGTGGTGAGGTATTGTGTTCTCTTGTATATTGAACCGATATTTTTAATTCTTTTCAATTTACTGTCCATATAAATTGTGTTTAAATGTTGTTTTTATGATAGCTTTTGGTTTTTATGACTTTGTGATTTTTTTTTTTAGCTAGAAATCACCTTCTTTATTTCTTTTGGCTTTGGCCTTTCTATTGGATTGACGTTGCCTACACTGACTTCGTACGTTTGTGGGTACTTGTAAGCGATGACTCTATCTGCTTGACTCCATCTGTGTGATTTATGTGGCCTGCATGTATGTAGGCTGTTGTTTTCAGAGGGTGATAACTTTCTTAGAAAAATATTGTTCAATAGAAAATTAATTAGATTTTTTAATGTTTTTTTTTTTGTTTTCTCTTTATTTTTTATAAGTTTTTAATAATAATTACGACAAAAGAATACAATAGTGAGAAATCATAATGATCTATTTATGAGCTATTGCTTTGTGTGATACGGTTAATCTAATATATTAAAATTTGTTTTTTGTAGTTTAATGGGTCGGTTGAATTTTTTTTAAATCTTTGTATATTTTGAGAGAAATATTTTTTAAATTTATAAACTCAAAGAAGTAAGCTAGATTTTAAATAAAGGCAGATTAGTAAGTTCTCGTGTTTTTGAAAGAACTACAGTTATATATAGAATATATACGATTTGCCCAGAGAAAAAGCTCAATATTTTCCTAAAATGGTAAAATTTACCAAATTTTTTTAAGAAATTTGACCACACTTCACCCATACGCAAAACTAAGGTTTACTTGAGGAATTGATCTTTAACGACAATCTCAAGCGCAAACCGGAATTTTTTTACGACCAGTCTGCTTGGAAAAATTAAAACTATTTCAATCTGTTCAGACTATGAGATAGGTGTAGTAATTAAAATAACACAGTGCAACAAAATTCGGTTCATCGCCGCCAGCCTCAACACTTGCAACGCAAAATGAGCAAATCTGCCACAGGGTTTTGAAAAGTTAGCTCGGGTTCCCGAAATTTGTGCTCTAAAGTTTTTGAATTTTTTGAAAAGGCGTTTGGTATAAGTCAAAATAAATATCCTAATGTAATTCTGAGCTAAAAAATAGTTTTAGATGTATTCAGTAGAATCGTATGGCCATTCTTTTTTTAGAATTTATTAACCCTCTAACTCTCATTTTAAGGGGTAATTTTTGTCGTTTTTGCCAACTTTACAGAAAAGTATACTAAAACGTCACTTTTAAGGCTAAAAATGTTCTACGAATATTTTCTGCATCAAATTTCACTAGGGGTCTTCTAAGCCCAAAAAAACCGTGCAATGTATGTAAAACGGGATTTCGAAAAATTCAAAAATTTCAAGGCCGGAATTTCGAAAATCCGTTTTAAATACATCACACGAACTTTTGAAAAATTCGTAGAACATTTTAAGCCTTAAAAGTGACGTTTTTGTATACTTTTGTGTAAGAGTTGGCAAAAACGACAAAAATTACCCCTTAAAACGAGAGTTAGAGGGTTAATAAATTCTAAAAAAAGAATGGCCATACGATTCTACTGAATACATCTAAAACTATTTTTTTAGCTCAGAATTACATAAGAATATTTTTTTTTGACTTATACCAAACGCATTTTCAAAAAATTCAAAAACTTTAGGGACCCATATTTCGGGAATCCGAGCTAACTTTTCAAAGCCCTTTGGCAGATTTGCTCTACTAGTCGTATACTTTCATTTCGCGTTGCAAGTGTTGCACAGTGTAATTTGTTAGCGTGAATATTAATATTCTCATGTTGCTGTACCAGTAAAAAACTTATTTGAAAATATTGAATAGGACACTTTTCCTAACTTTACCTTAAACTCTCTTAAATTTTTTTTTTAAACTGCACTCGTGTCCATACAATGAAAATTTTGTTTTGCAGCATTTAGTTATTTTTAATGTCTTCTCTATTACTATTCTTCCTTTCAATAACAAACTCACAAAAACTGCTTATACACAAAACGAAACACACTTTTCCATTCATCTCTCCTCCTTTCTCTTTCACCATCAAATTCGAAAGTTTCGCAGCAAATGTTTCATAATATAGACGGGGACTTATGGAGCAGAGTTTGCCCCGTCTAACTACAATTTGCTCTATTCAGAAGGACTGCGGTTGAGTTAAAAGTTTAATTTTTTGGCGTGATTTATTTTCGGCTTTTGACAAAATTATGAAAAAAGTTCACGAGTAACGAAAGCCTCTATTAATTTTAACAAAAATTTGTGATAAAGTCTTATTAAGAAAAAAGCGAGGTTCATTTGTACAGACTTTAATCGAAGCCAATAATTAGCTTTCAGATATTCTTACAAACAGCTGTTGCTACGTGGAACTCATGTAGAGTTTTTAATTCGTTGTAAAGCTTACAGACGTATTGAATTATTGAACCATATTACATTTATTTCAAGAAAACTCCTATTCTAAGTTAGTTAGTTAAATTTAATAAATAATCCAAAAAAAAAACATATTTATGTATATATTTTCCTCATAGCCTTTTAATTTCACGGATTTTAAATAAATATAAGTCCAATTTCTTTAATAATTCGTGCAAGTTAAAGATTCTCTAAAAATAAACTTTTTAGAGGTTTTTATTAAAACTATTTAAAGATTTTTTTATACACACCCTCGTATATTGTTCAATATAAAAAAGCTCCAAAAAATTTTTTTTTTAGAAAATCAAACAAAACCTTTTCCTGGTTACTGTCTGAAAAACATACTAAATTAAATATTATTTTTATTAGCATCTTAAAGTAATTTTTGTTTTCACAATAAATTTTAAATTATTTATTTAAGTTTTGCCCCATTACCCTTCACTCTAATAATCAAATAATAAAAATGTTTATTAAATTAAACGCAAAAACAACAACAAACCAATCATTTTGTATTAAAATACATAGTGTGTATGTATGCTTGTGTAGTAAACTTATATTCGTACTACGAAAAACAGAACAACCTTTTAAATCGAAATAACTACAAAAAATACGATCACTATAGCAGCAGAGGCAGCAGCTCTACAGCAAAGTAAAGCATTAGCAAAGAGGTAGAGCCGAGACCACACACGTTGTACAAGTCGCGCGCGCAATCTGTATTTGGTTGAAAGGACCACCCATGTTGTTTGAAATTAAGGACCACACGCAAAGCATTTGCCATACGAGATCAAAAACAACAACAAAACCAAATGAAACGTAACACAACGAAACGAAGGAAAAAAACAAAAACGAATAAAGCAATAAAAAAATAACAACGAACACACATCTCTCTTCTTTTTCTCTCAATTCAGTTTAATTTCAATCAGGGATGGAAAACTCACATCTGAATATTTAACCGATTCCCATTTTTGAAGAATTGTGCTTGAAACACAATTGTGTCTACGTTTAAAAAACGTTTTCGAAAAAAAACGATCCATTTACCCACAATTCCACCGTTAACGTATTTTGCTTTCTTTTCAAAATAATCAGCCGAGTTATGATTTAAAATTCCTTGGAAGTTTTTTCTTTTTCCCATTTTTACAATTGTATTTAAATAGCAAAAATGCGAGAAGGGAAAAAACTTTCGGGGAATTTTTATTCATATTTGGGCTGAATATTAGAAAATGCCAAATTTATTTTAATTGTATATTTTACTTATCTTTAATTTTGTTTTAAATTTGAAACACATAAATACATATGTGAATAAGTTGTTATTATAATTTGTATCTTTTTTTGACAATAT
The DNA here is from genome assembly GCA_963931875.1 of Pollenia griseotomentosa. Lineage (NCBI taxonomy): Eukaryota > Metazoa > Arthropoda > Insecta > Diptera > Polleniidae > Pollenia > Pollenia griseotomentosa. The sequence continues at coordinate 133,126,370 of OZ007564.1, forward strand.
GGTCTCAACCGGCGTATGAAATAGAATTAGATCTAAGTCAACGTACGTTTGCGCCAGCTTTTGTGTGTATTTGCCTAAAATAAATCTAGGGTTATGTATTTGTCGGCTTTAAAAGTAAAGTTAAATAAAACACACATAAAGAGAAATGCTGCATTCGATCCATTTGAGGTAGTCACCGACCACTTTTTAGCATATTTCTGGCGGTCTCTTACCGATAACTTGACGAATGTTGGCTTCCAAGTGTTTCAACGTTAGAAGATTATCCGCGTAGACATTGTCTTTGTCGTAGTCCCACAAAAAAGTCAAACGGCGTCAAATTGCATAACCTTGGTGGTGAATGGACGTCGCCAAAACGTGAAATTACACGTTCTGGAAACTTCTCATGTAAAAAAGCCAAAATTATTCGTGTTGTGTGGCCCGTCTTGTTGAAACCATATATCGTCCAGTTCATTATCTTTTATTGCAAGCCAAAAAAAAAACAGGTTATCGGCAGTTGTATCGACAAATTCGGATTATCTGCTACACTTTAACTAACAGAATCTTCGGTTCGCACATTGCGATGATGCACACGCCTGGCCACATATGCAACGCTTTCAATTTCTTTAATTTTTTTTTGTAATCTTGGCAATTCCTTTCACAGTATGTCGTACTCATCCTGTAATGCTCGATAATTGTGTCCCTTTTGAACCACCACTTTTATTTTAACTATTTTTATGTTACAGTTGAAAGCCTTGCTAGACCGGCGGTTTTGAAAACATTAAGTGGATAACCCTGTAGGTTTTAATTTGACAACGTAACCACGTCGTACGCAACTACGTTCTTACGGTGCAATAAAGCTTATTCTTAATTAACTTTTCAGTCGAATTTGAACAATTTTTTTTTTAAGTTGCCTTTAATACTGTTATTGTGTTTGTTTCTTCTTCGACTGGCGGCGACGGTCATTCCATTTTTGCGAGGGTAACCTGCCGTATATTTGAATTAGTTGAAGAGTCATTTAGACTACCGAATGTGCCCTTTACAAGCTCTTTTCCTATTTCTGATTGTTGGCTAAAATTCTTACTAGAGACAAAAAAAAAACAGATCCCCAGCTTCTCTGTAGCACCTGTCTCGCTACACGATCCTCTATTTTAATACATGAAATTTTTACTGTTCTTCCTGTAACCGTAAATCCCTCTTTATATCTCACAAGTCCGAACAATTTATAAAGCTGGAGGGGTACACTGCAATGAGTTTTCCTTGCCTGGTTTCAATTAACGAGAGTAATTTTTTCTAGAGCATTTTGTATGAAAAGAATAAACAAACGAACACATATACAATGAGCAGCAACAAAACAACATTGCTAACATGCAAAACAACAATTTTTATAATCAACAGCAATTGCAAAAGCTAAAATAACAGCAGCAATATTTATTAATATGTAAAAATAAACATTAAAATGAATGGATGTCGTCTGAACGAAAATGTGAATGAATGATGATGATTGTATGAATGAGAATAACTGTTATTAACATTTTAACAGAAATTGCCATTTTGCATGCGATTTTATTTACATGAACGATTATAAGCAGGAAAACCGGAAATAGGCTCTAAAAAGCGTTTATGCGCATTTAAGGCTAGATTACACTATCTCACAAGTCTTACGTATTCCATAACACTTTGTGAGATAGAAATCTAATGAGTTTTGTTGCGACTGTCAAAAAATCTAATTTAACATGACAGTTTGTGTTCACACCATCACACAAAGTATAAACACTCACACATGAAATAAAATGCAACCCTGATCCAATGAAAAGTATTATTGTTTAGAAATTTTTCAAAAAACGATGAAGTCAAACTGTTTTCATAATACTTGTCATTTTCGTGACACATTGCATTCATACTATCACACTTTGTCATATTACTTGAGATTTTGACATGTATTAATACAAAGTATAATAGTGTAATCTAGCCTTTAATATACAGTAAAAACCTTTAAATAAACCTTTAATTGTTTTAAATATGCCCTGAAAAACAGAAACAGGGGCCTTACCGCGTAATTCGATTCGAAAGAAAAACTGGTCGAATTCGATAAATTTGTACTGTGTAGTACGATTTTCGATAATCAATTATCGAAAGTAAGGAAATTTTTGTCGCTGATCGAAAATAAAAATTTCCCTTTCGTAAATGCAACCGTGTAATACGAAAACGATTGTCAAAAAGCTTGAAAACATTCGTAAATTATTCGAAAGCAATTTTGGCAGTGAAAATTTAAAAAAATTATTAAAATGTAATGTAAGTACATAGGTATTATATTAATTTTAAACAAAAAATTTAATGGTTTAAAATACAAAATGAAGAGTAATTTTTTTTTAAAAAATTGCTTGACAAATACGAATGCACTTTTTGTACATTTACATTTACTTACAGCCATAGCATTGATGCTATGTTTCAACTTTCGATTGAAATATAAATGTTCGTCTGCTGTTGGTGTTATTAACTGAATATGTGTACCGTCAACAGCACCAATTACTCCAGGAATTCCACATTTATTAAAAAAATACATGTTTGCTTCTCTTTTCTCTTCTTCCGAAAGTTCAAAGGAAATGTGTTTGGGACAAAGTATTTTGTTAATAGAGTCACAAACTTCTGTAATGCAACTTGAAATTGACTGTTGAGAAATTCCCAGAAGTCGATCCTGTCCAATTTGGTGCTGGTATCCGCCTTGAGCAAGAAATTTTAAAGTTGCTGCTAATTTTAACATAGGTGCAATGGATGTTGACCTTTGAGGATGTTTCATGTCGTCTTTAATTTGATTGTACACATACATAAATGAAGACTTGTTAAGTCTAAAGTTTTTCACAAAGCTAAAAGAAAACACCACACATTACAGTAATCTTGGCAATAAAACATTTTTCTTACTTACTTTTTTTCGTTAAGATGCATGATATTGGAATTATCTCTTATAATTTTTCTTTGGATTCTTTCTTGGATGCGAACCTCATCATTTTCTTCCATCCATAAAAAAACGGAATCCATATTTTTTCAAAAATCACTTGACTTGTATATTTAAATAACTTATTTTTGTTTTATTTTTTTGTGTATATTTTGACAGAAAAGTAAAGTGATGCCAAGGTTGGCTTTGATTTGATCCCTTTTTTAAGAGATACAACTCTGTACACGAGTCGAAAGTTTTACACAGTACGAAATACTTTTCGATTCGTAAGTTCTGTTCGAAACGATTTTCGATACGAACAAAATTACGCGGTAAGGCCCCAGCTTCCTTAAAAACGAAATATGTATTCAGTGGGCCGAACTAAATCTAGCACAAAGTTTCTGTTTCGAAAAGAAGTTTGTACAAGGGCTTTGTGAAATTATGGACCGATTTTCACCATTTTCAATAGGCTTTCTCCTTGTTACAATTAAAACAGACTACTTATGTTTTAAATTTCAAGAAATTTTTATAAAATTTGGACGGGATTGGACAAGTGGGCGTGGCGTGTTACTTTCCATACAAGGACATTAAAGATTTCTGTATATCTGGAGAACGCCAAGCGCCAAAGTTTCCAAATTAGGTACAATCATCTTGTTTATCAATTCACAACATCTGAAAAATGTGGGCTTGATTCGACCTGTGTGCGTGGCACAAAGTTGAATTATTTATATTTAAAGTTTTTAGATGACGAGCGCAGAATTTGATCGTTCAACTTATATTTAACACAAAAACAAATTTTGAAATTTCATTTTAGTAAGTTAAAGTAAGTTGAACACACTAATTTTGCGATCGTCATCTAAAAATAGGTAGCTAGCTTAAAACTTTTAGTAATTATTAAGATAATTTATTACAAGTTTTTAAAAAATATTTCTAAATACATGAAATGAAAATAAATGATGGATATGGTGAGTGTCCTGTTTATTTATTGAAAACAATAAAATTTTTATATAAAACTTATGTTTTTATAGTTTCGTTTAAAAAGTATAAAAAAACTTCGAAGACCACCAACATTGAATGATTTTTTTATTGTTCTCAACCTTAATAGTTTTTGTTTGTTTATGTTTGGTCATCTCGACGCCAAAAAAATGGGGAAAAATTGATAATTTTATTTGCCTGAGACATAAAAGGTTTTTAATGAGCAGTATTTTTAAAACGAAATTCACATATTTTAAGCAAAAAAACACTGAAAAAAAATCCAATAATAAAGCAAATACATTAACTTTTTTACCTAATAATTGCTAAAATTATCAAAAATAAGCACAGAAATGTGTAAGTTAGCGGAGTGTAAATGGTGTTGCGAAAAAGCAAATGCAAATAACGTGCTTTTTCGCAAATGCGAAAATTTTTCTATTATGAAATTTAAATAAAATACATAATTAAAGCGAAATGCAAAACAATTTTAGCATATAGTCGTCCTTTCTAAATAAAAACGCCTAATAAAAAAAACTATCGCGAAATTATTTACAAAATCCTCTTATTTTAAATAATTTAGAAAAATGGCAACTCTATAAATCGCTAGAATTACAAATTCCAAAGAAATTACCAAAAAACTTAAAGAAAAACGCTTATATTAAAAAGATCGCTCATTTATGAAAAAGGTCAAGTTCAAGAAGTTTATTAGCACAACTTGTTTAAAAGAAAATCGTCAAATGTTTTATTAAAGTCTTGCATATTGGTAATTTTATAAAAAAAACTGTATTAACTAAATTTAATAGCTGACAAGAAATTTTAAAAATATCTTACAATTTTTTAACTATAAACCAATCAACCAATCAAAGTCTCATAAGTTTTTTCTATTTAATTACAATTGAATCGCTAAGTGTAGAAAGTCAACTATTTTTCACTTTTTTTCTTCAAAATATTTATCTTTATATTTTATTTTTACTATATTTAAAGGTTCTAATTTTTAAATTTTGAATTCCACCTTTTACAAATCGCCAAGGAGAAGTTGAACAAAATATTTGTCAGTGTAACTTCCCATATAATTGTTGCAAAAAACTAAAAGGTTCTCAAAAATGTATTCGTTTCTTATACGCGCGGTAATTATGAATATTTTTTCATGTTTTGAAAATGTTTACCGTTTTCATATTGGCGACGACGCGACGTTAAGACGCCTTCAGTTGATTCTTATGCTCTTAATTGTATTGCTGATCACTGTTATCAACGTTATTCTAAAATATATCGCTAAAACAGAATAAAAAATTGCTAAAGAAAAAAATAATAAAATTTTTAAAATAATTCTATAAGGTTATGAATAAGCCCGGTAGAAAAATTCTGAAAACGGATTCAGATTAAGCGTTTAAAACCTTTTTATTCCATATATTATTGACAATGACAATTTGAAAAATAAAATTGCTTGCAAGTTGCGTTACTGCTGTTAATTTAAATGAGATTTGAAATTTAGTGTAAATAAACTTCAAACATGTAACTGCAGCTTACAATTTTCTCTCTAGTTGTGTTTGTATTTAAATTTACATTAAAAAAAATAGCTTTTTACAATTCTTATGAAAAATTTTGCGTGTTGTTGTTGACAATGACATCTCACAGCTTTCAATTTAAATGAGTGTTTTGTTAAAAACTTTAAAAGCAAAACTTTATTGTGGAACTGCAGTATTAACAACAAATTTTTCCACAAAGTTTCATTAAAAATCGCTTGATTTGACGATTGATTTGGAAATTAGCTAAATTGGCAACAGTGTTGCTGATAATAATCATGCTATATGAGTAGTCTAAAATGTTGTATTTTTTTTTGCTTTAATGATTTTTTTTTCACAATAAAAAACTGAAATAAGTTTTATATCGAATAATATTTTTTTTGTTACAACCTCACCAAAGGGGTTTTTTATATTATGAACCATCTGGATTCAGTAGTTTTAAATTTATCTTCACGATTTTAGTCAATAGAGATGTTTAAAAATATCTTTCATGTGGTATGTTTTTACGACTTTTAATAAGGAGGTTGGTAATTTTTATTGAGTTTTTTTCTACCTTTTTATTTTGCCATTATTATATTTTTTATGATATTAAATAATGTCATTAGGCATTTTTATGATGACTTTTAAGAAATGAAATGTTACACAAACAGGCTAAAAATTGTACGTTGATTTAAAAATTAAATTAGTTTTTATGGGAGAACACCCAGATGTTTGGTTTTGCTTAATTAAGGTTTAAAATTTAGTAATTAACTTAATTTAAAAGTTGATGTTTAAAAAGATAACATAAGCTTTATTTGGTTGAGATTATCTTGATATATCAGTTAAACGAAAGTTAAATAGTTAAAGTTACCACACAGTTGCTTAAACTGCTTTAAATACCCTACACCACGATAAGAAAGTATTATGCGTTTGTGCCGATGTCTGTTTCAAAAAAATAACACCTATCGACATGTAAACATTTTCTGATTTGATTTAACGGATTTGAAACTTTAAAGGCCGTATTTTTTTTTATTTGATACAAGGATACAAAAACTTTGTTTGAATTGGCCAGCAATTTATAAGAGCTCTCATCCCCGATAATCGCTTTCAGCCGCATAAATCTCTTAAACATTTTTGTATCGAATCTTATTTTTAATTTTTTATTTGAATTTTTAAGGTTAGAATTCTGTAAATGACGGTAAACCATAATTTTAACTCCAAAATTTCAGAATAAAACAAATATGTATTTAGAAAAAAATTCAGAAGTTTAATTTTTACAAAAATTTTGGAATAAAACAAAATATCTTCTCAATATTTTAATATATTAGAAAATTCGAACTTATGTTCCAAAATTTTATTTACTATTTTACTAATTTTAAATCTTTTGCCAATTTAGCAAAGAGTTGATTCAATATTGACATGCAAGTAAAACATATTTTTTGGTATTTTCGAAGAACAGAAAACATAGTTTTTTGTAGCCTTAAGAAAAAATCCAAAGAAAAGAAGTTAGAATCGTATAAACGGCTTTCCCAAATCGTAGTTTTGATAGGTTTTTTTTTGCATATTTTTAATGTTTTCAAGGTTTTGCGATAAAATTCTACAATGTAAGGAAATATGTATGTATACACCCAAAAAAATCCATGCCTTACATAAAGGGTGTGTTTTTAAGCCCGATAGAACTTGAAATTGTAAAAAATAACACAAAAAATTAAATTGTAATCAAAATTTTTTTTTTATTCGAAAGATCAATACGTGACATTAACATTTGAAAATGATTTCGGGCATATGGGCACCGCGGCTGTTCTTGACGAAGCGCATTCTGGACGTCCAATTTTGGGCCACTTTTTCGAGCACTGCTGGCCGTATGTCACGAATAACACGAACAATGCTGGCCTCCAAGGCGTCAATTGTTGCTGGTTTATCAGCATAAACCAGTGACTTCACGTAGCCCCACAGGAAATAATCGAGAGGTGTCAAATCGCACGACCTTGGAGGCCAATTGACAGGTCCATTTCTCGAAATCAACTTATCGCCAAATTTTGATTTCAATAAGTCGATGGTTGCGTTCGCCGTATGGCACGTAGCGCCATCCTGTTGAAACCACATCTCCTCCGGATCAATGTCATCCATTTTTCAAACAAAAAATCATTGATCATGGTGCGGTAACGATCTCCATTGACCGTAACGCGAGCTCCGGCCTCATTTTTAAAGAAATAAGGTCCGATGATGCCACCAGCGTGAAAACCGCACCAAACGGTGCATTTTTCTGGATGTAATGGAGTCTGTAGGGTCTCTTGTGGATTGGTCTCGCTCCATATGCGGCAATTTTGCTTATTAACAAACCCGTTAAGCCAAAAATGCGCCTCATCGCTGAACACAATTTTGCGATAAAACAACGGGTCAGTTGCCAACTGCTCTAGAGCCCAATCGGCGAAAGAACGACGCATATAATGGTCTCGTGGCTTCAATTCCTGCACCAGCTGGATCTTATACGGGTGTAGGCCGAGATCTTTGCGCAAAATTTTCCACGTAGTGGACGGACAGAGCCCCATTTCCTGCGACCGACGACGAATCGATAAATTTGGATCTTCTTCCACACTTTCGTTTACAGCGGCGATATTCTCTTCAGTACGCACATTCCTTCGACATGTTGGTGTTATTGCATCCTCTAGAGAGTATGTGGTACGAAATCTATCCACAGTTCGACGAATGGCTTGTTCAGATGGACGATTATGTACGCCATAAAAATGACGAAGTCGTCTATAAGTTGCGCGAATCGACGACTGATTTTCAAAGTAAATTTGGATAATTTCGTAGCGTTGTTCAAGCGTGAGTCTATTCATGATGATTTGTCAGAGTATACTGAAACGATAAAAAAAAATATTTCATCAAAATTTAATTTTTTGCGTTACTTTTTACAATTTAAAGTTCTATCTAGCTTAAAAAAACACCCTTTATATGTATGCACGAAAACTTTCGTACATTGTAGGAAATCGTTGGTCATTTTGCACCACAAAATTCTTGCGTACAATGTACAAAATGCTTTAGTAAATCACAAAATAACTTTTTTAAATTACAAAAAAAAAAAAAATTGTGTATTTTACGAAATATTTTTGTTAATTGCATCGAAGTCTTTGTATTTTCGTAAATAGAGTTTAATATTTAGTATTCTTAGAAAATTATTTTGAATTTTCTGTGAAAAATTATAATTTAAATATTATTGAATTGAAAAGTTTTCCATTAAAAAATATGCAAAAACAATAAATTAAAAGATAAATGGTAAAAATGTTTTTTTCAAATCAGATAATCAATTAAAAAAAAATAATTTTTTAAATAATAAAATTTGCGATTCATTAAATTGAAATATTTTCCATTTACTTAAAAAAAAAAATATCGCAAATAACAATAATAGGAGTTCCAAGCGGATATTTGCACTATTGAAGTTTTTTTTTTAATTATGAAAACTCCCAACTTTTTCTTATGCCTCCATTTATAAAACTATTTTTAGAAGATTTTTTAATATTTTTTAGAGACGTTTTTTTGTCTCCATATCTTTCCTTAATTATAAACTATTCCCCTCTTATGCAAAAAAAAAAACAGTTTGCATTAGTCCCAATTTACACTAGGGACATTTCTTGCCGGACATTTTTTGAATTCTCTTTTAATCTTACCTGAAGCGTTTACATATGAAGTCAGACAGAAAAATAATATAAAGCAACAAGATGTAAACTACGAAAAGTAAGAAAGAGAAATGAAAAAATGTCCAGTACAGATAGTCATGTACTACACACTCTACCTTTTCGACTACTTGCCATCAAACTTCGTCTGTCCGGCAAGAAATGTCCCTAGTGTAAATTGGGACATAGTTCACCAACACTTTAAGTCCAGCAAATGTGTATGGGTTTAAGGTGTTGGTCAACAAATGTAAACTTTAACTTTTTTTTTTTGCATTTTTACGGTATTTTACAAAATATTATTATTATTAAATAGTATTTTATACAACATAAAAATTTTTGTAATATTTACGAAAAATGGGACTTTGAAAGAATTTTTAACTTTCGTAAAACTTTTGTAAATAGTAAAAAAAAAAAAAAGCTAAAGCTACGGTCAGACTTATCAAATATTTGACGAAAAAACGGGACCAACAACCCAACTAAAAAATCATTTGGCTTAATATCAATATTTATTTTGATTAAAATACCCCATCTTACAAAAAACTGTATTTTGCTATGTCTAGTAGTATAATTAGTTTATTTTGTAATATTAAGACCATTTTATTTCTCACTAACTATTAACAAAAGTAGGGGTTACGCTTATTTGATCAAATATTTAATAAGTGTGACCGTAGCTTAAGAAAGTTTCTTTCGTAAAATGTAGCATGGTTTTTTTTGCGTGTACGTCAGTCAATATCATTAACTTTTTAAAATAATTCTTAACTTGAATCAAGTAGATCCATTAATAAACTTTGTAACAGTAACAATATAATTATGTGTCATGAAATTTCTGTTAGACACAGTTGTCGCATAAATTTTATAAAAAGTTGTTAAGTTATTAAAATAGTAAATTACACAAAATCTACTCATTTTTTTTATTGAATTTACACCTTTGAAACCCCTTCTTTACAAGCCATGAAATGATGTCATAAAAGAGCTTTCAATGCTGTTCATATATTTACTAACATAAAGCTGAAGGTCCACACCATGCGTTTATGCGTCTGTCCTTTTTATGCATTTGACAAAAAAGTTGAATCAGTGTAATTGCATATGACAAGTTAAGCTGAAGGTCCACACCATGCGTTTATGCGTCTGTCCTTTTTATGCATTTGACAAAAAAGTTGAATCAGTGTAATTGCATATGACAAGTTACACACCAAAATGCATAGAATGCATAGACGTATGAACGCATCGAAGTAGGTTTACTTTCTACTTTTGTATCCGTCGCATGTGTGGTGAATAAAAGTCAGCTGTTATTGATGGCCATGGATGACAAATCATATTTTATTTTCAATGTTATCGATAAATATGTTTGTGTGGTGGATTACTTTTTACTATTTTTTTGCATTAAAAAAGGTTTTTAATAAAAGAAAATGTTTTCGTAACAAAGATTGTATAAACTTTAAAGAAGAAAAAACATTAAAATTAATTTTTAGCACAATTTTACCACAAACAAAATTTGCCATTCTAGTTATCGATTACTTTTATGTTCTGAGTGTCATCTTTGTTGTGTTAATTTTTTTTTTTAACAAATGCCATAAACTGGAAAGTTATTGATACCGTGGAAAATCACGAATATTTGCATAATAAAAGCTTTCTCCTCTTTGAATTCTTTTAAAGAAATTCTATTAAAATATCAATAACACTCTCCATTTTTGCCAAAATTGTTTTTATTTAATAAAAATGTTCTCACAACAGCTGATAAAAAAAAAACAATATGGTGCATAAAACGCATTGCATGTAACTTGCATTTAGAAACGCATGAAATGCACAAAAAGTATCATACGCATCTACGCATGAACGCATAGTGTGGACCTTCAGCTTTACATACCAAAATGCATAGAATGCATAGACGTATGAACGCATCAAAGTAGGTTTACTTTCTACTTTTGTATCCGTCGCATGTGTGGTGAATAAAAGTCAGCTGTTATTGATGGCCATGGATGACAAATCATATTTTATTTTCAATGTTATCGATAAATATGTTTGTGTGGTGGATTACTTTTTACTATTTTTTTGCATTAAAAAAAGTTTTTAATAAAAGAAAATGTTTTCGTAATAAAGATTGCATAAACTTTAAAGAAGAAAAAACATTAAAATGAATTTTTAGCACAATTTTACCACGAACAAAATTTGCCATTCTAGTTATCGATTACTTTTATGTTCTGAGTGTCATCTTTGTTGTGTTAATTTTTTTTTTAACAAATGCCATAAACTGTAAAGTTATTGATACCGTGGAAAATCACGAATATTTGTATAATAAAAGCTTTCTCCTCTTTGAATTCTTTTATAGAAATTCTATTTAAATATCAATAACACTCTCCATTTTTGCCAAAATTGTTTTTATTTAATAAAAATGTTCTCACAACAGCTGATAAAAAAAAACAATATGGTGCATAAAACGCATTGCATGTAACTTGCATTTAGAAACGCATCAAATGCACAAAAAGTATCATACGCATCTACGCATGAACGCATGGTGTGGACCTTCAGCTTAAGCCACAGAGCACACAGAAGCATGACGAAACAGAATATATTGTGTGTTTTTCTGTCTTTTTCTTGGAAAGATGCCCTTTTTGCATTGATCACGCAATTTTGTGTTGATTGTAGCGGCCTGTTTCTACGCATTTCCACTTCACTACCAAAAAACGCTTTCTTTCTCTTTCTTCGAACGCTGCCCTCGCAAATGATTTGAGCATTTTTCTTACGTCACTTTTTTCGTCTCTGAATGCTCTGTGCATTATTAGCCCCCTTACTTCGTTTACTTCCTGGCCTAAAACAAATAACATACCTGTCTTTATTTCGCATCAATTGGCGGTCTTTTTGACGTTTGTTGTTTTAAGCTTTCAAAGGCTATAATTTAGAGGAAATACGGGAGCCATAAAATTAAGACAAAAAAAAAATGAAATAAATACAAAACACCATCTTCTTCATCATCGTCATAAGCAAGCACATCCAACGACCGTAAAACTAAAAAAAGTGTATATTAAAGGAACACAGTCGTATAATATGAAAATAACAAAAATTAAAAAAAAAATCAAGAAAAAAAATATCGGTAACCAATACGAAGAACAAGATTCGATCCAACATTGTTGCAAAGGTCGTTTATGTTTGTACGTAAGTGGTAGGATGGATGCAGTCAGACACGAACGGATAAAAATGTTGTTTGCTGTCTTCTTGTAGATAAAGTTGTATACAATGTACTCACGTAGTTAATGCAATTATAACAGAACACACGCACTAAACAATGTTATCGATTATTTAATGTGAAACCAAACTGTCACATTACATATTACACGATTGTATATGGAAATTATAGGAAAACCAAAAGTCATATTTCTCAAATGACTCATCACTTGGTATGCTCATATAAATACATATTTCTTGGTGCTGGGATGTAAGGAAAATTTTAAATGGAAAGCAAATGTTTTTCATACATATTTAAAAGAGCATTGACATTTTTTTTAATATGTAGGTAAAGGATCCAAATTTTATGTTACCATGATATTTATTCATATGTTGTATTAAAATAAAAAATTAAATAAAAAACACAATAGTGGAGAGGGTACTATGCATTGGAGCTTATGTTTGTAACATAATCACTTTCTGAGTCGATCTAACAATGTCCGTCCGTCTGTCTGGCTGTCCATGTAAACCTTGTGCGCAAAGTACAGGTCACAATTTTGGAGATAATTTGATGGACCACAAGGACCAAGCCTATTGAAAATGGCGAAAATTGGTCCATAATGTCACATAGAACTATACACTCTTCTTTCCGGAATAGGGTCTTTGTGCCCATAAACCAATGTATTTAGATTAAATTTGGACCAAACTTATTTAATTGCAATCTTAATGATATTACCAAATTTTATTGGAATCGGTCCATATTTGGCAATAGCTACCGAAAATAGCTTTTAATGCCATAACTTCCTTATTAATACTGGTATTAACATACAAATTGGCGACACTAACTTTTAGGATAGCTACTATGCCATGACAAAATGTTGTGCTGGCAGGTCTAAAATTAACCACTGATCCCACTCTAAAATTATTTAAAGGCAAAAAAATCTAAGAACTTTAACACGAATCTTAACCTCACAATATAATTTCGTTCTGGCGTGTTCATAATTGCCCATGGGTCCTAAATAGAGCACACTCACGAAAATTTGTTTTTAAATACTGTGGAGTAGGGTTACATATCGCCAGGCTTGACCGGCTATACTTTTTTACTTGTTGTTTGATTTTTTTTGTTAACCGCAATATAACAGAGTTGTAAACCATAATAAAAAAACTATGTGTCTAGGTTTTAACGCTGAATTGTTTTTATTGATTTCCACTCTTAATCTAGAATTCAATCGTAGGTCTTCTAGAGTCTAACTTTTATTGTCGTTCTTCTAAAAAAGTCAAGATAAAAACTTATGCACGGTGCATTTCGCTGCTCTCACATAGAAATTGAGTCTATCTTGTAAGATATGTTGGTTCGGTTTACGTTTATATTTTAAGTCTGTTAAATTTTTTTTCGTCCTTTAAACTTTGATCGTAGGTCGTTTTATAGGCTGTTCTACCTTTAGTCTTGGACTAGATGAAATATAAAATTACGATTCCATAGGATCCCAATGCACAATACAGAAACAGATTTACTGTCATACTTTAGATGATTTTTTTTAACAAAACCGTAGGATCGTAAATCGTCAGCTGTGTTGCCATGGGATCCTAATGAAGAATACAGGAACATATTTACTACCATACTTTATAAGCACAAACGATTTTTTTGACAAAACGTACTCCGGAAGAGAATAGTGAATCATCCGCAGTGTTGCCAATACTTAATAAAAAGAAATGCTAGATTTTTCCAAAAAAAAAAAAAAAAATCCTAAAATATGGCAAAAAAAAAAAAATGCTTAAAAAGTGCTGAAAAATATTATATAAAAATACAAAGAAAAACGCTTTAATTTGACTGAACTAAATAATTAGCATGGTATAAAATTATATGAATTTGTATTTTATTTACATTTACAATTGGGATATAAAATATAAAAGAAGCAAGAGAGCTTTTAGCGGCTGTGACGAATAATAATACCCTCCACCTAGAGTTCGAATAGTTAAGGAGTGGGCTCTATAAATTATAAGCCAATCTTTATTAAACCTTACCGCACAGTATCATAATTCGTTACCTAGTTTAAATATAATATCCTGATTTCTTTCATTAATATTATGAGGCGTATTCAAGGCGAATTCAACTACAGGTGGTGTCGAAACGCCATCTTATTTTGACAGTTCGAATCAAAATTTTCAAAAGGCCGCTTGTTATGGTGCCTATGGTAAATTATAGACCAATTTTCACAAAATTTAAGTACGATTTTTAGTCATACAGAACAAATTTGTGCAATATTTAATGAGAATCGGTGCATTCTGTCACCAATTTATGTTAATTTTTGTAACAAAAATTTCAATTTTTAGGAAGGTCGTTCCACATTTGGTTTCATAGCTCTTTTTTACTCAACCGATCATCGTAGATTTCAATTCTTAACTGCTTTGGGTAACTAGAATATTGTTTTTTTTGTTGGGTCTTTCGAAAGTAAGCATGTTTCAAACAGATAGACAGACGGACATGACTAAATCAACTAAGAATTATGTACTCAAGGACCCAACAAAAAGATATTCCTTTATGGGGTCTTAGATGAATAATGAAAAAGTTTTACACGGTATGACAAACTTGGTATACCCCCCTATTCACCACTAGTAGAAGAGGATATAAAAATCCGCTAATTTTAAACCATTAAAAATAAATCAAAAAAGATGACAAAATTTTTCGCTTACTCTAAAAAATGTTAAAAAATGCTAAATAATTTTGGGAAAACGCTGGAAAAAAGTGCTTTATGCTAAAAGCCTTTTTTTACTCTAAAAAATGCTAGATCTGGCATTAAATTTCCTGAATTGGAAACAGTGATCACCAGTTTTAGAATATATAAAAAATTAGCAATCCTCTCTTTGGCCCTAAACTGTCAGTTGCAAAATAGTAAAACATACATATACAGGCTTGTCACAGAAATCAATTCTGATCGAAAGTGGAAGTTATTTCGTATCTTGCTTGATATTAAACTTT
Source organism: Pollenia griseotomentosa (assembly GCA_963931875.1). Taxonomy (NCBI): domain Eukaryota; kingdom Metazoa; phylum Arthropoda; class Insecta; order Diptera; family Polleniidae; genus Pollenia; species Pollenia griseotomentosa. Next base: position 133,141,574 of record OZ007564.1, read on the forward strand.
CGATCGGAATTGATTTTTGTGACAGGCCTGATAGGATTACCAACACTTTTTGCCAAAATGTTAGCAAATTGAGATCTTGTATTTATGTTTTTAGAGCTTAAGTCGTAAATCTCTTGAGAAAACTTTTTTGAGTTCTATAACAACGTTATTTCTTTTCACCTAAATCGTAGTTTTTCTATCGGATTCCGTAAGAATTGCAATTTTAAGTATAACATTTAACAAATACAGTTTCAACAGAACCAGTTTTTGGGTCTCCACTTTTTTGCTTTAATTTTCGTTAAGCTAATAAGCATTATCAACTTCTATCTTCACGTAAAACATTAAAACCAAAAGGAAATGAATTCATAACTGTGACTTATTCTTATACAACATTTATCATAAAATCATTCTTTAGATAAATAATGAAAAAGTTTGTATATCTTGAGATTCACTTTTTCATACAACGTGTGTGTTTGAAAGATATCCCACGCATCGTTACCAATCAAAAGAAAATATGTATCATAAACCATGATTGTAACAACAATCAAAAGAACTGAGACTTTCCACAAAGATATTTTTCTTTTAGAAAGAGAGTAAAAAGATAAAGAGAAAAAAGCATTATGTGCAAGATGTTAATAACAATAAAGCAAATGAAGACAATAATAAAGAGATTAAAAAAAAATATAAAAATAAAATAAAAAAACGTTGCCAAAGACAAACGACACCTCAGACAGCTTGACAACAATGAAATCCGATGAATACATCACAGCGTTAATATATTTCAAACTGTCAAAGCTGAATAGGAATCTGAGAGGTTTTACGTTTCACTCAACGACTTTATGATAAGATACACACATCTATTCATCGATCCGTCCATCCACCTCTTCAATTTTAACACACATATACTTTGACAAACAATTTGCTTTAGACATAACAAAGATTTTTTTGTTTAAAATATCATTTTAGTACCATATTTAGTAAAGAAACAATTAATATTAGTTCTCGTAGTATATTGTTTAAGTTGTTCGACCTACCGCAGTTAAAAAGGAATTTTAATATCAGAAATATACATGTATTAAAAAATAATATTTGGAAATCTAAGGGTGTGAAATTAAATGTGGAAATTAGGTACGTCCAACACTCAAGTTAATTAAGAACCAGACTTCTTTCACACAAATTTTCCTTTTGTAAACAAAAAAAAATAATTATTATAAACATTTTCAAAAATATATATGTATATCTCCGATATAGGGCGATACTGAAATATATACTAGTCCTAGGCTACTTCCACACTTCCTGTATCCCAATTTATGTCTTCTCGAAATGCCTATTGGATTGACTTGAAAATTACCTAATTTTCATACCAAGTAAATGATAAACAAACATTTTCCAAAATATTTCTCCGATTTTCATACCAAGTAAATGATAAACAAACCAATGTTGCCATTGGGATACGAAAGATACATTTTTCGTATCTTTTGATAGCTTCAGGTACCATGTATAATCCTGACATTTTTCGTATCTTTTGAATCTGTACGCAAAATGTACTAAAACTTATTAGGACTGAGCATCGTAACCGACTCGATACTAATACAATAGCAGATTTAATAATGCTGAAAGAAAACATTAAGAAGGTTTCAACATAAGATCCACCCAAATCGAGGATTACTAGTAGTGCGAAGTTGTTCTGAGGAAATATGAACTTTTTTTATATTCAGGAAATGTATATGAACTTTTTTAATATAATCGTCTTAGTATAAACGCCTTAACTCGTATATTAATTTTTACAAAAATGAATTTGTTTTGATAGTAACATATCGTCATCTTAAAGACCTATCTGCAAAAATTCCAAAATCTAGTTTTTTATGGATTTTTATTCCCTATATCATAACGCATATGTGTTCAAAATTTTGAACATGTAAAATAACAAATGACTAAGGGGGGTGTGCTGGAAATCGCAAACGCAAAACGCAAGAATTTGGAGGCTGTTTTTAATACACTTCTAATCAAATTTTTATAATTTTTGTTATAAAATTCTGTTTAATAGAGAAATGTTTGTATAAGATTTGTCATAAAATTCTTTTAAATCAGAAATCTTACTAAAAAAAGACTTTTAAAATTCTTGCGTTTTGCGTTTGCGATTTCCAGCACACCCCTGTAAGTTTTTGTGCCTAGAGGACCGTTAGGCACTGAAAAAAGAGAAAAATAAATCATCAAAAATCACGATAAATTTTGTTGCATAGTGTAATTTAAACAAACATTAAGTACTTTTTTTTTTGCTTAAACCAGTAAAAGAAACTAAAGCTATTATTATTTCATGAATATAATATTCAAATGTGTTAAGAAATTGTTATTTATTCATACTTATTAGTACTGCTGATAGGTTATTTGGTTTCAGATTTTTACAATTCCAAATAACGTAAGTGACATAACATAAGATGTGTTTAGAAAAACGAAATTTTCTCAACCGATATATATTTGTAATTTTCGTTTCAATATTGTAAATAAATCCAATTTTTACGTTTTTTCCCTCTCCTGTAAGCTTTTGAAAACTGCAGATTGGTTATTTCGTCTTTAAGGTGACAATATAATTGATTTTAAAGTTTGCTTACTGTATTTTAAAAAACTTACATACCTAGTATATAATTTTCTTTACAATATTCATTAAATATGAAATAAAAATGTTACGTTAATAAATGTTAAACGTTAAAAATGGATTTTAAAATTTTTTTCAAAATGTATCTTTTTGGGAAAAAGTGTATCTTTTTGAAAACTAAAATGTATCTTTCTCGAAATTTCACTGGCAACACTGAAACAAACATTTTCCAAAATATTTCTCCGATAGGTAATATGTGATATTACCTATGCGCTATGTACTTAAGAACTTGGTTTCCCTGCTCTTAAATGATTATCCTTAAAAAGTCTTTTGCAATTTTATAGGATGAGGGCTCAGTTGGCGTTGGGGTAATAAGCAACGCAATCTTACGACTTATTTTTGCCCTGAAATAGAAGTTATGAACTGGAAGATATGTGGCTTCAACACGACGGTGCCACGAGCCACAAAACATGACTGATTTTGGCTATAATGCATGGGAAGTTTCACGGTTTAATTGGCCACCAAGATTATGCGATTTACCGCCATTACACTTTTTTGTGAGGCTACGTCAAAGACCGTGTCTACGCAGATAATCTCCTAAAATTAGAGCATTTGATAACCAACATTTGTCCAGGTGTCGCCGAGATACCGACCCCAAAAGGATCGACTGCTGCAACCAATTTAGAGGTGGCAATTTAAATGACATTGTATTTCGTACGAAATGGCAAGGTCCAAGCATTATTATGAAATAAAATTTTCATTGAAATTAATTTTGAAACCGAAAAATGGATATGATTTTTTGCCGTTAACAACTAAATTGGGATCCAAGGAAATTTCTAATAACACTAGCCAACAAGGTTTCGGACTGGAGCAACCAAATATCTTTCCTAGGGTAATTTAGTGGGCTGAATTCGAATCTGTAATTGGTTTTTCTCAATCAAATAAAAATGTTTTTATTTGTTTCTTACATAAAAAATCACTAGTTTATTTAAAAATCAATGAATTTTCAAAAGTAAACGGCGTTATTTGAACTATTTTTTAATTTAAATTCTTTAAATTTTTATTAAATCTTGGTGAGCACGCTCCCGTTGTTCGCGCTCACTGCCCCTAGTTTTTTTTTTTTTTTTTTTTTTTTTTGGAAAAAAATCTAAATGCGAATGAAGAATGAAGAACATTGTCGGTGTCCACGGTTTATCCAAGTTTCTGACTGCAAAACCAAAATAATAGCTGCGTTCGTTTACCCCAAAATTTGTACAAATTTGTACAAATTTGTACTGGACTTTACTGAAATGCGTTCGCGTACACATAAATTTTTAAAATTTTCATATTACTCACCTTTTGGATTTAACTGGAAAAGTAACCGAAAGCACATAATGTAAATATGCATATTTTAATGATTCTTATATTGCGTATCATTTTTTCCCAACCAAATATTCACCACGCGATCTCCCTGACATGCTTAAACGCTACTATTACGAAGATTTAGAATGAATGTGGGCTTCTGTCAAATAAATAATTGTGAAATTGTAGTGTCAGTATTGACTGTTTAACAGTATTCCTGCATGCGAAAAAAAATTAACAAGACTTGATAGCCCAATTTGATGCAAGATTCGAATTTAGCGCACCCAGATTAGTTACAAAACATGCTTCGTTTCTGTAGACCATTTGCAGTACAGTGAAATCGAAATACTATTGCCACGTTTTGACTCTTGGTCCTAATTTTCAATATTTTAAATTAAATCGTTTGATATCTGATTATTCCAATTTTTAATTTTTTCATTTCAAAATTTGCAAGAAATCATTTTCAATCTTTTTAATCACCAATTTACTAAAAATAAAATTAAAAATAGGAAGTTTTTTATTAAAGTTTTTGGAATGTAAACTGCGCTAAAATTTAGGAAACCTTTTATTTTTCGTGATAAACCTCGTAGCTGTAGTCTACGGGGAATATAAATAGAGTTTCTATAAAATACATTTCAAAAATCGACTTGGTTTGCAGCCGACGCACAGTGGGAAATTTTACGAGAAGGCGGTCAAAATTCCATAACTTTTGACTGGATCGGTATTTTTTTATGCGATTTTTTTGCTCGATAGGTGCGATGTTAGGCTTTAATTTGCGCTATAAAACGTAAAATTCGACTGATAGGAGCAAAAGTTATGGGGAGTTCAAAATGCATTTTCATTTTTTTGTTGAGTTTCGGTGTAAAAGTTGAATATTTCAAATATGATTATTTTATAATTTATGATTATTTCTCTTGTATTTTACAACTGATACTTATTTTTTATTGTATAACTTAGATCCTGTCAGAAAATGCCAATATTTGGCCCCTGTAAATTTTTTAGTCCCAATATTCACAGGGGCCAAAGGTTGGCGTTTTTGGGAAAGACGAGTTGTTATAAGGATAAAACTGAAAAAATTCCCAAATAGCATTCTTGGCTATCGATAACATTTTAGGTAATTCAACTTTTATTTTTGGTTTGAGATGTATGTGTATTTTATTTTTATATATTAATACAAATATATACTTAAAACAAAAACAAATTATAATCTATAAACAATTTTGAATTAAACAATATTAGTAAAAATTTCTTCTAAATAGCTTTGGGTTTCATTTTCGAGAAGTTGTTTAGCTTCTTCCTCTAATTCGATTGAGGTTGATTTCCATTTTTGTCGAATACTGGAAATATATGGATCTGATGTGCACAACAAAATAGTAATAAGGTCTTCATTAGTACAACATCTGGACATTTTTCTTGTGTTATGCTCGCGGAAGAATCTGTAGTCTTTGTTCCTTTTTTCTTGCGCTTCTTCAGATAGATCTTCAATTGGTAGCATATTGTGTTGAACTATTTGTTCCCCATGGTATAAAATTTTATGAGCTGTGGTTGGCATATGTCTCCAAGAGTATTTTTTGTTATAAAGAATTGCTGTTTCATTTGCATACAGGCCAAATTTTTTTGCATTTATCTTTCTGCTACATGATATAACTTGTAAAATGATCTGGAATCGTCTTATTAATTCAAAATGTACTCCTGTGATAGATGCTGCAGTTGCTGGATCGGAAAAGAATCTCCTAGCAGTGTTTCCATCATTTGAATTTCCTTCTCCTTGTTTTGGCTGATCAATTATAAGGCCTAGGTGAAGGTATTTTTCTTGAATTTGTTTTTTTGTTTGCTTCCTTTTTTCCCCATTTTCTTTGTTTTTTCTGACTGTTTCGCCTAACGGGCCAAACAATAAAATTAAATAAAAAAACCCCTGTTTTCACACTTTTTAAAAGGATAACATACCGACAATAAATTAACAGGTAACATGTAGGTAATTTTTACGTAAAATATAACTGCGTGCTAGTTTTTTGACCATTTACCTGCTCTTCCATTTTTTTAAATTAAGTTGCAATTTTCAGGTAATTAAACTATGTAGTTTATGTTGCGGCTATTTACTAATGTTTAACATTTTAACTTACTCAGAAATCTAACGTGTTATTCTATTTATGTCGCCTATTCGTTTTGCAGCATCCGTTCACCCACAATAAGTTCATAACAATGGCAATACCTTTACCTTCTCCAAATTAATTGATAACCTGACGTGCTAGATAATTTATGTGGCCTAAACTGCTTTATTTGTCGAAAATTCTTTAAGATTCATCTTCTTTAATTTCAGTAATGTTTCCTTGCAGGACTTATTTTTTGAACCGAATATCTTACCTTGGGTCACCGAAATTGCTGTAGTTCGCAAGGCCGTATCCAGATGTGTGTACAATGGGGTATAGAAATGTAGGTTAGATTCTGGACTACAAGAGAGTATGGATTTTTTTTTGACGCATTTTGACGCTCAGGACTTATGCTCTATAAAGTAGGAAATTTCCTGGAAATTTTGACATTAAAAAAAAAAAAAAAATTAAATAGTTCTAGAGGTCGCAGAGTTTAATGCTTTAAACCACGTATAGCTAATAAAATAAACTAATACACAAAATTTATTCTGTCAAAAAATCTTAAAAAACAAAAAAGTTATGAGCATTTCAACTTCAAAAATTGACTCAGAAATTCAAAACTATAACCAAATATTGAGAAAGTACATTTCGGACCACCCTGTTCTCAATGAAATAGTTGAAATAGGATTGAAATTTTTTGGCTCCCGAGGTTCACTAGTATTTACTTTCACATGAATAAAAAAATTTTAAAATCGGAGAACAAAAAAAAAATAATTTTGGCCGCCTTCTCAAAATATGAACCAGTGTGCGACGTTTTGGAATTTTGCTAAATTTGGTGAGTTTCCCATATATTAGATAGATATGAAAAGTTTTTAGCCAGACTTATCCCATTCAAATTGAAACTAGATTTTCAAAAAGAATATTTCGCTCATTTACTTCAATAGCGACATATATCTAAAAAATCTGTTTCGAGATAAACGCGTCTTAAGTTTTTAATCTGCTCTAACCACTTAGAAAAAATAACGACATATTCTTTTCAAACTGAAAAAGTATAGGTATAGGATATAAAGATGAATTTTATACACAATATAAATAAAAACATAACGAACAATTCTGCATCACTAACTCCAAAATTAAATTTTTTGATTTATGTCATTACTGAAGTAAATAATCGATTTGGTGTTAACTGACCATACTGGCTGCGCTTTCGGTAGTTAAAATTTCATAAGAGTTTTTTCTAAATAATCTGGAAAATTTAAAAATATAATTTCTATTTATCGATGGCTTAATGTAAAAAAGGCGTAATTTGTTTTTTTTTTAAATTGTTTTTTTGGTTATTCTGCAACATGTATCTTGATTTAATAATTTTAAGGAGCTGTAGTATAACATTTGTTAGATATTTTTATTAAAAATTGCGTTAAAACTTTTTTTATCTAAAATTTTACGGATTTTATTAGGTTATTTTCTTCCCCTGTAAACAAACAAAAAAATTGAGTTAGACCTTTTTTATATTAAGCCATCGATATGTGATATTTCCCTAAATAATGTGACCGCCCTAATCTAAATGTTATAATTTGGTAGCACTTTTACATTGTGGCAACATTGTCCGTTAAAGTTAGAGCCAAAGTACAAAATTAAAGTATAGGATAGGATTTTGTATTCTGTATTGGTGGCAAAAATTTTCAAAATTAATTCAAACACACATCATTGTTGTTGCCTTCCTGGTGTAAATATGAAAATTAAAATTGTATTTAGTCATGCCATATCACTTTATAAAATTATTTTTTTTTATTGTTCTTATATACTGGCGCTTACTTTGATCTTTCCCCCCTGCGTACTGCATAAAAAAATGCCGGCATAATAATGCAATCCATACACACTCGCCTGAAAAAAGGCCCATACATTTAAATTATTGATAAAGATCACATAATATTTATAGAGAAAACTTGCTAATATAACAACAACAACAACAGCATGTACATTCTACTGGAAAACGTCTTCTGTAGTACAAATATGATTTGTTTGTTGTTGACTTACAAATAAATTGCTGTTTACAGTCGATTTTAATTTTGTTTTTGCATTAGGAAAAAGTTTGTATGATCGATGAGTTATAATGATCATTAAGAAGAAAAAAAATCTTTATTAAATATTTGTGGGTAATTTTGATATTTCACCATTAAACATGGATGTCTGTTTGGTAGAGGCAGGCTGGCGTTATCATAAAAATAAAATAAAAAAAAATAAAAATCAGGAACATGAACAAAAATACTGCCTGGGGTGTTGTAGCAGTCATTCAGTCGGTCTGTTAGTTAGACAGTAAATATGTATGCATGTATTTATATTTGCTGCTGTTTTTATCTATACATATTTCATATTTGTTTGTATGTAAGATTTTTGCCAATACAACAAATAGCCATTCGGTCGGTAGCTTATGTTGATTTAACATATCACTTGACCACCCTGAAGTAAGGAGAAGAATTTTTGAGTAAACATCACTAACATCATCAGCAACAAAAACATAAAACATATTGCCTGCAACAAAAAAATGTAACTAAGATAAACGCAACAGCAAAATGGGACCATCTAAGTTTTTTAAATTATAAAAAATTATCCCACATTTGTTATTTTCTAGACTCTTTCCTTACACAACACCGTAAAAAATTTAAATTTATTGATTGTTTCTACAAAGTTGTTTGCTTTGTTTGGAATCTAGTTAAATCATTTTCACGCATTAAAAACCGCTCAACATTCCTTTCATTTTAATGTTATTGGCATCACTGTCAATTGTTGCCCGCATCCAAGGCAGACAGGTGACCGCAGATATAGTTAAGGGGTCAAGCATTTCTCATCAAGCGCTATGGTAGTATTAGTGAAAATGTGTTTGCTTGTGTGACCCTGACGATTCTGGATGGCAAATATTTAGATATGACGGCGGATATTACGTCCAGCACAGGCAGACCACTTTATGCTGCTATCAATTTTTCTTGTATGGATTTTGAAATTTAGAATACATCATGGCGAATTTAACTACAGGTGGTGTCGGAACTACAACAATCCAAAAACAACAGAAACAACATAGGGTTTTTTTGCATTGCATTGTTAGTGCTAACTGCTCGAAATGTCAACTATTTCTTACAAAACACTAGCAAATCAAAACAAATTAGCTCAAATTGTCAAAATCAGATGGCGTTCCGACACCACCTGTAGTTGAATTCGCCTTAGAATACATTTACCTACATACAACAAAAAAGGGACAGCTGTCATAACTCCATCTCTCTCTCTATGATGCGGTCACCTGTATAAATTCGCCTTGCCCGTATCACTATAGAGCTGCGATCGGCAAAATCAGGGCGCGGCGTTTTCTCTTTTCTCTTTTATTATCTTTTATTCTCTTTTATAACGTATGTACGTGTGCACACACATTGAAGAGAATTTAAAAACATTTACAACAACATATTTAAAATTCATACAACGCATACAATGGCAAAATGTAATAGTATAGGTTGCCGATCGCTGCTCTAGAGTAAATGAAAAAAGTCAAAATGTTGTTTGGATCACTGAATTGCAAGGAAAGCTGTATGCTTCATAGCGTCTTATGAAAAACCAAAAAGTTTATTGATTCATGGATAGTGATATAGTTCCTACATGGTAACAAAATGCTACCTAAAAGATTGATAAAGTAGTTAATACTAATAGACAGCATAGCAATGCTACGATGCCTTTTTATTCATATTTTGTTTTATCTTTTTGAACCATCTACGGAAGTTTGCCTTTTTTTGTTGCTAGATCAGTAACAACAAATCTTAAAACCATATCCATATTTGTCGGTCACATTATTTAATTTTTAAAATAATATCTACGATACAATCATTATTATAATCGAATATTGTAAATAACAACATCTCCTCAGCAGACTGACCGCAACGTCATTAACAACAACAACAATAACATCGCCGCCATCATCGCCATCGACTTGGTCGTCATAATCAACAGCAGTCAGCTACAACAACTGGCAGGCAGTTCTCAAAATCACATTAAGCGTAGAACAGTGGCAGCCTTAAGCGATTTACAAACCAACCCCATACGAATACACCCATCAACATTTTTAAAGTCGAGATGATTTTTTTGAAATTGAATAAAAACTGTCCGTCCGTTTGTCTTTCTGGGTAAAGCAGTAGCTGTTGGTTTTTTTTTAATGCACCGGCTTAAAATGACGAAGTGGTTCCGGTTATTTTTATATTTTTTCATAATTTACAGTAGGCTGAAAAGTCACCGTAATGCAATTTTAATAACATTTACAACTGTCTGCACTAAATCGGTTTATGAGTGTGTCAGATTGCAAAATAATAAAAAAATGATCACACAAGAAAATACAGAAGTCATTTTTAAGAATTTCAAAAGAATTCATTAAGGTTACTGTTTTGCATGCTGCAAATAGGTGCTTAAGTGTCAGGAAAAACGTTAAAAAAAGAATTAAATATATATATGCATATTCATATGTAAATGCATAAATTTCCTGGGAAGCATATTAAAATTTCGAAGGACATTAAACCAATAATGACCATTAATGTTTATATCATAAAAATGCTAATTCAATTTAAAAAACGATACCATCTGGCAACGTAAACTAAACTAAAGTTAGATTCATGTATACAATGAAAGCTATTTGATATCTGACTGTACTCTTTGTATATCGTTAGCTAAAATGCAAAAAGGCGTAACTAACAAAAAATTCAAAATCTAGTTTTTGATTGATTATTATAAATTATTATGAAACTACATGCCTTGACAAAATTTTTCACTTCAGCGATCAAAAAATCATGCTTTTATTGAATAAAAACCAAGGGACGTAACTACAAGTGTTTTTATTTTATATATGCAAAACGACTTAATTACACATTTTTTTTTTAACAAAATATAATGAAATGGATTTCTTTAAAAAGAATTTGAATTTGAAGAATTCCACGGAAGACTTATTAATGCATGTTTTTCTGAAATATTTATAGTTTTCATTTTTCAAAGTTTTTTGCTTCTCCTGTAAAATTATATATTTGTTAGTTACGCCTTTTTGCATTTTAGCTAACGATATCGAACTTATTACGAACCCGGGTGCGATTTCTAATAGTAGTTTTATACCCTTTTCACACTTGCATACATTTCGGAGGAATCCAAGGAAGATGTTGAGATTGTAAAACATGCTTTCACACTTGCAACATCTACCATCAATCAAAAATGTCACCATTTTTGAAAAAAAACTTCTACTTTTAAAAAACTGTTTTTCTACAAAAGTGCCAAAATTTCAAAAGAAAATACCAAAATGTATTTGGAAATAATTTTGTTGAAAAATATAAAAAAAAATAAACAAACAAAACTTGCAAAAAAGGGAAAACTTGACTAACGCTGCTTTCCAAACAAATGCCATTTTGTGAGTGATGCCACAATAAAAATAGCTTTTATTATCACTTTCCTAGTGAGGAATCTTAAATAATCGAATGATGTAGAATGGAATACAATGAGGTAGGAACATCTTTTAAATATGTTGATTTTTGGCCTTATGTATTTTTTTATGGGAAGATGTTAACATCTTCGCAAATTTACACAAACCTTGAGTAAACATTACCTTAATTAAAATAAAAATTTACTAAACACTACTACGTTTTTTCATAGGAAGTCAAAACTGGTATTTAGCCTCTATTAGGATTCCTTTACGTATCCCTCACTTTAGGTAAAGTTAAGTTGTAATAATGAAACACTTTTTATACGGCCGAAAAAATCCTACCTTTAGCCTTCTTCAATTCACTTCAAGTTACTTGCAATTTTTGTTGCAGCAATTCTTAAGTTTATTGGTGAGAGAGCTGGGAAGATTGGGGAGGGGTTTTCGGTTAATTGTTGTCTGAAATTTTTTTTTTTTTTTGTGAATCTCACACTTTTAAACTTGATGTTAGCTGTAGACGTATTTGTATTTTTACATTAAATAAAAAAAGAGCAAGATAAAAATACAAAAATTGCAACCTAGAATTTCATAATCTGGACACTAGTGCAATTTCAAAGCAGAATTTATTAAAATTGCAGCAACAAAAATTGCAAGTCTGGACGATGTTTTACATACTTTTTTTATATTTTCATAGGATCTAATTATCTATAATATTTCAAGTGATAGTTAAACCACAAAAACTAACTGTCATAGACATAAATATCTATTGTATTAGGTACTTATTTTTGTTTTTTTAATTTTAAAAATTTATTCTATGATAAGCACTAACACCTACGCACGATTGCTATTAAATGTCATTTGAATTTGGCCGTGTGTTTGTGTTAAATTTTTGGCCCCATATCATTTTAAGACTATTAAACCAACCGTCAACCATCATCATATAAATATTATAAGAGATTCTTTATCATTTTCCACCGATGCGCATAATTGAAAAAGACAAACAAATATTTACTCACTGACACTCTAAACTCCACTCTTAAGTTAGATTTTTTTTCTTCGGATTGCTCATCAAATATCTATAAGATTGAATATTTTTATGGATTAAGTGCATGTGTGATGGTTGTACGTATGTACATATATACGTGGGCAGGCTGAAAAGTTTTAAAGTTTTTCTATAATTTTGTATTGTATCAAGGCTAATTTTGATAGATTTTGTCTAGGGATAAATAATAGATTGATGAGAATATAAAAGGCGGACCTAATAAAAAAAACCAACACCAAAACTAAAAAAGAAAGACGAGAAAGATCCCTTTCAGACTCGGCAAATTACTTGGGCAACTCTTGGTTTGTAGATGTCAGCGGTAAGGTCGGGTTAAGGACAAAAAAAATGAGTACAGACTTTGTTGTACTCAGCAAGGGACTTACGCAACTAACCTGTAGAGTCTGAAAGGGGTCAAACAATTACTCCTTTACTGTATTTTACTGTAAAAGTACTCGATTGCATCTAATGACATTACCTTCTCGCTCGCATGTCTGGCTGTAAGAAGTAACAACTTTAAAAACTTTAAGTTAAAAAAAAGTTACTAAACCGTTATAAATCGATCTTTTTAAAACTGTCTGTCTGCTCAACACCAAATAAACATTCGTAAAACTGCTGCTTGCATTTGGCGTCGCTAATTGTGCAGTTTTAAGTTTTTTCTTCGATTTGTGATAACCATATTTATAATGTTTGACTATTTGATATAAAATCATAATACCCAAAAGCGGATTTTAGAAGTTTTCGTTTCCATACAAAAGTTAAGGTCGACCCACGCTTTTGGGAGGAGATGTTTATATTGCGCATTATTTGCCAAAAAAAAAAAACATCAAGTACAGTTTGAATATCTTTTAATATGAGTTTTTAAAAAATCTTAAGTTAAAGCTAAAATAAAAAAAAAAAACGCTAAATTGACTATCTTGTTAGTAAACAAACATTTGTTCTAACCAGTAAAGTTTGTGTCTGTCAGTCTAGCATACTATTGCGTTAAATTGACTTTTGTTAATAATCTTGGATATTTTTCTTTTTTTTCCTTTAAGTTTCAACCAGGTTGAAGAGTTGTTGTTTACTCTTTTTTGTACGGTTATGTTGATTTTCTTTTTATGGTATTAATTTCTTGTTGTCATTGTTGACAGGTGGGAGTTGCCATTTATGTATATTAAACGTGTATATACATATTTTAAGGAATCAGAGAAAACTTCTGGGATTACAAAAAAACTTGCTTAATTAACAAAATAAAAAAAAATAATATAAAAACATTATAAACATTATTAAAAACTTTACAATATAAAATCGCATATATGGAATAAATCAATCAAACATTAGGACTTTTTAATCTACTTTAAGAACAATTGGTAGTATATCTATCTGGCTGTTTATCAACAAATTAGAGCTGCAAAACAATCGATAGTATCGGTAGTTTTATTTTTGGCAGACTATCGATAGTTTTTCACTATCGATACTATCAAAATTTCAAAAGTAACTACAAAGTTTATTAGATGTAGTCAACGAAACATTTTTACCAACTCATTCGACGCAAGTTTTTAGCAATTCATAAACTTTTTTAATTCTGTGCCAAGAAAGAAAAAGTACTAAAGTTGACTTCACCTAAATTTTAGTTTATGGCATCTTTGAGATCTTCATATTCAAAAGTACACATGCAACAACAACTAGAAACAATGACCCCTTTGAGATCTTCACATTAAGAAGTACACAAGGGTAAAGTTTCAATTATTTTGTACGACTTTTCAGGAAGTTGTAGCAAAATTAGTCTTTGCTATAATTTTTCAATGTGCAATAATATCGGGGTTTTCAACAAGAACTTTGTTTTCTAAAACAAAATAAAACAAAAAATTTAGATGAAGATGATTCAAATTTTTATTGTATTACGAAGAGAAAAGTTCGGCAATTGTGAATGAAAAATGATATCTGGCAAATGTGCACCACGAGCTCGACGACAGATGTCGATGCTTTAATCTGGCGGCGAATCTGTATTGCGAATAGTTTTGAGGAACCAATCTTTTCCAGTCCGAGTTTATACAGTTTTGTAGGTTCCTTAGCCGCTTTAAAAGAATCTTGCTTAATTTTTTTTAAGATCGAGCGCTATTTTCTCACATTAAATATCTTACCTAGATCTTCTCGGCTTTTTCTGGTTAACCTTACTCATTGCGAAATTTTTTGATAATGTCGTGGACTGTACACTTACATTTTCCAACCAATTCTGGAATTTCTGTCACAGTTTTTCCCTCTAAATTCAATATAACTATTAGCTGCCTAATTTCAACAGATGATTGCTTTCCATTTGGGGCCATTTCCAATATTTTTCTTTTCTAATAATGCTAACTGACACGAAAAAAGTTGTTTAAATAAATAAGGCAAAAAAAACCAAGCTTTTAAGTAAACGGCATTTTTATCATTAATACTTTGATTTGTCCGATTATGCGTTTGACACAAAAAGTTGGTTTATTTTTTGTTCTTCATTCGGATTTCACAGTTAAAATTGCAAAAGTTCGTTGTTTTTTTATTGTTAGAGAAGATGAGAATATAAAGTGTAGAAAAAGTGAAAAACAATTAATTGATAAAAATTTTTTTTAAAAGTTTAGAACACATTTTGGTCTTGCAAACACTTGTCCCATTTTGCGTTTGAGTCACTGTATATTTATTATAAACTATAGATGACACTGAAATTTAAAATGAGTATGCTGTTCTTTTATTCCTGAAAAACGTTTTCTGTAAATGATGTGTAAAAACTTTTTCTTTTTTTACCACATTTATTGACTACCGTGTCTTTAGAAGTGGAACATAGCAACTTCTCGATAGTATCGATAGTTTTTAAGCTAACTATCGAAACTATCGATTGGGCCGACTATCGATAGTTTTGCAGCTCTACAACAAATGCCTCCACTTTTTATATATTGTTAGGGAATGGGAAAAATATTTCATTTTTCGCTTCCTTAAGTGTCTGGAAAAAATTAACGGAAAATCCAGGAATGTGATGGAAATCGATTTTGAAAACGAAACGATTTAAAACCGAAAATTTCGTTTCAGCATTTCTAAAAATTAATTTTTCTATTATTTCCTAACTTTATTCTTCTTAATATTCTTTACAATTGTTCAAAATTCATCACAATGTTTAGAAACGATCGTTTTGATTTGATCGTTGTATACCGAAAACCGAAATCCGTCATATCAAAAGTGCGTCTAATGAACAAAATCTATCTACAATTAAATTGTTTTGTATTTATTGAAATAGGAGGGCTTTTAATTGGTCACACTGTTACAAAAGAACGTTGCAGAAAAAATATTTTAATAATTTAAAGAGATAAGTTAAAAAAAATATGGAAAACATGACAGAAAAATAGATTTTGAAATTTTTTTTACCGATGGTCAATTCTTTTGTAATTTGAAATCATAGTAAAATATGAAAATTTTTTCAGAAAACATTTTTATTTTGGAAGCCATTTTTTCCTTTGTTTTAAAATTATTTACCTTGAAAGCAATTGAGGAACCTTAAGGCCCAAATTAACCATACAGACGGTTAAACAAACATATGAAAAAAGGTTTTTGTTGTCAAACAGTAGTTTTTTTGGGCTTTTTAGTTGCAAATATCTTTAAATTAATAAAGTTAATGAGAACTTTCCGCAAATGATGAACTTTCAAAGAAAAAATAGTTTATGGTCCTGCCAGATTTACAAAAAAATCTTAGTTTTATGAGAAATTAGTTAAATGAAGCGATTAAACATGAATTTTTCGTAATATAACAAAAATCCATGAAATAATTGATAAAAATAAAATTAAGACAAAAAAATCGAAAATAAAAGTTATATATTACTTATTTTTAAGTTGACAACACTGTTATATTTAACAGTGTATGAAGTTTACAGTGTGTGTGTTTGAGACTGTTTGTTTATTGTGTAAAATTTACGCTGTAAATACTCATATTTGCGTTTAGCAAATGTTTACGATTTTCATAATAATAAACATAAACCTTAATATTTACAATATTTTTTTTCCTTTTTATTTCCAAAGCCCATGCATACATAACTTAGTAAGTGTGTATATTTATTTGTTTAGGTGGTTGTTTGCATATTTAGCTTTACGATCTTTTGTTCTTTTTGTTCTCGCATTTGTTTCTTTTTGGTTATTACTATTTTTTTTTTTATTATTTACAATATTTGCATATTATTCACATTTTCCTTAATGTCGCAACTAATGTGGAGGTGTTTCGTAGAATATCAATTTTCAATTTTTGCTTAACGTACATACACGAACAATTCTTACAAATGGCTGCCCAAAAAAAGTAATTTGTGAGAAAATAGTTCATTAGTGTAAAAATTTAAATAAGTATAAACATGTCGATAAAGATTTTTAAAGAATTTAATACTTAGAGATAAAAAATGCAGAAAAATATAAGTATGCAAGATATTTGATAATTTAATAAAAAAAATAACGTTTAATAAAATATATCTGGCCACACCAGATATAAGTCTTCGTATGAAAACCATAGTCATCTGGTAACACTAAAACCTTAAAATATTAACGATATTGTAACATAATTAGCTATTGATTTCATGCAAAATATTTCACGGACACTTCACAGTAGGAGGGGAGTTAATTCGACAGCACGGCGAATTATAGAATTATGTTTATAGATTTTTTTCTGATTTATTGGTTAAATTTAATTTAATATTGCTCCTGTGATAACCTAAAATTTTGCAGTATGGCTTAAAGTATCTTAAGGAATTTTTGTAATTTATATTATTTTTATTCAATATAATTGTGGCTAATACTATTAGAAGTTATAGAGATCATAAATGGACCTTAATTAACCTAATACGAATAAGTCTTATGAAAGCTAATGTTGATTAAGCCCTTTCTTTCGCGGAATCCTCAAGTATGTAAATGGAATGGTTCTTGGCTTATTAACATACATTATTTCCTTTAAGTGGGGAACAGAATAAAAAAACGGCAGTTTCAAAGCAGTGTCAACCGAATACGTTGCTGTAGTAGTCGTTGCAGTTGAAGTTGAAGCGCAAAATTCTTAATTTTAAACTTTTTTGCGATACAGAGCGTTCGTCAGCTTCAAATACTACTACAACTACTTTATTGTGTTCCAGGCCTTATTTCCCAAAGAAAACTGTATATCCATGCAAATTAAACCGTTACAAAGTGATGCCACACTTATTATTTTTAAATTGTCACTTTTAACGGATACAAAATTTAAGTATGCTTTCCATTTTATCTAAAAATTCTTATACCAACACTTTATACTTTAGGGAATTACATTTGAGTGTGTGTATTACAAAACAAAATAGTCTGTTTTCTTATAAACACTGGTAACCTCCTACTTTTAAATAATCCGCTTAACACATTTCGTGCATTCTAAGAATGTATTTTTTCTGTATTTCTTAATTTTTAGACGTTGCGTTTAATGTTTAGAGCTGTTATCTGTAAAAAAGACAACATGAACTTCCATAGAAAACATCATTAATAACAAAACTAATGAAGACATTTTTCAAAAATTGCTTGTCTAAAGGAATCAGAAAAAGAAAATTAAGAAATAAAAAATGTTTGTTTGATGAAAGAAACAAGAAAACCGATGAAGAGGTACTTGTTTTATTATGTATTTTGAATGGAAAAATTGAATTTCAGCTGGGAGTTTGTTTTTCTTTCTTACTTTTTACTGACTTTGTAGTTTGTTAAAATGACTTATTTATCGGATAGTCCAAAAAAATAGAATTAATAAGTAAAAAACTAATATTACATTTCTTTCATTTTACTACAATAACCTGAGATTTCAGGGAGCCCCGGTAGGCTATTTGGCAGTAAGCTAGCCTAACAGTGCAAGGGTTGCGGTTCGATTCTCTCCAGAGACTATTCTTTTTCACTTCAATGTGCTAAAGGTCTAAGCTACTATTGCTCGGTTAATTATGTTCGAATGTAATTTGTTATTGCATTTGTAACTCTTAATAAATAAATATAAATAAAAATACAGATATCATAATGAATTTAGGTTAATAGTTCTATTTTAACTATCAATTCAATGGTCTTTTTATACTGCTAAGGTTTTAGTTCTAAAGTTGAATATCATTTTAGGTTTAAAAATAGTTAAAAAAAATTATTGTTTATTTTTCAAACCTTTGATAGGTAAAACATTTCTGGGCGGAGAAGCAGCTCAAGCGAGTAGGTCGTTATCTTTTAAAGACAAGCAGGTCGTGTTTGTTTGCTTTTTGTGCATTGTACGTTTCTTCTTGCATTGGCTAGTGGCGTGGCGTTCCAAACCTATACCGAGTTAAGGCCAAGTTAGGCGAACGTTGCTGTACCCGTAATGTACCGCACCGTACTGTAGGCACGTTGGGGCACTTATAGAACATTTAAAAATGTGTTATATGTTTTTCCTATACATAAACATCATAGTTGGGGGAAGTGCACTAAATATTGATTTAAATCAGCAATGCACTATCACTAAATAAAACTGCAAAGAAATTAGTTTGCACTCTTTTTTACCAGCTTTAGTGATTATTGTTATTTTTTAGCTACCACTTAAAATTTTTTAGTGATATTTCAAATTTTTTCAGTATCACTAAACGCAGATTGAATGCAAAAATCTGCACTCAATTCAAATAGTGCAAAATTTGGACTTGCAATCAAAAAAGCTCACTCATGTTTAGTAACGCTGCAAATTTTCAATTCATCACTCAACATCAACAAAATGATTGCAATATTTTTGCACTATCACTAACTGTGAGTTGAAACTGCAAAATGAGTGCACTACCCCCATCTATGATAAACATAAAGCAATAGTATACATAAAACAATACACACAGTGATGGGAATCAAAAATGTTTAAATGGTAAAAAGTACCAAGTGATTTAAACTGTATTAAAACTGTATTTTGTTAATGAAAAAAACTTTAATAATTTAATATTTATATTATAGATTTACAATAAACAAATTTGTATTTTAGCATACATATATATTTTTAGCATAAATATATTTTAAATGTGCATAACCCAAATACGGGTTTGATACCATTTAAAGCCTTTTATATGTTTCACATTTCCATTTTATGTGTATTAGTGTTTTTCATACGGGATTTCCCGGGACAAAAATCCCGGAATCCCGTACATTTTTCGGGAAAAAAATCCCGGGAAATTCGTGCGGGAAGATTTATTTTATAAAAGCGAACATCCGTAGAAAGGAAGCCTGTTTTCTCATTGAAATCTTCGTGATAAAAATAAGAAATAGGCTTTCAAACGATTCTGTAAATGCTTATTCTGAACATTTTATTAGAAATATTTTGTTATAATATGTTTAAATAGTTTAACATTTTTTGGTTTTATATAAATGCTGATGGCTTTGAATTAATTTTGTGGCAATATGTGCTTAAGTCTATTTGTTTAGATTTGTAAGAGAACATTTTAAAACTTTAAAGGTGGCTTTTGGAAATTTACTCCGAATTTAATATAATTATCAGTTCTCTGCAGTATATTTTAAATTTAATAATATTTTGCATTAATTTGTGTTGAGCGGGAATTCCCGGGATCCCGAAATATTTAAAAATAAATCCCGCTTTCTCGGGAAATGAAAAAGTCCGGGAAAAGAAAAACTCTAATGTGTGTGTATATGTATTTGCTTATTTTATACATTTAAATATATCGTCGGCTGATAATTTAATTGTCGTATGTGGATTCCGATAGTTTCGAGTAAATTGAGTTTGAAGTTTGAAAATTGCTTCAGCAAATACCACATACGACAAACTCAACACTCCATATCTCATAAGGAATTGATCTTAACTCAAAACCGCAAAAAATCCACATACGACATTTAAATTATCAACCATATCGTCGGTATATTTTTATATATGGAAATATGTTGTATTTTTAGTTGTTTTGTCGCAATTCCATAGCTATACTGAAAAAAGTACCAAAAAAAAAAAACAGCGAAAATATCCGCACTCAATGTTACTGCCTGTTTGTAGAACGCGAGCGCAAAAGTGACTCGTTCAACTTACATTTAAAACAAAATTTCAAAATTTGTTTAGTTTTAAATGTAATTAAAACGAGTCACTTTTGTGCTCGCGTTCTACAAACAGGCAGTAACATACAAGCCGCCCATCACTGTTTTACAAATGTCACGTAACAACGGTATGAAATTCTATTTTATACAGAATGGTACGTTGCAACTACGGTACATTACATTTCGGTAAAGCTTTTGTATTGCTTTTCATATAACAAAAAGTAAACAGCTGATTGAAACAGTACAGCAACGTTCGCCAAACTGAGCCTTTACAGTTCTTGCAGTTTCAGCATTAACCATACGCAATTGTTTATAATCAAAAAATTTTAACTTATTTTATCTGGTGGAAAACCAAGAAAAAAACGCAAGAGTGACTGGTGGAGTACCATAAAAAGCCCAAGACGTTTTACTGGTGGAGTACCATAAAAAAACTCAAAACGTTTTACTCGTGGAACCAATATACTCTGGAGAGGATTCTGGAAGCTCTTCGCCTTCCTCTGCGAAGGTCTAGGTCCACGGAGGACTTGTGGTTGTGGCTCCAAATAAACCGTGTGATACCCTGGTAATATAACTGAAACAAACATAGTAAGCCAAGAAATTTTTAGCTCTAAAACTTGAACCTTCGGTAAATCTGAAATAAATTAAAACTAAAATTTGCTTTATTCAACTTACAGCCTTCTTTTAGTCTTCACCAAATGCCCAGCCAAGTAATAGTAATTTAATTCTATAAATAATTTTTCATTTAAACTCCTGATCCCTGTTTTTTTGCTCTTATGTTCCTATTAAATTAAGATGTTTAGTGTTAAACAAAAATAATTGTATACTTTATAACAATTATTACCAATTTTTAGTTAGTTTTATTCCTTTTATTGTTTAAACAATTCATTGCGCTCTAATTCTTTTTAAACATCAAAGTGTTAAAAGTTTTGCCGACGCCTTTTCAGGTCATTTCAAAATTTTGTTGCTTACGTGATGCTACTAACTGTTGTTGCTGTTAATGTATTTTTTATATTTTTTTTTTTTTTGCAAGTGTTAACAATAATTTGTTCTTCCCATGCCATTTATATTTATCAAAAGTCAGCACTGTTTTGTAGGTTATGAATTTTGTTCAAAGTGTGTCTAATGCTTGTATTGAAATTTTTTTTTTGCTAATGATTACATTTTTCAAAGTTTTACACCTTGTAATTCTTTATGGTCATTTGTTAATCTGAAATTAAGGCAGTTTTAGTTTATAGCAAGAGATTAACAAAATAAGGTAACTAAGGACGGAAAAGAAAAAATGGTACCATTTGGTCATGGAGATTAAACATTATTTCATTAACTCGAACAAACAATGGTTTCCAATGAAATCACTTAGGTCAGTTGTTCATAACAAACTGTAGCAATAAAAGCCTTTGAATAAAGAACAGATTTTTTGTTTATTATATTTTTTTAAATACACATTCGAAATAGGATTTCTCGTATTTATTTCTAGAGCGGGGAAAAGCTCAAGATTTCCCTTAAAAAACTGGAAAGAATAGTACATTTGGAAGACGATCGTTACGAATCTAATATCAATACATCAACTTCTTCTATACATGAGCTGGTGAGTTTTATAAACAGCCTCTTTTGGTTAGTGAATACACTGTGGTAGTTTTCCAGGATTTTAAAGAGACTTCAAGGCCCCTATTACGGTTTACAACTCAACTCAGCTGAGTTGTAATTTCTTAATTTTTGTATTATTTTTGTATATAGGGGCCCAAATAGCCTATCTCCAGGTACTGTAACAGCTGCGTTATCAAGTTGTAAGTGTTTGTCAGTTTGGCATGATGGTTATCAAAAGTTTTTGATCCTTTCGTCTCTTAACAACTTTACACATCTCTCGTTAGACCAATCATGGAATACGGTTCGATTGTATGGGATCCACATAATATGGTTCATAATGATAATATTGAAACCATTTAAAAACAATTCTTAATTTTTTGCCTGAGAGATACATATCGAGGGTATGATAATCTCCCCTCATATTCTACAAGATTATCCCTAATACGTTTGCCAACGCTCAAAAGTCGCAGAGGTATGCTAAATGTCGCATTTGTACTTACTGCCTGTTTGTAGAACGCGAGCACAAAAGTCACTCGTTTAACTTACATTTAAAACAAAACAAATTTTGAAATTAATTGTATAAAGCTGTAAGGACTTATCCATAGACCTAAAAATACTAAATTAATAATATCAAGCTGACTTGCCTAGTATAACCGTGTAATAGTCGCTTTAG
This sequence comes from Pollenia griseotomentosa, assembly GCA_963931875.1. Taxonomy (NCBI): domain Eukaryota; kingdom Metazoa; phylum Arthropoda; class Insecta; order Diptera; family Polleniidae; genus Pollenia; species Pollenia griseotomentosa. The sequence goes on from OZ007564.1 coordinate 133,164,326, forward strand.
AAATACTGCGAACGAACAATTTTTCAATGAATTTGTTGTCTTGTTATAAGTTATTACTGAAATATGGAATAAAAACTATTTATTTAATATAAATCACATAAATGTAACTTTTGACAAAGAACTCAACTTTTTTGAAAGCAAAGTGTAACTTTTTTTTCTTCCCCAGGCAGTGTTGCCAAAACTTGATGACCAAAAATGGCGAAATTTACGGGAAAAAATGGCAAAAAATTTACTAAAATTTTTTTTAGTAAAAACACATTAAAATTCAATAACACAACAGAAAAAATTCATTAAAAATTTTTTACAATAAAATTGAAAGTTGAGATCAATTTTTTCATTAGAATAAACGTAAACTAAATTTTTAGCATTTAAAAATCCATAAATTCAATGCCATTATTGATCATCTCATAGGAATCACTCGTGCCTGTTAGTTTTAAATATTTTGAAGGTAAATCATAATCATGACAATATTTACCAAACCTTTTAAATCAAAATCTACAATAAAAAACAAATAAAAAAGTATACTTGGTCAAACCCGACTATATGATACTTTGCATCACATTAGAAATTTTATCAAATTATCTCCAAAGTTGCGACCTGCACTTTGCGCACAAGGTTTACATGGACAGCCAGCCGGACGGACATCGTTAATTGGACTCAGAAAGTGATTCTGAGTCGATCGGTATCCTTTATTTTAAGGTATTACAAACATCAGCACAAATGCATGTTACCCTCTCAACTATTGTGGTTATGGCAGCGTTTAAAAAACTGCAGTCAAAGTAGAAAAAGTAGTAGTTCTTCCAATTCTTCATTTGTCATTGGCCACAAAAAAATCTTCTGATTCATTAAACGTCGCTGTCAAACCAACTCAAAAAGCGAAGTGTTGTACACAAATTTTCGTTTTTTGTTCGGTAGTTTTTGGCTTCGACTACAGGTTTTTTAACCCTGATATTTTATTTATTATTATTTTATTGTTATGGTAAAAATATTTTCCTAATCGATAAAATCGAATTAACGGTTGCTAAATGTAATCTATTTCTCAAATTACTTTAAACGATGCATTTTACCATGGAAGTAAGAGCAACTTTATAGTTAACTAGCGGACCCGGCGAACTTCGCCTCGCCCCAATTTTAAGCCTTCAGACAAACTTTAGAGTAATAATACAACACAAATATCTAAATTTTCAATGTGATTTATTTGAATGGAATCAGTACAAAAAAATCAATTTTCTAATTTTCTGACTTTTGCGGAGAGATTTTCCAATTTTCCGCATTTTCCGCAATTTTCTATTTCTATTGTTTGATTTGCAGAGCCATTAAGGAATAATTTCACACAAAATTTCATACAAAAACTCGATTTTCGATTTTTCCGGAGGGATTTTCAAAAATTTCCGTAAAAACCTTCTGCTCGAAAATACAAACAACTAACAAAAAGTTTTACAGAAATCGGCCCAGACGTTCTCATTTTATGAATTACTTTACATTTTTTACACCATTTTTATATATTTAGATTCTGTGTTTATCCATTTTATAAATTTAATATTGCATACTGTTCCTTTATTTTGAAAGATGTGTCATCGTCAAAAAAAATTTTATGGCTAAACAAGTTGAAAAATGGCTAAAAAAAATGGCTAATAGCTAAATTAAATTTTTAATGGCTAAACAAGGTGAAAAATGGTTAATCTAGCCACTAAATGGCTAAATTGGCAACACTGTCCCCAGGCAATACTGTGCCAACCATTGTTTATTCTCCATTACGTGCTAATCTTTCCAGATCGTCTAGTTTTGTTTGCATGTTGAAATTTTGTAAGCCATCTACTCATCCGCTTAATCCAAATCCTCGAGTAGGCATGAGAGACTCCATGTTATTCTTCTGCTCTCTAAACAAAACAGATTTCGCCCATTATATCATCCACTATGGTGGATAGTTGAGGTGATTAATAGCATCCTTCCTTTACTCCAGCGTTAGTATGAAATGGTTGGCTGTTCCCGTTGTGAAGAACTAAGAGTTCTGCATTTTTGTACATAGCTCTGATGATCCGAATTATTTTCTGGGGCATTCTTCTCCTACTCAATGCTTTCCATCCAAATCCTAGTATAACCGATTTTTTAACAAAACAGTAGTATACAAATTTTTTCAATAGTGTCTTCTGTATACATATATGAACATTAGCGTGGCCGTTAGTTGTATGGAGAACTTTTTTTTTTTGATTTTTTATACTCTCCCCCTCCAAATCGGTTCAGTTTTATGTAAAAAAAAATACAAAAAAATTTCGTAGCGATAAGTTGTGTTTTAGGGAGGGCGTCCGCCCCTCAAAGTTTGCCATTAAACCATTTATTTAAATGTATTTTGTTTGCGTATGACTATCTTCTAAAAACAACATTTTACAAGAATATGATATATCGCAATATTTTAGCTCTTCTAGTCAACAACATAAGCCTCCAAGAAAGTTTTTTGCTAAGACTAATATCTTAGAAAATAATTAAGAAAATAACAACAAAATACCAAACATTTTATATACGTTTTATATATATAAAAAGGCGATTTAATGTCAAGTGACACAATTTTGAAATCGATGTCTTCCGATTTGGATGAAATTTACACCAAGGTTAGTCCTATTAGATAGTAGTTTACACACAAATTTTCAACAAGATCGGTCAAAATGTTTCAGAGGTAGAGGGGGTCAAAGTTTGCCATACAGGTGTTCTTTCTCATCCATGTAATTTATTACCTATTGGTGTTAGCAAAATTTGTCCCAAGTAGCTTAGATAGCTATTTAATCAATCTTTTTTAAAAATATTTTTTTGTTTTTTTTTAAAAATTTTTTAATTTTTTTTTTTAAATTTAAAACTTTTTTTTTTATTTTTTTTAGCCAAGTATTAAATTTAAAAAAAAAAATTTTAAAAATTTTTTAAAAAAACAAAAACAATTTTTTTAAAAAGTTTGATCAAAAAGCTATCTAAGCTACTTGGGATAAATTTTGCTTACACCAATAGGTAATAAGTTACATGGATGAGAAAGAACACCTGTATGGCCAAAATGTCAAACTTTAACCCCCTCTAACTCAGAAACTTTTTGACCGATATTGTTGAAAATTTGTGTCTAAGCTACTATCTAACAGTACTAAAATTGGTGTAAATTTCATTTAAATCGAAAGACATCTATTTCAAAATTGGGTCACTTGACATTAAATTCCCCTTTTATATATATAAAACGTATATAAAATGTTTGGTATTTTGTTTTTATTTTCTTAATTATTTTCTAAAATATTGATTTTAGCAAAAAACTTCTTAGAGGCTCATGTTGTTGACTAGAAGAGCTAAAATATTGCCATATATAATATTCTTGTAAAATGTTGTTTTTAGAAGATAGTCATATGCAAACAAATTACATTTGAAAAATGGCTTGATGGCAAACTTTGAGGGACGGACGCCCCCCCTAAAACACAACTTATCGCTACGAAATTTTTTTGTATTTTTTTTTACATAAAACTAAACCGATTTAGGGGGGGAGAATATAAGAAATCAAAATAAAAAAAATAACGGCCACCCTAATGAACATACATATGCATATATATTTTTTTAATAAACATAAAGTTTATTAGTTTCTATGGTGTTTGATATTAAAATCAATTAAGCACTATGTATCAATAAAACCAGCAATTCAAGTAAAAACTTTGGGTGGTCGGAAATGTGTACAATATATGTAAATGTTTGTTTTTACATACACACACATATGAATGTATGTTTATAAAACTATAAAATTTTTTTCTGTTTTACTCCACTGTTTAATTAAAAAGCATAAACCACCAACAAAAGCATTAGATGGGCGATTTTGAATATGTGGGCTTTGTTAAAATTTCTGATGATTAAACCACTCACGTGCATTTACCAGCATTCACGTGTATGTTTGTATGAATATGTCTTTAAACCTTAAATGTTTTGTTCTTTAATCTGCGATAAATATTTTAACTGTAATGCTCTTACTCTCGCAACGTAATCGAGTAAATATTGTAGAAATAAAAATAAGTAACAATATTGAATTAAACGATCTTAATGAATATACACACATACTATGTAGGCAAATTTACGCGTAGGCTGGAAGTAGGCTTGCCAGACGGCCTTGATTTTCTTGATTTACAAGAATTTTCAGTGCTCATCAAAAACCACGTTAATAATACTTTTTAAATTTGTGTACAACTAACTTTCCTTAAACAAAGCTGTTTAAAAAGCAAATAAATATTTCATCGATTCGTTTTAGTGCATTTGTTTAAAAATCTATAAAAACTTCAGCGATTTTCACCCTTTGTGTTAAGTGTACAGCTCTGTTTAATTCAATGTGATTTTAAAACGTAATTTTAAAATAGCAGAGTTAGAGAAAGATAGAGATAGAGATATTACGGTTTACAACTCACCTCAGCTAAGTTGTAATTAAGACAACTGGTTGTGATCAGTTGTAATTTTTGTTATGTTTTTGTTCACCGCAATATAGCAAAGTTGTAAACCATAATACAAAAATTAAGAAATTACAACTCAACTGAGTTGAGTTGTAAACCGTAATAGGGGCCAGAGTTTCGTCAACTGTTTTATTCTGGTAAATTCAACACATGTGTTTACTACAGCTTTTCCAACCACAGCGTAGTCAAATACATTTTGTTGTTGCAGTGTTGTAAATGTTAGTACTTTAACTATATTAATAAGTTAATCAAGGTCTACAAGGGTACTTAACTATCAAGGGTGAAAACCGTTTTCGTTTCATTTATTTAACACTAATAATTTGACAAAATTGAATTGCTTATAGTATGAAGCAGCAGTAACTAAAAGCGTTAAACAGCTGACTCAAAACAAGAGCGCACAGAAATTTTTGGTACAAATAGTGAGTTCGTTTGCTTTTATTTTATGCTTTTAACTGGATTTAGCAGTTGTTATTTAATTAATGGCCAATTTCACCAATTATTTTTTATTTGACATTAAAACGACTTTTAAACATAAATTGATATTTAAATAAATTGCTGAAATTGGCCATAAGAGATTATTTTAGAAAGTTTTTAAAGAATTCTTGATCTCTTTAAAGCCAAGATTTTTTTTTAGTCAATTTCAAGAATATTGAAAATTTTAATCTGGAAAGCCTATCTGGAAGCGAAATATTAATAAAAAAAAAACAGAACCAACTAATTTTTTAACTCCTGTACTGACAAAAAATAAATTGTGACAGAAAAAGTAAAATGCGAATTCATGTATCCGGTGGCGGCAATACTAAAACAAGTATTCAACACACAGCTGAGCTACTTTTTTTCTTACTTATATACTTACTTATAAATGTCAAAAGTTGCTTGTGTTTTTGACATATCGACCAACGAAAGTAACAAAAAAATACAAAGTTGGTTTTTTTGGTGTTGTACTTGTTGTAGTAGTATTGAATTCGGCTTGATTAGATGTAAAATTGGTCATGTTAATTAAAATACAATTTAAGCAAGAAAACTCCCAATATAACATTAAATAAATATGTAACAACAGCAATAAGCTGGTGTGCTGATGATGAAAAAACTGTTCAAACCACAGACCAAACAATAACAAAAACAACATCGCAATATTAACGCAACGAACCAAATAGAGGACCACCCAAGTTGGAACACACAAATACATATGTATAAGTACGAAGTATGACCGACAGACAAACCCAACAACAGACCTGGCACTCATCATACATTCTTCATAGCTAAGACAATTTATCTTCTACACTCTTAAAGCCGCCTAAACGCAAATTTTTCCTAATATACATGTGTGGTGGATGAATGATACCAGACTCGATTTATTGTTTGAAGCAAGCCTCAGTAAAGCCGACAGTTGGAAATAAAGTTTAAAACTTAAAAAAAACAATCCAAAAAATTGGAAATAAAAAAAGTAAAAAATGAAATGCAGGAAAATAAATGTTTGCTTTATTGATGTTGATGAAGGCCCCAAAGGCATAATGCCAACAAAGTCACGCTAATGGACAAATTTAGAGATTTAGCTACCTCATCTTACAATAAATACTATTACACACATAATTTTAATAGAGTTTTCTATAAGATGTGTTATTTAAAAAAAAATAAATATAAAAATTTAATTTTAATTAATTACACTGTGCCACAAATTTTCAACAAAGTCGTGACCAAATGAATCGGACACCTAATCTTTATGTAAAACTGTCCGCTGAATCCGAATGTGAAGTTAGAATGGTAAAAAGTAGAACAGTAGATATTCCAAAATAACCGTTATTGGTGGTTTTTAAAAAGATGATGTCACTTTAATGAAAGTACATCTTCGAAAATATTCGACGAAACTTTTATTCAAATATAATGAAATTATTAAAACAACCACAGGTCGTTCGTAAAAATTGGTCAAGAAATGACTAAGTTACATTGGACCAAAGTTAAAATTTCCAAAAAAAATTAATAATTTTTTGCAATTTTGTTTTTTTCAACTTATTTTTTTTAAACCCCTGTAACTCTGTCATTTCTTAAAAAATCTTCACTAGCAATCTATTGTTATTTTAGTAATTTTATTATCTTTTTTATGGCTAATAAATCACTGATGGTTTTAACGCTGGTTTAGTTGAACTAAACTTGAATTTATATGTAGTTTATACTCAACAACTATAAATCAGTGACCCATGTGTTATATGTTGTTAAAAAAATAACATGTGACAGCACTACGATAAATCTTATCAAATTCATGCGGTCTGTATTGGTAGTTTAAACGCCCAATTTTATGCATTTTAAACCAAAAAGATAGTTAAACTTGCTCTCATTTTTTAGCCCTTAAAGAAATACATAATCGGTTTAATATTTTTGAATATATGTATATGCATTTAAGTGACATCATCTTTTTTAAAAATTAAATAACGGTTATTTTGGAATATCTTAAAAACTGTTACAACTAGGTGTCAAATACATTTAGTCAAAAAAACTGTCACATAGGGCACGTTCGTAAATGCAGTTGTTGCGCATCAGTTGCGCAGTAGTAAAGTTGAATGTTCATTAATGCATCACTTGTAAGAAACTTTGCATTACTTTCATGTGTCAAAAGTTTTTTTAAGCAGTGATGCCGCAATTCTGCAGCAAATATTGCCAATTATTGCATCAGTTAATTTTCTGATGCAATAACTTTTAACATTAAAGAAATCGTTTTATTTTTCTTTTTTGATGATTTTTCTTGTAATTTAAAAGAAAACTATTACTTTTAGTTAAATATTTTCAATAAAATTTGCCATCGCGATTGTGGATAACATATTTTTTTTATAATTTTATGTTCGCTCATTAAACTTTTATAATTTAGCTTTTGTTCAAAAATTCAAACTTTGCACAGCTGTTGTGCAGTAAAAAAGCATCAGCATCACAAGTGCAACTGGTGATCACGCATCAGCAACAACATTTTGCAACACTGCAGCAGTGATGCACAGTTTTGATGCATTTACGAACGTACCCATAGTGTTTTTATCTAACAAAAAGGCAAGATTAACTTTTAAAACAATCTTCTGACAAAAGCTATCACAAATAATGACGAGGGACCTCAATTACTACTATTGAGTTTTTTCAATTCAAAACTACAAACGAAATTTTAAAGAAGTGTTATTTTTAATGTCCCGCCTTAATTTTCTCAAAATGGTGATACGGCCAATGCAAATACCATAACCAGTGTTGCCAATTAAGCCATTTAGTGGCTAGATTTAGCCACTAAAAATTGAGTTTAGCTATTAGCCATTTTGCAACTTGTTTAGCCATAAAAATTGTTATTTTCTTATAAAAATTTATAAAATTGCTAAAAGTAAAAAAACATTTTTAACAATTAACGGCCACTTCCATCAAGTTCGGTTAATTAAAACTAACCTTTAATTAAAGTTCCGGTTAGTGCCCATTCACATTATACGATTTTTGTCGTTGCGATTCTTACTTTATTGGCAAGAGGGGTGAGAGGAATTATAAGGGGTACAGAAGCGAGTGTACTCTTCGATTCGTTTTGTTCATTCATTCGTTTTCTCAATTTTCTCTCATTTGACGAAAATTAAGGTCGTTACGACAAAAATCGTACACAGAAAAAATTCTCCCATATTTTTCACCAATTAAAGCATTAGTCAAAAATATAATCAGTTTTAATTAAATTTTTAATCAAGTGAAATTAACGTTTAATTAAGTGAATTAAACGTTTAATTAATACTATTAATTGGTTTAATTGATACTATTAATTTGTTTACTGGTGCAAATTTAATTAATTTTTTAATTAATATCACAAATTTTTTAATTGAAATCAATTTTTATTTTTTTCTGTGTACAATGTAAATATGAGACCGACTTCAAAGAGGAAACGACAAAAATCGTATAATGTGAATTGGGACCTACCAATATGTTTTGACAGCTATAACTGATAGTGAATTATAACCGAACTTGGTGAAATTGGCCGTAAAACGCATTTTATTTAAATCACAACTTTTACAAATGCTGATAATTGCTATAAAGGATGATGATGAAACATCTTTCAAAATAAAGGAACAGTATTCCAGTAATAAATTTATAAAATACATCAATACAAACAACACTGTTTCTTTCTCGGAAGTATTCATTATGTGGGTAAACAAGAAAGTTATCACTAATGTTCGTGACACAAAGTTGAAGCATTTGTTTAGGTATGGCACATAAGCATAAAAGATAAGCAGAAGGCGGATCTTGTTATTCTATGAGTTCATTCAACGTACCAAAGAAAATTTTTTCGCCTAAACCACAAAGTTATTTGAATTTCCAACTGTTTTAGTTCCAGTATTACTGCCTGTTTTTAGAACGCGAGCACAAAAGTTCAAAATTTGTTTTGGTTTTAAATGTTTATTAAACGAGTCACTTTTGCGCTTGCGTTCTAAAAACAGGTAGTTAATTTATAGACTTTACGCAGCACAACGTTTCATAAAATAAGGTACACAAATAATTGAGCCCCTTAAGTTTTTTTAAAATGCACAAATAAGCCCTACACTACAGCAAATTCGTTGTTTTATTTGGTTTTCTTGGATCCATTTCCTCGCCTTACGCGTCCAAACTTTTTGTAGAGCATCAAATATTCTTAAATAATTGTGTGCTGTCCACTGCCAATTTAAGTTTTTAGTGGCGAATTTACGAAAATTTATTTATTGAGATAGATAGACGCATTTAGTCAGTTGGTTGCAGTGTTTTAGTCATGTTCGACAGCAAATTGTTTCGAAGCGAATAGACGTGATATGTGCTATATGTGATATGGTCTGTTTCACTGCAACGAGCTAAATGTCTACGTTACTTGTGCTCGGTAAACTAAAGGCTCAGTTAGCCGGGAGTAACAGTAACTTAACCTCACTGTAAAAAAGTAAGACTAATCTACTTATTACTGATTGAGACGTAACATTTTACTGCTAACTATAATCGTTCTAATTGCTTTACATACAACAAAATGAAGCAGTTTATTTGCAACGTTACTGTTACTCCCGGTTAACTGAGCTTTAAGTCTAAATTAAATTTTTTAAATGACTTTGATAATATACTTGCATGTGCCCGTGCAAAAAAAAAACAGAACTGGCAATTTTTTTTTTTTTTTTTTTGTTGTTTTCTTAAGAAAACAATAAAATGAAGCAATTTGTTTTTTAATTTTGTTTTTTCTTTTTACTAACTTACAACTACAATTCGAGTCGGAAAAAAGCCAACCAATTGTAGGGGAATGTAATAAAAGATAAACTCACTGTTTATTGTTGGTGTTTTGTTTAAGCTTTGATATAGTTACAAGTAAGACTTTGATTGCTTATAATTCTTAGTCGCTTTAAGGTTTTATTTGTATAATATTTTTAGCTTTTCTAAAATCTTTGAAAAGGTTTCCTGACGATCTGGCCTAAGCAACCAGTGAAATGCGCATAGAAGCTAGCTTTCCCTCAACAATAAATTTCAGTGTATGAAATTGGGAATTTAGCACGTCATACAGAAATCTTATTAATAAATTTGTAATTGTTTTGAATTTAAATTTTAAATGTGTAGTGTTATTTCGAAAAATTGTTGCACTTTTAAAACATTTTATTAAGCACACCCTGTACAATATTTATGAATTTACCCTAAAGTGGCCAAGAGTGTATTACCAGTGGCAAGTAGTAATTATTACATTAAGTGCGGCTTGGCATGTGGAACGATATATAATATTAACCAAACAACAACAAGAAAAAGACACCAAGTCGACCACGAAGTTGATGATGATGACGACGACGAAGACTAAGATAACATGCCACCAATGATTTTTTTTTTTTTAAGTAATACAGTTTGGCAGACGTGTTCCTGGCATAAACCAGCAAGAGTTGAGAGCTTTACATGCAAAAAAAAATCAGATACTTAATACTTACGACTGATGTCTACTTTTTTATATGTTTTGCTGTTGTTTTTTTTTTACAAATTTAGTGGTTGGTAAAAGCTTAAGACCAGCATGCAGCTTGAAGAGCCAGCAGAGCTACAACCAACAAAACCTAAGAAAAACACAACAATCCAAGTATATCCATGTGACCAACGTGTGCGATGAGGTCTTAGATTTCAATAACGATGACGGTGACGACCTCAACCACAACGACGACTATGAATGCGCGAGTGTAACTAAGAGTATATTGTCATTTAACTTGTCTACAATCATGTATAACAAACTAGCAGTACACCGAAATAATAATAATAACAATGTCTAACCAAAATGTATTACATTTAAGAACACTTCTCCTTACCCGAAAAAATACTCTTAGATCTTATTTTTTCTCATTTCCTCACTGGGTTTTTATATTTCTTTCAATTACTGTTATTTCTCTTTGTGGGAGTTTTCACAGTGTTTTTCTCTCGTTTGTCTGTTTTTTTTTCTTTTCACTTACAAATCTTTACTTCCCGCCATCATTGTAGATAATGGTTGGTGGTCTTACATGATATAAACAACATCAAAACAACTTTGAATCTATAAATTAAGACATTATATTGCAGCGGTCGGCCCATAACAATAAAGATAGTAAAATAAATTAAAGCTAGCTTACATCGAATATGAAAAGCCCTACGTTTTAATTTTTTTTATCAAAAGTCGTAAAACCAATTGTGTATTAGAGTCAGTGTTGCCACTTTGTGGGTAATTACCCGAATTTGGTCGTAGGTAGAGCGTGGGTAATTTATCTTTGGAGTAATTCAGGTGTTATTTGAAATGCTTACTTCAGATACCCAAATAAAATCAAGATTCGATTTTAGTGATGACATTTATTTCTTTTTAAATACTGTTGATAAAAAAATCCACAGTCTTTTGAACCAAAGTCTCGGTTTCTTTTTAAGAAAAGACTTCAATCATTAAATATATATGTATTTTCAAAAGTTTGGTAATGAATGTCGCAATATGGACCCTTAGATTTGAATAAAGATGCCTATGATAGTGATTTATAACCTGAAGTTTATTTTTTTTTTTTTTTTTTTTTCTCATTATTTATTTATTGAATCTTCATATATTAAATATGAACTAACAATAATTAATCAAATCTTAACCTAATACGTTATTTTTTGTCCTGCCAGTGCCAGACAAAAATTTTCTTCATCACGGGTTCTGTTCACTTATATAGGTGTTTATCGCTCATCTAATTGGATAAGTGCTGCAGTGTCTCTTCTTCTTAAGCGAGTGTGGCCGCCATGATTTAAAATATTTCGAGCTAGTGGATTTGGATGTTGTTCAAGCCTTTTTAAATATTTTACTGCATTTTTTGTTATAGTAGTTTTGACTAATGGAACATTGAGATCCTTGTGAATATTTGAGTTTTTTACATACCAAGGGGCAGCTGTGATTATTCGAAGAATTTTATTTTGGCGTCTTTGAATTTTTTCTATATTAGAGGCCGAGGCAGTGCCCCATAACTGAATACCATAGCACCAGATTGGCTTTAAGATGGAGTTGTAAAGAAGAAGTTTGCAGTCGAGACTAAGGACAGAGTTTCTACCAATAAGCCAATGAATTTGAATGGCTTTTAGTTTCATTTGAGTTAATTTTGCCTCTATATGGCATTTCCACGTTAATCGCCGATCCAGATGTATACCGAGATATTTTACATGCGAATGTTGAGGAATTATTTGATTATTGATTGTAATATGGGGGCAAGATTCCCGGCGCAAGGTGAATGTTATATGCACGCATTTTTGCTCATTGACCATTATCCTCCATTGTCTTAACCATATTTCTAGTTGAAATATATGATGCTGTAAGTAACGAGATGCTTCATAACGGTTTTCGTGGACGCTTAGAAAAGCTGTATCGTCTGCAAATGTTGAAGTTTGGGTGTAGTTGCTTGTTGGCATGTCCGAAGTATAAATTAAGTATAATAGAGGGCCCAGGATGCTGCCTTGTGGGACTCCAGCACCAATGGGCTGAGGTGAACTTAAGAAATTTCCTTCTTTAATAATAAATTGACGACCGACTAAGTAGCTTTCTAGCAGCTTGTGTGTGTTTGCTGGTAAATTTTTCTTCAATTTATGTAATAAGCCTTCATGCCAGACTTTATCAAAAGCTTGCGAAACATCGATGAAGAGTGCTGAGCAATATTTTTTTTCTTCAAATGCTTTTCTTATGACATTAACTATTCGATGAGTCTGTTCGATTGTGCTGTGTTTTCTTCTAAATCCGAACTGATGGTTTGGAATACATCTATTTTCACTTAAAATCGGTGTTAATTTTGAAACTAATAATTTCTCAAACAGCTTTGACATATTTGATAATAAGCTAATAGGCCTATATGACTCAACTTTTGTATGATCTTTACCTGGCTTTGGTATCATGGTAACTAAGGAAACCTTCCATTTTTGAGGATAGTATTCAAGGCGTAAAATAGCATTAAAAATAAAAAGAATAATTTTCTTTGCTGTGCGAGGTAGCTCTAAAAGCATTTTATTACTGATTTTATCAATACCAGGTGCCTTCTTAGTGTTTAAGTCACAAACAGCCTGTTCGATTTCTCTTATCTCAAATCTGAGGGGAATAGCTGCTCTAGCAGCAACAGGTGGTAACTCGACCGCAATATTGTGAGATATATTTGGTGTAAATACGTTTTTCAAGTGGCTAACAAACAGATTTCCTTTTTCAATATCGTTCCTTGCCCAACTACCATTCAAGTTTCTTAATGGTGGCTTAGATATAACTGGCCTTTTTAGATTTCTAGCTGCACGCCATAATGAGTAGTCAGATTGTGGAGTTGCATCAAGTTCCTTAAGATATTTTTCTAGAGAAGCCGTTTTCTGAGTCTGCAGTAACTTTCTTAGCCTTTTTGTGCACTCTTTTAATAAATTCTTAAGTTGCGGGGATCTGTACAGTTGCCACTCTCTTCGAACTCTCCTTTTTTCAGTCAAGAGCCGCTCGACATCTGAAGAATATATTTTATTATTTTTAATTTTTTTGGGGGTAACGCTGGAATGTTGAACAGCTAGTTTAAGATAACTGTCAAAGTTAACAATAGAGAGATCCACATTCTCCGGTGTACTAAGCGAAATATTTTCTAGGCAATGGGCACTGAGAAATTTTTTATATTTTAACCAATTTATTTGTGTGGCTGACGTCGCTAAGTAACATGACGGAGATACAATTCTATTTGGGTTCGATATAGTTACAATTGTAGGTGTGTGGTCGGATGATAATTCTAAGGAAGCTTCAACATGAACCGTTTCTGTGGGGATGTTTTTAACCACGCCAAAGTCGATAACATCTGGAATTTTTTGCTGATCAGTAGGCCAATATGTTGGTTGTCCGCTCGCGACCACGTTTAAACCCATTTTAGAGATTGTGTTAAACAAAACACGACCTTTTGGTGTTATAAGTCGTGACCCCCAGAAGGTATGTTTAGCGTTATAATCGCCAGCGGCGAGAAAACAGGGTCCTAATGATTTAAAATATTTATAATATTGGCCTTCTGATATGGCAAATCTAGGTGGAGAGTATAAAGAAGAAATTACTAAGTTTCGATTAAGCTCTTCAACACAAATAGTCGTTGCTTGCAGATAATCTTCACAATGTTCAAACATTAAGTAGTGTTTGATTCGGGCTTTTATCAAAATGGCAGAGCCTCCACAAGCTCTATCTCGAGGGTCCTTAGTATCATATAGTATATAACCATTGATTTTAAACGTATTTCTTGAGGTCAAGTGAGTTTCAGAAACCAACATGACATCAATTTGTTTATTTTTTAGAAAGTATTCTAATTCATTTTTATGTTGGCGGATGCCGTTTGCGTTCCAAAAACAGATTTTTAAACAGTTCATGGCTTGTTAAGTACAGCTTGCAATAACATCGATTGCATTCTTAGAATTTCCTGCATCATATTACCCATTGTGTTCGTAAAATTATTAACTGTTTGCACTAATGTTTCCATGGTTTTTTCAAGACGACTTAAATTAGAAACTGGAGTTTCTTCATTAATTGGCGAAGAACCTTGCATTGGCACATGGTTTGATTTTAGAATGTTAGCGTAGGAGGTTCTGTTGTTACTAGGCTGTGGAGCCTGAATGTCATTAGTGTTTAGCTGATTTGTTACCTGCATTTGAGGGGAATTAGTTTTCGGTCCAACCGACTGCTTTACGATAGTGTATACAGGGCATCCTCTATAATTGGCTGTGTGATTACCGCCACAATTGCTACATTTTTTAACGTTGGGGTCATTTTTAGATTTATCGCAAAGAACTGTACCGTGTAGCTCACCACATACTACGCAAACAGGGGGTAAGTAGCAGTATGCCTTAGTATGGCCAAATTCTTGGCAGTTCAAACATTGAACGGGACCACCTCTCTTGTGCGGCTCCTCTATAGTTACTTTTCTGTACAGAATGTATTTTAAATCATAGATGGGATGCGTTTCATTTTTTTTAAGCTTTACGTCGCCGGGTTCAAACTCCACTCGAAAAAGTGGTTGGGGAATTTTTTCTCTATTTTTAATGTTTGCTACATGTTTTACCTTGAAGCCTTTTTCTTCTAGGAATGTTTTTACCTCTTCTGGGTCCACACATGAGTCAATACCCTTAATCACTACCTGAAGACCTTTACTGCTTTTCAGTTGGTATGTATAAAAGTTTTTTTTTAGTGCCTCAAAGTTGTTTATTATTTTTCGAAAATCATTCTCATGATTGACTTGAATTTTTGTCTCGTTTATACTACCACGCTTGATAGCCGCTACGTAAAACGAATTTTCACCTATCACTGATATCAAACTCTTTATGAGCTCATTTGAATTTTGTTCCCTAAGATATATCGGGGGAGGCTTGGACGATTTAATGACGTTTGGTGCTTCAGAGGATTCATCCTCCAGAATCGCAAAACGATTTTGAGAATTTATTTTATCAAAAGTTGGTACTTTTGAGGCCGAAGCAACTGCTGCAGAGGTAGGGCTGCGTCCCCGTTTGAGCACTGTTATGTACCTGTCCATACCAACTTGTACTGTAGGCTTTTGAGAAGTTTTTACTTGAGTTACTGAGTTGTCCATAGCGGCCGTTTTGGGGTTAACCGTATCATCACTTATTAAAGTTTTTTTTGGCTCTGCGGCAGCGCTTGCAGTTAACAAACTTGTTATTGTATTACGATCGACCGTATTTGTAAATAAAGAGGGTGAAAGCGAACGCGTTCGAGTAATAGGTTTAGCCGTTAAGTAATTGCTATCATCGATTCTTTTTTTTGTTTCTACTTTTGTTTCGTCAACACTCACTGTAACATATGCATTTCTTTCATTATGTTTTATTGTTTTTGCATTATTAGCATTCATAAGCGTTTTTTTATATATTACTGTTTGTTTAATTGTGCTCTTCTTTTTATTTGTTGTTTAAAAACCCCGAGAATAAAAAAAAAGAATAAAGAAAAACAAGAAATGTTTTTGCTTAAAATGTATGTATGTATATGTATGTGTGTACATACATATATTTTTGTTATTTGTAATTTTTAATATTTGTATTATAAATATTATGTTCACTAATTTAAAAATTATTTTAAAGCGTCCATTCATTCGCTGATCTTATATTATTTTTTAAAAAAATAATATGATATTATAAATATACAATTATTTATGTTAAAAAAAAAACCGTATGCCGAGTTAAAAGAGAAAGACACGTCTGCATTCAACGAGCACGCAAAAAAGTTGAAAAAAGTTATTCAAACTAAAAACTGGCCTGGGGGAAGATATGTTTTCAATATTCCAACATATAATTAGTTTAATTGTTGTCTTGCAACTTTTAAACGCTTTAGTTTGAAGAATATTTAGCGCTTTTAACAGTTGTAAAACTAAATTACGAACGGGACAGTTGTATAAAACCCTGCAGGCATGTTGTTTACTAAATAAGGTATAAAGGGAGTTTTTTTTAACCATGAAACTTTAAATGGTAGACAACACAAAAAAATTAAATTTAATCGCAGATTAATACACTACATTACAAACAAACAGGCACCGCGCCTGTACTCGACGAAACGCATTGCCGACGTCCAATTGTGCTCCTATTTTTCGAGCATTGCTGGCTGCATGTCACGAATAAAATGAAAAATGTTGACCTCCAAGACGTCAATTGTTGATGGTTCATCAGCATAAACCAGTGACTTCACAGCCCTACGGAAAACAAGAGGTATCACATCGCACGGCCTTGAAGTCTAATCGACAGTTTATTTTCTCTTTATCAACTCTAAATCATATGTGAAAAAAAGTTGCGTCATTTAAATCATGAAGTCGCCTAAATTTTGCGATGCTTAAAAAAAATTTGGATAATTCAGTGTGGCATTGTTCAAGCCCGAATCTGTTTATGATGATGTGTCTGAGCAAAAAGTGAGACCAATGTGACAGTTCGTTTGACAGCTAACCTTTCGTAAGCCATATCGGGCTTAAAAAACACCCATTATAAAGGAATGGCAATGAGCATTTTGAACCTTCTTATGCAACCAAATGTGAAAGTTAAACTCATTATTTTAGGAGTTTTATTTTTTGTTTAATTAATTGTTTTTAAATCTTTAATGTTATTTTTGTTAATTTATTTTAATTAATTTATTTTATCTTCTTACAATGAGTTTGTTGTGTTTTTGCTTCTTTGTAAATGTCTTTTTATTAAATAAAACTTCAATTTTATATCAGGTGTAATTTCATTTAAATCGGGTAATTTCAAGTAATATCATCTCAAGTGTAATTTTGTATTTTGCTGGTGGTAACCCTGATTAGAATTACCAAACAAAAAATTGCGGCTAGTTGAGTTACCTAAGAGAGATTTAATTGTACAAATTAAGTTCTAAAGTTTTACCTTTTTGAGCTTAAAATAAAACTAAAATACTTTTTTAATAAAATGTTTTATGTTATTAGTAGATGTCGTAGCTGAGTTTATGGATTTTGATTCATAATTTCAGATGCTCCTTAACGTCATAATCATTATTTTGAAAATATATTAATGAATTGGGATTTTATGATTGGCAATACATGTAGTATGCCACCGAATTTACAAAGATACAACGTGGGTGGGTTCTCCTTTCCATCCCCTTTCTTAACATATCTAAGGTAGCCTTAAAGCTATATCAATTGCATCCATATATATATTGCAGGTGGAATATTCTACATTCAATGACAGTGGAAATACAGTTTGTAGTTTAGGCTCCTTTCATCTGTCTGTTGTACAAAAAGAAGCCAAGATTTTAGCTGTCAGTGAGACTTCTTTTATATTATTCAAGATAATAAATCGGAAATCATGCTAGTTTGCAGAATGTCTTCATAAAAATTTTGGAAATCTGGATACCATTAACTCCCGAGCAGCTGAATTAATTCACTAATTTTCAAAATGAGGTTAAACAAAAATTTTTTTTATTGATAATTTTTCATTCTTGACTGAACTGGGAATCGAACCCACGGACAAGTTGCCCTGACGTGTTTTAATTGTAACCACACAATCTCTTCAGATTTAATTTAATTTTTATCCTGAAACGGGGTTCACTATTTAAATCTTTTTAATAATCGCAAAATCAAAAATAATTTTTCGTAACAAATTGACCACATAATGGCAAAATAATGTTTTTCATACGGGAATTCCCGGGATCCCCAATTTGTGCGGGAATTCCCAGGATTTTTTCTTAATTTAATTATGGCAACTTTTAGCCGTTAGGTAAAAAGGACTTTGGTCAAAAAAACTTATTTTTAGATTTTGATTGGCTTTTATTAAATGTTTTCTCTTTTGTTTGGTTTAAATCCCTTTAGTCTACCACAATTCCTTCTTATCGTTATCATCTGCTCTTAGGAAAAAAGTCAATGAAATACACAAAATAAATATTTTGCAATTAAACATAACGAAAAGTTAGAGTTTTTGACTTAAGACAGTATTGCCAAACGCCAAAGAGATGTGAATTCATAACCGATAAGTAAGGCAATGTTTAATATTTAATGCTCTGAAATTTCGAACGAAGAAGAGTAAAAATGGACAGAATTTTTAATTTGTTCAAAAACTCAGAAACGAAAAAAGGTTGTTCCTACTTGCTTCAAAAAATTTAATGATTTTATATGCAGAGCAGCTGAAAAAAGATTTTCGGATTAGATTCTGTAAGAGATGATGGCAAAAGTTATTAATAAAGAAAACTCTTTTTCGATTCCAAAAAAATATTTATTTTTTTTAAGGAATTACAAGTTTTGACGGAAGTGCTAAGAAAAATGAAAGTGTCTAGAGATTATATAATGTTCCTTTGACTGTAAAGGCAAACATCCGTAGAAAGGAAACGTATTTTTTTATTGAAATCTTCTTGATAAAAATAAGAAATAGGCTTTCAAACTATTCTGTAAATGATTTTTGTGAACTTAAATCCTATTTAAAAGAAATAATTTGTTTAAATAATTTAATTTTTTTGGTTTTTTATAAATGATGTTGGCTTTGAATTAATTATGTGGCAATAAGTGCTTAATGGACAATTTTCAGGATTGATATTAAGACACATTTATGTTTAAAATCGTTTTAAATACAAAATTCTCTTCTTCACTAAAAACTTAAATCAAACTTAATTCACCGATATGGTACACTTAATTTCAACTTAAGTTTCTATTGTAATATTTTAACAAGGTGGCCTCAATATCACGACAATACAACAACAAGAGGCAAAGCAATAACAATCAGCTGTTTATTGAGACCACCTTGTAAATAATTATACTTTTTTATGATATTTTTTGTATTTAGTAGTGCTACCATACTTTTATCTTATTTAAACAAGAAAGAGAATGCCATTTCTTTTCCCCTCTCTCCTAAAAATTCAAGACTTGACGAGTCAAACTTGACATGTGTAAACCTTCACTTAATGTTTGGAGTATCCCAACCAATTGTAGTGGGGAATGTAATAAAAAATAAACTCACTGTTTTTCGTTGTTGGTTCTCTCTATTTCACATGATATAAAATCGTTATAATTTTAAGATTATAGTGTTGCCAGATGTCTGATTATGTATTCATCTATATGATATTGATATGAAGCTTAAAATTTCTGGTAATTGTGCTGTCAAATGACCGATCAAAAGGTTTAGAATTTTGTGTTGCCATAATGAATTGAATCTGTGTTGGGTGCCCGGCCATGAGGGCCACATTGACAACGAAAGGGCTGCCTGATTGGCAAACAGATGCGCTTGCCGCCCTTTTATAGGCCATGAGGCTTTCGCGGTGTCGCTGCCGATCACATTATGGGGACAATTCAGACATGGTCCGAACGACAATCCAAAAAATTCTTGACCCTGCCCCGTGGCAGGGCAGGTAGGCTGCTTTTACTTGAAAAGGAGGAATTTTGGCTATTTGTTGGCCTATTTACGGTGCACTGTGGTCTAAGATGCTATCGGCTTATACTGGGTAATGCCACTAATTAGATGACGAGGCATTAAGAGAGTCATAGTTACTCCAGCCGTTTACCCGCGCTTACTTGAATTTCTTCACATTCTGTTACGAACCGTTTGGTCTGGCGAGGTTTCCCACTAGCTCTTGTGCATTTTTTCCTCGGGGGGTTCCAACCCTCCTCGCCAGCCACGTATTCGAACATTAAAAAAAATGAAACATAAAATAAAACTCAAAACTATCACTACACAACAATCTACCACCACATAAAGAATTTTGAGACGGATGTTTGTCTCATTATGCCCTCCCAACCATGTCATGGATGCATCCGCACAAATTCAGTCACATGACCCACAACCCACTTGACCTCTCTCTCCACTTACCAATCCATCATTACCTGTACCTTGCTAAGTAAAAATTCTAAATATTTAAATTAAAATTTACATTATTTATTATAAAAAAACTGAATAATTAAAAATAATAATATTTATAATAATTTAAAATAAAACAGAAAAACAGAGCACTGGGCAGAAATCACATTGTGTCAACACCCGTTAGGGCCATCACAATGCTTTGGCAAAATCAAAAATAGTTTTATATAACAAATTAACCACATATTTAAAACTAAACTATGTTTACCTCCAGTAAGAGCAAAAAAAATAATTGCTAAAAATTTGTAACTGAGCGCTTTTCGAAATTCATGATTCAACTGTAGTAACTTTACCAACCTTGACCCCAACTGCTATTGCAGGCGCGATCCAAAAAGCTTATAAACATATTCCAACACTATCCAATTTTACATGAAACACCCAAATGAAAAGTCCTAAACCAGTTATTTGGGAAAAAGCTTTCCAGTTTTTAAATAAAGATCGCAGTCTGCAAGTCTGGACGATGACTTTAATAGATGAAGCTTTTCTGCATTCATAGTTATGAAACCTGGCTTTTTACTTAAAGGATTATTTGAACATTCTTAATAACCAAGAAAAAAATACCAAGTTCCCTTCCCTCTACTGAAGGCAAAACAGACGTTATGTCTAAGACGTCTTAAAATTTTACAAGGAAATTAAATACACAACGATCATTCAAATTTGCTACAAACAATATGTTAAAATCAATATGCCCCTTTCATTTCTGTGGTAGGCATAAAAAAGTTAAATACAAAATAGCGAAACATGGAATTACATTGAGAGCCCCACTTGAATTTCAAACAAACAGCGTGGTAAAAATTGCTAAAAGAATAACAACAAAAACAAATCTCTATTAGCGGCAACAACCACATAACATAACAACTGTGAAGTAAAGTAAAACATTGCTGGTGGTCGTTTAAGAGATGCCAGATTAAAGAAACCAAAAATTTTTTACATTTACAACTTTACGCAATCAACAACTCGGTTATAACCAATTAAATAGCTGATATTAAGGCTGGGTTTTTGCCATCTCATTTAAACTAGGTTCAGTTAATCTGAAAAAAGATTTCTGCCGCCATTACCAAGTTTGCATGCTAAATTTTAATGGAACAGCTTAGTTTTAATTAAAATATTAGTCTTAGATGAAATAATAAAATAATAAAAAAAGTAACTTTTGACCGGAAAAATCCGAGTTTCAGACTACTTTAAACTAAGCTTTATCTTAATCCACATCTCAAAAACCCGGCCTAACTAGTCAAAAAGAAATATGTATGTTGCGAAATAATTGCAGGTACGATTATCTAACTACACGTCTTTATATACAGTCTGGTCTCGATTTTCCGTGATGGTCGGGACCAAAAGCATTACGGATAATAAATTTTTACGGTTAATCGAATAACAATTTTGCTTATACAATTTTTTTTAATATTTATGTTATTTAACAAGTGAACACTGGTGTTCATACATATTTACATTAAAAAAATTAATTCATGAAGTTTATGTACATTTTTAAATTAAATAAGTATGTATACATTAAATTTTCTACTGTAAAATGCGGCAAAAAAGGACATTAAACAAAAAAAGAATACAGTTTCACAAAAAAGTCGTGTAATGTTTTTGGCATAATATTTTTCAACTGCCATCACGGATAATAGAGCTAATCACAGTTAATCAAAGCAAACAATTTGAAAGCATTGCAAACAAAAAACAATAGACTGATCTTTGGCCATCAAGGTTAATCGGGGTTACCGGTTAACATGATCACGGATAATCGAGGCCCGACTGGATTTAAAAGAAGTATGTGTGCAGGGCTGCCAGATTTAAGGCCATTATAATAACTTGCTGTTATTTAAAGGAAAGATTTTATTGGTCGTATGTTATTTATTATTTTAACTTTAGTTTAACCTACCCGATAGAATGAACATGTCCTTAACATATTGCTCACTTTAGTTTAAAGAAAAGTTGTAATCGTAAAAAAACTTTTTATACGTGTGACATAATCCTACCTTTAGCTAACAGTAATTTTTTAAGTATTATTTCAATTTGCTTAATTAATATGGAAATTTATATTAATTACAGAGGTCGACATTAAAAAAGTCTTATTTACCATTCCAACTGATTCTTATATTTTTTTAACTTTGATCGGATAAAAAATGCCTAAATTATAGTGGATCAAAGTTAAGATTTTATTAAAATTTAAATGTTTTTCTGCAATTATTTTCAGTTCGGATGATGTTTTGTAGCACAATAAATAACAAAATCCATAGTTTTATAACTTTATTGTACAGCAGTTGATTACAAAAAGCCATAACGGACCGAAGTCGGATAAAAACTAATAATCCCATAAAAAACGCCAGTATTTATTCGATGCGTAATTTAGTAGTAGCCTTTGACTCTGGATGGCGGCTGAAGGAGAAGTATATAGCGGTAATTACCAATGTACCGTTATCTAATAAATGTAACGTGATGGGAGAAAACTAAGTTCATAATCGGCTTAAGCATGCCCAATTGGAATGGTTAAAAAAAGTTTTAAAATTTCTACCTGTGTTTTTAATTTTAAGACTATACGTAAAAACCAATTTGGTGCTGAATAAAAGAAACTTTAAATCAAGGAGATCTAACCAGGGTTTAAAAAACTGATGTCGAAAACAAAAACTGTCGAAGAAAAAACGAAAATGTGTGTACAACTTTTCGCTTTTTGAGTTTTTTTTTTGACAGTGACTGTTTACATGTAATGAATCAGAAGTAAAAGCAACAGTTTTTTTTTTGGGCAATGAAAAATGAAGAAGTGGAACAAATGGCAGTTATTTACTTTGACTGCAGTTTCTTAATCGCTGGATCAAAAAAAAAAAGTTATACGCAATGAAGTGAAAAACGCCGATTATGTTCGCCATAGAACATTAACATCGATTGCGAACGTTAATCGTTAAACAGGCTGTTATTTTAATTAAATAAAAACTTTGAACTGAATTAAATCAATTTTGTGTAAAAAATAAATTCGTCTTTTTGAACTTAATCCATAGTTCTAGTATGAGATTTTCATGCACTAAGAAATCGAAAATATGCGCATAAAATATGCACTAAAAACCCCAAAATATGCATTAAAAAAATAAAAAATATGCACTAAAAACTTGAGCACTTTCAAAAAAATAACTATTTTAAATTTTTGTTTGCATAAACAAATAAATACTGTTTTAAATCAAAAGTAAACCTTTGTCTGTTCAGACGACAAAAAAATTTTGTGCATGGAAAATGATCTCTCAACGTCAACCGAAGTTATAGGAGAATACTTGAAGGATGTAACTTCATTTGTAGAATATTCATTTTCTAATTCAGATCTCACATTTGAATCAAGATCAAAATACTTGAAACTTGTTTTATTTTTGGAAATCCCATATTTTTTTTTTTTGCAAAACGTTTTGGATTTTATTTTAATTTCTTGGGCAATTCTTTCTTCCACATTGGTTATTTGACTTTCTGCAATATCAATTAATTTGAGCCGAATTCACCTAATAAATTTGATTCCTTCAATTTAGATATTGTTTCACCAATACATCCGTAGTTGAAAAATACAAATGCTAAACGACTTTCGATGTTATTAAAATTTAATATGTCTTTATTTTTTTAATTGCATAAGCTGCAAGTTTTTTTAAAAGTATTCTACAGCATCAAGCCAGGTACCCCATCTTGTTAATACTGGCTGAGGTGGTAAAGGTACCAAGGCATACATTTTAATAATTGTGAAAAATTGCAAATATGAAACCTTTAAATCAATATTATCGAATTGGCTTCTAATTTCCTCTGCAACTCAGTGTAACCCATGTGCCAAGCAAGTAACTAACATGTAACTGTTTTGGATAAAACATTTTAAGCCCATTGGCAGTCTTAACCATGTAAGGTGCTGGTATTTTTTTTGATCTAACAAAAGCTTTTGATCTCATAGACCATGATATTCTTGTTAAAAAACTTAGATACTATGAAATTTGTGGGAAAGAATTGTCTCTCTTTAAAAGTTACTTGGTAAATCGTAAACAATACGTTAAAATTAACGCAGATAAGAGCTTTTTCAAACCTGTCGAGCATGGCGTTCCGCAAGGCAGTGTTTTGGGGCCTTTACTCTTTACAATTTATCTTAATGATATAAAAAACCTTTGATTACATGGGAGGCTATTTATTTATGCTGACGATATTTGTCTGTTTTACCCATATAAGCATGAAACCGTGTCAAAAGCTTATATGGAACGAGATGCTGCTCTTATTTTGGAATATACTAGAATTAATAAACTTATATTGAATGCAAAAAAAACAAAGTTGATTCGATTTAAACCGTATTGCCACAATAACATAAACTTTAGTGTTTATGTTGATGGTAGTGAAATTTACGATGTCAACTCAATAAAGTACTTGGGTGTATATCTACAGAGTAATTTGTCTTGGAACCAACACATACAACATATAAAAACAAAAGTTGCTCAAGGTACCGGGTTTTTGTACAAGTTTAAAAATAAATTTTATCGTAAAACAAAATTTTTAATATACAATACCCTTATTCAAAGTCATTTGAATTACTTAACTGCCGTATATGGATGGAAGCAATGTCATGAGCTTAAATCACTTCAACGATGCCAAAATAAAGCCTTAAAAGTGGTTTCTAATCTTCCTATTACGTTCCCAACAATATCATTATATAAGGATAAATTCAAAACAGTTTTGCCAGTTTTTGGTATTTACAAATTGCAAATTTTGATATATGTCTTTAAAATTGTACACAATATTGGTCATCACACGATTCAGTTTACAAGGAATCAAGAGTCACACAATACAAGGAATAACAGCAATTTGTCAGTAGCAAGGTGTAGATTGGAAACAACCAAACAAAGAATTGAATATATGGGTAGTCGTGAGTTTAATAACTTCCCAGCAAAAACTTTACTTACCTGGTAAGTTAGCAAGTAATATTGGAGAAAAATAAACACTACTTATTTTTCGGCTGAATAACTACTTATTTTTGTTCGAGGTGTCCACAGAATTCAGTACTTACAATACACTTACTAAAAGCAAAAAAATATCTAGTTATTATTTAACTACGAATAAGTTGAATTGTAAGTAGTTACAATATACTTACTAAGAGCCAAAAAACCACTACCTAATAGACCTAATAAGTAGTTATTGAGTACGTTTCCAGAGGATAAATATTCAGTACTGAAAACAACACAACTAATAAGTAGCTGATTGAGCTGATTATTAAAAATAATAGAAGCAATAAATAGTTGCTGAGGTCATTACTAGTAAGTACTTATTGAAGTTTTCAGAATAATGACAATTGTAATGACAACATCTTACCAGGTAACGTATGAAAGAACTACCACCTATTACTAAAAATCAAAAAGTTTTTCCTGGGTTACCTCAATACTTAAAAATGATAAACAGAATTTCAATATTTAAAAAATCTTTGAAAGATTATTTATTTCAAAATTTAGAAGAACTTCTGATGTAAAATAGTTTTGATCTCAAAATGTATTAATATGATAAAAATTTATTTTATTATTTTATTTTTTTTTTTCTCTTTTTTGAATACTGATAATCATAACTAATATGTAATTTTTACAAACTCGCCTCAACAATGCCTATAAGGCGCTGAGGCAACAAAAATGTACTGGATTATTGGAAAATAAATAAAAACTAAAATTTAAAAAAAAAAAAAAACCAGAACTGAACTGAACTGTAGTTCAACTTGGTAAACTTCAGATTCAAACTTATCAATGGAAGGGGCATTGCATTCCACGGGTAATAGTGCGAAATGAAATTTAGTTAATTTAAAAAACAAATTTTCATAGTAAATTCGTTTTATAAACCTTAAATTTTTTATAAATAGGGCCTTTAATATGTAATAAATTTTTTTTTATCAAAATCGAACCATTCGCTTACGTATTACCATATATTTTCTTTTTTTTTTCAAAATGAGTCACCTTAAAATATTAATATTTAAATAGATTTTCGAAATGTGAAACCAATTTCAACAAAAGTCTTAAAACAACTTTAGCAACTCTAGCTGTACAAATTTTTCAGAAATGGTCACACTACTCTCTACATAAAAAACAAACAAATTCATTACTATTGCTGTTGTTGTTGAAGTCTTGCAATTTCCTAAATGACAATGAATGTTTATTATTATTACAGATATTTTTGCTATTTTTATTTTAAAGCTGTTGAGGGGTTTTTCGTTCATAGATTATATTATGCAGGTATTTTTGGCTTAAGGTTAAATGGAATTTTTCATTTCGTTTCGTGGTTTATTTACTACCAAGCGGAAGTTCACTGAAGTTACATTAAGAAATGTGTTTACCAATGAAAAAGAATTCAATCTTAAAACACTAGCATAGGATTTTTTTTTAATATTAAGTTATTTTAAATATTGTATGAAGTATAAATTATCGTAATAACTGAAGTTCATTACTTTAAAACTAGATACAGCTGTAAACTTAAAAAAATTTTCTACAACTTCCCTTTAAGTTCTTTTTTATAACTATTTTTTTAAAACCTCTGTTATGACCTTTCAAGGAATTGTTCCTTGACAATTCTGTTAAAGTTGTATTCATTTCTTATTTTCCATTTAAACCAATTCATTGCGTACATGACTGGAATACGAAAACCAACCTAATAATCATTCATCTATTCACATAAAGTTTTTTTTTTTTTGTAATACGCAAATGTTCGGTCTTAAATACGCGTACTTGCTCACATACAATTTTATATTTTTACAATAACAATATCAAATAAATATAAGATTTGCCACCCAAAATCACATACAAACGAACGATTTTTATTTTATTTATTTCATAAAATGACTTTGTATGGAATGCATACCTTTTCCTCTGACTTGTAAGGAATATGTTGTAGTTTGAATCAGAATATTTTGCAGTCGTCAGTGAATTTTAAACATGCTACATGACCTTCTTAAATACACCAGAGTAAAATACTAGAGCAGCAACTACAAGATTTCTGTATTTCAACTTATCATTTTTTAATATAAACAATGACAACTTTTGCTTGAGTATGAAGCGAATGCCACTTTAGTAACTGAACAATGGACTGACGAAACGTACATCTCAGCTCTGATTTGCCATTGTATCTATCTTGCGTTCGTTTTGAAATTATGAAACTGCAGAGAAAGTTTTTTTTTTTTTTTTTTTGGATTATGTACCTACTTCTAACTAGTGAATCGAAGGTCATCATGTTAGTCTTTCTCATCGCTCTCAAAATGTTCTAAACTTTTGATAATTACACTTTTCTACAAGAATAATGACACTTTTCTACAAGAATAGAGTCAAAATAAAAAATCAAAGATGCATTGTTGTCAAAATACGTAAGACTTGTGTGATAGTGTTAAATAGTCTTTAATAATACTATTAAGCCGGGTTTTTGAGATGTGGATTAAATTCGCACGGTGCTTTGGATTACTTCGCTCTCCGTTTTAATTACTTATTTAAATTACCATGTTCGCACGGAATATGCCTAATCGGTTTTGACAGTTTTTCTTCTTCTTCTTTTTATTAATTTTGTTTATTGCTAAATTTAATTGTTTTTTTGCGGTAACTTGTATTAAGAATGAAAAGAAAAAGTAAGTAAAAAATATTATTTCAAAGAAATACATACATTTATTTATTTTCCCAGTAAAAAGAATATTTTGTTTGTTTTTTTAGTGCTTTGACAGCTGGCGATGGAAAAAAACCGATAAAAATTAGAGATCACATTGATTTTCAAGTAATCCACAGGGTAATAAAAATTGAATTACGTACAAATGAGATAATCCGCTCTCAAAATTTTGTATGACGAATTATGTAATTTGAATCATAATTAGGCTGTGAATTACGAATGAGAGAGCGAATTACGAAAGAACGCTGTCGTGCGAACATGGTATAAAACTAGGATTTTTTCGGCGAAATGTGATTGTTTTTATTATTTCACTAAAGAACAACACTTTAAGCAAAACTTAGCTGTTCCGTCAAAATTTTGTATACAAACTTGGTTATGGCGGCACAAATCTGTTTTCAGATAAACTAAACTTAGTTTAACTGAGATCTCAAAAATCCAGCCTTAAACCAGTTTTTAAGCCGAAACAAACTAGGCAAATATGTTTCTTTTTAAAAAGTCTCTAGAGTCTTAAGTTTGGCTTTGTTGGCCGTTAAAGAATCCATTTCACTAAGTGTTCAATATTACCACTTAGTAAACGTAGCCTCGCTTTATATTTATATTAATATAGGCTCGCAAACGCTAAGAATTAAATAATACAAGAAATTTGTACAAAATGTTTTGTAGTATATTGTAATAGAATAGTAGAACTTCTGCGATTATCAGTAATAGATATTAAAACTAAAACTCTTCTTATTTTTTTCTATAGAAAATCAAGAACTAAATTGGTAGGAACTCAAAGTTTGATGCTTACAGGCCACTGAAAATGAAGAAGAAACGGTGTGACAATATCTGAACTCAAGGAGCATTTGTAAGGTAAAGTTAACAAATCAGCTGATCGACAGCAGTTTAATTTTTTCATACCAAAATGGTTTTTATTTTGTATTTATGAGCGAAGATATGTACGTTATTATGGCTGTTAATATTTATACCCACACCACAATAGTGGAGAGGGTATTATGCATTTGTGCTGATGTGTGTAACGCCTTAAAAGTATACCGATCTACTCAGAATCACTTTCTGAGTCGAACTAGCGATGTCCGTCCGGCTGGCTGGCTGGCTGTCCATGTAACCTTGTGCGCAAAGTACAGGTCGCAATTTTGGAGATAATTTGATAAAATTTGGGACATAGGTTCTAATTGGCACAAGGACCAAGCCCATTGAAAATGGGCCGAATCGTAGGACCGCGAGGGAAGATAGGGGGAAATTTCTTCCTTTCAGAAACTATCAAACCGATTTTAATGAAATTTAAAACATGGATAGATCCATATCTATATGGACACATAAGCTATACAGTTTAAAAAAAATAGGACCACAAGGGGAGATAGGGGCAATTTTTGCCTCGACTTTAAGAAATGTGACTGACACATCTGGTCGAATTTATTGGTTAAGTGGTTAAGCAGACATTCTTAACAGTAATAAACATATTTCACTCTTCCGCCTCCAAGTGCAATTGCAGTAGCTGCGATCGATTTATTGTCAATACTTATGCAGTGGAAAACGATCGTATATCGATCTATCGCTTTCCTACTGGTTGAAGGTTCTTGATATTCGTTCTTTAAATAAACCTTAAACCAAGTTGATTAAGATTAATTTTTAGGAAAATTTTTAATCTTTGTGTTTTTAATTTGAAAGATAGTTTGATTTTTCTGTTTGAAATTTAGATAAACCCTTAAAATTGTTCAAACTTCCTAAAGCTTAAATCATTTTAAAACATTTGCATAACAAAATAGTAATTTTAGGCCATAGTTTTGAAATAGGTAATTAAAACTCTTGATAGTTTAATAGATTTTTTTCAAGATCGTCATTTGTCAATAAGTTAATCACTAAAACCAATAAGTTCCAAACTCATCAATAAATGCAAATGACTTCCTGATTTGTATAGGAATGGATAAATGAATAATAGTATGAAAAAAATGTGGCATGACCAATAAACCTCAATCTAATAAATTTGTTTTAAGAGTGTAAAAGTTTTTTTTTTCTTGGACAGAAAGAAGAAAAAATAACTAAAGAAACTTTACGTCCTTTGGTAACCAGCATATACTTTTTGTTTTGTTTTGTTATATTGAAACATTAAACCAAGTGGGTGGTCTAGATGATTTTGTGAATGTTGAAGTTGTCGTTTCTTGTATTTGTTATTGTTTCTGTTTCAGTTTAAGAAAAACCTTTACCTAGACAATTGCAAAAGACAGCGTCATCATCATCATTATCATCTCCGTCTCCAACAAAGTCATCGTCGTCATGATCATCATTATCATCAACACGGTTGTTGTATTTGTTGTTATTGATGTTTTATTATTATTTTTTATTTGAGTTTGAGGTTTTTTTTCGAGGGAGAAGCTTTTAAAGTATAATTGGTTATACGAAGTTAAGCAACAACAAAAACAATATGTTGCTGCTTTTTTGTATGAAATCGCGTCTGTGTGTGGCACGTTAACCAATCTCAAACATACATACATGATTGTGTAAATAATTCGAGGTTAATCCAAAAAGTGTTCTTTCAAAATCTTCAAAAAGCTTTAATATGTTTAATTGGATCAGGTGTTTCTTTAAACTCTTCCCTGCTCTCGTGGCTCGAAACTTATTTTTCCAGATTCATGTTGAAAGTGCAAAGACACAACAACTGTTTTGCTCTGTTAAGTCCTTGTCCATTATACTAAACATTTGCTGTAGAAACTTTCTATTATTCTCTTTTGAAACTGCATTCGTGTCCTTACAATGAAACTTTTTTTTGCAGCATTTAAATTTTTTCCATAGCTTCTCTCTTTCTTCTCCTTCCTCTCAATTACAAACTTACAAAAACTCCCTGTACACCAGCGCAAAGTGGTGTAAATCGCAAAAGAAGTGGTTATACAGGGGTGTGCTGGAAATCGCAAACGCAAGAATTTTAAAAGTCGTTTTTTAGTAAGATTTCTGTAATAAAAGAATTTTATGACAAATATTATACAAACATTTCTCTATTAAACAGAATTTTATAACAAAAATTATAAAAATTAAATTAAAAGTGTATAAAAACAGCCTCCAAATTCTTGCGTTTTGCGTTTGCGATTTCTAGCACACCCCCCATAAGTCTGAATCTGCTAAAATAATGGTCGGATTGCAAAATTATGTGGAAAAAATAGAAAAAAAAAAATTTTTGGCCATAAAAAAATTTGTTAGCCAAATTTCGAATTTTTTTTTAACCGCATTTATATTGGAAAATGTAGCTATGCCTCTTACTTTTGATTCCTATTTAGAGTTTTTTTTTTCCCGGACTTTTTTGATTCCCGGGAAAGCGGGAAATTTTTTTAAATTTCCCGGGATCCCGGGATCTCGCTCCCTATAAATAATACAAAGTAAATTTTGGTATTAATTAATGAAAAAAAAACTTTTATTATTATTATTACCTCACGCCTTTATTCTCTATTATTATGCTTTTATTCAGTATTATTATGCTCTGGATAATTCATAAAACAATAATAAAAACAAAATAAAAATTGAGGTACTCAAGATATGAAATCAAAAAGTTAATTAATAAAATAGATAAAATACTTTAAAGAAATATATAACATTTTTTAATGGCTTAGGAAATAACTTTCTGTCACACTCAAAGCGCTTAGTAAGTCGTCAAAAAGTATATTCCTAATTTTATTTACTACCCTACAAGAAGACTACCGGTTATTTTACTAGTTATATAACCGGTAGTGTTGACCAATATATTGGTTAAAGTTTCTATTAGTTTATTAAGAGCAAAATGAAAAAACTAACCGAAACTCTTGTGTACATGTGATTTTGCCTCTCTTTCTAACTAATATATTCCACTCGACTACGGTATATATATCTGTACTGCTTACTCTGCTGCTTTTTATTAGTCATTGATAACCAAAATAGTGGTAAATGCTAACTAGTTAGTCATAACGTAAATATTGGTTAGCACTAACTAGTTATTTATAACGTAAAAATTGGTTAGTACTAACCTTTATAAAAAACATAATACATTTTTTTTTAATTTTCATTTTTAATTAATTTGTTTATTGAAAAAATTATAATCAAATTCATAGGAAATTAGAAAAGTATATACCACGTATCGTTATTCCTGTGGCTGCTTTATGACGTTCCACTTCTCGCATGGGTCTGGAAATGGAGGTAACCGTACGTGTGACCAAGAAATCAAATACATACTTGAAAAGTTATCGAGATTTTTAATAACACTTTTTGATCCTTTATCTTAAACGATTATCCTGGTCAAATCCACCACTCGCATGACCGCTACCTGTTAAACGACCACTCGTTTCAAAACTACCGCTTTGTACATGACCTCTGTTGTTTCCAGACAATCCACCATCACGTCCTCTGAAGCCTCCATCAGTACACCTTCCTTTATCACTAGCTTTCTGATTACAGCTTTTTTATAGAAATTTTTTATCTCACTACTTACACAGAAAAAATTATTTTTCCAATTCAAACAAAAAATTTGTAGAATCAAAACATTTTTTGTCTGAAATCGGTCCTACAAACAAATTCGCATATTCAAACAATTTATTTGCATTTCGTTTATTGAAAAAAAACACTGATTTTTTCAAACAAATAATTTAACTGAATCAAACAAATAGTTTACTGGAAATCATATAAATTTCAAACAAATAATTTTGCTGAATCAAACAAAAAAGTTTTTGCACAAGCAATGACGCGCACACAAGCAAGCACTGTAGAAGTAGATGAAGGCAGAGCAGAGCGGCGCCGGCTGGCTTTGAGACACATTTTTTTGTTGGAATAATTTTCGCACCAAGTCTTGTTTGTTCACACAATGTTTTTCTTCTTCACTCACTGTTCTGTATCCTTTCCTTGGCAGCAGACCGACTCGACATGTTTTTCGTCATCATTTTATTTCTTTTATTTGATGTAGGTATTTAACTAAACATTTTTGAAAAATTGAATACGGGATTTTGTTTTTCATTCTTTTTTACCAACTTTGAAACCAACAAAAAATTTATTTTGTTTCTTCTAATGTTGTTGTTGTTTAAAAAGAGTGAAACGTTTATTACCTATTATTGTTTTTGTTGTTTTTTACTACAAACCTCGCCACAATATTTTATCATCTTTCTTATAGTTGTACCTTTTCAAAGCGTCCAAAAATAGACTATTTGTTTTTTTTTTTGTTGTTCTTATATGTCACATAAAGAAGTGTTGCTTACGGTCAAATAAAAAAATGCAAAAACACGACAACAATAAAGAGCGTTAAATATTTCATACAAAATTATGAAAACTAGAAGCCAATAACGCGTTTATTATATTTTTGAATAGTTGTCAACATTTTTGTTGGCTAAAATAAAAATCAAACAAAAATATTAATTGAATCAGTAAAAAAATTTGTAGAAATTAAAAAAAATTTCAAACAAGCGTTTGTTTGAAAATAATTCAGCAATAATTTTTTCTGTGTAAGTTACAAATTATATAATACATTTTGTTGATTTAAGAAATTCACAAATTTTTATACGCGTATGCAAAAAATATATTAAAATTATGGCATTATTTGGGAGATGTTAGTTGTACCATTCTAACATATATGTTAGAGTGGAACAACTAATGTTATATTGTTGCAAGTGTGTTAGTAGTTTTTTTAGTTTTGGTTATGCATTTCTTGTAGGGTAATTATCATGTTTCCGAAAAATTTCGTTCATTTTTTACCGAGGTTGGACAAATAGTTAAAAGTGCACCGTTGTTGCATGCTTCGGATTCACAATCAGAAGCAATTTTTTCTTTTTTATGAACAACGTCTATATCAGTCAAATGTATGTCAAGGTTGATGCAAAAATAGCATCAACCGGACTGCTTCTTACAAACCTTTTCATTTCAATAGGTCCATTTGTAATCTTTAGGACAATGTGTTTTTCAAGTCGTATGTTGTAGTATCTTACACGAGTTTCCAAAATGTTATTTTATTTCGGTTTCCCCGCACTTCACGGGTATATAAACCAACACAAATTGAAATTGAAAATTTGTGTTTATCACCTAATAAACATATCGCTCCTTCATTGCATCATAGTCATATCTCAAAATTTTAAGTAACTTTACAAAGTTTTCCTTCATACCTTCTTGTATTATATCTCAAACTGAACCGGAGTTATAGCAAAATATAGTTAAAGTAATTTATTTAAATCTTTAAATCGGTACATTTTGAAAACTTTAATCGCGTTTTGCCAAGATCCTTTGTTTTTGTAGATATGACTATGTTGCAATAAAGGAGCGATATGTTTAGGCATCTCCTATTTTTAAGACTTGTTCATGGACAATGAAACTTTACTGCCTGCATCTTATTTTGAATTAATGTACTTAGTAACTCTTCACTTCACTAAATGTAATAATTATCAACTGTTGCACTGCCCATTCTGCTTTTAGTAGATTTATTGCATCAGGAGACATTGATTTAAATACATGTACTCACTTCTTGTAATTGATCTAATCCACAACCCATCCACAGATGCTAATTTTTAGAGAATAGAAAACTAAATTTCAAAGTATAAATAGCTATTTTCTCAAATTATGAGGAATTTTTTATTTCCCGGGATCCCGCAAGAAAAATCCCGGGAAAACGGGAAATAAAATAATGGAAATTCCCGGGAATTCCCGGGACGGGAAATCCCGGGAAAAAACCCTATTCCTATTGCTTAAAGTTTTAAATCATTAAAATCTGTCTACAACTTTTGATTTTATCCACAAAAGATAAAAAATGATAATTAAATTTCAGAATTTTATAAAATTTGAGAAAATATTTAGGAAGAAAGACTAATGAAGGTCGGTTATGCATTTTATGCCCATAGGGGCGACTCATTGGCAGTAGTGGGACTTTTTCTTCAATATTTATCTAGCCTGTATCCGAAATTGTGAAATGATTTAAATCAAGGTTCGTTCTTGCTAAAAAAAAATTACCCTATACACATGAGGGTTATAACTTTTTGCAATTTTTGCGAATATAAAATTCTTCATCGCATAGCCGTATAGACCATGAAAAATATTAAGAAATGATGTATTACTTTTTCGCGATCGTTAAAAAAGTTTCCGCACCAAACAAAATTAACATTTAATAACAAAATGTTAAATATTTTCTAATAATTTCATGAATATAAAAAGATCTTACCATTTGTACGGAAGAAGTTCGCTAAAAAAATAACGATATTATGACTCTTTTTCGCGGTTTTTTTTTTAATAAACTAAATTTTAATGTCAAATGATAGATGTTGTGATAGATGAATTGTTTGGCGGATTTTATATGAAACAGTGATCATTTTCAGAAAAAAATACTTTTGCACAAGATATTTTTCCATTATGTAATTTTTTTATTTCATTAAATCCAAAAAAAAAACTTTACATTTTTGTTATACAGTTACTTATTAAATATATTTAAAATATATAGAATATATAAACCATAAATGTACCATAAATAATGTGTATGGAAATTAAAAAAAAAAAAAAAATTTTTTTTGAGGAGCTTTAGAAATTGCATTTGGTGCGGAAACTTTTTTTGGTAAAATCGCGTGGTGGGAGCAATAAATTTTTTCAAAAAAAGTTATTGCCCTAATATACATATATGGTGGTCAGTGTGACCACAACTAAAAAAAATTGGATGCTAAATGGGGCTTAAAACAATGCTTTAAATGCTAAAAAAAAAATTGAAAATGCTACAAAAGTGATTAATTTTCGTAAATAATTGTATCATTATAATGAATGAATTATATTTGAATTTACCTGAAAATATTATATATCTTTTAAATAAAACCAATGTAGGAACACATTTACATAAATGTAAATTTATCTATTTGCATAAAACATGCCAATTTCTTTCAGTCGTTTATACAAATGTATAGGTACATAAAAAAAATAAAAAATATTGAAGGAATAAAACTATTTAAGTACTGGATTTTACTGGAAAAGTAAACGAATGCACATTATATAAATTGTAATTTGACTTAGAATATTTTATTTTATTCAATATCCCAAAAATTAAAAATCGACTTTTTTAATGATTCTTATGTACTGCATCAACACAAATGTTCACAAATATTTTGGAACAGTTTGACAAAAGTTAGCGATTTTTTAACCAAAAAAAAAACAAAAGGCCCTATCTACGAAATATAACATTATAAACGCTAA
This sequence comes from Pollenia griseotomentosa, assembly GCA_963931875.1. Lineage (NCBI taxonomy): Eukaryota > Metazoa > Arthropoda > Insecta > Diptera > Polleniidae > Pollenia > Pollenia griseotomentosa. Next base: position 133,200,385 of record OZ007564.1, read on the forward strand.
AAGCCCTAACCTACAGTTTCCAAAATATGCAACATTGTCAACTGTCAAAACAACTGGTACGTTTTACAACAAAAGTAGAAGAAAAATAAATTATAAACAGTTTAAGGCGATTAATAAATTTATCATTTTAAATAGTTTTTTGCTTCTCCAGTAAAATTTTCGAAATTTTAGATAGAGCTTTTTGCGTTTTAGGTAGCGATATATATACATATATATTATTAAATAGAAAATATAAGTAAAAAAAAAATTGTCATTGAAAACATAAAAGGCTATTCAACAGCATTTTCAGTAAGGCTGACATCCAAAACGTTAATTGCTTTATGTTAGAACAAAGTATAAATGAAACATCGCAGTACAATATATATACACAATGTAAACCCTTCCAAAACATCACTGTTAAAGGCGACCGTACACGACATGTTTTTGTCATCTGACATGTCAAATTTCCCACTGAAAAATACATACATGTCGTGTGTTACCTTTTTAACTTTGCTTCTGTAAAAGTCAGATGCAAAGTCAAACCGTCTGAAATCAGAAATCTATGCCGAGAAGAAACCGGCAGCGGCGTCCACTATTGACGGAATCATTAGCCGGCTGAAGTTAATATTTTACAATACCGAGATATGTATGATCATCCCACCACTGAATAGAATTTATGTACATATTTATATAAAAACCGTTATATTATAATATCCTAAATTGGTATCTTTGAATTAAAAGAAAAATATGTTAAGATGGCTAAACTATTTTACGGCGTAAATAAAAATTTTCGTGGCGGTATTTTTATTTTGCTTTAGGCAATAACTATGCGAAAAAAAAACAGAGACAATGTCAGAAGCAAATTACATGTACGTTTGTGACCGAATATTATAAAGCTTCAATTCAATTTAATGTGACTTGAAAAGTTGACAAGTCTGATGTAAAAAACATGTCGTCTGCATGCATCGGTTTTAAAGTTGATGCTTTGTGACATTTAACATTTAATTTCCAACAATACAGATTAATATTATTCATTGCATCACTAACATTTCAAAACGTTTAAATAAACAAGGCACATAGTTGCATTGTTTTGGTACTTTGTGCATGTACTTGGTTAGAATACAGTAAAACTGTATATAAACTTTCTATAAGTACGTTTTGGAAGTCAGCCTAAATTTAATTACACATTAAACACATCATTATATGAATAAATTTCCTTAGAGCCAGTTTTTGACATAAAGATCAGCGCTTAAATTAGAACTAATCTTTGAAATTCGTTTTTGGGTAGTCGATTATTTTATTTTGTTTCCAAGTTTAAACGCCCAAAGTTGGCGGTTCAAACTTGCGACAGAGCTTTCAAAAGTGCGAACAGCTTATAAAAGGAAATATTACTTATGAAAATACATAAGATAAAACTTTTGTATAAAATTAATAAAATGAACTTTTTAAATAATAAAAAAGACTTAAAAGTATTTAAAAATTTAAACAACACAAATATGGCTTGATTGTTTTGCTTCTTTTTCGATTTCATTTATTTATAAATGTAAAATGTAATGCTAAAAGCTTTAATCTTTCACTCAAAAACGCCAAAGAGGATTAAGGCTAGATTAATTTTATTATAAGATTAACAAATCTTACTATTGATCCTGGTTTAAACTCTAAGTAAAAAAACCGCTCTTAACTGCCAAAGTGTTGGTAAAAATACCATTAGAATATGATCAGTTTTCATCACACATTTTTATAAGATCAACAGCAATAATAATAAAATCTCTGCAACATGTATTTAGCCTTTTTAGTCCACATCTAACGTAAATCAATGAATTCAATACCATCCTATTTCTAATCTTGGTTTTTATAAGGTTCATACCGCCGAAAATTTTTTCAACTTCCGCGTTACTAAATGGCAAAACGAAAAACTTCATAGGAACTGGAGTTCTTTCTCAATAATTGAAATATGTAGAAAAACGCAGTAAATCCGCAAGATTTTTTTTATTTAAGTTAAAATCTCATATTAGAAGATCAATTAATAAAATTTGCCCGATCTCGGCCTGAAATTTTTGAAACTCAATGTATAAAACAAAAATGCCCCCATTTATGGAGCACCTTTAAAAAAAAAAAACATTAAAAATATTTCCAAAACATTTTCCAAAACAAACATTTTTTAACTAGTTACTTAAAAACCTAAAGTTAAAAGTTCCATTATAATATTTTATTAGACTTAATAAAAATACTAGCACTCGAAATATCCCAATTTTCAATTTTAACCACGGCACGAAAAATTTGTAAAAATTATTTGACTTTGACCGCTCACTGCCAATAAAGTAAGTTACGCAAAGAAGTAACTTAAGCAGTTGGTGTTGTAGAACTTATCTACTTTCACCCAACACCAAACATGAATATGAAGGATAAAGTTAAAGGATAAATGTTTTGAAATGTAAGAATATCCAAACGCAATTTCGCATGAATTGAAAAATCTAAATTTCTTTTCATCCTCCCCTTGTACGATCTCATCTATATGTTAGTATGTTCATATCAATATGTGTTTTAAAGTATGTGCGCTCCAACGTCATATTAACGTTGGCAAATTTGTTAACATTGTTGTTGCTGTTTGTGTGGCAAAGTAGTTGACTGTTTTTTATCATTGTTGTTATTTTTGTTTGTTGTATATTACTAAGAAATGTGAGTATTCGTGTGTTTGTGTAAAAGTAAATTTATGTCGGAGGATTTGTTGACTTAAATTGTCCATTTGTTTTAAGTTGTATTTTTGCTGTTTTATTTTTTTGGCAATGTTTCTAAAGCCGATGCCACACAAGTTGTAGTTTTATTTATGTTCCTTTTTTTAGCGTTTTATTCTTTTTTTTCGTTTTATTGTCTTCTTTCTAAAGAAAGCCCAAGTCATAATCATAATTTACGTTGAAATTTTAATTTAAGCGTACGACTGAATGGTTGAGTGTTTGTATTATATGATTATTTTAAAGAGTTTTTTTTTTTAGGAAATATAAAATTGATTTTATGCTTAAAAACACAATAGAGTTGTTAAAAAAATAACATGGTGTTATAAATACTTATGTACCTTATTCCTTATTCGTTATATTTTATTTTTTTATTCATAAAAACTTTTTAAACCTGAAATATGTATGTATGTATGTTAAATGAATAATTAAAAAGTATTTCTTATCAATTTTATAATTTAAAAGGGGTTTTTTATAAATTTATCTAACAGCACAGCTCAATAAATTTCCAACTTAAAATTTAATCGTTTGTTTATGATAGGCCTTTTGTAATTTTTTTAACAATGAAATTTTATTATGAAAATCGGTAGGTCTATGTTATTTGACTATGAAAGGACCCATGTTTTCAAGTTTTTCTACTCCAGAAGCCTAAACATTGTAGCACAAGTTAAAGCAACGAAAAAGTTCATAAGGAAAATTACATACATACCTACCTCAACAGTTTTTTGTTTTATTCTCCAAAAGTTTACTTTTTGTTGTAAGAGGCTTTTCATAAATAATCGATTCAATTTTATCTGAGGTCGTAATGTGAAGTTAATTCCTTGCCATTGATATAAAAAATACTTGATTACTCTCTATTACATCTCAATTTCCAGATAAACAGTTATAATTTAAATAATGAATACAGTTACCCACGCTTTAAGTGAGACACATAGAAAAATTCGTATATTGCTACGTTTGGAAATAAAAAGAAAAGTGTTGGCTTAATATAAACATTTTTATTTAAAATCTGGGAATTTACTTCTCAGGGTGAGTAACACTTTATTATATAAATTTTCATATTAATTCGAATGTGTTTTCCAAGTCAAATTTATAATTTATAATACAATTTATAATGCTTTCATACTTTAATAGCCTTATTCCTTCAATATTTTCCAGGAATATTTTCTATGCACTATCAGAATATTTGTTTGTATATTTCAGTTACTGCATTGCTAGCCAAAGGATAGCTAAGGTAAGCCTCGTAACAAAAATATACAAACAAAAATTCTGATCAAACCATAATGTGGTTGTGAAGTGCCCTCTTGACGAAGGACTAGTTTAAGCATAATATGGTATTAAAACATGTTTTTTCTCTGGGTGTAATACTAAACGTTTTTTTTGGGATTTATTAGCAATATAAAATGATATTTAAAACCAAATATGTATGTTTTTTTTAGTGACAGATTTTGAAAAAGGAGTTGTTCGATTTTTAAGTTTAACAGCCTGTTCATCGAATTCTAAATTTTGTTTTAAATGTAATTTTCTATGCGAACATTAACGTTCGAAATCGTTAAACAGGCAGTAAATTTTGAATAAAAAACTTATTATAGCTAAATATGTATAGAGGACCGCCTCTAGACTTCTGGTACAAGCAAAATTCAAAAGATTTTATTTTTTTGAAATTTCACTTTTTGTTTTTCATCTGGTACTTTTTAAATTTTTGTTAATATTTAACCTATAAAGATAAAATTATACATTAAACTGGGTGAATAAGAACATGTTAGGGGAGCTTTTTGGTAATTTTTTAAACACAACATCTGGTACTTTGATTAATTTTCGTTAATATTAGACATAGAAAAATAAAATTAAACATGGAGTTTCCTGAGTGTATGAAAATCTATAAGGCAGATTTTTTGATACTTCTTTGTTTTTCAGTTGATATTTTTGATATTGAACTTACAAAATTAACTTAACTCACTTGTATGATAAAATATGAACCGCCAAATCGGTCCACTAAGGTGGAAATAATAAATGCTCGAAACATGTATATTCATATATACTTAGATGTACTATGTTTTCTTCATATGTACATTAAAATGTATGATCGAATTTTGACCATTAGGCGAACACTAGTTAAAATTGATTTATTTAAAATATAAATGAACATTTTACAGCTAAATAAAAATTTTAAGTGTCAAATTTAGAAGTTGCAAAAATTACAATATGGTTACACTGGTTAAAAGCATAAAATCCAATAACATTAACATTTAACATAAAATAAAACAACTTTAAAAGTCGTAAAAACATTATTGAAGATAGCCATAAGAAGAGAGAGAAATATTAAACTAAACGACAGTGATGCTTTTTTAGTGCCTGAAACTCGAAAAAAAAAAATAAATTCCTAAGCTAAAAAACGCGAAAATTCGTCCCTTTTTTGTTTTAACTTTTGGTTCGGTATATTACATTTTTTGTTTTTCTGCAGATTAGGAAAACACTGAAAGAATGGATAAGTTTTGGATCATGGTGTAGGACTATTTTTAGTATCATGAATATATATTCAAAAAGAGGTAAGAGTGCTGAATTCGGCCTAATACCGAATCTTTTTTACCCTTCACAATAGTATTGAAAAGTCAATTCATTCTTGATTAAAAACCCATTTCTCTATTTAAGCTGCAAATCATGTACGGCTACTCACAACTTAAGTGGGACACATAGCAACAGTCTGAAGTTGTTATTTTTAGAATTTGGAAAATAGCAGTTTTGACAGACATGCACAATTACATTTGACTTTTTGTTGACTCTACTAAAAAGCGCATTTTTTATAAAATGCACTAAGACGAAGAAAAACGTTCTTTGCATAGTTAAAACTCGCTAAACCTAGCGCGGAACGCGCTTAATTGGCATTGCTGAAAAAAGATATCAAATCAAAATGGCCGCATACGAAAAAACCCTAAATAACAGCGAGTGAGTATAAAATGCTCAGAAAAGAGAGACAGCGAGAGTAGAAAATAAACACAACAATGCATTTATATCTAAGAGATACTGGAGCACACACATTTTTTTTTAACACAGATACGATTTTTGTGCGAGTGTGTATCTTTTTGGTAGCAAACTAATGAAGTTGTTTCGAGACTAAAATCGTTATATCTCTATCCAAATGTTGAAAAGACAACTGCATCAGATTGAAAACGATCTTCGGTCGAGTAACACGTTTTAGCGGTTAAAATAAATATTTTGTGTATTTTATTTGAAAAGTTACAACAACAAGAGTTTTTTTTATGTACAGAAAAATATATAGAATGTCTTATATTTAATGAATACATTAAATATCCCAAAAGAATTTATATACCTTTACAAAAATAAATTAAATACTTGAAAAGTATAGAAAATTTAAAGTTTTTAAAACTATCTGTGTAGTATTTGTGAAAAAAAATTAAGTTATAAAAGAATTTTCATAAAATAAAAAGAAGCAATACGAATTAAATACTCTTAAGTTAAGGAAATATACAACAAAATTAAACAAAATAAGAAGAAAAGAGAAGAGAATGTAGTAAACACGAGAAATTTCTTCACTACAAGTATATTAAAAAATAAGAAAAAAGATCTTAAAGCAAAAAAACAAAACAAAATATAAACGAAAACGTGACAAAAACATATAAAAAAAGTAGAAAAAATATTTACAAAATTATAAAAATTCAATAAATTTCAAGGAATAAAGTGTTTTATTGGTATAAAAATGGCTTTAAATCTAAAACATATCACTTAATATAACAAAAAAATACACAATTAATTTTTTACTAAATCGTAATTTGTTTAACGAACACCATCATTAGCAACACCAAAGCCTTAACAAATGTTTATGTGTTTAACGCACAAACTTGGCGGCACTGTTTATTTACATTGGCTAATGTTGCGATTTTAAGAACTTTTTATATCCAATTTTCTTTACAAATTTGCCGAAAATAACAAATTGCTTATTTTGTTGATTAATAAACAAATTCTAAGAAAATATAACAAAAAAAAAAAATGGTTGTACCCACAATGGATAGTTTACCGCGTGTACCCGATACACATGGAGATGTGGTCGATGAAAAACTATTTTCAGATTTGTATATACGCACCTCATGGGTAGATGCCCATGTAGCCCTCGATCAAATCGATAAGGTAGGTCACAAGTAATAATAATGTAGACTAATATGCAAATTGTGTGAAGTAAAAACAAAAACATTTAAAAAATTTGTTTAAAAAAAGTACTTGTATAAATAAGACTTTAAAAATGTATGAAATATTGATGTTCTTTTAAAAAAATTGTTTTTGCAAATTAAATGCATATGTATACACACTCTTTACATACGTTGGAATTAGCAATGCTGGAATTAATCCTCACTAAAAAACAAAAAATTCTCATTTTAAATAAATTGATTTGTTTTTTATTTAAATATCAATAAACCAACATTGAGTAATTTTAGTCCAATCCCCAACTAATTTAATGAAACACTTTTTTTTTGCTAAAATATGTAAGATTACGCGTTTAAGATTGAAGCTATCAAAGAGCTTAAATTTCAGTTAATTTACCTTTACTGATTGGTGTTTAAAATTAATACCTAACTTTCTGATTTTTAGTACGATTGTTACCACCAACAATTTAGACTTAGCAATGGAATCAAGTGTCTGTAATTTTGATTAAAAAATTGTTCACTTATTGTAAATAAATCGTGCCTTATCCATTTAATCATAACTAGCGACAAATTTTTTGCTAGTAGCGTCATGTCGGCATTCTTAACGGGCCATTTCCTAATCCCGGAACCGTATAAAATATCTTTATATATATAAAAATAAGTTGTCCTTAGTTCGTCATTTTATAACTCAAGAACCACTCAACCGATTTTAAAACAAGTACATGCGTTGGAAAGGTCTACTGTCACTGATGGTTTATAAAAAAAACTCCCGATAGGTGGCGCTGTTGTCGCGATATTTAAATTTTTTTAACGAAATTCTCCAGTATTTCATTTTTTATTTTTATTAAGAAAATCACGAGCAACGCCGGGACCAAACAGCTAGTTTTTTATAAATATTTGTTTGTAAAGAATTGTTTTAAACAGAAAACACATAAATTACATTTTAGAAAATTTGGGATTTTATTTAAGAGGTCATAAAAAGTCGCTTGTCATTCCTTTTTATCCAATATTTAATTAAATTATCTGATTCAATCCAATTTTGGATACGAATACATGATTCGAATTAGACCCTAAAACTTGCTTGTCCTTTCTTCCAATCCAATAATTTCTTATAACAACTTTAAAACTATGTATGTAAAAAATATATATCGTCGGCTTAATATGCAAACCTTTTAAATCCACTTTTTAAGTAAATTTAGATTTTGATGCCGTGTGGTAGAGAAAGATATGCCTCGTCGGCCAGCATGTAGTTGTTCTTCAATTTGAGTCTTGAAGTGTAACAAATCAAGTATATTTTTGGTTTTTCTCTCAAGCAGCAAATAGAAAAAAAAAATAAAAAGTTTTTTGTCTCCTGTAAAATTTGTTGAAAGGCAGTTAGCAGGTTTGCATGTTAAGCCGACGATATGCATTTTTTAGTTAAATTAATATACAACTAAAAATGACCACCCAACAAATGAAAAGATAAAAGCAAGACCAATTTAATTTTTTTTTTATTTTTTTTTTTTTTTTTTTTTTGTTTACGTTTTAATTGAGTCATTAAAATAAATCGTTTGCGGTTTGACAGCTTTTTTATAACCGTTTTTTGTTTTGTTTTTATTTTATTTTATCTGGCAATTTACTACTACCAAAATAATAACAACAAACAAATACCACCAACAAATTCCCAATAATAACAGCAACAATATACATAAAAGGAACAAACAACAATGAAAAAGGCGTATAATAAACCAACAATCACTGTTGTTTTTGAAAAAGACCCCACTCCCCAAAAAAAAAGTAAGTGCATTTTAGATCAATCCATAATGGCAATCAATTGATCGCTTGCCAAAAAATATTACAAAAAAAAATTCAAAAAAAAACCTTCATGAGCTGCTGTATAAAGTAAAACTATAAACGTTACTTGCCTGAAAGCTGGTAGAAAAATCCAGAGAAACATTTGAGTTCAATGTTGTACACTCGAAAGAAAATTCAAGATAATATGAAAATGTTGTATGTTTGTGTGAGGAAATCTGTCTCATTTTCTTCTATATAAAAAAGTGTTGCAGAAGGTAACGTACTCTTGCGAAAATTGACAGCAAACATCCTTTCTGAGACTCTTTGAGCAAAGTATTATCTTTTTAGTTAGCGTTGCCGTCGTGACCCTAATTTGGCATTTTTACCCTTTTATAGGCCCTTGCCCCTTTATAAATTAAAACCCCTTATTTCGGAAAGGACTTTGTATGTAGAAGGGTAAAAAAATAGGTAATTTTAAATGTAAAGCAAATTTAAGAATATAATAGCAGAATTTTATCATCCTAGGTTATTTCTAACGGTCACTAACTATCGTGCCACAATCCTTATTTCCGGAAGGCTTTTGAATGGAGGCCCTGTGAAATAATGAACCGATTTTATTAATTTTCAGTATCGCTATAACCATGTGCACAAAACAAATTTTATCCTCCTTGCTTACATGGTATAAACGCTCTTACTCTAAACCAACTAATTCGGGAGTAAATTAGGAGTTGTTTGTCAATATATTGGCTATTTAAGAGCCGGTGTCGGTTATTCTCACTACTAATATTCAACTAGGGTTAATTAATAAAGGGTGTTTTTTTAGAGTGTCACAACTTTGGGTTGGCATCACTGCTTTATTTGAGCACCCATTTACATCTTATAGCTGCTTTTTGTTTAGTTATCTTTGAAATTTCATTATGAATCGACTAACATGAGAGCAACGCGTGCAAACTTTTGAAATTTTTAATCAAAATAGTTCGGCGAATCGGCTGAAGCCAAAATTGATATTCAGCCTTTTTTCGGTTGTCGATGACGATAACGACAACCGGAGTAAGGCCGAATGATTTTAAATTTCCATTCAAAACTTAATTTTCCGATGAAGTCCATTTCTGGTTGAATGGGTACGTAAATAAGCAGAATTGTCGCATTTAGAGTGAGGAGAATCCACACGCTTTTGTCGAAACACCATTACATCCGCAGAAAATGACTATTTGGTGCGCTTTATGGGCTGGCGAAGTCATTGGTCCATATGTCTTCAAAAACGATGATGGTAAGAATGCGAAAAGTTGTTGAAAATTTGTGTTCCAGATTGCGCCTTCGCGCCAGCCGTGCCAGCCACATGTCAGAAATCATATTTAAACATTAATTTCAGAAAATTTTCTTTGCAATAAAGCCCGCTTCATTGATATTAAAAATATATTTCCTTTTTTTATTATAATTTAAACTTGTGTCACTCTATAAAAAACACCCTTTAGTAAAGTGCAGTTATAAACATTCATCAATTAAAAGTTTACTTAAAAAAAAAAATTAATTTTGTCTGGAAAAATTTATTTATGAACCGATCTGACTGAATTTAAATAGCAAACCATTCCAGACCATATGTGATTTTAACACCGTTGGTGTCGTGTAGAAGGGGCTTAGCTCACGTACTTTCAACTTATGGCGAGGAGGTAAAAACATAAAAGAAACTGTATGTAAAACCGTTAGTTTTAATGCTATTGCACTTAATTTTTGTAACGAGGTGTATTTATGTGAAATATATTGAAATTACTAAAAACCCCCAATTTCGAAAAACAATTGAGCTAGGTAATTTCTATATAAGATCAACTAGATATAACAACATAAATAGGATCATCGGAAAATTGATTGCAGTAGTTATACAGACGAACAGATGGACATCGTCAATCAACTTTTCTCTTTTCTGCAGAACCCAAAATATATGTATGTATGTAAGTTCAATATTGTAAAAGTTACAAATCGAATGTCTTCTGGGTTATAAAATTTAGACTCGGGTTATCTGTTTTTCGAAATGTTGACCATTACTTTTATTGTTATGAACCTACATATTTTTTCAACTTTTTATCTTTTGACATATAAAACGTAGGTTATACTAGAGCCACAAAAATTTGATTTTTATGAAAAACAATTTTTTTTGTTAATAACTACATATTTATCCTTGTATTTACTTAATGTTTTCAGCAAAAGAATTCTGAAAGTTTTTTCCTTTATTATGATAAAGAATATATATACTAGGGATGCCAAACGGGATCGATTTTAACAAATCCCGGGATTCGGGATTTTGGAAATCCCGATCCCGAAATCCCGGGATTTTCGGGATCCCGGGATTTTCCGGGATTTCGGGATTTTTCGGGATCAATTTGTTTCTTTAATATACAAATTTTTTTTAAAAAACAACAACACTTTATTTATTTATGTCTAAATTTTTAAAAAAGAAAACTTAACAAAACAATTATAAGAAAATTTTTTTAAATTAACTAAATTTTATTTATTTTTGAATTTTTAAAAAAGAAAAATTAACAGAACAATTCTTTTACAACTTTTTCTTATAAACAAAAGTTAAAATATATATATTTTTTTATTTATAAAAAAGAAAACTTAACAAAACAATTCATTTTATATACAAATTTTTATGTCGTTATTTCTTAATTTTTTGTGCGACGATAAAAATTTTACGCATACTACGTTTAAAACAAAATATTATTTAAGATACATGTTAAAAAAAAAAATTTATTTTTTTTATTGCATTACTGGAGCGAATTAAAAATGTGAATTTGGAAAAAATTAAAAAAATCACATTTTTTTCAACTTTAAAGTCCTGTAGCTCAGTAAATCTTTATCCGACCCACACGGGGAGAGATATCTATTCAAAATGTTAAATCTTGTACAATTCAGTTAAACTGTTCTCGAGATTTTTCGAAATACCTTAAACAACTGCTGAAAAACACGATTTTCGCGTATATCTCGAAAACGGTTCATGGGAAAAATAAATAAATGCCATATTCGTGTTCAGCAGCACCAATTTAGCTTAGACAATATCTCATTTCTGAGGTTCATTTTTTTGTGGCATAGTGTAATTGGCAGATGAGTGCTGGTTAGCTTTGCGACAGAATCAGTGTTGCCGTTAGGATACGAAAGATACATTTTTCGTATCTTTTGATGACTTCAGGTACCATGTATAATCCTGACATTTTTCGTATCTTTTGAATCGTTACGCAAAATGTACAGAAATAAAATATTAGAGAATTTTTAGCCAAATAAAACTTATTAAGACTAACCGACTGAATGCTAATACAATAGCAGCTTAATTAATGGTGAAAAAACATTAGGGATCTAGTAGTGCGAAGTTGTTCTAAAGAACTTTTTTGTTTACAGGAACTTTATACCTACGTAGTTTTTGATATAATCGTCTTAGTATAAACGCCTTAACTCGTATACTAATTTTTACAAAAATTAATTTGTTTTGATAACATCCAAACATTATATTAATTTTAAAGTTCGCTTACTGTATTTTTATTTAAAAATTACATACCTAATATTTATGACTTATGTAAATAAATATAAAAATGAATTTATATGATATCATTTTCTTTACAATATTCATTAAATATCAAATAAAAATGTTATGTTAATAAATGTTAAACGTTAAAAATGGATTTTCAATTTTTTTTTGTAAGATGTATCTTTTTGGGAAAAAGCGTATCTTTTTGGTAACCAAAATGTATCTTTCTCGAAATTTCACTGGCAACACTGGACAGAATAGAAAACAAATGAGACATTGAGAAAACCAAATTTCTTTAATGTGCAGTTTTTCGTTGGGAAAAGGATAATCGCGTAATGAGAAAACGACCATAAAACAATGAATAATTAGAAAGTATAAAAATTCAATTAAACGAATATTTTTATACATATAAAAACTTTTGATACACAAAAGATGTTAAATTGAAAAATCCCGGGATTCATAAAAATAAATCCCGGGATTCGGGATTTGTCAGTCCCGAAAAATCCCGGGATTTCGGGATTCGGGATTTCCCGTTTGGCATCCCTAATATATACCAAGTACGTTATATAGGCGCTTAAAAACTTTATTTGCATGAAATATAATTTTGTATTTTTTAAAGCCATTTAAAAACTTATTAAGCTGTTGATAATTAGCTGAATTCTCAAAAACATTACCAATCGTTTTTTATATCATTCATAAATATATGGACGTGCTTTAGGAGCTCTGCAAACTTGATTTCAATCGACATACAAACACACTTATTTTATAAGCTTTCCTTCATAAGGATCCAGAATATGCACATATACTGTATGGGATCTAAGATTAATATTGTAGAAATTACAAAGGCATCATGCGGAATTACAATATTTGTTGCTGCAATTTTTAAAATTCGGCTTTGAAATTGCATTAGTATCCGGATTATGAAATTGTAGTCTTACAAATTTTTGTATTTTTTCTTGTCTTCCGGAATGTTTATATTTAATACTAGCTGGCCGCCCCGGCTTCGCTCGGTAGCTAATTACTAATGATCGATGGAGCCGTTTTCTGATTTTAGGTAAAATTTAGGTAAAAACCTAAGTTGGACCATGGCGATCAGTAGAAAGAAAAAATCGTCCAAATCGGTCCAGCCGTTCTCAAGTTATGCACTTAATAGAAAAAGTGGGCGTAAAAGTAAGCGTGGTAAATTTTTCTTTCGATGAAAACTAAAAATGGATTAATACGAACATTTTAAAGAAAAATTAGTCAAATCGATGGAGCCGTTTTCTGATTTAAGGTAAATTGAAAAAAGTGGGCGGGGCAAAATTTTCTTTCCGTACAAACCTAAGTTGGAATATTTAATTTGTATTATATGTAAAGATATATATATAAATACAAAAAGATCACAGCCAACTTCAAGTTAAAAAGTGTGAAAATAACAATACAAAACAGAATTGCAGAGAACGTCACACTGAGTACCCCTCCCCAATCTTCTCAAACTCTCTCATCCATGAGCTCAAGAATTCCCGCAATAGAAATTGCAAGTCTCGATGGAATAACATAATACTACAAATAAAGTTTGCGATTTTTATTGGTTATACAACGAGTTTAGTGTAAAGAAAAGTTTTAAGGCCAATTAAACGCAATGCAGACTGCTAGCTACAACGAATAAGTTTTGTAATTGCAAAGCATCGGTGGCCAAAATAATCTTGAAATCAAAGTGCATTTATATGCAAACAAAGCATAAATTTTCTAGGATGCATTTATTACAAAAAATTAAGAATAAATCTTAAATATAGTGCGTTAGAAACGTAAAATCTGATGAACGACAAGTCGATACTTACTGGAGCTTAAGTTATCGATCGACATCGTGTGGGCTAGGCTGTTAGTTTTAAAGTTAGCAAAAATATTGAAACTGTAACTCAATAAGAGGCATAAATACAAAGAAATATTGCAACCTTAGGACAACAAGGTTCTATCTGCACCTTAACTACGTGTAAGATAGGGCCTTGTTGTCCTAAGGTATAAAATATTAATATGTTAATATGTAATATGTATATTATTGGCCAATAACAAAAAAATCATTAGTTATAGAATTGGATTATTATTTTCTTAAAACACTCAATATAATTTACAATATTGAAAAGTTACATAGATGTTTATTAAAAAAATTTCAAAAATGTATTATCCTTGCTTTTTTGGGTGTAAAGTTATCGCCTCCACCTAAAATCTACTGCCACAGCAACTATGACTCGTACTATATACATACAACTCAATTGATGATGATCGTGGGGCTCTTATTTTCATTTTTTGTTGTTGGCGTTTTTTTTTTCATTTGCCTGTTTCTGTTACATGTATTTTACGTTTAAAAGAACACACAAAGCTGAACTGCCTTACACAAAGCAACAAAAACAACAAGAAAAAAACTGAAATAAAAAAAAACACATAAACGTAAATCCAAAATAATGAAGACATTAAAACGCTAAACGAACACACACAGTCAGTGAGACAGATAGACAGACAGTCGGCCACAGAGAAGAGATACTACAATACAATAGGTATGTGTGTTGTTGTTATTGCTGTTGATGGCTGATATATATTATAACCCATTGAAAGCATCTTAACTACTACAGCAACAACAATAACTGCCATTAAGAAGATGATGATGATGTTAAATATATGTACATATAAAAAAAGAAAACGCTCAAAACAGCAACAACACAGCAACAACACAGATCCAGTCGTGTTCTATAACCGCGACAACCCTAAAGCACAACCATCATTATTAAGACTACGTCTTCTTTCACTATTGCTTAAAACAACAACAAACTAGGTATAAAACGTTGGAGCTTGGTTACAAACATACATACATTAGAGTTTGTGGTAAAAATTGTAAATATGGAGATGTTGATGAAAATTAAGAAGGAATAATTATTTGCTGGTGTTATCACCAGTGTTGTCATATTGGAATTTTATTAATTCCATTGTTTTTTGTCCATCAATAAAGAGTGCAGAACCATATATTATCTCTTCAATGGATTTTTGTATGAAATTTACTAGTCTTTGTGTTTTTTCGCTTCTGCTATGTTTTCTTCTAAATCCTTATTGATTTATGTGAATACATCTTTTTAATTTAGAATCGGGGTTAGATAAGAAACTCTGGCGGCAAATAACCGCATTCGATACCCATCGAAATTACCATACAATTTAAATGGAAATTTCGATTTTTCCAGGGATTCAGTTTTACAAAACTGCAGTAAGTCTTAAAGCACAATTAGCTTGAGATGTCTGTCAAAATTGGCAAAAGAGAGATCTGCATCTTCTGGTACATTAAATGGTGTATTTTCGTGCAATAGGTACTGCAATATTTTGCAGTAATCAAGTGCTATTTAATGCGAAAACTTTGATAACCTAAAGATACTTTTACACGATGCACATATATATTTCAAATGTAAAACCCATAAGTAATTGCTTATGTCTGTCAAAATTAACAAATAGGTACAGAAGTTTTATAATTTTTGCTTTCACACGTTCGTTTTTTGTTTCATTTGACATAAAACCGTTTACAGAAATAAATTATATACCTACGGATTTATTTTTCTACTTACTTTTAATTAAATTTCAGTTAATTAAAATTGTTGTTTTTGCTTTTACATGACATGAATGCATTTTGCAGCGGGAAATTTTACAAGTACATTGCTAAAACCATATTGACTCAAACCACCTTAAATAAATTACATAAATGGCATGTCTGTAAAAATGGCAATATTGCCACATTCCACAAATAACGGCAACTCCGCATACTATATCCATGTGACATTGCTTATACGCCCATACGCACTCAATATAAAAATAAACATGTGTGTAGAAAAATGTGAGTAAATTTAATGTGTGTATGTACTTATAAATAAAATCCATCTTTCAATATGCATAGCGGTTAAATAGTACAAACAAAACAAACAATGAATGAAAAAACAACAACAACATTTAGTCCCCCTACAGAAACAAAAAAAAAACAACTTGAAAAGAATCGTTTTAGAATAAAAAGTAAACAAAAATATATGTAGGTACATACATACATAAGTATGTATGTATTTCAAAATAAAATTTCTTTATTTTTTTATACAAGTTAATAGGTATGTAAAATTATGTGCACATTTTGCGAGATGCTGAAAATTACTTTTGGCAGTCGTGTATTTTCCAACATATTCTTTGTCTGTTTTCGTGTGCTTAAAACGAAAAAGTGTTTACAATAACGTCAGAATATATGTATACAATTTATACCAAGTAAAGATTGCTGGCTGCCTGGCTGGTTGTTTGCTGTCTTGCTGCTCGCTAACTTAGGCGGTGCTCATGTGTGGTTGTATGAGGGAATGTATGACTGCACAAAAAAAGTCGTTTGTATGGCAGCCGGTATAGTGGCGACAGTGGCCACCCATGGAGCATTGAATAAAGCAACAACAGCAAAAAAATTTCATACAAACATATGTATACACACACGTATAAAAAAGGAGCTTTATTCATAAACATTATTTAATCGTAACGTTTTATTTTGCTTTATTATTTTTTTTTAGCTTTTTTTTTAGTGTATGAATAGTAAAAGGGTGTTTTAAAAAATGCGTCCAAATGTAAAAAAAAAAGATTTTGGTACCTTGGTATAATAACAACAGTGATGTCAGAAAAAAAGTTACATCGAAATTAATTAAAATTATATATGTATATACAAAAATTACATAAGTTCTGACCACAAATAAAGCTACACTTGGATCTCATTTTGATATAGATATATATCCCTCTCTAAAATAGTTTTTAGATGGAATAGGTGAGTACTAATACCTACAAATGTTGCAGATAAAAGAATAAATGTTATGTACCTACCTACATACCTAGGTATCTGTATAATGTTTAACTTGACGTAGAGCATGCAAAAAAATATTTTTGTATCAGTTCCACCGTTCACTTTTTTCGTCCTTCTGTCAAAATTAAGTTTGTATTGCAAAGAGTTAATATATTTGTATTTGTTTGAGTTTGAAGCAAACTTATGCAAAAAAATTTTTTTTTGTTTTCTGATTTCTTGTTTGTATGTATTAAAAAGAAGTAAAGAACAAAAACAAAACAGTCACACAAGAGTGCATCAGACATTGCTTAAAGTTCCATCGAATCATTCATACGACTGCATAAGTACATAATATGTTCATGTGTATGTCTACCATGGATACGGTTAATGGATGAGGAGGTACAAAAATTGTATATTCATTCGTAAAAACAGCAGCAACAACAACAAGTAAACAGTTTTTTTTTGCGGTCAAACTACAAGTAGTACGTGAGTTGTGATAGACATGACCAAAGTACATACAACGCGAAACAGTAGCTAAAGCTTCAATAATAAAGTTGTTTACATTGTTGCGCCTTGTTGTGATTTTAGTTTTTTTTTTTTTATTCTTGTCAGTTTTTTACCTATAAAATGACTTTTATTTTTTTATTTCGGGATTTAATTTTTGCTTACTAATGAAAATAGACTAAAGTAATATTATAGATTTTTAAATGCCTAGTCAGCATTATTTTTTCTATAAATTGAGGTTATAGGTAGGCAAAATTAATCTTTATTATCAGTTTGTGGGTGTAGGTATTTTCCATTAAATAGGTAGGTATTTAAGCAAAAATAAAAATTTTTGTGGGATTATATGGATTTTTGTATCTACCTATGTATGTGAAATGTTGTTTTTCGTTATTTGGCATCACTTTAAAAACTAGGCCATATCATTTATTGTCGCTTTACTTATTGGCATATTTTAGGGCAGCAATTAGTTACAACTGTTTTAAAAAAAAATTAACTTTTAAATCAATTTCTTAAAGTTGCGTTAACATTGTAAACTTAAGTATTTAATCTCATTTTAAACCTAATAGGTACTACAAAAGTATGAACATCTACATAAAAAAGTCCCCGCCGTACACGCCCTAATAGGTATAAAGTATTTTTGCAAGGCGGTAATGAAAAAAAATTTTTTGCCGAACGTAGGGGTCGCCTTTTGGGATTTTTCGTTATATCTTTGGAATTTATAGTCGAATCCTAAGGTATGACACCTATATCAAAGTTTTTTTTAGCATTCGGAATTTTACTTAACATTTTTATAAAATGTTTCAGCTTTTTTTTTTATCTTTATTTTGAAAGATTTAATTGTTATTGATTAACTGAAATATTTTTAAATAATTATTGAAAATTTTGACTGCAAATTGCATTAAAAAAGAAATTTGCTATGAACATGGATAGTTTTAATATTAAGTAGATCTTAAGTTTTGTAAAAAAATAGGATATTTAGGGAATCTTAAGCTATGTTCACACCTATTTGCAGAACGTTCTTTAGATCACAAAATAAAGTTAAATAAGCCAATAAAAATTGTTAAAAATAAAGCTAAAGTTTGATGATCGAGCTATTTTCGTCAAATATTGGTTAGGTCTTAACATACCTTTAGAAATGCTCCAATCATGTTGATTGTAGAAATTATTTTCCATTTATTTATTACGTATAAAAGTATGTGTAACGAAATTTTACATAATTGAATTTAGTGAGCCCTAGATAAAATTTCTATAGTGTAAGTATTTATAAAACTAGTTTTAATCAACGAAATATAGAATCTTTTACTTACATCAAAGGTCCTTTGTGCCGCCTAAATTTGTTTAAATATTACCAATTATTTCAATTTTGTTAAAAGTGAATTAGTTAAATTTATTTAGTTTTTTTATAAAATTTCATACTGTTAAAAATTTTTAACGAAAATCTTGAAAAAATTTAAGATTTTTAAAATAATTTAGGGTTTTTTTATCCTTGTTAAAGCAGATTAAGCTGTAAAAAAATTTCAAGAAAATAAATAAAAAATAATATTAATAATGTAAGAATAAAAATTTTAAAATGATCAAAAGTCGAGTTGCAAAGTTGATAATTTGAAATGCAGTCATCGGAATGTCATAATAATGTTAAAAACATTTAGTTTTTCTCAACTTATTGTTATCGACGCAAACATAGATTTTTTTCAATCAAAATGAAAAATTTCTAAATTTCAAAGCGGATATTCGTATAGTTTTCGACGAATATTAACGAAAATATTCGTATTAACGAACTTTAAAAATTGATATTTGAAACATCACTTGTTTTTTTATTACCAATATGCATGTGTATGCATACTCACATAAAATGTTTGCTGGGTAAAATTAAAAAAAAAAATATACATATATATGTATGTATGTACTATACGTCTGTGGATATGAACATCTTAATGACAAATTTTATGTTCGTCTGTGTTTCGACGACATATTTAAAACATTTTTATGCGTTTTAAGGAGGAGTAGTGTTTTTTTTTTTTTTTTCAAATAACTACGTAGAAAAAAAGATCAAAAGAAAGCGTATGCATATAGGAAAAAATTAATACACACCCTTATGATCACAATAAAACACACGAACAAACACTTTTGGTATATTTTAAACCCCATTCAAAATTTCGATAACCATTGTTATCAATGTTAACGTTATTTTGTTAGTTTTTTTTTTGTTCGTAAAAGCATACCTACTTAAAAAAAAAAACAGAAACAAAAACCTTTTTACCCTACTTCCGAGAATTTCAAAAATAAACGCACGAAAATCACGCCTACAAGAATTTCCGGTTTTCAGAGATTATTTGCTTTAAGATTAAAACAAACAAATTAGTAACATTTTTGCAATAAACTACTTCAAAATAAAACAAAATAAATATAAACATCTTTTTTATCATAACACATACCGTCTTTAATACTAAAGTAATCATTTCTATATAAGTTTTTTTTTAAATTTTCAAAAAAAAAAACTAAATTATCAAGATATAAAATTTAAAAGACCACACAGTCAGTTTGTTATTTGATTTTTTGACCGAAAATAACATAAAATTACGAAAACTCGTAAAAAAAAAGTATAGCTACAAAAGCAACAGAAAAATAATAACCTAAAAAATCATTTATACCGGAAAGTGAAAACAAAACAATACAAAAGTAATAATCACACAATCTGTGAAATATACAATTCATGAAAAAACTACTTTAGTCAAAATTTACCAAATATACTGCCAGATCTTAATGGTTACCTACCTGTTCATAAGATTAGAGTATTAAATGCAGCCTTACCTGATGTTATATTGTTTTGAGTAAGACATTAATGCTCTTCTTCTTCTACTTAAACATCCAACGGACAGGACAGACAGCTAAACGGACGATTTTTTATACAGACAGCTGTAGCACAAACCTTTCAAATTTGGTATTGAGTTGTATTTTATAATAAAGAAATTAAATTACAAAAAAAAAAAAGAAGAATACGAAAAATAATAACATGATCATTATACTTGAACGAAAATGGGATCAGTAATCAAAGTAGTATTAAAAAGAGGCCGACGTTGGTTGCTTTATAACGCCGATGGGTTTACAATTTAAACGAGTCTTATTTTATTAAAGCAAAAGGCATATGTAATAACTTCCCAATAAAAAAATGGAGCTTCAAACGTAGCAGTTTTGTAAGGGAGAAATGAATAAGTTGTGCTTACCATTTCGCTTACGGTAGGCATTAATTTTATAGAGTTTGAAGCAATAAATGTTTGACACAAAAAGCGCTTTATTCAACGCATATTTATAAAATCGTATCTGTAGGTCTTATTGCGTATCGCATAAATGTGCGCCCAGTTTTTAAAATGAACCATTATTGCTTCACAAACTAGGAATTTTTTTTACTAGATAATCCTTTATTGCAATAGTACCAGTTATCAACAAATTTTTTTATGTATGTATGTATTTAAAATAGTCTAAACTTGTGAGCTGCAAAATGTACCACATTGAGCCATTGCCTTAAAAGTTTAGGGTATTTTTTGTTTTTTTTTTTTTTCTTTCTTTCGCTGCGGGGTATAGTTGCAATTAAAGTGAAATGAAAAGTGACCCCAATACTAAGGAATGAAAAATGACCCCTAATAAAATCGCGGTTTTTAGATTGGGACTACATATTTTTGATTTACAAGTATTGAAAGCTTAAGTTAGCCGGTGTTTGTTGTACCAAAGAGGAGCAAATCCTTGTGGCTGGCCGAACTTGGTATTTGTTATACCATAGCAGAGCCTATGCGCCCGGCCGAAGGCCACCCATTATTTCTATCGCTTGATTTTAAAAACCAAAACTGTACAATATTTCGGGATACTAAAATTCAGGATTTTGAAATTTGGAATTTTAAGTTTCAGCCATTTGACCCCAACCCAAATTTCTAATATAACATTCTTTGTTTTTTTTTTTAATTTCTTAAGATAAAGATTCATTCAAAAATTTAAGTTGATTATTTATAAAGAAGGAAGTACCTTAAATATAGGGCTATTTTTCATTATTTTGGGGTGATACTTCATTACAACAATAATTTGGTTACATTGCATAATGAAAATAGCCCCAAATTTGGGGCATTGTATTTTGTTTTAATTTTTTTTGAAAGTTGACTTGCAAAAATCACTACAACTGCTACATTTTTTACAAATTTAATATAAATCTTGCTGATTTAAAGTAGCCGCCTTAAGTTGTAAAATATAAACGCCGTTTCAAAAACAAAGTGTTAAACCTTGTAGTTTTAAACTAAATTTAAGGCAACCGAGAAGAAGAAACAACATCGGCCTTTTTAACCAGAACTAACGAAAAGATGTTACGTTGTTGCCTCATAAAGGTGGTCGATTCGATTGTGTTTTTGTTGTTGTTGAATGTTGAATTGTGTTTTGCTGGCTACAATAATGTTGTTTTAGCCATAAAAAATTACTTAAATGCGGGACGTTGTTGCTGAATACTATAACGTCTTAATAAGAGGAATAACAACAACAAAAAACTGGCTTAAAAAAAATAATTTCATTGAAAAAACAACTCTCTTGCATAGGTATGTAAAAGTTTTAAAGCTTTTCGTTTGTTGTTTTTGTATTGTGTAGTTTTTTTTAAGGCGCACGTCATGGCACACGTTTTTGAAACAAAAATTTTAAAGTTAACGAAGACTTTAAAACCGTTATAATGTAAAAAGCAGGTTTTATGAAAGTCATACAAATTACATCAACTTTATAGCATGTAGTATTTTGAAATTATACCTAAATAAATAAACTTAACCCTTTTAAAAAAATATTAAGTTAAAGTAAAACATTTTTACAAAAAAAAAAAAAAAAAAATTAAGTTAAACATTTACGGTCTAATTTATAAAAATTTCTTGTTTCAGCTTTAATGCTTACAATAGTTATCAAACACTTTTTGTTTTATAAGTCATTAATAAAAAGTCAGATTTATAAACGCTTAATAGGAGTGGATTAACAATTAAACGTTTATATTACTTTTGTATTTTTATGTTGGCAACAACATGTTAATTTAATTGTAATTTTTGTAATAGTGATGCATACAACTGGGGATTAAACAATACGAGATCATACAACGAACGAATTTTAAGTGAATTTCTGTTTTGTTTTCAATTTAAAGTGAATTTCTGTTTTTTAAAACGTAATATTTAAAACAATTTTGTTTTTTTGTTAATAAAATACATACTACATATTGAAATAGAAGCGAAATATGTAAATCATTTATTAGCAATATCAAATTTTTACTGCTCAAACTCTATTGGTTCCACAAAAGATTATACAGCTTTATGTTTAATGAATAATTTAACCAATTTTTATTATACATTTTTTATACGCAGATGATTTGAAAATAAAACCTCCTAAGTTTTAACAAAACATTTTTAGCCACATATAACTGCCAAAATATTTTAGGTTAAAATGTTTTTACCTGGAACAATTTCATTTTCCTCAATAGCAATGTTGTGAAGTACTGCTAGGGCGATAATCAATGTTTTCCCTTTTGCCAGATAAACCGTCAACCCATCTAACAAGCAGCGAAATCGCTGCTTCCAAGCCCCAAAGCAACGTTTAACAGAGTTTCTAGTGCTTATCTGTGCAGCATTATATTTGTTCTCCTTTTTATTCTGTGGTTTGGATAGTGGGGAGAATAAATAAGTCTGCAGCTTATATCCTGAGTCTCCCAACAAAATACCTTTGAACTCTCCGCTTTCAAGTTTAATAGTTGACTCATTTAAAATACGGCAGTAAATCTACAAATTGTTTTTTTAACTTCAATTTAATTTGTTATAAGCGCTTTTTATAACAATAATAGCGCCCTCTTTTTTTAACATTTAATCCCTTTTTTGATAGCTCGAATATATTAAGAGATTTTGAGTTCTAGCATTGCCTGATATCTTTAATTTTACAGTTCTCTAAACATTGTTTTGCTTCTTTCGTCACTTTTTGTGCTATGAAGCAAATTTTTGATGCAAAATTTAAAATATTATTGTTTGTAATTGCTGTGCTGCATGTTCCATTCAAAGCATGTAGAACAAAACATTTTTGTTCCGTGCGGCAAACAAGTAACTAACAGACGATACACTATGTGGTTTCTACTTTGTGTTTGCTTTAACAAATACTTTACCTATTTGAAAGACATTTTAAAATATAAGTGTAATGAATGGTTAAAAAAGGTTTGCAATATTTGAAATAAATCTTAATAGCTTTTTATATTTTATGCAAAAAGTTTTAACGACTTTAAGTTTCAACAGAAAACATATCTAGCGACCCACATTATTTTAGCAAAAAAAATCTATCGAGCAGTTTATATTTAAAATTAATTCAAACACTAGTTATCGTTTTTCTAGAGAAAAAAATTTTATGCGTATTAAACTTTTTTATTAAAATAAATAAAAAGACAAAAATGTTTAGTTTTTCGTGCAATTATTAAAATTTTATTTTAACAAACATTAAAATGTCAACTTATTAAACGCTTAAAGTAGGGTAAAGGCTACAATAAATATTTCAAATTTATGATATGTTTATTAAACGTTTAATAGGCTATTAAACATTTATAAATACTCTTTTTTCGACTTTTGCTTATTAATGACTTATAAAGCTGCAATGATGCGTTTATAAATTAGACTGTTAGTACACATATTTTTTTAATAGTGAATGATGCATGTAGGTGATTTCTTTTTAGTTTTTGTTCTTGTTTATGAGAATAATTTTTTATTTACTCTTTATTTTTTTAAGTTTCTGTAATTTTGCTTTTTCATATATTGAATATTGACATTATATTCATTTTATATTTTGGTTGTGTGTGTAAACAACAATAACAACATTAGCAGCAGCACATGTTGACCCTCAAAAATTATGCTCCCTTTAAAATTTTAAGCAATAACAAACAAAAATGGCTACTACAGTGTTTTTTGATGTAGATACATGTGAAATAAGAAAAATCTGTGTGCATGTATGTTTTTGTACTAACTTATTAAAAGAAGCAGCAACAGCTGTTGCTAATTTTGTTTTATGTATGTAGGGTATGTACATACATACAAAAAGGGAAAAAGAAGTAGTACGGAGGCCTTCTAGAGGGCCTCTGTACACCTTTTTGATGTGCAAGGCCTGCTCGCTTCATTCCATACTCATATTCCGCTCTCGCTTCTTTAGCAGGTCCATAAGAATGGTAAAGGGATAAAAAAAAATAATTATTTTGCTTTTGCTTGTGCAAAAAAAAAACAATACAAAAAGTGTTACTTCTTCTCTACTCCCATCTCATAGAAGCGAATGTTGAATGTGTATTTTATCTTTTATACGAAAGAGCCGAGGCCTTCTTTAGCAGTTAGACAAGAATAGTAATTTAATTAAAAAATATTTAAAGCACGCCTTTAAAAAGGCCTGAAGAAAGAAGGTCTTCTGAATTATCCTGCTGGGTACAAACATACCTACATAAGTATAACAAACTTAAAGAACCAAAATGCTGTGAAGAAACATTACAACTTGGGAGGTCTAATATATTTTACATGTTTAAAAATTTAAACGTTTTAGTTGTTTTAATATTAAAAATAAAATTTAATTGTAATTTTTAGGATTTAATCGTTTATTAACGTTTTATTATTTTCTCCATCCCTTATTCTCTTATACATATCGCCACATGAAGTCCAAAAGGCCAACAAAGAACTTAAAATGACTTAAAAAAAGTCGATTTTTAATTTTGAATTTTAGGTTTACGTGACGATATATACACAATTAGAACAGTGTTGCGATAAGGTTGTCAACCGATGCTGATACCAATGTATATATACATTTTTCGAAAAGTAGAAAAAAAAAAATTAAAAGTTTTTTTTACACTTTAGCACTTTACCTTTGTGAATGGATTTGTTTTTTATGTTCATTTGTTTCGGGCTGGACCAGTTATTTTTTGTTTCGCCGAGTAGAAATCAGAACTCCATAAATATCGCACTTGTTCAACGATACTGTAATAACTAAAAATTTAAAAATGTTCACTAGAGGCAAACAACTTTTTAATTTTACATTAAAAGCATACGAAAAAAATTTTTTAAACAACCGTTTCATTGCCAAGAAGTAGACAAAAAAGCAGGATATTTTAACAGCTTTTAGATATGAAAATTACGTGTAGTTTTTCCCAAAAATGAGAAAAAATAAAAATGTTGAGTTAATACACTATTATTGAACAAGTGCGATATGTATCTATTAGTGATGTTACGAATATTCGTAATCGTATTCAAAATGCCGAGTATTCGGCTATTTCATGACATTCGTATTCGCATTCGCCAAATTCAAGCGAATATTTTGCGAATACATCCAAAAAAATACAAGTTTAAAAAAATACATTAAATGAGACAAAAAATTCAGCTTTTAATAATTAAAAAAAAAAACTTCTTTTAGTAAAATAAAAAACAAACAAAAATAATTTATGAAACTTACTCAACTTGATGTTAAGCATTCCGAGATATATGTACTATCATTTGGAGCAACTGTCTATTTATCTTAAGAAAGTTATCGACGACTAGAATGGGTGAAATAAATATCAAGATATGTAATTCGAATCCCATTACACAAATGTGTAAAATGCGTTCGCTGTGGTAGATTTAACAGAGTATATATCGGTAATAAATTGGAAAATATAGCTAACTGAAATACTAAGACATTTAAAGAAACTCGGAAAGATCTTTTCGATCTGCTTACACAGTGCAACACAGAAAATTAAACACCTTCCCGTGTATCTCGAAGTACATATCGAAACTGAAAAAAATATTTTCACCCAAACAACAATGAATTACTAAGAAAAAGCGCAAAAAAATACGAAAAATGAAGTCTAAAAATATGTTAGTATTAGTATACGAGCAGAATGAAGTTCCTTGGAGTTATCTTACTGACATCAGGTGTAGTATTCAACATCTTACCGTGTAGAATAATTGACTTTATTTGTTGCCTTTATCTACTTCAGTGAACACTTGGGCTGCACAAAATACAATAATAATAATGTATGTGTAAAAATTTAAAAATGTTCAGTAGTAGCATTCAGGTACGAAGTTGATAATTTCAAATTTGGTCACCGGAATGTCACAATAATTTTAAATTATTGGTGTGACAGTTTTGTTTTTTGCAATTAATTATTATCAACGCGATTGGGCGATTTTTTTAAATAAATTTAAAATATTTTTAAAGTTCAGATTGGATATTCATATTCGGCGATTATTGGCATAGATATTCGTATTCGAATTCGCGAGTATTAAAAATTGATATTCGTAACATCACAAGTATATATGCATGTTTGTTTTTTCTTTAAACAATTTATAAATCTACGTTTTTTTAACGTTTGATTGATTACCGTTATTCTAAATCTCAAACAAAATTAGTAAAAAAAAATTATATTATCTAGGTAGGTATAATATCGTTCATCTTTTTTGGTTTTATTAATTTTTCAATTTCTAAAATTAAATAAAATTTAAAATCTTAAATAAATAATGTCAAAAACATTTCTTCATACAAATTCTGTATTATGCTCCCTTATGTTTGGTTTTTATTTGTTTATTTTGTGTAGCTTTTAATGAAACCAAAACAAATTTAGATTTAATTTATTATCCAAAATGGAAATTTGACACAATCATTATGGACTGGGTGGTCTTAAAAGTATGTGTAAAATATATACTACTATATGGGCTTTTTTAATGCATTTTTCCGTTAACAAATCTTTTGTGTGTGTGTGTGTGTGTTTTTTTATAAAAAATAATCTCTCCCTGTTATTCTTTTTTTTAATGATTGTGGACTATCATTGTCAAATATATGTACATACTTATGTATGTATGTATACCCATTTATTTATACATTTTTTTAAGCAGTGGTATTCAGTGTGACCAGATTTTAAAAAAATATAAAGCTAAATCGTGTTTGAAATAGAGCTTAAAATAGCTTAAGAAAAAAAATTTAAAGCCAAAAAATAAAGCTATATTTTTTATAGTTTTCTAGTAGTAACTTTAATTGTTTCGATATTTTTTATAGATTAAATAGTGTTTATGTAGGTATATATTATAAAAAAATATAGTTTTGGTAGCGGTGCAGCGAATATAGGCGAATACGAGTACGAATAATCAAATTCAATTTTGGAGAATGCGAATACTTACAATATGTTCAAAAGTCATATGCAAATAAATTTGTTATTTATGTTTACTTATAATACAAATACATAGGTAGTATATATATGTATGTATTTATATACAAAACAAAACGTGTTTTAAGTTTTTAATAAAAATGTTTTTTATACACAATATAAAGAAAACATTGCGGACAAATTCTGCATCCCTAACTCAAAAATTTAATTTTTTGAGCAATCACGACGTTGCAGCAAATGAGCGATATATGCATATATATTTCTAAAACATAAGTTTTTTTTTAAAATAAAACAGAACCATCATGAAAATTAAACTTTATTCCGTAAATACATTAAAATTTAAGGGATACAGGGCAAGAGAAAAAAAAACTGCATGTAAAGGGTGGTTAAATTTCAAGGGCCGATGTTGATTTTGAATAAAACACAAACTATTTAGGAAATTATTGTAATTTTATTTTATTATGATATATTGGTATTACTCAATTATGTATGGAACAAAATATCGGTCAAATGGGCGCCGCGACCACGGCGGCACACCTCCATCCGATGGTCCAAATTTTCGATGACCCTGAGGCATAATGGAGGTTTTATGCCGTTAATGTGCCGAATTATCTCATCCTTTAGCTCTTGAATTGTTGCTGTCTTATCGACGTACACCTTTTCTTTCAAATAACCCCAAAGAAAAAAGTCCAACGGTGTCAAATCACATGATCTTGGCGGCCAATTGACATCGCCATTACGTGAGATAACACGGCCATTGAATTTGTTGCGCAAAAGAGCCATTGTTTCGTTAGCTGTGTGGCAAGTGGCACCGTCCTGCTGAAACCACATATCGTCCACATACATATCTTCCAATTCGGGCCATAAAAAGTTCGTTATCATCTCACGATAGCGAACACCATTCACAGTAACTGCCTGACCGGCCTCATTTTGGAAAAAAATACGGCCCGATGATGCCGCCAGCCCATAAACCGCACCAAACAGTCACTCTTTGTGGGTGCATTGGTTTTTCGACAATCACTCTTGGATTATTATTCGCCCAAATGCGGAAATTCTGCTTATCGACAAATCCACTGAGGTGAAAATGTGCCTCATCACTGAAGATGATTTTCTTCGAAATTTATCATCCATTTTCATAAGTCTGGATAACTTTAACACGTTGTTGGATTGTGTATCTCTCCATGGTTCAAATTGAGTAAGTCTGAAATAGAGAAATGTCAAATAAAATTCGGAAAAAAACTTGGCGTTTAGGTGTGGTTCACATTCAACATCGGCCCTTACAATTTAACCACCCTTTATAATAATTAAATTGAAGAAATTAGGTTCTACAAAAATTGTTATAGAAAAAATTGCCATAAAAGTTCTGTTTCATATTCGATGCATAAGGCCTCTAATATTTAAAGTTTTATTAATAATCCAAGTTATATTTTAAAAACACAAGTTTTGATATTATTTTTTAATTACTTTCTACTTAAATTTATTCTGATAAACTGTTTTATTTATTTTGAAATATAAAATTAATTACACAAAATTCAAATTGATGAAAAAGCATTTTTGAAAAAAGCTAAAAGCTAAATGAAATATTTCAAGCGTAACGTGAAAAAATAAAGCTAAATTTAGCTCGAAAAAAGCTAATATGGTGGTTACACTGGTGGTATTATTTTATTTTTTGGTTTGTTTTGTTTAAGCATTGATTAAATGGCATGAACAAATGTCAATCAAGGAAATTGTTGTTAACAAATTTATTTTCCTTCATTTTGTTTATTTATTTGTTATTTTAGATTTTTTGTTCGACGTTTTCTTTTAGTGCCATTAGTAAAAAATAAAAAATTTATTTGTAATTTTGGACTTCAATTATTTTGACTAGGGATAGGTATATGTAAATGTTTATTCTCTGTTTATTGTAGACTAGGTAGGTATTTAAATTTTAAAATTAAGGTTAAAAAATAAATGCAAATACTTACGCACATACCAACCTATAGTCATTATTGGTTTGGTAAAATTATTATGATATGCGCCAAACCAATAATGAGCTGACGATATGTATGTACGCATGTATGTATGTATGTAAAAGTTTAGGTATTTGTAATGTTGTATTAAAATTACCTCAAACAATTTTATTAGATAATACCTACATAAATTAAAATATTTTTATGATACTAAATTTCAAAGCTTTAATTTTATATTTACATAGGTTAACTGCTGATTTCAATAATGAATAGGTACGTACATATCGCTCATTTGCTGCAAGACCGGCATAACTCAAAAAAATGAAATTTTGGAGTTAGAGATGCAGAATTGTTCGCTTTGTTTTATATTGTGTATTAAATTCATCTTTATATATTTTTTACTTTCCTAGTTTGAAGAGAATGTGTCTTCTTTTTTTTCAAAGTAGTTAGAGCAAATCAAAAAATTTAAATGCGTTTATCTCGAAATGGATTTTTTTTAAGTTATGCCGGTCTTGCAGCAAATGAGCGATATGTATTTTTTATAATTCTGAAATTTATAGGTATATAAATTTATTTCGAGGTATAAATTATTATGATTTTTTTTTTTTTTTTTTTTTTTGATAAATTCTTTTTAAAAATTTAATTTGTTATTTTTAATTACATATTATTATTATTGTTTTTTTTTTTTTTTTTTTTGTTTGAATACATTCTAAAAAGTGGGTGGTCTTTGAAATTTTTTAAATATTCCAACATTGTTAATTATAATTATTACTTATTTATAAATTAAAATTTTATGTTAAATTTATAGCTTTTGTTGTTTTTTTTTTTTCTCTCTATAGCTTTATACGGACCACCAGTATTTATAAAAACGTTTGTTAGGGTGGCTCATATTATTCGCTAAGTGCCAATTTTACGATGTCGAACGAACGCTTTCTTTCGCAAAAATACATTTAAAACAAAATTATAAGAATATGTAAACATTTTAAAACTGTTTTACATATCTGGGCACCCTCTTATTTTGTTACTACTGCTTAAATATGTTTTAAGGGAAAGGAAACAATATTCTAACTGAAAGGCAGTGCTTAGACATAATAAATATAAGAAGTTGTTAATATATTAATTTTAAAGTACTTAGGTATAAAACTTATAAATAATAATAAAAAAATAGCAAGACAGCTATATAAACATTGTTAAATCCCTTAAAGTAGACGGCTTCAAACGTTCAACAAATGCTTGTTATATCGATTCGGTCGGAACCGATTTTCTGTAAGCTCAAAAAACTCTTCAAACAATTTGACAGCACGCTCAGCTATATCATTATGATATTTTCACTGATTATGTTATGTTTATTGCTATTTCATTCATTTTGATGTGTTAAAAATTTTATTATTTATTTCTAACTTATCAAACAACTCCAATTATATTTTATCTGCAAAGTTAGTCAAAACAGCTTGGTCAGTAAAAAAATTACGAATTTCCTTTCAGGCTCACAATCCATGTGTTTGACAGTTACCACCTTTTCCTTCTTTTATACATTATCTGAGAATAAACTTAAGCCAAGTCACTCGTCTGACAGGTACCAGAAATGCGATTGTATGGCAAGAAATTATTAACATTTTTAAAACTTTAAAAACGTTGAGAACTGTCTATTTCCGATGTTCAAAAGAATTCTTTCTTTCGTGCAACTACATTTAAAACCAAACAAAGTTTGTAGATTTTGTTTTGGTTTAAAATGTAGTTTTTCAAAAGAAAGAATTCTTTCGCACTTAGGAAATGGCTTTTATACTCTTATTAGGATATAAAAATGTTCGCAAATATCAACAATAGTAAAAAATTATTGGATCCCCAGGGGCGAAGGGGGTGTTTGAAATTTTTGGTACACCCTAATGTTTGTATTTTTAAGTTCTGAAAAAATTTGTATTTTTCTTTTTTTATTAATCTTCATGTTGTTTTTGTAAAATGAAGTATTATACTTAATTATATTGTTATTTTTGATTTGTTTCACTAAATTAAGTTGTAAGTTTTTAACAAAAACATACGTACGTACATGTGTAGATATTTTTCATAAAAAAAAAACGAAAAAAACTTTCATTTAAAATGCTTATGTTTGATTAAACTTTAACACAACAATAAATAAAAATATTTTAAAATGATAAATGATGTTAAAAAAAATTAAGAGAAATACCAAAAACTAGTTTTTGGTCTGAAGCAGAAATAATTTATTTATTATTTTTGTTTAACATTTTAAAAGAAAAATTAACATGAAACTTATATTTTTTTTAATTAATACAA
The DNA here is from genome assembly GCA_963931875.1 of Pollenia griseotomentosa. Classification (NCBI taxonomy): domain Eukaryota; kingdom Metazoa; phylum Arthropoda; class Insecta; order Diptera; family Polleniidae; genus Pollenia; species Pollenia griseotomentosa. The sequence goes on from OZ007564.1 coordinate 133,232,257, forward strand.
TGTAAGTTTTTTTAGTCTTGGTTAGTAAAAAAAATGAAGTAATACCGCTTTAACGAGTGTAGTTGAATTCTCTTGTTTTTGAAGGAATACGGATGACTTCTAGAAGGCGTCTGTACTCCAGCGGCAAAAAGAAGGAGTACGGATGCCTTCTTGTAGGCCACTGTACTCCTTCTTTTGGATATACATGGCCTGCTCGCTCCATTCCATACTCATATCTTTTTTACATACGTTGTCATTGCGGAGTAGTAGTAGTTATTATTCGGTTAATCGAATAATTTTAATTTTGTCTAGTTTAGAAGCTTAAAAATAGGACCAAAAATTATATTTTTAACATGAAAATTTTATTGAAAAAGTAACAACAATTTAACAAAAGGTACCTGATGTAAAAAAAGAGCGAAACTTTTTAAATAAAAAATAGCATCAAAATAAAAGCTAATCTTCTAAAATAGTCTTTCAAAGAGAGTAGGTATACAGTTTATGTTTCAAACGATTTCTTTCTTTTGTTTTGACAAAACTTGATTTAGAAAAGATTCTTTACTTATTGTTGACGTTGGAGAGATTGAAAGTAAAGCGTTATAGTGCATATCCAATTTCTTTTTATTTTCCTTTTTTTTTCTTAAAATTAGTAGTTTTCTATTATGTATACCACTTGAATCCCTTTTTGATTTTTTTTTTTTTTTTTTTTTTTTTTTAACAATTTGTATACTTATTAAGTCTTGTTAGTGCCCATTTAGACAGGGAAACATTTGGAAGGGAAACATTTAGTTTGGTAGCAAATTACGGTTGGGGAAGAGAGAATGGTTTTTGTGTTCGGTACTCGGCGACACGCTTTGTTCTCATTTTCTTTGTTGACATTTACTTTGCTTTTTGAGAAAACAAAAACAATAGTAATAGAATGTTTCCGGCAACATGTTCGTCTGTGTGACCGCAAATGAAAAAACAAAAGAGAATTCCAGATGTTTTCCTTCCAAATGTTCGCTCGTCTAAACTCGGACTTATGGTCTGGTAGAAGGTTGTTTTCATTCGACTCGAAAATCATCTTCATCTGAATCATTGTGGTAAAAGTGCGAAAGCAATTTCGATGCGAAAGCTAAATGCTAACTTGGTACTCTCTAACCCTTTCGCAACATTTTTTGAAGATGAGGCAATACTGGCAATAAAAATGAAAGATGGTGATGATTGACTGTAATAAAATGCTAAAATATGTAAAAATACTTGAAATTGGAAAATTTAAATAAAATAAATAGTGATGATTTGCGAAAAGAAAAAAATTAATAGATGCGAAAGACAAATGCGCAAACGCATTAAAGAGTACCAATCGCTAAATTTGCTAACATTTTCTTTCACATCGCAATAGAGAGTAGCCCCCTGCTCTAAACATTCTTAAAAATAAATTATTCCCAAACTCTTTAGCTTCATTCTTTGTACTATAATATAATTTAAAAATGATTACTAGAAGTTAAGAAACAATAAAATAGTATTTAAAACGTACCGGCTTGTTTTTTTACATAAAAGAAAAAAACGAATACTGTAAAAAAACAAATTTTCGTTTAATCGATTAATCGACACAAATTATTCGAATTATTCGTTAATCGAAAACAAGCAATTTTTAGTTATTCGAACAGTTAATCGCCCAAAATTAATCGATTTATCGAACAACGGTTAATCGTTTGAATACTCTAGTATTAACTGATTTATCATAGGTACATTTTAGAAAATGTTTTGCTTTTTAAATATCAAATAAAAACCTTAAAAATTCTTTACATCATAATAATTTTTTTTTAACAAATAATGAAAAATAATAGAAACTTGTAGGTATTGTTACTCTCTAAATCTCTTTCCTGTGAAGAAAAAATTTAACACCACACAGTAATAAATCATGTTTGAGTGACATGTCTTACTTGAGCAAATTGTTTTATGAAAAATTTTTAGCTAAAACAACTGGAGATCTTTAGAAGAACTCTAACAACTACAACAACTAACATTATCAATATATCAATACATTTAAGAGTAACAGACAAAAACGATTGTGTGTCATTTATCCAGAGTTGTCATCAAGATACAGATAAAATTCCATTGAAATTAAAAAGTAACAACAATCATCAGCAAAATAAGCAACAACAACAACTTTAAAAGAAACGAACGCCTGTTGTTGAGCCATAAAAGTGTTAACAGGCCTTAAAAATTGCTTGTTTTTTTTTGTTTTTTCCAATGATGTCTTAATATATTCTTCAGGTTAAAATTGTTTTTAGAAAAGAAAAAGAAAAAACAAAACTAATCCCAGACCTAACACAACGGTTTAAAGAGTTTCTTTTACTTTTTCGTGTATATGTAGGTATGTATAAGTACATATATTTGTTTGTAGTTTTCTACAATGTTATTAAGAATTCCTGTAGAGAATTTTCGGAAAGTTACAAGGAAATTAAGATTTCACTTAAAAACATACACTAAAAACAGCATGACATTTAAGGTATTGACAAGCTATGGCGACTTTAAGTAATGTACACGTTTTTGTTCTTCCTTTAACGTGCAAAAAAAAATGCAAAGATTTCAAATTACTAAAATGTAACAATTAGAGGAAGAGAAACAAAAAGCAATAGTTAAAGAAAATATTTTGTATATTTTTTCACTTAAACGTTTTCCTAGGAATTCTTTAAATTGGTTTTATTCAAATGTTTTGTAGTCGCCTTAGAGTGTGAACCTACTGACTAACAAATTTTACAGTGCAGAGAAAAAACTTCTAATGTTTTCTATTTTTACCTTAGGTACCTATACCTATTTTGTTTATTTTCTAATATTCTATTGAGTCCCAAATTTTAGTAAATTTTATTCTTAGTCTAAGCGGCGTCTCTTTATCTTTCGAACGGTATCAAAAATGTAAAAAATGGATTTAGCAGGTTTACACTCTAAGCCGACGATGTGTAATTTTAATTGTGTCTTTCTTTATAAAACATTAATTCTTAAAACTTTTGAAGTGATAAATGAGTGTTGAGTGGTAGGCGGAAATTCATTTGTAAGTTAATGATTTTATTATTTTTAGAATTAAAGTTATTTCACCTTATGCGGATATGATTTAGTCATGCGTGCTTTTATTATAAAAAAGAACGAATAAAATTGATTTTTTGTTTTAATGTAAGAATTTTATAACTCATGAAAATCTGCAATAAAATAAAAATGGTGTGGAAAATAAAACTCACATAAACCCACTCACACACACATACATATCTACAATAGTATAACTACAGGAAGTTGTCCATTAAATAACTAAATAAAGCAGTGAATTAATATTTCCGTTAAATTATTTAAACAAATAACAACATGTTTTTTTAACAATGTCAACAATATTTGTTAATAGGTGTTATGATAGCTTAAGGTAAAACCCTAAGTTAAACGAACAACGTTTTGCGCTCGTTTTTGAAAAACAGGCAAAAACAGTATTTTAAAGAAACAAATAAAGTACACAAACGGCTAAACAAACACACACTTACCTTAAGCAAATAAACGACACAAACATAATTTTTACAAACTTTAATTTTTCATTAAATTTTATAAAAACAAATTGTTACATCTAAGTTTTTTATAATTCTTCACTCCGCCAGCACTTACACACATAAAAATGAATTAACTTTTGTACAAACAATCAAACACCCTATTTTACAACGCAAAAGGTTTGTACAAATGTAGAATTTTGCCGTGTTTGTCAAGCTGTTTGTGTAGCTTATATGGTCCTTAAATTGATTTAGACCTATGAAAATATTTTCAACTGTTAATTTATTAATTCCGTTTCACTAAGTTCAGTTTTAAATAACTATCACAATAACTGTCAAAAACATATTGGTGACTGGCAGCAATAATAATAATTAATATTAACTGAATTTGGTGAAATTGGCTGTTAAAATGTTTTAATAGGTCACTCCGTGCTTTGTTTATGTAACTTTTACCGCTACGTTAGGCATCAAAACTTCAATTACATAAAGAAAGAGCTTGCTAATATTTACATATTGTTTTTACTCTATAATTCTTAAGTAAAATAACTTAAACTTTATATTATTTTATTTAATTTTTATTATTTTTTTATTTCTTTTTAGGGCAAAGCCCGAGGCAATCGCACTGCTATTTATCTGCGTTCAGTATTTCAATCCCACCTCGAATCCTTAGGTAGTTCAGTACAAAAACATGCCGGCAAAGTTTTATTTGTTGCCATTTTAGTATTAAGTACATTTTGTGTTGGCCTTAAGTCTGCCCAAATACACTCAAAAGTCCATCAGCTATGGATACAAGAGGGTGGTCGTCTCGAATTAGAGTTGGCGTATACACAAAAAACCATAGGAGAGGCTGAAAGTTCAACGCATCAACTGTTAATACAAACGGCCCACGATCCGAATGCCTCAGTATTACACCCGCAAGCTTTATTGTCCCACCTGGAAGTGTTGAAAAAGGCAAGTGCGGTTAAAATACACATGTTCGATACGGACTGGAGTTTGAGGGATATGTGTAATTCACCGACAACGCCTAGCTTTGAGGGACCATATTTTATTGAGCAAATATTCAAGCATTTAATACCCTGTTCAATAATAACGCCGTTGGATTGTTTTTGGGAGGGTAGTCAGCTATTGGGGCCGGAATTTCCAGTACAAATACCGTAAGTTTTAAGAAAAAATATATTTTTTACATAAAGATTTTTAGTTAAATACTAAAACAAATACCCTTGAATACTACAGTTTTTTTTATTAACAAATTCCATTTCCATTATTTTCCATTTTTTTCTTTAGTGGCATAGATAAACGTATTACCTGGAGTTCCTTAAATCCCTCTAGTCTTATGCAAACTATGAAAAAACAAATGAGCGATCAAAAAATCTCTTTTGACTTTGATACCGTCGAACAGTATATGAAAAGAGCTGCCATAACATCTGGTTACACCGAAAAACCCTGTTTAAATCCCAAAAATCCTCAATGTCCCGATACAGCGCCCAACAAGAATAGCGAACAACCCTTAGATGTAGGAGCTATATTAACCGGAGGTTGTTATGGGTTCGCCGCGAAATACATGCACTGGCCTGAGGAACTAATTGTGGGCGGAGTGCAGCGTAATCGTACCAGTCATTTACGCAAAGCCAAGGGTTTACAAACTGTGGTCCAGTTAATGACCGAAAAAGAAATGTATGATTTATGGAATGAAAACTATAAAGTTCATCATATTGGTTGGACTCCTGAAAAAGCGGCGGAAGTTCTAAATGCTTGGCAAAGAAATTTCTCGAGGGAAGTTGAGAATATTATGAAAAATTCTCGCATAGCCAAAAACTATGATGTTTATGTGTTTTCCTCAGCCACTTTGGATGATATTTTGGAGAAATTCTCCAATCCTAAACCTTTGAGTATAGTGATTGGTGTTATAGCCACGGTTTTTTATGCCTTTTGCACTTTAATACGTTGGCGTGATCCAGTAAAGGGCCAGTCAAGTGTTGGAGTTGCTGGAGTTTTATTAATTGGATTCTCCACAGCTGCTGGCTTAGGTTTGTGTGCCATTATGGGAATAGTTTTTAATGCGGCCAGTACCCAAGTGGTACCATTTTTGGCTTTAGGATTGGGAGTTGATCATATCTTTATGTTAACTGCAGCCTATGCCGAGAGCAATCGCAAAGAGCATACAAAATATATATTGAAAAAAGTGGGTCCTAGCATTTTGTTTAGTGCTTGCACCACCACAGGTGCCTTTTTTGCCGCAGTGTTTATACCAGTTCCCGCCCTAAAGGTATTTTGTCTCCAGGCAGCCATAGTAATGTGTTTTAATTTGGCAGCTGCTCTTCTTGTATTTCCGGCTATGATTTCTTTGGATTTGAGAAGAAGAACAGCGGGAAGAGCTGATATATTTTGTTGCTGCTTTCCTATATGGAAAGAGAAGCCAGTTAACCAGTTACCCCAACTTAACAATAATATGCATAGAAACAGCAATCGTTTAAGAAACTCTTCGTCTTCAGTGTTGCCTAAAACCAGCAACAATTCAAGATCGTTGAATAGTGCAAGTACCAGTTTACCACAAGAAGAGGCTTTATTGTCATGTAATTCCGAAAAACGTTTACCCTCCTTTTCGTTGGCCAAATTTGCATTGAAATACTATACGCCTTTTTTAATGAAAAGTTGGGTAAAATTCCTAGTGGTCATGTCGTTTGTGGGCTCCGTCATATTCAGTTTATATTGTTCAACAAAACTACAAGATGGTTTGGATTTGATTGATTTGGTACCCAAAGATACCAATGAATATAAGTTTCTAAACGCTCAAACATCCATGTTTGGTTTCTACAGCATGTATGCCGTGACTCAGGGTAATTTTGAGTATCCTAACAATCAACGTTTGTTGCATGAATATCATGAGGCTTTCGTTCGCGTGCCTCATGTGATTAAAAATGACAATGGTGGCTTGCCAGACTTTTGGTTATCTTTGTTTCGTGATTGGCTAAGAAATTTACAAAGAATATTCGATCGTGAGTTAAAAGATGGTCGTATAAATCAAGAAGGTTGGCATCCAAATGCTTCCAGTGATGCCATATTAGCGTATAAGCTTTTTGTACAGACTGGTTATGTGGATAATCCAGTAGACAAGAGTTTGGTAACACAGCATCGTTTAGTGGACAATGAGGGCATTATAAATCCGAAAGCTTTTTATAATTATCTATCGGCCTGGGCAACCAATGATGTTTTTGCCTATGGAGCTTCTCAGGTAAGGAAAAAACTTTATATATAACTTTTAAGGCAAACATTACTATTTTGTATTTCCCAATTATAGGGCAAATTACATCCCGAACCTAGACAGTATTATCATGTGCCTACAGAATTTGATTTAAAAATACCGAAATCGTTGCCTTTAGTTTATGCTCAACTGCCATTTTATTTGCACGGCTTAACGGATACCTCGGAAATTAAATCTCTTATAAGCCATATAAGAGATTTAAGTTTGCGTTTTGAAACTAGAGGTCTACCAAATTATCCATCTGGTAACTATTTAATTTAATTAATAAATTAGGTAACATTATTGATGTTTTATTTAATTTTTTTTTTTTTTTGCTGTTACAGGTATTCCTTTTATATTTTGGGAACAATATATGACATTGAGGTCCTCTTTATCCTTAATATTATGCTGTTGTATGGTGGCTGCTTTTATTTTGGTTTCAATTTTGCTGTTGTCGGTTTGGGCTGCTGTGCTGGTGGTGTTCAGTGTTATGGCCTCGCTAGCTCAAGTTTTTGGCGCCATGACTTTATTGGGTATTAAGTTATCTGCCTTACCTGCTGTCATAATTATACTCAGTGTAGGCATGATTGTGTGTTTCACCGTGCATATTTCATTGGTAAGTTTATGTTTATTGATTTCAGTTTAAAAGTTTAGAATCATAATAAAGCCCTTATACATAGTGGAGCTACTAGGTGTGTTCATTTACAAAAAATTACTTATTGCTTATAATTGTTACTAGAAAGTGTTCACGTACTCGAAAAACTTGCAACGAGAGAGTGAAAAAAGAGCATAAAAATTTGAGAGACAAAAAATTTATGGAACATTTTTGCTAGCAACAAGCATGTTTTGGTTTACAAAACAAAAATAATTTTCATGATTTTTTAATTAAAAGTTTTTCAATAACATGAAATAGTTATTTTTCTAAAATTAAGGAACAATAATCTTGCACAAATATTTGAAAACAATTGACTCGAAAAAACTTTTTATTTTAACAATTGATTTTATTTAGAAATAATCTCGTATCCTACAGCTGAATAGTGTCGATATGCCTAACTTGCTAGTTTTTGCTGGTAAAGCGTTCATTTACTTTTTTATTTTTTTTGAGAAATTAGTAGAAAAATTTTGTAAGTTTTAAATTTACTCCCTCGCACAAAAATATTTTAAGGACCAGCGTCTGTGCGAACTTTTGACATCCATGTGTAGTAAAAGGATTGAAACCCAAGTCACTACTTAAAACGAAATTAAAGAGCTTTAATTTAAGCAATTAATTAAACTTACTTTTTACTATCCAATTTTAAATTCACTTGTTTTTTACTTAAGAATATTTTTGTTCTAAACTACCTCAACTTTAATGTAATAAGTAATATTCCTATGTCAAATTTTTAATTGTAAAATTAAATATATAATTTTTCTCATTGCAGGGATTCATGACGTCTGTAGGTAATCGAGAACGTCGTGTTATGCTGTCTATGCAGGTTATTTTGGGCCCTTTAACACATGGCATTTTAACCTCCACTTTGGCCGTCTTTATGCTCTCTACCTCGCCTTTTGAATTTGTTATACGTCACTTCTTTTGGCTGCTTCTTGTGGTACTATGTGTGGGAGCCTTTAACAGTCTTGTGGTGTTTCCTATAATACTAAGTATTATAGGGCCAGAAGCAGAGCTAATACCACTCGAACATCCAGATCGTATATCAACACCATCACCGCAATTGTCCCGTAGCAATAAGCGAGCCAATAAGACACTTATCGTACATGGATCATCGCGCTCATCGTCACGAAATTGCCAGAAACCCCATTATCATCATAAGGATGTTAATATTAATGATCCCTCATTGACAACAATAACAGAAGAACCACCTTCATGGAAGTCCTCAAATTCATCAATACAAATGAATAATGAATGGGGTAACAATAATATGGCTTCCAGCGGCATACAAGGAAATGGGGGACATTATGGCAATAATATAAATTATAGCAACAATATTAACTACCATCATCCTTTACCACCACAACCAACAACTTTGAATTCACAACATCCCCCACCACCAGCTTCAACACAAATTCATCATCCATCTCACCACCATCATCCTCACTACAATCCCATGTATGCCACACATCCTCCACCACCACAATACCATCAACATCATATGAATACGGGACCCTCATCGCAGGGTAATTTAAATAACGTTCCACCCCATAATCACGCCACGAACTTAAATCGAGACTCTAGTAGTAGTAACAATAAAAATATGAATGATTTTCCACCCGAATTACAAAGTATTGTTGTACAACCGGAAGTTACGGTCGAAACGCATCATTCAGATACCAACACTACTAAAGTAACGGCCACAGCCAATATAAAAGTCGAATTGGTGACGCCGGGTAGAGCGGTAAGAAGTTATAACTTCTCTTCATAGCAATGAGAATCGTTGCAGAAGAAGGAATGCAGTTTAAAGAGAATGTAAAAGAGATTAGATAATTTTAAATTATTTATTAAACAAACTAAACAAATTAGATTTTAAGTCTTCAATTTATTGTATATAAAATATTTAAGAAAGAAATTAAAAAAAAATTAGAAAACAGAAAAAGTTATATAGTTAATATAGACCTGAATTTTAAGCCAAAATAGTAACCAAGTAACACAAAAAAAAACTAACTACACAAACAAAATATGTATGTAACTATTTTTTTTTTTTTTATAACATTTGTCACAAATTTTATTATAATTTTTATAATAGACTCAAGGCGAATTCTTTGTAGGTAATCTTGTTACTACAACAAGTACAACTTCTATGAAAACCACAAGCAATTTGTTTTTGTAAAATAATTGTACAACGTCAAAAACAGAAACAAAGAAAACTAACAAAATTTTGACATCCAACAATTATAAAGTTAAAAAAAAAGTTATCAGCAGGGCTGTTAAGTTCACCTGTAATGAATACGCCTTGTAATAGACTGATGCTTTTTATTTAAACTCCTAATACTTTTTTTTTACTGGTTCTATATAAAAAAAAAAAACGAAAAAGTTGTTTGATATTTTATTTTAAAAGATTTTAGTTTAAAAAATTTAACATGTACGTATTACATTGTAAATCAAAATTTAATAACATCTGATTTAAAAGCCAAACTGATAACACGGACATAACGGTTTTTGTAACATAAACAAAAATTACAAACAGGGCTGTCAGACTTGGGGATTTATCCCCAAAGTTGGGGATTTCATGTGAGCAAAAAGGACAAAGAAAGTCATTTGGGGATTGGGGATTTAAATACAAATTTCGGGGATTTTTTGGGGATTTAAAACTTTTTTACTATTTACGCTTATTTTTCTTTATTTCGTATATAAAATATGAAAAAAATAGCAAAACTATTATCTTACTCTTATATTGTGTAAAGGGTCCTAATTAAGATTACCATTTTTGTTAAGGGTACTTTATAAAATTGTTATTTTTCTTGAGTGAGTGTTAAAAAAAAAAATTTAAAAATAGAATCTAAAACCGTTGACAACACATACAATTTTTGATTTTTTAAAGACAATTTTGAAGCAAATATGTATGTATTCCCCAAAAATAAGTAAATATGAAAAATAGTATAATAAAAATTGGGAAAAAAAATGCTAGGCTATTGGTTAGTAGTTACCCAGTAGAAACTTCGCCTACAAAATAATGTGTTAAGTAATCAGGAAAAAGTAAAAAATACTACTTCCAATTCAACTGAAAGAACCAATGAATTTTACAAGGGATGACCTACATACATCTGAAAATTAAGTAGTTTTAGAAGTAATTATAGAAGTTATATAGAAGAAAGCAACTAAATAATGAGTGAAAGAAGATGTTAATTTTTAAAAAGTAGGCGAAGTTTTTACTGGGTATGATGCATCGAAGTACTAAATAAATGACTGATATATGAATTCTTTGTGTTGATTATAAGGATGGCTTAAGCCGATTGAACAACCCAGTAAAAAATTCGCCTACTTTTTCAAAATGAATCGCTTCTTTCACTTATTATTTAGTAGCTTTCTTCTATAACTACTTCTATAACACTTTTTTCTAGATGTATTTAAGTAAAAAATAATGACTTGCGTTTGAATGCGTTTTGGGACATCTCTTGTAAAATTCATTGGTTCTTTCAGTGGAATTGTGAGTAGTGCCTTTATGTTTTTCTGATAACGCAACCTATTATTTTATAGGCTAAGTTTTTGCTAGGAAGCTCCAAATTCTTTTAAATTGGCTCATTCGTCTCAATAACAGCATATTGTTCTGCTTGTAATTCCTTACTGGAATCGCATAAAAAGGAATTAAAAAAAATGCCGAAACCAGTCGCAACAAACAAAAAAAAATGATTTTTTGACTAAACATTTTTATTTTGGGATTTTTGGGGATTTATTATTAACATTTTTTTGACTATTTTTAAAAAAAATTTAAAATTTGGTCAGAAAAAAACAAACAAAAAAAATATTAACTTTTTAAGTTTTTTTTTTGAGGATTTGGGAATTTGGGGATTTTTTGGGATATTTTTTTAATTTTTTGGGGACAAGGAAAAAAAGTACCTGGCAGCCCTGATTACAAAAGTTAAAAATGTAGCAACAACATCATGACAGTATGACAGTGTATTCTATGACAAAGAAAAACACATTTATTTATGTTATCTGTTCAACATAGTTGCTAGTATATTATTCAAATTAAAATAATTTTTGCTATAAAACAAATAAATGCAATGTAATAAAGTTTGCATTTATTTTAACTTTCAACCAGCTAAAAGAAAAATGTATAAAAGAATTTTACTTTAAACTAAAGGATCTTATTAAAAACTAACAACTTTATTAGAATTTTTCTCTCGATTATTCATTAAAATATATATTCAAAGTCATGTTGTATGAGTTACTTGAAAAATAAGGTCCTTCAAATAATTTTAACCCGTGAATATGTACAAAATATTTAAATGGTCTTTAAAATACATACAACAAATTTGGTCTAACCTAAAAAATATAACCAAGAAATTTAATTCTTTGTAAAATTTATTAAAAAAAAAATTTACATTAAAAGTAAAAAACAGTTAATTTAATATTAAAATTAAATGTATATAAAATTCTCCACATAAGTTGCTAAAATCCTAAATTTTTTTAGGTTAAAACTGTTTTAATAATGAAACATTTTTAATTTGTAACTTTTATTAAACTAAAAAACCTTATAGTATTTTTTTATATGTATGATATATAAATATACATATATTTTTTTTATTTTTTTGATAATAAAAAATAATAATAATTTAGTTAAATGAATGAATTCCTCTTTTTTAACTGTATACCAATTATTTAATCATAATTAATTAGTATTAATATTGTCATTATACTATATCTACATATTTTATTTAAATTTTTTATTGTTTTTATTTGTATATGTTTTTTTTAAATTTTTTTATATTTTTGTTTTAGTGTTTAACTAGTTTTTAAAGAATAAAAAACCAACAAACAAAATAATTTATATAAAATTGTGTGTAAAATACCTTATTTTGATTATTTAATACTAATTAATGTGTATAGAATTATTTATGTATTAAAATGTAATTTTATTGTGGCATTTATAATTTTTTAAGAGACTTTTAAACAAAAAAAAAAAAACATGAAATAAAATGTGCTGCTTAAAAATAAAGACTAAATAAATATTAGTACATAGTATTAAAAAATACTCTTTTTTTTTAAATACATATGGCTTTAATTCAGTAGCGTTTTTCTATAATGTTATTACATTAAACAAATAAGTCATTTACGAATTAGTTTTTACCCCCTTAGTTATACAAATTTAAAATAGGGGTCTAATCACCTCATTCGACACCAAGTCGCTATTTGCACTGTGGACATTTCTTGCCGGACAGAAAAAGTGTGTTGGCGAGAGAGGCAAGAAGTAAAGTGTGTCACGCATACAGCGTCGCCCCCTTACCTACAAACTTTTTGTGTCCGGCAAGAATGGTCGATATTGTAAATTGCGACTAAGCAACCAGTGAAATGCGCATAGGAATGGCTTATCCCATCAACAATAAATTTCAGTTTATCAATAGAGTAACTTCGGGTGTTGTGGAACCCCTATTATTGTTTTGGCGATATTTAAGAGACTATTATATATAGTGTTTTTGAATCGATTGCCTAACTAGGTTCATCAGAAATATTATATTTTATTAATACTAAAAAAAGTTATACATGAAAAATCTGAGGTACCTGCGAAACAGTCATTTTAAAAATTGGAGGGTAATGTGGAACCCCCTAGGTGGATAATGTGGAATACCATTCCATTTTACCATAAGCAAAAAAGTAATATTAAAAGGAATTCTGTTGAGCATATAATTCTTTATTTAGTTTAATTTTAAACATAAACCTACCTTCTTGGCATAACTTCTTATCTTAAAAATCAATTAAAAATTATTTCTTAGCCTTCATGGCTAATGATTTAAATACATATATAAAAAAGAAAAACACCGTTCTAGAAGATTAAACCTTTAAACAGCACTCACATATGAAAATTGCTTGTTTTTTTGGAAGGCAGCTTTCATGTGCCCAAATTATGTCACACTGCAAGCATTGTGTCCATTTTTTGGGAGAACAATCTTCATTACAGCAAATGTTGCAAAATATACATTTAGTATCTCGATTTGTCGGAATATCAGGAAAAAGTTCATCCCCATCCGAGTCATGTAAAATTAAATCCGTGTCTGAATCACTTGAGGATGAAACTGTATGCATACGATGGAGCTTGCTTTTTGTAGCCTTTTTAGAAACTTCCTTTTTAGGTTTATTTCTTATTTTCTCCTTTCGTTGTTTAATTGATGCCACACTTTTTTCCAATTCATTTTTGTAAGGAGACGTTGTAAGAACAGTTGGTTTGGTTTTTCTTCCTTGGCGACTCGTTGGTGGGCGTTGTATTTTCGGAGGAGGCGATATTTGCCAAGGAGTTATGCAATGATTAGCATTTCGGATAGAAGTACTGTTCACGTTATGGGAAATTTTATTTTCAAGGGAAGTTTCCGCACTTTTACTTAATGATTCACTTTCTTTTGTAAAACTGCAACATTTTCTTTAGATGTTTCGACTAAGTTTTCTCAGATTTCTGAAATTTGTTGGGATTTATTTTCAAGTGTTCCACCAGCAATAAAATCCGAGTCCATAAAAATACTTCTATCAAATGGGTAAATACCTGTACATTAAAATCCATTTATAGCTATTTCACCCATCTGAACTTTTAGGTATGCTTTTGCAAATAACTCCGCTAAATCATATTGAGTAGCTTTTCTATTTTTCTCTCCTGATTTCTTCACTGTAGTAAATTTTTAAAGGTCCCATAAACGTTTTGTCTAATGGTTGCATTTTATGGCTTGAGTGTGGAGGAAGAGATATTATTACTACCCCATTCTGACGTGCGAGCTCTAATAATTCTATGTTCCTTGTATGACTGTAATGTCCATCTAAAATAAGTAGATGTGGCTCATTTTTTGTCGGTTTTGCATACTTCAGAAAATGCTGGAACCATTTCGTAAAAATATCAGTTTGAACCCAACCAGATATATGGCATGCCGAAGAAGAACCAGGTGGTGCATTTTTCATCAATTGTGGATTGTCATTTTTCCGAGGAAATATAAAAAAGGTGGTGCAAACGAACCACCTGCGCTCATACAGGTAATTACTGTAATAAGGGAGCCACGTTCAGCAGATGTCATGGCTCCTATTTGTCGCTTTCTCTTATTTGCTATGACTTTCGGATATTTACTATGAACAATGGAAAGTCCTGTTTCATCTACATTCCAAATGGAAGATGCTGGAAAATTGTACTGGCAATATTCTTTTTCAAGAATATCAAAAAATAATTGTACATTTTCACGCGAAAAGCCTATAGCTCTGTCAAAGGAAGTACCAGTTGGTGTGCGCATGCTTAATTGATTTTTGTGTCGTCTTAGGAATCCATACAGCCAGTCTTTGCCAGCACACTCCTTCATGACAGAAAAATTATTAAGAATGCCATTTCGCTTTGCAAGTTAAAATGCAAGAGATCGGATATCGCACCGAGTTAGTCCCCAATAACGACTCTCCATTTCAAGAGCATATTTCACCAAGTCAGACTCCATTTCTTTGGAAAAAACTGGCTTTCGCCCCAGTGGTGTTGACAAAAGATCGGTTAAGTTAGCTTCACTTCGTGCAATTCTATATAGTGTTGTGTAAGGAACATTAACGGTATTTGAGGCTAATGTAATACCCATTTCATTTTTTTTAACCTTTTCGACGGCCAGCTTCATGTTTTCTGGATGATCCCATTTTCTAATTGAATCCTTCTTCGGCATTATTCAATAATTTCTGTTACAAAAAAAAAATTAATTAGTACGCGGGTAATGTGGAATATGGTTCCACAATACCCGCCTTTAGGTATTCCACATTAGCCGATTGTCAAATTTTAAAAAAAAAAATCTTATAAAAATTACAAGACTTATCAGATTGCCACACTTACCAATTAAAAGTATTATTTCGTTAACAATTTGTAAACCTTGTCAAAAAACACTAATAAAATATCAATGTGTGGAGCGAAGTAACTGTTTGACTATGCGCACAAAAAAAAGTCAACTACACTTGTTTTCACTTACACATGAACTGAAAAGTAACAGCGCAACCATTTGCATAGCAAAAGCCGTAATGTTAATATTTTTCTGTACGCTATGTAAACTTACAGTAACCGTTACTAAATAACATTTAGTTTAAGAAATAAAGGGGGGTTCCACAATACCCGCCTATTCCACAATACCCGAAGATACTCTAGTATGAAATTGAAATTTAGCACATTTAAACGAAACCTTTTTGAAAAGTTTTACGTTTCATGGTTTTTGAATAATAACGGTCAACTTTAATAGTTGTGGCGCCACCTTACGACTATTTCATGTTTAATAAAGTGGCATCTTTATATAAAATGATCTGGTAGCACCCACAATAAAAAACACATAAGAAGAAGCATTGTATTTTTTAGTTTTTTTCTGATGTTCTCTTCTTTTTACGGATCTTCTTTTTTGTATGAAAAATTAACTAAGTTTATTAATAAATAAAACAGCAATATGCCTGAAGAAACAAAAGAAAGCAAGGCGAAAAAATTAGCAGCGGCTAGAAAAAAGGTAAGTTGGAGAAAAATGTTTATCAAGTCGTATTTAAAACATATTTATTTTCATTTGGCCTCAATCAAATGACACGTCACTGGGCAGGGAAATAAAGAAAACGAGAATATTTAAATATTGATTTGTAATGAAATTTTTTTTTTTTATTAAAAACAGTTTTTTATTTTTTATTCAAATAGTTAAAAGAATATCAACAACGTGGCACTGCCTCTGGTGCTTACACAACTTCTTCATATACATATGCTGATTCTTCTACCAATAGTGGCCATGTTAGTAGTAATATATCTGAGAGATCTGACTCCGAATTACAATTAAATGGTAGTGTTAATAATATTTATCATACAGAGAGTGTAATTGAAGCTGAACAATTAGCTGTTGGGGTAAAAGAAGAGCCATTACAAACAGAAAATGTGAATTATTTTACTACCGAACAGCCTTTAGAAATGTTAGAATCTGCCGAACTTGAAGGCAGTGTAAAGCCGGCTAGTTGTGTTGATGAAACTTATAGCGAGGGCATCCAAAACATTAATGCCATACAAGTTTTAATTACAGAAAAATCACAGTTGAATACAGAGTTAAATAAATTTAAAACTTTATGCCGCGAGAAGGATTTAGAAATAGAAGAGCTAAGAGTACAGCATGCTAATGCTACTAAGCGAGTGGATGAACTGCAGCAAAGTTTAATTGATGTTCAAAAACAACAAGAGCAGCACAGATTACACAATGCCGAATTGCAGCATAAATTAGCACAAGCTAGAGCACAACAGGAGGATCAATCCAGTCATATTAATGAACTACAACAACAATTTTCACTATGTGACGAACGCCTGAAACAATTGAACTCGGACTTTAAGGAAAAGTGCAATGAATTAGAATTAAGTCAATTGCGCATACGCCAATTGTCCGACGAAAATAATATAACCAAAGATAATCGTGTAGAGACTTTAACTCAAACACAATTTATGTATGAACAGCAAATTAGAGATCTGCAGGCCATGGTGCAACAATTAACACAAGATAAAGAACACGCCAATACACAATACCAAACTTATGTGCAACAATTAAATGCACAAGTCCAACAATTAAACGAACGTAATAACGAACTGACTGATGAATCGACAAAATTGCAAGAAAGAGAAAAGCAATGGGTTGATCATATTCAGCAGTTGGAAAAGGAAATACAAAAAAACATTAGCAAACAGGCAGTAGTTAAAGAAGAATCACAAAAGGTAAGTAAAAATCATATCTTAAAGCAATCAAAATAAATAAAAACAAATACTTTTTAATTCCAGGAATCTTCCATAGAACCTATAAACGAACAGATTCAATCTTTACAAGAGCGCATAAATCAACTGGATGAAGAACGTTATGAGTTCCAATTAAAAATAAAATCTCAAGAAGATCGATTAAATGTTCTGCAAACAGAAATAAAACAAAAAGATGTTGAACTAGAACAAATGAAAGATCATTTGGAAAACATAACCTCCGAACAGCCGGACAAAACTAAATTATTAGCCACTATGGAGTCGGATAAAGTTGCCGCGTCTAGAGCTCTCATACAAAATGTTGAACTAAAAAAGCAATTAGATGAACTGGAAATACGATTTGTACAATTAACCAACGATAAGGCTGATCTAATGAATCGTTTAGATTCTGAGCAGTATGCAAATCGCGAAATGCACACAAACTATGCAGCCATGGAGGAACGTTTAAGAACTATTGACGAACGTTTCAAATTTAAAGATGAAGAAATGATACGTCTTTCACATGAAAATGAAGAATTGAAAAAGAAAATGGAGAATAAAGAGGTATAAAAAAATTGAAATAAAAAAAATTTTAATTAAAAAAAAATAAATTATTACAATGTTTTTTCAAGGTTTATCATAATGAAGAAAATTATAAAGATGACGTTGAACATCATAATGAAGAAACCCTACATCATCATAAATACGATCACAATAATCATGAACATGATCATCATCATGATGAACATGAAAAACATAGCCACGACCATCATGATACCAATCATGAGGACGACTGTTACAATCATAAACACAACGATTGTCATCAGCATGAACATAATCACTCCCAAGAACCTTCTTATGAGGTTACTGAAGAGAACTGTACCAATTCTACGCAACTCCAAACACCTGTAACACATAAAACGCAAACAAAATCATTGGCTTCAAACCCAAACGCGACGCCCCACATTGCCACCGAAGAAGCTGTAGAAAAATTGCAACAACGTTTCACTCAACTTATGACACAATGCGCAGATTTAACTGAAGAAAAACAGCGTCTTGAACATTTAGTCATGCAATTGCAATCGGAAACTGAAACTATAGGTGAGTACATTGCTCTTTATCAGACCCAGAGACGGATACTGAAGCAGCGGGAATATGAGAAGGCAGCTCAAACTGCTATGCTACAAGCAGAACGTGAACAAATGCGTGATCGTTTAACAATGCTAAATAATTTGGTAAATAGTTTAGGCATGGAATTGCCACAAAATCAACATCTTAAACAACAAATTAACGAAGCCTTAGCACAAAAAGCAGCTCTAGAAGTCAGCAATCAATGCCTTGAAACCGCCCCCACATCCGAAGCACAACAATTAAACTGTTCTGATTTTTTAACCGAAAGCGTTCAAAGCCCGACAAAAAAATTAAATTCACCAGAATCTCAACAGATTCTTCATAAAATTCAAGATATTATAACAGAAATTAAAGAAAATACCAAAGAATTACCGACACTAACACATTCGGTGGACCAATTAAATTGTTGTTCTGGCAAATTTGAGGTGGTCTAACATGAATCGTAAGTAAAGGAAATTGTTTGCGTTTTCTTAAAGTTTCTAATATAATTAGCATTAGTTGTGTGTTAGTTCTTAAAAAGTATCATTGTAATGTAAATATTTAATTCATTTGTACAACAAAAAAAGAAAATTTAACAAACTTATATTATAAAATATGTATGCTTGATTTAAAATAAAGAAAACTAATTAATATTATAAAAGATAAATTTTTGCAATAGCTTTTCTTTAATAAACAAAATTTTCTGTCTTCGCAAATTAATTATGAATAATTTTTTTTTTAATTATATGTGATGCTTATGTGACAATGGCACTATGAACTTTTAGTGACGATATTAAACAGGTATGTGATGGAAATTTTAGAAAACGAAACGATTTGAAATCGATATTGTTTAATCTTATTTCCTATCTATATTCTTTTTCTCTATGTAAACACAAATTGTGCCATAAACTAAACTTAACAAATGATTGTTTTAATTAATAATATACAAAAAGTTATATCTGATGGCAATTGATCCATTTAAAAACTAGTTTTTAAAAGCTGTGAAGGATTCGAGTGATTTTTTGAATTAAAGTCTTAGGCCGTAATTATGTAAAACCCAACGCAACGCCAAAGAATTACATTGAAAGCACAAACAAAGTCATAAATTACAAAATATTTATGACTTTGTTTTTGCTTTGGATGAAACTTTTTGGCGTTTCGTTGCGTTTTACATGATTAGGGCCTTAATGTGTGATTATTTGAGATAATATGTAAAATAAACAACTTTTTATTTTATTTTAACAATTTATTTTCTTCGATATTTCGGTTAACTCCATTAACCATTTTAAAGTCTTAACCCCATATTCATAAAAAAGTTTTGGATTTATAAAAGGTTTATTGAATAACGAATTTTCTATGAAAATTTATTCAATAAACCTTTTATATCACAAAAATTTTTTTTAATGAATATGGGGGTTAATTTTTTGTTCAAAATACAGTTTAATTAACCTATGGAGGGCTCAGAGCTAAACCGAACCAAATCATAAAATAAAGTACATATATGTTTTTCAAAACTGGTGCGAAACTCTCCGCACAGTTCAACTTTTGTCATTGTCAGATGCATTAACTTAACACATCTGCCAAATGAAAATAGCGTACCATGTTCACACAGTTGCAAGACATTTTTAGGCAATTTTAATGACAACATTGTAAGATCTGACCACCGTCTGTATAAATCTTAAGGTAACAGTAATAAACCATTTGCTCCAGAAATAAATTGGCGTTCTCTGGCTTAAACTCAATACGTTTTCGAATTTTCTTTTTTGTCTTGGTTCGGTTCAGCTCTGAGCCCTTATATATAATATAAAATGTAAAAATATACTTTTATTAAATAAGAGAAAAATTTATTAACAAACAAAAACTACCGGACAAAAAATAAAATATTCACCCTTATTGTGTTTGGCGTATTTAAAATACGCCTACGACTGTTTGGTAATAGATTAAAGAGAACGTGAACTTATTACCTTTAATCTATTACTAAACAGTCGTAGGCGTATTTTAAATACGCCAAACACAATAAGGGTGATTGTTTATTTTATTATTTAATTCATTACATATAAACAAAAAACAAAATAATTTTTTTTTTTTTTTTTTTTTTTTTTTTTTTTTTTGAATTAAAGAGGTGTACCAAATTGGCACTACTTAAAAAAAAAAGACATTTTTTTTGATGTTACAGAAATCTCTGAAATTTTAGTTTATTAATAAGGTAAACATATATTGAATAATGTCAAAAACTTTGTCATAAGCCGGAAATAATGAAGTGTTCCCAAATTGGCACAGCGGGTATAACTAATTTTTAGAGATACTGAAAACGATATTATCGGTGTTAAATCAATTCGTTTTCAAAATCGAAATATTCCACGATGCAAATTGAATTTCGAAAGCGAAGTTAAACGTTAAAAGAGGCCAATTTAGTTCTCTTTATCGCTTTCGTAAGCCTTTTTTAAAACGATGCAATATTTTTTTTAAACGAAGCAACAGATTGAAATGTCAAAATATGTAAAAAAAAAAAATATAAAAAAGGAAAGTCAAGCCTATTTTTCTTTTGTTTGAAAACTTTAAAAAAATAAATAGTGATGATTTGCAAAAATAAAACAATTTATATTAAGTTACGCACTAAAAATACCGAAACAAAATTTATTAAAAAAAAAATAAATAAATTAACTATAAACAAAGTTTACTCTTCTAATTCGGTTTAACTTAAGGGCAAAATAAACCACACAAATTCGCCAAAAAAAAAAAACATACGTATTTACAAAAATTACTTTTTCATTATTATTTTGTTTTCATTAATGCAGACGCCGATATTGCCGCGGCATGCATTTGTTTAAAAGGAAGGAGAATTATAAAAGAAAGAGAAAAAAAAAGAATTTAGAGTAAAAAGTTTGGCATGTATCCAACGTGTCTTTCTTATATTAAAAATTAGTAATATTTCTACAAACAACAACACAAAACCTTTGTACAAACGTAAAATTTTGACATAATGTTTGCCAAGCAATTTGTGTGGTTTATTTTGCGCTTAAGGCCAAATACGCTGTCAAATGCTTGTCATGATGGAAAATTCACTTGTGTACGTGTGCTGGACGTAATATAAGCCGTCATATCTAAATTTTTTGATTTCCCATCGTCGGTGTCACAAATGAAAACACATTTTCTCTAATACAACCACAATACATGATGCGTATTTTGATAAGTATATTTCTTTACCCCTGCAAATAATATTGGACTACCTGATCCATTTTTGGCCCTAAAGGGTGCTATATTCGGCTTTGCCGAATCTTATATACCCTTCACGAATGTACGATAAGAACAGAAATTAAATCAAGGTAGAGTTACCTGTGTTCATAGTTTATTTTATTTTTTTTTTTTAATATTGTTTCGGTTTTTTTATTTGAGGGCACTTGGATTTCAAAGACGAATACAACGATACCTCAAATGTCGAATCAAGAAATTTACATACAAGAAAACATGTCCCATCCCTGACAGGTTAAAAATTAGAAATATAGTTTTTTTTTAATTTTTTTATTTAAGATATAATAACCATTTGAGGTAATCAAATTAATATTAAATAAAATCATTATTAATTAAATAAAAACAATATTTAAAAAAATAATTAAAAGTAGTTTTAAAAATAACTTACATTTCAAAAATTTCCAAATATGTAAAATCGTTATTACCAAAAAAGTGTAACTTATTTTATTGCTTCTTGGCTTTTGCTTTGTGTCTGGATTTTTTTCTAGTTTCAGATTCATTTCTTAATTTACTATTTATTTTTGCCTCAGCCAAATTTTTTGGTTTACATTGACGTGACGGACGAGTTGAGAATTCTGTATCTGCTGATATTGGCGTTGTTTCTTGTGCAGGCTCTAAACTGGCGTTTGGCTGTGCTGTGGATTTACGTAAAGAGTTGTTTCGAGAGTTTGGTGTACTACAAGCAGCATTTTTAAAATGTTTTAATGTCATATCTGTGATAACGGACATATGTGAGCTTAAAGTTACTAAAAAAAAAAAAATTAAACAAACCTTTAAATTAAACATATAAATTTAATACATATTTCAAATAAAGCATTAAAAATTAAAATTTAAGAACATTTAGGCAAATTAAAGAAAACCTGTACATAACTACAAATTGTATCCACAATTCTCTAATACTCAAAAGCTATAATTACTAGTTAGGTAACCGATACCGGTATATCGCCGATACTTTAGGTTTGCTGATATTGGCGATTTATTACTGTCCCATTTTTGGATTATTACGCAGAACTCTTACCCGTTTTGCTTTGTACTGTTGTAGTGCAATGTTATTTTCTTGCTATTTTCATTACTGTTTGTAAGAATAAAAATCATTGTGCTGAAAATTTAGATCAACTTCAATGCAGTGTTATAATTTTAGCATATTTTCTGCTAGATTTAGCAGATTGAGTTGGGAAATTTCATATTTTTTTTCTAAATATGCTACCTGCTTTTTAGCATATTTCCTAGTCAAAAGGCAGAGCTTTATTTAGCATATTTTTTACTTTTTAGGTAAGCAGATTTTTTTAGCATACATATTTTTTACGGTTTACAACTCAACTCAACTGGGTTGTAATAAAGACAACTAGTTGTGATCAGTTGTAATTTTTATGTTTTTGTTCACCGCAATATAGGAAAGTTGTAAACCATAATGTAAACCGTAATAGGAGCCATAAAGTTTTTAAGAAATATATCTAATGTTGCTTTTTAGTTAGCATATTTTTATTATAAAAATATTGCACATTTTTGCATTTTTTTAATTTAGTATATTTTTAGCAAATTCAAAATAATAAAAATTTTAGATTTCATTCTTAGCAGACTGTTAGCATATTGTCTTAATTTTAAAATTAAGCAGGTTTTAAAAAACTTTTATGAAGTTTTAGCAAATTCTCATCCAACAGTTATGGCAACACTGCTTCTACAAGGTTAGAAAATGCATAATCAAGTCAGTAGAATGAACGAAAAAATTTGCGACTAACTTAGAATTTGCTCTGAATGAATTATTTGGGGGTGGAGAATAAAGAAACATTGTTTATCTTTAATTCTTGAACCTCGGTATAAAGCTCGAATATTTCAAAGACAGTAGACTTAAATCGTTTCGATAAATCGTCATATTAAGCTGCTAAACATTAATCTCCATTCTGAAATTGTTTAAGGGACGGTCACTCTTCCACCTAGAAAAAGTTCTGATGTCTACAAGAACTGTGCATTGGAGCGTTTGTGAAAAATGTATAACAGAATCCGAGGAGGATGAGCCTCTGTCCATCCTACGCTGTGATTAAGCTAAAGAAGAAATCGAGAGATACCTAATATATAATATATTTCTAGAGATGGAGATCCGCTTTTTACTGCCGTAATGATATATTACACTGTGCAAGAAATTTACACTTTTTTTCGTGACAAGCTGGGCACATGGCGTTTTATCATAATTCGGGTACGCTGAATCCAGTGGTGCCCGCATTTTTTTTAGATTGGCTCTGGTTTTCGAGATATACCGTTATTTCGAAAATGGAGGAGGTTGCAGGACATATGTTCGCCTAACTCAAAAACGATTTAGTTTATTGAAATTACGCAATAAAATTTCCTTTAAGAAAAGTAAAACATAAAAAAAATTTGTTTATCAAAATTTTGAAGTTTTTGTTTTTTACTTTTCTTAAAGGAAATTTTATTGCGGAATTTCGGTTTTTTTTTTTGTAATTTCCATAAACTAAACCGTTTTTGAGTTACGCGAACATATGTTGTGCAACCTCTTCCATTTTCGAAATAACGGTATATCTCGAAAACCAGAGCCAATCTAAAAAAACTGCGGGCACCACTGGATTCAGCGTACCCGAATTATGTTAAAACGCCATGTGCCCGGCTTGTCTGTTTTTCAACTAGCATAGTGTTATTATTATTATATATATGACGCAGTAATAATTAAGTTTTTAAATGAGTTGTCTTACACCGTAGTTTTGTATAGGTACTAAAAAAAATTACTCTACTTGCATATTTCGATATTTCGTTTTGAGTATCGCTATCGTATCGTCAAAAAAGCGTATAGGTAGTTACTTCCCTAATAATTACAAATTTGCAACATTTTTGGCCCTAACTTAATAAGCAATTTTCAGCTTAAATCTTACCATCATTCTTTGTTTGATCCTGGTCTATTGGCAGCGACATATAAGTTAAATCAGAATGTCTGGTGTGCATACGTGGTTCCTCTAAAGTTTCTTGAGAGACATTGATTACTGAGTTATTAGTCCGATTTTTTGTTCTCCTACTACTAGCACTTCGTTCCATATCTGTGTCACAATCAAGATCCATAGATGTTGTATAATCTGTTATATTTTCCGAATCACTTAAATTTGTTTCTTTCATTTTCTTTGGTCGACCTTTTTTACTAACAACTTTACTTAAAGAATTGTCCGTTTTTAAAAGGTCTTTTGTAGTGTTTGTAACATCTTTTAAAGTGAGACTTTTAGAAGATACATCAACAGTAATCTCTTCGAAACTTTCATTAGTTGATTCATTATAAACCTCGAAAATGTCATCTTCTTCTTCACCATACTCTTCCGATTCCTCATAAATTATATTTTCACTATCAGCATTTTGTAAAGGTTCTTGTGTTTTTTTCGTAACCTCTAGTTCATTGTCTTGCTTATTTTTCTCCACTTGATCAACTTCCTGCTCGTCATTTTCATAGCTACTTGCTGTTTTACTACTTCTTCTAATGGGTGAAGTGCTACATAAAGATTTTCTTGTATTTATGACAGAGTTTGATCTTTGTAGTTCAATTGTTAAACGCGAACTACGTCTAAGTGTGTCTGAATATCTGTGTCCAGAGGATATTCGTTCTTGTGGTTGCGTGTGTTCTTTTAGGATGGGCAAAATATCACTATATGGTTGTACGGTTTCTATCAATTGTAAAAAGTTATCAACAGCCCAATTATAGCACTGTTTACGTAGAAAAACTTCAGATTCATATTTTTGCGCAAGTTCTGCTTTTAAATTTCTAATTTCATCGACGTAAATTTTCGTGTTTTCTCGCATTATTTGGACTTGTTCTACCAGCTCCTTATTTAACTCCCGATAGTAGCTCATTTTGGTAGTACCTTTAATTTAATAAATTAAACAGTAACGATACGGCAATAAAACAATAAATTTAATTTGCGATTTGTGGTAAGAACTCCACTTTCAAAAGACGCTTGTTTTTTTTTTAAAATGAAGTTGCCATTAAATGAACTGTTTTACCATTAGAGAGTTACTGTTGTATCATGTAGCATTGTTGCATTCTAAATTGCCACCCGTCTATACCATGTTCCAATTAGTAGGTCTTCTCCAAGGCGAATTTAAAAAATTAATTCCTTTCCCAAAAACTTTGCTTCTATTTTTTTTTCTTTTTGCTTCTTTTTTTTCAATTGACAACAAATTTTGACGTTTTATGTTAGCAATAATTGTCAACGAAAATTTACTAACAATTATTGCAACATAAATATCCGGCAATAAATATGTACAAAAAAGTGCTGTCTACATTAAAGATAACATAATTTTGACATTAACAGCAGTATATGTTGCAATATTTATCTCTGGTATAGACGGACAGTAAGAGTGGTTGACATTTCGAGCTATAAGCACTAAAGGCCCAAATACATTGATCAAAATACTCATCAAGCATTGTGGTAGTATTAGTGAAAATGTGTTTGTATGTCTGACACCGACAACGCTTGATGAAAAATCCAAAAATTTAGATATGACGGCGAATATTACGTCCAGCACATGTACACGTTGAATTCGCCGGCTGGACAAGCATTTGACAAGTGTATTTGGCCCTTAACAATGCAATGCAAAAATCCTATGTTTCTGTTGTGTTTGGCTTGTTGTAGTTTGACACCACAGTAGTTGAACTCGCCTTGGTCGATGTCAAGGTGCAAGGTAGACTCATTTGGGAGTGTAGACATGCTGCTCTATAAAAATACCCGACTTGTCAAAATTTTCTTTATATAAAAAAACAAAAACAATTTAAAGCACACATCTAAAAATTTTGGCTCATACATACGAATTTGACAATTGGAGTTTATGTCTGTCCGCTAACGAGTCTACCTTGTATAACACAGTGTTTACATTTGACAGTACTGGCAAGACAATAAGAAAATACATATTAGTTGCCAAAAACACTACTAACTGTCTCTGTGACGTAGGTGTACAGACAGTAGTTAAGACAGTTCACTTTTAAAAATATGTCAAACGTGAATGTTGCAGTGCAAGGTCAAGCTAAACGTGTTTTATATGAACTAAACAAACTTAAAAACAATTTCAAAATTAGCTTAAAATGGCTATATTGTGTGAACAAATATAATACTTAACTAAAACATAAAAATCAAAGCAGAATAAATTTATTTCTTTTTACTTTTTCTTTTCTTTTGCGAACAAAATTTCAAATATCTGTTAGCAAATGTCAAATCACTGTCTGCAAAATTTGCTAGACAGTAGGAAAAGTTTACATGTATTCATGGTGGAATAAGCAGGTGGCATCGTTACGGCAACAAATACAACATTACAACAAAAATGGAAATTACATAACCGTTTACGTCAAAAAATACATTAAACAAAAATCAAAGCGTGCCGCTGAACGTGATGAAATAAATACATTTTTAGCCAATTTTTATTTAATTATGGTCAATATCTTATCAAAATTATCAAAAACTTTAATAAAAAACAAAATCACAGCACAAAACGTGGACTTTTTGTAAACATAAACAAAACTTTGACATAACATAGCGTCTTTACCTGACAATTTTTTGTCATACCAAACGTCAAACTTCATATTAAAAAAACGCTGACAAAAATTTTCGAGTTTTTTTTATATAGACTTTGACGTTTGGTATGACAAAAAATTGTCAGTTGAAGACGCTATGTAAACCTAGACAAACAATGCAAGAGCAAAAAATCGTCATCTGGCGTAGTGCTGCCACCGGTTTATTTCACCATGCATGTATTAGTGAAAAAGTTTGCATGTATTGCTACTGTCTTGCCAGTACTGGCAAATGTAAACGCTATGTAACTGTACCTTGGTGGATGTCAAAAACACAAGCAACTTTTGGCATTTTGCTCTCTAAAGCTATGTTCACATTACATGTGCGTTCGTTTACTTTTTCAGTAAAATCCCAGTAAATCCAGTAGGTGAGTAATATGAAAATTTTACAAATTTATGTGTACGCAAACGCATTTCAGTAAAATCCAGTACAAATTTTGGGGTTGGTTTTCTACCCACATGTCATTTCATGTGTATGTTAAAATTTGAGTTTTACATAAGGTTTATAATTTACATGTTCAGTTGTTGGTATGTAACGTACATTTGACATAACCTATCAAAAATAAAAAAATAAACATTTTTAATAATTAGTTTGTGTATTTTTTTATCTGTTTTATTATTTCTTTACTATTATAATATATATGTATTAAAATTTCAATTAATTTTGCCGCCACAAACAATTTTTTAATAAAAAACAGCTGATGTCAAATGCTTTGTCACTTGAAAATAGAACTCGTTCTAATACTACATTTACACCTACGCAAAATCTAGTACTTACGAGATTTCGAGCCAAATCTAGTTGTTTTTGACTAGATTTCCCATACAAAACAAAATCTACTTCGTGACAAGATTTCGACGAAATCTACTCAAAATCTAGTAGTACTTAATGATGCAACTATGGTTTTTACAATATAGCACTAAAAAAATATTTCCCTGCACAAGAAAAAATGACATTTAAAAAAAAAACAAAACAAAACTTGTTAAAAAAAATATTAAAAATTTTTATAAAAATTGTAAAAAAATTAAAAACACGAATAATATTGATAAAATAAATATCGTTGATTATTAAAAAAAGGTAATGCAAATTTTTTAATGTATATTTCTTTTTGTGTTTGTGTGTGTAACGAAAAAACTTTAAGTCAGCTGTTATGTTATAAAAACAAAATCTCGCTAATGTCAAAAAAGTGCAATGTAAACGCACTAGATTTCGAAGAAGATTTTAAATCAAATCTACAAGATTTCGGCCTAATGTAAATGTAGTATAAATAAAAATGTCATGTCTACTGTACACAGATAAATAACACATAATATTGTTTGAAGGGGTTCAGACGATATGTACAAATTTAACATGTAAAAAAGTGACAATCCACATGACAAATACACATAATGTGAACATAGCTTCTTAACACCATATGTTCATGCGCTATCGATTTGAACAAGTCACGAACAATGTGGCAAATACGTGTTAATGTTCATGTTCTGGTTTACCGCATTTTTAGTTTGTTAAAGTGTTTGCTTTGTTTATTTTTTTACGAAAGTAACTTTAGTTAAGAATTAGTTGTAATTATTAGTTAAGAATTAGTTGTATTCATTGGTTATCTTGTATTTATTAGTTATCTTGTATTTAATTATTATATTGTATTTAATTATTATATTGTATTTATTAGTTATCTTTTGTTCATATGTAATTTTATTAGTTTACATTGTTATTAAAAATTGTTATACATCGTTATACATACCTCAACCCCAATGTGCAGAATGCTCTTGAAGAAAAGTTGATGTTAAAAAGTCCGTTAGAAAGCTTTAGTTTAATTGATGCGACTATGTAACCATAGATGGCGTTAGTAATAACATAGACGTTAAATTTAAAATTCTTAAAATAGCTGATATATAATAGTAAAGCCGCGAACCTTCGAAAAACATTTCGAATGTTCTAGACGGCCGAATTAAGAAGAGTATTAGTTCAGAATTTGTCAGGGTGATACGCATCAAGCGGAGAAAATTATAAACATCGAAGTGTGTCAATCACAAAAATGAATTGTAAATAACACCCAGTCTCCACCTAACATGAAATGCAGTTAAACAAGAAGTTAAGACTTGCTGTTAAAATGGTTATATGTTTATGGTGGCGTACACGTAGTGAAGTTAGAGTTATAACTTTTCATTATTTTGAGTTCGTTGACGCGTAAAGTATGTAGCTACAGTGTGTTTGTGGAAAATAATTAAAGATATTTTATACTTAAATGTTTGTTTGTGTTATATTTTTCACAAAAAGCAAAGTTTATTATGTGTAGTTTACAACCATTTTAACAAATTAATTAAAGATGTCGAAAAACAACTACAAAATAGCGTACTGTCAAACTTAAACGTCAATTTATGTTATAAAAGAACTTTCAAAAGAAATGTTATAACAATCAAGTTAAAACTTTAACTGGAGCAGTCTCCACTTAACACTAACTTGCAAAAAGTGTTAAAGTTAGTAATGTTATGTTAGGTGGGGACCCCGGGTAAAAGCTGTAAATTACGGTTGTTTAAGTGACTAAGTTCTTACTAAATAAGTGTTATACATTAAAGTGTTGTGTTTATTTAGTTTTTTTTTTGAATTGCAATCAACGAATTCGAAACGGTTTGGTTTTAGACAGATAATTACATTGTAAGGCAAACATCAACGATGACAGCTCATGAACGAATTATGAACAGGCAACACTAGCAGAATTCATGTGCGACATATGTTTTGCTCACTGTTCTTATCAAGTTGATGGATAGTGGAGACAAGTAGTAAGTAAGATAAAAAGTCGCTCAGATGTGCTTTTAACGCATTAAAAAGTAAGATAATTACAAACCATATGACCTAAACCTGAAAGATATCAAACACCTATTTTAAAAGGCGAGAATTCAGGTAACGCGCTTTAAAAAGAATGGTTGAAAATGGATCTAATAAAACGGTACCAACGATTAAGTAAACTGCTAAAACTACCAACAAGCAAACTTTATAATCATTTATTTCGATTCCAATATTTATTTAGTATGTATTATAATCTACAAAAAACAATATTTTCCTATGTCTAGTAGTATAATTAGTTTATTTTGTGATATTAAATTTCAATAACTAATAACAAAAGTTGGTGTTAGGCTTATTTGGCCAAATATTTAATAAGTGTGACCGTAGCTTAAGACATGAAAATTACTGCCAATGAAATAAATTAAATTATCTAGGAAGCTTAAATAATATCGTAGGCTTAATATGCAAATCTGCTAAGTTCACTTTTTAAGTAAATTGAGATTTTGATGCCTTGTGTTAGAGAAAGATACGCCTTGTCGACTAGCATGAAGTTTTTCTTCAATTTGAGTCTGGAAGTGTGTAAAACCAAATATATTTTTGGTTTTCCTCTCAAGCAGCAAATAGGAAAAATATAAACTTTTTTGTCTCTCCTGTAAAATGTGTTGAAACGGAGTTAGTAGGTTTGCATACTAAGCCGACGATACATATGTGAAATAATATTAAAAACTTTCACAAAATTTTTTATTTAAAAAATCGTCAAATAAATCGACCAATCGTCAATAGCACATTTTTGTTCCCGAAAATCGTACAACCTGGCAGCAGTGACTAGAGCGCCAAAACCAGCATGGACAACAACCTGCAACCTTGTTGTCGTCAAAATAGTCGTTCTCATATAAACATGTGCATTTTATTTTTGACTTATTGAAATCGGTTGCCTGCTGTGGTCAATGTGTAAAATGCAAAGGTGGCTGGGTCTTAAACTAAGTCCAGCCAAAAAGTGAAATTATTGCGTTTAATTTTATTGTAATTTGATTTAGTCAAAATCGCTTTAATCGTTTTTCGTATATCTGGCATCGCATTTTTCTAGTTTGACAGTCTCTTTTGACGAATAGGTATTGCGAATTTTCACTTCGTTTTGTTTCGTTGTTCAAGAAAGGTGGCTGGGAAAAACGCGCAAATGTTTAGTGATTTTTAAAGACATTTATAATAAATTATTTAATAATACAACTAAAAAATATAATTAACAACTTATAGCATTTAATTAAAAGTTAAAGTAAATTAAAAAAAAAAAAAATCAAATTATTAAAAGCCACAAAAAAGTATAGTGAATTTGTGTGAGTGTTTTAGAAGTGTGTGGAGTGGATGAGAAGAAAAAAAACTAAGAAGTTTTACATAGAAATTTAAATAAAATTAATTATAAAATTTTCGTGGTATTAAATTTTAATGAAGGTGTTAAGGTTAATAATAAAAATTTTCAAAAAACTTGCCTTTTATTTGTTATAAAAAAAGAAAAGCCATATCAAACTTTCCTATTTTTTGTTCAATTTTTCTTTCGTATAGGTAGTTTTTTTGTAGTCATTCAGTGGCAGCAACTTTTGCTCTGTTATCTTGACTTCGTTTTAGCTTTATCTTTTATTTTTGAATATATTTTTTAGTAACTTTTTTATTAATTCAGGTGTATTTTGTTTAATATTTTTTAAACTAAGATAAAAAACGCTTTTATTTTGTGTACTCACTTTTTTGTTTTAATAAAATATGCTATATGTATATATGTAGATTTCATTTCTTTAGTATTAACATTCTTTAAACGAAAGTAAAGGACAAAGAAGAATAAGAAAAACAAGAAGAATTAAATTGTGCGTTATTTTCATACAAAATCAAACATCATCATCGTTGTCAAAATTTTTTATTCATCATTCAAAATTAACATCAACTAAAAAATTCTCAAGGTGAGTTTTGTATTTTTTTGCTTTTAGTTGTTTTTTATATAAAATCTTGCAATTTTTAATATAATAATAATTAATAACAATAATTGTACCATGATGCCTAGTAAGCAAATAAGTATATTTTGGGGGAAAAAATTCCTATGAAATCTTAACAAAATCAATTGACCCATTTTTTATTAATTCGTCAGTCCACTATCCCACTTATAACAAGTAAGAAAGCATAGTCGGTCAAGCCGGACCATATGATACCCTACACCACAGTACATATTTAAAAACAAATTTTCGAGAGTGTATGGCTATATGAATAGGGATCTATCTATGTTTTAAATTTCATTATAATCAGTTTGTTAGTTTCTGGGAGGCAGAAATTGCCCCTATCTCCCATGGTGGTCCCATTTTTTTAAAAATGCATTGCTTATGTGTCCCTACAAATATGGATCTATCTATGTTTTAAATTTCATTAAAATTGGTTTGATAGTTTCTGAGAGGCAAATATTGCCCCCCAACTCCCCTCGTGGTCCTATTTTTATAAAAATGCATAGCTTATGTGTCCATATACATAAATGTGGATCTATCTATGTTTTAAATTTCATTAATATTGGTTTGATATTCCTGAGAGGCAGAAATTGCCCCCATATCTCCCCTCGTGTTCCTACGATTCGTCCCATTTTCAATAGGCTTGGTCCTTGTGCCAATAAGGACCTATATGCCAAATTTTATTAAATTATGTCCAAAATTGCGTCCTGTACTTTGCGCCCAAGGTTACATGGACAGCCAGCCAGCCTGCCAGCCGGACGGACATCGTTAGATCAACTCAGAAAGTGATTCTGCGTCGATCTTTATATTTTAAGGTGGACCAATATCAGCAGAAATGCATAATACCCTCTCCACTATTGTGGTGTGGATATAAAAATAATAATGGCAGTAGATCAAAAAGGATTTAGAGATCTTAAAACAGTGTTGACAGTAGAGTTAGGCCAAGATTTAATAGGACATTTTTTTATAGCTATCTAGTTAACGGTAACTTAATTTTAGGTAAATAACTACTAATAACCTTACAATTTTAAAGATCTCTAAATGAAAAGTTATAAAGAAATTTGAAAGGTAGGTACGTGGGTACCAGAGCTGTAAAAAACTGCAATCAATTGTGATTGCAATCAAAATCATTTCAACCAAATTGATTTTATTCTTTTATTTTAAATTTTAAATGAAAAAATTTAGGCCCAATTAGCTTACTTATTATATAAATATCTAAAACTTCAAATTTAACACCTTGGCAAAAAAATAAATAAATAAGAAATTAATATTTTTCTTTTTAGAAATCATTGTATGCAATCAATTAAATTCCAATCAATTTGATACTCTTACTTGTTTTTAATATCATCATTTTGATCACAATTTCTTTTTTTTTACTTATACCTTTGCACAATTGAATATGAACAATTTATTTATTAGCAATACGTATTTATTGAATTGATCAATAAATAGCACAATTGATGATTCATAGAAAATGAAACTGTGCCTGTAAATTTAGTAAACTTCGATTGCTATGTTAAATATAATAAAAAAAAAAAACAAAAATTTTATAACAAGTAAGAATATTTTAGGGGTGTATTTTATATGAAATCTATAAGTTATAAACCAATCATTATAAAAACTGACCTCAAAGTATTATAATTCGCTGCGGGCTTATAAAAGCCTATTCCAAAAAGAAAGATATATCGTAATTTGATCTAATTTAAATAAAATATCATGATTTAATGTTGATTGTTATTGCATTCTGATGGCATTAATGGTTTTGATTGCAATTAAAGTATTTCAATTATATTGATTGCGATCAATATACATATGTATAAATTGATTTAAACAAATTGATGGCATTAAAAATTGGAAAATTGAATGTATGATTTAAAATTTTTTGATTTTGAATGCAATTAAAAAATATGTAATTATAAACGAGAAATCATGAGATTGCAACCTTTTACAGCTCTGGTAGGTACCTATAATAAATAATAATAAAATGTGTTTTTTTTTTAAATTTTATCTTTAAATATACAGGGTGGCGCATAAGTAACGTTATGAATTATTAAATAAATAACTTTAGTTTCTGATTTTATTATACGTGGCAATTTTTTTAAATTTAGATTTATACAAAATATGTACACTTTTTGTTTTGAAGATAATATCTTTCAAATATTGCCCATTTTCTTCTTCGAATTGACGTGCTCTTTCCAGAGCATTTTTCATAACTTTTAATAGAATTTCAAGTCCCATCACACAGTGCTCTGTCCCCATATAGTGAATCGGCAAAACTAGAGCAGTTATCGTAGCAGGTTGAAATTGCGTATCCTGATACCTTATGTCTAAGTTAAGAAACATTTTTAATTTGGGAAAAATTGGTGCACGGATTAAATGCCTACCTTCCATACATCCTGAAATTAAAAGTTTAATTTTTAGCTACATTTGTTATCAGAATGTATTAAAAGTTGTTGCCTGGCTATAAAATTTTGTTGCATTCGGCGCAAGAAGATGCCTACCTGCTTGCTATATATCCTTTAAAAAAAAACTAAATTTTAGATGTATTAATATTTATAATGCACTATATTTTAATAAGTGTTACGAAAGTAATACTTATTAAGCTCTGATGTAAATTTGATTTCAGTCGCTGCATACATTTCTATAAAAATGCGAGAATATGATGGGGGTACTACGAATAATATTATGGTGTTTTCTTTTCTACAAAAAAATGTGACAATTTATTTAAAAAAAATGAAATTTGGTGTCTGTTTCTTAAAAATTTTGCTTCCGAAAAGGGTGGCCTGTTTTATTCTAAAAACTCATACTTTTTGGGAGCAAAATTTTTAAGAAACAGACACCAAATTGCATTTTTTTTAAATAAAATGTCACATTTTTTTGTAGAAAAGAAAACACCATTAGTTAAATTGTAGTATTTTTTTTTTATTAAAGAATTATTAGTTTTTTATCCGATTTCATTTCATTATAGCTTCAAATTTTTGTAAACGAATGGATAATACTATAAATTTATAAAACTTAAAAACTTGTTACTAATTGTGGTACAAAAGATG
Source organism: Pollenia griseotomentosa (assembly GCA_963931875.1). NCBI lineage: Eukaryota > Metazoa > Arthropoda > Insecta > Diptera > Polleniidae > Pollenia > Pollenia griseotomentosa. The sequence goes on from OZ007564.1 coordinate 133,267,104, forward strand.
TTCCAAAGTGATAATAATTTGTAAAAAAAAAAGTTAAAACTTCATAAAATCGATGGTTTGATCCACTATAACTCAGGCACTTTTTAATCCAATTAAGGAAAATTAGCCACTATTTGACGATTAATATAGTAGTCATTAAAATAAGATAGAACTCATTTTAATTGAGCCAGCATTTGACTGTGGATAAAGGCTGAAAGGGAAGTATGTATATACCGAAAACCACAAATGTACCCTTATGTACTTACATTTTTTTTTTGCCACAATTTATATCATAATGTGGTAAAAAGTAGTATCTGTAAAATTCCAAATGCTAGATATGTTATAAATTTTGTTGTCACATGCCTTCCTCCCATATATACATTTTTTAAGCTAAAGTTATGTTTATAATGCATTTAAAAATCCGAAAATAATGAGTTTTAGTTTTGCTGTAAATTTTTTCTCAAAAACGAACTTTTACCTGCATTTAAGATTTCAACTCTAAGCTCCGTTGTAATTTTTGCTTCATTTAGAGTAATCAAATGACTACCTCCCTCCCATATGTCCTTTTTTCAAGGCATTAATTTTATAAATATTTATATTCAAAACAGCGTTACCACATATTTTTTAAAAAATTCTTGTTATCTCAGAAAAAAAACTTGTTTTTGCAAGAAAAAACTTTTTTTTTTAAGTGCCAAATCTTTAAAAAAAAATACCAAAATGTATTAGGAATTCATTTTATTTATAAATAAAAAAAAATTAAATATAAAATAGTTTTCAAGGAACTAAAATAATAACAATACATACATAAAATAAAATTCATTTGGGAGATCTTTCTTTTCTTGGGACTAAAACAATACAAGAGATTTTATTTAAAAATAGGCATAAATATTTTATATTCTTAACATTTTTTGTTAAATATGTATTTATCCATGTTTTTTTAATGTCTTCCGCACTACAAAGTTAACTAACTACAAACTGTCAATGTATAAAAACGACCTAGTTTTACTTACAGGGAGTATACACAATTAAACACTGTTGTACTAATAAAGGAGTGAGAATATATAAAATCTTTTAATTGTCTAAAACATCCTTTATGTAATATTTGTATCCAATAAAATGCAAATTTTAAGTTATGTATTTATAAAAAACTGCAAAAACTTTATGTATTTATAAAAAACTTTATATATATTTATAAAAAATCTCAAAAAACTTGCAAAAAAAAAGGAAATCTTGACAAATGCATTTTCTGCTGATTCAAAACTAAAAACAAATCATTTTAAAATTTTATTTAAATTTTAAAATTTATTGTTTTTTTAATACAAAATTTCCATTTTCCGCCAGAAAATCTTAATTTCTTTTTTCAACACTCGTTAGACCTCCTAATGTAGTATATAAATCAAAAATAAAAAAATCATCCATTTTTTATTTATATATATATATATTATTTATATATATGTATATATATCGTCAAATTTTGTAAAATAATAGGGTGGACCCAAAAATTAATAATGTATTACTTTAAATTTTTTTCATTTTTTTCTTGTAAAAAAAAGTAATTAGTACATAAAAAGTTAGTTAATTTTTTGTAGTGATGAAGAAACAAAATATTTATAACTTAATATTTTCTAATTCTCCAATGTTATTTATTCACGTGACCATTGAGGAAGTAAATTTTTTACAAATTTTGTAATGTATTTGTAAATTTACTGGTGCTAAACAGATTTTTTTTGACAATACCTGCTTTTGAAGCAGGCATTACCTTATAAAAAATGAACTTTGGATACCATAACTATGCAAAATATGTACATATTTTTAATAAATGCAACATCTAGAGTAAGTAAAATTATGCATGTTCTCTCTTAATTTAAATATATCAATTTTATAATACAAACATACATCCCATTTATAATGTTTTTTTTTTTATTTGTTAATTATTTTGTATAGATACATATGGGGGTTTTCATGTCAAGTGACGCAATTTTTAAATCGATGTCTTCTGATTTGGATGAAATTTGCACGAAGGTTAGTCCTATTGGATAGTAGTTTAGAGAGAAGATCGGTCGAAAAGTTTCTGAGTTAGAGGGCGTTAAAGTTTGACATTTTGGTCATACAGCTGTTCTTTCTCATCCATGTAACTTATTACCTATTGGTGTTAGCAAAATTTGTCCCAAGTAGCTTCAATAGCTATTTCATCAATCTTTTGAAATTTTTTTTTTTGTTTTTAAAATTTTTTTTTTAATTTTAAAACTTTTTTTTTAGCTGGAATGTTTTTTTTTGCTCAAAAGAAAGCTTATGTCTTTTCCTTTAAATTAGTTCTGGTCTTTTAGGAAAAAATGTAAAATAGTGCTGCATATGCTAAAAATTCATCAAAATCGGAAGACATAGATTTAAAAATTGGGTCACTTGACATGAAATCCCCCATATGTTTGTATATGTACATACAAATGTACCTACAAACATAGGTATACAAACTACAACTTGGTGTTATTCATCGGTATGATTATCTTACCATCAAAGCATTAGGCTTGTATATAATATTTGTATATATGTACATATGTACCTACTTAAATTACTTTTTTCTATGAAAGATAAGATAGTAACACAATTGATTAGGTAAAAATAATTGCTGAAAAAAACCAATTTGTTCCTTTTTTAATTGTAAAATTATTAACGAAACTACGTGAATCAAAACAAAGAAAATTTAGCAAATCAAAAATATTCAGTTAACAATTTAAATATTAATGTTAATATGTACATATCTGTGTCATTTTGACAAAACATCTTAAGTCAAATTTAAAAATTTGAAAAATATGTTGTTAATCATACGAATTTTCATTTGAAAACATTTACGTTTTAAAAATTTTGTATGTATCAAGGTATATTTACACAAGGTAAACTCGTTGGCCCATATGTTTGTCAGCTGTTTACCCCTAATTGGAACCCAAACGTCAAATGTCGTGTATATGAGCCAAAATTTGTACATGTTTGCGTCAAATTGTTTTTGTTTTATATGAAGATAATTTTGACAACTCGGTGCTTTTTATAGAGCAGCATGTCTACACTCCCAAATGAGTCTACCTTGTGTAAATATACCTTGGTATGTATTATAAATGAAAATTTTCTTTAATTTTGGTTTATTTTATTATTTGATAAAAATGATTTTTTCACAGAGTTCTTTTTAAAAACTTATTTGCTATATTATCTCGACTTAAGATGTTTTGCAAAATGCCACAGATATGTTTCTAAATTGTGAACTTCGAAATAATTTTTTTCTTATAAAGAACAGCAGAAGTATAAGATCAGCAGAAGGATATATTTTCCCTCGAAATTTGCTCCCGTTTTTCTAAGAAAAACTTCGAAGGAAACAACATGTTATCTTTTTATTCACGATAAGAGTGAACAAATATTACATATTATTTATTTTATATATGTAGGTATGTAAGTAACCTATGCATAAATTTACCCATTTTTTCTTTAAGTGCATATACGTATGTATGCACAATATGTAAACAAATAAAATGATCCAAACTTTTGTTTTTTCTCCCCCCGTACAATGTTTTGCTTACAGTTAGTTTTGTAGTTTGTTGTTTACCCCCACTGCTAAAAGCGAAAAAAAATACAACAACAAGAATGATAAATTCGGCCTACACTCTTCTTCACATCTACATACATATGTATTTATATACATATATGTAACATATTCATGTATGATGTCTTCCGTTTGTAAAATGCTTTTGGTGGAAAAAAATACAAACATACATACATGCATAAATAATTTTAATAGACATTTAATAGATGAATAAAGATGTAAATGATGCTAAACTCTGAAGAATGTACCATACAAAAAAAAAACGAGTAATTAAGGCAAGTTGGTATGTATATGCACAAAAAGAAATTTTATAATGCAAGCAAGAAGTTTAAAAAAATAAAGAAATGGGCAAAAAGCATAAAAAATTGGTTTTATAAATATATATCTATATTTGTATATATAAAAGAAAGTGGCGTTAGTTACTACGTTTATAACTAAAGAACGGCTGGACCGATTTCGATGATTCGTACTAAATAGGTGGCGCCATTGAAAATTACTCAGTATGAATTAAATCGTAAACTCTGCATTTGACGATGCTATGATCTTTAGAAAAGTTGTTGAGCATGAGCCGGCGAAGGTTTATAAGTTGATATGACCAATTTCAGACAGGATTTCACCAGTATTTAATATTTAATTCTAATTTGGAAAATCCCGAGCAACGCCGGGACCAAACAACTAGTATTTTATAAACCAGTTATATTTTTTGTGAATAAGGATAAAAAAATATAGAATATTTTATCAGGAAAATTATTTTTGTTTAATAGTTATATTTTGTGAATTTCAGCCTTTCCGAATTTAACTTTAGAGAAACCTGATTTCAGACTAAACTAATTTATTGTTTAAGTTTGGTGTCAATCTGACCAGCGGTTCTTGAGTTTAAAGCCCGTTCAACGATTTCGAAAGTTGACGTTCGCATAGAAAATAACATCTAAAACAAAAACAAAATTTTAAAAAATTGCACATATGTATACACAATGAGTGATTTTCTGCTGCACTTTTTTGCAAAAATTAAGAATACTTTTCTGTTTGTATTTTTTGGATTAATTTTAATTTTAAATTTTAATAATGATTTCAATCATTTACTTTTTCAAAATTAATTAATTAATTAACTTGTTAATTACACTGTGTCTCAAATTATCAACTAAGTCGTGACCAAATGAACCTGATGTCAGAATGGTCAAAAGTAGAACAGTTTTTGAGGTATTGGCAAATTACCGTTATTGGCGGATTTTAAAAAGATGTTGTCACTTTAATAAAAGTATCTTCGAAAATATTCGACGGATTTTTATTGCTTTAATTTTGTTCAAAGATAATGAAATTACTAAAACAACCATATGTCGTTCGTAAAAATTGGTCAAGTATTGACTAAGTTACATTGGACCAAATTTCACAAAAATTTTAATGATTTTTTGAAATTTTGCTCTTTTAAACTTATTTTTTTTAAACCAAACAATAAAAATAACTTAATTAACGTTAACTTATTTCAATACGCACATTTTGTGCCCAATAGGATCCAAATCAGTAAAAAAATACAAAGTTACAGAAGATTGTTTGAAATATCCAACTTTTTGATTTTTACCAAATCACAAAAAACACCAAGTAAATACAGCGAAATGTTTAGTAACAAAAAATTTTAAACAAAAGCCTAAAACTGTTAAATTACTAAATTAATTCACAAATTCTTCTGTAGCTTTATCATTTTTGCACCAATCTAGGTCTTGTTGGGCGCATAATGTTCGTATTGAATTGAACTAATGCCCCATGCAGAAGAGCAAATTTGAAAAAATCATTCATTTTTCAATGAAGTTTGAACTTTTGTCCCCTGTAACTCTGTCATTTCTTGACCAATCTTCACAAGTAATCCATTGTTATTTTATTAATTTTATTATCTTTCATTAAAAAAAAGAAATACATAACCCGTTTAATATTTTTGAAGATATTTGCATCTAAGTGACTTCATCTTTTTTAAAAACACAAATAACGGTTATTTATATATCTCGAAAACTGAGCATTCTGACCTTATATTCGGATTCAGCGGTTAATTTTAATAAAGATTTTGTGTAAAATACATTTGGTCCAACAACTGTCATGTTACAAAAAAGGTGCTGTTAATTTGTAAAAGTTGTAAAAGTTCATCATAAAAAAATAATTTTAGGAAAACAAAAACTTTCAAAAGTTATTGAAAGTATTAAAAACAATCGCTGGTGATACGACAGTCAAAAACCATCGATAGTGCTATCGATTATTTCAGACCGATACTAACTACAAATATAACATACATATATCTAGTGATTTACACTTACAAAACATGAAAAGCATATAGAATATGTTTGTTATGTTGTTAAAGTTTAAATGAGTACTTTTGCTTCGTTGGTTTTAATGTTCTCATTGTTGTTATTATAATTGTTGCTTTTACGGTCTTTACAAATATATACAGTCCGCCTCAAAACGAAGCAACACAACAAAAATATTTTTTTTTATGGGACAAAAAATATTCATTTATTTTTGTTTTAAAGCTTTTTCGCATATTCCAGACGATTTTTTTTGATTTTTACAGATATAAGTGGCTTTTTTTCTGAGAACTCTACGATATATTCCATGTTCATGTAGTGCTTGGCGAACAGTACTGTCGCTAACACTTGCTCCTAATGTTATTGTCCCTTCCTCTGCTATTTTAACTGCACTGCACCAGGGATTAGCCTTTACTCTTCGCACTATTGTCCTCTTCTTCACGTCGGACAAAATTGTAGGTCTGCTAGAGCGTAGAAGAAACGTATTTAACATTTATCACATTTTTGCACTTTATATTTCTTTTAATATTATTTTGGCATCACCCAATAGTACTACCAATTTCTCTCAAAGATTTGCCTTCAGATGCCAATTTTACCACTAAATTACGAGTTTCTACTGTAGTCTGCTTATCCATGTTGACTTTCATTTAAAAACTTAAGTAACCTTGACTTTTTATTGATCAGTATAGATAGTTGAGATAATTAATTATCAGTAATATGAATGTAAGAAGAAAAAAACAAAAAATTAGGGGTAAATTTACCTTTATGACACTAGAACATTGAAATAATATGAGATTGTACACATTTTGTGACGCGTAAAAAAAGGCGTTTTCTGAGATTAATGTTAATTTGAAAATGAAGAAGAAATAAATGACGAATTTTTTTTTATTTAAATAAACAGGTACTAAATACACCTCAAAAAAATAAAAACAGATTTATTGTACTCTCCCCTGTTTAACATCTACGGACTTATAAATGTTGAACTGTTCGGTGTACACTTTCTTTTGAGGTTGACTGTAGGTACATATTTATTTACATATTTATGTTTTGGTACAATTTGTTTATTTTATGTGATGACACCACATGCAGAGCAACTAATTCACACACACATATATCGCTCATAGTATTAAACAAAAACAAACACAGAGATTCAATCATACAAAAAAACGTCGTCAGATGTCAATTGTTTGAATGAGTAAATAAACTTTATGTGGGTCATTTGAAAAACTAAAAAAAACGAACACAAAATCATTAAGAGTCAATGAATTTTTTCTAAAAGAAGATTAAGAATTTTAACAAAAAACCAACCTACCTATTATGTTTGGTACAAGAGGTACATACATACATATTTGCAAAAGTATTTCTATTCAAGGAATTAAAAAAAATTAACTATAAAAATTAATAGGATTCAGAGTGTCAAATTACTATGCAAACCTTAAATGCATTTACATTTCGGTATGTACTTATGTACAAAGTTTAAACGCAATTCAGGAAGTTAACTTGGCATATACTCATATTTTTTTTAGTTATAGCAGAACAAGTATTGGCTATACAAAAAAATGGTACAACTGTTTGTTGTAAATTTTTGGACAAAAAAAAAATTGTTTATAAAATATTATTTTGAAAACGGATACAACACTGTAATACTTTAACGTTGTGTCAAAATAATACAACAGTGCAGTACACAAATTAGCTGTGCACTCACACACAAACATTTAAATATAAATGTCAACAAAAGTAACAGCATATCATTTTGACGTATGGTTTGTTATCAGCTGTTGCTTATGTAGCAAGCCAAGACCACCTTGTATGAATTCGCCTTGCATACAATGTTGTTCAAAGTGTTCTCCATAGTTATCACTAGGGCAACCAAAAAAAGCACTAAAAAAACAGTTTAAGCTCCTTAAAACAGCGTCTAAAAACATGAAAATAAGCTGTTAAAATAAAAAAAAAGTAATTTAAATTTATTGTTTATTTTCCACTTTATTCGATTTATACGTTGTTACAGTAAATTATAAGTTAATGCAATAAATTTTCAAAAAGAAAACTATGTCTATTTGGAGTCAGCAAGTTCTTGAAGTGGGTGAAGATAAATACGCCGAGTTAAATATGTTTTATGACGTAAAACGTTACGTTATTAAAAACATAGCTGAGCTACGCGTAGCTGATTAAAAACATAGCTGAGCTACGCGTAGCTGATTAAAAACATAGCTCAGCTACGTTTTTATTAATTTTTTTTTTAATTTTGACCGGTGTATCCGGGAGACATTTTTTTAAATTGTGACCGAACCAAAAAAGATTCCGGAACGGGAGGGTATTCAAATTATAGGTAATTAGCTCTACATTCGTAATCTTGAAAGAAAATTTATGAAATATAAATTTTTCTATTTTTAAAAAATTATTTTAATTTCCGCTAGTGTATCTGGGAGGTATTTTTTTAAATTCCGACCGAACCAAAAAAGATTACGGAACGGGAGGGTATTCATTTTATAGGTAATTAGCTCTACATTCGTAATCTTGAAAGAAAATTTATGAAATATAAATTTTTCTATTTTTAAAAAATTATTTAAATTTCTGCTAGTGTATCTGGGAGGGATTTTTTTAAATTCCGACCGAACCAAAAAAGATTACGGAACGGGAGGGTATTCATTTTATAGGTAATTAGCTCTACATTCGTAATCTTGAAAGAAAATTTATGAAATATAAATTTTTCTATTTTTAAAAAATTATTTAAATTTCTGCCAGTGTATCGGTGAGGGATTTTTTTAAATTCCGACCGAACCAAAAAAGATTACGGAATGGGAGGGTATTCATTTTATAGGTAATTAGCTCTACATTCGTAATCTTGAAAGAAAATTTATGAAATATAAATTTTTCTATTTTTAAAAAATTATTTAAATTTCTGCTAGTGTATCTAGGAGGTATTTTTTTAAATTCCGACCGAACCAAAAAAGATTACGGAACGGGAGGGTATTCATTTTATAGGTAATTAGCTCTACATTCGTAATCTTGAAAGAAAATTTATGAAATATAAATTTTTCTATTTTTAAAAAATTATTTTAATTTCCGCTAGTGTATCTGGGAGGTATTTTTTTAAATTCCGACCGAACCAAAAAAGATTACGGAACGGGAGGGTATTCATTTTATAGGTAATTAGCTCTACATTCGTAATCTTGAAAGAAAATTTATGAAATATAAATTTTTCTATTTTTAAAAAATTATTTAAATTTCGGCTAGTGTATCTGGGAGGGATTTTTTTAAATTCCGACCGAACCAAAAAAGATTACGGAACGGGAGGGTATTCATTTTATAGGTAATTAGCTCTACATTCGTAATCTTGAAAGAAAATTTATGAAATATAAATTTTTCTATTTTTAAAAAATTATTTTAATTTCCGCTAGTGTATCTGGGAGGTATTTTTTTAAATTCCGACCGAACCAAAAAAGATTACGGAACGGGAGGGTATTCATTTTATAGGTAATTAGCTCTACATTCGTAATCTTGAAAGAAAATTTATGAAATATAAATTTTTCTATTTTTAAAAAATTATTTAAATTTCTGCCAGTGTATCTGGGAGGGATTTTTTTAAATTCCGACCGAACCAAAAAAGATTACGGAATGGGAGGGTATTCATTTTATAGGTAATTAGCTCTACATTCGTAATCTTGAAAGAAAATTTATGAAATATAAATTTTTCTATTTTTAAAAAATTATTTTAATTTCCGCTAGTGTATCTGGGAGGTATTTTTTTAAATTCCGACCGAACCAAAAAAGATTACGGAACGGGAGGGTATTCATTTTATAGGTAATTAGCTCAACATTCGTAATCTTGAAAGAAAATTTATGAAATATAAATTTTTCTATTTTTAAAAAATTATTTAAATTTCCGCTAGTGTATCTGGGAGGGATTTTTTTAAATTCCGACCGAACCAAAAAAGATTACGGAACGGGAGGGTATTCATTTTATAGGTAATTAGCTCTACATTCGTAATCTTGAAAGAAAATTTATGAAATATAAATTTTTCTATTTTTAAAAAATTATTTAAATTTCTGCCAGTGTATCTGGGAGGGATTTTTTTAAATTCCGACCGAACCAAAAAAGATTACGGAACGGGAGGGTATTCATTTTATAGGTAATTAGCTCTACATTCGTAATCTTGAAAGAAAATTTATGAAATATAAATTTTTCTATTTTTAAAAAATTATTTTAATTTCCGCTAGTGTATCTGGGAGGTATTTTTTTAAATTCCGACCGAACCAAAAAAGATTACGGAACGGGAGGGTATTCATTTTATAGGTAATTAGCTCTACATTCGTAATCTTGAAAGAAAATTTATGAAATCTAATTTCAAGATTACGAATGTAGAGCTAATGACCTATAAAATGAATACCCTCCCGTTCCGTAATCTTTTTTGGTTCGGTCGCAATTTAAAAAAATCCCTCCCAGATACACTAGCAGAAATTTAAATAATTTTTTAAAAATAGAAAAATTTATATTTCATAAATTTTCTTTCAAGATTACGAATGTAGAGCTAATTACCTATAAAATGAATACCCTCCCGTTCCGTAATCTTTTTTGGTTCGGTCGGAATTTAAAAAAATCCCTCCCAGATACACTAGCGGAAATTAAAATAATTTTTTAAAAATAGAAAAATTTATATTTCATAAATTTTCTTTCAAGATTACGAATGTAGAGCTAATTACCTATAAAATGAATACCCTCCCGTTCCGTAATCTTTTTTGGTTCGGTCGGAATTTAAAAAAATCCCTCCCAGATACACTAGCAGAAATTTAAATAATTTTTTAAAAATAGAAAAATTTATATTTCATAAATTTTCTTTCAAGATTACGAATGTAGAGCTAATTACCTATAAAATGAATACCCTCCCGTTCCGTAATCTTTTTTGGTTCGGTCGGAATTTAAAAAAATCCCTCCCAGATACACTAGCAGAAATTTAAATAATTTTTTAAAAATAGAAAAATTTATATTTCATAAATTTTCTTTCAAGATTACGAATGTAGAGCTAATTACCTATAAAATGAATACCCTCCCGTTCCGTAATCTTTTTTGGTTCGGTCGGAATTTAAAAAAATACCTCCCAGATACACTAGCGGAAATTAAAATAATTTTTTAAAAATAGAAAAATTTATATTTCATAAATTTTCTTTCAAGATTACGAATGTAGAGCTAATTACCTATAAAATGAATACCCTCCCGTTCCGTAATCTTTTTTGGTTCGGTCGGAATTTAAAAAAATCCCTCCCAGATACACTAGCAGAAATTTAAATAATTTTTTAAAAATAGAAAAATTTATATTTCATAAATTTTCTTTCAAGATTACGAATGTAGAGCTAATTACCTATAAAATGAATACCCTCCCGTTCCGTAATCTTTTTTGGTTCGGTCGGAATTTAAAAAAATACCTCCCAGATACACTAGCAGAAATTTAAATAATTTTTTAAAAATAGAAAAATTTATATTTCATAAATTTTCTTTCAAGATTACGAATGTAGAGCTAATTACCTATAAAATGAATACCCTCCCGTTCCGTAATCTTTTTTGGTTCGGTCGGAATTTAAAAAAATACCTCCAAGATACACTAGCAGAAATTTAAATAATTTTTTAAAAATAGAAAAATTTATATTTCATAAATTTTCTTTCAAGATTACGAATGTAGAGCTAATTACCTATAAAATGAATACCCTCCCGTTCCGTAATCTTTTTTGGTTCGGTCGGAATTTAAAAAAATACCTCCCAGATACTCTAGCGGAAATTAAAATAATTTTTTAAAAATAGAAAAATTTATATTTCATAAATTTTCTTTCAAGATTACGAATGTAGAGCTAATTACCTATAAAATGAATATCCTCCCGTTCCGTAATCTTTTTTGGTTCGGTCGGAATTTAAAAAAATCCCTCCCAGATACACTAGCAGAAATTTAGATAATTTTTTAAAAATAGAAAAATTTATATTTCATAAAATTTCTTTCAAGATTACGAATGTAGAGCTAATTACCTATAAAATGAATACCCTCCCGTTCCGTAATCTTTTTTGGTTCGGTCGGAATTTAAAAAAATACCTCCCAGATACACTAGCAGAAATTTAAATAATTTTTTAAAAATAGAAAAATTTATATTTCATAAATTTTCTTTCAAGATTACGAATGTAGAGCTAATTACCTATAAAATGAATACCCTCCCGTTCCGTAATCTTTTTTGGTTCGGTCGGAATTTAAAAAAATACCTCCCAGATACACTAGCAGAAATTTAAATAATTTTTTAAAAATAGAAAAATTTATATTTCATAAATTTTCTTTCAAGATTACGAATGTAGAGCTAATTACCTATAAAATGAATACCCTCCCGTTCCGTAATCTTTTTTGGTTCGGTCGGAATTTAAAAAAATACCTCCCAGATACACTAGCAGAAATTTAAATAATTTTTTAAAAATAGAAAAATTTATATTTCATAAATTTTCTTTCAAGATTACGAATGTAGAGCTAATTACCTATAAAATGAATACCCTCCCGTTCCGTAATCTTTTTTGGTTCGGTCGGAATTTAAAAAAATACCTCCCAGATACACTAGCAGAAATTTAAATAATTTTTTAAAAATAGAAAAATTTATATTTCATAAATTTTCTTTCAAGATTACGAATGTAGAGCTAATTACCTATAAAATGAATACCCTCCCGTTCCGTAATCTTTTTTGGTTCGGTCGGAATTTAAAAAAATACCTCCCAGATACACTAGCTGAAATTTAAATAATTTTTTAAAAATAGAAAAATTTATATTTCATAAATTTTCTTTCAAGATTACGAATGTAGAGCTAATTACCTATAAAATGAATACCCTCCCGTTCCGTAATCTTTTTTGGTTCGGTCGGAATTTAAAAAAATACCTCCCAGATACACTAGCAGAAATTTAAATAATTTTTTAAAAATAGAAAAATTTATATTTCATAAATTTTCTTTCAAGATTACGAATGTAGAGCTAATTACCTATAAAATGAATACCCTCCCGTTCCGTAATCTTTTTTGGTTCGGTCGGAATTTAAAAAAATACCTCCCAGATACACTAGCAGAAATTTAAATAATTTTTTAAAAATAGAAAAATTTATATTTCATAAATTTTCTTTCAAGATTACGAATGTAGAGCTAATTACCTATAAAATGAATACCCTCCCGTTCCGTAATCTTTTTTGGTTCGGTCGGAATTTAAAAAAATACCTCCCAGATACTCTAGCGGAAATTAAAATAATTTTTTAAAAATAGAAAAATTTATATTTCATAAATTTTCTTTCAAGATTACGAATGTAGAGCTAATTACCTATAAAATGAATATCCTCCCGTTCCGTAATCTTTTTTGGTTCGGTCGGAATTTAAAAAAATCCCTCCCAGATACACTAGCAGAAATTTAAATAATTTTTTAAAAATAGAAAAATTTATATTTCATAAATTTTCTTTCAAGATTACGAATGTAGAGCTAATTACCTATAAAATGAATACCCTCCCGTTCCGTAATCTTTTTTGGTTCGGTCGGAATTTAAAAAAATACCTCCCAGATACACTAGCAGAAATTTAAATAATTTTTTAAAAATAGAAAAATTTATATTTCATAAATTTTCTTTCAAGATTACGAATGTAGAGCTAATTACCTATAAAATGAATACCCTCCCGTTCCGTAATCTTTTTTGGTTCGGTCGGAATTTAAAAAAATACCTCCCAGATACACTAGCAGAAATTTAAATAATTTTTTAAAAATAGAAAAATTTATATTTCATAAATTTTCTTTCAAGATTACGAATGTAGAGCTAATTACCTATAAAATGAATACCCTCCCGTTCCGTAATCTTTTTTGGTTCGGTCGGAATTTAAAAAAATACCTCCCAGATACACTAGCAGAAATTTAAATAATTTTTTAAAAATAGAAAAATTTATATTTCATAAATTTTCTTTCAAGATTACGAATGTAGAGCTAATTACCTATAAAATGAATACCCTCCCGTTCCGTAATCTTTTTTGGTTCGGTCGGAATTTAAAAAAATACCTCCCAGATACACTAGCAGAAATTTAAATAATTTTTTAAAAATAGAAAAATTTATATTTCATAAATTTTCTTTCAAGATTACGAATGTAGAGCTAATTACCTATAAAATGAATACCCTCCCGTTCCGTAATCTTTTTTGGTTCGGTCGGAATTTAAAAAAATACCTCCCAGATACACTAGCAGAAATTTAAATAATTTTTTAAAAATAGAAAAATTTATATTTCATAAATTTTCTTTCAAGATTACGAATGTAGAGCTAATTACCTATAAAATGAATACCCTCCCGTTCCGTAATCTTTTTTGGTTCGGTCGGAATTTAAAAAAATACCTCCCAGATACACTAGCAGAAATTTAAATAATTTTTTAAAAATAGAAAAATTTATATTTCATAAATTTTCTTTCAAGATTACGAATGTAGAGCTAATTACCTATAAAATGAATACCCTCCCGTTCCGTAATCTTTTTTGGTTCGGTCGGAATTTAAAAAAATACCTCCCAGATACACTAGCAGAAATTTAAATAATTTTTTAAAAATAGAAAAATTTATATTTCATAAATTTTCTTTCAAGATTACGAATGTAGAGCTAATTACCTATAAAATGAATACCCTCCCGTTCCGTAATCTTTTTTGGTTCGGTCGGAATTTAAAAAAATACCTCCCAGATACACTAGCAGAAATTTAAATAATTTTTTAAAAATAGAAAAATTTATATTTCATAAATTTTCTTTCAAGATTACGAATGTAGAGCTAATTACCTATAAAATGAATACCCTCCCGTTCCGTAATCTTTTTTGGTTCGGTCGGAATTTAAAAAAATACCTCCCAGATACACTAGCAGAAATTTAAATAATTTTTTAAAAATAGAAAAATTTATATTTCATAAATTTTCTTTCAAGATTACGAATGTAGAGCTAATTACCTATAAAATGAATACCCTCCCGTTCCGTAATCTTTTTTGGTTCGGTCGGAATTTAAAAAAATACCTCCCAGATACTCTAGCGGAAATTAAAATAATTTTTTAAAAATAGAAAAATTTATATTTCATAAATTTTCTTTCAAGATTACGAATGTAGAGCTAATTACCTATAAAATGAATATCCTCCCGTTCCGTAATCTTTTTTGGTTCGGTCGGAATTTAAAAAAATCCCTCCCAGATACACTAGCAGAAATTTAAATAATTTTTTAAAAATAGAAAAATTTATATTTCATAAATTTTCTTTCAAGATTACGAATGTAGAGCTAATTACCTATAAAATGAATACCCTCCCGTTCCGTAATCTTTTTTGGTTCGGTCGGAATTTAAAAAAATACCTCCCAGATACACTAGCAGAAATTTAAATAATTTTTTAAAAATAGAAAAATTTATATTTCATAAATTTTCTTTCAAGATTACGAATGTAGAGCTAATTACCTATAAAATGAATACCCTCCCGTTCCGTAATCTTTTTTGGTTCGGTCGGAATTTAAAAAAATACCTCCCAGATACACTAGCAGAAATTTAAATAATTTTTTAAAAATAGAAAAATTTATATTTCATAAATTTTCTTTCAAGATTACGAATGTAGAGCTAATTACCTATAAAATGAATACCCTCCCGTTCCGTAATCTTTTTTGGTTCGGTCGGAATTTAAAAAAATACCTCCCAGATACACTAGCAGAAATTTAAATAATTTTTTAAAAATAGAAAAATTTATATTTCATAAATTTTCTTTCAAGATTACGAATGTAGAGCTAATTACCTATAAAATGAATACCCTCCCGTTCCGTAATCTTTTTTGGTTCGGTCGGAATTTAAAAAAATACCTCCCAGATACACTAGCAGAAATTTAAATAATTTTTTAAAAATAGAAAAATTTATATTTCATAAATTTTCTTTCAAGATTACGAATGTAGAGCTAATTACCTATAAAATGAATACCCTCCCGTTCCGTAATCTTTTTTGGTTCGGTCGGAATTTAAAAAAATACCTCCCAGATACACTAGCAGAAATTTAAATAATTTTTTAAAAATAGAAAAATTTATATTTCATAAATTTTCTTTTAAGATTACGAATGTAGAGCTAATTACCTATAAAATGAATACCCTCCCGTTCCGTAATCTTTTTTGGTTCGGTCGGAATTTAAAAAAATACCTCCCAGATACACTAGCAGAAATTTAAATAATTTTTTAAAAATAGAAAAATTTATATTTCATA
Organism: Pollenia griseotomentosa; assembly: GCA_963931875.1. Classification (NCBI taxonomy): domain Eukaryota; kingdom Metazoa; phylum Arthropoda; class Insecta; order Diptera; family Polleniidae; genus Pollenia; species Pollenia griseotomentosa. The sequence goes on from OZ007564.1 coordinate 133,283,206, forward strand.
AATTTTCTTTCAAGATTACGAATGTAGAGCTAATTACCTATAAAATGAATACCCTCCCGTTCCGTAATCTTTTTTGGTTCGGTCGGAATTTAAAAAAATACCTCCCAGATACACTAGCAGAAATTTAAATAATTTTTTAAAAATAGAAAAATTTATATTTCATAAATTTTCTTTCAAGATTACGAATGTAGAGCTAATTACCTATAAAATGAATACCCTCCCGTTCCGTAATCTTTTTTGGTTCGGTCGGAATTTAAAAAAATACCTCCCAGATACTCTAGCGGAAATTAAAATAATTTTTTAAAAATAGAAAAATTTATATTTCATAAATTTTCTTTCAAGATTACGAATGTAGAGCTAATTACCTATAAAATGAATATCCTCCCGTTCCGTAATCTTTTTTGGTTCGGTCGGAATTTAAAAAAATCCCTCCCAGATACACTAGCAGAAATTTAAATAATTTTTTAAAAATAGAAAAATTTATATTTCATAAATTTTCTTTCAAGATTACGAATGTAGAGCTAATTACCTATAAAATGAATACCCTCCCGTTCCGTAATCTTTTTTGGTTCGGTCGGAATTTAAAAAAATACCTCCCAGATACACTAGCAGAAATTTAAATAATTTTTTAAAAATAGAAAAATTTATATTTCATAAATTTTCTTTCAAGATTACGAATGTAGAGCTAATTACCTATAAAATGAATACCCTCCCGTTCCGTAATCTTTTTTGGTTCGGTCGGAATTTAAAAAAATACCTCCCAGATACACTAGCAGAAATTTAAATAATTTTTTAAAAATAGAAAAATTTATATTTCATAAATTTTCTTTCAAGATTACGAATGTAGAGCTAATTACCTATAAAATGAATACCCTCCCGTTCCGTAATCTTTTTTGGTTCGGTCGGAATTTAAAAAAATACCTCCCAGATACACTAGCAGAAATTTAAATAATTTTTTAAAAATAGAAAAATTTATATTTCATAAATTTTCTTTCAAGATTACGAATGTAGAGCTAATTACCTATAAAATGAATACCCTCCCGTTCCGTAATCTTTTTTGGTTCGGTCGGAATTTAAAAAAATACCTCCCAGATACACTAGCAGAAATTTAAATAATTTTTTAAAAATAGAAAAATTTATATTTCATAAATTTTCTTTCAAGATTACGAATGTAGAGCTAATTACCTATAAAATGAATACCCTCCCGTTCCGTAATCTTTTTTGGTTCGGTCGGAATTTAAAAAAATACCTCCCAGATACACTAGCAGAAATTTAAATAATTTTTTAAAAATAGAAAAATTTATATTTCATAAATTTTCTTTCAAGATTACGAATGTAGAGCTAATTACCTATAAAATGAATACCCTCCCGTTCCGTAATCTTTTTTGGTTCGGTCGGAATTTAAAAAAATACCTCCCAGATACTCTAGCGGAAATTAAAATAATTTTTTAAAAATAGAAAAATTTATATTTCATAAATTTTCTTTCAAGATTACGAATGTAGAGCTAATTACCTATAAAATGAATACCCTCCCGTTCCGTAATCTTTTTTGGTTCGGTCGGAATTTAAAAAAATACCTCCCAGATACACTAGCAGAAATTTAAATAATTTTTTAAAAATAGAAAAATTTATATTTCATAAATTTTCTTTAAAGATTACGAATGTAGAGCTAATTACCTATAAAATGAATACCCTCCCGTTCCGTAATCTTTTTTGGTTCGGTCGGAATTTAAAAAAATACCTCCCAGATACACTAGCGGAAATTAAAATAATTTTTTAAAAATAGAAAAATTTATATTTCATAAATTTTCTTTCAAGATTACGAATGTAGAGCTAATTACCTATAAAATGAATACCCTCCCGTTCCGTAATCTTTTTTGGTTCGGTCGGAATTTAAAAAAATACCTTCCAGATACACTAGCAGAAATTTAAATAATTTTTTAAAAATAGAAAAATTTATATTTCATAAATTTTCTTTAAAGATTACGAATGTAGAGCTAATTACCTATAAAATGAATACCCTCCCGTTCCGTAATCTTTTTTGGTTCGGTCGGAATTTAAAAAAATCCCTCCCAGATACACTAGCAGAAATTAAAATAATTTTTTAAAAATAGAAAAATTTATATTTCATAAATTTTCTTTCAAGATTACGAATGTAGAGCTAATTACCTATAAAATGAATACCCTCCCGTTCCGTAATCTTTTTTGGTTCGGTCGGAATTTAAAAAAATACCTCCCAGATACACTAGCGGAAATTAAAATAATTTTTTAAAAATAGAAAAATTTATATTTCATAAATTTTCTTTCAAGATTACGAATGTAGAGCTAATTACCTATAAAATGAATACCCTCCCGTTCCGTAATCTTTTTTGGTTCGGTCGGAATTTAAAAAAATACCTCCCAGATACACTAGCGGAAATTAAAATAATTTTTTAAAAATAGAAAAATTTATATTTCATAAATTTTCTTTCAAGATTACGAATGTAGAGCTAATTACCTATAATTTGAATACCCTCCCGTTCCGTAATCTTTTTTGGTTCGGTCACAATTTAAAAAAATGTCTCCCGGATACACCGGTCAAAATTAAAAAAAAAATTAATAAAAACGTAGCTCAGCTATGTTTTTAATCAGCTACGCGTAGCTCAGCTATGTTTTTAATAACGTAACGTTTTACGTCATAAAACATATTTAACTCGGCGTATTTATCTTCACCCACTTAAGTTCTTGTACATAGAAAAAGTTTTTCCTACTTCTACAGATGTTAAGGGAGCATATTTAAAATTGAGTATTTGCTCTGAAGTATATTTTATACGATTGGACTCACAATTCCACTTTCCTCCCATAATATCTCCAATATCTTTAAGTACCAAAAACCCTTCATTTTTGAATGAAACTGATTTAAATTTTTTTAAAACTTTGTCTCCTAAATCCCCTGGAACACCGGACATTTTTCTTACGGTGTCCATAACAATATTCACTTGGAAAACCAATGAAAGATTTTTTGTTTCCATTTTTGTTACAACTTCGTGTAAAAACCCAAAATTTGCAGAAATTAACAATATTTGGCTAAGCAAATCACTTTCATTCCAATACATACAGAGAAATTTTTTATAGCTAAAACTATATTAAAAAAGCAAAAAAAATGTTACCATACCAAAAACAGAGAGAAGGGGAACTAACAGACGTTACGTTATACAAAAAATATATTTAAAAAGAAAAAAGACGTTACAAAGTATGATGGTAAAAAGACGTTACAGAAAGAGTATTATTGTATGAAGTGACTGTGTGACTTAGGAATGTGATCGTTAGAATACAGCTATGGAATTTTCGAGAGAAAAGAACTTGATCAAGCAAATAATAAAATACGTTGATATAAAGGCCTAATGCTTAAAACTATAAAAAGTACGGTACAGTACCGCTAAGACAAAGTAACATAAAAATCAAGTAAGAAAGTATAGTCGGTCAAGCCCGACCATATGATACCCAGCACCACAGTATTTAAAACCAAATTTTCGAGAGTGTATGGCTATATGAATAGGGATCTCTCTATGTTTTAATTTTTGTTAAAATCGGTTTGATAGTGGGCACAAAGACCCTCTTTTGGAAAGCAGATTGTATGGGGGCTATATGAGATTATGGATCGATTCGACCTTGTGCAAGTTAGAAGCTTTGTACCAAATTTCATTAAATTATATTTAAAATTGCGACCTGTACTTTGCGCACAAGGTTGCATGGACAGCCAGCCAACCAGCCGGGCGGATATCTTAGATCGACTCAGAAAATGATTCTGAGTCGATCGGTATACTTTAGGACCAATATTTTAAGGTGTTACTCTTACACACTTCAGCACAAATGCACAATACCCTCTCCACTCTTGTGGTGTGGGTATAATAACGTGCAGAGATTATATATGTTGTTGGGATGATATTGTTCAAGGGAAGCACGAAATATTACCATAACGTTGAACGATTTTTTTGAACCAAAGTTGTTATAGCACAAAAAGGGTTGATTTTTTTTAGTACATATTTATAAAAAATTTATTAAATAAGTGTTTTTTCGTATGAAAAAATGAAAAATTATCTTAAAATGGAAAAATAAGTAAAAAAACGTCGATATTGCAAAAACAAGTAAAAAAGCCAATATTGCCAAAATAAGCAAAAAATCCCTAACAAATATAGCTCATTTTCTTTGTTTTTTTATGATCGGAATTTGTGTTTAATCACAATCATTTTATCTTGTAAACCAAAAAATAAGCATTTTTTTTTTTTTGGTTGGCCTAGTTATCACTAAATTTTGTAGTATTTTACGAAAAGTAATGTATGTTGTTCCAAAAGAACTGCTTGTCTTTTGCGTGGGGTAACATACAAGTTCGAAAAACTCCATACACTCGCGCTTTTCACAACACACTAGAGTTGTGTCGTTCCGGAACGACCTAGTTCCATTGAACGATTCCCTAAAAGGAACGGAGCGGACTTTTTCAATAGTTCCTTTTTTATCGTTCCTCGTTCCGCAATTGCAATCCGTTGAATCATCACATGTATTTCTGTAAGTTAATTTGTTGTGTGTTGATCAGTGTTGCCGACTTTTGTGTATTTAGATCGTGACACATAAAAAATTTCTAATTAAATCAATTACTGATGTGATTCAAAGCAATATATTTTAGCAATATACCACTCGTTCACCACCAGCAACGGCATTACGCGCAGATTAAAACCGGATTAAAACAGTTGTTATTTTTTACAAACATTTAAGAAATTATATAATTATTATTAATATAGTCGTTACGCCACAACATGACAACAAACAATAACAAATATTTGTTTATTAACGTTTTTACGAACGACAAAGAAGTTTTATCGTTCCTCGTTCATTCATTGTTCAAAGTAAAAAACAGGAACGATGAACGAAAGGAACGACCTAGTTCCTTTGATCTAACGGATCGGTCGGAACGATTCCACAAAAGGAACGATTTTGCCCAACTCTACAACACACACTTTTCGTACTTTCAGCCAACCAGCTATATCTTCGTATATTCTTCTTGCAAGCAACATTTTAATTGCATGTGTAAGCGGGAAGTTAATGCCTTTTACACACTAAGCTAATTTTTGATATCTTGCAAAAAATGGTTTGTTCTAATCAAAACAAATTGCGTTAAGAAGGTGTTAAAACTACACTAAGACGGCTGAGGTAAAATTTTCAATTCGCTTGTCCTTATGTTGCTGTATCAACGTTAATTCGAATTAATTTGGTGACATATTACCAATGTATTTTGTCTACCTTTATTTAAACAGAATAAATGTTGTTGTCATTGTTTTAATAGCTCAATTTTTCATATATAAAAACCGTTCATGAGATATAAATAAATCTATTTTGTGTCACGCCCACTTCTCCAATTCCGCCCATATTTTGACAGATGCTGTGTATTGACAACCAAGATGCTTTTACCTAGTTTGGAAACTTGGGCTCTTGGGTTCTACAGATATACAAAATCTATAATGCCCGCACCAACTTCTCCAATGCTTCTCGCGCTTTGTCGGATGTTGTGTATTGATAACTAGGATACTTGTACCGTATTTGGAAACTTTGTCTCGTGCCGTTCTCCAGATTCACTTAAAAAAATAAAAAAAAAAAACAACAACAAGGGGTTTGTGGGTAAAATAAGGGGCAGTCGTGGTTTTTTTCTCCTATCTCAGCAATTTTTGTCTTGTCAAATCAACAACTGTCAAATTTTTTTTTATCCATATTCAAAATGTGGAATGAATCAATTCTTGTCTTCCAAATATTAACTCAGGCCAGCAACGTTTAAACCAGAGTATATGTGCATTTGAGTTGCAGATTTATGTTGGGCTGAATCCGAATATGTGCTCGGAATTTAACCATCGCATCAGCTTTTTGAAATATCTAAGCATAAAGTAAAAAAAAACAATTTTTCGCCAAATTTGAGACGTCATAAATACGCAAATTCATCTTTATATCATCGAAAATACCATGAATATGGCGAAATCCCGGATTTTTCAAACTTCAGGCTATTATAACTTAGAGAAGGAACCAGATATTACAAAGAATAAAAATTTATTTTAAAGGTAATTGGTTGGAATTTCCGGGTTTCGACTTTTCCAAATTTTGTCGGAATGTGTTATTTACCTTGACCATGAAAAAAGTTAATGTACATTTGTTTTAATTAATTATTTTAATTTTGCTAAAAAAAAGATTTCCTTTTTAATAACAGATTAAAAATTTAAAATAACAACTATAACAAATATTTTTTTTTTATCAGCCCTTAACATAATTAAATAAAAAAATAACACTAATTTTTAAATGTCATCCTAAAATGTTTGCTGTCCCTTAAATATATGATTTTACAACATTAACTTCCGATTAAATACACAAATTCTATATATAGTCACAGACTTAATTAGGGAGGGTGTTTTTCGATAAAAGAAACACAACAAGCAAACATTAAATGAATTAAACTGGCCTTTTTATTTATCATTTGAATTGCGATGCAATTAATACAATGGCTTTAAAACATTAAAAAAAGTACAACCAACCTAAATAAAGGGCACACCTTTGATTTGGAGAAAAATCTAAAATCATTTAGACAAACACTAAGTTAAACTAAATTGTATTGACCAAGGTGGAGTTTAACAACTAGAAATGAATTGGAGGTTTCCATTATGAGTTTTTATCACAACTCAATTAAACATTACAGCCGTGTATTGTATAAAAAAATACATTAAAATAAGCAAGAAAAAATTTAGGCCTGTCATTATAAACAAAAAAAAAATTTAAGAAAAAAAAATAAAACACGAAACTTGAATGATGTAGTAGTTGAGTATTAATGCTGAAAAAATTTTGGATTTTCTCATAAAACCAGAAGTTAAATTATACATTTTATTGACGTTTAACGCAAAAAATTCAAGTAAACTGAATCATAATCGAATACAGACAAGTAAAATAATGTTAAAATATTGATGGCATGACATGTTTATTTGCTAACCATTAATATTTCAAGTTTTATTTAACCGATCGGAAAATCGTACCTATTTTTGGTACTTTTTTACAAAACATTTTTCTCTATTCATTGGCATATAGTTTACGAATTAATGGGCTCCCACTACAATATTGAAATTTTTAATCCTTCAATGGGAAGAAAAAATAATAAAAAAAGGGGAAATACGGGAAATTAAATTTCTTTTTTTATTTTTCCATTCTGTATGCACTTTTTGAATTTTCTATTAAACTTAAAACATAAAATTATAGGTGCAGGGTAATGAGTGAATAAGAAAACCTATAAAATAAAAATGGTTGGTACTTATTTGTTAAAACCTAGAAATATAATCTTAGGCAAATCAATATGTCCGTCCACGAAAGAAAGGAGTGCGCTTACGAAGTATCGTGTTAAATGCTTGTTCTTTTGTAAAATATTATTTTTTTTTAGATTTCAAACATTTACAATTCTGGCTAACAATACTATACCTATTTACCACAGCATTTGTAATGTAACCGTAATTTATACAATCTTTTTGTGTTGTTCATTTTAAAACCGAAACATTGAATGGAAAAAATTTTCAATGACTCATAACAACTTTTTTCTGAATTATTGTTATTATTATTGCGGTATATAAATTGCAGTTGTAAGCAACACATGTTGCATTCATCCATCATCATCTACATCATCACCAGAATTTCCATTAACTACTACAACATTGTCGTCATCATGATTAACATCAAAAATAATAATAAAAAAATATCCAGTGTAGCCACACTTTGTCATTGATCTATTTAAATGTTAGATTTTTTATTAATTTATTTTAAGTTTATACATGAAAACTTCCACAAATTAAATACGTGTGCAAACAGAACTATTTAGTATAATTAATTTTTCTTTTTATATTATGCATTATATTGTTTTCTAGAATTCGTTGCACTAAAACCACAAATGCACTCAAGTTGGCGTAATCACGAAAAGCGCAAAAACTAAAACAAAAAATTAAGGTCTAATTTACTTGTTCTACTATAAATTTACTTTATATAGCAGCGATCTAGACTAAAACAATAAAATTTTCAACCCATACATGTAAACATTTGTAATCGTATACGCATTGTAATTATATCTTAAACAAGTGCTTGTCAGGGATTATTTTACAGATATTTCTAAGTATTGAAACTATAAATAATTTTATGTGGGCTCTGAGGGATATATTAACCTAAACTATCTTTAAAATACTCTTAACTATGAGTTAAACAAAAGTATATAGTAGGCAGTCTTAACTAGTTACTTTGGATAACAAAAATAATAATTTATAGTTAAAAATTCTCAGTTTGTGAGGTAAACAGAGAAGGAGAGAGTAATAAAGACAGGTATTTAGAAGACAAGTTCTAAAATTTACTTACAAATAAAGCATTTTTAAACTCAGAAAGTGATTCTGTTTACTGATTCGGTATACTTAAAGATGTCTGTACATATAACCATGTGCACAAAGTACCTGGTACACGCACTGAAAGAATTTTCTTCACAGATCCAATGGATTTTTACATTAATCCAATTAAAAATTACATTAAAAGTCAACCTATGTAACCCTTCATTGGATTACTGAAGAATGTAACATTAGCCCTCTGGTAATGAAATGTTTCATAAAATCGATGAACATTTTGCATCATTTTAATGACAGAAAATTTTATTAAGACTTTTACTATTTGTCATCACATTAATCAAAATTGCATTAACATAATGATAAAGAGGCAAACGTTTAAAGAAATTTTTTTCATTAATTTAATATACATTTTTTTATATTTGAATGAAATTTTTAATTTGTTCAATTTTGTTCATTAATTTAATGATAAAATTTGGTAATTTTAATGACAGTCTTTTATTAGTTTAATGATTGCTATTGTTATATATTTATGTTTATTTATTTCAGCCATTTTTTCAATGTGTCAGCCTGTTCAACGATTTCGAACGTTAACGTTCGCATAGAAAATTACATTTAAAACAAAAACAAAATTCGACAATTTATTTTTGTCTTAAATGTAATTTTCTATGCGAACGTTAACGTTCGAAATCGTTGAACAGGCTGTGTGTTTTGAGTTGTTGCGAATTTTGTTTTTTTTTTATTCCTGTTTCAAATCATCAAGTAATATTAATTTTATTTCGTTTTTATATTTCTGTTACATCGTGTTATGTTCTACTTTTATAAGCTTACCTGTTTGTAAATTGTATTTTATTAATTTTCTGCCTTCTTTCCATTTTACTTGCTAGTACTACTACGTAAATTTTGTGTATTTAAATTAACAATTAAAGAAAAAAGAATGTGAGAATTTTTTGCTCTTGTGTTTTTTTCGTTGTTTGTTTTTGAACCTATTACTAACATTTAGCTAAAATCAGTATTTCCTTATCGTAGTGAATTTTTTTCATTGATGTTATAAAGCATTAAAATTTAAAATTTTTTCATATATTTTCAAGGCTATCGCTAAAAATTGAATTAAAAATATGTTTTAACAACAATTACAGGAAAAAATTTCATTGATTTAGTGAAATTTTTCATGGAAAATATGAAGTTACAAAAATTTTCTTTTTTTCATTAACTGAAAAAATATTTGAATATTTGAATTAATTGTTCATTAAAATCTTAAAAATCCTATTGAAATAATGTATAATAATTAGTTAGATTTTTCTTTTGAAGGAGATATAAAGTAAAGTTGTCATTAATTTAATGAAAATTTTAACGAAATTACAAAACTTAATTTCGTAGTGTAAATGAAATTGCTTCATTATATTTGTAAGTTTCATTTCCGTTATGAAATTTTTCATTGGATTAAAGAAAAAAAATTAATAAAATTGATTTATTAGATTTATGAAGCATTATTCTTTCAGTGCAAGTACCTCCGAATTACCTCATCCTTTAGTTTTTGAATTGTTTTTGGCGAATTGGCGTTCACTATTTCTTTTAAATATCCCCAAAGAAAGAAGTCCAACTTTGTCAAATCACATTATCGTGATGGCAAATTAACATCGCCACGACGAGAGATAACAGGGCCATTGAATATCTCGCGCAAAAGAGCCATTGTTTTGTTGGCTGTGTGCCAAGTGGCACCAACCTGTTGGAACCACATATCGTCCAGGTCCATATCCTCAATTTCTGTCCACAAGAATTCTGTTATCATCTCGCGATAGCAAACACCATTCACGGTAACTTCTTGGCCGACTTAATTTTCGAAGAAGGACGGCCCGATGACGCCGCCCGCCCATAAACGAACTGGCCGATCATCATACAGACCCACAATTGTCCCAGTTGGGGACAAATTTAGTCGATTATGTTAACTAAAACGCGAAATGCATTTTGATTTGAACGCAAATTTTCGTAAAAGGCTTTAACAATCTTAACACGCCGCTCAATTGTGTACCTCTCCATGGTTGAATTTGTCAAACACTGAAACAAAGCAATGTCAAATTAAGTTGGGCAAAAAACTTGACGTTAAGGTGTGGCTTACAATTAACATCGTGCATTATGGTTGGACCACCCTTTAGCTTAATTTCATTAAAATTCTTTTTATGTATGTACAAATATTGTAGGTGTATGAAGAGTTTATTCGGCAGCTTTAACTGCAAAACAAAATCAATGCTACTACACATAACCGCATGTTTGGACAATGTCAAACACGAATTTAATTTTTACATCGACCGGCCTTAAGAATTAAATTGTTTAATAAAATTTTTTTGACAACATGTCATCATACCCTTATGACTCATAAACTGAGTAAATTTTGAATGTTGGAAGATCTTTTATTGCTACATACATACTCGCAGCGTTGCCAGAACGATAATTTTTTATAATATGTTTGATGATTTTTTGACCAAAATATGATTTAGTGTTCATGTAGAAAATTTAGATGAAAAAATTAATTTGTGAAAAGAAAAAAATTTTCGATTTTAAAATGAACTTTTTAAAAGGTGTATTGAATTTCGAGCGGTTTCAAAATCCATTTCTGAATTATAGTCTAAATTATTTGTTTAAAATACAGTTCAACTAAAAACATGTTTTAGAAATCAATTTCTTATTTCCAGTGGGCGCAAAGATATTAATTATTATTTTTATTCCAAAAATTATGTCGGTCAAGTGACCACTCCTGGCTCGGCAGCCTCCCAATCCTTTACCAAAATTTTCAATCACGGGTTTCAATATACCTAAAGCCTAAAGGAGTCAAATCCCACGATCTTGGTGACCAATTCACTCCTCCTCTACAGGAAATTATGCGATTTTTAGAAGATCCATTGTTTCTCTTGCTGTGTGGCAAGTGGCACCGTCCTAATGAAACTTCATATTTTCTCCCTCGCCACAAAAAGCTTCGGATGATCTCCTTGTAGCGTTTTCCATAGACCGATAGTAACTAATTTGGACACTTTATTTAAAAAACCAAAAATCATTAATTTTTGAATTTATACACGAATCATTCATGCACTGAATTAGCAAATACACAAAAAAATGTATTGAATGAAATTTGAGTCAATTCAACTGAATTTGGTGAAAATGAATTGCAATTTATTTTCAATTTAAATGAATTTGTAAAATGAATTGCAATTTCTTTCCAATTTAAATGAATTTGTAGAATGAATTGCAATTCGTTTCTTATTCAAATGAATTTGTAAAAGTGAATTCCAATTCATTCTACTGATTTATTTGAATAGAACTGATTTTGAATTAATATAAATTAATTAGAAAAAAGAATTAGCAATTCATTTCCAACTCATTTGTATTGAATTGGACACCATTAGGAACCTATGTAGGAAAATCCAAAATTTTTTCAATGAGCCTTAAAAAAATCCAATTTTATTAAAATATCATCGATATATAACATAGGTATCAAAGATAGTTCAATATTGAATTAAGAACCTTTAAGATTTAATATGATGTAAAGGCTTCATAGCTTCCAAATTAAAATCTTCTTGCCCAAAATGTATATATCACTAATTTTAGAATATAAAGCTTCTTAAATGGTATAAAAATGGTTAAGATTGATAAGTTGCAACCTATCTAAATTTCATCTCTTTTTGATTACATTCAATTAAACTTTTTTATTTCGATGAACTTTTGCTTTAGTTTTTTACAGTCTTATTTATGTATATAAAATTAAAATGAATTTGAAATGTATTTTGAGAAAAATTTGTGGAGCAAAATTTAACTAAAAACACAATTTATATCTATTTAATTTGGTATAAATACGTCAGTTTATTTATGTTTGTATTAAATTTAAATAATTTATATACATACTTAGAAATATGTTTTTTATATAAAATCAATTAATTTATAAAAGCAATGCTGTAATTAATAAATACTTATGGCCGATTTCACCAATTTATTTAAACATCAATTTATGTTTTAAATTCGTGACATAAAGTCAATTAAAAATTAAATAATATGAAAAACTAAATTAAATTTTATATTCCTTCGACCTTTTTTTAATAAAAATAAAAAGTTATTTTAATATGAAAAACTATATTTAAATATGAATTGATATATAAATAGATTTGTTGAAAGTTGGCCATTCATTTTTTTCGGTTTAAAATATGATTTTTTGTCACCAAATGATATTTTTTTTCCCAAAGCTTCTGGCAACGCTGCATACATAATCGTATTAATAAGAAATAATTATTTCCTCTCATTTATTGCCTTATTTAATCTATTTATTAAAACAATAAAACAAGAATTTTTTTTGTTTACGTTTTTTTCGCTTAAATTTTTTTTCATAAAACACCTTTTTGCTTCAATTCATAATCTTGTTAGGCCAAAAGTTGAAATTTGTTTAAAAGTGTATTGACTGACAATTATTTAAGTAGTTTATAATATTTGTAAAACAAAACAGAGAAAGAGATGAAAAAGTAAGAAATTTAAAAAAGCTCTTCATTGCTATTTAAACTCTTCAACTTTTCTTTTGTTTAATTAAACTCAATAAATTTTTTTTTTTTTTTACTTTTATTTTAGTTTAACTATTTAATAGAAAAACAAAAACAATTTTATTTACCTTAATTAAATAAAGAGAGAAATATTTTTTATTTTTAAAGTTGATAAGATTGTATAGAAAAAAATTACATACTCTTTGTTATGATTCACACTGTATGCAGTTAAGAATACTCCCAAGTCGAATTCATGTATACGGTGGTGGCGATACTACAACATGTAACAACACCAAAAACACAACATTGTATATTATTTGCTGCATTCGTTGGTCGATATGTCAAAAACACGAGTAACTTCTGACATTCCTCTCTCTAATTTTGGGAAAAAGTAGCACAGCTGTGTTTTCAACGCCACCTGAAAAATGAATTCGCCTTGAATAATCCCATTCTACTTTTACACGGTATCTTTTTACACAGCTTTCATTAATTAGCACGATAAGCACAATTAATAAAATAAATAATTTAAAAAAAAAACAAAAATTTCGGCTCCAAAAAAGACAATTTTAATGCACTTAAAAGGCCTAAACCAGTACCCATGTTCTGTAACTTTGGTGAAAACTTCTCGCATCGAAAAGATGTGAAACAAAATATTCCATCGGTTCTCGAAAAGTGAGAAAAAAGGGTGTCTGTAACTCGTGTCGAAAACAATCGAAGCCGATGTTACATTGCATACGTTAAAAACGCCAGTCACACATATCGTTGACTGCGACCAAAATTTACTAAAATTGACAAATTTTTAACGACGGCGGCGAAAATACAACCATCGGCTGTACCAAATAATGTAAAGTGCGACTCTAATGTTTGTTGTTTACGAAATAGCTTTTAAAACATTCCTTTATTTTTCAAAAATAGTTAAACTATGAACAAATCTGACAAGAACAAAATACTTTCCTCTTCCGTGCTAATATTTATTGCATTTGTTATACATATATTTTTTAGTGTTACCATTTTTTCTCATCCCATTTTTATTCGTGAGTTTATTTAACAGTTCAAAGCGGGAACTTTCTCACAAAAATTTAACAGACACAATTTTTCTGTAAATTGGAAACTAATTTTCCTTACGTGACAGTTAATACTCGCCGAAAAAAGTTATAGACGCAGTTGAATGAGGAAAACAGTTGTTTGTTTAAATTTGTTGCATTTATGTTTAATTTCTCACATTTCAATCGAAAAATTTCTCAACGTGGGAGTTACTGAACATGGTGGTGAGAAATAAAAATAAATATAAACAATAACAAAATAAACCCTACTTCCAAGGCGAATTGACTAGAAGGTGAGGTCAACTCTACAACTACAATGCTTCTGTGGTCGGGTTGTCAAAAAAATTGCTAGTAAAAAAAATAGGTTTGTTTACATAAAAAACTAGTTTGTATACAAACTTTGACAAGTCGACCACCGAAAAAAAAACACCATATGTTGAGTTGACCCCACCTTCTAGTCAATTCGCCTTGCCTACTTCGCTTAATAACTATAAAACAAGCTGAAAGTCTAAAAAAAATACTTACTTGGATGACTGCCTGGGCATGATCCTCGATAGGAAACTATCTCAGGAATTTAACGTTCGTTCGAGGGAAGGTTGATAGGCCATATACATATGTAGGAGATCTGCAGGCAGCTACTGGGGCCTAGGCCCCAGAGGCTTTAAATGCATCTTCGAGGCTGTGGTAAACCCGATCTTTTTCTATGGTGTCATTGTGTGGCTGCCTGTCATGGTTGGGGGATCTGTTTAGGGTTACTGCAGGTTGCTCAAGAAAGTATATGGGTTGGTTGCGTTGATTATCACTGGATCACTTGGATCCAGCCCGGCGAAGGCGTTGTTCACTATGTTGAACTAGTCGAGCAGTTGGCTCTGAGTTCCGCGATTAGGCTGGGGGCGGTGGGTTTTGTCTTCGCGGGACTTTGATCATGGCAGGATCACACTGAACGAATCATGAGACCTAGCGGGACTGGACTATTGCACTCCGGAACCCTTTTGAAGCTGTTCGATGATACGCGGACCTCTGGAATCGGCCCTAAGGGTCTACACTGATGGTTTCTTCATCGTGAAATTGGGCATAAATGTCAATTTTAGGCTGCCAGATGACAGCAGTGTTATCATATATCGAGGGATGTATGCATGCTTACGGACAGCAAGCCTGCCATTGCAGCTTTGATGTTTGAAGCTATTTTTTAACTATCTTTGGCGTAGGGGTCATAAATATCTTAGAAGTAGTTATCAAGGGTCATCTACGTAACGTCTCGCTAATGAGTCTCATGAGAATCTGATTTGTAACTCTAGAATAGGTTTTCAAAAATTAAAAATCTTGGTAATTTACACAGACGGTTCTTTTTAGCCCACTTCAATAAAAAGGTTATTGTACTTTATCACAGAAACGATACACCTTTATATGTTTTCAAGTAATCACGATTATTTTTGTACTTTCGCTTTTAAATTTAAACCTTTTTTCTATTTCAAACATTATCTTTTCTACGTAATATTTATTTGCCAATAAAATGTTATAATATGCATACTAAAATGCGTGTTTATAGAAAAAAAACGTAACAAATTTGTTAATTTTCATTAATTTGCATATCGTTTAAAATAATATGCACAAACATACTTGAACATCTTTGCACATAGACTTTTAATTAGTGAAAGTGATTTAAAGGAATTATATCTTTAAATCAGTTTTTAAACACTTGTGGAGTGTAAGAGTTGGTAGTTATCAGAGCTGCCGTTTTTGGTTATTTCTAACCAAAATTGGTTATATTTTTTTTCAATGTGGAGATGTGAATATTTTTTTCATTTTGGTTACTTTTTTCTAAAACAATAATAATTACGAACGAATATGTTTTTCTTGGTACAATTATTTACGAGCTCGAATAATTTGTACTGTGTACTACGATTTTTTTATTATTTGTTACCAATGAACGGAAGTTTTTTATAATCCCTTTCAAAACAGCAACCAAATAATTTTTTAAAGATTTTTGCTAAGAAAATGTTGCTTTGTGATTTTTATATTAAAAACGCCATGATCTGAAATCGTAAACAAATGAAGTTTTAATTAATGGAGATTTTCAATTATTTTTTTTTAAATGAGCGTAGTTTTTCTTGATATTAAGAGAAGTAAGATAATTAGTACTTAAAGTAGGAAGTGCATAAATTCATCCGGAATCGATTTTAGAAAAATACTGAAAAATTACACAAAAGTCGTTTTAGTGTTTTTAAAAACTTGAAAATAAGTTTAAGGTTCTGAATTTAGGTAATTTCCAGAAGTATATTTATATACATATTTGAAAATACATATAGGAATTTTAAAGATTTTTTAAAATTACATTGATTTATCAATATAATTTTAAAATGTATGGAATTTTTCTTTATGAAATGGCTGTAGGTTTAAAGAAATTTGAAATTTTACTGTTTATAACTTGTCGGAATGGATATTTATTTAATGTTTTTTAAGATAATTATTTGGTAAAAAAAAACTTTTGACTGTCAGTCATGTACTTTTGCCTAATTGAATGTACGTTGCGAAACGCGAAAGGCAGTAATATTTTACAATTATTTACAAAATATTTGATATATTGGAACAATTTTGAAAAATTTTTTTATAATAAGAATTATAAATTTGAAATAAAATTTACACAAAAGAGAAAAAAGTTTTTATAATATTTTAGATTAGAAAATATTTACATAAAATGCATTTCGCATATCGCCAATCATTTTAAATTTCGCCAAACGTAAATTTCCATCGACAAAAGGATTAAGAAATCGCCACATTTGACAGTCCTGCCAATAACAGCTAAAAAGCGGAAAACTATTATCCATTTTTGTTATTTATAACTGGCATATCAAAAAAAAATATTCAATTATTTTTTTTTATATATTCCTCTAACTCCCACTGGGCGCCAGAAAATAAAAAAATCTCAAATAAATAAAAACTTTTAATTAAGTTTTACGTTATTTTTTTAATATGTAAAAGAATTACATTTCTTGTTTTGTTTTCTTGATTTATAATTATTGTTTTATTATAAAATGCAAATAACCTTTGTGTTACAGTGTATTACAATGATTTTAATGATTTTCTCAATTAATAAAAAGCATTTTAAATTTGGTTATTTTTCAAAAATGTTGGTTGTAAAAATTGAGATAATAGGTCTTTCTGCGTACTTTTCCAGTAGCAAATACTCAGTAAATTTTTTTGGGAGAGTAAGACCAATTTTACTCTTTCGGCTGAAAATATCTCAAAAAGTACGCAGACAGAATCCAGTGAAATCTTGCAAGAAAACAGCTGATTGGTGCGTAGACAATTGAAATGACAAAGCAAAATTTAGCATATGTGTAAGCAAAAGTGACTTTTGGGAATTTAAAAACCGGGAAACAAAAATACCCAAATAATGGGATTTACCGAATGAAATCAAAAAGTTAGCGTCGAATTTAGGAATTTAAAAGGGGAAGTATAAATATTTAATATTTTTAACAAAAATACAAAAAATAGTTTAAAAAAAATTTACTTTTTGGAACAAAATGAGCGATGCGTGCAAAAAATCGTTCGTTCCGTTCCCGAGATTTCTGGGTTCAAATTTTTGCAGAATATATACAGTTTGGCTGAGTTCCAAAACATCAATATACTTTGCAGCACAAGTCAAAAATGTATATTCAAGTTTAATAATGCACAGCTTTTGTATTATGTTCTCATTAAATACTTTTTTGGTGCCCATTGGGACAAATAGAATTGTAATAACCTACACGGTTGCATTGTACCATGCATTTAAAAAAGATAGTTGCTTTGCAACCGACGTTTTGGAACTCAGCCTTTATACCGTGCAAAAACTTGTGTTCCAAGGGATAAATCAGTAAAGCTTTGTACTGACCATTTTGGATGCACCCAAATATCTCGGGAACTAACCGAACGATTTTTTGCACGCATTGCTTATTTTGTTCCTAAATGTGTATTTTTTTTATTTGTGCTAACTATTTTTTGTATTTTTATTAAAAATATTAGTTATTTTTACTTCCCCATTTTAAATTCCCAAATTCGACGCTAACTTTTTTTTACTTTTGGAAATCCCCCTAAATTCCTAAACTCGACGCTAACTTTTTGTTGTTATTCTGCAAAAGACCATAATTTGGGTATTTTGTTTTCCCGGTTTTTATATTCCCAAATTCGACGCTATTTCGTCGACGCTATCTTGGCACACGTAATAAAAACAGCTGTTCAAACTAGTTGCAAAATCTTGCAAGAGGAAATTTCTCCAGTAACATTTTGTAAGTTCTCTAACTTCCAACTGTCAAAAAATTCTCTTTTTGGCTCTCTCGCTGCAAGAGATTTGGAGTACACAGACAACATTTTGTAATATTTTGCAACATTTTTCACAAAATGATGCAAAAAATGTGTACGCAGACAGACCTATTTTTATTTAAATGGGAAATAGGGATTCCAAAGCCAAATACCCGTTTCAGATAATGCCGGCATTGACACTATCCCGATTATCGGGATTTTTAAAAATTTTGATTCCGGTATTTCAAGGATTTACAAAATTCCTAAAATTTAAATTTTTTTTAAATTTCTAAAATTTTTACGTAATATCAATTACACAGGCCAACAAATTTTTAACCCATAGACAAGATAAATTCGCGCAGTTATAACGTCTTAAATTCGGCGAAAACAGGGTGATATCTCAAAAATCTGATGTGATGAAGATATAACTATGTATGTAGTAGTATTTGCGCAATTGTTCATAGCACAATAATTTTGACATATTTTTTGGGGATTTTTTTAATAAGGGCCACATAATTAGAATCGGGGAGAATTCGAATACAGTTGTTGCGTACTGGAAACTCTGTTTCAACGGGTAAAAAACAGATTTTTTTTATCGAATTCTAATGATAAATGGATAATCTATTTTGACAATTAAAAGCGTAAGTAGATCGTTTTCCGCACAAAATGAGCGATGCGTGCAAAAAATCGTTCGGTTAGTTCCCGAGATATTTGGGTGCATCCAAAATGGTCAGTAAAAAGCGTTGCTGATTTATCCCATGGAACACAGGCTTTTGCACGGTATAAACTGTATATATTCTGAAAGTAAATCGTTTTTCGCACAAAATGAGCGATGCGTGCAAAAAATCGTTCGGTTAGTTCCCGAGATATTTGGGTGCATCCAAAATGGTCAGTAAAAAGCGTTGCTGATTTATCCCATGGAACACAGGCTTTTGCACGGTATAAACTGTATATATTCTGAAAGTAAATCGTTTTCCGCACAAAATGAGCGATGCGTGCAAAAAATCGTTCGGTTAGTTCCCGAGATATTTGGGTGCATCCAAAATGGTCAGTAAAAAGCGTTGCTGATTTATCCCATGGAACACAGGCTTTTGCACGGTATAAACTGTATATATTCTGAAAGTAAATCGTTTTCCGCACAAAATGAGCGATGCGTGCAAAAAATCGTTCGGTTAGTTCCCGAGATATTTGGGTGCATCCAAAATGGTCAGTAAAAAGCGTTGCTGATTTATCCCATGGAACACAGGCTTTTGCACGGTATAAACTGTATATATTCTGAAAGTAAATCGTTTTCCGCACAAAATGAGCGATGCGTGCAAAAAATCGTTCGGTTAGTTCCCGAGATATTTGGGTGCATCCAAAATGGTCAGTAAAAAGCGTTGCTGATTTATCCCATGGAACACAGGCTTTTGCACGGTATAAACTGTATATATTCTGAAAGTAAATCGTTTTCCGCACAAAATGAGCGATGCGTGCAAAAAATCGTTCGGTTAGTTCCCGAGATATTTGGGTGCATCCAAAATGGTCAGTAAAAAGCGTTGCTGATTTATCCCATGGAACACAGGCTTTTGCACGGTATAAACTGTATATATTCTGAAAGTAAATCGTTTTCCGCACAAAATGAGCGATGCGTGCAAAAAATCGTTCGGTTAGTTCCCGAGATATTTGGGTGCATCCAAAATGGTCAGTAAAAAGCGTTGCTGATTTATCCCATGGAACACAGGCTTTTGCACGGTATAAACTGTATATATTCTGAAAGTAAATCGTTTTCCGCACAAAATGAGCGATGCGTGCAAAAAATCGTTCGGTTAGTTCCCGAGATATTTGGGTGCATCCAAAATGGTCAGTAAAAAGCGTTGCTGATTTATCCCATGGAACACAGGCTTTTGCACGGTATAAACTGTATATATTCTGAAAGTAAATCGTTTTCCGCACAAAATGAGCGATGCGTGCTCATTTCAATATTTTTTCGTATGCGTTATTATAAAATATGTATGGCCATTTCCATTTTGACGTGACGTGATATTTGTACTAAAAATGTAAAAACTTAAATGAAGTAGTCAAATTTGTAAAGAGTTTTTTTATATTTTTATATATATCTTAAACAATTGCTAATATTTCGAAAGACATAGAAAATTAATCAGCCTTATAACGGTTCTCGATATCAAAAACGACTCTGTAGTAGATTAAAGTAACACACATCCTGTGTTCTTTAATTTACTTCAAAATTCAATTTACGATGTTAAAGACAACGAGAATCTTAATAAGGCTGAACAGAATTTTTTAATTCACAAAATCTTATTAAAATAAAGCCATCATATCACATATTTGTGAAATTACAAGTGAAAAATTACTGATACTAACTGCCTGTTTTTAGAACGCGAGTGCAAAAGTGACTCGTTTAACTTACATTTAAAACAAAAAGTTTCACAATTTGTTTTTGTTTTAAATGTAAGTTAAACGAGTTACTTTTGCGCTCGCGTTCTAAAAACAGGCAGTAACAATAATATAATTTTTTTTTTGACATTTTTTCTAAACATTCTGCTAATTATATAATCACTCCTGTTTTTTTACGAATTTGTAATATAATCTAATATTTGTTGCTTTAATTTTCTAACATCATCACTACTATTACCAACTATCTCACCACCATTGTCAGTCAGTAACGTGTCACTCTAATGTTACATTTATTTGCATTTACCGCAAAATCAAATATTTAATTATAACACGCCTCTATTTTACGTCGCTTTCTTATTAACATTTGAGGTTTTTTTTTTGTTCAAAGTTTTTATAAAACATATTAAATTACTACCGCTCTGACTACATAATGGTGTTTATTATAAATATTTGCAAATGTATGTAAATATGTACATTAATACACAATTAAAAGTCAATAATATTTAAAAAAAAAAAAAAAACTGAATTATGTTACCCAATTTGACATTATGTAGTGTGTAACAGTAGAGGGCTTCTATTAACGTCCACAGAAACCGCAAAATAGCACTAGCTTCTGTCTTACTTAAGGAGCATATAGACGACATGTTTTTGTCATCTGACATGTCAAATTTTCAAGCTTTATAATATTCGGTCACAAACGTACATGTAATTTGCTTCTGACATTGTCTCTGTTTTTTTCGCATTGTTATTGCAGAAACCAAAGTAGTGCTCGGTTTCAAAATAGCTTGCTGCCGCCATGAAAAGTTTTATTTGCGCCGTTAAATAGTTTAGCCATCTTAACATTTTTTTTCTTTTAATTCAAAGATACCAATTTCGGATTTTATAATAAAACGGTTTTTATATATATATTCACATAAATTCTATTCAATGGTAAGATGTTCAAACATATCTCGGTATTGTAAAAAATTAACTTCAGCCGGCTAATAATTCCGTCAATAGTGGACGCCGCTGCCGGTTTCTTCCCGGCATAGCTTTCTGATGTCAGATGGTTTGTCAGAAGAAAATAGAGCACGCTCTAATTGAAATTTTGTCAGATGACTTTGCGTCTGACTTTTATAGAAGCAAAGTTAAAAAGGTAACACACGACATGTATGTATTTTGCAGTGGGAAATTTGACATGTCAGATGACAAAAACATGTCGTGTACGGTCGCCTTTACACACTTTCTCACGACGCCATTTATGTTCCGAGTTGTTTTATTAGATAATACATTAACATCAAGGAAAAAGAAGAAGAGTCTTTTTAATATTCTACGGCTGTCAATCAAATAAACAAAACGAAATTTTTCTAATATTTTATTGGGTGTAATATAGTAAAGTGAACACTTAAACTAAACCAGCAAGCATTTTGTATCAAAATCGAATCTTTTAGGAATCAGCTTTACGAGCAAAATAACCGCATATGAGCTCATATTTCGATCACAAATGATACTTTTGTTTTGAGGAAATGGTAACCTTCCGATAAATCATCTGAAAGAATCATTTGTGATACATGTTTCTGATTCGATTTTAAACATATAAGTGAGTCATATGTAAATCCTTATTCAAACG
The DNA here is from genome assembly GCA_963931875.1 of Pollenia griseotomentosa. Classification (NCBI taxonomy): domain Eukaryota; kingdom Metazoa; phylum Arthropoda; class Insecta; order Diptera; family Polleniidae; genus Pollenia; species Pollenia griseotomentosa. The sequence goes on from OZ007564.1 coordinate 133,305,431, forward strand.
CTCAGTTTTAAATTCAAATCATTTAAGCTGTGTTTTTGAGATCTCAGTTAAACTAGGTTGAGTTAATCAGAAAACAGATTTGTGCCGCCACTACCAAGTTTTTATATATACAAAAATTTGATGACACAGCTTAGTTTTGCTTAAAATGTTGGTCTTTAATGAACTAATAAAAAAATCACATTTCGTCCGAAAAGACTCCGTTAAACTAAGTTTAAACTAAATCCACGTAAAACCCCGGCTTTAGAAATCCTTATTCAATATGAATACTTTTTCAATCATTCAAGTGATTAATCAGTTTTTAAACATCAAAAGTGATCTAAGAAGACTCATTTTGGTAATTTTTTCCAAATTTATCAACCAAATGCTAGCTGGGAAATAAATAATACGAGTATATACATACATTCATATATACACATGTATATATACAATATTTAATGTATTATGTTGATTTGGTCATTTTACTGGAGCAACATGTACTTATTTTTTGTACATTTAAACTACTGTAACACATTAAAAAAAATCATGCGTAAAATTGTATATTACACTGGGTTACTTAAAAAAGTTGTATCGGTTTTATTTCCTATATTAAGCTAATTTATATATGTACATTAGCGTGGCCGTTAGTTGTATGGAGAAACTTTTTTTATTTCTTATACTCTCCCCCCCAAATCGGTTCAGTTTTATGTAAAAAAATACAAACAAATTTCGTAGCGATAAGTTGTGTTTTAGGGGGGGCGTCCGCCCCTCAAAGTTTGCCATCAAGCCATTTATTCAAATGTAATTTGTTTGCATATGACTATCTCTTAAAAACAACATTTTAAAAGAATATGATAAATGGCAATAATATTTTAGCTCTTCTAGTCAACAACATAAGCCTCGAAGAAACTTTCGTAGCATTTTTTTGTTTTTTTTTTTACATAAAACTGAACCGATTGGGGGGGGGGAGAATATAAGAATAATAAGAAAATAAGAAAAAAAAAAAATAACGGCCACCCTAATGGACATCTGTATATGTAATATATGTACCTTTATATAGGAACAGATGTGTTTAAGATTATTGTGAGTTTCATTCCACGATTGAATGGACCCTGCTAAGGAGCCAGATTTATTTAATCTTAACTACAAAAGTAAATTTTGTTGAATATCAACAGTACTTTTAGAAATCTGCTTTCGGGGTGAAATTTAGCCTGAACTATGTTATGAGCTTAGACTCGGAGCGGTTTATGGGCAAATTCAGCAATTTACCGTTTTTTGTTTTTAGGTTTCTTATAAACAAAAAGTTAGCAACATTTAATAAAATAAACAAAACAGGGATGGCTAAGTTGTTTGAATTGTATTTTTTGTTGATACTTTTTAAACTAAGATTTATAATAAATACCTTTTTGTGGTGTTTTTTATGAACATAAAAAAAATTTATTTCAACTAAAAAAATCTTTTAGTACAATTAGGGTAAAAAAGTACAATTTTTAAAGGTTGTTGGTACAATTATAAAAATTCTCATCGCCATCCCTGAAACAAAACTATAAAAAGAGAAAAAAACTTTGTTTACATTTATTATAGTTTGCTCTTTCTAACATTTACTGTTTCTTTCTATCAATTCTATATCAATTAATGAATAAAAAATGTAGTGTCATAAGGGCTTAACTCAATTTATATTACTACTACATACAACATTCAACGTAAACAAAAATGTACATGTATAAGCAAAATGTAAACAAGTTTTGGCATCTTTAAGGAATACACATCTGGCTTTTGCAACGACCTAATTTCAGTTGCCAAATGTCAAAACCCTGTATAGTAAGTTGTGTTGTGCTCAATAAACACAATTGTGACAGGGTCGCATTTTAATTTTACTCAATATTTATAACAATTTCGTATTAATTGAGCAATAACTAAATTGCAATTTTATATGAATAATTGAGCTCAATATTGTCATTTATTGCGTAAAACTAAATTAAGGTGCATATCTGAACACGGTATAAGTCACCTTCCCTACAATATTGTTCTTCAGTGTATTTTTAAATTTTTTGTGTGTAGTCTTTATATTACCTTATATTACATTGGTATTTTCTGAGTTTTTTCCGTTTTGAAAGGTTTTTCACCTCATCATTGTTAATTGCAGACAAAAATAAACAACAGAAAGCAAAATCGAAGTTAGCAAAGGGTGTATACCGTTTGTTGTTTTATTTTCGTTTAAACACATTACAGTTAAATATTGAACTATGCTTGTATACACTTCAATACATTCATGCTTTTTATACAAAAATCTTCAAGTTTTGGTTTGTATATACTATTTTTGTAATTTAATTTATACAGTAAGGGTAATCACGATGGTCATTGTGCAAATTTGCAGTTTGTAAATTTGCAGTGCATATTATAATTGATCATGAGCATACCACATTTATTTTTTGTGTAAATGTGCTATTTTTCTAAAAATTTATTCTGGCAACACTAAAAACTTCTGGCAGCACTGTAAAAATTTGCATTTGCTTACAATTATACAAAGCACATTAAAATAATTTGTTTCTTTATATATAAATGTTCATACCTATTATTCGAATGTTTAAACTAAGTCAAATTACAATCCTCAAAAGCTATTATACTTTAATAGTCTTATTCTTTAATATTTTCCAGGAATATTTTCTATGCACTATCACCATAAGAAATAAATTCCCAGATACTATTTTTTCTTTTTAATTAATTTAAATTTAAAATAATTTTTTTCTTTTTAAATTATTTAAATTTTATTCTCTTTTTTATATTTAAACTCACAAAAATGTTAAATTTTTAAGTTTCCTTAAAAACAATATGGGGCTTAATACGTCAAATGTTATTGTTGACATTTGTTTGCAAGTGAGCAAATATGCACTACTAATTTCAGAACTTCACTTTTTTATTTATTCCACTCATCTTTGGAACAACATTCCAGATAATATGCAGCTAATAGGCAACGCAAACTTGTTTAAAATGGAGCTATTAAATCACTTTTGTTAAATTTAAATAGGTTAACTAAATATGCTAATTAAAAATGTTTTGTTTTAAATTTGAATATTTAATTTTTTTTTTAATCTTTTATTATACATATTAATATTAATTTTAATTTTCGTTTGATTTTAATTCACAAAATAATAATGCTTTTGAGTTTGATAATTATTAATCATACCTATTTTAGTTTGTTATACTCACTAGCACTATCATTTATAAGATTTTTCTTGATGATCTAGCACATCAATAAATAAATAAATAAATTTTGCTCATTGTTTTTTATTTCTAATATTTTCTTTTGAGTTGTTCGCATGGTACAATAAATAGGGAAACCCCAATAGCCCAGCTCTACATTGTTTCGAATCCTTACATTCGGGTGTGTTCTAGAATTCGAATCCACTCGAAAGTGGATAACTTCAGCATTTTTGGTGTTCTGCATTTCACATCCACATGTTTTTATTCGTTTTCGAATCGACTTTTATTTTAATATGTATGTGATAACATTTTTAATAAGAAAAAAAATTTGTTTTTACTCTAAAATGTTCTTTATCCAATTTCATTTCATTTATTCATTCATTTTGGATCACAAGCTCATTGGGCCTAATAATCCGGAAGATACAATTAATTGGCTTAGCTTAAAAAAAGATCGTACTAATATTTTATATATAAGTATATATCAACAGATTACTTAGTATACATTTAAAAAATTAACAATTTTGTTTTTTAATTATAATGTACATATGCAAAACACTTCTCCCCTTTTATTTTGCACAATTACTGAAAACGATAAAATTAAATAATCTAAAACACCTGAAGTTATAGCTAATTTTTTACGCTTTGTATGTTATTTTCTGACAATTTGTTTTTTAAACGATTTAGCGATCTCAAATTAGTTTTAGGGTTTGTTTAAAAGTTTGCAAAAGCTTGCGAGTTTTAGCCATGTTCGCGATAGAAGCGATTTTTTCCTGTGATTCTTTACAGCTTTCACGATTTTTAAAAAATATAAGACTTTGCTATCATGCTGCGGCTAGCAAATTAGCGATCTTTCGGCCAACTAAAGTTTTTTCGAACAAAAACTTTGAATACACAGAAACATGCGGATTTGGGAACATTAATTTATGAATAATGCGGATTCAAAAAATTTGTTTTTAAATTTAAATTTGTCTTTAATCCAAAAAGTGCTTATAAACGCATGTAAATTCGCAAATTATGTTAGATTTTACTGAAACAAAGCATATTTGTTGGTATCATTCAAATGATTTTTGGAGATTTTACATCATGAATCCCTTAGACCCCTTTCACACTCGGCAAGTTACTTGCGCAAGTCTCTTGCGCAACTCTTGGTTTGCAGACGTTAGCGGTAAGGTCGGAGTAAAGAAAAAAAAATTTGTACAGACATTGTTGTTGTCGGCAAGTAACTTGCGCAACTAACTTGCCGAGTCTGAAAGGGGTCTTAGGAATAGGTTTAATTTCTTTAGCATTTTTTTTTTTTAACAAATTCTAAACACTTTTCGCTTTAACTTTGTTGTTGTAAAACGTAGCTTGTTGTTAAAAAAATAACATTTTGCACATATGTATTTTTAAACAAACAAACAAAAAAAAATCTAACAAAATTTATTTTTTGCTGCTGTGCAATAGAGTAAGCAAAAATACATAGTTTGGAGAAGTTGGAGAAAAAAATATTCGATTTTATATGTTTCATTTATTGTAAGTAAGTAAAAGTGCTATTTAAGTCCAATAATGTTAAAGAAAAAGTGGTAAGTTTGTTCCTTGTAAACTTGTGAATAAGTAAAAAGCTTTATTAAAGAAAAAAATGCATTTACAGATTTAAGGCCTAAGTTAAAAAAAATAAAACAAGTTTATAAAAGTTTTATGAAACGGATTTTCTATGAAAATTTTGTCTTGGCCCTTGTGACAATTAAAATTGATGTACCAAATTTCATCAAATTATCTCAAAAATTGTGACCTGTACTTTGCGCATAAGGTTTACGTTAACAGCAATCCAGCCCGCCGGAAGGACATCGTTAGATCGATGGAAAAATTGGTTCTAAATTTGTTTTTCTAGCAAAAGAACTTGAAAATACTAAATAAGAAAACTAAATAGAAAACATGATGTAAATAGATGTATAAGCAACCTAATTAAATAAAGAAAACATTTAAAATGACAAATTTACAGCACAAGTGTAAATAAATGACATTATATTAGCAAAATTAAATAAAAAATATAAAAATAATAAAACAACTCTAAAGCTTTGGTCACACTTAACCCATATATGACATCCAACACGTAACCGCTATTTTCACTAAATATTAGTGTGTGTAACAGAAATAGATTTTAAAAACGAAACGATGTAAAACTAATTTTAGTATCTTTAAAAATTGATTTCTACTTCATTTTCTTAGTATTTTCTGTTAACATTCTTTTTAATTTTATTTATACCATCGAATACCCAGCGATAAAAAAGGAGTTACATAGTTTCAGAGTGGCAGATAATGCACCCTTCCCCCTTTATAATACTATTTTTTGAATAAACCTAAAGCCCCTACCTCCTATTGTGGTCCAATTTTAGAAAAAATACATTGCTTATGTATTCTTCTAAGTATGGATATATCAATCCTTAAATTTTAATTAAAATCTGTGAGATAGTTTCGGAAAGTAAAAAAGTGGCCTTAACGTCATATGGTTGCCCTATTTTTGAAAAAATGCTTTGCTTGTGTGTCGATCTATAAAAGGATTTATCTATGTTTTAAGTTTCATTAAAATCGGGTTTATAGTTTCGGAGAGGCAAAAATCGCCCTCCCCTAATGGTCCTATTTTTAGAAAATTGCATTGCATAAATGTCTATCTAAATAAGGCTTGATAGATTCGGAGAGTCAGAAATTGCCCTCTACCTCCCCTCGTGTTCCTATTTTTAAAAAATGCGTTGCTTATGTCACCATCTAAAAAAGCATCTTTCTATGTTTAAAGTTTCATTAACATCGGATTGTTAGTTTCTTAAAGGCAGAAATGCCCCTTACCTTCCCTCGTAGTCCTATTTAGGAAAAAAAATACATAGTTTAGTCGTTGTCCATCTAAAAAGCTCTATCTAATTTTGTTTTAAATTTCATTAGAATCGGTTAGATTGTTTCGCAGAGGCAGAAATTTCCCTCTACCTCCTCTCGTGGCCATAGTTTTGAAAAAATGTGTCGCCTAAAACCATCCTCACAGAAACATTTTATATACATAGATTTCGAAATTTATTTATCACACCTTTTAAAAACGATCGTTTTTCAATCGACCGATTTTTATCACATACCTGACTATCTGATCCGGCAAACGTTGATCTGCCATAAAAATTATTTCTAGTGAATATTTTGGTTGTTAAATAAATAACAAATGTATTCTTAGTGTGTAGGGATGACCGCCGATAAAAAAAACAACAACACAAGTATCAACTAAGTAGTTTTTTTTAATACAAACGAAAAATTTTGTCAAAAAAAAAATAGGAAAAACTTTTTGGATAAGGACTTCATAAAGACCTAGCGGTATTTAATAAACTTCTTGACCTATTCTTATACTTACCAAATTTACATTTAAAATTTCGTTAAAATAAATACAAATCGGAGGGGTTCAAACACAAAATGGAAAAAAATTTTGGATAGGGACACCCTAATGACCAAGCAGTATAAAATAAACTAAAGACCCATGAAACAAAGAATGCACTATATTTCTGCGCAGCTACGTCACAGTAGCAAATGAGCACAAACACCATCACACTGAATGTTTGTTTACATTTTAATATTTTTACCACAGCGATGTTTCATCCATTTCAGAGAAATTCAAACGAGATTTTTATATATGGGGGATTTCATGTCAAGTGACCCAATTTTGAAATCGATGTCTTCCGATTTGCACCAAGGTTAGTCCTATTGGATAGTAGTTTAGACACAAATTTTCAACAAGATCGGTCTAAAAGTTTCTGAGTTAGTGGGGGTCAAAATTTGACATTTTGGCCATACAGGTGTTCTTTCTTATCCATGTAACTTATTACCTATTGGTGTTAGCAAAATTTGTCCCAAGTAGCTTCGATAGCTATTTGATCCATCTTTTGAAAAAAATTTTTTTTGTTTTTTTAAAAAATTTTTTTTATTTTTTTTTTTTAAATTTAAAACTTTTTTTTATTTTTTTTTTTAGCGGGTATGTTTTTTTTTTTTTTTTTTTTGTTCAAAAGAAAGCTTATGTCTTTTCCTTAAGGTAGTTTTGGTCCCTTTTTGGGATGCGAGCGGCTTATGTATAAAAAAAATAATTTCTAACTCTAGACAAGGGTTTTTCAATTTTTAGCATATGCAGTGTTCTTTCTCATCCATTTAACTTATAAGCTATTAGTGTTAGCAGAATTTGTCCCAAGTAGCTTCGATAGCTATTTGATCAATATTCTGAAAAATTTTTTTTTTGTTTTTTTAAAACTTTTTTTTTTAAATTTAAAATTTTTTTTTTAAATGTAAAATTTTTTTTTTATATTTTTTTTTTAAATTTAAAACTTTTTTTTATTTTTTTTTTAGCGGGTATGTTTTTTTTTTTTTTTTTTTTGTTCAAAAGAAAGCTTATGTCTTACCCTTTAAGGTAGTTTTGGTCGCTTTTTGGGATGCGAGTGGCTTATGTATAAAAAAAATTATTTCTAACTCTAGACGAGGGTTTTTAAATTTTTAGCATATGCACTATTTTGAATTTTTTCCTATTTGTGTTTAAGTGTTTCTAAAGCCTTAAAAATAAAACGTTTGCAAAGAAACTAGACAAATTAACCTTTCCGACGGTATGTTACAAACCCAATTACTATTTTATACCTTCGATACTATAATGCCCACGATATGTTAATCCCAGGAATAAAATCACTTTTTTCTGTAGAAATGTTGACAAATAATTCTTTTTTTAATTTTTCCTACATAAATTTTATTAAATTTTTTTAATCCAAATTTTTAATAATTTTAATTAGGCTTAAGTTCATTAAATTTAATTTTCATTAAATTATTTTTATGAAGAAAGGAATTTTACAACATGAAAATTAATTAAAATTGTTATTGATAATCTTTCATTAATGAAAATTAAATTTAATGATCTTAAGCCTAATTAAAATTATTAAAAATTTGGATTAAAAACCATAAATAGTTCAACAAAATAACCACAATACTAATTATTTTATTAAATTATTTATCTTTATATTTTTATTATTATTATTAGAAATTATTATTATAATTATATATTAATTTAATTATTATTACAAATTAATAAAAAGAATTTAATTTGTCAACATTTCTACAGAAAAAAAGTGATTTTATTCCTGGGATTAACATATTGTGGGCATTATAGTATCGAAGGTATAAAATAGTAATTGGGTTTGTAACAAACCGTCGGAAAGGTTAATTTGTCTAGTTTCTTTGCAAACGTTTTATTTTTAAGGCTTTAGAAACACTTAAACACAAATAGGAAAAAATTCAAAATAGTGCATATGCTAAAAATTTAAAAACCCTCGTCTAGAGTTAGAAATAATTTTTTTTATACATAAGCCACTCGCATCCCAAAAAGCGACCAAAACTACCTTAAAGGGTAAGACATAAGCTTTCTTTTGAACAAAAAAAAAAAAAAAAAAAAACATTCCGGATAAAAAAAAATATAAAAAAAAAATTTTACATTTAAAAAAAAAATTTTAAATTTAAAAAAAAAAGTTTTAAAAAAACAAAAAAAAAATTTTTCAGAATATTGATCAAATAGCTATCGAAGCTACTTGGGACAAATTCTGCTAACACTAATAGCTAATAAGTTAAATGGATGAGAAAGAACACTGCATATGCTAAAAATTGAAAAACCCTTGTCTAGAGTTAGAAATTATTTTTTTTTATACATAAGCCGCTCGCATCCCAAAAAGGGACCAAAACTACCTTAAAGGAAAAGACATAAGCTTTCTTTTGAACAAAAAAAAAAAAAAAAAAAACATACCCGCTAAAAAAAAAAATAAAAAAAATTTTAAATTTAAAAAAAAAAAATAAAAAAAATTTTTTAAAAAAACAAAAAAAATTTTTTTCAAAAGATGGATCAAATAGCTATCGAAGCTACTTGGGACAAATTTTGCTAACACCAATAGGTAATAAGTTACATGGATAAGAAAGAACACCTGTATGGCCAAAATGTCAAATTTTGACCCCCACTAACTCAGAAACTTTTAGACCGATCTTGTTGAAAATTTGTGTCTAAACTACTATCCAATAGGACTAACCTTGGTGCAAATTTCATCCAAATCGGAAGACATCGATTTCAAAATTGGGTCACTTGACATGAAATCCCCCATATAATAAATTGTTTGATTTTGCATAACGTCTGCGTTTCACAATTGATTAATTACATTCTACGACGATTCTTTTAGAAATAAAGGTTAATGAATCAACAAACACTGTTAAAAAGAAAGTTTAAGGTTAAACAATTTAATGATCATGCTATTTTCGGATTTTTTAGTCAAATATTTGTTAAGTGTGAACATACTTTAACATCGAAACACTTGTCCATAACCACTTCCATATAATTTCAAATAACAATGAATAAAATAAATGATCTACGCACATTGACAGACCGCTGTGATCATAAAACATTATTTTTACACATAAATGTATATGTTTTTATATTACATATTTATTTATATGAGTGTATGAATTTAAAACTACAAAAACAAGTTTACTTCACAAATAAACAAGTTATTTTTTTGTGTCCAAAAAAAAAATCTAACTTTTTCTGTTTCTGTACGAAATGTAATTTTAATTAATTTCTTGGTGGTCTTTTTGCGAAAAAATCATTTTAAAGAAAAGTTATTTTTCTTTATTTTATACACCCAAATTAAATATTTAGTGTTAATATTGCATAATTTTTATTTCCAATTTGTATATGCTGCAATTCGTAAATCACAGATAAAATTTAAATTCGGACAAAGGCTTAGTCACCAAAATTTCTTAGAAGAATTACGTGTTGTGGTCTTGGTTTTTTTCTTTGGTTTTCTTGTAACCGGTTATTTTGTTTTAATATTTTTTAACTGGTATACTGTAATTAAACTCTGTATGACACACGAAAAATAAATGTTTACATAAAATTAAAAAAAAATATATTTTATAAATTTTAGATAAAATTTTTTTGTTTACTATTACAAGCTTTACCTTAAAAAAAATTTGTTTGATTAACTGGCAACTCTACGAAACTACAGTTGCTGACATTAGGAAAAAAATGTAAAAAAGTTACTGACTGTTTTTAGAACGCGAGCGCAAAAGTGACGCGTTTAACTAACATTTAACTAAGTTTTGTGCTCGCGTTCTAAAAACATGCAATAAATTTAAAATTTTTTTAACACCGTGAATCATAATATATAGTTAAAGTTGATAACATTTTTACCGCAGTTGAAACAAATACCTAACAGAGATATAAAAAAATTTCAAATACATATTGTGAATCATAGTTGTGCCATACTTTTTATTTTTGCTTAAACATTCAGTGCTACCACCAGCAAAATTACACTAGATGAAGAAAAATCTTTCTCTTTGCCAAGAGCAACTTGCTGTTGTGGAAATACAGCAATGCTATTATAAGTGTTAAACATATTTTTAACCAAAACATGTTCGGATGCAACCATATGGCTGTGGAAGGATAATTTAACCATAATATGGTTGCCGTTGACAATAATCTATATATAAATCGGCTAAGGCAAAACAGTTAAGAACACTTTCCTCCTCTGTATGTCAACCGATTTGAAAAAAACACACACCATTTGAAAGATATTTACTTACAGAAGTGCACAATATATATTTTTTTGCAATATTTCGGAGTAATAAGCCTTCAAATTAGCTACTAACACATATGTACAAAATACAAAATTTGTTTTTTTTTTTTCAATTATCAAATAATAAAAAAAATAGGGTGCTCGATTATTCGACATTTTTAAGAACCCGGTTTTCGAATATATCGGCTATATAAATACGGGAAATTAAATTTCTTTATTTTACTTTTCCGTGCTGCATGTAGTGATTTATTTAACTTAGAAACATAATATTATAGGTGCAGGGTCCTGAGCGAATTAAAACCTATAAGATGAAAAATGAATAAGAACATGTGAGGGGAGCTTTTTGGTACTTTTTCGTTCAACATCTGGTTTTTTTTTTTTATTAATTTTCGTTAATAATAGACATAGAAAAAAAAATGCAATGTCCTGAGTGGAATACAATTAACAAAAGAGATTTTATGATAATTTTTTGTTTTTCAATTGATATTTTCTGATATTTTTTATAGTAGAAGATAGAATATGAACCAGAGGTTGGTCCCTTGCCAAACCGATCCACTATGATGGAAAAAATGAATGCTCAAAACATGTAAATTCATATATACTTAGATGTAGTATCTTCATATGAACCTTAAAATTAGGCGAACACTCGTAAGGTAAAATAAATCATAATATGTTTAAAAATGTTTGTTTAAAATAGTTTTGTTGAGAGAAATTTTTTTTCTATGGGTATAAAATATATTGTCTTTGGGTTTAAAATATATTGTCGTTTCTTTGTATAGCATCTTTACAGCTATACCTAAACAAGAGCGGAATGCGGAACGTTTTCTTCCGCTTAGCTTTTACGTTGATATGCCATATCCAAACAAGAGCTTCATCGTTGTGTCACGAACATTAATGTTAACTCCGTTGTTTAATAAAACCCACCAAATAGAAAAAAAAAATGAAGATAAAACGGCTAGGTTGACCAAAAAATAGCTAAATTGCCATTATTTATTAACAATAGCGGCCAACTTTACTATTGAACGCGCTTTCAAAATCGGATTTTCCAATTGCAAAGCGTTGACTCCGCGCTATATCGGGATGCTTCATATAAGTTCTACGGGCATGATAATTTTTGACAACTAGAAAACGCGTGCTTCTTTTTTTTATCTATCGAAATCTAACTGCATGTTTTTCCATGATGAATAACAAATTTATTTTAAATGTTAGTTAAACGAACGAGTTTTGCATTTGTCAATAAGAGTCAATGCTGGCACAACTCATTTTAAGCTTTTCTATATTAATCTATATAATCTATATTAAATTATAGAAATCTTGTTTTAAATAGAAACAATGACTTGGGTTGAGAAGACTGCGTTTTATTTATTTGTTTTTTTTTTAATAAACAATATTAAAAATGTTATTAATTTTTTGTGTTTTAAAACGAAAGAATTGTAAATAACATCCGATATAAACCTAAAAGAAATTACCCACACCATACCCACAGCAATAAAAATTACTCCAAATTCGGGTAATTGCACACGAAGTAGCAACACTGTAAACAATCAACCTTATCGTGGTTAGCGAATTTTAAATAGGCCTGCCACTCAAAAAGCTATGTAGGTTTAGTTAATGATCGCGTTCGGTATAATTTTCATTAAACACCGAACTTGTTCTATACTTTGTAAAAAAAAATAAAAATTTGTACATGACGTGGGTGGTTGGTTACTGGTTTGACGCATGGCGCATTTTTGTCTTTATTGTTTTGGAAATACTTTAATAGATAGAAAATCGTACAAATAAATCAAAAGGTTCACCTTTATGGATTAAGCATGACTCAGCGCCATATAAAGAAGAGCTTAATAATATTGTTGGCAAAGAAATAAGAATCTACTTGACTGAGCCTTTAAGATTTAAAAACTTAAATATACATGAATTCCTGAGTTTTGCGTTTCATTTGCATTGTGTAATGATCACGAATCAAATAAACAAAATTACATATTGCGCAGGTCCGTTATGTTTTTGATGGTTTATATGACGTAGAAAAGAAGTGCTTTGTTTTGAAAGCAAAATCTTATAAAGTTTTAGTATTTTGTGACGTTATTTGGGCGCCTTGTGCAGTAGAAAATTATTTCTAAAGGAGGAATGCTCCATCCATGTTTGTTGCTTTATTGTTTGGCATCATTTACCTGTATCGAGTAACGGTTTTTTTGTTTCCAACATTAACCATATGCGTTCCTTTTTAACCTAAATATCGTTACTTTAATTAAGTAAAGGCGTATCTAACATATTCAATAACAGTTTTCCTGATATCAGTTTAAAGTCTCGCAATCTGTGCAAACTGTGCATTTGTACGCCCTCGCAAATGAAGTGTCAAACATTGTATGATAATTCATTTACACAAACTTCGTAAATTTGCCCAACAATTTTGACTCGTAAACTTGCGCTGTTCAATTGTGCATTTATACAAACAGATATTTTAGTGCTTTAAACGTCGTTTTCAATGAAATCTCCAAGTGTTTATATATCACAAACAATAAATTCTAGCAATCATTTGAGCAAATAAGTCTTTTGGCTTTCTTTGTGCATTTTCAGAAACAAATTTCACATATTTATCACAAATTTCAACTTTATTTTTATATTTTTAAATTTTCTTTTTTAATTTATTTTTGTATTGACGTTTCTTACAAACTGACATTAATTGTTTCAAATTACACAAAATTATAAAGGTTCTTTATGAAACGAGTCTCGCAAGTCTGCTTATTTTCACAAATGGCAACTTTAAGCGATATCATGAAAACTTTTAATATATTTTAATTCGAGACATAAACTTTGTTTAAAATAAAAATAATATATAAAATAGCTTATCTATATTTTAGAACTATAAAAAATGTAGGACCTTTCCTTCGCCACTTATGCGGCCATGTTCTGGCAATCGCCCGATTTGAAATCGCAAGACGTAGAGTTATTTTATAGTGTTCTGAAACATGTGCGATTTGCTTGCGATCTGCCATAGCTTCTTAAAAATATTCTAGTTTCCTTGAAGACACTTTTGAGATTTGAAGTCGACAAACTTCTTGCGATTGCGATTTATAGAACATTGCGATTGCAATGCTAATGGAGTACCATTTATAACTTAGATTAATAACTACTCAGAAGCGCATTCTCGAAGTTTTCGGATTCCTATATGAAGGTTTAGGTCGACCGATGACTTTGGAGAAGGCTCAAAATTTGTGTAATACCCTAGCAATATACATAACTATTAAAGTTAGCCCAAAATATTATTTTAGAACTAAAAAAAAAAAAAAAAAAAAAAAAAAAAAAAAAAATCAAATTCTAACAATAAAATCCAAATTGATTATTTTGTATTTATATGAATCACACAGCTGTCATTATTTTTACCTTTTCCGTGCTTGTTCTTTAATCATCAGATGAGAATGTTGAATTGCTAATTTAAAAATAAATTTTTTTTTTTATTAATATTTAATTAATCATAGTTTAACAAAGAAATAAAAATATTTTTGCCTCTATTAAATCCAATAGAGCTGCAAAATTGTTCAATATCTAGTATGACTGTCATTGTAACTGTTGCTTGTCATTACAAATGTATTTAAAAGATATTTTTATAAAGCAATAATTTATATTATCTAATCCCACGCTGGTCTTTTAACACGAGGTGAAAACAATGCCGTGTGGATTCGCTTTTTTCTTATTGCTAAGAAGCCGGCGCTGTGTCTTATGTGACGAAAACACATATATGCTAAGAAATTTTATTAGATGCGATCCTTAATTGCCCATAGCTCCCATAAAAACTGACTCCCGAAAAACAGTACAACCTGTTAACGATCACCCTTATCATAAATAAATTTTATCCCAAAATTGGTTATTCTTTCCTTAAAAAAGAAAGGGGTACAGCAAAATTTCGAGGCAAATAACTATACTTTTTATTCACAAAAGGCTCGATTGTAACGTATAACGTACAACAACAGAACAAACAATTCTGAATTTCAAACAATTATTTTATCGTTTTACACATTACAAAACTAAATTTGTAATTAAATGTTTTTTCTTTTCTTATTCATTTATTTATTAAAAATGCACATTTACGCGACCTCCACAATGTCATTATTATGCATTAAAATACTATCATAATAGTTGAGACAAAAATAAATAACAAACTTCATTATAGAAAATTATTTACATACATACCCCAGCAAAAAACACAAGTTTAAAATCAAATTAAATTTGATTAGAAGTCAAATCGAAAAATTATTAAATCACAATTTCGTCATTTATTAACAACTAGCATTTTAACTGCTACTTCGTAAGCGTCTCTCGTTCTTTCGTGGACGGAAATATAAATATGCCAAAGTTTATGTTTCTAGGTTTTAACAAAAAAATACCAAAATTTTTCATCTTATAGTTAGGTTCTCATTCACTCAGGACCATGCATTTTTTATGTTCCGAAGTATAATATTATAGAAAATTCAATAAGTACCGCATGCAGAAGGGAAAAGTTAAAGAAAGAAATTTTATTTCCCGTATTTCCCCTTTTTGGACTTTTTTTCTCCCCATTGAAGCTTCAAAAATTTCAATATTGTATTAGAAGCCCAACATTCATCCCTCCCATAAACGTTCAAATTTCGAAAAAGTAAAAAATTTATATATGTATTTTTTTGATAAATTACGAATGTGATATATAGGGTTTACCCGTTTACTGCCCAATAGGGCCGAATTTAAAAACACCGGATCTGTCAGCTGATTTTTTTAATGAACAACGATAAGTGTTAAATTTTTTGTATCTTTTTTAGCTTAGGAGATATAAGGTTTGCGAATTTACACATTTTTTACCACCTAAACATTCGAATTTACAAAAATCCCGTCTTAGTGGGTCGATTTTGCAAGAGACCAACCTCCGGTCAAAAGCTTCAATCGTTTAGGCTGTGCGAATATGAATCAGTCTGTCAGTAACGTCACAATTTAAAATACAGTAGTTTTCCGGTTTAACGAACCAGTACTTTGTCAGGCCTGTTCGTTATATGCCATACTTATGTCTAGTACCCATGTTATGTAAATAAATAGCTAAAACTGTATTTTTTGTCGTTTATTTTGAAATATGTTTTGAGATCTGTATAATATATTTTAAAAAACTAAAAAGGTACAATTCATTACACTGGTAGCATAAAACCTAAAATAATTTTAATGAAAAATAGGTTCAAATTCATTTTCAATTTCCTTGAAAATTTTACATAAAAAATTTGTAGAGTAATGTTTGTTTTTTTGGAACAAAAAAATTTTGTCTTGTGGCATCTTCCTGAATTTTCTTAATAGCAATAAAGTTAACAAATTAACCTTATTTTGTTGAGCCTTAAATAAAAATTTCGAAGCTTTTGATAGCATCTTTGTGTTTTATTTGATTCTCCAAATGTTTTTCATGATCGAAAGAATATGCGTAACTGATCATTGCAGCATAATCAAACAAAAATGCTTCATAAACAAAACCCAAAATAGCGGTACGTTTTGCTACTCACTTTGTTTTTAGTTAGAAATTATACCCCTTTCACACTCGGCAAGTTACTTGCGCAAGTATCTTGCGCAACTCTTGGTTTGTATACGTTAGCGGTAAGGTCGGAGTAAAAAAAAAAATGTTGTACAGACTTTGTTATTGTCGAGTCTGAAAGGTGTCTTACTTCATTATGCTTTTTTAAACTGAAATTATGAATCTTCCCTTCAAGAAATGAATGAGCGAGTAGTCACATTTTTTACGTTAGTGTTAAGAAAATGATAGAAAGAAATGACAGAAAACTTTATTTCGGCCATTTCTTTCTACCATTTTCTTAACAGCAATGTAAAAAAGTGACTATTCGCTCATTCATTTCTTGTAGGGTTATTTGTTCGCTAAATTGAGCACAAAAAAATATTTTTTGTTCGCTATATAAGGTACTCAATGAAGCAAACCTGTGTGTTCGTTAAATGCGATGTTCGCAGAATCGGAGGTTCGTTAAACAGGAAAACTACTGTGCATGGTTTTGTATAAAGATTTTGTTCTATAATAAAAACTAAAATAATATTATAGAATACAATAGCGGAGTTTAGTGTTTTGGGCAAATTGTCTTGCGAAAGAGCAAATGCAAAATAACTTAGCTAATTTATGAAATCTAACGGAAACTCTCTGTATTTTGTTCTTGGATTTAACAAAACAGCGAGGAATACATACATTTGAACTCCGCAATTAATTTACGAATGACAATTTAATAAAAATCATATTTAAATAAAATAAATGGAAAATTTTATAAAATTTTTTCAAATAGTATTTGATATTATTGAAAAAAACAGTGATTATTTTTTAAATGCTTAAATATTTGTTGGCTGGGTATGCATGCAACTGTGATGTTAGGTGCATATGTATGTATATAAATATCCCCCCTTTAAAGTGTTAAATCAATTGCTTTACAATTGCTTATAGTACTCTCCCGCTATGTTTAATGACTCATTGTGGCATTTTTATTTATTTTGCTTATTTTAACTCCCTCTCTTTCTTTGTGTAGCTTTTTTTAGACAATATATTGTAGTGATATATTGTTTAATATACGTTTATAGATTGATATATTTATTATCGCATGCGCAACGTTTTTTCTGCTTTTAATTTTTCACTTTGATTTTTAAGGTTTAGCATTTATAAAGTTAAATGCTGATTTTTAATACATTATAGCACACTTGCCGTATTGAACGTGCTGTTTAAAAGATCGTGCGTGTGTAATTTTTTTCTTGTAATATTTTCAATGTTAAAGTATTTTTTTTTTAATTTGATGAAGAGATATTTTTAAATTATTAAAACGAATATATATGCATTAAAGAAAGTTTTTTAGTTTTATCTAGTGAATCAAAAAATGTTTAATTTATTAACATTGTATTGAAAATAAGAGCAAAATATAATTTATTAAATACATTTATTTTTTGCTCCAAAAATAATAAATAACAAGCATGTTTGCACTTTAATTAATGTGACTATGAGAGAGGAAAAAATAAAAAATAACCGAGCAGAGTTCAGCATTTTAATTGTTTAAAGTTTATTGAAATTTTTTTATAAAAAAAATTTTTCAACTAAATAAAGGTAATTTTCTTTTACATTTGAAATCAAATAAATAAAGATATTTTTATACTCTTAACCACAGGTGGAAGGGGTATACTGTCAGCGTCAAAATAAAGTGTACAACTGGTTTTCCAATATAAAAAGTGATATTTTAGCAAAAAATAATTAAAATTTGTAGAAGTTTATTATCATTTACAAAACCTTGGACAATGTTATTACAATTAAAAATTAAAAATTTGAAATACTTCAAAAACAACCAAATCAATACAATAAAAAAACTAATATACTCCGTTTTAAACGCGTCAAAAAAAAAGTGTACAGTTTTACAATACTAAGAAAAGTGAAGTGGCTAATACTTTGATTGATTTCTTTTTGCTTTTAGGACGGCTTATAGTCTCTTTGGCATCAATTCCACCCATTTTAAAGTTAGATCAGTAGACAATTTTGGCCGCCCTTTCTGCAGAATTTTATTCAGAGAGTGCTTGCTGCTAATGTTTTTTTTTTAATTTGTCTGTCCAAATGTTTTCAGATGTTTACTTGAGTTGATATCGAGCGACTATTGGGCTGATCCATCTGTTTTATGACGTTTTACAAAAGCTAACCCTATCACTCTTCACTTTAGATACTATATTTTTTTCGTTGAATTTCTTATTTCTACCTTTTATCACGTTTATTTTTTGTCCAACTTGCTTTTGTCACTTTTTGGAGCAACGTATTTTTCACAGATGACAGCAAGCTTGAAGTCTGATCAAAATTGGCAAAGTAGAAATTTAACTTTTTATAAATAACATAACCCTTTTTATATTGGAAAACAAGCTGTACACTTTATTTTGACGCTCACAGTATATGTAACGGGTTATCCATTTTTCGGTTTCAACAGTTTTATACACAAGTTAAATAAATTACATATAAAGATAAGATTTCGATTATTTGGTTTAATATCTTTTTTTTTCTAAAATCTTTATGGATGAAGTTTCCTGATGATCTGGCCTAAGCAACCAGTGAAATGCGCATAGGAATAGCTTATCACATCAACAATAAATTTCAAGTGTTTTTATCAAGAATAAAAACTGGGAATTAAGCACGAATAACAAAATCTTTTAAATTAAAATTTTGTATTCCCAAAAATTACTTTCGATAATTTCGATGAAACTTTTATTTCATTATAATGCCATTACAATGTCATTCAATTGACCGCCTCTAGATTAGTTGCAACAGTCGCTCCTTTTAAGGTAGTTTTCGCCCATTTTTTTCGCACACGGGCTCTATCTCTGCGATAACTTGTCGAATGTTAGTTTTGCTCCAACGTAAGGGGATTATCCGCGGAGACATGGTCTTTGACGTTGCCCCACAAAAAAGTCTAACGGCGTCAAATCGCATTATCTTGGAGGTCAATTGACGTCGCCAAAACAAAAAATTACGCGTTCTGGAAAAATCGCCAAAATCGGACGTATTGTGTGGCCCGTGGCACCGTCTTATTGAAACCACAATTGCAGGTAAAATAAAAAAAATGGTTATCATACGGCCATAGCGCTATCGCCGTGGAATCGACAAATTCAAATTATCCGCAACACTTTCACTAACAGAAGCTATATTAACGGCAGTGCGTACATTGCGATGATGCACATCTATAACACTTTCAGTCTCTTAAAATTTCTTTATAATCTTACCAATTCCTTGTGCAGTAGGTCGATTATAACGACCATAATTACAACATACTGTTTACATACATACATTTGTAAACGGCAACCAGTGATGCCAACTGTAGGGAATTTTCCCTTTTTGTAGGGATTTTTTCGGAAAATTTCAATCGTAGGGAAAAATGGACAGTTATTTTATTTTAAGGGAAATGTAGGGACCTTATAAAATTTTATCGTAGTATTCGTCTTATTTTCATTTAAAAACTAAAATTTTTCATATGTGGCGCCTTAAATATACATATAATTAGGTTTTACGAATTTTCGCGTTAGCGTTTCCGAACTAGTTTTTAATTTTTGCTATTTGCATTCGCACTAACAATCACTAAAATGTATGCGAATACTAAAATAAAATATGTAAAGAAAGAAATTTCTACACCTTCTAAATCAAGATCGAATTTTGAAAAAAAAATTGTAATGAAAACTATATATTTTTAAAAGAATTTTTTTATATTATAGTAGTTCAGGGTAACTGAAGAAAATATTTTTTTTTTAATTTTACAGAGCTTTCCCTTTTATTTATTTTTTTATTTATGCTTAAAATTATTAGATACTTATATTAAAAAAGGTATTCTTTTAACATATTAAGCTCTTTAAAAAGGACAAAAGATGATGAAATGAAAAATCAAATACGAAATTTGACTATGTTTTGTATATAGATTAAGGATATATAGAGGTGTTGCCGCCAAAAAGAAAAAATTTAAATTTGTCACACAGTCTTATTTTTGAAATTTAAATTTTATATGCGCGTGTACGGCATTTTCTTATTTATATTGTTTTTTTTTTCTTGTTGTTAATTAATGCTTTTATTATAATATTTACAAAATGTTAACAATATATGTATGCCTCTAGCTAAAAACAATAAATTTTAAAAGTATAGGGAATTTTTTTGTTGTAGGGAAAAAAGGGAATTTTTTTTTGACACGTAGGGATTTTTTAAAATTTCTCCTGGCATCACTGACGGCAACCCTTAATCTAAAAATCTCAGAAAAAAATAATTAAACGTTAAATTAACTTGATTCAATTTTTAATTAAAACTGATTTTATTTTTGATCAATGCTTTAATTGGTGAAATTTTTTTTTCTGTGTAACAGAACAGCTGTCAGCCTTGCCAGACCGGCAAATATCGCACGTGTGATTTTAGTAGGCACATGTGATTTGAAATCACGTGATTTGAGTAAAAGTCAGTTGCAGAACAGGCCTGATAATTTGGGTCCTTTTGAGAAGGAAAGTTGATTGGCATCGGCAGTCCGTGTGTTTCTTAAAATATTCTTTCCAAAGAACCCAGATAAGATAATGTTCTATATTTTTATATTATATAAACCTTTACTTTAAAAAGTCTTCTTAAAATCTATGAACATAATTTATCCACTTTAGCCTTTTATAACATTTGTAGAATACTTGTAGTGAAAATTAAAAAAATCGGCTTATAAGTGACCGAGTTATAAACAAATAACTCCTTTTTTATTTCCAAAATAATAGTTTTGGTACAATAGCTTGTCTACCATATAAACAAGGAGAAACAAATTCAGCGCAGATATTTCTTGAATATAAAGAGTATGAAATATTAAAAATACCCCAAATCTGTCTATTATTTCAACTGGCCCCCATACAAGTATCCTCCCGAATTTAGGGTTTTAGTACGATTGGGTCCATAGAAACAAGCTAGGTGGATAAAATGTACTTTAAATATATAGGGATACGACTTTTTTTATTATTTAACAAATATGAAGCTGGAATAATAATGTTGACACAATAGCTATAAGCTAGGGAACAATTGGCCTTTCAAGTCTATGGTGAAGGTTTTTTAAGTTGCGAAACAGCCAAATATAACACTTTTACTTATTCATGTAGTTTTACGTAAATATGGTAATTTTTTTAACATATCTTTATAAAGATCGCAAAATATATAGAAACTTAAAATATTCGACTTAAACGATAAAAAGAATTTTTAATATTCGGCAACTCTCTTAATTGCAATTGTTTACATTTAGTTTGCAATATAAAATTAAATGTAAACAAAGCAACGTAGTCATCGTCCAGACTTGCAATTTTTGTTACAGCAATTTATTAAAATTCTGCATTGAAATTGCATTAGTGTCCAGATTATGAAATTCTAGTCTTGCAATTTTTGTTTTTTTAACTTGTGTTTCCTATTCTCATTTTTATCTTCTAATATATATAAAAGAAAGTGGCGTTAGTTACTACGTTTATAACTAAAGAACGGCTAGACCGATTTCGATGATTCGTACCAATTCGGAATGGTCTCTGACCAAGTAAGAAGAATAGCATCAAAAAAATACTAAAAAACTCCCGATAGGTGGCGCTGTTGTCGTGATATTTAAAATTTTTTTTATTGATGGTAGATAGCGCTGGGGTCAAGTTATTAACGAAATTCTCCAGTATTTAATTTTTTATTTTTATTTAGAAAATCCCGAGCAGCGCCGGGAACAAACAGCTAGTATTTTATATATAAATACAAATACACCTACAGCCAACTTCAAGTTGAAAGTGTGAGAAATACATAACAAAACCGAATTACAGAGTACATGAAACTGAGAAACCCTCCCCAATCTTCGCACTTCTCTCACCAATCAACTCAAGAATTGCTGCAACTAAAATTACAAGTCTGGGCGATGACCTAACGGTTAAATGATCTTGCAACCTTTTAAATTAGAAGTGTTACCACATTTTTTATATTTTACAGTATCAACGGATTTGAAAATTATATTGCATAAAATGACTAGATAAGCTAGATAATCTAGAAACAAGATTTGTTTATTTTTTCAGATTGAAAATTTTTAAATACACTTTAAAATCAACACATTTATCCAATTCACAAAGTGTTTCAAAGTGCTAAGCACTAAAGTACTATTTTAGACTTAATGGCACTGTTGTGCCCGTATTTCCCCTTTTTGAGTCTTTTTTTCACCCCATCGAAGTATCAATAATTTTAATAATACTTATATGTCCATTGTTAGAGAAAATTGTTTTGTAAAAAAGTACCACGATTTTCATCCTTTGAACGTTCGAATTTCAAAAAAGTGCCAAATTTATATTTGTATTTTTTTGATAAATTACGAATGTGATATATTTTTTTATTTTCATGTTTATTGGTTTAAAAGCTAGATGGGGAGACAAAAAAATTTCCAAAATATAGGGTTTACCCGTTTACTTCCTAATAGGACCGAATTTAAAAAATACCGGATACCTGTCTGCTGATTTTTTTTAATGACCAACGATAAGTGTTTATTATAATGTGGCGAATTTACACATTTTTAGCCACCTAAACAATCGAATTTCCAAAAATCGATATTGCTTGAGACCAACTTCCGGTCAAAATTTCATTTTAGCTTCAGGCGTTTAGGCTGTTCGATAATGAATCTGTCAATCAGTCAGTCAGTAACGTTTCAATTTTAAATACATACATTTTAATTATAAGATTATGTTCTATAATAAAAACTAAAATGAACGTCAAAATTTAAAAACAAAAAATTTAAGAATATATAAATTTTTAATTAATTAATATATAAATAAAGAAAAATAATGACTTCAAATTGTAAACAAAAACCAGCTGAAGAAATAGCGCACTGAAAGTGCATATGGGGTGTTCATAAGGTAGTCCTTAAGTCATATCGGTCCTTTATTGCAACATAGTCATATATCAAAAAATCAAAAATTTTAGGTTACTTAAGCAAAAGTCTTTTTGTATGAAACACAACATTAATTTTTTTAGACGATTGTAAAATATTAGGATATTAAGACAATGAATCCCCCAATAGTATCAAATTTTTATTGTCGTAAAATATTTTATTATGAAAAATAAAACAACATTTTTATGACAGTCATATAATTATAGCAAATACAAACAATTGTATGACACAAATTGTGTCACACAATAGAATTGTGAATTGGCAAATTGTTAGGTATAACAGTTAAATTATGAGTTCTTAATAGAAGCTTTTTTTATTTTTTCTAATTATATAATTAATTTTTTTATTTTATATTACAAATACAATTACAGATTGTATTATAACCTAATTAACCGATTAATAGTAACATAGACCTTAAGCCCGTTTGAGTAAAACAGACCAGAGACTCTGGCGGGAATCAAATCAGCAACACCCGTACTGAACTTTTTATTTTAAAAAGAAAAACTATTCCGATCTAAGAATTGCATTATTAAATTTGATAATATACTAAAATTTAACAAAAGCTTCACACCAAATTTAGAGTATTTTTGTTCATATAATAAATTTAAAATTTGTAATATTCTAGAACAAAACTTACACATTTTTAACTTACTTACTAAAGTTTTGCATTAAAAATATCTTGAGTCACATTTATATTTGCATTTTCTCAAGTCAAGTAATTGCAAATCTTTGTTACTTTAATTACTTGTTGTCTTAAACAAATTGGTTTATTTTAATTAACAGAAAAACATGATTCATTTCGTTATATTTTTCATTTAATTTGGTGTTGCATTTATAAGCGTTTTGTCAATTTTTTTTTAAATCGCTTTAAGTTCGTATTTAAGTACGATTTTTTGTATGCCTCTGTTTTACAACGTGTTTAGAATCTTAAGTATCTGCTTGTGTACTTCTCAAGATTTTATGAATACATTTTCAACGTTTAAAGGTTGACTCTTTATTTTTTTGTTTTTGTTAATTTATATTATAAATATGTTTATTTATTTAAAGCCGACACAAAAATTCTTTTTAATTTTATAAATTTATTTATTTTTTTTTTTTTTTTTTTTTGTTTTGTAAAATTTTAGATTTCCGCATTTTTAGCGAAAATGGGAGTAGCGGAAATTTGTAAAAAAAAAAAATAAATAAAAACAAACTTATATATGTATACCCTTTTCCACCTGTGGTGAAGGGTATAAAAACTGGAAAAAATCTAAAAGTTCTAAATGGATTGATTGTATTATTTTAATAAACTTTCTAGTCGGATAAAAATTATGAAATTTAGATAAGTTAAAATAATTTTATTATAGTTTTGTAGTTTCGATTTTTCTGAGCTTAATGGCCCAAGGCAGGAATTGTAAATAACATGCCAGCAAATGTCCTGGAACCAAGTCCCGTAGATATGTAATTTTGGCCGTTATGAAGACGATTTTCATTATTTTTTTTAAGGAAAAAATATCTGTTGCTTTTGAAATTTCTACTTTAATATTTCAAAAAAAAAAATTTTTTTTTAGCAAAAAATTGGCAACTTATAGCTGTTAAATGGGTGCTCAAATAAAGCAGTGATGCCAACTCAAAGTTGTTAAAAAAACACGCTTTAAAAATCCGTATTTTGATGAAAATACAACCGTGTCATACATAATAAGTTGTTATGGTTTTTTAAAAATTTTCAAACAATAAATAGATTTTCGTCAAAATACTTCTATTATAGTGCAAACCGGCCTTAAGAGTAGTGCTGGGATACTATCGATATTTATTGATAGTTCAGATTTCACTATCGATATATCGATATTAATATCGACTGAATGCTTGTACTTTTTATCAGGCTACAGTTCGTTGTTTTTATCACTTTATTGAACGTATGTATGTATGTACGCACGTTATTTTAGATGACAGTTTTTAAAAATTGTGATGCTGATAAGCACCTTTCTGAAGGAACCAAAGTAACAGGAACTATAAGATATTTTATTGCAACTTTAGATAATGTTCTAATTTGATTTGATTCTCAACCCAAAAGGTAATCAATCTAGCGGACTTTTCCTTTAATGGTCGTTCATTGTTTTATTGTATGCTCGCAATTGCAATTGCATTTTTATTTGATTTTTTTTACATCATAAAACTATCTGACATTTCAGTCCCTATGTAAACATATAACAATTTAGGCATAACGGACTTAAGTTAGTAGTAAAATATAGCACAGCTAAGCAATCCATACCACCTGCCATTCTTGTTGTTTGTATTCATTGCTGTAATTCTGCGCGAATTAATAATAGCAAGTAAAAACTTGCGGCAAAAAACTGTGTGTGTATAGCTGCTGTAACATAAATAATAATAATATCGATATCGATATTTTCGATAGTTTAAGACTATGGATAGTATCGATAGTACTATCGATAGTTTCCCAGCACTACTTAAGATATACAAAATTCAAAAATGCTTAAAATCTAGATTTAAGACCATAGATGGAGGTATCGTACTAATTTTGCAGTTTCAACTCACACTTAGTGATAGTGCAAAATTATTGGAATCATTTTGTTGATGTTGGTTGAATGATGAATTAAAAATTAGCAGCCTCACTTAACACGAGAGATGTTAATGGTTTTATTAAAAAAAAAATTTTTTCATAATTAAAGCTAAAAACTTTACCGTTATTGACTAAATATAATTTTTGTTTGAATTTACTTATTCATAACATCAGAAAAATAAAAAACCATGCACATACAAAATGACTGTTTTTTAAATTTTAGTGACCGCATGTTTAAATGCAATTTTTTGATTGCAAGTTCAAATTTTGAAATATTTGAATTGAGTGCAGACTTTGCGCATTCGACCAGCGTTTAGTGATAGCGAAAAAATTTGCAATATCACTAAATTTGCTTAGTGCTAGTAAAAAAATACCAATTTTCACTAAAGTCCGTAATAAATAGTGCAAACTAATTCTTTGCAGTTTTATGTAGTGATAATGGGCAAGCTATGCTTAAGACCCTAATATGATGCATATAGTATGTCTTCCCTTAGCTCTTTTCTATATCTGATCTGGTTCTTTTAATACATAATTTTTAAACTTGTAACACTTTTTATTATTATATTTTCTTATAAAAACAAAACTTGTTAACTTGCCAAGTGTTAAAAACAAATTAAATTATTACCAAAGAAATACATTTAAATATAGTTTTTATCATTTTAGCTCATGGCTTTGGAAAAGTTAAATAATAATAAATGTGTAGGCTTGATTTGTATTCGACACGAAATTTTCTCTAAATGTATTGTAATTTCTTTGATTTTGGTGGCCAATCCAATTGATAAACCGAACCGTAGGTAGATGAATATTAAACAAAACTTTCGTCTGTTTACAGGGTGCATAAAATTTTTTATACAATAAATTTTAAATGAAATTAAAGAATTTTAAAACTTAAGTCATTTTATATTAGTTAAACTGTTAACAAAAAAAAAAATAATAATAAATAAACTATAATAAGTTATAATGCAAAAAAATATAATAATATCACAGCAAACATTAAAAAAATGCGTAGGCTTTTTGCTAAATACAAATCCATATCAGAACTAAAAAACTTCAATTTTATTGAGTTAAAACAAAATTAATAAAAATAAAATAATATAAAATAGTCTTAAACATTAAACTTAACCCAACACATGTTAATTGCAAAATAAAATTCTGAAATATTCCAAATGAAATAAAATGAGACTAATAAGAAATTATAATAAAAAACCAGTAGACTCATATATATTTTACTAGATTTTAAAAACTACAAAGAATTTACTCTTATTTGCACTTATTTGTATTTTTACATTAAATTATAAAAAAAAATAATAATAAAAAACAAGTAGATAAATATTTATTGTACTAGATTTTAGAAACTACAAAGAATTTACTTTAATTTGCACTTATTTGTATTTTTACAGATGGCTATCCCCCCTCCCCCGGGTCCGCCTCCACCACCAGGTCCTCCCCCACCACCTGCTATGGGTGGCTTAAAGTTGGGAGGTGGTGGTGCCGATGTACGTTCTGCTTTATTACAATCGATACAAAAAGGTACGAAATTAAAAAAGACCACCACTGTCGATAAAAGTGGTCCTGCTTTGGCTGGTAAAATACGCGATGGATCCTCTCCTAAACGTCAAACAACACAGGGTTCTAATAATATCAGCAATAACAACAATAATAATATTGGCAATGGTGCCCCCAAACTAGGTGGTTTGTTTGAGGGTTTATCCACAATGCCTAAATTAAAACCGGTTAATGGTAGTAGAGGTAAATTTGCTATTGAGTTTTTATTAAAATTTATAAAATAAAAAAGTTTTATGTTTTACTATTTCTTAATAGCTCCAGCTTCATCGGCTTTTAATAATCGCAGTAATAGTCCACCGTCTTCAAATTCAAGCAATACAACGACTGCAGCTGCCTCTAATAATGGGCCTTTGGATTTTAATGCTGAATTAACGAAACATTTGACTTTGAAACGTCAAAAGCAACAACAACAGCCAACATCAACAGCTCCAACGACTACACATATCAATGCTACCGAAGCAAACTTAAAAACAAATCGAGGACCTCCGCCACAGCCACCATCACAGCCTCCTAAAAACTTGTCAACGGTAGGTGAATGTATATTTAAGTAGAGGAGAATGATAACGAATCCAGTAATGCGTTTTATACGTATTAAAACGCACTGAAAAAATCATTGGGATCAGTAAAAAGTATTTGTTATAGACATACTTTTGTATATTTATTGTACGTTGTATCTGTAAAATCGGGAAACAATGTTTATACTATGTAGAAAATGTTTGTCGGTATTTTTTTGTGGAAAATTTATAATGCTGTAATTAAATTGCTTCATGGACGACTTTATGGCATTTTTGGTGTTAAACAAAGCCGTCAAGGTAAAAATGTTTTTCATCGCTTAAGGCCGTTTTACACTATCACACAAGTTTAACGTATTTTGACGAAAATGCACCTCTGATCTAATTATTATTTGAAAATTTTCCATAAACAATAACTTATCATGACAGGGCTGTATTTTTTTCCAAAATACGTAAGACTTTTGTGATAGTGTAAAGCAGCTATTGGAATAATCAGCATCCACTTTTTGATGTTCAATTATCTATTCAACGAAATTTCTTTGCTATGCATGGTCATTTATATCTTGACCTTAAACTGTCAGCTGTCAAATTGTTTTTTACAAATGAAAATTTTGCGTTAATTTCGGGACATCGTATATATAAATTTTTCTACAAAATCAAATAAGGCATTAAGTTAATCTAAACTTCATATTAATTGATTTATATTTTCTTTCAGAGTACTTCCGATTCTCTTCTGGAAAAAAATAAAACCAACGGCTCATCCGCAAATGCACGTTCATTTATATTTCCGAATAATGAAGCATCAACAAAACAATCACCACCAGCGCCTCCTTCAGCAATTTCGGATAAATTTATGGAAAAAATCAACACGGGCGGTAGTGTTCGTAGTAAAGCGGCCAATTTAAAGTAAGTGCATTTTAATTTGTACTTTTTATATACATATTTCTTTATCTATGTCTCTATCTAGACTTTCTCATTACATTTTCTATATCTAAGAGTTCTTAAAGTAGTGTAGGTTTTGTTATTGTATTTATTTTTTTAGAATGTACTTTAAAATTATTCATCATTTGTAACGTTTTTTTTTAATTTGTTTAAATACATATATGCATAACAAAATGTTTGTATATGTGTGTGCGCTGTCATATCATTTTCTAAAGAAATATTTATTTCATTAACGGCCAATTTCACCAAGCTTAGTTAAAATTAACTATCAGTTTTAACTATTAACGGCCAATTTCACCAAGTTCGGTTAAATCTAACTTTCAATTAAAGTTCCAGTTACCAATATGTTTTGACAGCTATAACCGGCAGTTAATTATAACCGAACTTGGTGAAACTGGCCGTAAAACGTATTGTTAACTACAAGTTAAAGTAATAGTTAGTTTTAACTGAACTTGGTGAAATTGGTCGTAAAATTTATATTTTATATTAATTTTTTATATTTACATATACTTTTTATATATGTTTGTATATTTGTTTATATAAGTATTTATATTATTGGGCGGTAATGCATCTACATACATAATGAAATAATTCATGAAAGTCTTCATAAATCTGAACAACTTTTATTTTTACAGAAGTCTTTTATGGAAAAATAAATTTCTTTTACAGCCAATTTCACCAATTTCAATCAGTTATAACTGTCAAAAACATGTTGTTAACTGGAAGTTAAAGTAATACATAGTTAGTTTTAATTAAGCTTGGTGAAATCGGCTGTTACAATTTTAATAACTAGCTAAAAAAAATTTTTTCTTTTAAATTTTGTAGCTTATTATTAAAAAAATTTTTAACTGTTTTTTTAACTAATTTTTTTTTTTAGAAATTTGTATCGCAAGTTTTGTAAAAAAATTCTTTGGATTTAATTTCATTAGCGGAATTCACGGTTTCCTATTGCAGACCTTTTATATCTTATAGCTTTAGTTAATCGAAACAAATTTAAAAACGACAAAAACAAAATGCATGCATTTTAAATTAACTATGTTTACACCATGAATTTATTTACAAGTGTGCAACAGCTGGCATATTTGGCGACATACTGTAGTTTGCTTTAAAAAAAGTATAAACGTTTCTTAAATTAAAAATGGAAATTATCAAAATGACAAAAAGTATTAAAAAAATTCGATTTCTTTACAATACAGAAGAAAAAGTTGGTCACAATTAGATTTTTAAAATCGTAGTATGTATATTTTAAAGAGTTTTAAATTTAATATGAACCGTGAATTCGCCTATTGTAAATCTATACATAAATTCTATATAAAAGTTCAAGTGTTAGTTAGATATGTCAAAAATTGCAGTCCTGCGAAAAAGTTAAATTACAAACACATAACAACAACCATATATGTATACAACAATTTGAAATTTGTATCGTGAATATCACAAAAACAAAATACAATTGTATATGGGTTAACACGGACAAAAAAAAATATAAATTGCACGTGACAATTGTGTATTTTATTCAAAAAAAATTTGAACTAAGTTGTCATGTCTGGGGGCTTTTCTGTAACTCAAAGGAAAACATTTTCGACTAGTACATACATACATATGTAATACAAATATTCCTGGAAAATATTAAAGGAATAAGACTATCAAAGTATAAAAACTTTTAAAATTGTAATTTGACTTCTAATACACATTCGAATTAATATGAAAATTTATAAAATAAATGTTACTCACTATAAGAAATAAATTCCCAGATTCTATTTGTTTTAAAAATATTTTATTTCGAACAGCTCATTCTCAAGTGTTAGGTTTGTCAACTAATTTTCTATTACAAGTTGATCAGTTCAGCTAAATATAACGTTTTTACTTGTTGTGTATTATTTTTTTTTTTTTTTTTTTTTTTTTTGTAAATTTCCATTATTTTGTATTTATTTTCTTTATTTTTGTTTATTTTATTTCTTTTTCTTTTTGATTTTTCCTTCTGTTTTCAACAGTTTGTGTTTAGGGAATAATAATGTATTTGTAAATAATAATAACAACAATAATAATACAACATCATCAACAACATCCATAAATTCCCAAAATACTATAAATAATATGAACAACAACAGCAGCAGCAACAGTTCATCATCAAGCTCCTCATTGGTCACATCAACGGTGGCATCTGGTGGATCATTGCGTAATTTAGCACCCAATAGATCAACATTATTTGGTAGTGGTGCTAATTCGGGTAGTGGAAGTGCTGGCAATAATAGTTATAATAGTAATAGTGTTGATACAACCAGTCCATCGGCTTCAGCCTCACCTTCACCACCCACAAAATCACCATTGCTAACATTAAAACCAAATCATGGTAAACCAAATTTTGCTCCAAAACCACCAGGTTTACAAAAGTTGGCTTTAGCAAATGGCCAAAGACCCGGTGTTGCACGTCATCATAGTATGAAATCGCCAAGGTACAAACAACAAACAATTACATATGTATATCTCTTTCTCTCTTTTGCTCTCAATATAAATATATCATGCCTAGAAAATCGCTTCCTTATTAAAAGCTTTATAACCACCTTTTCTTAATTAAAAAAACCTTATCACTCATATACATAATAAACACCATAAAAGCCATAAACAAACAATAATGAATATAAATTTATTTTATAATTAATAAGCTTAACTCGTTAAAACATCATTAAAAAAAATAAAGAAAATTATCCAAAGCTTTATCTTTGATAGCTAATAAAAACCTACCTTGCCTTTAAAATAACTTAAAATATTATTTAATTTATCTAAATATAAATTTTTAAATTTCTAGATCACCGCCCATAAGTTCTACAACTGAGGCAGGAAGTATAGTATTTCCCACACAGCAACATTTTGGTACAATGCGCACTCCCTTCGCCCAATCCCAAGAGGCCATTAATTCGGGCTTACGCACAGCTCCACAACCGCCATTAGGTAAGTGTTTTATATCTTTTATTATTGAACTTAATAATTCATACATATATTTCAATTTATTATTAAAGGTCGCCCTACCGTGGCCCCTCCTAAGCCACCAAGTGTTAAACCACCACCACCGCCCACACCAGCCCGCAGTACTTCCAATTCCAATTTAAATATTTCCTCAAGCTCAGTATCATCTTCTGCAAATAATGTTGGACCTATATGTGCCGTTAATACAGCTCTCATATCACAGGCAAGTGTTTCGTCGTCACCCTCGTCTACCCAACCACCCTCAACTTCGTCATCTACGAATAGTGTTTCAGCTTTGCGTGATCAATTCCGTTCGGGTGCAAATTCAACGCCACCTCCTCCACCACCACCCTCAACGACAACGAAGACTACAAGTAGTCCTTTAAGTAGTAATAAATCGCCGAAACCGATTATACTCAATGGTGGACCCATAAATGCACCACCATTGCCACCGCACAGAACATGTCCAGCACCACCACCTCCACTCAGGCAAACAAGTAACAATGTAAGTTATAAATTTATTTCTTTAATTTGAGGGAAAAGAGCGATTATTTGAGTATGTCCTCTCAAAAACCATTAGTTTCAATGTTTGTTAAAAATTGGCTTAAATCTAGTTTGTCAACGCAGCTCCAAAAAAAAAATTACATAGGGTGATAGAAATTTGAAAAATATGAATAAATGGAGTCTCGAAAACGCATAGATTAAGTAAACAATTTTTAAATGTATGTGTATATCCAGAAAGATATATTCAAAAGCTTTTAAATGATACCAATATTAGTCTGGGCTAACACTATGAAAGTTTTTTTTTTTTTCAGAAAGTATGACTATAGGTAAGAGACGAAGAAAACCGCCTTTTTTCCCCCTCTCACCAATAAATTCAGGCTTTCTGAAAGAAAAATTTCATAGTGCAATTTGTGCAAAATCGCATATTTACATATATATGCATACATGTATATATGAAAACTTCATAACACAAAAACTATACATTTCCGAAACTTTTTCCACTTATTTTCTTTTATTTTTCATTTTTTTGTTTGTTTTGTGGATCTGCGTTGGTAAACTAGATTTGTTCTAAAAGTTTGTGGCAAATGTGTAATTCTAAAAGATCTTTCAGAGATAAGTTTTCGCAATTCAATAATGTTGAAGCAATTTTTAAGATAAAAAATATAGTTATATCTAGAGATGCGATTTCCATGCAAATGCATGTTTTTTATCGATAGTCTAAGAACGATGTCGACCAGTTATCTTTCCGAATCATCAAATTTGCGTAAAAATGGTATCGATTTGTTTTTGCATATTTTGGTGGGAATGCATATTTTTGCATATTTAGGTTTTTAATGCATATTTTGACATTTTTGAGTGATATTTTTTTAATTTCCATATTATAAAAAAAAGTTCTTAAAAAATTTTTTAAATACTTTCCAAAAAAAATTTAAATTCAAAAAATATATTATTTTAGAACTTTGCTATAAATACAAGCTTTTCAAAATTTCGACAAAAGAAAATTTTATTTTAAACCGATGCAACACCTTACATGGTTAAGGCTTCCAATGGACTTAAAATATTTTATCCAAAACTGTTACAAGTTACTTGCTTGGCACATGGGTTATACCGCGTTGCAAAGGAAATTAGAAGCCAATTCGATAATATTGCAATTGTTTGTTAAATGTATCCCATGGTTCCCCTTACACCGCAGCCAGTAGTAACAAGATGGGGCCTGGTAATTTAAGAATGTTTGAAGTGCTTGTTGATACATCAGAAGTAATTTAGCATTTGTATTTTCCAACTACGGATATATTGGTGAAACAATAACTCAAGTCAAATTAATTGATATTGCAGAAAGTTAAATTAACAAAGTGGAAGAAAGAATAGCCCGAAAAATTAAAAAAAAAAATCCAAAAAGTTTTGAAAAAAAATCAGGGATTTAAAAAAATTAAATAAATTTCAAATATTTTTGATCTGATCTGGAATCAAAGTTGGACCTGAAAATAATTTTTTTCAAAATGCATTGGCATTCTTCAAGTACAAGGCAAAGATTTACTTTTAATAAATATTACGTCTTATACGTAACCACAAGTTTTATTAAAAAATGATTTGCTTATGCAAAACGTTTGGATGAAACATCATATAACAGTTTCTAAATTGCATTAAAAAATTATCTTTCTACAAATAATTTTCGTAAATCAATAGAAATAGTTAAAAATAAAGCTAAAGTTTGATCAATTTAGTGGTCACGCTTTTTTTTGGATTTTTTTCGTCAAAAATTTGTTAGGTCTGAACATACCTTAATTTAAGTTTTTAAAAGATATTTGAATAACAATAGACTGAATTTTTTATTTTTTGTTTTTAGTAAAATTGCAAAACGATTTTTTATGGAAATTTTTCAAGTTGATAGTGCATATTTTTTATTATCTTAGTGCATATTTTGGAGTTTTTAGTGCATATTTTCGATTTTTTAGTGCATGAAGATACATCCCTAGTTATATCAATAAAGGTCTCTCTTGTTAACAAGACAAAAACTTCTACAATAATTGGGAGCAGCGTTGCTGCGAAAAATTTCTAAAAGGGGCACAAAAGGAATATTACTCAGAAAATGGTACATATTTTAATAAAAGAAAAAAAAATAGTGACATAATTTCAGAAAGAATTGATTTCAAATTATACAACAGGGTACACTAAAAAAGACATACGAAGTGGCAAGGGTCTCTAAAAAGAGTTTAATTGTAATTTTTGGTTCACAACGGCAACGCTGATTGGAAGTAATACAACGTAATTATTTCTTCGTAAACAAAAAACAACTGAAACTGCATTTCGGGCAATTCTAGTTTGTTTATAACTAGCCTTTTTTAAAAATCGGACTTTTTATCTAAGCCCTACCTTGCATTCATTTGTTAAATGATTCCAAATAACATGCCTTTCTTTAAACGCAGATTTGCAAAACTGTCTGAATTCCTTTCTTGCCTAAATAGCTAGTTAAAAAGTTTTGAAATTATTTTATTGTTCGTCCGAAGTTATAATATTTTTTCTGTTAGATGAGTTATTTAGGAAAATTATTTGATATGCGCACTTTCTTTTTTATCATAATAAATGAAAAAAAACTTTAAATCATATTGAAATGCTCTAGATATTAAAAAGCACGCATTTTTCAACATTTGTTGCTTTATCATTTTTGTTTTTATTTAAACGAAGTATTGAAGTGGGACAAACAAACTATGTGTACATACATATATGCATTTATACATACTGGCGCCAAATTGTCTAGAAATTCATTCATGAATAAATTCTGTAAAGGTACATACATAAATACATACTAATTCATACAAAATGCTTATCTACAGCAATAATATGTTGTTGCCTATGGTTAGAAAACCAAAGACATTTAAACATACCTTTGGATGCATATGTATTACTAAATATAAACTTTTTAAATTTTTTTTTTTTTTTTTTTTGTAAATAACAAACCACCCTAACCACCAATTTTTTGTTATTTATGTAAGAAACATAGAAATGTGTGTATTTTTCATGCTTTAACTCCTAAAAGTAGACAATATATTTTGTGCTCAATATAGCCAGTGATGCCATCGAGCTAAAAGTCTATTCATTTTTATACCCATCAAGTGTTTTTAAGTCGCCACTTTTGTAGACTATTTTGGTGAATTTTTGGTGAGACTGTCAACAAAGCCTGTACACTAGAGTGGGTCAATTTTTTTCTCGACCAAACGGTTGTCAAAATCGTAACCTACGAAGAATTCTAAGAAGGTTTTCCCAAGAGACCATGGATCTAAAATTAAAATCGAGCTTCCCGTTTTTACCAACAAAATTCTCTTTCTGAACTATCAGGCCTGTTCTGAAAATCACATTTTATGAAAGTGATTTGAAATCACAAGAAAGGTGTTCTGGGCATATTATTTTGTGATTTCAAAACGTTCAGCTACGTAAACAACTTTTTGAAATCACTTTGTTATTTTTGCGACTATTGTAAGATGACCGTCATTATAAATTACTTAAATAAAATTTTCAATATGTTGGTTATTAATTTTTTATGCAATTAGCTATTTTATGTACAAAAAATCATTTAAAATTAAGAAAATTCGACGACACAACAAAAATGATATTTGCTTTTGTGACTTCTGTTGTGATTTCAGGTTTGTTTTTTTAGTTGAGTCAAAGATCTCTAATTTTCTAACATGAAAGCAAAGTCAATATTTATTAAAAATCGTAAAAGCTGGAAAGAATCAGAGGAAAAAATCGCTTCTACCGCGAACATCGCTAAAATTCGCGAAAAATAGTAAACTTGCAAACAAACCCTCAAATTTATTTGAAATCGCTAAATGGGTTAAAAAAACAAAATGACGGATAAAAACAAGAAAAAAAATTTGCAAAATAGCGAAAATTTGCGAAAATTTTTAATATTTCAAACAAGCCATAAAATTGATTACAAGTCTCTAAAACTATAAGGAATGGCAAAAATTCGGTAAAAATTGCTTAATTAGCGGAAATTCGCAAAATTTTGCCAACAGCGGCATGATAGCAAAGTCTACTATTTATTATAAATCGTTAAATCTGAAAAGAATCATAAAACTTACACGAACAAATCGCTTCTATCGCGAACATGGCTAAAATTTGCAAAACTTTAAACAAACCCTTCAACTAATTTGAGTTCGCTAAATTGGTAAAAAAAAAAAATTGTCAAAATATAACATAAATGTTAAAAAATGAGTTATAATTCAAACAACAAACTTATTGTGTTTGCTTGTGCTTTCGGCTATTGAAAATCACACCGAAAAACACAAAAACGATGTGATTTACAGAACACCACAAAATCACACGTGTGATTTTAAAAGCACATGTGATTTGAAATCACGTGATTTTCAGAACAGGCCTGTATGTATTTTTTTAAAATATGCTAAAATTGTATTTCCAATCCCGCCAAGATTTTGTCAGATGTTGTGTACAGATAACCAAGATATTCGTACCAAATTTGGAAACTTTAGCTCTTGCCGTTCTACAGATAAACAAAAATCTAGATTGCCTTTGTATTGGAGGTGCCCCGCCCACTTTAGATGTCAAAAAATATATATCCTATAGTACCTCCCAGACCATCAATAATATACTGTAAAAGTTTCATAAAGATCGGTTCAGCGGTTACGTAGATTACCTCCTGCAAACAAACATTACCTCTTTGTAATCTATATATATAAAAAGAAGTGTACACTTTGATGTCACCACTAACTGCGAAAAAGGTTCGACCGATTTAAACCAAAAGGTAAGGGTACTTTGGGAATAGTCTGAAGATTGTTTATGCACGACATCGGCCCAGTGTTTCCGGAGATATGGCATTTAGATTTTCCTATATATTTTTCCCATACAGATATTTTTTATTGTCATTTGAAAAGTTACCAAACCATGTATCGTAATGCAAGAGGGGTAAACGCTACCCCTCCCTATATCTGCTTAACTAATCAACCGGCTTTCTTAAAATTTGGCATGCAGACACTGTAATATCTAAAGGAACTTTAAGATATAAATTTTTTGGAAATTTCAACAATTAGAGCGTAAAATAGGGCAAAAGGGGTAAATCCTACCTCTACCCATGTCGTCTTAATTAATTATCCGATGATAGTTTCAAGTCTTAAAGGAACTAAAGGCTATAAACTTTAAAATTTACGGCGTAAAATAAAGCAAAAAAGGTAAAAGCACCCCACCCCCTCCTATACCTTCTTAATTAATTAACCGATTCTTTGGAAAAGTTTATGTATTTTTTTGATAAATTTGTTTCTAACAATTGATGAAAAACGTTATCGAAGCTACCATTTTAATGGTAAATTCCGAGACGAAAATGTTTTGCTGGCACGAACTCCGATGATTGCCACAGACGTCCCAATTGAATTCAAACGCGTTTAATTTCCTATTAGATTGGCATTTGCAATGACAATCAATAAGTCGCAAGGCCAAATGATGTCTGTTTGCGGCTTAGATTTGGGCACACCATGTTTTTCACACGGACAATTATACGTGGCATGTTCTCGCGTCGGCAAGCCATCGAGCTTATTTGTGTTTGCTAAAGACGGACTGACAGAAAACATCGTTAACGCAATTGACCTTCGTAATGGATAAAAAATACATCACTTTTTTATGTTTAACTTTTGAATATGTAATTGTTTTTTTCTCATCGCCGATCATGGTATAAAGCGCTTTATTCTCTTTCTTTCACAAGAAATAAGTTATGTGGCAAAACAACGTTTGCCGGGACAGCTAGTTTAGTATAAACGAAAATAAAAGTTTCTCTTTAAAAATGGGAAGCTCGATTTTGATTTTAGACCCATGGTTTCTTTGGCAAACCTTCTTAGAATTCGTAGTAGATTACGATTTTGACAACCGCTTGGTGAATTTTTTTTAAGGCATACAAATTGACCCACTCTAGTGTACACATATCTGCCTTTGAGAAACAAGAAACTTTTTTTGACAGCTGAAAAAGTTCAGATTTTTTATTAGGTAATTTTAAATTCTTTCTATTAAATAAGCAACTTATTTAAACAACATATCGTCACCTAAAACGCAAAGGGCCCTATCTAACATTTTGAAAATTTTACAGTAGAAGCAAAAAACTATTCTAAATGATAAGTTGACTTTATCTGTTTATAATTTATTTTTCTTGTAAAACCTACCAGTTGTTTTGATAATTGACAACGTTGCATATTATGCAAACTGTTGATTAGGCCTTTTAAAGTTTACCATATTATCTTTTGTAGATAGTGCCTTTTTCTTTGCTAATAAAATCGCAAATTTTGGTCGAAAAATTTCAACATGTTTGCACACATTTGGTTAATTAGAGCTTGTTGCGTTTTAGGTAACGATATGTATGTATGTACTTATTTTGATTTATTTGCCTCATATTATTAGTGGAAAAATCTACTATAAAGTTTCAAAAATATAGACTAGAACTATGTAAATGTACTAGTGAATCTATGGTTCCAATGTCTTTATATGGATCAATAGTTTTCGATAGTTATTGGCTTTTTTTAAAGGCGGATTATTGTTTAAATTTTTTTAGACCGAAAATAATCAATGTAATTTTTGATACCTTCGGTAAGGGCATATTACAAATAGAAGTCAGATGGAAGATAGATAGAACTGAAATATAAAAAAAGTTCAATTAAAAAAGTTAGTTTTACCAAAAAATCACGCAAAACTACTTATGCCCCTAATTTCTATAAAAAGAAAGCTGGTCGTGATCGTACCTAACAGTTATCTTTGCCTATTTCCACATTTATTTGACCAACGTATTTTTAAATTCAGTTTTCTTTTAAAATTTGGCAGCTTTTACACCCTAGATTTCTATACACAACTATATTTCTTTTCGTAGAAACTACGGGCATTAATTTAAGTTATATGTATGCACAAAACAATACGTTTTTTTGCATTTTTTCACAAAATAATACAGAGTGTTCAATATACACCCAATTCTCTTTTTACACGATAGATACGTTCCCAATAAATTCGTGTAAAAAAATTCGTGTAAAAAAAGATACTAGCCAAAGGTGAAAATAGTAGATTGGTTCCAGACCTAAAAAATAACGTAAAAGTACAATAAACAACAATAAAAAATTTTTGTTAAAGTTTACTTGAGAATTTATTTAACGTGCTTACACATTTTAATATCTTAAATACATATAAATACATACATATATTATAAAAAAAAATAATGATTTGGAAAAAAGAAAATAATATCAGAAATTCATTAATATAAAAAAGGAAAACTAATATTTAATTTATAAAAAGAATTTGTAGAATATTTAAAATCGTGTTAAAACAAAACAATTCGTGTAAAAAGAGAGAAATGTTAACTTTTTAACTCGTGTTAAATGAAAATTCGTGTAAAAATAATTCGTGTAAAAAGAGAATTAGGTGTAATGATCAAATCTTAAGTTCCCTTTAACTCGATGCCTGGAGTATATATTTTAATTTAACACACAGGTTGCAATTGGAGCACATTATATTTTAATGTTCTATAGTGTTTCCTTTTTTATATTGATAAAGAAATAAGTAAAACAAGAATTTTAACGAGCATTAACGAGTTAAACCGAATACAACAAAGTTTGTGGTTAAAAAAAAAACAGAACGGAATTAAATTGTTTCATCTTTTTGTTGAGTTGTATAATTATAGTATTATTTTTGTGTTCGAAGATCACAAACAGGGAAACGTTATTTTTTAATTATTTACTACACAAACACTTTTAGCGTTTGCGTTTTCCACAAATCTACCGAACCGAACACTAAGGAACGATATTTAATGTTTATTTTTGAACACTGATTATGACCAGACACTAAAGGGTTTTATTACTATAGGATTTATACAACGGAAGCTAGATTGATCCGATTTAGCTCAAATATTCTCTCTATATATAATTTGTATGGTTTGTAAAATCAGCGAAATTGATAAGTTATTTTACCTAGCACCCTTACAAATATAATCCTGGGATACGGATTTCGCCATGATGTGCCGATACCATATGAGCTCGGGAACAATTGGGGTTTCAAAAAAATTTGGCACATTCAAATAAAGCAATTTTTTTGTTTTTGATATACATATTCAGCCCAATTATGAATAAAAATTCCCCGGGAGTTTTCTCCCTTCTCCCATTTTTCCTATGTTAATTCAATTATAAAAATGGGAAAAGGAAAACAACTCCCGGGGAATTTGTATTGATAATTGGGCTGATTATTTCCAAATGACAGTTTATATATCACAAAATTCCTCATTTTTTTTGTTTTTAATACCTGGCATCCCTGTAAATTGTATTGATTTTCTTTTCTCTCTTTTACTGTTAACTACTATATAGTATTTTCATTTTACCGTTAACTCTTCTTATATACCTTCCATGCGAATGTGTGTGTAACAACGGCAAATAAAAAATTTTCTCATATTGTTAAGTGGGGCAGGGTAGTACAACGAAATCAAAACAAACTTTACAAAAACTAAACTTAAAGCATATTTTTGTTGTGCTTTTTTATTTTAAATGTTTTTCTCTTAATAATTGCATTTATCCTTCAGCACTGAAACACATTGTGAGACTTTGTAGGACTATGTTGAATAGAAAATAGGAAATAAAAATAACAAGAAGAAAACCAAAGTTGTTGCTTTCTTTTAGTAACATTTTTCATTTGTGTTTAGAAAATTGTAGTCTAGTAGACTCAGTGTCGGTTTCGATTGCAATACAATAACAATAATAGTATTCCCTCGTACACTCGTACACACCCAGTGTAGTGAAATAGACAATTGCCCATTATTGTGGAAAAATCGTTACAGTAACATAAATATATGTACCAGTACATGGTTAAAGTGTTTTTATTTCTATTCTTTTCATTAAAAAAAACTGTGTGAAATTGCTAATAATAAACAATAATAAATCTACACAAAAAAGTGAAAAGTGCTCAAGTTTAAAGGAATTTTTTTAAGGAAAATTTGTACCAAATTTTTGTGCAGAAATTTAAAACATGATGAATTATAAAACCAGGGTAATTATTTAATTAATGTTATTTATTCCTTAACTTATTTTTTAAGCAATTAAAAATATCCATACATTCATATGTATGTAAATGTGTATATTTTTTTTAGTGGATTATACATTGCTAGTGCAATTTGAAATTAAAAATATACCCGTCAGCGGTACCTATATTAGGAAAGAATTAATTTCTTTGAGACATGATGCACCTTGCATGGACCCATTGTAATGTTACCTTCGGTGTCCGTTCATAATACATTTCACTGTATTAAAATAATGAAATTTTAATTATTCTAGTTTAAGATTTTTATAAAAGTAAAACATTTTATGTACCAGGAAAATATATATCGCACTTGTTCAACAATATAATACACTACATTTTTTTTTTTCACTTTTTGGAAAAAATCGAAACGTAATTTTTATATCTTATCGCTGTAAATATCGTGCTATTTTGTCTCTTTTTTCTTAATGAAACGATTGGTTTAAAAGTTATATTTCATAAGCCTTTTATGTAAAATTAAAAATAGTTTTGCTTCTACTGAAAATTTTTAAATTTTGAGTAAATACAGTATTGTTGAGCAAGTAAGAGTGCTATATTCGGTTATGCCGAATCTTATATACCCTTTACTATGGTGCGATAGAAGCAGAAAGTAATATAAATAAAAATCCAAAGCCCTTTGCTACCTTTTACTTTTACTGATCTAATAACACCCACTTTTTAAAGGATTTCGTGTATTGATAGCCCAGCTTTGTGTACCAAATTTGGACCATTTTGCTCCAAATGTTCTCCAGATATAAAGAAATGTATTTTGTGCCATGCCCACTTCTCTAATCCTGCCCATATTTTTTCGCATGTTGTCTATTCATAACCAAGATGTTGGTACAGTAGACGCTCGCAAATTAGAACCGCTTTGTTTTTGAGGCAATTCTAATTTCTGAATTATTCTAATTTCTGGATGTTTTTATTTCGAATAGAAAATAAAAATTACTTAAATTTTTTTTGATAAAAACAAGAAAACAAAACGTAATTCACCCCAATACATTAAATGTATTTTTTAAAATTAAAAATACCGTGTCGTTTCTTATATTTGGAAAACTATCCATTGCTTCCACGGAATGCATTTTCATCTTTATAGGGATATTCCTCTCTAAATATTTTTTTAGCTTTCTCTTTAAACCACTCATACAGACGACTTACCATATTTGGGTATTCAGCGCTGTGCAAAGATTTATTGCTTGCTTCCTGATATGTGTTGAAAACAGCATTTAATATTGCTGTTCTATGTGATTTGATATAGCTGATTGAAGATGTCGTAACATTAATATTCCCTTCAAACCCTTTGTCAAGCTTTTCTAATATTTTGACCTTCGTTTCCGATGATAAAGTGTTTTTTTACGTTTATTTGACATTTCGAATGATACACTTTCACTTTTTAATAGAGACTTCCAAAATATGTACACATGTTTCGAATTTCACAAATAAACTAGCCAAAAATATATATAAATGCGACAAAAAAACAACAAATAAGGAAACACATCTAAAATTTGGTAATTCCCCTTTTTAGTTTTACATGTTCAAACAGAATAAAAATAAATTGCGGATTTCTTGTGTTCAAATAACAAAAAAAAAAAAAAACGCTCTGAAATTAGAACTTAAAATTCGAATTTTAGAGCGTTTAATGTATTGCAAACACTGATTCTAATTTCTGGACGTTCGAATTACTGAAAGCTCTAATTTGTGAGCGTCTACTGTACCTATTTCGAAAACTTTGGCTCTTCCCGTTTTCCAGATATACAGAAATGTATAATGTCTTTGTATAGAAGTGCCACGCCCATTTCTCGATTTTGCATATACATTTATGTATTACATAATTATTTAATAAAAAAATAAAATAAAAATTGTGTAAAAAATTCTTTCTGAATTGTTGGAAATTTAACACTTGTGATAAAAAGGTGCTGTTATTCAACTTTTTATTATTTGTTTTATTTAATAACAATGACTCATCTCAATTTTGCAAGGCTCGTCATAAGGTTAATATCGTAGGTTTTTCAGGATTAACGAAATATTTTGTATTGAAGCGATATGTTTTATTTTTGATCAAAAACTTTA
Organism: Pollenia griseotomentosa; assembly: GCA_963931875.1. Classification (NCBI taxonomy): domain Eukaryota; kingdom Metazoa; phylum Arthropoda; class Insecta; order Diptera; family Polleniidae; genus Pollenia; species Pollenia griseotomentosa. Next base: position 133,348,791 of record OZ007564.1, read on the forward strand.
TATGTCTTTACCAGAGCTGTAAATGAATTATTCATTTTTAATTAATTCGCGAATCATTCATGCACTGAATTAGCAAATTTTGAATTAATTATTTTCACACGAAAAAAAAAATTTATTGAATGAAACTTGAGTCAATTCAAATGAATTTGGTAAAAATGAATTGCACTTCATTTCCAATTCAAATGAATTGCAATTCCTTTGCAATTCAAATGAATTTGTAGAATGAATTGCAATTCCTTTCTAATTCAAATGAATTTGTAGAATGAATTGCAATTCATTTTACACATTAATTTGAATTGAATTGATTTAGAATTAATTGAAAGCTAAAGTAAAGCTACGGTCACACTTATTAAATATTTGTTCAAATAAGCGTAACCCCTACTTTTGTTAATAGTTAGTGAGATTTAAAATTGTCTTAATATTACAAAATAAACTAATTGTACTACTAGACATAGCAAAAAACAGTTTTTTGTAAGATGTGGTATTTTAATCAAAATTAATATTGATATTTAGCGAAATGATTTTTTAGTTTGGTTGTTGGTCCCGTTTTTTTCGTAAAATATTTGATAAGTCTGACCGTAACTTTAGTCGCGACGATTAATTAAGGTTATAGCTTCTTTCACATAAGAGGCTTGTATTATATGGGTTGTTTAAAAATTTATTTTTTTTTTTAAGTGTTATAAATTAAATTTTTAATATTTCGATTCTTTAAAAATCACTAGAAAGTGGCATTTATAAAAAACTATTAAAAATATACAATAAAATATTAACAAAACTCAGAAAAAATAATCAATATCCCCTAAATTTTATTATTTTTTAGACAACTGGAGCCCCACCAGTGCCACCACAACGTTACTCCTCTATGCGTGGCAGTGCACCCGGCACACCGCCCACTGGTGTTACAGCTGCGCCCACGTTTGGTAATAGCAATAATGCCAATGCTGTTAGTCGTTTAGTCATTGATTTGGAAACAAAATACGGTAAACATTTTCACAATGTTACCGAATTTCCCAAGCCACCACCATTTGTAAATATTCAAAAAGTGTATCCTAGTCGAACAGTTAAAACAGCAAATGGTATGTAAATAAAGTAACAAAATCAAACAAACAAAAAGCAACTTACATGCATAAAATATAAAGATTCCTTTGCCGATTAATTGAAAAGGAATTTCTTTAAACGGAATGCTGTTCATTTTCTTTTATCATTATTATTACATATAGTGTATTTTTTTCTGTAAAATTAAGTAAATTTAAGTTTTAATTCTTGTTTGTTTAATTATTTTATTTTATTTAAAATTTTATAGCAAATAGTTATGCACGTGAGATATAATCTTTTTTAAAATAAAATAAACTGAAGTCTTTTTTTATATTTAATAGTTAAAAACAAAAAAAAAAATATGTATTATTTTCATTACTATTTCTTTTATTGAATAAATTAAACTGTAATATTTTGTAAATGAAGTTTTTTTTATTATATTTTAATGTTATCTAATCGTTTAATAAAATTATTAATAAATTTTAAATTTTATTATTGAAAAAAAAAAATCAATTTTTTTTAAATATATTTTTACTTGTGTTAAAATATTAATTTAATTAAAAAAAGAAAAAAAATTACGATTTTTATGAAATTATGAATTATAGCTTTATTAAAATTTTGTTTTTAAGGTTTTTATAAAAAACTATTATTTTATTAAAATTAATGTTGTCAATTGTTAAAAAAAAAAAATAGGAAACTAAAACCTCAAAAGAAAGTTGTCCTCATTGTTTACTACATATTTTAATTAGCAACTCTTTATAGTATGCATTAAAACAATATAAAGCATCTAATTTACAATATAAAATATACACACACACAATCTTACACGTAATTACACATACATATATTAGCATGCTTATTATTATTTTTTTATATTATTGTTTTTAAAATAATCAAAAACTTAAAATTTTTAATTATTTAATATAACATTAAAATAAACATCAAATAAAGCATACATACGTTACATTTTAGTATAGCGTTTCTATTCTATACTGTTGTATGTGCTTAAAAAACAACTACAAAAATATTCAATAAAACTTTTATTCACATTTAATCATTTGAAATTAAAAATCATTTTATTTTTCATTATTTAATTTTGTTTTTCTTAGTTTAGTTTCAAATATTCCACGTTGGAATTTGAATTATTGTTTGGAATTATAGATGGAAAAGTGTTCGACTGAAAATCTTAAGCAAGGCACATACCATTTAATTTTCCCTGATCTAAATTTAATTCAATTAATAAAGTGTAGTACTTATTCTTTGGCCCAGTATGTCAAAGCAATGAAAACTGTTTTTTTTTTCTTTGGTTTCAACCATAGTATAATAAGTAACAGGTATGTTCATTAGGGAGAATTTTCATTATTTACCCATGTAATGTCAAATTAATTTATTTGATTTTTGACCAAGGCGAATTTATTACAGGTGGTCTTAAAAGCCCTGCTGATATTAGCTAAAATCACTGTTAGATGTCAAAATTTTGTTTATTCTCTTTTATTATCTTTGTTTCTGTTTTGTTTTATTTCTGTTTTTGACATTGTACAATGATTTTACAAAAACAAATTGCTTGTGGTTTTTGTACGAGTTGTACTTGTTGTAGTCCCGAGATTACCTGGGATGAATTCGCCTTGTTTTTGACGCTTGTTTTAATTTGTTTTCCATATTTTCTTTTGTTTGACGTTATATGGGTTTTGAAATTGAGAACAATATTTCTAGTGACTATACCTTGTACATATTCGACCATGGTAGAATAAGTACCGCATCGTTCTCGCTACTTGGCGTATGTAGATTTTTTGCCGTTCAACTGAATGTTTTGGTGTCGATATGTTCATTAAAAAAAAGCTAAGGTAGGCAATTTTGGGGTAAACTTCCACTGATGACCTAGAAAAGTGTTTAACGTAACGCGTGCAACTATTACATTAAAATTTTTGTAGCTATCCAACTGCGGCAGTGACAGAGGTATCCATTTTTGAGATTTATTCTTAAAAAAAATGTACTAAATTCTAGCATCAATTTTTGAATTATCCAAGAAAGTTTGCAACTGGTTTCGCGAAATGCATATTTTCAAAGAATATATATTTTTCTTCCTCCAGCAAGCCCGAATAATAGCCCATGAAGGTTTTACTGTTGGATAGGGCTTAGATCAATCACCCAAAAATATAAGACTCAGATGAAGCAATTCTGCATAGTCTTCTCTCGGTTGCATGTCTTTAAGATGGCCTTTAATAAAATTGCTGAAATCTTCACGTATTGGTAATGGATAGCGCTTACATCAATGTCACATCTTGTGCAACTGATTATCCGAAATTATTGCAGGGCATATAGCTACATCGTATGAACCACAATAAATGATTTTCAAGCAAATCAAACGCAAAAGTGTGATTTTAAATTGATTGTTGGGTATGAGTAATAATATCATAAACTGGGTACAAAGCTGAAACCGGTAAAACTCAGGAACGGTTAGAGCAAATTCAAAAATATTTCTAAATTTTTAAGATTAAATTGATCTTTCAAACTGTATTGTTGGTTTGTTTCTTTTTAATACAGATTTTAAAAGTTATAAAGCGTTATTTACAAAATTTATGGAAAAATTACAAAAAATTTTAATGTAGGGTGCATAAATGAGCAAATGCATTGCAAAAACTTATAGTATTTGAACACCAAAATAAAGCTTAGACATTTTTCTTTTAAATTATTTCCTTAAAAGTTAAGAAAGTCGTGGTTTTTGTCAAATTTATGAAGAAAACTAAAAAAAATTACCCGTAGACCCGATTTTTGGCAAAAATTCGACTTGAGCGACCTCTAAACCTCTTCGAAAAAAATCTCAAAAATACTTTACCCCATAAGCTCTTAAATTATGCTTGAGCCCCAAAAAAAATTTGTTTTTGGGGCACACTAGTGTACATGTAGGTACATATGTATGTATCTACCTACAGTTTTAAAAATGAGACAAGATAAATTCGTTGTTGTAAAAGGTTTGCTTTTATCGGAAGTTCTTCTCTGAAAAAAACTCGGTTCGATACAGCTGTTGTTGGGTTGACAATCTTTGGCCGAGTGACACTCGGATCGTACCGGAGCGTTCTCTTGAAAACATAAATTAATTGATTTCGTTTGTTATGTTGTCTATAACGCGTTTTTGGATCAAGACCGGTAGCATGTTATATGTCGATCTATATTTAGTTATTAAGTTTAATAAAAGGGCATGATTAACCACGCAAAGTAAAAGATATATTTTGCTCTAAATATTGAGATGCTTCATAACAGTTTCAGATTTTTTTTATACTAAAATTTTTAACGTGTATTTCCATTTTATGAATTTGATATTTTTTAATAACTTTTAAGCCAAATTGGTAAGTGTTTTAAAGATTATTATTCAAAAAAGTGGATGTAAAACTATTATTTAATAATATTAGATAAAACGCATAACACACTTTCCATCTAAATGTATAGCTATGCATTATCAGATTCTTAATTCTCTAATTAATCAAATACAATTCAGTCGAACATTTTCTACCCTGATACTTTTTACATATACAGGTGTGCGATTAAAATCGATCGTTTTAAGAAGGCGTGATGAATATCGAACGATGCGATAAGCCATTTCGGAATTAGTCTTTCTTTTTCCCAAATACGGCTTAACTAACATATATAAAATAATATTAAAAAGATAAAACCAGCGTTTAAAAAACTGCAGTCAAAGTGGAAAAACTGCCATTCCTTCCACTTCTTCATTTGTCATTGGTCAAAATAAAACTATTGCTTTTACTTCTGATTCATTAAATGTAAACAGTCGCTGTCAAACCAAATTAAAAAGCAAAAAGTTGAACTCAAATTTTCGGTTTTTGTTTGACAATTTTTGGTTTCGACTGCAGTTTTTTAAACCATGGATAAAACACAGAAAATAAGAGAAAAATGTTTTAGGAAGCAACTTCTAAAAATACTGAAAACTAAGTTCTCGGGTTTTAATCGTTTTTTTAAAATCGATTTCCATCACATACCTGTTACATACATTTTTAAAATTAATCGTAACAGCAAAAATCATAATAAATAATTGTTTCAGTTACAACAGCTACCAGTAATAACAATAACAACAATAATAACAATGTTACTACGACCGATAATAACAACTTAAATACTAATACAACAACTGGAACGACAACAACCAACACTTTAACTACTACTACAACAACACAAAAATCATTGCTACCCGCCGGTTATCAACCCTTCAAGAAACACAGAGCACCAGCTCCCCCTCCACCACAAGTAGGTGTAGCAGCCGCCACTGTTTCGGTTATACGTCAGTCTAGTTTTCTTTATGGAGCCGCTGGTATAGGACATCAACATACACAATAATAAGTTAATTAATTAAGCAAATAAAAAAAACAATATATTAATAAATATTGTTGTTGCAAATCTAAACTACAATACAATATGTATGTATGTATCTTATATCTAAATAATAAATCTTTAAACAAAATTTAAATGTTGTGTAGTCAATTTTGTATTATTATGTTAAGAAATAAACAAAATAACAAAGCCATACATATTTTTAAATAATCGTTAAAAAGACTTTAAATTCTTGTCTCTATTATATTAAAATATAAATGTAATAAAACAAATTTAACATCAATGCCTTTATTAACATATAGTTGTGTATTTTATATAAAAACTTATAAATATAATCTTAACTAATAATAACTAAATATTAATATTTCAATTAAATATATACATATATAATTTATTTATTATTTTCTGTTTATTTTTTTTGTTTCAGAATATTCAAAACGGCAAATATCAATTTTGAATTCCCATTTCTAAGCTTCAGAGCTACAAATTGGAAAAAGTCATAAGAGAGTGGCCATATTTAAATGGCTAAAGGCTCAACCCGAATGTGCATGACGTGGTTTTAGCAACTGTGCGAATCATATGTGTAAAACATTATTGAACTTAAGGAATCTTTTGTTAAGTTTTATGAAACTGTCATTTGCTTAAGCAAAGTGTGATAATGATCGCACATTCCCTACGGAATCAAATGTCTTTTTATTTTGTTTTTGTTTTTTTAATCCATTCGTTTTTTTTTTTTTTTTGACAGTAGTTTAAGCTTTTTTATGCACATTCTGGTTGGACCTTAAGCATTTTAATTTTATTTTTCAAATCGCCAATTTATATGAGTAGGTGCTAGAGTGCAAGAATAATAGAAATAAAGTTTAAGACATCCCGAAAACAAAAATTAAACCTTCTGCGCATGTTCACAAATAACGCCGCGCGAACTGCTTTCCTATTAGCTTTTGTGGGTTCGCTAAGAAATTCTAAAATCTAAGCGACTTTTAAACTTGGCAGTCCTTGCCGTTTACAGACTTCGTCATCTAACGGGAAATCATGCGCATGTCTTACTGGCTATTTCACGATGTCTCTCGAACGCTTTCGTTCGCATTCTTAAAATTTGTTTTTGTTTTACATGTAATTTGTGCGAACGAAATCGTTTGAGTGACATCGTTGAATATGTAGTTAATCTTTATTTCTATCATTCTGGCTAGAGTTCATTGCTTTGTTTTTTTTTTTTTTTTTCAAAAAATTAAAACATGTTTTACTATCAAAAGCCTAAATATAAACACAAAAAATAAATATTTGCAAGAAAATTTTTTTATCTCAACATGTTGATGGGCTTCTGATTTAACGTTTAAAATTACATGTGTTTGAAATACATACATGCTAAATTTGTAAATTAAAATTTATTATACATAAATATATTAACCCTTCTGCACTCCTTGGGTCAATTTGACCCAATTTTGGTTTTCAAACGCAAAATTTGTCTCTTTAAATATAAGATATGGACGTGAAACTTTAATTTATCCATTACAGGGACGAAAATTATAAATTTAAATGAAAATGAGAATAATAAAATTTAAATTTTTCCTCCCCCCTCCACATTTAAAAACACGATTTACACACATTTAATATCCTTTGGGTCAATATGACCCAACAAGCGATATTGCAAGTTTAATTCCACCTTAAAATTTTTTTCCTATTGAATATAATTGAATTGAGTTCATCTTCATTCAGAATCATCGATCAATAATTTTTTTCAGTCAAATAGTCAATAGAATCGCTTTTTTTTTTATTATACTTAAATATGAAATGTTGTTTACATATTATTGTTGGGTCATATTGACCCAAAGGATCATAGGAAGGGCACATATCCAAGGGATGCAGAAGGGTTAACATACTTTTACCCCCGTATTCATAAAAGAGTACATACCAAACCTTACAGACGTTTATTAAGTAAAATTTATTAAATAAAAAATATTTTTATGAATATGGCAGTTATTGTTTAATTTTTACACTTCTAAATTCTTCTACAACTATAAGCCCCAATTTGTTAAAACATTTGAAAACAACAATTGAGTCGTTTATTTTAAAAACCATTCAAGCGAACAATTTTTGATTTTGAGTAAATTAACAAGAAATTCTAGAAATCTTAAAAATACTTTTACAAAACTGTAACAAGGATTTCTCGGCTTTGCTTCACTATCACATGGGGACAGTATTTGATTTTTTTTTTTTTTTTTTTTGCTTTAAACGCGGTATTACTTTTACAAAACAATAATCGCCCAATAGCTCAATTTTGGATTTTTTTCTTTTTTGCTTGGTTTTTGAAATAAACGAGTCAATTTGTATAAAGTCATTGTTGTTTTTTACTTTTATGTTTTTAAAATAATAATAATTTTTTAAATAAAATGTAAATGGAAAGAAAAAGACATTGACTTTTTTTTTGTATTTACATGATACTTACAAATTATCGTTTAAAATAAATTTAAAAAAAAAATTACAAGTTCACTTGCAGATCACATTACTGTAGGCTTATGATTTAAACTTGCCAAATTTAAGGCGATTACGAATTTAGCACACCTCCTTTGCTATTTAAAATAGTTATCTTAAATTTCTTGAAACTGTTATGTTCTAACTTTTATTTTTTGAGTCAAAAATAGCTGTTTTTTTATTACTTAACATAAAAAAATAAAAGTTTTTTTGTGACTTATATTTGTTTAAGCAAGTCTTATTTTTTGTTGATTCTAATTTTTTGTTCAAAAAGCGATTTTGTATTATAATTTAGTGCTTATGGTTTTCGATTTGAAAAGTGTTAATACTTTTTTAAACTTAAATAACCATTATGTAAGTAGGAGATAGTTTTGTTAGTTTAAATATTGTTAAATAATAACTCTGAAAATAACTTTTTTTTGCCAATAAAAATAAAAGTCAGATAATATCTTTTTTTTTGCTTAAAAAACAAACAAATATTAATTTTTAAATTTAATTTTAATTAAATAAAAATTAAAAACTACATTAATGTTTATTTAAAAACATAAAAGTTATAACATAACTTTGAAATTTGTTAAAAAAAAAATTTAAATTCAAAAAATAACTGTTATTTTGTAGCGTTGAGTGTGTGTGAAACGGTAGCAAAGTACTCATGGAAGTAAAATTTTGACACTATTGAGGTGAATAAAATTTCGAGCAGTGATGGAAAATTGAAAATTTTAGATGGTACTGACCAGCAAGCAAAAGAGTACTTTTTTAACATTTTGGTACCTTTTTTCAAACATATTTTTTTAAGGAAAATAAACTTAAAAATTAAAAACTAAAATACATACATATTTTATTTTTTTTTTTTTGCTCATATCTCAGCTATTTATGAACCAAGCTGGCTAAATTTCAACAGCAAAATTCTAATGAGGATATCTGACATTAAAATATACCAACAAGCAGTGTTGCCATAACCGTTTGATAAGAATAAATTTTGTGTAGGCAATGTTGTCAACAGGGCTGTGCAATCGGAGTTGTAGAGTTGGTGTTAAGGTTTCTGTACCGGAGTCGGAGTCGAAATACCAAAAAATAATTCGCGACTCCGACTTCAACATTTTTCGGCATTAAAAATTTTAAAAAATATTCTAATAATTCCAAAATAAAAATACTTCGAAATTAGCGATGCAATAATCCTTTTCTTGCTATATTAAACCATTAAAAGGCACTTCATTAAAAAAGAGTTTAAAGTCAAATAAGGACCAGTCTCATATACATTTAGCATTAAGGTTAGGGTAGGAATCGGAGTGGGAATTTCAGCGGTTGGATTCTGAATTAGTTCCCTAGCCCTAGTTGTTAATGTTAAAAAAAATATCAACGCTAAATTTCTAAACAAAGAAGCATAACCAGAAAAGAGTACTAAAACGGACGTGGGGGCACCGTGGTATTTTTGAAAGGAAAAAGTACTGAAAATAGTACCATAGTACTGAATTTTCCATCACTGCCTAGGGGCTAGTAAAAATTTTGGCATTAAGCTTCGTACAGACGATGGTCAGATCTTACAATGTTGTAATTTTTTTGACAATGGTGCAATTGTCAGATGCATTAATTTAACACATCTGCCAAATGAAAATAGCGTACAATGTTCACACAGTTGCAAGACAATTTTTGTCAATTTAAATGACAACATGACAACATTGTAAGATCCGACCACAGTCTGTACCAAGCTTTAGCGTAGAAATTTTTGACTATTTTAATTCACCATAGAATTTTGATACCGTTTCACACACACCCTTTATTGAAAAAATGTATAAAAGTAACGGTTCCTACTTAAAATTATTTAAAAAAAATCATTTAATCGATTTACAAAATTTTCTAAATTAATTTAAAGTACATAATATTAAAGTGTGAAATCGTTTTTTTTTTTATTAATCATTATAATTTTTTAGATAAAGCTATTTATTTTAACTATAGAGTAAAACTAATGCCCGACTGTATCCTTTTTACACATATATACATCTAGCACAATTAGCAAATAACAAAAATAGCACAAACATTCATTATAATTAAGGAAATCAACAGATTAGTAAAAATTTTAAATGTCATAAAAAAGTATAGTAATTTAAAAGCAATATGTTATTGTTAAATACAATACCTGCTAATAAAATATACATATTTAAAAGCAATATAAGCAACAACCTCTATTAAATCAATCATTATTTATATTTATAAAAAAAAACCAAAAATTTTGGCCCAAGCGTATTTTATCTATGCTTGTTTATAAGAAATATTCAATTGTTTATCAATTTAAAATATATATATATATATATATATATATATATATATATATATATATATGTATGTATATACAACATATCTAAATGTATAGTATCTAATAGTATTTGGTTTTCTTTAGGAATTCTTTCACAAATATATGCTATGAAATGGTTTCTTTTTGGAAATTATTTCATAGCAATCTTTGAGCAAAATAATATCAAAAATTCCTGAAAACTTTAAGAATTTATTAGACTGATAAACTGTCCGTTGGCGATTTTGGTTTTCTCATAATAACATAATTTTCAATTGGGCGTATCTTTTAAAATAGATGTGAAAGTTGGGAGTGACAACTTGTAAGCATAAATTAACTGTTTTCCAAAAGTAAGAAAGTATAGTCTGTTAAGCCCGACAATATGATACTTTACACCAGTTTTTAAAAACACATTTACGAGAGTGCACCCTATGCGGGAACCATGGAGAATCATGCTTATTTGTCCATATAAATATGGATCTATCTATGTCTTGAGTTTCATTTAAATCGGTTTGAAAGTTTGTGAGAGGCAGACTTTGCCCCCTTCCTCCCCTTGTGGTCCTATTTTTAAAAAACTGCATAGCTTATGTATCCATATAAATATGGATCTAAAAAAATCGGTTTAATAGTTTCTGAGAGGCAGAAATTGCTCCCTATCTTCCCTCGTGATCCAATGATAAATAGGCTTGGCCCTTGTGCTAATAAGAACCTATGTGCCAAATTTTGTCAAATTATCTCCAAAATGTTGACCTGTACTTTGCGCACAAGGTTATATGGACAGCCAGATGGACGGACATAGTTAGATCTACTCAGAACGTGATTCTGAGGCGATCTGTATACTTTAGGGTAGGTCTAGGAGCCATATCAGGACAAATGCATAATACCCTAACTATTGTGGTGTGGATATAAAAAGTGAGAGCGCTATATTTGGCTGTGCCGAATCTTATATACTTATATACCCGTCACCATTATGCGACAAATACAGAAAGTTATGTAAATACCGCTCACTTCTCCAATCCCGCCCACATTTTGTCGGTTGTTGTGTATTGATAACCCGTCCACATAACCAAGATGCATGTACCTAATTTGAAAACGTTGGATCCTTCCGTTCTTCAGATGTACAGAAATCTAAATTGTCTTTGTGCGGGAGATGTCACGCCCACTTCTACAATCCGCACCATATTTTTAGTAAGGCTGTGTACCAAATTTGGATTTTTTTTTCTCTTTCTCTTAAGATTAAAGAAAACTATTTTGTGCCACGCCCACTTGTGGGATGTTGTTATACATACTGTTCTTTTAATATAAATAAATCTATTGTGATGTGCATGAGAGGGAAAAAAATTTTGTTTTGAGAAATTTTTGACGTAAATCAAACTCTCAACTTCGCTTCGCGATGGACAGTGGCACGCTGGTGTTTGGGCTGAAGCTCGCCGGAAATGGGGGGTTCGTGTCCATCTACTCACACATACACAATTTAATTCGTGCCGAGGATAGATGAAAAAAAAGCTGTTTAATAAAAATCGAAGCGATGGAAAACATAAAAACAATGAACAAAAACGACCGTTGATTGATAAAATTCTCTCTCGAGTCTTCAGGACCGGATGTTATTGTCCTGGACAGGCTGCCCACCCCATATAACATTTGGGGCATTACTCCAAACTTTCTTCTCAGGCATTGAGTAGTGCCATGGATGACAGTCAAATGTCATATGGGGTGGGCAGCCTGTCCAGGACAATAACATCCGGTCCTGAAGACTCGAGACAATCATGTCGAAAACTGCAGTAGTTTTCAATTTTATCAATCAACGGTCGTTTTTGTTCATTGTTTTTATGTTTTCCATCGCTTCGATTTTTATTAAACAGCTTTTTTTTCATCTATCCTCGGCACGAATTAAATTGTGTATGTGTGAGTAGATGGACACGAACCCCCCATTTCCGGCGAGCTTCAGCCCAAACACCAGCGTGCCACTGTCCATCGCGAAGCGAAGTTGAGAGTTTGATTTACGTCAAAAATTTCTCAAAACAAAATTTTTTTCCCTCTCATGCACATCACACAAAATGGCGCCCAACGTGGGGCGCCATTTTGTGTGATGTGCATGAGACGTCAAAAATTTCTCAAAACAAAATTTTTTTCCCTCTCATGCACATCACACTATTTCTTCCACGCTCACTTCTCAAAAACCGCCCACATTTTGTCGGATGTTGTATATTGCACGGGCTCTATGTTTATATTTGTCCTTCAAGTTGTGCTTAAAAAGGTCAACAAGAAAAAAGAAAGACAAAAACATGAAAAACAGAAAAATTTACTTTGGACTTCAAGAAGAATTCTTGACAAAAAGTACGAAAAAACAGAAGTAAGGAAGAACATGTAGATCAATTAAAGTGCTTAGATAATCATTCAAAGCAAATTTCGATCTTCCAAGGGTTAAATACAATTTGGTTTAAAGATTGATTTAAAGATTAAAATATCAAAATTTGGATAAGATAACCAAGATGACTTTGGCTCTTGTCGTTCTCCATTTATACAGAAAAACAGACGGATATCGTTAAATCAACTGCGTTATACGTGTATTTATTTTTTATGTGTAAAAAAGAAAAAAAAATTCTAGACATTAAAAAAAATAAAAAATGTATGTATATACCTTGTTACTTTTGGTGATGAGTATAAAAAAACAACATGGAATTATATGAAAAAAATTAGAGGCAATTGTGGTTTTTGTTTATATCTCAGCCATTTATGGACCGATATGGATGAATTTCAATGGCAACATTAAACGGAGCAGAGGTGGCAAAAATATATAACAACCAAGTCCCCATCATATCTGGGGTCTTCTGAAAACCCATTTCAACAGACAAACGGACATCGTTAAATAAACTTCGCTACTCAGAACAGGGACTAAGATCAATATTGTAGAAATTTCAAACGGAATGACAAACTTTATCCATTTACCTTCGGTGAAGGGTATAAAAACAAGACAAATAGGTCTATTAATTCAACTGGTCCCCATGCAAGTGTCCTCCTGAATGTAAAGTTTTGGTACGAAAGGTCCCATACATAACAAGCTAGGTTGACAAAATTGTGCTCAAATATGCTCTAAATAAGATTTATTTCACCTAGCGCTTATACAAATATACCATATGAGCAAGGGAACAATTGGCTTCGGTGAAGGGTATGTAAGAATCGACACAGCGGAATATGGCATTTTTACTTGTTTTAACAATAATTTGCTTTTATTAGTAAACTCTTCGATACTTAAATAAATTGTTAACATAAATGTGTATCTTAAATTTAACTTTTTTTTTTTGTTTTTTAGTTTGTGCTATACTTTAAAATAAAAATTACTCCATTTATGTTAATTTGGAGGTTTTTTTTAGCGAATTGAACGATTTGTATATTTTTAATAGAATAATTAGAAAACATTCGGCAACTGTGGTTGCCTTTTGTAACACATTTTAAAATTAGAAAAATAAATAAAATTGAAAAAAAGAAATTTTGTTAAATTAATTTTTTTAAAACTAGTATTTGTTTTTTTTAACTATTGGTGTTTGTAATCAAAATATTTTCAATCTTTGTCTTTTAATTCCGATTAGTGTCTAATTAAATTAAAAAATTGAGTTGAAAAATAACTTATAAGTTTTATGAATTTTTTTGTCTGATAAAAAAATTTCAAAAATTAAAATTTTAACAAATAGAATCTGGGAATTTATTTCTTTATTTCTCATGGTGAGAAACATTTATTATATAAATTTTCATATTATTCGAATGTGTATTCTAAGTCAAATTACAATCCTCAAAAGCTTTTATACTTTAATAGTCTTATTCCTTCAATATTTTATATTTATTGGCCAGAAAATGCATTACATTCTGCTGGTATCTAATAGTTGTATAATTTTCTTTACAATTTACTTCATTGCTAGCCAAAGGATAGCTTAAGTAAGCCTCGTAACAGAAATATACAAACGAAAAATTCTGATAGTGCATAGAAAATATTCCTGGAAAATATTGAAGTAATAAGACTATTAAAGTATTAAAATTGTTATGAATTTACATTGGCAATATTAAATTAATTTATTAAAAATTATAAACAAAACAAAACTAAATTTTTTACAAAAAAATTATTTAAAAAAAAAAACAAACCAAATTTTATTTCATAAAACAAATGTTATAAAAATTTAAATATACATACATAACATAGGGTCTCCACCTGAGATAAGATATAAGATTTTTATATCAGCAAACGTCAAATTCAATCGCAGAGAGTATTATCTTACGTGTGGACTCTCAAATAGTGTTAATATTAATATTATAATATATATTATGAGACAGTTGTTATGAGAAATCTTATAACAACTATCTTATAAGATGAGCTGTCAAAAATACACATACATACATAAATATAAAACAATAATAAGACGCATTCTTTAAATTGTTAAATTTTTTACTGCAATTAGTGAAAATCTTGTGATAAGTGTTTAAAAAAACAATATTTTAAACAAAAACAAAAGAAAAAACTAAAAAAAAGAATAAAAACGATACAAGTTTACTGTACGAGAGTCATTCAATTATGAAATCTTATAAGATACGTGTTCCCCTTGTTTAAGATAAAGATTAATATGAAGAAATTTGTTCTCTCATTCTGCCGACGTTCTCTCACATATTATATCAGATATTATCTCAGGTGAAGACTCTGTGTAATATAATTTTTCTATAGAAATTAATAAAAAATAAATATTTAAAATTAACAAAAACAAATATATGTAGTTTGATTAAACAGGAAAATATAATGAGGGTTGTTTATTAATTCAAATTTTCCCTTTAGTAAATGCTAGAATAAAATTTGATGTGGATTAAGTCATAAGATAAATAGAGTTACCAGCAATACGATTAGAATATATATAGACCTAGGTGATATGGATATATTTTACTTCCGCCGCTAATGTATATATTGTTTGAATCGTGAGAACTTGTTCAGATCCTAGGGCTCGTCTTAGTATCTAGAGTTGTGCCTATCTTGTAAGTAAGTATAAATTTTGTTAAGACAACTTTTAGGCCCCTATATATTCAGGTAGGAGTAAAAAAGCCAAAAAATTAAATGAGATTTTTAAAAGGCGTTTTATTAAGATGTAATGCGACGAAGACCCTCAAATGAGATCAATGCTTTTTGCTACAGATCTAGCCATTTTTTGTCGTGAAAATATAAACACTTTCTCGATCTTCACAAAATATGGTGGTATGATTTCTAGTCAGGGTTTAAAAAACTGCAGTCGAAACCAAAAACTGTCGAACAAAAAACGAAAATTTGTATACAAAATGTAATCCAAACCTGTGTAAAATACAAAGAAATATATCTAGTTTACCCAAGTTTACCGAAAAAAAAAGTATTTTATTGAAAGAACACGTAATTTTGAACCAAACAATTAAAATTAACGGCTGCGCATAGTTTCCGAGCTATGGGCCACTACAGTTTCGAAAAATTTGCTCTTTTTATTTTCTCTTACCTTAATATAACTACGTTTTGATTAATATGATTAATACGGTTATCATAGAAAGGGTTATCAAAAAACCTAGAAGATGAAACAAAATATCTACAAAAAATTTACCCTTTGTGAAGCAGTTCAATTCAAATTTTCATAGAGATTTACATTTCTGTATGTAAATGTTAAAATATTTATTTGCGTTTTTTTAAATAATTTTTATTTTTGTTTGTTTAGTTTAATAAATTAATAAAATATAAACATTCTTATATGGAAAAAATATGGAAACGGAGTGTTTTTCATAGATGGAAGGAAACCATTTGTAATGTGAACCTAGTCTATTTAAATCGATAACATTTTTAAAATACATTTTCAAATATCTGGTAACATTAACGACACACGCCATCTAGTTGTTAAATATAGGTAGCAATATGGATACATGCATGTGGGTGGGTGTGTGTATCGCAAAACAGCTGTATGGTGTTATTTACAAAACGATTTCCTTTATTGAAAAAGTGAAAACTACGAATTAGAATATATATTTGTATATTTAATATTCGAAAAGAAAGATAATGTTAAGTTCAATGTTAAAGGAGCATCAAGCAAAACAAGTAAAACGTAAACAAGAACAAGGTTTGTATTTTTTTTAAAAAATGTAGATTTGTTTGATATTGTTTGTCTCAATGTATGTAGAGGTCAAACGCAAAGAGGCCATAGAAGCTTCCAATGACTTGACAAAAGCTTTAGTGGAGCATTTAAATGTTGGGTAGGTACATCACAGTTAATCAGCCTTACTAGGAGAGTCGAAGTTGTCGGCAAATTCAGAACAGTTGAATTATAGTAACACATACATACTAATTTCTAAAAACGACTAGTTTTCGACTACGACACTCTTAAGGCCGAATGGTTATTAATTATTTTCTTCATATTTGTTCGGTTGCAGTGTCGCCCAGGCCTATTTAAATCAAAAACGTTTAGATGCTGAGGCAAAACAATTGCACGTAGGAGCTACAAATTTTGCTAAACAGACCCAACAGTGGCTGCAATTAATTGATAATTTTAGTAGTGCCCTAAAAGAATTGGGTGATGTAGAGAATTGGGCCAGAAGCATAGAGACCGATATGCAGGTTATACAAAATACTTTAGAAATTGCCTACAAAACTAGCCGACAAACCCAAGGGGCTGCAGCGATCTCAGATAATAATTCAACAGCATAAAACATTTTCCATCTTTTGCATACAAATATAGTTTTTATTATTAATTATAAATTTACATTTTAAAGTCTTTATTTTTGTTCATTTGATTTAAATAAATAAATTACAACTAAAGCTCATATCGTCACTTTAAACCCAAAAGGTTAATAATAATAACATCATTCATTGATTATGATTTTATTAACCAAAATACATCTTAATCAACTCATAAGTCGTTTTGAATTTTTTGTCGCTTAAGGTCTTTTGGATTAAAGGTGACGTTATTAATAATCACAAAAAAAAAAAACAATGTATGTAGTATAATATTAAATATTTTAATAAGCAATTATTTTTAAATTTCAAGAAAACTTACTGAGCTACCTAAATAAGAGCGTCAAGCGTTTTTTTAACATGAAAAATTCTATTGTCAATACATTTTCAATAAAAGATTTTCCAACCGAGCGTTGAATTCACTTTCTAAAGGTTTGTTTAATATAAACTGTATGAAAATGAGAAGTTTTGACATGAAAAAAACGCTTGAAGCTCTTATTAAGATAGGTCAGTTGGCCATTTCCAATTGTATTTCATTAGATATTTTATATCTAGTTAGACCTAAGAAGCTTCTAATTTTAGAAATTTTTATAAATAAAAAATCAATTGAATTTTAAAAAAATTCCATTTGACTGTCATATATGTATGTATTTCAGAAAATGAAAAGCACTCAAAAAACAGGGATTTTCATATAAATTTTACTACACAATCAATTGCCTGTCACCTGGAAACAGCACATTAGTTTTAGAATTTTCCATTTACATAACGCACTTGATCAACAGGAGGGTATTAACTCATAATTTTTATTTTTTCACTTGTTGGAAGAAATCGGCAGGCAATATTAATATCTACCCGCTGTAAAAATATGCTCTATTTTCTACTTTTTGGTAATGAAACGGTTGGTTAAAGGCGAATTAATGTAAACGGTGGTGGCGATACTTTGTTGTATTTTATTTGTTGCTTTCGTTGGTCGATGTGACAAAAACACAAGCGACTTTTGACATTCCTCTCTCTAAGTAAGAAAAAAAGCAGCCGTTCTTTCAACGCCACCTGAAAAATGAATTCGCCTTGGGTTAGATTTAAATTTCTTTTTCATATCCAAACATTATTAAAAATCGTTTTGCTTCTATTGAAAATTTTTATAATTTGAGTTAATACCCTCTTGTGCGATAAGTTTAAAAAATTTCATTTGAATTTTGGAAAAATGTTTAATATTCAGCCATATCCTGGACATCAAGTGAAATTGAAATCGATTTAAATTTTCTACACAACTCTTTTTTTAAAAATAAACGTAATTCCGTTATTTTAAATTAGTTCTGGAAGAAAATTATGGCATTCGATATCTATCGAAATTTCCATTTAAATTGTATTGTAATCTCGAACGGCAATTACCCCCTTGTAAATAGGAGTAGTCAAAGTATGAGGTATATAAGTAAAAGGAAAGATTTTTATGAACATAGGATCGTTTTTTAAATTTGTTTGATTTTAATTTTCGATTTCCAGAACATGTCGGATTAGATAATTGACGGACTGGGAATCAAATGGGTGTGAGTGTAAAAATGAAAATTCTGAATATGCTTAATTTTTTTTTTTTGTTATATATTTCATTGTATACTAAATATAAAGTCTTTTATTTTGGTTTATTTAATTATTTGATAAAAATAATTTTTCACATTTTTTTAAAAAACTTTTTTGCTGTCTTATCTAAACTTAAAATGTTAATTAAAATTTCACCGATATCGCACTTGTTCAACAATACCGTATTAACTCAAAATTTAAAAGCAGAAAAATTTTTAATTTTACATTATAGGCATATGAAAAATAATTTTCAAACCAACCTTTTCGTTACCAAAAATAGCCCGACATTTTTACAGCGGTTAGATATAAATATTGCGGCGTGTCGATTTTTTCCAAAAAGTGAAAAAAATAAAAATTTCGAGTTTGTACACTATTATTTATTAAAAAATTACGATATATATTTAAAATTAAAATGTAAATTTTTAGTTAGTCGTGAAAAATGTTAGATTTCTTCTTTATATAAAAAACGTATTAAATTAAAATTTTTCCATCATTTAATTTTTTTGAAAACGCAAAATTTTTAGTTTTTGTTTGTCAAAATACCTGTTTGGCGTTATGCGTTTTTAAAATTTGTGCGTATATATTTTTGAAATGTTTTATACTTAAAACAAAGTCATAGTTAAATAAATTTACACCTTAAAAGTAAATTTTTAAAAATTATACGCACAAACAAATCGAATATTTTTGTTGGCGAAAAAATTTGTTTTACATTTTCGTTGTTGTTACGCTTCCAGCACAAAACCGAAGGACTTAAAAAATCAGCGAAAAAATTATATAAACAAAAATTTGTTAAATATGGAAATTTTAAAGTATTTGAACACATTTTTTGATATCAGAGTAAAAGTAAAATCAAAAAATCAATATATTGGTCCACGAGGAGCAAATTATATTTTAAGTTAGAATTGAATTTTTAAAAAAGCCAGTATACAAAAATATTTCTGAATTTTTTAAAAATAAATTTTAAATTTTATTTAATATTTAAAAATATACAACTATTTTAACTACAAGAAAAGAAACTTAATTAAATGAAACGCAAACATTCTAAATTACAATTAGGACTTTCCGAATATAAAGATTAGTGATTTTAAAATAAATTTTAAAAATCTTGGAAATAGAAGATTTAATGTGCTGTTATGAAATTTGCAATAGCATTTTTATAGCCAAGAGTTTTGCAAAAAAAATTCTAAAAACATTTTGTAAGTTTATACGATACAAAACTAAATTAGCAAAAACGATTTTATTTATCTAAAATTAATTTAACACATTTATTTAAAATTAAATCGTTTTGAAATTAATAAAGTAGCAACAACCTAAGATCATTTCCATTTCATAAATGCAAATCTAAATCATTAATTAAACACAGATAAATAATTCTATTAAAACAAAAAATAAGATAGCATACAAATTTTTTAATAAATGAATTCAAGGGTAAAAAATGGCCCACTAGAAGGATACTCTAAATATTAATGTTATTAATAACGATAGTGACCTGAAAAGATAAGAGAGAGTAAAGGCATTTTTCCTAAGATATTAATTTTACATAATTCATAAAGTTAGTTTTATACCCAAATACCCGCATATGTACGTACATATATTTTATTATAAAAGTAGAGTTTTGTTCTAAAATATCTCGAATTGTTTAATTCGATTACTTACGAGGTGAATGGGAACGACTATGACTGCGTTCATAACGATGCCGATGACTTTTACTAGATCTAACGGGGGAGTGATGACGTTGCAGTTTTTGCTTTTCAGCACGATAACGTTCACGTAATTCTCTAGAAAACAATATAAAAAAATTAATATTTTTAAAGAAATTCAAAAGTGTAACAATCAATTACTTGGCTGGTCGTCCCATATAAACTCCAGGGGTGGGTGTATGTGGCCTTTCAGTTATGGAGTAGGCAACACGTATACGTCTACCATCAATTTCCATGCCACAACAATTATCACAGGCAGCTTTAGCATCAGCTAAATTTTCATAATAAATAAAGCAAAAACCACGCGAACGACCAGTCTTAAAAAAGAAATGTTGTTGTATTAATATTTATCTTCAGTCACAGTCACAACTACATAACAACAACCACATAGACAATTACTTGTGCGAAATAATTGTCCATGTTGTTGCATTGTTTTTGCACTTTTTCTTTTTCGCAAAGGTGCAACTTGTCACGTGAACAACCTTAATATAATGAAAAACATAGCGAACAATTCTGCATCACTAATTCCAAAATTTAATTTTTTTATTTATGATGAGATTGCAGCAAATGAGCGTTATGTATATGAAATTCTATAACAACAAGCCTTTGGTTTTGTTTAAAATACTCTTAAATCAAAACTCTATATATTGATGTTTAATTTATTTTATTATAACCCCTTAAAGGTTCACTTTACTTCTATAAACTTTTGAAGTAAATGTGTTATACTTTGGGGTTCAATTAAGACAAACTTAACTAATTAACTAACCTGAGCATCTATAACCACTTGAATACGTTCTATGGGTCCAAATTTTGAAAATATTTCTCTAATTTTTGGTTGAGTTGTATAAACACTTAAACCAAATATTCCGATACAGCGACAAGGTAAGGGTTTTTCCTATAAGCATATTATTTTGAAATAAAATAATCAAATATATAATCGTTTTTCCAGTTTTACTCACTCTGTCATTGCGATTGTTTTTACCAAACGAATTTCGAGAACGTGATCGTGAACGTGATTTTGTTCTTGAAAAAGATCGAGTATTATGTCGGCGACTACCTTTTTTAAACCTAGGTGACATGGATCTGTTTGTAAAGAAAATAAAAAGTAAACAATATTTTAAATAAATCTTTTTTGTGTAGATAAAAAAATAATTACATAGAAAAAGTTCTATTGATTTACAGAAACCGACTGAATTTTTCATTAAAAAAAAAATAAAACATTTTTCTTGAATTAATTGGCAGATTTCTTGTTATACACCACACAATAAGTTTTTTTGATGTATTTTTTTTCTAATACCGAATTTAGGTTTCTGATTGTGAAATGTCGTTAAAATTGAATTTGATATAATAAATTCCAAAGATTTCGAAACATGTACTTAATTTAAGGTTTAATAGTTCGTTTTAGATTTTGAAATGTTATAATATAGATTTTTGAAATAAATTTTTCAAACTTCCAAGTTTTCAAAAATTGGTTTTTGATGTACGTTTTCAATTGTTTGATATATGTATATTCAGACTTGATCTTCCTAGAAAAATTTAAATAAAATTTTGATTAGTACGAATACTTATTACTTAATTATATTAAGCCAAATTTTTTTTTATTTATAACCAGGTGGTGTCCCTTCACAAAGTATATTAAATATATAGCATATATCGTTAGATAAAATGCAAAAAGGCGTAACTAACAAAAAATTCAAAATTGTGTTTTTGATTGGTTATTATGAATGCCAACTACATGTCTTGACAAAAATGACGCTTTTATTAACAAAAAACAAAGGACGTAACTACAAGAGTATTTATTTTATAAATGCAAAATTACGTAGTTACCCATTTTTTTTTTAACAAAATATAATGAAATGGTTTCCTTTTAAAGTTGTTTTAAGAATTCCATGGACGACTTATCAATGCATGTTCTCTGACATGTTTATAGTTTCATTTTATGAAGTTTTTGCTTCTCCTGTAAAATTATATTTTTGTTAGTTACGCCTTTTTGCATTTTATCTAACGATATATTAAACCTAATGATATACATATGTCATATTTGAAGCTTAAAATTTAAATTTTAATAACAACTTTTAAGTTTTCTTGCTTTAATTGCAAAATACGTTTCGTTTTTTTTAATAACCAATCAATTTTTAAATAAGTCAGCCTTATTACGGTTCTCGATGTCGAAAACGACTCTGTAGTAGATTACAAGCCGAATTCGAAGTCGCCTTGGAACACAGGTTGTGTGTAACAATCGACTTACGGTGTTACCGACAAAGTGAATCGTAATAAAGCTAAATTTTCTACCGAACACTCCCTTCTGTTCAAACGAATACAAAATAGATTATATAAGAACTAAGTACTGAAAGATGATTTTACGAAAAAAAAAAAAAAAATTATCCAAGCAGAACTACCGGAAAATCCAGTTAGTTTTTTTTCATACATAGTGGTTCTAAAAAAAAATAGCTTTTTTATAAATAATTTTATTTTATTTTTTTGACAGCTATTACATAGATTAATATAAATACATACATATTGTCAGCTCATTATTGGTTTGGGGCATATGCCAAAAAGTTGTAGTGGAGAAAAACGAAATATACCCGATAGAATTTTTTGCATTTTTTTTTACTATTGCTTCAAGCATATTTTTTGAAGAAAAATGTGAATTTTTGTGAACGTTCATTAATAAAGTTAGGAGTTAATAGTAAAATTTTGTTTTGTGACGCATACGCCATATTTCTTAATTTATTTCTAAAAAGAAGCTTTTTGTGATGTACACATATACTTTCTGCTGTGTATTAAGTTGTTAATATTTTATTTTGCTTTTACTCCTTTTTTTCTTACGGTAATGGAGCGAAGCAAGAGTAAAATTTATTTTCTTGTTGTCTCAATTTTCTTTCGCTTAAACTATGTACCGTGCAACTTCGATAGTCCGGATATGCGCCAGTCCGGTCATTCCATTAATTCGGACGCTTCTAAATTTCGGACAATTTAAAATTTTTATCTCTACAATCCGAACAAATTTTTTTATGCAAAAAAAAAAATCCCGTTGTTTCTCGTTGATTCACATTTTGCACTGTCATTACTTCAGTTTCGATTCTTTCCTTCGCAAGCGTGTTTGTCAAATTTCGTACCAGGTGTTATGTTTTCAAATAATAAACGAAAACATAAAACGCTAACTTTAAAGGAAAGTGGAATATTTTACAAAGTCTTCATGAGGTAACAACTATAAGGCAAGTTGCCAATAATTTTATATTCTTCAATCAATGATTTGCGAATACTTAAAATAAATCAGGTAATATTTAAACCAAAATAATGTATTAAGCTATTTTAATAACACAACTCATTTTTTTAGCAAATAGAAAAGCAGAAAAGGTGACAAGATAGGACGATTTTTTAGCGAGCTCAAACTTGTTAGGTAAATTTAAGTTAAGGCATGGTATTTACTTAAAGAGTAAATTCATATTTTAAAATTCACTTAGATTATTTCAATAATTATCACTACTACAGTCCGGCCAACTCGATAATCCGACCGAGCCTACAACTATATGCGTCCGAATTGTCGAAGTTAGACTGTACTTGTTTTTCTTACGGCAATAAAGCAAAGCAAGAGTGAAATCTTTTTTGTACATTTTGTAAGAGAAATTTGCAGCATTCGCCAAAAAGTAGCGCGTAGAGCAAAACAATAATTAATAAACTTTAAAATACATAGTTGGTATGGAGCAAAATTAATGGTTAATATCTCAGAAACCATAAAAAATTTCGTGGAACAGGATTTGGATTCAGAAAAAGGGTAGTCAACCCAATATTTAACAATTTTTAAAAAAATGATAGAAAGGTCAAACCAATAATGATCTGACGATATGTACATTTTTATTCATACAAAGCAAAAATATTGAGAGAATAGGACTATTAAAAAAAGTTTTAATGTCAATTTACCCATGTTGTACGCACGAAGTTTTCGTCCGGCCAAAATTTTTATACATCACACTTGATTATGAGGGTATTAACTCAAATTTAAAAATTTTCAGTAGACGCAAATCAATTTTTAATTAAATATTAAAGGCAGATGAAAAAATTTTTAAACCAACCGTTTCATTACTAAAAAGTAGATAGCTGGTAGATATGATTATCAAGTGTTGTACATTTTTTTCCAAAAAGTGAAAAAATTCTTTTGAGTTAATACCCTCTTGATGATGAAGTGCGACATGAATGTATTTTGTCGTCTTTCTTTTTGAAAGAGAAAATATTTTTAACAAACAACTATTAAGCTATGTTCACACCTATTAAATATTTGACGTCCTACACGTAACCACTAGTTTTATTAAAAAAATATTTGCTTTTGCAAAACGTTTTTCTATATCAAGCATTATTTAACAGTTCTTAACTTACAGTATAAAATATCTTCATACAAATAAAGCTTAGTCAATCAACAAAAATTTTAAAAATTAAAGCTTAAGTTTGATAAATATAATGCTCACGCTTTTTTTTTGTATTTTTTTGTCAAATATTTGTCAGGTCTGAACATACCTTTAGCTTGAACTAATTTATTTTTATATTTGACAAAAAAAAAAAAAAAAAAAAAAAAACACATTGAAAAGAATATTAAAATTCAGGGGGCAAATTACGGCATTCGATATCGATCGAAGTTCACTTTTAAATTGTATTTTAATTTCGATCGATATCGAAAGCGGTAATTTGATTTCAGTGTTCGAAAATAAACAGTACATTATTTAGCGTTAGGCTCACACACCCAAGAACCGTACCTATTTTTTAATTGATTGTGTATACGAACACAAACCATAATACCGTTCGTAACTATTTTCAGAAAAGAGCTGAAAACTATATATTGTTCTGTTTTTCGTTAAAAAACAGAACAATTGTACAGAACTAAAATTAAGCGTTTGCAAAATAACTTTTTCTTTCTTTGATGTAATATAATTATTTAACCTTTCTTCTTATATAATTAAGAAACGGGGACAAAGCTCCACGTTTTTTTGAGACTGCTTTTATTCTTCAATGGTTGTGAACCAATTTCTGTTTTCATTTCAAAATTGATTTGATTGCAAATCATGGGCAATTTAATAATCAGATTCAAAGTTTTCAGGGTAGGAAGACTTTAAATACATACTTAAATATCGCACACTAAATCATAAACAGGCCCAACTCGAAATTCAAAAATGTTTAGGTGAGGCAGAAAACTGTATTAAAAAGCATTTTTAAATCATATTGAGCTTCGCAAATGTTTAAAAAGACGAAAACGATTTTTCTTGGTCGCTATATATTTTATTTATGATCTTGTTTATGAAAACCAAAACGAGATTGAGTTGTTCTTGTTTATGATTCAGTGTGCGATATATTTTAAGTGATATACTGGAAAATATCTATCTACTTTAAAAATATCTATCTAATTTATAATTTACTGGAACATATCTAAAAATATTGGGCATGTTCTGACAATCGCAAAACGCTTAACATTTGCGATTCTGATTTGAAATCGCATAGTTTGTGTTCTGTAAATCGCAATCGCAAAAAGTTAAACTTCTTAAAATTGCAAAAGTATGCTCAAGGGAACTAGAGTATATTCAAGAAACTGGCAGCTCGCAAGCAAAATGCACGAGCTTCAGAACACCATAAAATAAATTTGGAGTTTTGCGATTTCAAATTGTGCGATCGTCAGAATTTGGCCGTATACTTTCTAATTTTAAAATATGTATGTAGATATTTAAAAAAAATACCTTGAAGCACTACGGCTATCACTTGAATAGTGACCACTATGTCTTCTTAGAGTTAAAAGAGGCGGTGAGGGTGGAAATCTAGAATTGGAACTACTGCTTGAATCATATTTATAGCGACTATAAGATTTTCTAAAAATTTTACAAACAATAGTCAACAACAACTTATACAAGGAGCAGTAGCACCAACTATTGCCATAACTTACCGGCGTCCACTGCGCCTATAGGGCGACCGAGAATAGGAACGACGTGGTGTTATAGAACGACTGCGTGAACGTGGGCTCTAGGAAATCGAGTTATTAAAAAAATATTATATTGCCAAACATTTGTTGCTGTATATTTACCATTTTATTGTAGCAGGTGATAATATAATAGTGTAATAAATAAATTACCTTTCGTGCTAAAAAATGTCGGTCTTTAAATTGTGTTTTTCAAAATTAAGTTATGATTTGAATAAAAGAACTTTTATTTTTAAAACAGAAAAAATTCTATCAAAACACTGGCTAAAAAAGCAAAGCCGTCTATAGTTTTTTTAAATGTTTTTTTACATAGTTGTATTAAAAAGTAGGACAGCTGTGCCAGTAAAACATATGGCTGCCACTTTAATAGAGCTGCCAGACTTATTATTTTTTCTTAATTAATTTGGCACATATTAATAAGTCCGGGTGTTAACGTTTTCGTGAGTGCACTGAATATAAGTGCCGGTTCACACGCGTCAAGCTTGACTCGTCAAGTCTTGAGCTTTTGGGAGAGAAGGGAAAAGAGAATGCCATTTCTTTTTCCCTCTCTCCTAAAAATTCAAGACTTGACGAGTGTGAACCGGCACTAAGTATAAATATATTACTTCAAAATTTTTCTGGTCGTTTTAATTTTTTTCTAAATAAAATTTTTTTAATCGATATAGATACATTGATAAAAAAAATTAAATGGTTGAAAACTAAGAAAAATTAATTTTTTATGTACTTTTAACCATAATTTTTAAAGTTACTGCCAGTGCATTTCCTTAATAAATTTTTAAGCCGAATTATGAATTCAAATGGGGAATTTGTATCCATAATTGACATGGATATTTGAAGTTGAAAATTCAAATATATATTTTTTTATTTAATTCTAATTTTTATTTTATTTCAAAAACACAAAAAATTCTATTACTATTTTTTTAATATTTCTTTGGGAAATGAGGAAAACAATGCAATAAAATACTGGAATAAAAAATTAAAGATACATTAAATAATATATATATATATATTAGAAGTTCCAGGTTGTTTTTGCAATTTTGATTTTTCGCAAGATTGCAACTTTTGACGTGAATGCCTTTAATATTTAAACTATTTTTAGAAAACGGTAATTTTCTAATTTTTACAAACTACCAAAATCTCTCATAATTAAAAATGTCGCAAAGGCTATTACTCCAAACACTTTTTTGCTTATTTTTTTAGGCTAAAGAACCAATGAAATTTGTTTTGAAGTAAATTGTATTGTTAAATTATTTTTTTAGTATTAGGAATATTAAGGAATATTGTTTATATATTGTAATCAATTATTTTCTCTGTTCTTGCGATTTAATTCAGGGGGCTAATTCGAATACTTTTTCGATTCGAAGGTGGAACACCTAAGATGGCGGACTCATTATTTTTAATGCCTTTCTATAAGATGGGTATCAAATAAAAGCGCTTGCTCAGTATACTTCGAGAAATAAAGTGAATCACTATACATCCAATATGGCCGACAAAGTTTTTAATACTTGCCTACAATATGGGTATCAAATGAAAGGACTTACTAAGAATACGAATGCGAGTTTTAAATAAATTAAGAGTAGAAATCCTTTAAAAAAAGCTTTTATTTAAATGCGCTAAAAAAAAAAAATTAAAAACTCATTTAAAAAAACAAGCTTTAATAAATGCGCTAAAAAGAAAAAATAAACTTTTACTTTCACTTATAGGTAACGTTATTACACAATTTATATGATATAAAAGCTTATTATAAAGTTTTGACTAAAAATATCTCCACTCAAAAGGAATTATGTATTTATGCATGAAAGTGGATAATTCCATGTGTTGTAAAATAAAATAGAATATTTTATGGATATGCAAGCTGTTAAAAAAACTGGGAGCACTTACAATTATCTAAAAAAGTTTATTCCTTACGATTGCCATAATTTTTATGATTATTTACCTCTTTCCTTGTCATACTTGTTTTTATTCACTTATATTTTTCATGTAACCTTTTGTTTTGGTTTCAGTTAATAAAAATATGTTTAAAGTGGAAGACTTCTTCGATATTGTCTTTTTTTTTTTTTTTTTTTTTGTTAAAATAAGAAGCCGTAACTTTCAAAATATTAACTAACAAAAAGCCTATTTCTAAAACAATTTAAAAAAAAAATAAAAAAATTATTACAGCATTAACGGCCATTTTTACCAAGTTCAGCTATAACTAACTATTACTTTAACTTCCAGTTAACATTCAGCCCAATTATGAATACAAATTCTCCGGGAGTTTTTTTACCTTTTTCCCATTTTTATAATCAGGGACATAACAGTTATAACTAATCATCCCAATTATGAATAAAAATTCCCCGGGAGTTTTCTCCCTTCTCTTATTTTTCCTATGTTAATTCAATTGTAAAAGTAGGAAAAGGGAAAAAACTCCCGGGGAATTTTTATTCATGATTGGGCTGTATATTTGAAAAAATCACGAATTTTTAAAACCTGATCTCTGAATAATTGTTACAAATAACCAATATTTTTTTGGTCTTTGATAACCGTTATAGTTTGTTTTTGTTTTTTATGGGCTTCCATAACCATTACAAAAATTTTAATTTTTTTTGGTTTTCCGTAACCATTACAAAAGACTTTTGTTATTTTTTTTTTGGTCTTCAATGACCATTATAAAAGATTTTAATTTTTTTTGGTCTTCCGTAACCATTACAAAAGATTTTTATTTTTTTCGGTCTTCCATATCGAATTTCACACAAGTTTTATGAAAATATTCGTTGGATTTCAGCCAATGACACTCCTAATAAAGTCTATGAAACAGGTTTTGTTACAGTCAATGTTTATGAAAAGCTTCATAGAATTAATGAAACTCTTTACAGAAACAATAAATCGTCAGGTAATGAAGCATTTTATAGAATCTATGAAACAGTTTCATAAAAGTCATTCCTAAAAAGAGCTTCATTAAATTATCATTTTTATTAACATTTGTATTACTAGCAATATTTGCATTTGAAATTACTTTAATTAGTTCGCTCAAGCCAATCTATAGTTGAGGATGTTAAGAAATAATTATTTCTTTTTGAAAAATGTTTTTTTTTTTTGGTCGCTCGAGCCAGGAAGCGAATCCGGGTCCTATCGGTTTCAGAGTTCACATCTTAGCTACTACACCAGCAGCACTGACTACTCAATGGTATAAAAATACAATTTTAGTGCGAAATTTCTTGTATTTAAAAAAACATCGGGAAAATATGCCTAAAACTGGAGCGATTTTATTTAAAATCAGAACCATGATTGTGTGGCATAATTGGTTTCTATTTACAAATATGAGAAAGATATCAAAAAATTTGCGGATCCTTACCAAAATTATTAAAAAAAAAGTTCGTCCTTGTGCAAATATAAGTCAGTGTGCGAAATTTTATAAAAATATCTTAAGATTTTCGAACTGTAGCGTGGTTATAGAAGACAGAAAAAATAAAAATCTTTTATAATGGTTATAGAAGACCAATAAGAATAAAAATCTTTCATAATGGTTACCAAAGACCAAAAAAATTAATAATCCTTCATAACGGTTATCAAAGACCAAAAAAATAATAATCTTTCATAACGGTTATCAAAGACCAAAAAAAAAATAATAATCTTTCATAATGTTTATGGCAGAACTATAATTTTCTGGGTAAATTATAATTATCATTACAGGACCAGTTTTTTTAGTTATTTTTTCCACAACCTATTGGATATTTAAAAAATAATAACAGTTATTTCGGGTCCCTGTTTCTAATTGATATTACATAGGAAAAATGGGAGAAAATTCCCGGGAAATTTTTATTCATAATTGGTCTGAATAAGTTTTTGACAGTTATAACTGGGGGGCTACTCTCTATTGCGATGCGAAAGAAAATTGTAGCAACTCTAGCGATTGGTACTCTTTAATACGTTTGCGCATATGTTTTCGTAAATCATTACTTTTTTTATTTAAATTTTCCAATTTCAAATATTTTTACACACTTTGGCATTTCATTATTGTAAATCCGCGTCATCTTTAATTTGTATTGCCACTATTGCTTTATTTTCAGAAAGTTTTGCGAAAGTGATAGAGAGTACCAAGTTGGCATTTAGCTTTCGCATCGAAATTGTTTTCGCATCGCAATAGAGTAGACCTCCTGGACTTGGAGAAATTGGCCGTAAATCACTTATAGAATTTAATATAAAAAAAACTTCAAAACTATTATTTTCATTAAGTTTTTTCCTACTCCTGTAAAGAAAGGAAAACGTTTGTTAGGACCCTTTCTATATTAAGGTTAAGTTATGTACATATGTTGGTATTTTATGTGCGATTTACACAATCAATTGCCTCCTATATTATGGAAACCGCACATTAATTTATAAAATAGAATTACAAATTGTAAACAAATTACTTTAATATTACTTTCAAAATTATTGTTTATTTTTGCTTAGTTTCCTGATCAGTAACGTAACGAACATATATAACAGGACTGGGTACACTTGCAGGTGGTACATCCAATTCGTCCATGTATGAACACGCAATGGCCAAAGTACTACCATCATGACTAAAATTAAGTGATGATATTGATGTATCATATTCATGGAATTGACACAAACGTTTTTTATTAAACCCGTCCCAGATATTAACATAACCATCCGAACCGCCAGTGGCAAACGTGTTGTAAACATTATGAAAGCTAATGGCATTTACGGGATAAATGTGTTCAACAGTATTCTGTTTGTTGCGGTGGCACTTGAAAGCAAATTTACGCTTTTGTACCTCTGGATCTGGGTCCAAATATTCCACGGCTACACGGCCTTCAATCGAAGACATAACATAGCCTTCTTTGTTGGGAAACAGTCGTATGCAACGAGTTTGATACTTCAAAGATGATTCTCTTTTCATCATGTATTCTTCCATTTTACGTAAATCCCATATTAATACCTTGCGATCTGAGGTGGCCACAACGATTTTTTCATCATTTACCGACATGGAATAAACCTTGCCATTACCCTGTTCATAAGTCCCAACACAGTGTTTTTCACGCATATCCCATAGTTTTACGGTTTTGTCCCAACTACCAGTTAGAATCCCATTTACAGATTCAGCATATTCTACACAACGTATAGCTTCGTCATGAGAACCAACTATATTTTCGGTATGGGTATTAACATCATATAAACGTAATTGATTGTCCAAAGAGCCGCTAACCACATGCACTACATCCTGTGAAAAATTATTTTATTGTAAAAATTTTGAATTAATTAGTTCTTAATATACCTACCATAAAAGTAACATCCAATACCGGTGCCTCTTGTACAAATTTCTGCCTAACCGCATTGTTGACTACATCGTAAAAACGCACGGTACCATCCCAGGATGATGCTATTAAATATTGATTGGATTTAGGTCCAAATCTTACTGTCGATATCCAATCCTCGGGTGCATTATTTAATTTTACTTCTGTTGGTCTCATTTTTGTCATTTAAGAATAGATTTGCCGTTTTTTCCGACTCTTCCTAAAGAAAAATTTGCGCTTATTTTTAGGACTAATAAACAAAGTTAGCTTCTTTTTCTTAACAATCTAATATATTTAATCACAGGAAAATGATTGCTGACAAGGTTAAAACCAGCGTTGCCGTTTTGGTTACTTTTAACCAAAATTGGTTACTTTTTTTCCAATGTGTACTTGTGTACTTTTTTTCCATTTTGGTTACTTTTTATCAACACAAAAATAACATGTTTTTTTTGTATTGGAACAAGAACTATCGGCTCCGCTTTTTTGACCCTTTTTTATATTTTTTTTTCATCTACTTAAAATTAATTTTTTTGAAGCTTAAGCTTCAACAGACTATCAACTTAACCATATAATGTATATACTTTGAGGTGTAGATGGTCATTATCTGCTTCTCTTAATGGTTCATAGGTCTAACTGAAATACTTTTCTAGATAAACGATAAGGTCAAAGGTTCTTCCGATCCCATCCCGTGTAATATGATTATATTTCCACCGGGCAAAAAGCATCTTTATATAAAAGATCTACCGCATAATTAAGCTCAATTTTGCACTTTGAGACCATAACCGCAGCGAGACTTAAAAAGTTTTACTTGTAAGATCTCTTTATATAAAAAGGTTAAATGCTAAAAAAAATTTTAAAATTGACGAAAATAAGTGTAAATTTTGAATAGCCTATTGTTATTTCCAGACCATCGTAATATACTGTCAAAACTTTTAAGAAATCGATCCAGCGGTTTATTAGCATACAAGATACAAACAAACACAATTTCTTCTGTAGAAATATTTTTAAACTGAAGTGCGAATAAAATAGGACTTTCACGAAAGAAGTTTATTTTCCAAAGAAATCAATTTCGTTTCTTAAAACAAGATAATTCAAAATCCGAACATAATTTCATGATTCTAACTTATTTTATTCGTATTTAGTAAAATTTTTTTAAATAAAGAAACATTTTCATATGATCAAAAAATTCACGATTTTGGTATATGATCAAAAATTTCTTAAAACAAAAAATACAAAAATAGCTAGTTTTTAATAAAAATAAGAAAGATATTTCTGAAATCAAGCTGCATTTACTTAGTATTAGTCTGGTTTTCTTGATTTTTAAATAGAATCGAATTTCTTGCAACAAGAAATAAGTGCTAGGGATTTCTTTTAATTTTTCAGAAAAAGCTCAAGTAAGCTTGGTTAAATTCAATTAATTTTTATTTGAATCGATATGTTCAGCATACCAATAAAAAGTTTCTTATTTTTATATGCCTCACGTTTTAATGTAAAAAATTGAGGCTTTTTCTTGTATTTTGTAAAATATTCATGGCCTAATTTACCAATTTATTTATATGTCAATTTATAATTAAAATTCGTTTTTCATGTCAAATTAAAAATAAGATTATATGAAAAGTATATTTTAATATGAATTGGTATATAAAAAGAATTCGTAAAAGTGGCCATAAGCAACGAAAACTTGATTTAAGTAACTATAGAATTAAAATTAATTTTTTTTTAGCTGTATTTAAGTAAATTTAAGTTCGCTTTGAGTCATAACCTCTTTCTTAAACCAAGCCACATATATGTTTACAATAAAAAATGTTTGGCTTGGAAGAGAATGGTTCAAAATTTTTTTGGTTCAAGCCATATTTTCTGGTGATTTAGTAAATTATTCTTTCCGTGTTTAATACAAAATAATTTTGGTTTCTTTTTTTCGCTTTTGGTTACTTTATTTTAACATTTTGGATACAAATTTTTTTTTGGTCGTGGCAACGCTGGTTATAACCTGGCATTTACCCCAGGTCTACACTAAAGATAAATATCTCAGCAAGCTGGCAATAACTGCCCGTCTATACCAGAGATAAATATTGCGACATATATTGCAGTAAGTGCCGGTTCACACACGTCAAGTTTGACTTGTCAAGTCTTGAGCTTTTAGGAGAGAAGGGAAAAGAGTGTGTGAACCGGCACCAAATATCAAAACTATGACATCTTTAATAAAGACAGCACTTTTTTGTGCATATTTATTTTGCCAGCAATTTATGTTGCAATAATTGTTAGTCCATTTTCGTTGACAGTTATTAAGAAAAATAGAAGCAAATTGTGTGGAAAAGAAATTAAGAAATATTAGCCAATTATAATAGAAGTAAAATAATTAAATTAAACGAATTCATACAAGGTGGTCTTATTTTTAAAACGTTTTACAACACTGTAAAATATTTTAACGTTGTGTCAAAAATTCAAGCAAATATTTCATTTTGTTTTCAATTTTAAATTGTGTGTTTTGAAAAAAGTTTTAAATTTCATAATTTTAAGCGAAAATTATAGAATTTAGTAAAGATTCCCCAGAACCACTAGAACGGTATACCATTTTGACACAAGGTTTGTTATCAGTTGCTTAAGTAGCAAGATAAGTTCACCTGGTGTAAATTCGCCTTGAGTATTATGAAAAAAGTTTGACATCCCATACGACTTCATCGTTTTTTGAAAAATTTCTAAACAATACTTTTCATTGGATCAGGGTTGCATTTTATTTCATGTGTGAGTGTTTCTACTTTGTGTGATGGTGTGAACATGAAATGTCATGTTAAATTAGATTTTTTGACAGTCGCAACAAAACTCATTAGATTTCTATCTCACAATGGAATACGTAATACTTGTGAGATAGTGAAAACTAGTCTAACATAGCGTCTTTACCTGACAATTTTTTTGTCATACCAAACGTCAAACTTCATATTAAAAAAACGCTGACAAAAATTTTCGAGTTTTTTTTATATAGACTTTGACGTTTGGTATGACAAAAAATTGTCAGTTGAAGACGCTATGTAAAGACAATTCATACAAACCTTTTTACTAACCCTAGGTCTACACTAAAGATAAATATCTCAGCAAGCTGGCAATAACGTCGGCAGAAAAACAGAGCAATATTTCTTATTGCTCAGCTTACAGCAATAGCGGAGAGGGCATTATGCATTTGTGCTGATGTGTGTTACGCCTTTAAATATTGGTCCTAGACCCACCTTAAAGTATACCGATCGACTCAGAATCACTTTCGATGTCCGTCCGGCTGGCAGGCTGGCTGTTCATGTAACCTTGTGCGCAAAGTACAGGTCGCAATTTTGGAGATAGTTTGATAAAATTTGGGACATAGGTTCTTATTGGCACAAGGACCAAGCCTATTGAAAATGGGGCGAATCGTAGGACCACGAGGGAAGATAGGGGGAAATTTCTTCCACTCAGAAACTATCAAACCGATTTTAATGAAATTTAAAAGATAGATAGATCCATATTTATATGGACACATAAGTCCCAATTTACACTAGGGACATTTCTTGCCGGACAGACGAAGTTTGAAGGCGAGGGGTCGAAAAGGTAGAGTGTGTAGTACATGACTATCTTTACTGGACATTTTTTCATTTCTCTTTCTTACTTTTCGTAGTATACATCTTGTTGCTTTATGTTATTTTTCTGTCTGACTTCATATGTAAACGCTTCAGGTAAGATTAAAAGAGAATTCAAAAAATGTCCGGCAAGAAATGTCCCTAGTGTAAATTGGGACTTAGCTATACAGTTTTAAAAAAATAGGACCACAAGGGCAGGTAGGGGCCTCTCACAAACTTTCAAACCGATTTTAATGAAGTTTATAAACATAGATAAATCCATATTTATATGGACACATAAGTATGATGTGTTTTTAAACACTGTGGTGTAGGGTATCATATGGTCGGGCTTGACCGACTATACTTTCTTACTTGTTTTTTTATAAAATATTAATTTTATAAATTTTTTTTTGTTAAAGTAAAATTAATATTTTTAACAAATAGAATCTGGGAAATTATTTCTCATGTTGGGTAATATTTTTATTATATAAATTATCATATTATTCGAATGTGTATTCTAAGTCAAATTTCAATCCTCAAAAGCTTTTATACCTTAATAGGCTTATTCCTTTAATATTTTCCAGGAATATTTTCTATGCTTTTGAGGATTGTAATTTGACTTAGAATACACATTCGAATAATATTGTTACGAGAGTTAAATTATCTTAGAATTATTTATAGTAATAGTTATGTATAATTTTCAACACAACTGTTATTTTAATATAATTCCTATATGAATCTCCCAGTCATTTCTAGAAATGGTTTTGGAACATAATAAATAGTTTTTACGGGAAGGTTCAGGAAAAATCTAGAAATAATTATGAAATATAAAAGGGGTGACTCATGTAAGAATAACATATTGCAAATTTCAAATGGACTGTGCGGAACCAAATTAGTTTTTTATAAAAACAGCCATATTTAAAAAAATACTTCTTCAGAAATTTATCAATTATTTTTAAATATTATTTTTTTTTGTTTTAAGGGCTTTTACATAATTTTTTTTTTATATGAATTTCTAAGTAATTTTATTGATTTTTTCATAGACAATAAAATAAGTATATGTATAATAGTAGTTCTATTTGATAATATCATATTCTTTGAATTAACTTATTACCTATCCAATAACCTTGATACTATTTATCATTTTTCGAAATGTCCTTTTTTTCGTTTGAAAAATGTGGTCACCGTATTCATATAACAACATTTTTGCATAACTTTTCAAACATTTTAAACTGTAAATTGAAAGATTTTTTCATATTTTTATTAATTTCTTGATTTTTCTTGATTAATATATAGCACTCGTAATGTTTTCTGATATATTTTTTAATGTATGTATGTTAAGTGAATTGATTACTCTATATATTTTCACTTTTTCGTTTTCTTGTTTATGTGGCATCTTTTTTACAATTTGCTTATATTATTTTAACCGACCCTGTTTTATACTATTTTTTTTATTTCTTTGTTTACATTTTACTCTTGCACGTGTTGTTGCACTACTGTCAAAATATTTATATTATTTCCAATAGTTGAACAATATGCTCGCACGTGTGAAAATTTATTAAAGTTTATTAAAAATTTTGACGATAAATTGATTCGAAATAATTTAACTATAAGAAGTGCTAAATAATAAATAAACAAACTATGGCGGAGCATAAACAAAAAAGTTCAAATACATTTCGGGTAATTAAAAACTACATATAAACAAAAATTCTGAAAACAAAAAATTTCTGATTCAATTAAAATGAATATTTAGAAAATAAATATATTTTTTTAATAACTTGTTTATTTGTTAAAATTCTAGTTCAAAAGTTTTGCCGATCGTGTTAATGACATTGATTTACGTCGCTTGGCTTTATACCATATTGGCCATGAAAATGAGGAGCTGCCCGAAGACAATGAAACTTTTTTTCATCAAACTTTAAAAAAATGGATGGTTTTAAATTTATCAGATGAATATTCCTTATTTTCAAGAAAAGTTATAAAAATTGTTACTTTACCACAACTGTTGCATCAAAAAGATTTTGTTGTTGACTTGCTGTTAGAGAAACTTGCCTGTGCTACAAATTTAGCATTGCAACCTTTGCTGGAGCTGTTGTATGTGTTGGCTAGAGATCTACGTGAAGATTTTTATCCTTATTTTCAACGTGCTTTAGATAGGTTAATATGTTTATTAAATACCCAAGATGCCGATCAATTGGAATGGACTTTGGTTTGTCTGGCATATTTATTTAAAGCCCTTAAGCCTTATTTAAAGCGTAATATTGGCGTAGTATTTAATTGTATTTTGCCTTTGTTGGATGAGAGACGTTATGAAGAACATGTTACAAACTTTGCCGTGGAATGTTTTTCATTTATTGCTCGAGATGTGCGGGATTATGGCAAGTTTTTGGATTTTATATTGGAAACTGTAGTGCGTGAACAAGTTGAAAGTGTTCAAGGTTGTGGCCGTTTGTTGTTCGAGATTATGCGTGGTGTCAAGGGTCATTTTCATTCTATAGCCGGAGATTTTTTGCAGTTTATTTTTGAATCTTTAGTGGAGGATAAAACATTTAAACAGCAAGAGAGCCAACTGCTCAATGACATTGTGGAGTATTGCATCCTGCAACTTTTGAAGTTTATACATCCACAACAAATGTCTTTGTTTTGGCTCAAAATTTGTCAAGTCTCTGATAATTGCCAAAATCCAGATAAATTACAAAATCTTTGTCGTATTTTTTTGCAAGTTGTGGAATTTAAAGAATGCCGGTATTTGGCAGAAATGGATGTTATAGTTTCCTGCCTGCTGCGTTTAATGGATAAAGCTATGAAGCAAAACACTTCTTTGGAAGCTTTAAGAACCTGTACTCAAATTATAAGTCGTGTATTGTTGTCTGGGTCGTCTTTGGTGACTCAATTAGATACCAGCCGCTTGCTTAAAAAATCTTTGTGCATTAAGGATAGAGAAATTTATGCAGAATTTGTAAAACAAATGACTTTACATGTACAATTTGAAATATTTATATTGCCCAGCTTAGTACAATACTTCGAGGAATACTTTGATAAACAAGCTTTTGAACTTTTACTGCAAGTTATAATAAA
The DNA here is from genome assembly GCA_963931875.1 of Pollenia griseotomentosa. Taxonomy (NCBI): domain Eukaryota; kingdom Metazoa; phylum Arthropoda; class Insecta; order Diptera; family Polleniidae; genus Pollenia; species Pollenia griseotomentosa. The sequence continues at coordinate 133,386,828 of OZ007564.1, forward strand.
AAAGCATCCTTTACAGTTTAATGCTTTAAATATGCATGGAGGGCAGTCTATGGATATAAAAGTGAAGTCTAAAGAAACTTTAACGAAAGTGGAGCACGATCTAAAAGAAATTGATTTAAATAGTTCTAAAATAGAAGAGAAAATAATGCTGCTTTTTATAGCTCCCCATCTCAAAGGTTTTCAACAGGAAACCTTACAAAAACCATTAAATAAGTTAATAGAGAATTTAATAATTTCTTTAAACAACACTAACACAGAGCAAAAAGAAATAAATTTATTGTGTTTAGTTGTGGCCATTTACTCACAATTGAAATTCGTTTTAACTAAGGAAAAAGTTGCCTCCTTAACGGATATTTTATTAAAAAACTGTGAAAATGTATTAGCTCTGGGAGCTTTAAATTTATTAATTTTTAATTATCTTAAACTTTTAAAAAATCAGAAACAACTACGTTCTGCTATGGCCCATTTGCTGTCACATCATGAACATGAAAAACGTTTGCTAGCTTCATATTCATTATATCTTATGTTTAAAGCTCAAGATAATCAAACTCCGTATCATATTTTCTATCAAGCTGAGCTTATAGAGCCAACCGTCCACAACTATAGAGAACAGGTGGTATTGATACAAAAGTTAGAAACCCAAGCCGAATTGTTTAAACAATTTTCCGAAGATTATTTTAAAGAAGATTGTGTACGTTTCTTGTTGGGCTTGTTATACCATAGCTTCAAATTTGTTTGGGAGCCTGTGCTCAAATTGCTGGAAGATTATTCCAAACATGTGGATATTAATCAATTTTGGTTGATTTATCAAGAAAAACTGCAGAATACGCAAAACAATATAGATTATATTGAAAAAAACCAAGTTGATATGGTCCACGTTGAACATTGGAATTCTAACGCCTTAAATGAGCTGTTAGCCATACAAAAAGATCAAAAGTTATCCCAGCAACAATTACTTAACTACAGAAATTTATTATGGCAACGCTTGCCACAATTTGGTAAATTGGTGGAAATGAAAAATAGAGAATTAGTAGGAATGTTTTTAAAATTCGTAGAGGACGAGTATAAAAAACAGTTGGAGAATAAAGAAAACTCTTGGGATTTATCTACAAAATCCGGAATTTCTGAAGATATAGAAGATTTTGAGGAGGATAACGAAGAACAGGAGACACAAAAACCAATTTTAAAAAAGAAATCCAAATATAATAATAATCTTGACGCCGTCCATGTTAAATCCATTTTGCAAACTTTTCAAACAAAACTTACGGTATTTGCAGCTCATCAAAATCCTCGTGCACTTTATAGAGAACCTGAGTTGTGGTCTTTGTATAACCAGCTCCTAAAAGGAGCTAATCAGCAATTGCAAAAAACGGCTGTTGACTGCATATTTACTTATAAATCCAAAGCTTTATTACCTTACAAAGAACTTTTGTATAATATTTTGGATGAAAAGAAATTTAAAGATGAATTAATTAACTTTAAAGTGGATACAGTTTCCGCAGAGCATAGACAAGAGTTAATGGAAGTTTTGTTACGAGTTCTCTATGGCAAAATGATAACACGCGGCACCCAAAAAGGTTTAAGTCCTCAGCAAAGGAAAACTATTATTTTAAGATTTTTGGCTCAATGTTCCGTAAACGAAATTGAATGGTTCTTGCAAATGGCTTTTGGTTTATATAATGATTTTTGCCAAGACTCCATTGATATACTTACAGTGCCATTTATGGTAAAAGAGAAATTCAATATGCACAGTGTTTGGTCACCCAAGAAACTACAAAGTGTTGTTAATTTGTTGGAATTAATACGCAAAGAATTTAGTGGAATTATGGATCAAAAGTTTCATTATTATATGCTGAAACTACTAGTATTTGTAGGCAGTGTTTGCAATGAAGTTTTCTTGCTGGACAGCAGTTTAATTCATCCAAAAATGCCCGTGGTTTTTAGAAATCTTAAACAAAATGCTTTACAAAGTTTTTACAACTTTTTTGAACACATTGAGGAGTTTGAATGGTCTGCGGAATTGATACAATGCCTTAGTAATGTATTTGTTTTTCCTGCGTTAGAAAAGCTACCATTGGAAAGTATTCATTCTCCCACAGTTTTACTTAAACTTTTGATGCTGTGGGGAGAAAAACCCAAACATTTTGTGTTCCTAAATCAAAGACTGCCTAACAAGGAGGAAAACATATTTCATTTTATTATTTCTTTGATGTTAAATGAAAAATCTAAAGCTTTGGTGCGCAAACCTATTATGGCTTTAATCGAACGTTTATTGGTAGCATCGGAAAATCAATTGGAGCATGCAGAACAAGGACTTCTTTTAGTCACACCTTATATACCCGAGTTATTACAGCGTCTGAAAATGAATTTTTCTACTAAAGGCTCTAAGCAGCAATTGGATAAACGTGATTTAAACGTTTTATCAATGCTGACAAAACATGTTACCGAACCCGAAACCTGTGACAGTTTATTGCAATTATTATTGCCAATACTTATATCTAGAACCCAAACTCAGTCTTCCAATGAGGTGGTCTCTCAGGTTATTACTACACTATCCAATCTCATTAAGAGATTAGAAAGGCCTGAATTTTATATACGTAAAATTGCTCCTTTATTCGAGCAGGTGCAAGAGGTTTCAGCACGTAAACAATTGTGTGATTTAGTGGCCGATATAGCCCGTATCAATCATAAAAAAAATCCCAACTCGGCAATAACACAGGAATTAAAAACCTTGGCTAGAATTGTTACACTTCTTAATGCCTGGGATAAACGCTGGGTGGAGCAACCAGATTATGAAAAACGTTTAGATGCCTTTAAAGAAATAAAACAGCAAACTGAAACGAAGCAAGGAGTCAATCTTGATTTAGGCATACTTGTTATATACAATTGTTTCTATTTTCTTAAATATGACAAGGATATGGGGTTGCGTGATAATGCCAGTGAAAGTTTAAAAATATTATTACCCCATTTGGCTAAAAAAAATGCTGGGAATAAAATAAATATTGACTTTTTGGTGGGAGATGTTTTCATAAATCTTATAAGACGTGTTATAAAGGATTCTCATGAGAATGTGCGCAATGAAGGCATACGTTTGTTGGGAGAAATGGCTCGAGAATGTCCAGAAACCAATGAAATTTTACAAGATCTACATGGTCTGGGTGATAAATTAGACGCTGAAGTTGATTTCTTTGAGAACATAATACATTTGCAGTCACATCGTCATGGCAGGGCATTGCTAAAGTTTAATTCCTATGCAGCTTCTTTAAATAAACCTCCCAGTGTTAAAACCTTAATACAATTTATTTTACCTTTAGCTTCCCGTTATTTATTGCAAGAGCAACATGCCAGTAAACACACTTTAATAGATGCAGCCATAGAAACAGTGGGTGTAGTGTGTCAACTGTTGCCCTGGCAACATTACCACTCTATTTTACGGTATTATCTCATGAAAATGCGTTTAACACATGACTACCAAAAGCAATGTGTACGCATTGTAGTTAAAATATTGGATGCTTTTCATTACGATCTATCATTGGCTCAAAATGATCAGCAAACTTTGGAAAAACTCAAAAATGTTATCAAACAAAAGGCCGATGAATTGTATGAGGAAGTAAAAGAAATTAAACCAGAAGAAGATAAAATAAAAAGAGAAAATGGAGAAAACGTTGAAGATGATGTTGAAGAGTCGGAGTATCCTAATGTTTCAAAATCTTTAGAAAACGAAGATGAAACTTTGGAACAAGCTTTAGAAAGAAGCGAACAAGAGGAAGATGACGATGAACAAGAGCCCACTAAACCTGTGATTAAATTGGAGCCGTGTTTGTATAAAATAACTGTTTTACCGGCAAATGCTTCAAAACGAGTTTTAACAACAATTACCACAATTTTAATACCCACCTTAAATCGTTCTATTACGGATAAATCATCCTACGATATAAAACATAAAGTGAATCGCAAACGTTTAAGTATTGAAAGAGAAGAAGAGGAAATCCTAAGGGTTCCTATTGGTCTGGCTTTGGTTAAACTAATGCAAAAGCTGCCAAAAGAACTAATGGATTCAAGTTTGCCAGGTAAGTAAAATCCACGTTATTTTTTAATTAAAACATTTGTATAAGAAGGTTGTTGAGTGCGATTTTCTTTGAACTAAGGCGAATCCATGCACACGGTGGCAACAATAACAACAGAAACAAGTAAGAGTACCCTTCACAATGGTGTGATAAGAACAGAAAGTTATATAAAAAACATTCTTTAGATATTAATAAATCTATTTTGTGCCACGCCTACTCCAATCCCGCCCAAATTTTTAAGAGAGGTTTTATATTAATAACCCAGCCAACATTTTGTCGGATGTTGTATTTTGATAACCAAAATGCTTATCTTGGCTCTTGCCGTTCTCTAGATATACAGAAAAAAAAAACAACAAAAACGAAGGATTAATGGTAAAATTAGGGGCAGTTGTGGTTTTTTTGCTCATATCTTAACCATTTATTGACCGATCAGGCTGAATTTAAATAGCAAAATTCAAAGGAGCATGTGCGACATAAATTTATACCAAACAAGTCCCCATTATATCTGGGGTCTTCGGAAAAAAAATCCCACCGGAAAAATGGTCAGGCGGATATCTTTAAAACAACTTCGCTACTCATAATGACCCAGAATAGATATACTTTATAGGGTATTAAATCAATATTGTAGAAATTGCCAACCGAATGACATACTTAAACTTACATACCACTTTGAAGGTGAAGGGTATAAAAACAGACGTTTTTTGCATTGTATTGTTAGTGTTTATAGCTAAAAATGTCATCTATTTCTAAGCAAAATCTTGAAAAAACAAAGCAAATTGGTTCGAACTGTCAAAGTCTGCACGCTTTTCGCCGCGCCCCTGTAGTAAATTTCCGTGATTCGAACCAAAAAATACTTGCACCGAATTTTAATTCGCAGTTAATATTTTTTTATCAACAACAAATAACTATTTTTTCTAATATCTACAATTTTTTATAAAATTTATATGCATGTATGTTATCTTTTTTAACAGGTGTGTTTATCAAAGTTTCTACATTTTTGCGTTCTCCCTTGAAGTCGGTGCGTATGTTAACCCGTGATATACTTAAAAAAATCATGCTCTGCTTGGGTTCCAAATATTTGCCCATGCTAATGGATCATTTACAAAATCTTCTCACTAGAGGTTTTCAAGTACACGTACTCACTGTTACCGTACACGGAATACTGGACGCGTTACGTGATTGCCTTGAGCCTACCGATATTGAGAGCTGCTTACACAATCTATTACAAGTGGCATTAAATGATATTTTTGGTGAAATCAATGCCGAAAAGGAAATAGACAAATTAACAGCGCATACACCAGAAGCTAAGCCAAGTGCCAAGAGTTTCCTGGTCTTACATATAATAGCACGTAATATACGCGAAACTTGTTTACTGGATTTGTTAATGCCGTTCAAGGATCATTTAGCCAAATCGAAGTCACGCAAACTTACTCTCAAAATACAGGAATCATTTGCAAAAATTGTTAATGGATTGGTAGAAAATCCACACATATCGCGTGAAAGTTTATTGATTTTCATTTACGGCACCATGTCAGAGAGTATAACCGATTTATTGCCCGGAACACAAAGAAGAGTTTTGAGTGAGAAGGAAAAAGAAAAAATGAGAAGAGCTCGTCCTGATTGTTTTATTATACAACCAGCGCCACGCATGAGATCGGGAGCGGTTACTAAACAAGTAAAAACAAATGTTCAGGCTAATGCACACATTTTAATCGAATTTGGTTTGGAGATGTTGCATATAGTATTGAAACGTAAAAAATTGGTTGATGTAGACTATCCACCCTTCCTAAATCCCATATTGCCTTTACTTAAAGATTCTCTGAAAAGTAGTCACATCCGAGTGACAACCTTTGCTTTAAAATGTTTTGCTACTTTATGGGTAGAGGATTATAAATTGATTAATATGGAAGAACCAGAATATATTAAAGAAGTTGTAGAAAGAATGTTTGAAATCTTAAAGAACTTTTCCACTTTCGGTGCCACCAAACAAGAAGATAATTTCCAATTAATGAAATCAGCTTTCAAAGCCATTGTGGGGCTGCTGCGCAAATGTAAATATTACGATCTCACCGAAGAACAAATAGATGAATTGGTTTTGTACATAGAACAAGATTTGCACGAAGGCGAAAATCAAGCTATGACTTTTAACTTACTTAAGGCGATGTTAACGCGCAAAGTGGAATCGAAAGCCATACATGATATAATGAAGAAAATAGGTGACATGTCCATAACTTCGCACTCCGATTATATAAGAGATGAAGCTAGAAATTTACTAACAACATATGTTATGGAATATCCCCTGAACAAACGGGTCGATCAAATAGTTAAATTCTTTACAGTGCAATTGTGTTATTCTCTACCTGCTGGACGGCTATCGGCTTTAGAATTTTTATGTACTATTATTAAAAAGTTTCCCTTGTCTATTTTGTCCAAAAGATCAGAATTTTTGTATCTGTCTTTGGGTTCGCGATTGGTTAATGATGAGGAACCTGAGTGTCGCAAGGCTGTAGCCAATTGTATAGAGAGTTTGATAGGCAGATTGGAAAAAGTTGATCGCCAATATTTATTTGATATGACTCTTTTGTTTTTCAATACCGAAAATAAACCCTCGGTAAGAGAAATGGGTGCGGCTTTATGCTCCAGATTCTTAAATGCAGAAAAACATTTATTTGCTTCAAGAATAAAACTTGTTTTACCCATTTTAATAGGGCGGCTAACAACAAATGCTACAAAGCCTGGACGATTTGTTAGAGCTCCAAATCATATGCATTCAGAAGTACAGGAAAAAATAGGTGACAAGAAATCCAAAAAGTATAAAAAGGTATGTTTGAATAATGGATGTTTAATCATTACTGTAATTTAAAAAAAAAATACTTGCAGAATCCAAAAAACCCAGAAGCCGTTTTAGAACATGAAGTTCAACATATTTTGAATGAAGACAATCAAGAAGAAGCTTTGGCAAGCAAACAAAAGGCCTTGGATCATGAACTAATACAAATTCAATATTGTTTATTAAAAATTTTCGATTATTGTTCTTCGGAATTGTTTAAAAATGAAGAGCTTAGCAGTTCTATAGATGAACTAGCCTATGAGTCGCAACGTTTATTGGGCCACGAACACAATTGGGTGCGTTGTAATGCTGCCAAAATAATGAGCAACATTATAGCTGGCCTCGATTGTTCTCTTGTAGGCAAAAGACTATCGAAAATCTTTAGCGAAAACGATGAGACCAAACGCATAAATTTAGATTTTATTTACTTGAATCCAGAATACGATATTAAATCTTTAGTATTGGATTTATGTGCTCAAATAATACCCGGCGAAACGGCTCAGCCCATGATTGATCAAATAGTAGAAATATTCCTTTACATAGCAACTATGCTGAGGGATGTGCCCTTTAAGGTCAAAAGTGAGTTAGAGGAGGATCATAAAGAATCTGTTACAAAAATAAATCTTAATTGGCTTATGAAAAATATAAGATTTCTTATAAACAAAGAAGTTGCTAAAGCTCCTCACAGCACAAGTATAGTAAGTTTTCCATACATATATTTTTTTATATTTTCTTAAAATCAAATATATAATGACTTTTTCTCACTTCAGCGCACAGCTTTATTCACCCTCATCGAAGCCTTTATAACTTTACTGAACGTAGAAACTTTAGAACTATTAGGGCCCTCTCTACTATCCGCTATAGTACGTGAAATGTCGGAGGAAGATCAAAATATAGATACGGAGATGCGGCAGTTAGCGTTACGTGTAGGCAGCCGCTTACGCAAACGCATGGGTTCGGAGGTTTATGATAAACTGCGGGCTGCTGCCCAAATGAAATTGATGGTACGTCGAGCAGAACGCAAGAAGCTCATAGCTCAGGAGAAAATTCATGATCCTGTCCGAGCAGCGAAACGTAAGGTGGCTACGCAGGAGCGTAAAAAATCGGCTAAAAAACTAAAGAGCGGTGTAATACGCGGCAAACTGGCCGATGTTAAACAAAAGCTTAAGAAGCGAAAACGTAAAGCTGAAGGAGACTTGTTTTAGTTTAGTTTGTAAGTTGTAAATTATAGTCGATTTTATATATCGCAAAAAATTTACATAATTTTATTAATAATAAAATGAAGTTGTTTTTAAAAAATATGTATGTATGAATGTTCAGTATTAATATTATTAACAACACAATTTTTTTTACTTTGAACACAATTTTTCAAGTCTGAGGTTTTTTTTTTTTAATTTCGACGGTTTTTTTGTGAATGTTTTCTTGTTTAGGCGATTTTATTTATGACATTAGTGAATAACAAAAAGTAATTTCAATTTTTGGGAATACAAAATTTTAATTTCAAAAGATTTTGTTATTCGTGCTTAATTCCCAGTTTTTATTACTGATAAAAACACTTGAAATTTATTGTTGATGGGATAAGCTATTCCTATGCGCATTTCACTGGTTGCTTAGGCCAGATCATCAGGAAACTTCATCCATAACGTTTTAGAAAAACTAAAGATATTAAACCAAATAAAACTGTTAAGCGTATAAGACTTATAGCAACAGTTCTACTTGTAATAATATCAAAGCTTAAACAAAACACATCAACAATAAACAGTGGGTTTATCTCATCTTACATTCCCCACTACAATTAGTTGAAATTCTCTCAACATTAATTATAGTTGTAAGTAGGTTAAGAAAAACAAAATAAAAACAACAACAACAACTTTACAAAAGATGTTGACAATTAAGTGTTTTTTTTTTAGGCCGTGCACTGCCTGTATATTATCAAAAAGTAATTTCAATTTTTGGGAATACAAAATTTTAATTTCAAAAGATTTTGTTATTCGTGCTTAATTCCCAGTTTTTATTACTGATAAAAACACTTGAAATTTATTGTTGATGGGATAAGCTATTCCTATGCGCATTTCACTGGTTGCTTAGGCCAGATCATCAGGAAACTTCATCCATAACGTTTTAGAAAAACTAAAGATATTAAACCAAATAAAACTGTTAAGCGTATAAGACTTATAGCAACAGTTCTACTTGTAATAATATCAAAGCTTAAACAAAACACATCAACAATAAACAGTGGGTTTATCTCATCTTACATTCCCCACTGTTTTGTTTAAGCTTTGATATTATTACAAGTAGAACTGTTGCTATAAGTCTTATACGCTTAACAGTTTTATTTGGTTTAATATCTTTAGTTTTTCTAAAACGTTATGGATGAAGTTTCCTGATGATCTGGCCTAAGCAACCAGTGAAATGCGCATAGGAATAGCTTATCCCATCAACAATAAATTTCAAGTGTTTTTATCAGTAATAAAAACTGGGAATTAAGCACGAATAACAAAATCTTTTGAAATTAAAATTTTGTATTCCCAAAAATTGAAATTACTTTTTGATAATAAACAGGCAGTGCACGGCCTAAAAAAAAACACTTAATTGTCAACATCTTTTGTAAAGTTGTTGTTGTTGTTTTTATTTTGTTTTTCTTAACCTACTTACAACTACAATTAATGTTGAGAGAATTTCAACTAATTGTAGTGGGGAATGTAAGATGAGATAAACCCACTGTTTATTGTTGATGTGTTTTGTTTAAGCTTTGAGTAGAACTGTTGCTATAAGTCTTATACGCTTAACAGTTTTATTTGGTTTAATATCTTTAGTTTTTCTAAAACGTTATGGATGAAGTTTCCTGATGATCTGGCCTAAGCAACCAGTGAAATGCGCATAGGAATAGCTTATCCCATCAACAATAAATTTCAAGTGTTTTTATCAGTAATAAAAACTGGGAATTAAGCACGAATAACAAAATCTTTTGAAATTAAAATTTTGTATTCCCAAAAATTGAAATTACTTTTTGATAATAAACAGGCAGTGCACGGCCTAAAAAAAAACACTTAATTGTCAACATCTTTTGTAAAGTTGTTGTTGTTGTTTTTATTTTGTTTTTCTTAACCTACTTACAACTACAATTAATGTTGAGAGAATTTCAACTAATTGTAGTGGGGAATGTAAGATGAGATAAACCCACTGTATATTGTTGATGTGTTTTGTTTAAGCTTTGATATTATTACAAGTAGAACTGTTGCTATAAGTCTTATACGCTTAACAGTTTTATTTGGTTTAATATCTTTAGTTTTTCTAAAACGTTATGGATGAAGTTTCCTGATGATCTGGCCTAAGCAACCAGTGAAATGCGCATAGGAATAGCTTATCCCATCAACAATAAATTTCAAGTGTTTTTATCAGTAATAAAAACTGGGAATTAAGCACGAATAACAAAATCTTTTGAAATTAAAATTTTGTATTCCCAAAAATTGAAATTACTTTTTGATAATAAACAGGCAGTGCACGGCCTAAAAAAAACACTTAATTGTCAACATCTTTTGTAAAGTTGTTGTTGTTGTTTTTATTTTGTTTTTCTTAACCTACTTACAACTACAATTAATGTTGAGAGAATTTCAACTAATTGTAGTGGGGAATGTAAGATGAGATAAACCCACTGTTTATTGTTGATGTGTTTTGTTTAAGCTTTGATATTATTACAAGTAGAACTGTTGCTATAAGTCTTATACGCTTAACAGTTTTATTTGGTTTAATATCTTTAGTTTTTCTAAAACGTTATGGATGAAGTTTCCTGATGATCTGGCCTAAGCAACCAGTGAAATGCGCATAGGAATAGCTTATCCCATCAACAATAAATTTCAAGTGTTTTTATCAGTAATAAAAACTGGGAATTAAGCACGAATAACAAAATCTTTTGAAATTAGTGAATAACTTTTTCCCCCAGTTCAATATTTGGCCAAATAAATCTATTTAAATTTTATTTAATATAATGTTATTTTTTTATTTTGAGATATTTGTAAATTTTCCGATTTTAATTTTTACCCCCTTTTGCCAAAAAATATTAAAGCTCACATTTGTTAAGCAACAAATAATATTGGACCACCTGATCCACCTGGACCATGTCATTGTTAAAAAGTGTTTGTAGTAAGACGACATGTCTTCGTTTTTTAACGACGTGCTTTCGTTTTTAAACGATTTCAAAACAAATCCTCTTGAGTATACCATGGAGTAGTTTTAAAACTACTCCTTTATAGTCCAAAGCTGGGTTATACGGTCCTGCCCTAGGACATCGTAATGTTAAATAGACCATGTTTTTTCCATACGTTTGGGTTACCTTTGGACTAGTCCTAGTCCCTTGTGGGCTACTCTTTACACGCGTGTTTGGACTGGTCCTATTATTTGCAGGGCTATCATGGTGAAATAAGAATAAGTATTATTTTACCATGGTTTGTATGAATTTCTATTACTACGGTGGCATGTCGCAATAAAAGTATATTTTGGTACATTTTTATGCTTAAGCTATGTATCTGCAAAACAGGAAACAAATGGGTACTTTTGGTACATTTTTTTTTTAATGTTTTTCCAAAATAAATTTGCGCAAACTTAAGACCTATGTTTTCTAACATAAAGGCATCAAGCCAATAAGATACATTTGAGGGCTTTCTTGCTAAAATATTTTTACAAAGTGTTAAAAGTAACGAAGTGAGTTCACGATTACATATTAAAGTCCATGATGGTTTGACCTTGAGAAACGACAGATTTTATCAGCTAGATTTTTTTTTATACAAAAACGAATTTTTGAAAAAACCTGTTGCACTAAAATAAATCACACACACATAAACCAATAATTACGGTAATCAAAACAAAATATGAAAACATTTAAATTAACGCCCATCACAAATTGTGCTCTGTTAACTATCAGTTTAGTGTGAACACTTTATATATAACAGACATACATACATACATACATACTTGTTTATGCTATGATTTCTGTTATGCTAGCTTAACACTGTTATTGTTAGTTTTGCTATTATTGTCATTATTTTTTGTTGTTGCTACATGTCAATATTAGTTCTTTTTCTGCGGGATTTTTTTTGCTTCGCTTTTCATCTATTTCCTCATCAATTGAACCAAATGATGTCAATTTTTTTAAGAAAAAACGCAATTGATCTTATAAGAAACTAATTACTAGAAAAAATATAAAAAGCAAAAAAATTTATAGTTAAAAAAATTAATTATTAGAAAAAATATTCTTAATTTGTGTATATACCAGAAAAGAGAAAGTGGCTTTTGTAAAACGTATTGTTAGAAGTACAATTAGCTGGTCTAGGTTGTATACAGTATATGATACATGTCCATCAACTGGCTGGGTGAGTTTTTTAAAATTTATTTTGTTTTTAAAGTTAAAATCGTTGTTTTCTTTTGTTTTTAATATCAAAAAAATCTTCACAAAGTTAAGAGCTGCTATTAACAAAAAGAGGTATTTGTTGTATTTTTTTAATATGCAATGTTTCAAAAGCAATACACTGTCACCAAATGTTACCACAGATGTTAAAGAGATTTTGTCCAAAGGTAATCTAAATAATAATGATATGGATTTAGTGGTAGCTGCTAAAGAACCCCAATGCAATGGCAATTTAAAGGATGGATTAGTTTTATTAAACTTCACTGATAATAGAGATGTTGAAAGTCCCTCTTGTTCACAAACAGAGAGTCCTTTGGCAGCTGTACCACCTCCCCCCTCTTCGCCAACAAATTTGAGGCCACAATATCAAGAACTTTTATTAGCCTGCCAAGAACAGGCTTTATTTTTCAAAGATGATATTAGCGAGAGGGGACAACGTTTACATGCTGCTTTAATGGCTTGGCAGGATTTCATTATACTCTCTGATGAATTGATACAACAAATAGAGGCATTTGCTTATAAATATGATTTTGATGAGCTTACCCCTGGGAATGGCTACCGCAGCTTCGTTGCAGTAACTAATTCTTGCATAGAATATGGTTTGGGTATATGTAAAAACTTATTGGCTTCCCGTTCCACCATGTTTTTTCGGAAGAAATTCTATATGAAAGAAGTAGAAGCCTGTTCACAACTTTTGTCTTCCCTGTGTACTTGTATGAAACATTTGTTGATATTACACGATTGGTCTAAGGATATGGGAGATTTATTTGCCTGTGGCAAACACTCGGCCGAAGAGTTGTTTGAAATGGGAGAAACTATTAATCAGTATTGTTTTTATGGACGTTGTTTGGGATTCCAGTACGGCGATTCTATACGTGGAGTTTTGCGTTTTATATCTATCAGTATGGCTGGCTTTTCAGAAACATTTTATGCCCAGGACCATGATGGTGCATTGTTGAAGACCACTAGAAGTGTTTGGACCAGTGGCAAATATTTATTGAATCCTGAGTTGAGAGCTCGTCGTATTGTGAATTTGTCACAAAATGCTAAAATAGATTTCTGTAAATCATTTTGGTTTCTTGCGGAATCGGAACTTATGCATAAAATACCCAGTATTGTAGGTAGTTCCATAAAAATTAATCAAATTATTGAGATACCTTCAGAACCTTTGCAATTAAAGAAAATTAAAACTAAAAATGAAGATAACGACAAGCAAGAACCAAAACAGCAAAAAGGAGAAAAAACAGAAGATGAATTTTTAGATATACCAGTACCATCGAGCCATTTGGGCCCGGGTCTCTCTATACAAGTGCGTTTACTTAGTTATCATCGTCGAGAGGGTATGGTGGGCTTGGGTTCGCGAGGCTATAGAGGCTGGCGTAAACTACCAGCGCGTAGTCCGAGTATATTGTTTCACTGTCATGGTGGTGGTTTTGTAGCTCAATCATCCAAATCGCATGAATTATATCTTAGAGACTGGGCAGTCGCTTTGAATTGTCCAATACTGTCGGTGGACTATAGTTTGGCACCAGAAGCTCCATTTCCTCGCGCTATTGAAGAGGTATTTTACGCCTACTGCTGGATGTTAAAGAACTTTTCCCACTTAGGCACCACTGCGGAAAGGATTGTTTTAGCTGGCGATTCTGCTGGTGCAAATCTTTGCATTGCCTTAAGCCTTAAATGTATCGAACAAGGTGTACGCATACCGGATGGTCTCTTTTTAGCCTATTGCCCTACTTTAATATCTTTTGTGCCTAGTCCTGCACGACTGTTGTGTCTAACAGATCCGCTTTTACCCTTCGGCTTTATGATGCGTTGTCTTCGTGCATATGCCGCACCTAGTCCAGAGGTTATGAGTGAAAACTCTAAAAGTGAGGAATTTATAAAGGAGATACGTAGGGCTTCTAAAATGGAGCCTCACTACAAATTAAATTTGGATCATTGTGAGAGCAATATGTCCTCCAGACGCACATCGGTTGCCAAAAGTCCTTTATCTTCAGCAGCTGAAAATTCTAAATGGGAACAGATTAAGGTAAGATAATGTAATTTAAGGACTTTTAGTTACATACAAATCTTTTAGAAGGAAGCAATCGTATTTAACAATATAATCTTAAGTTTTGTTAAAAAATTTCTGTTAATATTGAAAATTTTTTAATCGTACTTCTTAACTATAATTAAAAAGATATTCAATTAAAAAATCTAAAAATATTTTTATTTTCTTTGCACATATGTACATGCAAATATTTTTCTGACAGTGCAACAGCAACGATAAACTTGAGGCCAGCTCTAATCCGCAATATGGCATCGAAATGGCTGCTGAAGAAACTGAAGACAGTTCTGAAAATACTTTTGCTAGTGCCTCGTATCACAGTCAAACTGTTGAACACACAGATTTGCCCTCGATTGAAGATGACGACAATAGCTCATGTCTTTCATTCGAAGATGATTCTCAGCCCATAGAACACTATCCGGTGGTAGCACATAAAAATTCCGATTCAGAACAATATATTGATCGTTTCTTAGATTCTTACATAGTGGACGGGTCCACAGAAGAAGCTAAAGAGGAGGATAATGAAGAGGTCAATAGTGGTGCAGGTTGTCACACCGAAGAGGATTTAAAAACTATGCCAGCTAAAACTTTATCTGAAGAAAATCTTCTTGTGGATACCAGTAAAGAGGCTTTAGCTTTAGAAACTATACAAGGAAAATTCAATAATGCCGTTAACAGTATTTCTAACACCCTTAATCGTTACACACAATCGTATGACATAAAAAGCGATGGCGTTTCAACGCAAAAACCTATGCAGGATTTACGCAATATGGATGCCTTAATTGCCCGTAGTCCAAGTGCAGAGTTTGCGTTTCAAATACCGAAGGATCCATTTTTATCGCCGTATTATGCCAGCGACGAGTGGCTCAAGCAAATGCCAAATACTAAGATATTGGTAAGTAGCTAGATATTGATGCAAAAGAGTATTAGCCATTAGAATGAACTAGTTGTTGCTGTGATGATAATCGTACTCAAAGTTTGAAGTATATAATAAAAAGGAATATTTTTATTAACGTTTTCATATTTTTTTCGATTTTAAATCCATTTCATTTTGATTTCTAGAACATGTACTAAATTCTGAATTTTTTTTTTTAACATTTTTGACTCTTAGTTTTAATAGCTGCTGTTTTTATATCGAATTGTATTTTATTTGTTACAGACGTTAGAGATGGACCCTTGTCTAGATGACTGTGTAATGTTTGCAAAGAAACTAAAAAGACTTGATAGACCAGTTACTTTGAATATTTTAAAAGGTCTTCCTCATGGTTTTCTTAATTTTACAATGGTAAGAAACTTTTATCAATTAGCGGAATTCACCTTGTACATCATGTAGGTATTCTAAATCTTTATTTAAAACACGACAACAACAAAATGCATACATTTTAAAGTTAACAATAGTTAAATGACGATAACATGGTAAATTTTAAATGTATTAATTTTGTTTTTGTCGTGTTTTAATTCAAGATTTACAAGACCTTTTTTTGATATTTTAATTTGGCTAAAGTTCATTAAATTATTTTTATGAAGAAAGGAATTTTACAACATGAAATTAATTAAAATTTATTGATAATTTTTCATTCTTGACTGCCACTGGAATCGAACCCAGGCTTTCACGGACAGTTCACCCTTAGATGTTTAAATTGCAACCAGTCGATCTCTTCAGAAGGGTTTTCCGTTTAACACTCACAGCCATTGACGACTCCTTCAAGTTGTGCTGAAAAAGGTCAACAAGAAAAAGGGAAGACAAAAAATGGAAAACGGAAAAATGTACTTTTGGACTTCAAGAAGAATTCTTGACAAAAAGTACGAAAAACAGAAGTAAGGAAGAACATGTAAATCAATTAAAATAGATAATCATTAAGCACATTTCGATCTACCAAAGGTTAAATACAATTTGGTTTAAAGATTGATGTTTGACTATTGACTGGTAGCAGTCGTCAGTGGCTGGGAGTGTTAAACGGCAAAACCCTCTGAAGAGATGGAGTGGTTGCAATTGAAACATGTAAGGGTCACCTGTCCGGAAAGCCTGAGTTCGATTCCCGCGGCAGTCATGAATGAAAAATTATCAATAAATTTTAATTAATTTCATGTTGTAAAATTCCTATTCATAAAAATAATTTAATGAACTTTAGCCTAATTAAAATATCAAAATTTGGATTAAAAACCATGAACAGTTCAACAAAATAACCACAATACTAATTATTGATTTACAAGACCTACAAAACGTACAAGGCCAACAATAGTAAACCGTGAATTCCGCTATCATTTTCACTGTGATTTTTGAAATTTTATTTGGTTGTTTTTACTTTTTGAAATTTTTTTGGCCTTAGTGAGTCTTTATTAATCTCAAATATTATTTAAATATTGTAATTTTTAAGCTTTCAAACGAAGCCATGGAAGGTTCTAAAACTTGTATAAAGTTAATAAAACAATTATTGGAAATAGAGACAAATCCCACAAAAGCCCCACCCACAAATACCAAAACAGCAATTGCCTCCAACAGAACGAGTAATGAGGCAACTTGCAGTAATACAGAAAAAAATTTTTCGGAAAAGTAATTGTTGCACTACTTTATTTTTAGAACTAATTACAATAATTGTTAGAACAACAATATACAAACATATATTTACAAAAAAAAAAAAAAAAAAAAAAAAATACATTTATATAAATACTGATACGCAAAAATCAATTTTAAATTACACGCGCTTTTTGTAATTTTTAACACACACAAACTATTTATACAAAAAAGTGTTAAACACCAAACTTTTGCATTAACTTTTATGCATTGGAAAATAACAAATTTTTTTTATAAAAATATATGAAATTGGTATGGTTTACATTAAGCAAGCTTTCTTTCAACGAAAACGGAAATTGATTTTAGTAGCTACACTTTTAATAAAACTTTAGCTATAAAGTGGTTTAAATGAACTCCTCTTAAGCTATAGGCCAATTCAAGTCAGTGTTATTTCTACATATTTATCAATTAAATCTTTTGTAATTCATATAATTTTAAATTTTTTTTAGTTATTTGCATCGATAAAGTAAAACAACTACATAAAATAAAGAACCTATGACGGCTTAGAACTCAAGTTAGTTGAGTTGAAACGTAACTTTACAACTGCTTGTTGTAAATATTTGATTTTTTTACTAACTGCAATAACACAGGGTTGAAAGCAATAATACAAAACTGTAAAATTTCAACGGAACTAGAGTTAAGTTGTAATCCTAATAGGGGCATAAATAATACGTTGTAGCACAATATGTATAAAGATTTGCTTTGAATTGGCCTTACATATATTTTCTACATTGCCCGCGATTTTTATATAGAAAATTTTCTTAATGTAAACACTATCGAGGTTTTTAGTTTTTATTTAAACAAAAAAAAAAAAAAAGCTCAAAAATTATTTAATTGATGTTTTTTTTTTAAATTTAAGTTTTTATTTATTTAAATTGGCTATTTATTTTGATGTTTTTTATTTATTCGTTGTTAAAATTAGTATAAGAGATTTTTTTTTTGAAATTATGTATTAACATTATACTTTGGTATTAACTTTTATTTAAGAGCTTTTTTTCTAGTTAAAATTCAATATTGAATTTTATATTTTAATTAAATATTTTTTATATGTTTTTAACATTTTTTATAATTGCTAAATTATAGTATTTATAAATTATACAAAGATAATAAATTATAATATATATTAACAAATTAAAAAAAGGATTATTGTTATTTAAATAGAAGAAAAAATTCTAACAAAACAACATTGAATTCTGTGAAATTGGAATTTTAGAAATTTTAAAAATTAACGATTTACAGAACATGTGTGTGAAAATAAAGAAGAATTTAGAATTACAAACTCTACAGTTTTAAATAAAACAAGTAATAAGGATAATAAACCGAAAAAAATACGAACAGTTGCCATGAATTTTCATTTAGACAAAAGTTCAGTCGCAAATCTAATATCAAAATATTTAAGAATACGATATGATTTTTGGGATAAGCAAAAGATTATTATACCCTCCACCACAATACGTTGTGAAGAGGGTATACCAAGTTTGTCATTCCGTGTGAAACTTTTTTATTATTCATCTCAGACCCCATAAAGTACATATATTCTGGCTCCTTGAGTAATTCTAAGTCGATTTAGCCATGTCCGTCTGTTGAAAACACGCGCACTTTCGAAAACTCAAAAAAAAAAAAATGAAGAAATCCAGCAAAATCGGTCCGGTCCAGTAGGATCAGAACTATGAATCAAAATGTAGATCCTCCACTTTAAAAAATTGATAATTTTGTTACAAAAACTAACATAAATGGTGGAACATACACGGAATGATATAAGATTTTGCAACAGTTCATTTTATTCAACTGGAAATCACACTGTAAAATTTCATGAAGATCGGTCCATAATCTACCCTAGGCCCCATATAAACCCTACTCCCGGAAAACAGTTTAGTACGCCTAAAACCGTCATTAATAATGCTATCATAACAAAAGTTAGCACGTCACAGTTTTTTAGGACTAGAAATGACACTGTGTAATTTCATGCAGATCAGTCCATAATTTACCCTAGGCCCCATATGAACCCTTCTTCCGAAAAACAGTTTAGTACGCCTAAAACAGTAATAAATAATGCTATCATAATAGAATTTGGTACTTCACTGTTTTATAAGACTAGCAATGACACTGTGAAATTTCGTGAAGATTGGTCCATAATTTACAATAGGCCCGATTTAAATCCTACTCCCGAAAAACAGTTTAGAACGCCTAAAACCGTAATTTATAATGGTATCAGAATAAAATTTAATACTTCACACTTTTAAAGGACAAGAAATCACGTTGTAAAATTTCGTGAAGATCGGTCCATAATTTACCTTAGATCCCATATTTAGTAGCCTTCTGAAATTCACTGTAAACGCTAAAACTAATTTCATCACTGTATTGAAATTTATGTTTTTTAATACCAGAAACCATATGCGGAATTTTAAGATGATTGGTTCATAACTTACCATCGCTCCTTCAACGCCACCTGAAAAATGTATTCGCCTTGACAGCCTGTTTACCGAATCGAACGAAAAATTTTAAAAACATAATTTGTGTGTGTTTTAATTGTAAGTTAGTGTGAACGAAATATTTGTCCGATATCGATAAAAAGGCAGAAAGAAATATTCCTTAAGCTATGTTCACACCTATTAAATAAATATTTGACGTCCGTCACGTAACCACTAGTTTTATTAAAAAATTTTTGCTTTTGCAAAACGGTTACTAGATCAAACCTAATTTTACAGTTTCTAAATTACATTTTATACAAATATCTTTTTACAAATAAAGTTAGGTAAGCCAATAAAAATTGTTAAAAAATAAAGTTAAAGCCTTATTAATTTACTAGTCACGTTTTTTTTTTTTTGGATTTTTTCGTCAAATATTTGTTAGGTCTGAATCTTTAGTTAAACAGCGTTCCGAACTTAATATCTAACATTTCAATCAATACTGTAAAATTTGTTTCAAGTGTAACAGAAAAAAACGCTCCAGTTTTCTGCTTAAAAAGCGTCTTGCAGTACCATTATTAAACAAATTCAGTCAATTATTTCCAACCTCATTTACCTTGTTAAAAAAAGAATACCTATTTGTTAATATTGATTTTTTTTTTTTTTATTTATTTAATATTATGTCATTGTATTTTTATTTTCTCTTTAAAAATTAAAGTACAAAATATTTGAGTGTATATACTAGGACTAAAAGCAAAAATACTCTTTCACATTCATCGCTAGTAATAGAACGTTTTTTTTATATTTTTGCAAAGTTTATTTTCATTTTTTTTCCTAAAAAAACTTTACTAGTTTAAAAGTTTAATTGGACTTAATTTTTTTTTAATTCTAAGTAAAAAAGAAAAGTACGTTTAAAATGAAGACACCGTTCTTCATCTTTTATTTTTAGGAGTTTTAGAGAAATTTATAATTTCTTTATGTTGAAGTTTTTTAATTTTATTCATTTTGATTTGTTTTATGTATAAAAAAGTCTTACAAGTCTTATAATTTATTAAAAAATATATAAATTAATTACGTTTGTTTTGTAGTGTTTAAATATAGTTAAGTTTGTTTTACTTTATTAAAAATACTCCCTAAACCTATGGTTAGTTATGGCTGTTTTCATTTAAAAAACACAATTTAAATTCAATTGAAATGGTGTCAGATCCTTCGTTATTGCTAAGGTGGCACCATCATTTACCAATTTGTGTGTTAAGGCGGCTAAATTTTTGGCATCGTCTATGCCCGAATGTTGTCTTCCCTCAAATTGCAGGCCTACATGAGTGAGGGCATCCAAGAAGTTAAGTGGCTTATATTTATACCATTCTCTGAAAATGACACGCATATCAATCCATTGATTAAAATATGGTGGCTTCTTAATACGCTTCCTGCTACACTCTTTGTCCAGACATAAGCCAAAATCCCAATCGGTCCATGTTGCAAAGGCACAATTGCCAATTTTGTTATCTTTTGATACTTTGGGCAGTACAAGATGGCGGACTCTTAATTCTTTGCGCAGCCATTCCTGAAACATCATGAGAGCCGTCTGCAAAGGTATACCAGAATCGACAGTTTTTTGTGTAATGCCAGTTAGTTCTGTGCAAAAAGCGCTCAATTTTGGTGATTCAATGGGCATTATATATTTATGGAATTCTGCTTCAATTTTGCCTGTTTTTAAATTTATTAAAACCGCAGGAAACTCTAAAAACAACAAATAGTATTGTATTAAAATATATATATTTTGTTCTATGTGTAAATGCATGTATAATACTACCTATAATTTCAGATTCCCTCCATTTTGGTGGCGCTTTATTTTCCCAACATGTGGCCTCAAAATCTACTGCTATAACATATTCGTAAGATTGTAGTGATAATTTCGATTTACTGGATTTTGTGGAAGAATTATTGTTTTGAGGATGAGCACCATCTACATAAATAGTGTCAATAAGACCAAGTTGTCTAAAAAATATATAAAAGAAAAATAAAAGCAAATTTAGAAAACTTGTAATTAATATAAATTTAAATTTATATAAATTTAAAAATAAAGTATTTTAAATAAGAATAAAATTTTTTGCATTTTCGAAAGTTCGAACTTTATTTCAAAAACAATTAATTATTTAAAATAACATGAAATCATACCAATAATATATTAAATATTTTGATACATTTACAGTCAAATTACTATTTTCGAACTTATTTTCTAAACTAAAAGTTTAGATTTGAAAAGCCCAGCCCATGGTAAAATAAGTGCAAGATATAGCCATTAGAAATTTTGTTCTCAATTTCAAAACCCATATAACGCCAAACTAAAGAAAATATGGAAAAAAATTAAAACAAGCGTCAAAAATCAAATGAATTAATTTGACATTACATGGGTAAATAATGAAAACTCTCCCTAATGAACATACTTGGTACTTATTATACTATGGCCTAGCCTATTTTTAAGTTGATTTTCAAAATTTTTTTAACTTTAAAAGATTTTCAAAAATTTTAATATTATTTTTCAATTAACATTTGAAAAAAAAAATAGTTTAAAAATTTTTGAAAATTAATATCTAATATAAATACAATACAATGAAACACATTGCATTGAACGCATTTTATTCCAATTAAAAATTCGAACATTTTTAAAGTTCCAACACAATACATAAAAAAAAAGACAAGCCCTCTAATCTTTTATTTTACGATTCAAACTTAATATAACAAATTTGTAATATACAGGTGTGTTCTAGGTTTCGATTTGTATTGAAAACGCAAAATTTTTTGAATCCACAAAATTCATAAATTGATATTCTTAAATCCGCATGTTTTTGTATAATCAAAATGACCAAAACGTAAAAAACAGCTTTTTATCAGCTGTCTAAAAAATTGTTATGTATTTTGTTTATTTGGAAAATTCGGAGCAGCGCCTGTACCAAACAGCTAGAATGTATTTACATAAAAATTTCAGGAGCTTTTGTTTTTATGTTTTTACACAAGTTTTTGATAAAAACAACTTAAAATTTTTGGATAATTAAAAATTTTTTGTATTAATATTTACATTCAACATTTTTTATTTTTCGAATTTGTTCTATGAGCTAAATTTCAGTAACGTATTTTATAAGGCTTTTTTTAATAGTTCTATTCCTTAAATTTTTAGGAATGACTTTTAAAATGTAACAAGAAAATACAATATAATAGTCTGGTGGTGTATAAAAGTCATTCCTAAAAATTTAAGGAATAGAACTATTACAAAAAAGCTTTATAAAATACATAACTGAAATTTAACTCATAGAATAAATTCGAAAAATAAAAAATGTTGAATATAATATAAAGTAACCTACGAAAGGAAATAATTCCCAGTTTCTATTTATTAATATTTACGTTAAGCTAAAAAACAAAATTTTAGTTTTGTTAAAAATGTTTTTATATAGGTATAAAAATAAAAGTCGATTCGTTTTACCAACCCCTTACAACTCTAATTGAAAGGAATAAAAACATGTGAATGTGAACGGCAGAACACCAAAAATGCTGTAGTATGTAATCCACTCTCGAGTAAATTCGGATTCTAAAACACACCCGATACATTTGTAAATTTGTTATCATAATTTTAATTATAGCTTAAAACATGTGTATTTATTAGGCAAGAGTTTTGCACTGATTAACAATACCAAAATTTAATTAATATGAATTGTATTTTTTTTTTACTAGTTTCTTTAAATTAAACTTAATAACCTTTCTATGATTGTTTTCCATAACACACCACCATGGGTTTATCGCGCAAAATAAATCCATTAGTTTCCTCTAAAGCCTTAGCTACAATTGGTCGTACAACGTTCGTTTGATCACCTTGAAAAGTAACAAATGCTTGACCTTTCATACGACCATGTTGCATAACTTTGATATCTAAATTAATTTCAGTATCTTTAAGATAGCGTTCATAAATTAAACTTAAATCTTCAATGGTTACATCCTTTTGCAAATTTTTGATATAAAGTTTATTGCTGATAGCACCCTTTTGGTAATTTTTGTAAATGGACAAACTTTCGAGCTGTTGGAAATCAAGTTTTTGTGTATTTAAATCTAGGGGCAAATTCAAACAGGATTTTTTTATTTGCTCAGTTTCCACAGATTTCGGTGCTCGTTTTAATTGCAGTTCTATTTTTGCAGGTGCTGTTTTTCTACTTTCAGGCGCTTCGAATATTTCTTTTACTGATAAGTGAGTGCTTAATGTTTTTTTGGGATTTTCTTTGATTAACTTATGAGTAGTTTGTAACATTTGTCTAGCTTTCTTTTTTAATTGTCCTTCCTGGGCTGGTAGTTTTCTTTTTATTTGAAATTGTGGCCGTTTTTTAATCGCTTCATCTTCTCCTGAGGTCTCCAGCTCAGATTCAAGTTCTTCTTCGACGTCTTGACTAGGTATTGAGCGTTGATTTGTCGGATCTTTTGTTATCACTTCTTCAGTTTGTGTTCCAGTTTCTTTTGGAATTCCGGGCGGCGTAAATTTATAATTTCTTTTGGTAAATGGTGGCTCCAAATTCATACGATTCATTAAATGTAAGACTTGCGTATAGAAACGTTTATTACTTAGCAAAGAAATACAAATATTATCCAATATATCCTTGTCTATGGGAGGATAATTGTATTTTAAATATGGTGGTGGTGGTTGATCAAAACCTAAATCTCCATCTGTGGCATATAACTTTTGTACGTATTTGCTTACTTGTTGCGGCATTAAAGTGTGCGCCGGAGTTGTTCCATTTGATGTTTGTACACTTTTATTTAATCTTCGGGTAACAGGTTTAACATTTTCCTGCTTTTTTTCCTTTGGTTTGTCTTTACAAAATAAAGATATATTGGCGTGTTTACCGGAAAATTCTAGTTCACTTAATGTGTCCAGAGCATGTTGTGCTTCACTTTTTAGCTCATAAGTGATTAAAGCACGTTTGCGTCCGAATGGTTTTATTTCTTTGGCCGGTATATTTAGTGAACTTAGTAAACTTGTTATATCCTCAATTTGTTTCGGTATATTCTTAAATATTAAGGTAGTGGAACAATCAGATGAATTTTTATTCATTTTTATATATTTTTAAAAAAATAATAAAGTTCGATTCCACTTCGAGTCAAAAGAAACACTAAACAGCTGTGTTTGAGCAAAAAAATAAAATAAAAAAATAGATTCAGCATGTGTTGCCAATAGTTTAAATATTATATTACACTTTATATGATAAAATACCGCACGGGGATAAATTATGAAATAAAATTAATAATAAACTAAAATTTTTGAAATGTTTAAAATCGAAAAGTAATAAGTAAAAAAATGGAAAGCAGAATTTAAAAACTGAAAAAAGAAATTAATATTGTACAACGTCGTTGATCCGACCAAATCCGCTATGTGCTTTTTCCTGGGTTTTCAGGGAAGCAAAAAAAAAAAAAATCGTTTTATGTTTTTCATTATTTTGAAAAGATGCTAAAAAAGCGTACATAAACGGGTTGGTCGATAGATTTTTGATATATTATTTATTTAATAAGAGTTACAAAAAAATTACAAATATATACCAACTTAATTAACCGATTAATAGTAACGAATATATTAAGCTGGTTGTAGTGAAACAAACCAGATACTTTGGCGGGAATCGCACTGATACACCAGCTCACTACCAATAAGCCTACCGGTGCACCATTTTTTGACATAAAATAAATTAAATACTTGTTAAAATCTATATGTTCTGAAAAACGGTTAAGTGAATTTTTACACATAGCTGTTTTTATACGAACATTTTGTATGTGGGTTACACATACATAGTTACTTTTGTTAACTTCTGGACCAGTAAAGATATTATTAAACGGTTCAATGGGTAGATGTATCATTACAGGTTTAAAATGGTTTAATAAAAAAAATTTCAAAATTTTACGCATAACCCATGTTGTCAGAGCAATGACGACAAGTTAGAATGCTATTTTCGGCTGAGACGAATCTTCAATACCGTCCTCCAAGAATTAAAATAAAATTTATTCGGGATTGGAACTACACACAGACGATTGTGGAAGAATCTGATGAAATTTTACGGCTAAATTATTGTATGAAATTTATTTGTTGGTGTCATCTTTATACGAATAGTTTTGATATTATGTATGTGGCAAGTCATACGAAAGTTTTTTTTTTTACAAAATTACAAATTTGCTTAAAACTTGTGCAAAATATAATTTTGAAAACGACAGAACTGAATCTTAAACATTAATACATAATATACAAAGAATGTCATACAATTACAGTTTTTTTTTTTAATAATAAATCCCCCCTACAATTTCAACAAAATACTTTTATCTACATAGCTAAAATTTGTTTAAACAGACTTATAATACAGTAGACGCTCAGAAATTTGAACTCTCAGAAATTCGAATTTCCAGAAATTCGAATCAGTAATTTCATTACATTTGGCGCTCCAAAATTAGAATCCAAAATTCGAATTTCCTAACGGTTTTTTCTTTTTTTATTCTAAACACCAAAATTTTGACAATTTAGTTTAACCAAGTACAAAGTAAAAAGGGGAATCCCATTTTAATAGATGATTTACAGATCTTGTTGATGTTGTTGGAGTTTGAAAGTCAGTTTTTTGGCGTTTGTATTATACATACTAAAGTAAAATAAACTGAATTGTTATTTTTTGTTATATTTCGTTAAGATTTTTATAGTTTTTATGTTAAATAAACTAAAATTAAAAAAAAACAAAGTTTTTTATATCTTTATGGTTAAATTTTTTTATAAAAAAACCTTCCAGAAATTCGAATAATTCGGAAATTCGAATCACCCTAAAAACAAAATGGTTCGAATTTCCGAGCGTGTACTGTACATTTATGTGCGCATCTGTAAACAATTCTTATGAACAAAGAATTAACAAATATGTATATTTCTTTTATTTAAGCATTTCTAGGGTGATTATTTATAATTTTTTTTTTATATTTCAATATTGTGTGTGTATTTATTGTTATTAAATTTTCAAAAAAAAGAAAAAAAAAAAAATAAACATAAGTATGTATGTATGTATTTTTGTTAACATTTCTACTAAAATTCTTGAGTTTTTTTTAAAGTTTTTTTCTTAAATATACATTTTCATTCATTAAAATCATGAGAAATTGTTGTTAAGAGCAAAAATTATCATTCTGCAATGAACTAAACTTGGCCAAAATTATAAATGAAAAAAAAAAACGCTGTTGATGATCACGTACACTATGTATTATAATGCCGGAATTGGTATAAAAAAAATATTCATGGGAAGAATATTAAATTGAGATTTTATTATAGGTATTTTCTGGGAAATAAAAGCCAATAAGTTAATATATTTAAATTTATTTATTTGAATTTATTGAGAGAATTGATTTATACATACATACAAACATACTTGAATTAACGAGTTTTGAGTTACAAGTATGTATAATTTAAAAGAATTGTAATTAATTGTATTGCGCTTTGTAATTTTTAGATGTTAAGAAAATGAGTTTTATATATACATAAATTAAATAATTTAACAATTGAAGAATTTGTTTCAAAAAAATGAGAAACAAAACAGATAAAAACGCCAAAATGATTTAAACCGAAAATGCAATAAAAAAAAAAAAAAAAAAAATATTGGACAAAATTTTATTAGTTGTATTAGCTCGGTAAAATATGTAATAATATATAAAAAATAAATCCTCAAAATTGTAAAAAATTGTTAAATTTAATAAACTTTTAGTAAAAAATTAAAATAAAAACTGTGTGGCAAGTGGCTCCATCCTGTTGGAACCACATCTCGCGGTAGCGAGCACCGTTCACAGTTACTGCTTGGCCGACCTCATTTTCGAAGAAGTACGGCCCGATGACGCCGCCAATCCATAAACCGCACCAAACAGTTAATTTTTTTTTTTTTTTGGATGCATCGGTTTATTAACAATCACTCGTGGATCCTCATTTGCCCAATTTGCAGAACTGCCGCCTGCTTGTTAACGAATCCACTGAGTTGAAATTTTCCACGAAATGCATTTTGATTTGAACGCCCATTTTCGTAAAATGCTTTAACAATCTTAACCTCTCCATGGTTGAGTTTGTCAGACACTGAAACAAAGAAATGGCAAATTAAGCTGGGCAAAAAACTTGACGTTAAGGTGTGGCTCACAATTAACATCGTGCATCATGGTTGGACCACTCTTTATTAACATATGTACCTTTAAAAAATTTAAAATTTTTTTATAAATACATGCGTAAAGAAATAAATAAATGATGAAAATAAAAAATAACATATTACATAAAAAAATCCTTTAAAATTTTTTATATGTGCTATTTAATCAATTTCAGGAAAAATTTATAGAAATTGGAAATAAATTAGAATACACACTTATTCGAATCTTAAAATTCAATAAAATCGCTTAAATAAAAAGCCCTAAAGAAATTCAGATAAATCGCCAAAATTTAAAAAATAATAAAATATATACATATATATAGTAGGTATCCCGATCAACGCAGATATAATTCTAAAGCCCGATTTTTGAGATGTGGATTAAGTTTAAATTTTGTTAACCGTAGTCACAAACTCTGATTTTTACGGCGAAATGTGATTTTTTTATTATTTTATTAAAGACCAACTAAACTGTTCCGTTAAAATTATATATACAAACTTGGTAATGGCGGCACAAATCTGTTTTCAGATTAATTAAATCTATTTTAACTGAGATCTCAAAAACCCATCCTAAATCGATTAAGCGATGTTCGTTCGTCCGGATGTCTGTTCCTGTTAGGCTTGTGTGCAAAGTACAGGTCGCTATTTTTAATTTTTTGTATGTATATACCAACTTATATATTATAGAAAAAATTTATAATACTAGGTCTATAATTTTCCAAAAGTCCCATTTTAATCCCTTTCCGAAAACCACTTTAAAACGAATAAGTCTTATCGAATTTGGAACAAATAACTCTTATATAAATCTTAACTTCATAACAGAATGTTGTGTTGTAAGCCCCAAAACTAACTATAGGTCCCAAATACGATCAACTCTAGACAATCATTTTGCAATATTTACATATAAGTGGTGTAGGATATCATATGGTCGGGCTTGGCAGACTTTCTTTTTATACTTGTTTTATTTTTTTTTTGAGGTCTAAAGGAAATTCACAATGCAAAAAAAAAATTGTATTGAAATTAAGCATTAAAATACGTTTGAAATCTAAACTATTTTTTATGAATACGGCAGTAAGTATAAAACATATAATTACAAATATATGTATATTTTCATACAAAAAATTACAGCATTTGAAGTTCACGATAAATTTCATGACTTAATGCTAGATGATATCAGTAGTTGGGATTTTACTTTTTGTTGCATTACACAAAATAATTCATTAAAATCAAGTTAGAAAGTATTGTAAGTAAAGCCCGACGATTTGATACCCTACACCACAGAGTGTACAATGTCTAGTACCCGGCAAAACAAAATTGTGTAAAGAGTTTACCTGCCTGTTTTGAGAACGCGAGTGCAAAAGTGACTCGTTGAACTAACATTTAAAACAAAGAAAAAAAATTGAAATTTGGTTTTAAATGTTATTTTTGCGCTCGCGTTCTAAAAGCAGACAGTAATCTTCATATACGAGTTCTTTGTGCCGAATATGTATTACCTGAATATAAACATCTAAATGAGATTTGTTCGTCTTAAAGCGAATATGGAGGAGAGGGTTTATATGGCACCTATGTACAATTCTGGACCTACCAGTACAAAATTTTATTATGGCATAGTAGCTATTATAAAGTGATCGTTGCCGAATTTTATATCAAAAGCAAAATTTATAAAAACACTTTCACTTTCGAAAGACTCAACAGCATTTTGGAATTGAAATCCAGCGGGGAAAGAGTTATGAACCGAAATCTGGATCAACCTTTTTAAAAAAATTGATATTTTTCTAACAAAAATTGGTGGCAGAATGCACCGATTTTAAAAATCATACGATGTAATCAATTTTGAAAAAATCGGTCCAAAAGATACCATATGCCCCATAAAACTTTGACTCTCGGAAAACTCTTTAGTACACCTGAAACCGTAACGCATAATGCTATTTTAATTAAACTTGGTCTGGCATAATTTCATAGGACTAGAAATCACACTGCCAAATTTCGTAAGGATTGGAGAACAATTTACCATAGGCCTCATATTAAGTGGATTTTGTGGATTTTGATTTCGGCGGATTGTGTCAAAGATTCGTTACAGCCGTAAATAAACTTAGTAAATCACAAGTAAAGAAAATTAACTTAAGCGGTTGGTAAATGATCAACATATAGACAAATCACTACTTATTTCTTCACAAACTAATTGTTTTGGCACGATAACGCCCATGCAATATAAACAAGGAGGACCAAATTAAAAAAGTACATATTAAATCTTAAAAATAAGCCATTATTCACATGGCCGCTCCCAAATCAATGGTTTTGGTACAATAGGGTCTATACTAAACAAACTATGTTGATAAAATTGAACTTAAATATTCGCCATTTAAGAATAAGATTTGTTCGGTTTAAAAAATCAGCAAAATCCACCTGATATTTCACCTAACGACCAATTCAACAATGCAACAGGAATTAGGATTTTGCCACGATAGTGCCCATAGCATATGCTATAGGAAACAATTGGGTTTAACAGATGTACTATAATGAAGGGTATACAAGATTCGGCACATCCAAATATAAAGAACTTTTGCTTGTATTTTTGTTTTGTTTTTGACTTTAGGAATATGTATTTATGATGAAAGCAATAATTTGCATTTTGAAAACCCCCCATTAATTGCTTTTACTGTTGTTTTTTTAATGAGAAAAAACAAACTCGTATATTATTAAATTTACTACGAAAACTGTAATTAGGTTTTTTTTTTTTTTTAATATAAACGTTCAAAATTCTTAAGAGTTAAAAAAAGACTACCTAAGTCATTTATTCATTTTAAATCATTCATTCATTGTAAAAATTTTACGAATTAGTTAGACGTGCCCCCAATTACAACAGTCTGGTTTTACTAATATCGAGTATACTAGTATGCATATATGTACGCTCATTATACTTTAGTATGTACATACATATGTTTGTATGTATATGGATGTATGCCAGCGACGGATCCAAGGGGGAAAGAAATTACCCCTTACCCCCAAATGATAAAAAATATGTTTTTTTCGCTTTTAAACGATTTGCCAATAATGTCATCAGGTTTGATAGGGCTTTCAGAACTTGGAGAAAAATATTTTTGATATCTTTCCTTCCTGCTTCTTAGGTAATTAGGAACCTTCCAAAGACTAAGAGTTACTTGTTTCTTAAATATACATAATATGAATTTTATTGCCATCTTATATTTTATATTAACTTAAATTTTATTTTAAATTACATTTTTGGTTAAGAAAATTTCTAAAAAGCCCCCAAACGGTAAGGCTGGATCCGCGCCTGAATTGTTTGTATATGAATGTATATTAAATATTCGAATTGTCCTACGCATAAACAAACATAAATGAAAAGAAATTACAAAAAGCTTAAAGTCAATGAACCCATTTTGCAGTTTGTTTGTTTATTTTGCGGTTTCTTTATTTTCATTATTATTATTTTGTGTTCATTTTTATGTTTGTTTGTAACTACATATATTTCTGTGTGTGTGTGTGTATCAAACATATCAAAGAATTATGAAAATGAAGCTGTCATTTTATAAAAAAATAACAGAAAACACAAACTTTACGACACGAGCAACAAACCATAACGACACGAGACCAAAACCAAGTGAACCAGACACACATGTTTACGTTATTGGCAGGGACGGGTCACGTTTAAATAGATTTTAAAAATAAGGAGGTGTTAATAAAGGGTGTTTCTTTAGGCCCAGAACAGACGGTAAAACGCAACTGCAAGGAAACCCTTTAGAAATTATTATTTTGAAACCAGTTTCAATCGTTTTTCACACACCGTGCAACCTAAATTGTAAAAGAATGTAATGAAATTATCACAATCATTTCGATTTTCTTTGGGAACAGATGAAACGCAAATACGAGTTTCCTGCACGCCGGTTTCAATGCAACTGATTTTCAATGCATTTCAAACCGGTCTTAAAAAATGGTCGCGTCGTGTGTGGTCCCTCATAGGAGTCTATGGCATAAACTCAAAAGTTGCAGTTTTGTTGCAGTTGCGTTTCACCGTCTGTTCTAGGCCTTAGACGTATGGAACTTTCGATAGGTATAACTTTAAAACTAGCTATCATACTAATGAAGTCTGTTTGACTTTTTTTCAGTATGCTTTGGCAAATCACCATGTATACTTAAATTTCTTCCCAAAATTCGAGCTCTGTTCGCTAAACTTATAAAGCATTTCGTCAAGTACAAAATAATATTACGTTTAATGACAATTACATTAACAGAAAAATCAATAAGAAAATAAAAATGATTATAATGTTTACACAATTTTCTTAGAGGATCAGAATTAGCATAAAAAATTATGCTAATGACAATTACATTAACAGAAAAATCAATAAGAAAATAAAAATGATTATAATGTTTACACAATTTTCTTAGAGGATCAGAATTAGCATAAAAAATTATAAGTAGATTGGAATGTAGAAACGAGTTGATCGATGAGGAACATTAAAATTTATGTTGCTGAGTAGGAAGTCGGAGCAGACTGCACCATTTATGAGGTTGAATAAAAATGAAACGCTAAGCATAGTTCTTCTGCTCTCCAACGTTGGTAATTTTATTAATGCAAGCCTTGTAGTATAAGGAGGAATAATGACGTTAGGATTCCATGTTGAATTACCCATGCAAAAAAGAATTGTTTTTGGACTGATTCTATAATGTTTTTGAGATAATCCGCATCTGGATCCCAAATAACAGATCCGTATTCTAAGATTAGTCTGACTAGAGATTTATATAACCGTTTAGTAATGATTGCTTCAGTAAACTTCTTAGCCCATCGTTTTATAAAAGCCAACACACCACGAGCTTTGTTTACCATCATATACATTTGTTTCTTGCGATTTAATTTAGGATCCAAAAGTAAAAGATCTGAAAATTCCGTAACCAATTCAAGTTGATGTCCACCCAATGTAAAGATAAATTAAGCGTAATCATTTCTTGAAAAACGCATATGTTTACATTTTTTTTAAATTTAGTTCCATTAAATTAAGCACGCACCATGGAAATA
Organism: Pollenia griseotomentosa; assembly: GCA_963931875.1. Lineage (NCBI taxonomy): Eukaryota > Metazoa > Arthropoda > Insecta > Diptera > Polleniidae > Pollenia > Pollenia griseotomentosa. The sequence continues at coordinate 133,419,371 of OZ007564.1, forward strand.
GTTCATTCAAATCATGTTGCAGCAAATTTTTTTTTTTAATGTTACTCTCATAGCTATGAAATATCTTCACATCATCGGCATACATTAAGACGTTACAATATTTAATTACGCACGGCCAGTCATTGATGAATAAGGAAAAAAATGTAACAATGTGGCTATCTTAGGGCACTCTAGAACTTACAATAATGTTTTTTGACGAATTTTATAAAAAACAACATTTTGTTTTCGATTTGTTAAATAGGATTTAATCCAACTTCAACTCCCGTGTGTAAGTCCTAGAGCATTAAGCTTTATCAGAAGTAATTTATGATATACTTTATCAAAAGCATATGGTTAGTTATCAGCTGTTTCTTACGTAGCGAGCAAAGACCACCTTGTATGAATTCGCCTTGCGTCCATCGGAGCAGCTAATACGCAATACAATGGATCTATTCACTATCACATTTCCTTTTTTTGGATAAAATTTATTCAAATCGAGCCCGTAGCGTACATACAGAACAAGCCATCGCCGCTTTAGACGTGAGTATGACAGAGGACTCGAATTTATCGATCCGACGCCGTTCTCAGCAAGCCAGTCTCTTCCTGTCCTATACTTGGAAATGGGCGGAGAATTAATTGAAAGTAAAGCCAGATTTTTATTGTTTAATTCTTTTCAGCGATGAGACTAATTTCTGGCTTTACATAAAAGAAATAGACTGTCGGTACTATATTAGAGTTGTGTCGTTCCGGAACGACCTAGTTTCATTGAAAGATTCCCTACTAGGAAGGGTTTGGTTTTATCGTTCCTCGTTCCGCAATTTTAATCCGTTGGATCATTACATGTGTTTCGTTTACTTATTTCACTTAGAACCAAAGATGATTTTCTTTAGTAAAAGAACGGTTTTAACGACTTTTGTTTATTTATACCGTGACATATAAAAATATTTTGTAATTGAATCAATTACAAATGTGATCCAAAGTAATATATTTTAGCAATATATCACCCGTTCACCAACAGCAACGGCATGCGTGAAGCCATCAAGTTTTTGAGCTATATGTTTGGTGACCGAATTATCTTAAGAAATAGACCTGTAAATTGGCCACCTCGACAGCTTTGGACTATTTTTTTTTGGGTTACGTCAAATCTGTGGTCTATGCTAAAAGACCAGCAACGATTGATCATTTCGTAGCCAACTTTTTACGCACTATTGACGAAATAAGACCGTGGATGCTCTAAAAAGTCGTGAAAAATTGGACCGACAGGATAATAAGACGAAGTCTGGGAGGCAATAAGCTAAAATTTTTTTAACATTAACTGCCTGTTTTCAAACTAAAATATAAATTTTGGCTTGGGAATTTATATTGAATTATTTAAAGATTTTATAATTCTTTATTTAATATTATCGTGGTTACCAGTCATGTCGGCTTAATCTGCCCCTAACCAGGCATCGGTAATTTGCAAATCTCAAAGATCTGACAAGTTTAAACTTAAGATAATTTGACATATTGTTTTTTGGGGGAAATACTTCTCAACACCACGCATCTGCTTATTAACTACGATTTTCATGCTTTTAACAAGAATTATATGCAAGAAAAGTGAATGAACAATTTATTTACGCTGTTGCAATTTCATTTCACTTACACTTCCTTAACGGAAATAATTTAATTAATTAAACGTTTCAATGAGAAAATTGTTGTGTGTGTGTGTGCAAGTTTTAGCAAATGTAGGAGGAAGGCAGGAAAAAAATCAATGAACTTAAACGAAACAAAAAAAAAAAATAATATTAATAAATTGTTTCCAACAGTCTTCAGCAAAATGTTTTAAGTACTAAAAACGAGTATGATTTATTGAAAAAACTAGTTTATAGAATAATTAAATAATTTTTAAAACTTAAGACTGACAGGGAGGCAGACACACACGACTTAATAAGTGCATTTAGACAGCAGCTAAATTTTGTTGTAATTTTTTTTAGATTTACAATAAATCAATACTAAAATTACTATTAAAAGAATTGCAATTAAAAATAGTTTGTTATCTAAACGATGATTTATAATTTTTTTTTAAAAAAAGTATCTTACTTTTTGCTTTTTATAAAGAAATTTTAGTTTTTATAAAGGTATGATCAGACCTAACAAATATTTGACAGGAAAATAAAAAAAAGTGACCAGTTAATTGATCAAACTTCAGCTTTATTTTTAACAATTTCTATTGATTTACTAAACTTTATTTATAAGAAGATATGTAATTGTATATTGTTGTTTAGAAAGTGTTTTATCATGTTTGATCAACCCAAACGTTTTGAAAAAGCAAATAATTTTTTAATAAAACTAGTGGTTACGTGTAGAACGTCAAACATTTGATATATGTGAACAAAGCTTAAGAATCTTGTTTTATATCACTTAAAAAAACCTAAACCTTAAATTTGGCCTAAATTAGCTGTCCATGAAATTTTTTGGTTATTAAAGCATAATTTACCACAGGTCCCATATAGGGCAGCCTTCTAAAAAGGACTTTAAAACGTTTAAAACGCTTAAACAAATTTCACTACTGTATTGAAACTATCTTCTAAAAATCATTTAAGTACACACGTTTTAAACTGTTACGAATGATGGTATTTTGCTTAAATTAGTTGAAATTGAATTTTATATGACTAAAAATAGAACAGATGTAAGTACTAGGCTTTTGCAAAAGTAAAAAAAACAAATACTTAAACACATTCTCTTTTTTTCGTGTATTTGTTTTATTATACCTTCTCTTTATAAAGCAAATTTCTGTTCTCTATTATAAGACACAAAAACAATAAATATTGTTTCTGGACGAAATAAATAAAGCAATATTTAAGCATGGTAAGAAATAAGCATGGTAAGAAGTAAGCAAAATAAGAACCAGCACAGTTAAGACAAGAAGTTCTTAAACCATTTACTAAAATACTTAAGTATTTTTGGAAGTTTTTTTTTGTTTGTATGAAATTTCGCGTTTGTTTAATTTTATTTTAAGAACAAATTATCAACATATCAATAGTTACATATACCTAGATAGGTATGTACATATGTATATTCCATAAAGTTAAATGTTTAATTAATGCTACAAATAAAAACCAAGAGAATTTCTGTAAAAATATTTAAATACATATCTTTTTAATTTAAATTAAAGTTTCTTATATTTCAACTTCTGAACTATTCTCTGATCTTAACAATACAATTGTTTCAACTATACTGTATTAAAACCATAAAAATTACAACAAAAAAAACAAAATATAAATAGCGGTTAAACAAAGTAATAGTTTTTATTTTAAAAATTAGTAATAATCTGCAAATAAGACAAATTTAAAAGCAATAACCATTGCTTGCATTTATTGCTTATAATACCCACATGGTAAAATAAGAATCTTGCAAAATACTTACAGAACATTAGCAAAAAAAATGTTTACTTTGACTTGATTATAGTGAGTAAAGCTATGGTCACACTTGTCAAATATTTGACGGAAAAAACGGGACCAGCAAGCAAACTAAATAATTATTTTCTTTAATTGCAATATTTATTTTGATTATAATACCATATTTTACAAAAAACAGTTTTTTGCTGAGTCTAGTAGTATAATTAGTTTATTTTGTGAAATTTAGACCATGTTACATCGCACTCACTATCAACAAAAATAGTGGTTACGCTTATTTGGTCAAATATTTAATTAGTGTGACCGTAGCTTAAGAATAAGTAAGTACAGGAACTCTGAGCGTATAAAGAGAATAATTTTTTTCTTTGTGTTTTTTTGTTTTTAATTTATTTGCTTTGATTTCCTTTTGTACTTAGCTTTACTCTGAGATTTTTTTAAAAGGCAAATGTTTTTGAATTTAAATGTACTTAGTGCAAAAGCCTAGTAAGTACGTCTAAACCGCTACCAGATAAAATACTGACCTCCGTTTTTATAAAGATTGCCAAATAATTTATGGATCCTTACTGTCGGTGGAGGGTATAAGAATATAGCACTCTAACTTGTTAATAAATCAAACAATTTGATTTAAAAGTTATCACTCATGTTAAGTGAGGCGTCTTATTTCAATTTATCACTCAACTTCATAGGAATGGGCAAAAAATATCGATATATCAAAATATCGATATTTAAATAAAAAATAATCGATATATGTATATCGCCGATATTTAAAATACCGATGTATCGATATTAAAATACGACTATCGAATTCGATATTTTTAAGCTACGTTTTTTTAAGAATTGGCATCACTGCACGCATCATATGTTTTTTAAACTAATATGAAGATCTAAAATGATTGGCATTTATAAGAAGCAGTGTCGGATACAAGAAGCAGATTGACAGGGGAGCACATAAAACAGAGAGTGCTCCTGATGTCCATATCTGATGAATACTGGTTTTACTAAAACAATCAAAAACATTTCTAGTTAAAGTTGGTACTTTTGGAGTGCAATTCAAATTTTAAGGTAAGTTGGTAATTCCATGACTTAGTATTTACTTCCTAAAAAATATCGATTCGATATATATCGATATAATTTTTCAATTTGCCCATCCCTACAACTTCAACAAAATGATTGCAATAGTTTTGCTCTATAACCAGGGCTGGGCAGTATTTGAAATACATGTATTTGAAATACGTATTTAAAATACAAATACGTATTTTGTATTTGTATTTTAAATACATGACGTGCAAGTATTTTGTATTTTGTATTTTAAATACATATCCAGCAAGTATTTTGTATTTTGTATTTTAAATACATACAATAAATATAAGTAGTTTGTATTTTGTATTTTAATTACATAAAATAATGGGAGTATTTTGTATTTTAAAAACATAGTTTACAAAATATATTCTGTCAGTTTATTGATGGTTGATTGCATTCTAATCTACCAAAATATAAAAAAATATGGTGTCACTTTTCATCTTTTCATCTAAAGATGATTCCAAAATTAAAAAATGTAGCAATTGCGGTGAAAACCATACTGCCAACTACAGGGGCTGCCCTGTTTATGCCCACGTTAAGCAGTCCTTGTCAAAAAGACGTAAATCGACGCACGCACAACCTATTCTCGATAACAATAATTATCCTCAGTTGTCCCAATCAGCTACCAGCCGGCCCTCATACGCCAACGTTTTCCAGCCTAACCAGGCCATAGCTCAAAAAATATCTAACCGTCAGTTCTCATACGCTAACGCTTTAAGGTCTAACCAGTCCACATCTCAAAAAGGACCTATTGCCAACGTAAATTCTGGCCTTGATGTAAGTCGAATTGAAGCTTTAATAGAAAACTTAATTCAAACAGTAAATTTTTTCACAACCAACATGACCTGCATGATGCAGGAAATATTAAAAATGCAGTCTACATTATTGCAGACTGCATTCAACAAACCATGAACTTGAAAATCTGTTTTTGGAACGCAAACGGCATCCGCCAACATAAAAACGAACTCGAATACTTCATGATTGATAAACAAATTGATGTAATGCTTATCTCAGAGACGCATTTGACATCAAGAAGCTTTTTTAAAATTAACGGATATAACCTATATGACACCAAGGACCCCCGAGGTAGAGCTTGCGGTGGCTCGGCTATACTTATTAAATCGCGATTAAAACACTACTTAATGGGTGATCATTGCGAAGACTATCTTCAAGCAACTAATATCTGCATTGAAAATTGTCATCAAAACCTGGTAATTTCTTCAATTTACTCCCCTCCTAGGTATTCTATAGCAGAAAATGAATATAGAACATTTTTTAATAAACTAGGCCCACGATTTTTGGCTGCCGGTGACTACAACGCTAAGCATACATTCTGGGGATCACGACTTATCACTCCTAGAGGTCGGGTTTTGTTTGACACAATTTCTAAAATGGGTTTAAACGTAATTTCAAGTGGTCATCCTACCTATTGGCCAACAGACCGAAATAAAATTCCAGACATAATTGATTTCGGAGTCGTAAAAGGAATTCCCGATGAAATAATCCAAGTAGAATCTTCTTTAGATCTATCCTCAGATCACTCACCCACTATTATTACAATATACTCACTCTTAACAAACTCACCCACTTACGATTTAGCGCACACACGTATTAATTGGTTAAAATACAAAAAATACTTAAGTGCCCACTGCACGGAAAACTTTCCATTAAGAAGGCCTGAAGACATAGAGGAATCTATTAGACAGCTAAATACTAACATTACGCAAGCTGTCCAAAATGCTACTTATACCTACCCACAGGTGAGATTGAATAAAATTTATTCTGAAGATGTTGAACGACTGTTATCTGAAAAAAGAAAAGTTCGAAGAGAATGGCAACGCTGCAGATCCCCACAGTTAAAAATTAGGCTAAGGGATTGTACTAAACAGCTTAAAAAATTATTAGACCTCCAAAAAATGGCATCCTTGAACAAATTTCTGCAAAATCTAGACGCAACACCACAAACTGATTATTCATTATGGCGAGCAGCCAAAGGGCTTAAAAGACCGGTAATGTGTAAACCTCCATTAAGAAATTCGACTGGTGACTGGGCAAGAACTGATGCGGAAAAAGGTACTCTATTTGTTAACCATTTGCTAAAGGTATTCACTCCAAACGTTTTCACTGATATAATTGAGTCGCCACCAATTGCCGCTGAAGTTGCCACTCCCCTGAGATTTAATATAAGGGATATTGAAAATGTTATTGCGGGCTTAAAATCGAAGAAAGCCCCAGGTGTTGATAAAATCTGCAACAAAATGCTTTTAGAGTTACCCTATATAGCAAAAAGAGTAATTCTTTTTATCTTTAATGCTGTTTTACGTATAGAATATTATCCTGCGGAATGGAAGCTGTCAATGATTACCATGATACCTAAGCCTGGAAAAGACCATACGAAAGTAGAATCTTATAGGCCTATAAGCTTATTGTCTAATGTGTCAAAACTGTTTGAAAAACTGCTTGCGAGTAAGTTGACCCCCATACTAAACGAGAGCGGATGCATCCCAGATCACCAGTTTGGTTTCAGAAGACAACATAGTACTATCGAACAAACGCATAGACTTGTAAATGTGGTAAGAAAAACTTTCGAAGAAAAAAAATATTGTTCTGCCCTTTTTATTGACGTTTCTCAGGCATTTGATAAAGTATGGCATGAAGGATTAATCCAGAAACTAAAGCAAAAATTACCATCCAATACTCATAAGCTCTTGCAAAACTATTTAACTGAACGAAAATTCATCATCAAAGAAGGAAATTTCCTAAGCACGCCACAGCCGATTCAAGCCGGAGTTCCTCAAGGCAGCATTTTAGGTCCTATATTATACCTAATATATGCCTCTGACATGCCAACAGGCAGTGATATACACACATCTACGTTCGCCGATGATACAGCGTTTCTAAGCATACACGCAAGTCCTCAGGAAGCATCTCGAAACTTGCAGAAATACATAGTGCAGCTGGAAAAATGGTTAAAGCAGTGGAGAATAAAAATCAACGAACAAAAATGTGTTCATATTACGTTTACATTACGCAGAGAAACATGTCCGCCTATCTATATTAATAGCCATATAATTCCGCAACACCTAGAGGTTAAATACCTAGGTATCCACCTTGATCGTCGTTTGACATGGAAGACCCACATAGATACAAAGCTAATGCAAATGAAATTAAAAGCAATTCAACTTAATTGGCTAATTGGGAGAAACTCTACACTTACCCTAGATTGTAAACTTCTTCTATACAACTCGATATTAAAACCAATATGGTGCTATGGTATTCAGTTATGGGGGACTGCCTCGGCATCAAATGTAGAAAAAATTCAAAGGCGACAAAACAAAATCCTTCGTTTGATTACATTAGCTCCCTGGTTTGTCCGAAACCAGCGCCTGCATAAAGAACTAGATGTTCCATTGGTAAAAAATGTGTTTTCAAAACACGTGACAACTTATATAAAAAAACTTGAGTTACACCCAAATCCACTAGCACGCGATATCCTTGCTTTTAGAGGTCACATTCGGCTGAGAAGGAGAGGCACTCTTGCTCTCAACCGAACACGAGAGACGTAAATCAACCAAATAAGCAACCGTTGAACTTAAAATTTTGTCTAGCATTGGCTGGACTTATTATAGACAATTATTAGTTTTTAAGATTTGAATACTTATTGTTAGTTCAATTTAATTGAAGATTCAATAAATAAATTAAAAGTGAAAAAAAAAAAAAAAAAAACTTTTCATCTTTCGTGAAAAATGTTTCCGCACCGAAAGCGTTGAAGTTTTGTTTTTATTTTTTATTTTCATCATTAAATCAGTGGCTCTTGTCTTAAATAAGTTCGTTTTTGTTTAAATTCATATATAATCTTTAACATTAAACCATTTTTCATAAGTCTAATGCAAAATCAAAAGGGTTTCAATTTCCAAAAATAAAATTTACACATAATATGGAGTTTTAGGAATCGCTTACGGTGCGGAAACTTTTTTCACCGAATCAGCTTAAAAAACAGTTTTTTATTATCAGAACAAAATTCCCCACATGGCGCTGGAGTGGTATTTTGCACTCAAAAAAAAGTATAACCTTAATGTACATGACGTGGAAGTATTTTGTATTTTGTATTTGAAATACGTTCAATAAATGGAAGTATTTTGTATTTTGTATTTTAAATACATAAAGGATGTGTAAGTATTTTGTATTTTGTATTTTAAATACATACAGGATGTGTAAGTATTTTGTATTTTGTATTTTAAATACATAACCTGAAAGTATTTTGTATTTTGTATTTTAAATACATGACCAGCAAGTATTTTGTATTTTGTATTTTAAATACCGCAAACCATGTATTTTGCCCAACACTGTCTATAACCAAGTGTAAGTAAAAACTACAAAATTAGTGCACTACCCCCATCTGTGCACTGTACATAAATACATGTGTACATAAATCCACAAGAAAACATACTACAGTATATTAAAAATGTATTGAGCGCTTATAGATTTCGGTTTTTCATACAATTTTTGCAATAAATCTAAAACAAAAATATTTAAAATGTGCTTAAGGCCTAACCAGAATGTGATTAGCGTAGCGTAATAATAAGCTTTTTACATTGACCAACATCTACCATCAAAGATGTAGAAAATGTGAAAAACTCGTTTAAATTGCTCACATCTAAAGCTTCGTACAGACGATGGTCAGATCTTACAATGTTGTCATTTTTCTGACAATGGTGCCAATGTCAGATGCATTAATTTAACACATCTACCAAATGAAAATAGCGTACAATGTACACACAGTTGCAAGACGTTTTTAGTCAATTTTAATGACAACATTGTAAGATCTGACCATCGTCTGTACGAAGCTTAACATCTACCATCAAACAAAAACGTCACCATTTATGAAAACAATATGTTAAAAAAAAAAATGTGTTTTTCTACAAAAGTGCCAAAATTAAGAAATAAAACACAAAAATGTATTTGAAGTTCAATTTGTTTAAAAAAAAAAAAACTTAACAAAAAAACATTGCAATTAAAGATAAAACTTTACAAATGGTAACGCTGCTTTCAAAACCAATTTTTTTTGTCAGTGATGCCACAATAATAATAAAACTTATTGCCACTTTTCTAGTGATGGCACTAAAATAATCGAAAGATGTAGAATGGAATAAAATGAGAGCAAATTGATGGTAGATGTGGATCAGTGTAAAACGGCTATAAGCTACTTAGCGAAAACATGTAAATCATATGTATCAAGCTATACCCAGCAAAAACTTTACTTACAATCCTACTTTTAATGACTTCAAGAATTCATTACTTTCTAGCTTTATTCGCCACTTTTTGGATTATTAGTTATATATTAAATAATAACTTTATTATTATATCTTAAATATACAGAACAATTTATATTTTCATTATGACAATAAAAATGTCATTATAGTCATAAAACATAGTTTTTTAAATGCAAAAACTACACTGCCCCGGTAGACTAGCTGGTAGAGAGCTAGTCTATGAGCATCGAGGTTGCGGGATCAAATCCCGCCAGAGACAGAAAAAAAAAAATAAAATAAAGTAAAATAGAATAAGAAAAAATAAAAATAAAATAGAATCTGGGAATTTATTTCTCATGGTGAAAATGCATTACATTCTGCTGGTATCTAATAGTTGTATAAATTTTCTTTACAATTTACTTCATTGCTAACCAAAGGATAGCTAAGGTAAGCTTCGTAACAGAAATATACAAACAAAAATTCTGATAGTGCATAGAAAATATTCCTGTGAAATAATGAAGGAATGAGACTATTAAAGTATAAAAGCTTTTGAGGAATGTATTTGACATAGAATACACATTCGAATAATATGAAAAATTTATAAAAATAAAATAATTAAAAAAAAAACAAAAAAAAAAATTAAATTAAAAAAAAATAAAAAAATTTTTACTTTATTGACTTTGTGTAACTATATATTTTTATAAAAATTTTAAGTATAAAAAAAACATTATTTTTTAGATTATAATAGGCTAAATTATAAGGGATTACTTTTGGGACATCTCGAACAAAAATAAGTACTTCTTCTAGTAGAAAAATAAGTAGTCTGTTCGTCAAGTTCTCATTATTTTTCTGCTTATTTTGTAAGCAAAGTTTTTGCTGGGTATTAAACAAAATTAAACTTTTTGCTAACTTTTATAAAACTGTAATTTTAAGCAAAGTGCGAAACTGATGCATTTGAGAGGCTTTTCGCTTTTTTTTGACAGCAGCTTAAGTTTGTTTATGCACATTTTGGTTGGGTCTTTAAGGACCAATTAGACGTGACAAAACCATAGCAAAACTGTATTAGAGTGTAAGCCTGCTAAATCCATTTTTTACATTATATGACATTTTGATACCGTTTGAAAGATAAAGAGAGAAAAACATTTCCTTTAATTTGGAACTCTATAGGTTTGCTTCTTCAGCTAGATATAGAGAAGTTGTTTGTCTGCCCTGTAAAATTTGCTAGCAGTAAGTTAGCAGGTTTACACTCTAAGGTGACTGACTATATGAGGGGTATAGATGCAAAGACTGCAATCTCCACATTTATAGAATTCGCAATAAATAGTAAAAACGTCTAGCTCAAAGTATATTCATAGTTGTTTATTGTATGTTATGCTATTCAGTTAATATGAATATGATAAAGATATGACGCAAGTTTAAACCAATTCAATAAAGCGGTTTGCTGGCAATTATAATAATAAAATTGGAGATTGCTGTGTTTGCTCTAATCAAATGGACAGTGCTTCTTTTTTAGCATGGGCAATGTACTTAAAAAACTCAGTAGTTATAAAATTCTTAAACTTAACAAAGGCTTAGTTTTTTCTTGATTGATTTGGAGGATATTCATAACAACTTAGCTCCATAATTACGACTAATGACAAAGTTATAAAATGAACAATAAAACTAACTGTTTCATATAAAAAATAATTTGTTATATTTTTTCATTTCTTTTTAGTTTTGTTTTGCGAAAAAGAAATAAAATAAAAAAAAATAGCATGCATTTTCGAAAATTGAGTTGAGAGAAAAGAGCTTCCAATGGACATTGCCATTTTTGCATCAATTCTTAATTTTTGAACATACTTTTTCATGGGATATAAGTGTATCGGGTAATGTCATATTCATTAATCGGAAGCATTCATTAAATACAACTAAGAGGTATTATTAGTTACGTTTGTGAAAAAAGTGGAGATTGCAGCCTTTGCATCTATACCCCTCATATGTTTAAATATTTGGTTTCAGCATTTTTCACCATATAATTATATTATAAACATTTTTTTAAATAAATTGATAAATTAAATTGTATAATTAATATATTTTTATCAAGTTTAAAATTTTCTCATATCTATTAACAACAACTATTTTTAGAATATGCAAGTAATTAAAACGTGTTTACGTTCACAATATTGTAAATATTAATAAAATATATATAAAAAAAAACAAAAAAAAAATTCTAAAACCAAATGAATATTTCTGGTTTAATTTGCATGTTACCCGGTCTTTTATTTGCTCAGACAGTTGGCGGGTAAATATAAAACTATTAAAATATTACAAAGTTAAATAGTGAAAAACTTTTAATTTTATTATGTCGATAACTAATTTCTACAACATTTTTAATTTATTCAAAATTAAAACTAGTTTACTAGCATTTTTAAACAAAAAAAACCGGCAAAATGCAATTTTGTCTTGTACTTAATAAAAATAAAAAAAATTATTTTTAAGAATAAAAAAAAACCAATTAAGTGCTATATTCTGCTATACTGAATCTTATATACCATTCACCATGGTATGATAAGAACAGAAAGTTATATAATTACCGTTCTTTTGATATAAATAAAACTATTTTGTGCCACGCCTACTCCTCCAATCCCGGATGTTGTGTATTAATTACCAAGATTGTTGCACATAATTTGGAAACTTTGGCTCTTGTATAACGACTTTGTATGAGAAGTTACACGCCCACCTCTCCAATCCAGCCCACATTTTTAGAGATGTCGTGTATTAATAACCTCCCTACACCAAGCGAAAAACATTTTCAATATGGCCCAATCTGGCCCTGGGAGTTTTAATCGATGGCCATTTTGGTAATGTCGTCTGGCTACCCAGATAGCATTTTCAATCGTCTAGGAGTCTACTGGGAATCTCACAAAGAGTGTTTTTGATCGCGACGAGCTCATTTTTTATTTTTAGACGATTCCTCGCACGGGAGAAACTGTTACACATGCTGATTCGTATGAGAGATTCTTCCATAACACTGCGAAATACGCTTATATTAATCATAAAGAGAATTGTTTATGATGTATCTAAAGATTATCGAACGAGTCTTTCAAAAAGCTTGCCAAGAGTCGTATGATACTCATGTAGGGATTATTATACAGCTCATGAAATAATCAGCCGTATAACTGAGCTCCCTAAATTGGTGCATCAAGCGTCTTTTTCATGTCAAAACTTCTAATTTTCATACAATTTATATGAAACAAACCTTAAGGTCGCGAAAACAACACCAACCTGTCAGAAAATCCTTTTTTTTCACAGATCCTTAGGTCGGTTTGTTATATTGAAATTGTATTGGCAATAGAGTTTTCATATTTCAAAAACGCTGTTATTTAGGTCAGTAATTGTTATATGACTCTTACAGAGAGTCGCAAAAGGTTCATTCAAAGATTAAAAGACGAGCGTGAAAAAATTAATAAAAAAGTAATAAATAAAAAAAGATTTAGATGTTTTTGTTACTCGTCAGATAATCACACTATGCAACAAATGGGAAGTTTTTTTTACCTGAATAACCACTATATTTAAAAATTTTTGCCGGATTGCATAACAAAATCGGGTACGACGTTCCAAAGTTACGATAAGACGTATGGAGCAGCCTCCTCAAAATCTCAAATTTTATAAAAAAAATTTTTTAAAAAAAACTTTACCATAGAATTTTAAAAAATGATGTTTTTTGCAGTTAGGTGACTACAGCGGATCAAAAAAATATAGTGGTTATTCAGGTAATTTTTGCTTGTTGCATAGTGTCATCAGAAGATTCTTTTAGGAGTTGTATATTAAATATAATCGTCTAACAAACAGCCTATGCTAGCTGGGAAGTGTGTGTCTAACCTTACGCCATCTCTGCCATCTCGGTCTGAATGGGAATTTGTTGGGTGTTACGCCAAAGATAAACGTTTCTTATTCTTTCCAAGATATTTATCACATCATTTTGGTTTTTTTTTGCATTCATACGCAGTTTCACTGTTGTGGCCATTTTTTTGCCTTCCATGACAAAATGTCTATGTGCCCATGCACTTCCAATCTTATGCATCTGTTGCCGCAAGTGGCATTAAGCATTATGTACAATAACTTAGCATTAAGGACAATTATATGCCGCGACCATTGGCATCAGCGACATTATTATTTTTGGGACTCCTTTACAGCGAAACGATGACCATGCCTCTTCATTTTTTTACAAGTTTAAAGGATGTGGGACTATCATAGATTCCGACGGAGATTTTTTCCCATGATTTTTAAGACGTGATTTTTGGTGTTTTGTAGGCGAACGGTGTAAAAAAGCAAGCGGGGTAGAGAAAAAAAAATCAAATTTTCCGTTATCGGTGCCTTTTTAATTTTCCTTTGCACACATTCGTATTTTGTTATGTTGCTTAGTTTTATTTTTAATTTCAATGTGGCAACATCACTTTACAATACAAAACACGGAGCGCATTTAAATTTTTTGTATTAACAAATAAGCAAGTAAAGAAGAATTACCGATAACGGTAAAAAATCAACCCATAACTTATAGGGAAAAATAGATCGTTTAAATCTGTTGTATTTTTGGAAGCAAAGGGAATTAAGAGACATGATTTTTATATCACGGTCTTTATCTGGTGTATGTCCCTTCTTTTTTATGTACGACATGTCTTTTTTTAGGGGGTTTTAAACGGTGTTTTTGAGGCCAGCTTCTTAATATATAAACTTTTCAACCCAATAAGCAATTTTGCCTGAAATCAGGTGCAAAACAATTGGCATTCAAGTTCGAATTTCAAGTTTCAAGGGTTGAGACATACTTTTGTTACACTTTATTTCAATACCATTCTTAAGTAAAATTGGAACTTGAAATCAAGTGAATATTAGTGAAATATTTTGAAACTTGAATAGCATTTAAAAATACGTTTATGATCAAGTTTATTCCCAGTTAAATTTCAAGCACTTTTTTTTTTTTTTTTTTTTTCTCATTATTTTTTATTGAATCTTCATATTTTAAATATGAACTAACAATAATTAATCAAATCTTAACCTAATACGTTATTTTACGTCCTGCCAGTGCCGGACAAAAATTTTCTTCATCACGGGTTCTGTTCACTTATATAGGTGTTTATCGCTCATCTAATTGGGTAAGTGCTGCAGTGTCTCTTCTTCTTAAGCGAGTGTGGCCGCCATGGTTTAAAATATTTCGAGATAGTGGATTTGGGTGTTGTTCAAGCCTTTTTAAATATTTTACTGCATATTTTGTAATCATAGTTTTTACTAAAGGAACATTGAGATCCTTGTGAATATTTGAGTTTTTAACATACCAAGGGGCAGCTGTGATTATTCGAAGAAGTTTATTTTGGCGCCTTTGAATTTTTTCGATATTAGAGGCCGAGGCAGTGCCCCATAGTTGAATACCGTAGCACCAGATTGGCTTTAAGATGGAGTTGTAAAGTAAAAGTTTGCAGTCGAGACTTAGGACAGAGTTTCTTCCAATAAGCCAATGAATTTGGATGGCTTTTAGTTTCATTTGAGATAATTTTGCCTCTATATGGCTTTTCCACGTTAAACGGCGATCTAGATGAATACCGAGGTATTTTACATGCGAATTTTGAGGCACTAAATGATTATTGATTTTAATAGGGGGGCATGTTTCCCGACGCAAGGTAAATGTTACATGTACGCATTTTTGCTCATTGACCTTTATCCTCCATTGCTTCAGCCACAGTTCGAGTTGAAATATATGATCCTGTAGGTATCGAGATGCTTCTTGACTGTTTTCGTGCACGCTTAGAAAAGCTGTGTCATCAGCAAATGTTGAAGTTTGGGTGTAGTTGTTTATTGGCATATCCGAAGTATATATTAAGTATAAAAGTGGGCCTAGGATGCTTCCCTGAGGGACTCCAGCTTCAATTGGTTGAGGAGAGCTTAAATAATCACCTTCTTTAATAATAAACTTTCGACCGACTAAGTAGCTTTCTAACAGCTTGTGTGTGTTTACTGGTAAGTTTAGCTTCAATTTATGTAATAAGCCTTCATGCCAGACTTTGTCAAAAGCTTGAGAAACATCGATGAAGAGAGCGGAACAATATTTTCTTTCTTCAAAGGCTTTTCTTATTGCGTTTACTATACGATGGGTTTGCTCAATTGTGCTGTGTTCTCTTCTAAAGCCGAATTGGTGGTTAGGAATACATCTGTTTTCATTTAGAATTGGGGTTAATTTTGACGCTAACAGCTTCTCAAACAGCTTTGATATATTTGAAAGTAAACTTATAGGCCTATATGACTCAACTTTTGTGTGATCCTTTCCTGGTTTAGGTATCATGATGACTAAGGAAACCTTCCACTTTTGAGGATAGTATTCCAGGCGTAAAATAGCATTAAAAATTAAAAGAATAATTCTCCTTGCTATGCTGGGTAGCTCCAAAAGCATTTTGTTGCTGATCTTATCAAAACCAGGAGCCTTCTTGGGGTTTAAATCACAAATAGCCTTTTCGATTTCTCTTATCTCAAATCTTAGGGGAACAGCTGCTCTAGCAGCAACAGGTGGTAACTCGACCGCCATATCGTGAGATATGTTAGGGGTAAATACGTGTTTTAAATGATTAACAAACAGATTTCCTTTTTCAACATCATTTCTTGCCCAACTTCCATTCAAGTTTCTTAATGGCGGATTAGCGACAACTGGCCTTTTGAGGTTTCTAGCTGCACGCCATAATGAGTAGTCTGATTGTGGAGTTGCATCAAGTTCCTTAAGATATTTTTCCAGAGAAGCCGTTTTCTGAGTCTGCAGTAACTTTCTCAGCCTTTTTGTACAGTCTTTTAGTAAGGTCTTAAGTTGAGGGGATCTGTGCAATTGCCACTCTCTACGAGCTCTCCTTTTTTCAGACAAGAGACGCTCGACATCTGAGGAATATATTTTATTATTTTTGGTTTTTTTGGGGGCAATGCTGGAATGTTGAACAGCTAGTTTTAGAAAACTGTCAAAATTGACAATAGAGCGATCTATATACTCCGGTGTGCTAAGCGGAATATTTTCTGTGCAATGGGTACTGAGATATTTTTTATATTTTATCCAATTTATATGTGTAGCTGACGTCGCTATGTGACCAGAGGGAGATTCAATTCTATTGGTGTTTTTTATAGTAACAATTGTAGGTGTGTGATCAGAGGATAATTCTATGGAAGCTTCAACGTAAATCGTTTCTGTGGGGATGTTTTTAACCACGCCAAAATCGATGACATCTGGAATTTTTTGCGGATCAGCAGGCCAATATGTTGGTTGGCCGCTCGCGACAACATTTAAATTCATTTTAGAGATTGTATTAAACAAAACACGACCCTTTGGTGTTATAAGTCGTGACCCCCAGAAGGTATGTTTTGCGTTGTAATCGCCAGCAGCCAGGAAACAGGGCCCCAGTGACTTATAATATTTGTAATATTGGCTTTCTGATATTGCAAATCTAGGTGGTGAATATAGAGATGAAATAACTATGCTTCGATTTAGCTCTTCGACACAAATGTTCGTAGCTTGGAGATAATCTTCACGATGATCACACATTGGGTAGTGTTTAATTCGGTTTTTTATTAATATAGCAGAACCTCCACAAGCTCTATCTCGAGGGTCCTTGGTATCATATAGAGTATAACCATTAATTTTAAACGTATTTCTTGAGGTCAAATGAGTTTCAGAAACCATCATGACATCAATTTGTTTATTTTTAAGAAAGTATTCTAATTCATTTTTATGTTGGCGGATGCCGTTTGCGTTCCAAAAACAAATTTTTTAAACAGTTCATGGCTTGTTAAGAATAGCTTGCAATAACATCGATTGCATTTTAAGAATTTCCTGCATCATATTACCCATTGTGTTTGTAAAATTATTTACTGTTTGCACTAATGTTTCCATGGTTTTTTCTAGACGACTTAGATTAGAAACTGGAGTTTCGTCATTACTTGACGAAGCGCCTTGCATTGGTACATTGTTTGATTTTAAAACGTTAGCATAAGAGGTTCTGTTACTACCAGGCTGCGGAGCCTGAAGATCATTACTGTTTACTTGATTCGTTACCTGCATTTGAGGGGGATTAGTTTTCGGTCCAACCGACTGCTTGACGATAGTATATACAGGGCATCCTCTATAATTGGCAGTGTGATTACCACCACAGTTGCTGCATTTTTTTACGTTGGGGTCGGTTTTAGACTTTTCGCAAAGAACTGTACCGTGTAGCTCACCACATACTACGCAAACAGGGGGTAA
The DNA here is from genome assembly GCA_963931875.1 of Pollenia griseotomentosa. Lineage (NCBI taxonomy): Eukaryota > Metazoa > Arthropoda > Insecta > Diptera > Polleniidae > Pollenia > Pollenia griseotomentosa. Next base: position 133,437,325 of record OZ007564.1, read on the forward strand.
ATAGCAGTATGCCTTAGTATGGCCAAATTCTTGGCAGTTCAAACATTGAACGGGACCACCTCTTTTGTGCGGCTCCTCTATAGTTACCTTTCTGTACAGAATGTATTTTAAATCATAGATGGGATGCGTTTCATTTTTTTTAAGCTTAACGTCGCCGGGTTCAAACTCTACTCGAAAAAGTGGTTGGGGAATTTTTTCTCTATTTTTAATGTTTACTACATGTTTTACCTTGAAGCCTTTTTCTTCTAGGAATGTTTTGACCTCTTCTGGGTCCACACATGAGTCAATACCCTTAATCACTACCTGAAGACCTTTACTGCTTTTCAGTTGGTATGTATGTATAAAAGTTTTTTTTTAGTGCTTCAAAGTTGTTTATTACTTGAAATTTTATTTTTGAGTGCTTATTGGGAAGTTTCTTGATTTTTGTTAAAAATATGTTTTATGAAATTTGGTAGTGCTACCATACTTTTTTCTTAATTAAATAATTGTCTGTTTTTAGAACGCGATTGCAAAAGTGACTCTTTAACTAAGATTTAAAACAAAAACAAAATTTCAAAAAGTTTTTAAAGTTTTTAAAACTGAAACTGTATTTAAATACAACTTACGTATGCAATTCTCTATTGTGAATGATTTATTATTTGGATAAATAAAGTTGCCACATTTATTATAGCAACTCGAGCTTAAGTTTTTTTCTTTATAAAATAATTGCTACTAATGTATTTAAGAATCTCTTTTTTTCCCATGAATTTTGATTATTATTTATTTTGTAATGCTTGTAAATCGAATTCACATGGTTTTATTTAAGTTTAATATTTATTTTGGAACACCTAGTAATATTTATTTCTTTTGTTTATATTTAATTTAAAAATATAAAAAAATGATCAGAAAAAATTAAATGTAAAATCAAGTTTTTTTATTAATAAACTCGTTGATTTTATTTTTAGTTACTGCAAAAGTGAATTCACAATTAAACGATTTTATTTTTTACTTATTCAAGTACACTTTTTATTAAAAACCAAAGTAGACCCAGCAACTTGACTCACGGTCTAATTAAAAAAAAAATATTACAGATTTATAAGAAGTTTATAAAAAGAATTTTCTGTGATTTTTTTAATAAACATTTTATCAAAAAGAAATGCCACATTCAAAAAATTAGCAAATACAACCAATACGACACAATAGAACATTTAATGAATTCTCTATATGTCAATGTATACATACATATGTATGTATGCATATCTAGCTAAAATATGTTTGGATTTTGGTTCTAATGAGAGATGTTGTGAAAAAGTCGAGTAAATTGTTATTCTTTGCGGAAAACACTAAAATCTATTTCAATGTCAATAAATTAATAAACTTTTATCAAAATAATAAACAATTAATGACATACATAAACAAATTTATGTATGTTTTTATATAAATTATTTTAGCTGATAATGAAATAAAATCTAGCCGTTTAACTTAAATAGTATTTAAGAAAGTGAAAGTAAAATAAAAACACAAAAGTAACGCTAAGTGTGAAGAACAAGGGGCATTTTGTTAGGGCTTTACATATAACCAGACCTGGGGCAAATTTTTCCACATTAAACCAAATCAATATAATTAAATTTCGAACAAAAATTTAACTTAAGTTTCTTTGTTTTAAATTTGAGTCTACTTCAGCAACAATTTGTTTGCACAAACAAGATTGTTTTTTAAACCATCATTCACTCCAAATTCTTTTCCTGTATTTTATATTTCTCCTTCGTTTTAGCAAATATTTAGCAGCAAAATTGCCGCAGCACTATCGTCGTCTTGCATTCATTGAAAACAAAACAAAAATGACAAATTAATATTTGTATGAAATATGCTTGTGTTGTTAATGGGCAAACACAAAAGGGAAAGAAAGTGTTCGCTTGCCAAGCCATTTGTGAGGTTTATTTTAAACCTTATCTTTGTAATTTTTGTTGTCTTTATTCAAATTAACTTTTTATTACAAAAACTTAGTGTTTTTATTTATTTGAATATAACCGGTTATTTTTTAAATGCTTAACCAAAAGCCGACTTTTTTTAAAAAGCAACTATTTGGAATATTCAAAAACTGATTTTTGAAAAAAGTCGATTAAGCTTCGTTCACAAGAGGCAGCAACATTTTCACTGGTGTAAATAATAGAGCAACAATTTTTTTCGCGACGACACACATTTTAAATAAAGGAAACGTTTGCAAATTTTGCCCAGAACAATATTACGTATTTATTATTATTTGATGGAACATTTTGTTAAAATTTTCATTCAAAACTAAATAAAATTATTAAACACGTCATAAATAATGTCATACAAAATGTTGCTGAAGTAGAAGTTGATTCAACTTTAAATAAAAAAAACTTTAGTTACATTTTTGTTTGTAAAATAAAAGGAAAATATATGAAAAACTTTGGGAAGGAAAAAGATAGAAGAAAAAACGAAATTGTTGCTCTGATTGTGAACAAAGCTTATTTAAGCGATCTCCCTAGTTATTACATATTTTGCGTTATTATCTGTTCACTTTCCTTAAATTGAACGGCTTCTTTCCCCACCCATCTTATCTAGCAATTTAAATATAATCTGTACTTAAAAATTACACGCAATTCTTTTTGGTCCATTTTCCTATTTTAAGATTTATTTATATTTTTATACAAACTTATATGAATGCAATACAAATCTAGTACATTTTGTAGATTTTGAAATTTACAGACATTTTGCAATTATGTTTTTCCCATTTTATTACTTTTTGTCCATTTTATATTGTTATCTGGTTGTGTAAAAGTTTGTAAAAGTTGTTTTCCCGTTTTTTTATTATGTATAATTTTATATTGTTATTATTATACATATTAACATGCTGGTTTGTGTTTTTATTGCACTCCGGCGGCATCGGTTTTGGCTGCTGTTGGTTTGCTGCATTCAATTATAATTAATTGAAGTTTCTTTATCAGTTGAGTTGAATTATTTCTTGCTTTTGTTGAGATTGTAGTTTATCACTACTAAAGTCTATGGTAAAAACTTAAGTTAAAGTTATTTTTAGATTTTTTATGTACATACTAGCGCAACACGGTACGCCGCCCCCTGGGGTATGTAGGAAAAAAAAATCCACCCTTTGGTGTAACATCCTCCGGAAATATCAGGTGTAGTCAATACCTCAAATTCTGCAGAGTTAAAAATTGTTACATCTCTGGAGATTGCGGCTAAACAAATATCCTTTCTGGTACCATGGGACCCAGTAGCCTCCGGATTCACGGCTCCGGCTGTCTTTGTTTCGGCTCTCTCGGGGAGCATGTAGTGATGTTTTTTAACCATAGTCGCAGGAAGGAAGATCTTTTGACACTTGTACTTGGTGTTGTACGGCTTGCTGGCAGATCTTTGTAGATGCTACTGCTTTTCAAATGATACTGCTGGCACGTTTTGAATTTTACACTCTGGCAAACAATCATAAATATATTCACGCTTTAACCACACTACCTAAAGACACGAGTCCTACATAGATTTACTAAAGTTTTATAACAGAGTTTCTTCACAGTTTCCCAGGAATCCCGAAATTAATTCCCGGGAAAGCGGGAATTGAAAATCCCGGGAATTCACAGGACGGCTCCCGGGATGCCAACTCTAGTTACAACCCTTAATTCACTTTTCATTATAACAGGTTAATTTCGTAAAAACTACTAAAGGTCGTTACACACTATCCCACAAAGTCGTATTATTATTACGTATTATTCAAAAATGCTTCCCTGATCTAATTATTTTTTGAACATTTAAACAAAACAATACAAACTTATCATGACAGGGTTGCATTTTCGTAAATTACTAAAGACTTTGTGGTATAGTGTATAACATCCTTAAGGAGTTATATTTCTTAGATATTATGTATGTTTGTTACTTAAGGCCCTTTTACACTGTAGGACTAAGTATTAGGACATGTGTGAAAACAATTAGTTATCAAATTTGACGGTCGTTTGGATCTCACCATTTTTTTTTCAAACAATAAGATTTTTCATTTTATCAGAGTTGCACTTCTATAAAAGCACAAAAAGAAAATCAGGTAATGAAAAAGTGAAATCTTTTTAACAAGTTTTCACTATTATGTATAAAAAATATTAATAAAAATAAATACCAAATTTCAAGTGCTTTTTTTAAATTTTAAAAGAGTAAGAAAAAAATACGATCGTACCAACTTTTCCACCCCTAAAGAAAACAACTCAAACAGCTGAATAATTTGCCACCAACATTTAAATAAAATTGTTTAAGTACAGGGTAATCCATTTAGTGGTTTTAAAACCGCCGGTCTGGCAAGGCAGCATGCTGTTAAGTATCAGTCATCTGAAGTGTCATTTATTTAGTAAAAGGTTTGCTATTTACGAAAATGGATCGTTTAACAACCGAACAACGCATAAAAATAGATAAAACTTATTACAAAAGTCAGTTCAAACGTATGATAACAACATTTTTATTCAACTTTTTAAATATGACTTAAGATGTTTTGTCAAAATGCCACATATATAATATGATGTGGGACCTCAGTTAAAATTTGGCTGACAAATTAAAATATCTGGCAGCACAAATTAATTAAAATTAAACCCAAGGCGAATTCACTAGAAGGTGGGGTCAAGTCAACATATGGTGGTTTTTTTCGGCGGTCGACTTGTCAAAGTTTGAATGCAATCTATATTTTTATGTAACCAAATCTTTTTTTACAAGCAATATTTTTGACAATCCGACCACAGAAGCAGTGTTGTTGTAGACTTGACCTCACCTTCTAGTCAATTCGCCTTGATTAAACCAATTCAAGTTGAAAATATTCCGAAAAAAATTATTTCTCTCGCTCAAGAAGAGAAACGTCAAACTATGTATGTATAATAAAAATTGTTCGGAAACACTGGGTGAATTTAGCTTAAATATTTCAAATCTAAAGTTACTTAAAGCAAAAATCTGGCATTACTATTTTATAAAGTAATAAAGATTTTAGTTTTATACTATTTCAACAACTTTAGTTGGTTTGTTTCAGTGCATATTTTAACTTTGCTCATAATGCTATAAACACAATCAAACGCTACCGACCATCGACTACTGACTACAAAAGTAGCTGGCTACAAAAATAGCCAAGTCGCCAACTACTTAATTCTTTTAACGACTACCGACCACTAACTACAAAAAATAAACATCTGTTTTGACATATGTATTAAAGTTAACCAAAACAAAACAAACTTGATTTTTTTAAGTGAATTTGTGTGAAAAAAAAAATTTCAAGTGTCTCAAGAAAATTTAATTAACTTTATAAGTACTATTGCTAAAATAGTGGAAACAACGACTTCAGTGTATGAAGTGTATAAAAAACATCAGAACAAAAGTAACCGAAGATGGTGGGTCCGGCCAGTAAATATAACGAACTAAATGGAAAATTTGACAAATAAAAAGTAAATAAAAAATGCGCCAAATAAAAAGTAAATGAAAAATGTAAACAAATGAACAGAAGATTTTTATTTTTCAATGGTGCAACTATAATAGTTTTTCGCGTTTTTAGTACCGATATTTAATGTATTGCGTTTTTAAAACCACCATTTCATGCATTTATTGTATTGGCAGCACTTATCTGTTTTTTGTAGCCAAGAAAAATAGAAATTAGCCTAAGTTGGATACGGGCTACAAAAATAGCCGTGTAGTCGGTAGTTGTGTAGCGGCTAAAAGAATTATTCTCATAAGCACGCATGTATTCTATTTTTGACATCTTGTAGTCGATGGTCGGTGGACTTGATTGTGTTTATAGCATAAATGGCGTAATTTTAAAACCATCTCCCTCTTTTTATACAGCATTATTTATTGATAGAATGTTTGTATTTTAAATATATTTTTTGCATTGTATTCTTAAAAGACCAACAAAAACTACTTATATAAAAATTCTTTGAAATATTTCAATTTGTGTTTTGCAATGTGTATCTATAAATTTTTTCTTTTGTTTTATTTTTTGTTCATAGATCAGTGCATATGTATTTTTTCCAATTAACCGCTTTAAAGCAGTTTTAGTCAGTTTTATCCGTATTTAAAGAAAAGAACCCTGCGAGAGGAGGTAAAACCAAATCAAACATAGTCGCGCGCACACATGCATAAAGACTTCATCATCATGACAATTGGAAAAAAATAAAATTTAGTGTAATTTTTACTGATACATGGTACCCAAATAGACATACAATATGGAATAATAATTTGTTGATATTGAGTTGCGTGGAAAAAATAGAATAGAGACATAAAAAGCTCAACAACAACAGAAAAACATCAAAAGCTTAAAACTGAGAACTAGAATTTAAGCATGAATAACACAGAATGAATTTAATTGATATAAATATTATACTATGTATTTAGTTTAGATTATTTCTCAATGTGAACATACATCTGTATGTAAATGTAAATAATTATGGTAATTTGAAATATTTTAAATTAGGTAATAAACATTTTTCAAGTTTAAATTTTATTTGAACTTCTATTAGTACATAATATCATGTTGTTTTTCGTATGTAAATAATTTAAACTAAATAGTAAACAAAAATATTTCGCATATGGCAATACCAAATAATAAACGAGTACTCACACAAGTTCAAAGTTAAAATTATTTACGTCGATGTCTTAAAGTATCATTGCCATAGAAATCGGCTCTATAGATATTGCACTTAAACTAGAGGTCCACACCAAGCGTTTTCGCGTCAACGCATTGCATGCCTTTTATACCTTACTTGCGTTGTACGCTTTAAGTTAGATGCAAAGCATTATGCGTGGCATCAGTGTGACCAGATCTTAATTATTGTTACAGCTTAGACAAGGCCAAAAAATGCTTCAATTTTTTTAATTGTTTTGTTTAAAATTTATTCATTTACAGTATAAAATTTTATTCGAAACAAAATAAATTGTAGTTACTAATTTTTAACAAAATGGTAATGTTTAAACAAGTGGAAAGATTTTGATAAATAGCTCAGGAAGTTGAGTTAAAATTTTATATTTAGGCGACCCACCCGCCTTTAGATTAAACAAGCAAAATACGAAATGCTTTTCTCTGATTCAAAAGAATTTATAAAATGATTTTTAGACCAGTTTATTTTTTATATTTTTAGAAAAGATGAAGTTTTAAAATTACTGTCAGGCATGTTTTAGAAATCGAAATAAAAAGCAATTGAAATCGAACGAGATTTTAATTTCAATTACTTACAAAATACCTGTAGTTTTTCCTGTTTTTAAGAGTTTTTCTTTTATAGAAAATTGGTAATCAAGGAATGAAGTATATATATAATGAAATATTTTTACGAACTTTCTTTACAGGCTCGTTTTGATGCACAGCAGTGATGTACTTACGAACAGGTCCATATTTTTTTTTAAGTTCAACTACATAAAATTTCTTTATACTTTAATATTGTTACAATTAAATAGGAAATCATTCAATCAATATGATTAGGAAATTTCAAAGATTTCCTTAATATTTTATTTTATTACAAACCAGTACCCATGTTCTGTATCTCTCGCGTCGAAAAACTTTTCGATTGAAATGTGTGAAATGAAACAAAAATGCCATATATTGAAGCAAACAGCTGTTTTCTCACTAAGCTGTGTCTGTAACTTTTTTTTGGCGAGTACTAGCTGTCACGTAAGGAAATTACTCGCCAATTTACAGAAAAAGTGTGTCTGTAATATTTTTGTGAGAAAAGTTTCCGCTTTGAACTGGGGCGAGAAAAAATTTTAACACTAAAAACAATTAAAAATGCAAAATACAAATAATAATAATAATAATAATAATACTTTATTCTTGGCACATATTTTTATTGTTCAATTACATTGCTTTTTACATTTTTATAAAATATACGAATGTTTTCAAAGCTCGTTTGCAAACAACAAACATTAAAGTCGCACTTTACATTATTTGGTATAGCCGACGGTTGTATTTTCGCCGCCGTCGTTGAAAAATTTTCAATTTTACTAAATTTTGGTCGCCGTAAACAATATGTGTGACTGGCGTTCTGAACGTCTACAATGTTGCATCGGCTTCGAGTGCAATGTTATGACATTTATAACGTAACTACGTAATCTCCTTTGATAGTTTTCGACATGAGTTACAGACACACTTTTTTCTCACTTTTCGAGAAACGATGGAATATTTTGTTTCACATCTTTTCGATGCGAGAAGTTCTCACTATAGTTACAGAACATGGGTACAGGTAAGATGTTTCATAGGTAGGTAGGTAGGTAGGTAGAAAGGCTGGTGTGAAGTTTCCTTCACACCTTCACCCAGAGACCTTATTTAGATATAGATATATATAAAAAAGTAGGTGAAATAAAGAGCGACAGCATAATACAAGATACAATGATAGATAAGAAATGGAAGTATCAGACCAAACTCGAAAGAAATCCAACTCAACTCAAATTCGGCTTACGTGCCGCGCAGCCAGACCATCCCCATTACTAATCCTATCAGACTCTCGAGATCAAAGCCCGAGACATCCCCTAATTCGCCTAGGAAACTACTGCCCAGCCACCTCAGCCTGCTGCCCCTGTAGCCTAGGACAGTGGCACAGAATGTGCTCAACTGTCTCTAACTCCTCCAGGTCGTCACACAACCCGCACATATCCGGCAAGTCGGATCTCATCCTTACCGCTATCCTGCCTATCATGCAGTCGCCCGTGATAATTCGTATCATGGTCCTTACGCAGACCCTACTCCAGCCCAGCTGCGACTCCGAATCAGACTTCATTAGCACCGCGATACCCGTCAGTCCGTTCGGTCCCCCCCGGCACGATTGGTTGCGCCCAGAATCCATTCCCTGATCCTTCCAAAAAAGAAGCCTATTGGAGGCCTAACCGCCTCCATACAGTCAGCATCCTCCATCTCTGAGCCCTGTCCCGCTAACTCATCGGCCACCTCGTTGCCGTTTATGTTGCAGTGACCCAGCTCCCAGCACAACTTTAAAACATACTCTTCTAAGACTCCCTCCAGAGCCCTCCTACAATCATCAACTAACTTAGAGTTCACATAACAGCCCCTTACGGCCATAAGAGTCATCTGGCTAACCACATATATAGTGACCTCCGAGCCCTATAAATGATGTCCCTCATCAGTTCCACGGCCCTCAAGACCCCCAGATGATCTTTCATAAGAAGAAATTATTCATTTTTGAGCACAACTTCTTTAAGTCAAAATGTGTAATATATAAAAAAAAAAAACTTATTAATTGAACTGTTGGTTGGCGTAAATTCATCAAATTTAAGTTTCATTAAGGAATGAATTTACAACATGAAATTAATTAAAATTTTTTTGCTTATTTTATTTTTGACTGATTACGGGATTGAACTCGGGTCGAATTAACATGTTTCGAGAATAACCACATTCCCATCATTAGATTTCTTTGCTGTTCTACCGTTTCCAACACTGCGGCGCCTGCCAGTCCATACGGACATCGTTGATCGTCGGTTGTTGAAATGTGTTTTCCGAAGACCCCAGAAATGATGGAAGCTAGGTTGTTACATACTTACTACATACTTGTGTCATAGATGCTCCGTTAAATTTTTCTATTGAAATTCAGTCCGATCTGTTCATTAATGACTAAGATATCACAAAAAAATTGCAATTGCATCTAGTTTTTGTCATAAAATGCCCTTTATTTACACATAGCAAAAACTTATGTAAATGATTTGCCGCTTAAATAGAGAAATGTGTTTAAAACTAAAAAATGTACTACCATATAAAATGTTTATTAATTTGTTTTAAGAGAGTTTCTACTCTAGGTGTTTTATATATGGTAGCTTCAATATTTGGCGCGTCCTATATTGTAGCATGAAAATGTTTGTTTTTTCTTAATTTGTATTATAAATAGGGTTGCCATCCGTCCTCTTTTCCCCGGACACCGTCCTCTTTTTTTGGGTATCCGGGGCAGTCCTTCTTCTTTTTCATCAAGTGTCCGGGGTTGTCCGGCTTTTTACACCTTCATTGAAAATTTGTTCTTGCATTTAAACTTTAAATCACAGTTCACAAAATTCATAAAAAAAAAGATTTAGGTGCTCGGGTTTTTTTTTTAAGATAGGTATGATTTAATTTTTGGGGACGTAACGTGACAAAAAGAGTACTTTTCTTTGAATGTGCTCAAAATGGAGCTCCCAAAAAAATGAAACTTATAAGCAAAAGCAACCTTATCAATGTCGTTACTTTTGTTCAAATAAATACTTATTGCTCAAATGATTATATTAAAATTTTATTTTAAGATTATTTTTGGAAATAAAAAAAAAAATCATATCTTAAAAAAAAGCACATCCTTCAAAGTTTTAGGAATTTTAAAAAACAGTTTGAAGTATTATATAAAAAAAATTCAGCAAAAAAATAGGATTTTGACTTAGTCCATTTTAAAAATTTGATATTTTGCATAGACATTTTTTTCAATATATTTATTGTAGCCTCAAGTATTCTCTTTAAACTGACAAAAATCATCTTCGTATGTAAAGTAGTTTTCGAGATATTAAAAGAATAAACTCAACACATTCGGCTTATTCGACGAAGTTATGACAATTTGAATATGACATAACTTTTGAAAAAAATTAAAAAATTGTTTTTCGTTGATATATGTCCTTTATGGGATTAAGTAAACCCTCTCGCCAAATTGCATTCAAATCGAAAGGGGTCGAGTCCCACTCTTGGTCGACTTGAGATGGAATTACCCAAATTAAGTTTTTTTGTACAAACCAATTTTGGTTGTTAATTTTTATGCCGTCGTTAATTTTATTAATATTAGGTTGTTTAGAAAGTGTCCTCTTTTTTTCGAACAAATGTCCTACATTTTTTATGCTGGCGTCCTCTTTTACTCAAAATAGAAATGGCAAGCCTATAAATTATAAATCAAAAATATGTATGTATGTATGTTTATGTGTTCATGTTATTGGTTATACAACGCAATATTTAACAAAAAAACTTCATTTATCTGTATATTTAAGATAAACGTCATTAAAAGATTTTGTTTTTTTGATATATGAATTTTTTTGTCTATTTACAGTTTTGAAATTTAAATGCGTCATAATTGTTATCTAGCAATTACAAAGAAAATCTAATTTAAATTAAGATGTTGATGTACAGTGAGCAAAAATAACTTGTACACTTGTTAAATTAAAATAAAAGAAAACACAGAGTTTAAAGTAAAACCATATTATAACTTTTATTTCACATTAATTAAATTTTAAAATCTATATTTTAATTTAAATAAAACTTCTTTTTCATTTTGTATATTTTAACGTTAAAAAAACAACAAAAACATAAATATGCTAGAACTCATAAACAAAAAAATAGTTGTACTGGACAAAAAACTTAACGTAACTTTAAAAAATAATAAAATATTTTCGTTTTTAGTATTTTGTATGGTGTCCTTTAGCTTCTTTAACATATAGAATATATATATATAGTCTTCTTGGCATCGAATGGACTAGATTTTTTGTAGACTCCAGATAACTTTGAGAGAGTTTTTTAAGCATTCTTTGCCGGATATGTGATAACCTCTTAATTTAGTTTTCATATGAGCCCACAAATGCTAAATCGGATTTAAATCCGGGCTCTGGGGAGGATGATGCAAAACTTTTTTTGTGTTATAAAGCAACCATTCCCTTGCGATAACGGCCGAATGCTTTGGATCAATATCTTGCATGAAAACAAAATCATTCCCTTAACCCATTTTTTTGGCGAATTGTGGCAAATTATTTTTCAGGATATTTAAATAATCTATTTTATTCATGATTCCCTCGATAAACACAAGACTACCTACTCCATTAGCACTCATACACCCCTAACCATAACATTGCCGCCACCGAGCTCAACAGTATGAGAAATGTGCTAGACCTCCTAGTTTTATTAGGCTCGGAAAAAATAAGCCAAAAACATGATGGGTGGGATGTAGGACGAGGAGAAGTGGACGCTCATCGAGCTCAAAGTGGGGGCAAAAAGAAAAAAAATTAAAAAAAATCCATAACTGCCACAATACCGATCCTTGATCCTAGACGGGTAAAATGTAGGTCTGACGCCATTAATTTCCCCCGGTAGGCTAGCTGGTAGTGAGCTAGTCAATCAGCGCTGGGGTTGCGGGTTCGATTCCCGCCAGAGACTCTGGTTGCTGCAGACAAGCGTAGAGCTTCGCGGGATTAGATAAGGTAATTAAAAAAAAAAAAAAAACAAAACAGACATTTTTCCTGAAAATACTTACCCCCTATCACCATTCCTCCATTCCATTTCATACTAATATGGCGGTTTAATGAAATTCTTAAATTTGGCCCCTACAGCGCCTAGAATGCCTCTAATGGTTCAAATGTATGACTTAACTCTCTTTATGGGTAAAATATATGACCGACCCCAATTTATTCTTCATTACGAACATTTCTTTCTAATATACCGACCCGCTTGCTCCATATGCCCGATACAAATTGTACATTTTATATGAAAAATGTACTGGAATGGAAAAAGGTTTGAGGAGCTCCAATGCGGCGGAAGGAAAGTTGATCGACTTCATGTTATAGTCAGTGATGGTAAGGAGCAACTCTTGGGAGTGCCAAAAGGAAAAGGTTTACTTATTGAAAAATAACTGGCGCCGTTCAAGCTTTTTCTTTTGATACTACGCCAATCAACACTGGTCATTTAACCCTTCAAGGAGAGCCTCTGTGACAGTTAGTTTTTTTTTTTAATAATTTTTCCTTTTTGCCCCACTTTGACCTCGATGAGCGTCCACTTCCCTTCTCACAAAAAATACCCAAAATCGTAACAAATAACGATTCTGTTATTGAAATTGCATAAAAGTTTTAAATGCCCAGAAATTCTAATGCCGAATTCTTAAGGATCGATATATATTTAATTATAGTACTTAGATCAATCTAGTATATCGATATAGTCATGAGATGTGGTAGAAATAAGTTTCATAGTTCGGTTATATATATGTACATTTTTTAGAGATCCACGAGCAAAATGAATGACTGTTCCTTGCGCTATAAATAAATTAATTTAGTTTTTATTCCCGTACTTGAAAATGTGTAATCTATTGTATTTAAAAACGCTTTTGAATGTCTTTATGTTTAAAATTGTTTGATCTATTCCCTACAAAATTGCTTTAATGTATTAATTTCTTTTATTTTAATGTTTATTGTTAAAATCTTTTATTGTGTGACACATAAGAAATTGCTACGAATTGTTTATCCTGTACTATAATAATAAGACTTTAAGTTATGTTGTATAGGAATACCAATAAATAAATAAATAAATAAATAAAAATTTTTGATGCTTAAACCTCTTCAGACTATAATGGTAGCGACTTCCTAAAACTTGCCAAGTAGCTTAAATTCTTAATAATTGCAATACTCCTTTCAGGTAACGGGGAGACCAATAGCCTCTTGGCTTAAAAAGATTTTGAATTAGTTGTTGGGAGACCGCTTGAGCGGTCTGTGTTTTATCAAAAAAGCTTCTTTTGCAATGAATGTTTAATAACTCCTAAATAAGTGCGAAAGTGTTCAAACAGAATTGAGTCTTAAACTTTAGGCAAAAATCCTAAAGCTTATAATTAAAACGTCGCCAGTAATTTCAAATTCTTTAATTTTTTATTTTCTTTTGTTTTTCATTTACAAAATGTATGAAATTTAATGAAAGTTTGGTAGCATTGTTGGAAGAAAAAGTGTCTATATGTGAGAGCGTTAGAAAAAACGTTCTTAAAATAAAATAGATTTTATTTCACGACGGCTTTTTACGAAAAATGTATATGTCAAATTGTACGGAAACTGTCAAGGCGAACTCAACTTCATTGGTGTCGATACTACAACAATCCAAAAACCACAGCAACAACAAAGGGTTTTTTTGCATTGCATTTTTATTGTGTATGGTTCAAAATCTGATGTCGTTTCGACACCACCTGAAGTTGAATCCGCCTTGGAAAATGCCGTCTCGACGAAGTTCTATTTGCACACTAAAGGCACAAATACACTTATCAATATTTTCATCAATTATTGTCGTAGGATAAGTGCAAATGTGTTTGTATGTGTGACACCGACGATTTTGGATGGGAAATTAAAAAATTTAGATATGACGGCGAATATTACATCCAACACATGTATACCAGGCAATTCTCCTGCATGAGAAGCATTTGACAAGCGTATGGCCCTTAAGTTTTCACATTATTTCGGGTAAGGTATTACTAAATATTGTACTTTTTTTGGTACAATTTGATCATCTATGGTTTAAGGGCATCTTAAAGATTCATTAAGTACAATTATTTACAAATTATTTCACCGACAGCTTAATATCTTGGCATAATTTTGAACAACAATCAAATGTTATACTTTAAACAAAACAGACTGAAAACAAATATAACACCCCACAAAAAAAATAGGTACAACTTGGGGCTAGACGATCAAGTTTTGCCTTTAAAGTTTTAATACTCTTATACTTTTTTAACAATACACTATTTTCAATTGAGACGAACTTGCTTTTAATAAACGTTCAAGAAAACAGCTGATTACAATTACAATGAGTCAATTTTCTGTTTGTCTTAATAAGTTGTTTTCTTGATGAGATCTTGAAAATAAATGGCTTTAAAATTGCGTGCAACCTACGTCACAGCTTTAAATGAATTTTGACAAGTAGTTTGTAAAAAAACTTAAAAGCAAAACTTGATTGTTTGCCTTCAGCGTAAATACTGTGAGCACACTTTTAATTAAGTCTTCGTGTGATTAAGTTTGTAACCAGATGGAACTGGTTAAAATTGTTAACTTTGTTTGTTTTGTACATAAAAGGTTGTTAAAGTAAACAAGTGTGTGCTTATTTATTTGCCATAAATGAAAGAACTCATGGTTTATAAAATGTAACAATATAACAATATTTTAAGTAACAAATTATAAGACTATTAACACCTCACCAACTTCTAAGAACACCAGAAAGAAAGAAAATTTCTTTTATTAAGTTTAAGCCTTTTTCCAAAATTATTTGATTTGATTTGAAAAAGTGTTAATTTAAACAAAAAAAAAAAAAAAAAAAATATCTATTAATTTAGTATCTATATAAATCACATGCACTAAATTATTTAAAATTTATTTCTCTAAAAAAGGTGTTAATAAAAAGTAATTTGTTTCAAATCTAATTGATTGATTGAATAAAAATTATTGAGAACCATGGGCAATCTAGGAACCGCCAGAACAAAATTATGTTATGAGATTAATAGCGATTTCTATTCTGAGAAAAAAATGCTACAGTATATGCATGTAACACTTTTTCATGTTACCTATAATCACTCGAAGTGTTACATGTTGTACAACTTCAATCGAACAGAATTAGCTGCCTTTATTTACAACTATTACACTTTTATTATTAATGTAGTTCATTAGCGATTTTTAAAACTATTCGACTATTTGCTGCACACTTACTTTACGGGTTGGAAACAGACATTGACATCACTTATTGCTTGAACAAATTTAAAACGATAATAAATACATAGAATTTTCCACCAAAATAAAAAACGATTTAATTCAAAATGGAGTATGCCGTCAAAGAATATTTAGATGTAGAATTCTTTTGACAAAACTTTTAAAATATTATGACAAACAAAATAAAATATTGGTTGTACAAACAAAGTAGTAAGTACCAAAGTTGTAAAACAGGGCAGTATGAACCCTTAAGTAAAAGTAAGGGTAAAACATGTAACATGTTTTGCATGTTTTTCATCAACATTTTCACAAAAGAACTTGAAAATTTTTCCCACAGTTGTATTTTTTGTACAAACGAACACAAAATGTAGAACATGTAACATTAATGCAACAACCGAATCTTATTCAGAGATTTGTTTGCTTCAAGTGATTTTTTAGGAAGGGGATTAATTTTGGACCTACCAACACAATATTTTGCCATCACATAGTAGCTATCATAAAAGTTGTTGTCGCCAAATTTTATGTCACTGGCAAAACATTTACAAAATGTTATAGCACTAAATAAAAGCTATTTTAAATAAACTTATACATAAATAAGTTTGGACCCAGTTTGATCTATATACCAACTTACCCCCATTTCACCAAGTTCAGTTAAAACTAACTATTACTTTAACTTCCAGTTAACAATATGTTTTGACAGCTATAACTGATAGTTAATTATAACTGAACTTGGTGATATTGGGGGTTAATAAGATGGGGTTTGGACACCAAGGTTCTATTCTAAAAAGAAAAATGCATGTACATAGGCAATGTGAAATTATGGAACGATTTTTACTATTTTCTGTAGGCTTAGCCCTTGTGATAACACTCTGCTCGAATTTGAGACTCTTATTTGCCGACAAGCGGGGCACCCGGCGAGTTAACCTAATTCGAGTACGCTGAATGCAGTAATGCTTACCATTTTTTTTAGGTTAGCTGTTGTTTTCGAGATATGCCATTATGTATTTTGAAAATGGAGGAGGTTGCTTATTCAATAAACTAAGTCTCAAAAACGGTTAAGTTTATTGAATAAATTAAAAAAACTGAAATTCCATAAAATTACCCTTAAATAAGGCTAAAACTTATTTTATTTGCACAATCGTTTTAGAAATATAATTGTTATTTGGCAAAAAAATATTTCTTTTTAACAAAATTTTATTTTTTTTTTTTAAATGGCATATCCGAACACAGTGCAACTTTAAAAATTGTAAAGAATTGTTTCAAACAATTTAAGTAAACGGAAATAATTTTGTAAAATATTTAAATTATTTTAACAATTTTTTACAAGTTATTTAATTTTTTACGAACATTTTCGTTATTTTAATTCAATAATTTTATGGTTTCGCATTATGTTTTATAAAATGTAAGACAGTTTTTGATATATTAGGAATGATTTGTTTACGGTGTAGTTACGTAAAACAAATTAATAATTTTGAGTGTAAACGCGGTTTTCTTTTTAACAAAATGAGGTCAAATTAACTTCATATTGTGAGTAATTTAAATTACTTTAGCCAGAAATTTTATATAGATTTAAAAGAGTCATATAATTTCTATGACAAAGAATAATTATCAAACTTTTTTTTGTAAATTTTGTTTGTATTATAAAATTAATCTAAAATTTGATAATTTGGAACATTATTTTAAATTTATATTTTTAAAATTCACATGATGTTTTTTTTTTAACGCGTGACATAACCTTATAAATTGTGTTTTTTTTAATTAAACTAAATATTTAAGCTTAAAATAAAAAAAAAATTGTATATGCAGTGGTGGTCAAAACGTGTGAAAAGAAAAATTTATTTTTTCGAGCATAAAATTTGTTTGTTTGTTTTTAAATACACAAAAATTTATTTATCTTTACAATTTTTACGCTGCAAAAAAAAAAAAACAGCTGGAGAGTTTCATAGACCTATTTATTGGGCCTAGTTATTTTGGTAAAGAAGATTTTACACTATCTATCACACAAGTCTTAGGTATTTTGAGGATTTTTGAGAATTTCAAACAACAATTAGATCAGGGAAGTATTTTTTCAAAAAACGTAAGACTAGCCTAAAAAGATAAACGAATATGCAATTTTATCGAATTTTTCAATCACAAGTAATGGATAACACAGAGTTGTATTTGTAGTATAGTGAATCGTCGGCTTTAGACGTTGCGTTTTTGTTGCAAGCTATGTGCTACAATTTGACGTTTTACTATTAAATTCAAATTAAAAAATGCATTAAATTTCAAAAATGTAGCGAAAGATATTAAAAAGGAATTTCAAATTCATGCTGGATATTGCTGGATAAATAAATTAGCATATAACTGAAATTATATTTATAACATTTAATAAATAAAAAAATTAATTTATTGAGAAAAGTAATAATAAAAATTTTTGTTTTTTTGCGGTTGTAAATGTTTTGACCACCACTGTAGCTACTTTAATTGCAGAAAAAGTATATAAATATTGTATATAAAATATAAATAAACAAATACTTAACTAAACACTTAAGAGTGCCTTATTTAGCTGTGCCGAATCTTTGATACCCTCCAAAGACAATTAAGATATTTCTTTATAAAAACGGACGTCAGCATTAAAATTGGTTGCGGTTTAGACCTATGTAACATAATTGACCGACAACCAAAAAATTTTATGCTTTTATTTCTAGTCATACAAAACTTAATTCGAATATATCGTAGTAAATTGAAGGTATCATGATATTAAATAACCTAAATTCGAACCAATGTCGATATAGTAGTGAAACTTGTTATAGCGTTTAATAGTTTTAAAGTGGTTTTCAGAAGGCTACTTGATATGGCCCCTAAGGTAAATTACCAACCGATTTTCAAAAAATTGCAAAAATTATTTTTTGGCCATATGAAGCTAAAACGGACCGATCAACACGAAATTTGACAGTGTGATTTGCAGTCCTATAAAACTGTGACTCACCTAATTTTATTATGGTAACACCGACAGGCCCGTACATATGTATATACAGTCGGGCCTTGATTATCCGTGATCCGGTTAACCGGTAACCTTGATTAACCGTGATGGCTAAAGATCAGTCTATTGTTTTTTGTTTGCAATGTTTTCAAATTGTTTGCTTCGATTAACCGTGGTTACCTCTATTATCCGTGATGGCATTTGAAAAATATTAGACAAAAAACATTACACGACTTTTTTTGTGAAATTGTATTCTTTTTTTGCTTAATGTCCTTTTTTGCCTCATGTTTTCAGTAGAAAATTAAATGAATACATACTTATTTAATTTAAAAATGTACATACCCAGCTGGCAAAATACTTCGACGTTGTCTGAATCAGACATTTCTTGCAAATGTCTGACTTCATTCTTAGAGACTTCGTACATATTTCTGTCAGACACTGAATATACGTGCTGTCTGGCCGCTTTCTGGTCGATTTCGCATGGATATGTCTAATAGATTTCTGACGCAATTCATAAAGATGTGTCTAACGGTACTTTTTTTTAATGACAATTGTCATTAAATTGAAAATAATTTCCATTTTATTTTATTGTTCAAAAAAAGTTTAAAAAATGGTACTTAATTTTTATATAGTTTTATTTTGCAATAAAATTATATCCTTCGAATTAGTTAGAGATGTCTCGGATTTTCTTAGCCTCCAAAAAAATTCATGAGAAACAGAAAAATTGCTCTTTTGTTAAGCAAGTTTAAAATAAACACATCAAATTTTAGCTGGTATCCTTTAACCCTAACACTGACACTATTTACATATGTAAATATTTCAATTTTTAAATGGCTAGAATTTTGATGTTTTTGGCACGATTTGAATAAAATTTTTACTCAGTGGCTAATTTTTTATGCTCTTTCTAAAAAAAAAAAAATTTTAAAAATTTTATAGTATACCGATATTTTTTTTTAAATTTTTGACTTTTTCTTCATAATCTGACCCTATTTACATTTGTAAATAAATAAAATTGGTGGGTTTATTTGGGGATAATTCATGTTTTTATTATAGATTTTCTTTAAAAATATTAATTATTGTATAAAATTATATAATCAGTCTGTACAACAACCATTACATTTCGTTTGAGTTTTGCTATGCTCGACACAAATTGGCTTCTTACACTGAACACATATTTTCCGTGTTGAGCGTTTTCTCTTACTTTCTTCGTGATAGCACATATAGCAAGCACCTTTTATTGTTGAATGTCCGCGATCGTCTTCATCTGGAATAAAATCCACAGATGTGGAGCTATTCAAGGAATGAATCGGCTTACCAATTATGCATTCAATTGCATTTTTTGTTGGAAAATATGAGACAACCCTTGGAATGCTTGACCTCTTCAATATCGTTGGCATACACAATTGTTCCGCCAATTCTTCTAGAAACAATCGGCGTCCACCTATTATAAAAAAAATAAATAAAATTAATACATAATCCAACTTAGCTCTCAGCAAATATGTAAATATAATTACCTTTTCTACATGTAAAACGTGACGGATTATTTTCCGAATATATTATATACGCAGCAAGAGCAGATATGTCGATCATATTATAAAAAACAGCAAGAGGCCAACGATTTGTTTTAAGTTTCGTGGTATATTGCCCCAACATATGATCCATTACATCTACTCCACCTTTTGTATTATTGTAAAATAATATTATATTCGGTTTTTGTTTTACGTCGGAAATTGTGTTGTCACATGGCATTTTCTCCATAGCCGAATATTGTTGAATGTTCTGCTCGTTGCGGCGAGGATTTGAACTCTGAGGGCAAACATGCTTTATTCTTTTTCATTGTTCCAACCATAGATAGTCGCCATTTTGTGAGTGCATCTGCCAATGAAAGACTTGTGAAGAAATTATCGCATGTCACATTTCGTCCGGTGTTTTTATACTGTTCAACTAGGTCTTTCACGACTCGCTCTCCTTGATTCTTCTCTCTTTCGCTGTCTCATTTGCCTGTATATATTTGCCCAGTTAGGGGATAGTAGGATTTTGCATCGCATACCCACCACAGCTTTATACCATATTTTGCAGGTTTCGACGGAATATACTGCGTAAACTTGGTACGTCCTCTAAAAGGAAAAAGCTGTTCATCGACAGTGATGTTTTCCCGAGGTCTGTAGTTTTGACGCAAATTTGCATTAAGCATTTCAAAAATTTCCGATATTGGAGCTGCTTTGTCAGTTGCGCATCTTTTTTCTCTTGAAGCTTGCTGATCAAAGCGAATATACCTTGAAATATCTGAGAAGCGTTTTAGGGACATAGCTGCTCGGTACAAAGGAAATGAATTTTTTTGCCAAAGCGACGCAAGTATCTCAGAGTTGGAGTTATGACTACCCATTGCTATAAGCATACAACAAGTAAAAGCAAATATAACGGTACTCTCAAATGCAAAGAACAAACGCAACAACAACAATTAAAACATAGATAACGCACAAAAAATATTTCCATGCAAAAAACGCAACAACAACAATTAAAACATATCGCACAAAAAATATTTCCATGCAAAATGTATGAAAATAAATATATTTACAAATGTAAATAGGGTCAGTATTCGAAGAAAAAAATTGGTGTCAGGGCTAGGGTTAATAAAATAACGTGGAACAGTCCTAAGAATCGCAAGGTAATGTGAGATATCTGTGTACTAAAAATTACCTCTGTAATGTAACTAAAACATATTTTTTTTTTTAGTTTTTATGCTACTCTTAATATTTGTTTAGAGAAAGTGTCAAGAACAAGAATCTGCTCCTTGGATGGCATCGACAAAAAATTTTTCAACTTATCCAAGAATAGATGAAAAGCGCAATAAAGACTTAAAAGAAGTCAATTTGAACAAAATTCATTTTATTTATGTATGTACCAAAGTATAGTATGTACTGTGTATCAAAGTCTATACTTTTATCGAAAAAACTTAATAATAAAAAAAAACAATTTATTAAAATCTCGTTTAACTTTGGATCACATTTCTACAAGACATTCATTAGATTTCTGTAAGAAATCTGTGCATTTAGTCGATCAGCTTTCTGTCAGAAAACATTAAAAATGTCGGCTAATATATCCGAATTTCCCATGCCTTTTTCATTAGATTTCTGTCAGATATCTATCAGAAATGCTGGCAAAAACCCAGAATTTCCCACGACATGTCTGCCAGAATTCGTGTCAACCACTTCATACATTTTTGGGTCAGAAATCTGACAGAATTTGTATACGATTCCGACTTTTTTGTTAGATATCTGGAAGACGTCTGACTATTTTGCTTGCTGGGTAAACATCTTGAATTAATTTTATTTTATGTAAATATTAATTGTAAATATGTATGTACACCAATGTTCACTTGTTAAATAACAAAAATATTAAAAAAAAACTGTATAATAAAAATTGTTATTCGATTAACCGTGAAAATTGATTATCCGTAATGCTTCTGGTGCCGACCATCACGGAAAATCGAGGCCCGACTGTACATATATTTTTACAACACAGTCAGGACTGTTAAACAAAATTTAGTAACACATTTTCGAGAAATTTTTACGAATTAATTATGCAAATCAATTAAAAAAATTTCTAAAACATTTTTAATTATTATGTATGTACTTATGTATTTGTTTTTGTCACTTAACACCGGAATCTATTAAAAAAACGTGTTAGTTAAATCTATTTCACTCCGGTGCATAGTGTTCGATTTTTGAATTGAGATGGCTGAAAATAATTACATACTGAAAAACTAAGACACGTAAAAACCTGATTTTTTGGCATAGTGATTTCTTACATATTAGAAAAGAGTAGTGGTATGCATTAGACAAAACCGCCGACAAAACAGGAACGCCTACTTTTTAATACCCAATTATGAAAAACTTTTTTTACAATATTAATTTAAGTTAATGCCAAAAAAGTTAATAGCAAT
Source organism: Pollenia griseotomentosa (assembly GCA_963931875.1). Taxonomy (NCBI): domain Eukaryota; kingdom Metazoa; phylum Arthropoda; class Insecta; order Diptera; family Polleniidae; genus Pollenia; species Pollenia griseotomentosa. The sequence continues at coordinate 133,459,647 of OZ007564.1, forward strand.
AAAAAATGAATTAAATTAACATTTGTCCCCCGATTTTCATGATACATATATGATTTATTTATTGGTTATAGATAATAGGTACCTGTTTTTTAAAAAGTGATAAAAATGTAAAATTTTCGTCCTTAAAATTGTTTTTATAAATTTTTGAAAACAAAAAATAGTACTTATTTTGCATGAAAAAAATTGACGCCACTAATTTCCGAATAACTCGGAAAGAGTTGAAAATTTAAAGTAATGTTATTTAGATAAGAAAGTTTTAACCGCCTTATATCGGGCGGAATATAAGTTAAAGAATGCCTGCCAACCAGTTTTTTTTGCAGTTTCGGGCAAAAAATTCTTTTTTAAAGTTAATTTTAGGGATTTTGGCCTAAATCGAACACTGTGCGGTGTCATAAAAATTTTCAAAATATTTGCCAAATTTATACCAAACAAGTTTTTGCTTAGGAATATTAGATTATTCATATTTTAATTTAAATATTCAATTCAGAAATATTGTTTTTTAAATGAAACCACCACGTTACCACCATTTAAATATTTTAAGACCTTAGGCTTGTGCGTTTCATTTTTATTTACGCAAAATTAATAATAATAATAATAAACTAAATAAACAATTTAAACTCATTCGTAAACACTCGCGTAGTAAAAGTACAATGACATCAAATGTTATTGTTTTTTATTATTTGCCTGGTTGTTGTTATTTTTTCTTTCATTATTTTTACCAGTGATGCCAACTTAGTGCTTTTGACACTATTTATGGTGCTTTTTGATGCCTAAAAACGCCCAAATTTTATCCTAAATGCCAAACTAAAGCGTCGTTCAGAACATGATAAGATCTTACAATATTGTCATTAAAATTGCCTAAATATGTCTTGCAACTATGTGAACATTATGTGCGTTCGTTTACTTTTCCAGTAAAATCCAGTAGCTGAGTAATATGAAAATTTAACAAATTTATGTGTACGCGAACGCATTTCAGTAAAATCCAGTACAAATTTGTACAAATTTTGGGGTAAACGAACGCAGCTATTATAAGCTCATTTGTATTTGGCAGATGTTTTTTACAAGTTTTATTTTTACTACCATTTTTTAAAACTTCGATTATATAGAGGATGATTAGATGAGCTTTGCTATTTGGAGTAAAATTTTTGAGAAAGCCTGTAAAGATTTTAAGATTTCAAATGATAGAAAAAGTGATAAAAGAAAGCATTCATTTAAGCAAAAACTTTATTTACGAGGTTACAGCTAGGCTTCCTAGCAATTTGGAATTTTTACAAAACGTTGCACTTTTTAGCGTTGACAACATATTTGGTAATCGTAATAAAAACGGTGTATTTGTTTGCGGTAAACATTTTTTTAAAGATGTAGACACTGTTTCAAAAATAGAAAATGGCTTGGAAAATATAAGGAATTGTGAATGGAAAAAAAACCACGATTTTAAGTCATGTAGAAAAAACGTATTGAAAAGTTAAAATAGAAGAAAGAATGCAAAGACCTTTAAACCAAAAAAAAAGCAATGTGTTGAATAAATCAAAAACAGCTGACAGAAAATGATTTTATAACGAGCGTTGTATAATCTAACTTCTAACTCTAGTGCTATTGCAAAAAGGTTTGACGTAGTATCAGAATACAAACATACATGTTTTTTCTTTTACACCTTATGTGTGTTCTTTATTCAGAAGTGTACATAGGTTAAAATAATTGGATAATATCATACGCCAATTGTTTTATAAAACTTTGCACGATTTTAATTCAGATTTATTTAAACGATAAAATATAAGATTTTTTATTAAAATATGTGCTGTCATTGAGTTTTATAAACAATGGTCGGTCATTGAAAATTTTCGTTATTAGTTTAAAACTGTTCTATGGCCAATTCAAGCTAAGCTGATGATGATCCAAATGATTTGGATGATATTATTTCTGTGTTTGGTGCTAAAAGGGCCAATGTCAAAATATTAACTTTTGAGAAAATTGAAATTAAAGTTTTCTTTTTATAGAAGCAAAGCCTTTATGAAGCTGTTCTGGGTTAAGTTAGAATTTGACTGTTCAAGCAAAATAAAAGCGAGTAACAAAACGAGCAACGATTAACTCAAAACAACAAAATATTAACTTTGGCCCTTTTAGCACCAAGCCACAGATTTTTATTGAAGATAATAATAATACATTTAAAAATGTTTATATTCAAATGTATATATATTTATTATTTAATTTTAAATGAAAATAAAAATGGTCCCCCATCAACGCCGCACATTGGTTGAAGTTCATAGAACGAGCGGCAAAAAATAGAAGAAGTTGTCGAAGGATAATGAAACTTGGCACATAGGAATTTTTTGTTTGAATCAAGAAAAAATGGAAAAATCAAAATGATCCGCCCACTCTTACGCCCACCTCCAATACAAAGTAAAATTAAATTTTGACTTACGGCATTGTTTTTTTGCACATACCATTTTTGAACACTCATAATCATTTATATGAAATTTTAAAAATATCCGCCCACTTCCCATACAACTTGTATTGAAAAAGTGGCATAACTCAATTTTCACAAAAAGTAAATATTATAATTGTAGAATGGGTTCCTGAAAATATATAACTGATCCGCCCACTTTTACGCCCACCTCCCATAGAAAAAACATGAATAAGTAATTTAAGCGTAGTCTTTTAACAATTTTTTAACATCATTATCGTACTCCAATTTTTTGATTTGCAGCTTTGAGCGAATCTTTTTATAAATGGGCCTGAAGACAATAAAAGATTATGCATTACGTCTTCATTAGTGACTACACGTCCAATTCTTCGCGAATGATGTAATCTATGGGTTCTATAGTCTTAAATCCTCGCTTCCTCGGACAGCAACCTGATACAAATAAATTCAAATTCATTTGAAGCTTATGCATTTTTCAACAATGAAATATATGTTATATTATGTAATAATTTTAAATAGTAAAGAATTATGGCAACAACAACAAGCATGAACGAAAATTAATGTTTTGTTATCATTTTATAGTTTTTACTGTCTTCTTGGAAAGCAGCTGGTAGGAGCAGCTGAATTTTTTTTTTAGCTTTTAGCTGAGACTTCAAGCTGTTATTTGACATATTTCGTTAAACAGCGCTCTACAGCGCTAAAAATATGCAGTCCACTGAAGTTGATGAACATTGAAATTTTGAAGTTATTTATATTTTGTTCTACGAAATTTTTATATGGTACTTTTTCCGACTTTTTTTAATGCAAATCTCATCTCTGACAATTGTTAATATACAACAAAGTCAAATGATAAGTTTACTGTGATTGTACCAAAAGATTGAATATACAGCAAATTTGAATGCTATTTTAAACAAGCTAACTTACGGAATCATAATATTCAGATATCTGACAACAAAATACCAAAAAATTATCCAAGTCGGCGAACATGAAAAAAATTAATTAATTCCGTTCTTCAACCATTGTGCGCCGTCGACTTTTTTTTCAATTTTGGAGGTATATAATGGTATAAATTGTGTTTAATTAAATTGTAAAAATGGCTTAGTGCTTTTTGACGCTTTTTTTTGTTCGAAATAGTGCTTTTTGCTCTCAAAAAGTTGGCATCACCGATTTTTACTTACAACTATGTATATGAGTTTGTTGTTATAATAGATAATGTAAATATACAGACTAAGAGCGAAAGTATACATTGAATGCACAAAAAAAGGAATAAAAAAAACCAATAAAATGTAAACAAACAAAAGAGCAAGCATTATGGGGCTGGGTTCATAAAGAGAGATTATGTTTTAATGCAAAATAAATTCATTCAAATTAAATAAAAACGATGTTAAACTCCATAATTGTAATGAATTAGATATTTTACAAATAACACTTTTCAGAATTATTTTTTGTAATAAAGAAGACTGGCTTTTTGAACAGTTTATTTAAAAAAACAAGTAAGTGCTATCTGTATTTGGGGATGCCGAACCTAATATGTATGCCCTTTACCATGGTGCGATAAGAAAAGAAAGTTATAAAAATAAAATTCTGTATACCTAGGTATATAGATACATATATACAGTGGGGAGTTTTAATGAGTACATGTTAGTACTTACCATCGTTTACAATGCATAACTTTTTAAATAATAGTGCAAATCAAATAATTTTTTTTTTGTTTTACTCTTTATTGTCTTCTTCATTGATAGAGGTATAACACTTGACCAAACAATAACAATTACTTAAACAAAATTTAACGAAAGAGAAAAAAAACGGCATGTACTCACTTATGCACTTTTGTAATATTAAGAAATTTGTTGTAATTTACAGTTACTTTTCAAAGTTTTTGTTGTGTTACTGATCTGTTATTTGGATTTCATGATGAAAATAAAATATATAAAGAATTATTGAGTTATTGATAACGTCAAGCTCGTCGGAATAACACAATATAATAAATAATAATTATACAATTTTTTAATAACAAAAAAATGAGGAAACTCCCAAAAACTATTGAGGATGATATTGTCTCTATGACACAAAATGGTTGTTCTTCAAGGGAAATAGCTAAACAGAAGCAATTAAGTCAGTCGGTTATCATAAGAGTACAAAAAAGGAATAATGTCCAGAATAAAACACCGATTCGTGGTCGCAGGAAGTTAATTTCTGATGCAGAGGCACGTGTGATGATAACAAGAATGCGGAAAGATAAGAACCTAACTCCAAAGGAAGCTGCATTGGATATTGGAAAGAATGTTAGTCGTTGGGCTGCAAGAAATGCGCTTCACAGAATTGGATTTATTTCTGCAGTCAAGAAAAAAAAACCAGCTTTGTCCGATAAAAATGTAAAGGCCCGTTTGAAGTTCGCCAGAAAGCACAAGGATTGGTCACCAGAAGATTGGAAGCGTGTTATCTGGTCGGACGAATCCAAATTTAATCGCTTTCAGTCGGACGGAAAACAATACTGCTGGCGTCGACCACATGAATCTATTAAAAGACACCATGTAAAAGAAACAGTTAAACATGGTGGCGGCAACATAATGGTATGGGGTTGCTTTACATGGTGCCACGTTGGTCCGTTGCAAAAAATTGAGGGAATAATGAAGAAGGAAGATTATTTAAAAATTCTCCAGACCCATCTTCCAGATTTTGTAGAGAGGAGCGCCTATCCGGAAGAAGAAGTAATTTTTCAACAGGATGGCGACCCTAAGCACACATCCAAAATAGTGACGGAATGGCTCTCTGGACAAAAATTTGAGTTGATGAAGTGGCCAGCTCAAAGTCCCGACCTCAATCCGATTGAGAATTTGTGGTCAATCGTGAAAAGACGGATGGGACAGTATTCAAGAGCACCAAAAAATTTAGACGAACTTTGGGGCAGGGTTGAAACAGAATGGCGAAGTATTCCAAACGAAATTATTGAAAACTTGGTTGAGAGTATGCCAAGAAGATGTAAAGCTGTGTTAAAGAACAAAGGGCTTTGGACCAAATATTAAAAGTTACTGTAAATTACAACAAATTTCTTAATATTACAAAAGTGCATAAGTGAGTACATGCCGTTTTTTTTCTCTTTCGTTAAATTTTGTTTAAGTTATTGTTATTGTTTGGTCAAGTGTTATACCTCTATCAATGAAGAAGACAATAAAGAGTAAAACAAAAAAAAAATTATTTGATTTGCACTATTATTTAAAAAGTTATGCATTGTAAACGATGGTAAGTACTAACATGTACTCATTAAAACTCCCCACTGTATATATATATATATATATATATATATATATATATATATATATATGTATACATGTATATCTATTTTGTGCCACGCCCACTTCTCCAATCGCACCCACATTTTGTCAGATGTTATGCATTGATAACCAAGATGCTTGTACCAAATATGAAACTTTGGCTCTTGCCGTTCTCTAGATATACAGAAATCAATCTCTTTGTAGGGGAGATGCCATGCCCATCTTTCCAATCCCATAATTTTAAAGAGGTTGTTTATTAATAACCCAGCTATGTGTAACAAATTTGGAAAATATTTCTCTCACCGCTCTTTAGGTATAAGAAAAATTATTTTTGTGCCACGCCCATTTTTGCTCTCCAGATATTGTAACACTTTTTCCCCTATGGTTTTACTAGTTTTTCTAAAAGTTTTTTTAAGAAAACTTGTTGGTAAATCAGTTTTCCTCAAGAATACTTGCTGAACAAACAGTTTTATATAGAAAACTTGAAAATCAAACAGATTTCTATTGAAAACTTTTTAATTAAACCGTTTTTAATAAAAAAAACTGGTCTTCGATAGAGTTTTAAATTAAAAACTTGCCTTTGCTAAGTTATCTTGTTTTTTTGTAGAGCTTTCTATAAAAACTTTGATTTCCTAAAGCTTTCTTTGGAAAGCTTTGTCTTTGATATTATTTTAATAGAAAATTTTGACTTTGATACAATTTGCTTTGAAAATCAAAGCATCCTCTACAAAAAGTGGAAATTATTTTCAAATTGAAAAATGCACTTGTTTTCAACTTGCTTTCAAACGTTATTCTCAAATGTTTTTCAAATGTGGATTTTAATACAATGTGGAACATAAATAAAAATATTTTTTTTTTTTTAATTTAAATTCAATATTTATTTAAATAAACTGTGAGATAAACATTCGGCACCATCAAAATGTATCAAAAAAGTGACCTCAGTATTAAACAATGAAACAATAGAAAAAACAATAGGCATTTTGTTGCTAGAATTGAGACGGCAAATGTCAAAATGCCTTATTAAAAAAAAGTTAATAAACAAAAAAAATGACACCAAACGTCACACACGTAGAAAATTACTTATTTAAATTGTAGCACCGCGATCATACAAAAAACTTATAATTTCTTCACTTTCCCGTTTAATTTTTTTTAATTCATATTCTTAATCAATATGTGCGTTCGTTTACTTTTCCAGTAAAATCCAGTAGGTGAGTAATATGAAAATTTTACAAATTTATGTGTACGCGAACGCATTTCAGTAAAATCCAGTACAAATTTGTACAAATTTTGGGGTAAACGAACGCAGCTATTGTAATTACTAACAAATAATTTGTATTTTTTACAAGAAATAAATCGTTCACTTGTAAAACACATTTAATCACGAAGTAAAAATTTAACTAATCGCCATTTTTAAAGTTTACATTTATTTTTCGCTTTAGTATTGCCAAGTTTAGTTTTGATTTGAATTTAACATTTGATACCAATTAATAAAACATTTGATGTCAAAGTTTATTTTCATTATCAATTTGAAAGCACAGCTATGATACTTTTTTTCTGGATAAGAGAGGAATGTCAAAAGTTACTTGTGTTTTTGACATATCGATCAACGAAAGCAACAAATAAAATACAATGTTGTGTTTTTGGTGTTGTTACTTGTTGTAGTGTCGCCACCACCGTATACATGAATTCGCCTTGCTTCTCCGCATATTCTTTTTGGTGAGCAGTAACACTGCCACTTTTTTTTTGTTTTCTATGACAGTTCCAAGGTATATTTATAGCAGGTAATCTCGGAAAGCCAGCTGTTTATTTTTTATTTGCTTGTTTTGCGATACGAACTGTCAAATGTTGTATAGGAAACAAGTAAACAAGTTTTTTGTCCTTATCTTTTGTCTTTTTTGTCTCTTAACAACCCTTTTGCTGTTTGACAGTTCGTATCGCATAACAGCAATAAAAAGCCCTGTTGTTTGTTTTATTGTACAATTGTTGTAATCTCGTGGCTACCTGTTATAAATATACCAAGGTATATTTATAGCAGGTAGTCTCGGAAAGCCAGCTGTTTATTTTTTATTTGCTTGTTTTGTGGTACGAACTGTCAAATGTTGTATAGTAAACATGTAAACAAGTTTTTTGTCTCTATCTTTTGTCTTTTTTTCTCTTATCAACCCCTTTGTCTTTTGACAGTTCGTACCACATAACAACAATAAAAAGCCCTGTTGTTTGTTTTATTGTACAATTGTTGTAATCTCGCGGCTACCTGCTATAAATATACCTTGAAATATACCTTGGACAGTTCGGTATTTTTTTAATTTTTAGAAATAATAAAATATGTAAAGAAAAACACTGCTACCAACATTGAAATTTAGAATTTTTATAGAGTTACCATTTTTTGTTCTGATAAAAACTTTTAATTAACCAATATGTATACTGTAAATATAAAATGCTAATTAACCAATAGTTACCATTTTAGCTTACTTATTATTAACTAATGAAAGTAAATTTGGGCCTTAGTTAGATTTTGGAAATCAAAAATCCCCAGAGCGGTTTATGCCCTAAATTAACCGATTTTTCAAATGACAAATGTAAGTTTTTTTTTAATGTAAGTTAAACGAACGAATCGTGCGCTCGTGTTCTACAAACAGTCAGTTAGTTCATGTGACACCCAATTTACGTACTTTTTTTTATAAATGCTAATAGTTTTAAACAATTTTTGATTGTGTTACTTCAATAATTAAAAATCTTATCCGTGTGACGTCTATAATTTTAGATTCTTAAAAAAATTTGTTTATTTTAACAAGAGCGGCGTTGCCTGATTTCGCTGTTGACAACTCAACTTCAGTTTTTTTGTAAATGATTTTTAAATATTTTCATTTTGGATTTTTAAAAAAACCTAAATTTTTTTATATTTAGGTTGTTTTGTAAATTTATGATTTTCTTTTTCGAAAAACAAACTGAAAATAGGTAAACAATTTTAAAAAACTAACAAAAGTTAGTGTTACATATTTTATGACAATTTTTGTGCCGGTTTTATATACATAAGTAAATTTGGCGATATCTTTTTGAAAAGTTTGTCGATTTTCTACATATTTAACCTGGCAACTATGGTTGCAGTCTTATGTTTTTTTCTAATCTTCTTATTTGGACAAGTTATAGCTTTGTTGTTGTTTTGTTGTCAACAATGAAGATAACTACGTGCATAATTATTTTGTTATTGTTATTTTTATTGTTACTCACCTTGCCAGTCTTGTTAAAGCCATTTCTATTCTGTTTGATTAAAGCAGCTAAAGTTAGAATTCTGCTTGTTAATTGTTGTACACCTTAATTTTGTGTTGAACTTTTTTTTTAAATAAATAAATAATTTGTGTTTAACTTTAAGAATAAGATAAAGGCAGTGGTAATTATTTTATTTTTAATTTTCTTGATTAGTTTTTTTGTTTATTTCCTTTTAAAGAAATGTTTATTTACATTTTGTTGTTTCCTGCAGTTGTTGGTTAATTTTTTTTTAATTTGCTTGTGAAATAGATTTTGTTGTTTTTCTTTACGCAAATTTGTCATAGATTTGAATAGGTATATTTTTATTGGAGTTTGTGGGTTTTTATTGGTGCAACAAAGGCTGCTTTATTTATGCACTTCTTCTTTATAGTTTTTTTTCCTATTTTTCTTTAACTTTACTTCAATAGATTTGCACTGTAATTTACCGAAATTAGAAAATCGCAAGCAAAAAAACTCGATAGTAATACTTTAATGCAAGATAGAAAATAAATAAAACAAACAAAATAAAGGAAACCGGAGCCAAACACGAATCACTGTGGTCGGTTGCAAACCGAATAATAAATAAAATATCTTTCCAGAAAAATATATTGTTGTTGCTGCTGCTGTGCTGCTTACTTTGTTTCAATCGAACATTGAGTTTCAAGTTGCCAGATGTGGTATTGTTTTATAACAGATTGCAGGGAACAGACAATATATGAGAATTCCGTTGATTTTTTACAAATATATAGATTAAAAAAAATAATATATATGTATATAAATTAATAAAAAATAGTTAACAAGCCTAACCATATGATATCCAAATAAAAGTCGAAGGATTCTTCAGAGTTCGTAGCAGCTTATGCAGAGATGCCACAAAAGATTATGTGGTTTATTCTTGCTAAAGGTTTATTCACTTTTATTTTGTTTAACTTTGACATAAGGTAGTCTTCTCTTTAACAAGGTGGCTTTGCATTAATTGAAACAAAGTCAGAAGAGAAAAATTATTTTTTTTTAAACGAAAGTTTCGGTTGCATTACTCCCAATGAATTATTATTTAAAAAAATAATACTTTACAACATTTTTCTAATAGCCTTGTATATGGAACGACAAATAAATAAATTAAATTGAAACTTATAATTTGTGGTATTTAAATGAAAAAACAATATTCAATTGTAAACCTACCGCAACAAAATTTGGTATTGAGGCTTAGGTTTGCTAAGGAATCACTACTGTTTAACATGATTTTTCGAGTTAAGGAGATTTTCTAAATTTTGAAAAGAAGTTCAATGAAAGATTGATTGAAAAGATTTATATATAATTAATATTTACCTTATTTAAACTTAATAAATTACAAATGCGTACTACCCGTCCGATTTTGTTTTTAATATTTGTATAAAAAAAAGTTATACAAAATTTTTTATAAATCCGATAAGTACATACATAACTGCTGCCTAATTGAGTCAATTAGCAATATTTCTAAAAAGATTTTATAATTCACAAATTTCTTTAAATTTATTCACACAAATCGAAAATTTTTTGCATACATAAATCGCAAACTTTTACAACGTTATCTATACTAATTACACGATTTTTCATTTTTTTTTATAAATCAAAAATGTGTTATAAAATCTCATTTATTCAAAATATTTCTATGTGCATAGTGCAAATTTTCTCAAAACTTTCTATATATATAGCGTAAAACAAAAAAAATGAATTTATTTTTAAAGTTAAGATTTGTTTTTTATTTTCAAATGTATGTATTTACCTTTTATTTGATTTTTAATTAACACCTTCATCTAAAAAACATACTGCTTGTTTTTGAAAGTAAAATTTTCGTTTTGGAGTTTATATTAAAAACAAAAACAAATTTGGTTTTTTTACTGTTGTACATTCCCAAACGAAAATTATTTTTTTTTTAAACAGGCTGATTGAAGTTTTGACACGGGCTTGGCAACGCTCTTTACTTTAATTGGATGCTTAAGCTGAGGTTATACTTTTAAATATATTTAAAATTTCATTAATTTCATTTATTTTCAAAATTTCTGCGTTTTTCTATAAAATTATTCATAAATCGCAAGTTCTGTTAAAACTTTTTAAAAGTCTCACATTTTTACCAATTTTTTTTTATAAAAAAGGTATAAGGCGTTCATGAAAAAACTGAACTAAAATTTTTGATCTGGTAGCATTACAGACAAAAGAATACCTTCCATATATGTTTGATTCAAACTTATAACTGTCCGTCAGTGCTGCCGCTTTTTTGAGTTTGGTATCTCTTTTTTTTTCTTCGAATACCCTTTTAAAATACAGAACAGCCTTTGCGCTTTACGCTTATCTATTTATTTTGTTATGCTTTTCGTTTTATTGCAAATAAAGTACTTTTTTTGTAATTTTCAAATGCCAAAGTTGAAAATCATTAGGCACAACTACATTACTGCCAATTAAATATGATATATGCCACAAAATATTGCAAATTGTCTTGAAGTGTAATAAAAATAAAACTTTCTAAAACGATTTTGTACGCCGATGATGACATTTAATAAATGTAAGTTTTGGAAAAAACTGTTTTTCTAAAAAACGTTATCCTTATTTTGCTTTACAATTTATTGTAAACTTATACAATGCTCTCTGTGGTAATGAAAACAACTACGAGACAAGTCTGCAGTCATTATTCTATTAAGGGAGACAACAAATTTTCCGATTCACATATGCGAACTTTGTAAAAATATCCTTAAAAATAGGCCATATTTAGTGTTTTTGAATTAATCTACCATTCTCAACGGCATTTTTAGCAATCTTTTGAAATCGCGGAGCTTAGAACCAAAACTGTACAAGTGCAAAAAGAAAAAAAGTTTGATGCATGCAGTAATTAACATTTAGTTTTTCTATATATTTCACTACTAAAATTCAGATCTGTATAATAATCTCAAACTGCCATATATTGAACAAAAGTTTGTATAAAGTACATATATAATTTGTTGGGTGCCCCGGAAGGCTAGTTGGTATTGAGCTAGTCTATTAGTGTGAGGGTTTGCTGGTTCAATTCCCGTCAGAGGCTGGTCTCTTTCACTACAATGGGATGAAGGACTAAGTTATTATTACTCGGTTAATTTAGTTAGAATATAATTTTTTATTGTATTTGTAACTCTTAATCTATTATCTTTAAATTGCATTGTGTTAGTAACTGAGGTTTTTGGTAATGCGTGAATCGGTTTTGTTTCTAGAAATACCCCATGAAAGGTTACATGCGCCTATTTTTATGTATTTAAGAAGCATCGATAATTTTTAAAATGCTGATTCAAGTATAATCCCAATCAACAACAAGACACATGACTTCATAAAATGGAAATGTAGACTAGAGTATATTTTAAACCCAGACCATGACTAATTTTGTGCTTACTTGAATAATCTTTCTCAGCGTGTGAAATATCGACAAACATGAACTTTGGGTAATTAAAAAGTTTTAAATTACGTGTGTGCAAAAATTTACTTTTTACAAAAATGGCGTAGAAAGAAAGGTGTATTTAAATTAAGATTTCATACAGTTATTAGTTCCAGAAAAAACTGATATTTGTACGGCAGGTTTTCTTCTTAGATATCGGCAAGAACAATTGTAAGAAAACTTCCTTCATATATTCTCACCAAAACAGTCTTTCCAGTTAACTACCTGTTCAACATTTTCGAACGTAAACGTTCACACAGAATTTCATAAGGAAGATATTTTTAAAACTAAGTGTATTTCATACAAATTTTCTATCCGAACGTTAACGTTCGAAATTGGTGAACAGGCTGTAAATGTTAATATAATTATTTGAATAAAATGAAAAATAGCTTATAGAATTATATAAATTAATAACAACCTGTATTAAAATGTTATTTGGGAACTCCCGGGCAGCGACGAGGCGAAACTGCTAGTTAATATAGAAAAAAATAAGTATACAATTTAATATTCAGAATAACAAAAACTCTTTTAAAGCTTAATTGTTTTTATTCCTTGTTGTACGTTTTTTACTTTTTTCAGCTTCTCAATTAATATGATGAATTGATATGAATTCATTTTTTATATATAAAAGAATGACTGTAGAAATCACTTGGCAGCACTGATTTCAAACTGCAGAACGCCTTGGTTTGATCAAACAATTGCAAACAGACAGAGCTGAGTGACTCTGCCGCTGTACAAAGTTAACAGCTGGCGTTGAAATCGATGGCTTGTTACTGATTTTTTGTTGCTGTTGTTGTTGTTTTTATGCCGGCCATAGATGGAAAGTTGAGTGCAGTCATACATTTTAGAGTTGTCGTGTTGGGTTTTTTATTTTGTGTGTTCATCTAACGATTTTCGTCCGTCCGAGGGTAATGTGAATTTGTTATAGTATATATAGCTTTTCTAATTCTTATTGTGTACTATCATTTACACATTAGCTTTTTAAAGCTGAGGTATGATACCTATTGGAATTTATAAAAATCCAGATTTCTCCTAATGCCCTTATTTTCTCGGAATAAGATTTCGGCTCAGCTAAATGTCCTTAACCGATAACTAAGATGCAAAGTAAACCGAAAATATTATTGAGCAACAAATTATTTTTGTGTTTTCAAATTAAATATTTGATAACAAAATAAAAGGAAAGAAAAATAAACAATAATTTGAATAAATTTGGAATTTGTGAATAATATTTTCAAAAGAAAACAAAATAAGTATTATATTGTGTTTAATTCGACCTTTAAAATGTATAAATAAAATAACTTTTTTTCCTTTTGAGCTCGAGGTCCTGGTTTTATTGTTAATTATTCTAATTTTACAATTTTTAATTTGCCAATATTTCGTTTTTCATTGAAAAACATCTTCAAGAAAACAAAATATGTTTACGACGGCATTGTGGTTAGTGAAGCGTGTTTCTAAAAATTTACGGCCTTACGTACTACGTTCATACGACGTACGACTTAATTGTGTCCCTAGCATAATTTATTTTTTTTTAAATCACCCACTGTGCTTAAAAAGAAATAAAAAATTTCTTTACGAAATTTTTTTTATTAAACGTAAGTTGTAAATTGATTTAATACATCTAAAATTTGAAATTATTTTTTAAATTAAAAAAATGTGGTCCGAAAAGGAAAAATATAAAAATCATTTTTTGCAAATGCAATTAAAACATTTAAAGCCACAAAAAATCAATGAAATGGTAGAAAAAGGTACGAAAATCTAAAAAAAATTAAAACAAAATTTTTAAATCTGTTTATTATAAATTTCCTACAGAGATCACAAAAACTCAGATGAGACGAGGATATTGCAATATGATAAGTCCAACTAAAAGTGCTTGTAAGAGTGCTTTATACTTTGAGGATCGTGCCGATATAGCTTATGGTTCATGGGCTTTACCCAAATTATTAAAAGAATTGGGCAGTAATGACTATTTAACCCAGTGGAAGGTCATTAACTCTCTGTCTGAGTATTTGGCTAACCCAATATTCGCCCAACAAGCCATAACAAAATATGATATTGTAAGAAGGTAAGCCAAAAATTTAGAAAATTTTAAGAAATAGATTCGATTTTTATATTTTCATATATATGCATGTATTGTATTCTTTTTTAGATGTCAAAATGTGTTCTTGCGCATTCGTATGAAATATCGGAAAGTTAAATATCGGGAAACTATATGTTTATTAAAAATATTTTGTAAGTTTTTAATCCAGTTTCAGGTTCTAGAAATAGGTTTTATGTAGAAGTTACATAAAACCGAACTTTTTTAAAACACTTGGTGGAGGGACTTTTCTTTACTCAATTTTATCTCGATACTTAAGGCCTCGCTACTCATTCGTAAGCGTTGCGGACGACTTTAATGATTGGTTGTTACTAAAAATACTTAAACTTAAATTTTTATAATTTATTTATACGTTTTGTATAAAAAAATATCAAAAACGTCGTGTGCTTCGATGGAATGTTCGCTTTATCAATAAACACACATAAAATTCTTTAACAGCTGATACGTAAAGACGGACAAAAATTTTATTTTTATCAGGTTCATCTGCAATGAAGCGACATCTTTACGTAGAAGTATCTATTTGTACAAAAGCTTTGTGAGAAAAACGGAACAGCTGATTAGCAACGTAAACGGGTACGTACGGGCAACGAGGCCTGAACACTTTTGGATGATAAATAAGGGATCTTAATAATAAATCTATTTAAAGTTCGTTCAGACTTAATTTCTTTTTGACCCTTGCAACTTAAAACATTTAAATATTTTTAAAATTAAAGGATTCTACTGCCAACTTAACCCCGCTTTACGCTTGTCTGCAGTTGACCAGAGTCTCTAGCGGGAACCGATCCCGCAACCCCCACACTGATAAGCTAGCTCACTACCAGCTAGCCTACCGGGACACCCCTCTATGTTTCTATATACTTTTTTTGTTGATATTTATTTATAATACGAAGAAGAAGAATTAAAGTCAATTCCTTAAATCGGCAAAATTTTAAAATTTTTTAAAAGAGATGAACTTTTTTGATTTTCCATTCAGCATCGTCGGAGTTACACATACAAACACATTTTCACTAGTGCTACCATAGCGCTTGATGAGAAATGCTTAACCGTGTATAGCATTGATGCCCAAAGTAGTAGTATTGGTGAGAGTGACGAAATAACACTGGAAGAAATCAACTTGCTATTCATTTTATTTAGTCGTCAACGAGATTGCGACGAAAGCACATGTGTGACGGGTGTTGTCATTTTTTTTCTGTTTCTTTGTTTAACAAAAGGGAAATTTAAAATTAATGAATGTACATATTTAAGTAATACTCTTGGTGAATGTATTTATTTTAGTAATACTCTTGATGAATGTATTGATAGGTATATATATATATATCTATAATACATACATATATAATTTATATAAGCGGACATCTGGATAGTATGATATATTTCGAAATAAAAAGATTTTTCGAAGTGTTTATAAATTTTCCCTCAATTAATCATTGTTCAATTTGCAATTATATCTTATAAATTTTAAATTGTTTTTCTTTTTCTTCCCCCTGCAAATAATTCATGTCTTTGTGAACATCTTCAAAATGTTTTTTTAAATTATATTTCTTAGTTTTTTTAAATGTCTTATGACAAATAAGACATTGCATGTCATCAATAGCATTTTGTAACATAAAATAATTTTCGACTGACATCATTAATAAATCGCAATAATTTCAATTTATGTGTTAACTCACAGCAGTCTCGATGACGATTAAAATGTAAAATACCACACATCCCCTAGTTGGAGCCAAAACGTCAAATTGCGTGTATATGAGCCAAAATTTGTACATGTGTGCGTTAAATTGTTTTTGTTTTATATGAAGACAATTTTGACAAATTGGCTCCTTTTATAGAGCAGCATGTCTACACTCCCAAATGAGTCTACCTTGTGTAAATATACCTTGACCACACAGAAGTTCTGCAAGTGTAGTTTGTCTCTCCCACTCAACATGCTGATTTCCTATTGGTTGATTGACGATCAAACAAAAGAGCGTAAGTATACGTGTGAGCACTGTTGCCAATTTAGAGATTTTCCCGCTAAATTTAGAGTTTTTAATATGTCAATCGCAGGAAAATATACGTTTTAGCGGTTAGCGGGAAATCTAGCGATTTTCAAACAATTCTCAGCGGCTGATTTTCGCCGCCGATTTTCTCAAATTTAAAATTTGCAGATTTTTTACTTTTTCTTTTTGTTTGTTTTTGTTTTTATTGCTTAAAACCACTTCTTTATGTTCACGGTTTTAATTACTTTTGTAGTTTATTGAACTGAATATTGTTTATGACATATTTTTTTTTTTTCGATTTACAATTAGTATTAGTACTGCATGTGACAAATCACAACTTTAAGCTTGCTTAAAATTTGGAAACATAAGGTAATGTATTGATCTTAATTGTCTGGATATATCCCAAGCAATATAATTCACTAACTTTCATCTAACTAATTTTATCTAATTGCTTAAAACGGCAAATAATTACCAAAAATAACGTAAATGTTACAAAATTTTTTGCGTTTACGTACTTACGTACTAAGTTTGTCACTCCGAGTGAAACTGTTTTAATATTCATCTAAGACCCCATAAAGTATATAAAAATTCTGGCTCCTTGAGTAGTAATTCTAAGTCCATTAACCCATGTCCGTCTGCTATCCATCTGTTAAAATCACGCTCACTTTTAAACGACTTAAAATAAAAGCATCAAAATGTTTAGAATTCACCAAAGCAGTTTGGGTTCGAAGTCTAGCAAAATCGGTTTAGTAGGAAAAGAGTTATGAATTAAAATGTGGGACAACCACCCTAAAGAAGTTGTCAATTTGTTACAAAAACTAGCATAACTAGTGGCGGAATGCACATATTGATATACGATTTTGCACAAATTCGTTGTATTTATATGATTAAAAATCATACTGTTAAAGCCTCATACAAAGCCAACTCTCAAAAAAAATTTTCAGTATGCCTTAAACCGTAACAAATAATACTATTGTAATAAATTTGGCCCGCCACGGTTTTATATTACTAGAAATCATGCTGTCAATTTTCGTGATTATCAGTCATTTGCTGTTTTAATAAAATTTGGTCTGTGACAGATCGGTTCAGAACTTGCCATTGGCCTCATATAAAGCCTACTCTCGGAAAAAGTTTTTTTAAAACTATAAATTACTTGTTAAAATTTCGAGAAGATCGGCCCATAATTTACCATATGTCCCATATAAAGACCACTCCGGAACTATATTCGGCACAGCTGAATACATAACTCAAACTTATTTTTTTTTTTTTTTTTGGGAATAAAATACCTAGGGAAGTTGGAAATCTAAGTATGTAACGTAATTTGAGGGTCATATACCTTTGAAAAAGTACCCTATATCTAGATTTATATAAAACTCTTAAAAATGTTTAGGTTTTAGCGGTATTTTTAAAAAAATTCCCGCTAAATTAAATATTTAGCGGTTTCTAGCGGTTTTGAAGTCCAATTTGGCGGGAAATGTTCAAAAAAAGTTGGCAACAGTGCGTGTGAGTTTAATTTGCTGATATCAGCCACTACTAAGTCTACTTTCACACGTTTCATCTTTTGATGCTCAACTCTTATGTTTTTAGGTGAGGGAAGAAAAAAGAAAGGGGGTTAGTACGGAGATGCCTGTACTCGGTCAGTACGCTTTGTGTTTTTATTCGTTGGTATATGCACAACGATGGCTGCATGTTATTATTTATTTTATTTTTCTTTTTGATTCGCTGTTGTTAAAATTATTGTTGTTTTGAACCGAAAAAAGTTGAAACCGGTTGCTGCATGTGATTATATTGGCATCTTTAAAAGGGAATTGAAAAGAAGTTGAGCATCAAAAGATGAAACGTGTAAATTCAGACTAAGCATCTTTGGTGTATAGTCCCCTTGAGAGTGGTATATTCGGCTGTGCCGAATCTTTAATACCCTTCACTTACATAGCACCGCGTCTTAGACCATTCTCCCACTAACAAACATTATCAAACTGAATAAGAAACAAAAGTCTACCCATTAAAATAAAAATTAAAAAAAAAAAAAAAAACAGAAACAACAAAATTTTATTTGAATTTTCGCAGATTTTATAGCTTTCCATAGATGCGGAGTGCAAAAGATTGTGGAAAGATATCGCTTATTGGATCAGTTTTATATCATTTTGCGTGATCGAAAAGAACATTTGGAGGCCATATCAAAAATTTTACCATTACTTAGTGAACATAAAGATATTTCCCTTCAGCTTATCGATGATTATAAAGTATTCGATAAACTTATCAATATTTGGAATAGAGATCCATGTATTTCCTATTACCCAAACGATTTGTGGTTGCATTTAACACAATTGCTACAAATAGCTCCTGAAGAAGCTGTTAAGAGAGGTTTCTTTGAAATTCTGTATAAGCGTATTAGTGGACGCTTGTTGCAGTACCATGTCTGGGATATGAAATGTTTTGGACTTCTTTTACATTGTGCTGAGGGGCAAAAGCGTTTTTTACAAGTAGATGGCGTTAAGTTTTTGTATACAATTTTAGATGAGGAATTTTTGGATAATTATGAAAATGTAATTTTCTGTCTAATGCAAAGTCTATTTAGTAAAGCAGTCTTATGGAGGAGCAGAGAATTTACTAAGTTACCTTTGATTATAACAGAACTAGCTAAAGATTCGAAAAAGGTTAAACAGCAATTATATTGCTTGCAGGTAAGCCATTTGCGTAGAGGTTCCAAAAGGTTTTAATGTTCTACATTATGGTTTTGGAATTTTTTTCATTCTGCCCTGACTGAAGTCAGGTGGTTTTGCATCGGTTAATTTGGTTTTATATTTATTAAATAAATATCAGTGATAGCCATTGGTCTTATCAAATTTTTGCAAGTAGTGCCATGTTCGTCATAAACTTTCACATGCAAAACTGCCCAAAAAAATATAAATTTTTGCGGTCATATGTGTTTGAAATTTCAAAAGTGTGCACAAAACGTTTGCGAATAACTACAATGACAAATGCTATGCGTTACTGTTCGTCGCATAATTTAAATAGTGTTGTGAGAGTACAAGAATTCATGAATTCGCCTTGGTACAGAGTAAAGTATCCTCTAACTTGCAAAAAATGTCTTTAAAGTAAAAATTAGAACCCATTTTTGTTTTTCCAACGTAAAGTAAAAGCAAAAGCGTAAAAAGGTTCCTCCTTTTCGATTAGATTCAAATTCGTAATGTATCACAAACTTTAATACATATGTACTATGTGCTAATGGTTATGGAAAAGAGTGTAAAAACTTTTTGGAATCCTCTTCGAAAATTTGAAAAAAGCTTACTACAATATTTGCTAATTTTTTTTAGACTTTACGGGAATTGGGAGTTATGCCAATTATAAAACGTTTCATAAAAGCGAATTGTTTTGATGATATTCGGGAACTTGAATGTGAAACTTTAACCAATGACAGGCAAAGGCTTCAAATAGTATATTGGCTGGAAAGAGAAATATACCATACAAGCAACTTAAAAAAGAGAGATGAAAGTTTGAGAGAAAGTTTAATTAATGAGAACCGGCTTTTATAACTTCTAATAAAATTTCAAAAATTTATTATTCAAAAATACATCTTAAAATTACATTTTAGAAAAAATCTCTTAATATTTCAGAACTTAGACCATTGCCAAATAACAGACTACTCGTCGTATTTGCGTTACTTTCAAACTCAATATTGACTCTGAAAATGAAAAAAAAATAAATAAAATTTAATATAAAATGTACAAATTAATTAAATAAAACGTACTCATAGTTCTGTTCCTTTCTAATTTCCTTTTCGATTTCCTTGTGTATCCTATCCATGGCCATTTTATCAACTTGATCCCGAAATTTTTCTGCAAATACTTTAATAAATGGACTTTGGGGAAAATTTTTAGTGTATTCTTCGGCCTTAAGAGTTATTTTTAAACCACTATAAAAACTATCTGGTGGTTTTTGTTGTCGGATAGTTAGACGATCTTTTACTATTTGCTGGATTTTATCGACGTTTTGGTCGTCAAAATCTCGAATATCTAAGAGTTTTTGTATTACAAATAAACGAGGTATATTATTTAAAGTTGGATTTGTTTGTATTCGTGTAAGAATTTCAGACTGAAGTAGAACATATTGATTGTCAGAAGTTTTAATAAAGTGCTGATATTCACACTCGTTGTCTAAAATAATGACGACAATATAGTTGTATAATTCAAAGTTGGAGTGTTCAACTGAAAAGAAGAAAAATAATAAGAAAATATGTAGTAAGAAATTATGGTCGATCGAGCCTGATCTTTTGATACCCTACAACACAGTATATAAAGAAAAATGTTTGAGAATGTACCCTATTCGGGATCTATGGGCAATCGTGGACCCGTCAGAAAAAAAAGTTTTGTTGTGAGGTCAAGATTCATGTTCTTTGTGCCTAATATTATTTATTCATCCATATGAGATTTATTTTCCTTTAAGTGATTTTAGGAAGGGAGTTCATTAAGGACCTTCGGTTAATTTTGGACCTACGAGCACTGTTCTGAAAACATGTGATTTTGTGGTGTTCTGATAATCACACTGTTTTTGTGTTTTTTGGTGTGCTTTCGGTAATTGAAAATCACACCGCAAAACACAAAAACAGAACACCCCAATAACACACGTATGATTTTAAAAGCACATGCGATTTTTGGAATCACGTGATTTTCAGAACCGGCTTGCTAATTGCTATCGTAAATTTTATTTTCGCCAAATTTTATGTCAATAAAATGGAAGTTGCTGCATTAAAAACAATTTTCAGGACTAGTATTTGTATGGGAGCTGTGGTCAATTATGAACCGATTGCAATAAAAATTGCTTAGATGATTTTGATTGTAATTAAATACATAAGTTTGGAACAAATATAATCTAAATACCAGCATAATTAAATGGTTTATGGACCCAAAGGCTCTATTTCGGAAAGAAGGCGATGTGAAATTATGGACTGACTAATACTTACCATTTTCAATAGACTTCGTCCTTACAATAATTGAAAAGTATGTAAAAAATTGCAATTTGTTCTTTGCGCACCGAAAACTCAAAGAAAAAGACCCTGCAAATAATATTGGACTACCTGATCCATTTTGAGCTTCTGTTCTTTCCAAATCATGGTGAAGGGTATATAAGATTCGGCATAGCCGAATATAGCACTCTTACTAGTTTAATTATGATTTCAATGCAAAATACTTACTTGTATCCACAACAGTTTCCAATTCTTCATTAGTCAAATTATTATATATTTGAACTTTGTTCTGCTTAAATTCTACCGCTTCTTTTAATAGTTGAATTTGGGCACCGTAGTTTTTAACCCAATTAAATATGAAAGTATTATAGGCGTAACTATTGCGACCGTCCAATGCCATTTGCACTACTCGACTAAAATAATATTAATTTTGTCGTCAATATATAAACAAAACTTATAGCAATTTTTTGGATAATTCCCTTTTTTTAATGAGTCAGTTGAGCAAATACTTTGCAATCACGAAACTTTTTAGGATTGCCAAATTCTTTTTTTTTCTAGGTTCGTATTCTAATAACTAAAATTTCCTTAAACACTTTTAAAACAAACAGGTTTTTAAACTATTCGCGTTTTACGTAAAAGAGAAAATTGATTGAAGTTTTTACGCATTTCGCGGTAAATTTAAGTTTTTACGCATTTCGTGGTAAATAAAAAGTAAATATAAAAATATACCCAAAAAAAAAAACAAAAAAAAAAAAAAAAAAATTACTACTATTCGTTTACGAAGCATATTAACGTGAAATATCAAATTGTTTCTTGATTTTACATTTCGTGCCACATTGTTGAACCCGAAAGCGTGTCAAAATCTGCAGTTTTATGAAATATTTCTGAGCGACATGTTGCATAGTGTGAATTAGGGGCCAGATTCTGGCAGTCATGATCGAGTACTTTCTCGATTCGAAAACAAATTTTTTTTTAGTCAATACTGAACGAATCGAAGTTATTTTTTCAGTATTATGAAACTCAGATAAATGGTTTACAAAAACGAAAAAATAATTCCAATTCGTTCAGTATTGACTGAAATAATTAGATATTAAATTGCTTTCAAATCGAGAAATTACTCGATCACGACTGCCAGAATCTGGCCCCAGGTATTATTTACTAGCAGAAATATTGGTTAAAAATTAAAAATTGTTCAATTATTTATTTTATATGCACTTTTATTTTTAACCGTAAAAAAATTACAACAGATTCAATATTAAATCTCTATTTTGCTGCAAACTTTGTGTTCTGGCAACCCTGGGCCTGATAAGAAATAACTTTATTCACATAAAAGCTTTAAGCTTCGTTCACAATGGCAGCAAAATTTTCACTTGGTGTTCATAAAAGAGCAACAATTCTTTTTCGCAACCACACACATTTTCAATTAAGATAACGTTTGAAAATTTTTCCCACAACAATATTATGTATTAATTATTATATTTTAAAACATTTTATTAATATTTTCATTCAAAACTAAATAAAACAAGCACGAGTGCTATATTCGGCTTTGCCGAATCTTATATACCCTTCACCATGGTGCGATAAGAACAGAAGGATAAACATAAATACAATCTTAATTATAAACAAGTAAGAAAGTATAGTCGGTCAAGCCTGACCATATGATACCCTACACCACAGTATTTAAAAACACATCATGCTTATGTGTCCATATAAATATGGATTTATCTATGTTTATAAACTTCATAAAATCGGTTGGAAAGTTTGTGAGAGGCAGTAATTGCCCCACCTCCCTTTGTGGTCCTATTTTTGAAAAACTGTATAGCTTATGTGTCCATATAGATATGGATCTATCTATGTTTTAAATTTCATTAAAATCGGTTTGATAGTTTCTGAGAGGAAGAAATTTCCCCCTATCTTCCCTCGTGGTCCTACGATTCGGCCCATTTTTTTTGGTCCTTGTGCCAATTAGAACCTATGTCCCGAATTTTATCAAATTATCTCCAAAATTGCGACCTGTACTTTGCGCACAAGGTTACATGGACAGCCAGCCAGCCGAACGGACATCGCTAGTTCGACTCAGAAAGTGATTCTGAGTCGACCGGTATACTTTAAGGTGGGTCTAGGACCAATATTTTAAGGCGTTACACACATCACCACAAATGCATAATACCCTCTCCACTAAAAAAAAAAATGTCTTCTTCCTTCTTTGAAAAATCTTAGGCTTAAGTTTAATAGAAAATGGGGTTTCCAGTATTCATGGTATTTTTGCTATTTTTTTTATTTTTTTAATATTTTTTGTTACTTTTTTTATAATTTTGACCAAATTTTTTTTTAATTTTTTTAAGTAGACTTTTCCAAATTTTGCAGGCCTGTGTTGTTAGCATTTAACAATTCCAGCTGTCAATAAAAAAAATAAATTTAACTTTTTCTACTTCCCCTCTTATCCAGGGTTGTCGGATTTATTTTGACCTTTTTCGCTAAATTCAATGTCAGAAATCGCCAAAGCCTTAATTTTTTTATTTTTTTGCCAATAAAATATATGTTTTTTAAATTATTAAAAATATTTTTTATGAATCCTAAAAAATAAATTTTTTTTTAATCGCTAAAATTCGCCAAAAATGGAAAAAGTCGACAGTGATAATAAATTGCCATATTTAAACTTTAAATATATTCATGTTATAAGGAATTTTATTTAAACGTACTTTTAAGAGCATTTTTAAGCCTATACTACACGGAAAAAAAAGCCAAATGCGCATGTGGTTCTGACGTAATTTTGTCGTCATCATACAACACGAACCTGCTATTGTGACTTTGTAGTGACGTCAAAATTACGTTCGAACGACATGCGTATGTGGCTTTTTACATTCCGTGTACTATAGGCTTAAGATATCAAAACCAGTTTTATCGAAAATTTTCAATTTCAACATTACTTAATTTTATAGATATGAACGACTGTCCTCAATTTCATACATAATGAGTCGAAAATAAAAATGATTTTTTTTTGTATTGACTTCAACGATTGCCAAAACAAATCTATGGCTCAAAAATAAACAAAAATAACCAACAAAACCGCCAACTAATACATAAATCGCCATGTCGCCAAATCAAAAATTAGTACGCCAAATTAGTTTTAAATTCGCCACATCTGACAACCCTGCTCTAATCTTTTAAAACAAAACCTAATAATTTCCCGAACCATCTTTTCTTATGGTTAAGCACTAATTCTTCCTTTGCTGGCGCTATCTGTCTCTTTTACACTCACAATCAAGTTTAACCAACAGGGGTTTTTTAAATTCTCTTTTTCTTGATTTCCTTTTCCTCTTCTTTTTAGTTTCTAAAAATTTACAAATTGCGTGAACGTCTTAAAAAATTGCTCCCATAAATTAATTTAAAAATATTTTAAAAGTGTTAGAACATTTGTAATTTTTATAAATAAATAAAATTAAAACATCATTTTATTAAATTATTAAAAAATCCAAGCAAAAAGTTGAACGCAACTTAGTAAAAAAGGTGATAGAAAATTTTTTCATAAAAAGCAGAGCTAACGACAGCGCAGTCTCTGTTGGTTTTAAGTTGTTAACATCGCCGCGGTTGTGAGCAGCATTGAGTGAGTTGTGTCGCTCTGTTTTTTTTGTTTGTGTAGTATTTTAGGAAATAAAAAAAAAAGAAATAAAAGTCAATAAGAAGAAAAAAAGTGTCTTAGCTAAAAACAATGAAAATGAGAGATTAAAGGGTTTGTTTTGGGTTTTTTGTTGGTAAATAAAAAAGGAAATAATAAAAGATGGTAAATTTCAACAAAATATGGCCTGTTTTTATAAAAAATGTGCAAAAATGAAATATAATAAAAAAAAGTTAAAATTACATAAAATAAATACCTATAGGTATAAAAATAAAATAAGGTTTAATAAAACTTTAAAGAACTTTTGAGCAGTTTAAAGGAAAGATTGATTTTTATAAGGTAAGTTTTTCAATATCTATAAAAATTAAAAAGACTTATATGAAAATAAAAAAAATTTTGTGAAATAGGTAGTTTTTTATTCTTGAACAACATTTTTGGCGAAATGTACTAAAAGTCGCATAGAACTATGACTACAATTGATTTATTCGTAACGTTTTATGGCGATACTTAAACTTTGTCGATATATCGATACAGTAGACGCTCGCAAATTAGAACCGCTTTGTTTTTGAGGTAATTCTAATTTCTGAATTATTCTAATTTCTGGACGTTTTTATTTCGAATAAAAAATTAATATTACTTAAATTTTTTTTAATTCAGTTTTATTTGATAAAAACAAGAAAATAACACGTAATTCACTCCAATACATTAAATGTATTTTTTAAATTAAAAATACCGTGTCGTTTCTTATATTTGGAAAACTATCCATTGCTTCCACGGAATGCATTTTCATCTTTATAGGGATATTCCTCTCTAAATATTTTTTTAGCTTTCTCTTTAAGTATTTGCCTAGTCACTGTACACTTTTTTCTCGTTGATTTAAAAACCACTCATACAGACGACTTACCATATTTGGGTATTCAGCGCTGTGCAAAGATTTATTGCTTGCTTCCTGATATATGTTGAAAACAGCATTTAATATTGCCGTCTACGTGATTTGATATAGCTGATTGAAGATGTCGTAACATTAATATTCCCTTCAAACCCTTTGACAAGCTTTTCTAATATTTTGACCTTCGTTTCCAATGATAAAATATTTTTTTTACGTTTATTTGACATTTCGAATGATACACTTTCACTTTTTAATAGAGACTTCCAAAATATGTACACATGTGTCGAATTTCACAAATAAATATAAATGCGACAAAAAAAACAACAAATAAGGAAACACATCTAAAATTTGGTAATTCCCCTTTTCAGTTTTACATGTTCAAACAGAATAAAAATAAATTGCGGATTTCTTGTGTTCAAATAACAAAAAAAAAAAAAAACGCTCTGAAATAAGAACTATAAATTCGAATTTTAAAGCGTTTAATGTATTGCAAACACTGATTCTAATTTCTGGACGTTCGAATTACTGAAAGTTCTAATTTGTGAGCGTCTACTACTTAACTGTCGATACCTACGACGAAAATGTTAAAATTTTTTTTTCCAATAAACTATCTTTTCAATGATTTTTTGCATAAGAACAATAGCGAAATAAAATATTTAAAAGCACACAAGTAAGTATTATGAGTTTCACAACAAAGTTTTCAATGTGTGAAGGAAAGCAAATCGAAATATAAAATGTTGGAAATAGTCATTGTCCAGAATTGCAATTTTTGTAGCAGCAACTCTTGCATTTTATCGTAGTAGTAAGCACTTTAATATGTAGAGGTTTCAAGTAAATGTTAAAAACAGTTTTTAGTGACTATAAATAATTTTACACCTATTCTAATTGTAATAACTCAATTTTGTCTTATGTCGACTAAAGCTATTCTTCCATATGAACACAGATATAGAACAAAACATATACCTACATACATACATATTTTTATAAACTTTTAAAACAGTAACGTTTTAAAAATTTGTTTAATTTCACTCGAATTCGGTTTCTAGAACACGAATTTAAGTACATATTTAGAAAAGTAAATAAAAGAAAATCACAGTCAAAATTTGTTTGTATGCAATTGTAAAAGCAAACACATTTAAGAGCAAAAATCTTCGCTTGTATTAACTTGGATCGGCGGCTAGCGGAAGGTTAAGTTCAAAAATTACCTATAAATGATTTTTACTGCAACATTTTACTATTTTTTACCAACTTTATCTGGCAACAATGGGCACAAACAGTGTTCTATGTTACTTACATTAAGCTTATTCTAATGTAAACAACAAAGAGAAACGACTAGAATAGAAGCTAATGAAAGAAAAACAATTTGCATGCAATATTCAGTATGTGTTAATTATAGAGCTTTTTTCCCGGACTTTTTCGATTCCCGGGAAAGCGGCAAATTTTTTTAAATTTCCCGGGATCCCGGGATCCCGCTCCATATAAATAATACAAAGTAAATTTTGTTATTAATAAATGAAAAAAACTTTTATAAAAAAACGTAAGGGAACTTGTTTACAAAGAAAGTAAATGAAATGGTCAATACTAAAAAATTAATAGAAGATTGAAATAGGAACTTGAATTATTATCACCTCACGCCTTTATTCCCTATTATTATGCTTTATTCAGTATTATTATGCTCTGGATACAAGATAAAAAGATAACATAAACATAACAATTTAATTAGTATTGTGGTTATTTTGTTGAACTATTTATGGTTTTTAATCCAAATTTTTAATATTTTTAATTAGGCTTAAGTTCATTAAATTTAATTTTCATTAAATTATTTTTATGAAGAAAGGAATTTTGCAACATGAAAATCAATTAAAATTGATTTGAAATGAAAGATTATCAATAACAATTTTAATTGATTTTCATGTTGCAAAATTCCTTTCTTCATAACAATTTAATTCATAAAACAATAATAAAAACAAAATAAAAATGTAGGTATTCAAAATATGAGATCAAAAAGTTAATTAATAAAATATTTTAAAGAAGTATGTAACATTTTTTAACGGCTTAGGAAATAACTTTCTGGCACACTCAAAGCGCTTGGTAAGTCGTCAAAAAGTATATTCCTGATTTTATATACTAATTATCATGTTTCCGAAAAATTTCGTTAATTTTTTACCGAGGTTGTACAAATAGTTAAAAGTGCACCGTTGTAGCATGCTTCGGATTCACAATCAGAAGCAATTTTTTCTTTTTTATAAACAACGTCTATATCAGTCAAATGTATGTCAAGGTTGATGCAAAAAAAGCATCAACCGGACTGCTTCTTACAAACCTTTTCATTTCAATAGATCGATTTGTAATCTTTGGGACAATGTGTTTTTCAAGTTGTATGTTGTAGTATCTTACACGAGTTTCCAAAATGTTATTTTATTTCGGTTTCCCCGCACTTCACGGGTATATAAACCAACACAAATTAAAAATTTGTGTTTATCACCTAATAAACATATCGCTCCTTCATTGCATCATAGTCATATCTCAAAATTTTAAGTAACTTTAGCAAAGTTTTCCTTCATACCTTCTCGTATTATATCTCAAACTGAACCGAAGTTATAGCAAAATATATCTTTAAATCGGTACATTTGAAAACTTTTTGTAGATATGACTATGTTGCAATAAAGGAGCGATATGTTTAGGTATCTCCTATTTTAAAGACTTGTTCATGGACTGCCTGCATCTTATTTTGAATTAATGTACTTTATTAACTCTTCACTTCACTAAATGTAATAATAATCAACTTTTGCACTGCCCATTCTGCTTTTAGTAGATTTATTGCATCAGGAGACATTGATTTAAATACATGTTCTCACTTCTTGTAATTGATCTAATCCACAACCCATCCACAGATGCAAATTTTTATAGAATAGAAAACTAAATTTCAAAGTATAAATAGCTATTTTCTGAAATTATGAGGAATTTTTTATTTCTCGGGATCCCGCAAGAAAAATCCCGGGAAATAAAATAATTGAAATAATTGAATTGGGACGGGAAATCCCGGGAAAAAACCCTAGTTAATTACCAACAATATAAACGCATTTTTTACTAACATGATTATGCAAAGGGCAAAATAAACCACACAAACCGTTATCAAAACATATGAAAAAAATACGGAGTATGTTTGTGTGATTATTAAAGGTCTTTAAGATTCAAACTAGCACCTTGTTGTATCGTGTTAAACTGCTTGTGTCGTTTATTTGGTTCTTTAGTTTTTAGAAGGTAATTTGATTTTTTTCCTTTTCCTTTATTCTCTTTTTATTCTTGTCGTCGTCTGTGTTAAACATTACAATTTATTTTAGCAATTAGGATTCCTAGTGCTGCCATAGGTTTCTATATTAATATAAAAGCTTTTTAACTTTCTTATAAAAATCAAGCTTTTTATTTACATTAAAGTTTTACTAAAGTTTAACATTTAACAGTATACCCAGTGCTGCCAAGGTTTTTTATTGTTTTCTCAGAAAATGTTTAAAGTTTAAGCTTTGTTCACAATCGGAGCAACCATTTCGTTTTTTCTTCTATCTTATTTCTTCTCAAAGTAATTGAAATATTTCCTTTCATTTCTCAAACAAAAATGTAACTAAGTTTTTTTTTTAAAAAGTTGAGTCAACTCTATTACAACAACAATTTGTATGAAATTGTTTATAACGTGCATAATAATTTTATTTAGTTTTGAATGAAAATTTAAACAAAAGGTTTCAACAAATAATAATAAATATCCAATATTGTTCTGTGCAAAATTTGCAAACGGTTTTTTTTATTTAAAATCTGTGTGGACGCGAAATTTTTTTTGCTCTATTATGAACAACAGTGAAAATGTTGCTGAATATTGTGAACGAAGTTTAATATGTATGTTTCTAAAAAAATTCAAAAAATAATATACCAAATTTTTTTTTTAATATTAATGACTAACATG
This sequence comes from Pollenia griseotomentosa, assembly GCA_963931875.1. Lineage (NCBI taxonomy): Eukaryota > Metazoa > Arthropoda > Insecta > Diptera > Polleniidae > Pollenia > Pollenia griseotomentosa. Next base: position 133,489,538 of record OZ007564.1, read on the forward strand.
GTTTGTAAAGTACTTAGTAATAAATCAGATAGATGGTGAAATAGTACAGATCTTTTTAAGTGTGTAAAAAAGGAAGACAGTCTTTCAAACTCAAACCTTAATTAACTCAACCAATAGAAATTTAGGCTGTTGCGTTAACCGAGTGACCAATTTCAGAATTAGATGCAAACATCTTGGTTATCAATACCCAACATCTGACAAAACCTTGACCGGTTTGGAGAAGTAAGCGGGGCAAAAAACAGATTTCGTTACATCAAATTTGGTAGAAATAGCTGAGTTGTTAATACACAACCTCTCTAAAAAAATGGGCGGTATTGGATAAGTGGGCGTGGTACAAATAAATTTATATCCGGAGAACGGTAGGAGAAAAATTGTCCAAGTTTGGGACACATTGCTAGGCTGTCAATACATAAAATCTCAAAAAAATTGGTATAATTGTATAAGTGGACGTGGTACCTCCTATAAAAATAAAAAACAGGTCAGTTACAGTAAAACTTACAAAATCAAATACAAATGGCTTCGATACGAATAAGCGAAAATGTCAAAAAATTAGCTCAAAAACATCAACATTTTCTTAAAAACATTATTTTCAGGGCACCAGCATGACCCATGAAAACGTTTTATATTTAAAAAAAAATCGGAACTTTTTAGCAGAACATACGTTCCAACAAATTTGGAAAATTCGGTCCAGAGCCAAAAGAGTTATAAACAAAATATATTTTTTTTTTAAAATACCCATTTTTAGGAACCATTTATCTTTCCGAGTCAAACTTTTATAACCCAGATAAAAGAAAAATAAGTCCAAATGTGGAACCACCACCCTAAGAATTGATCGGTTCCTAATTTTTCATAGGCTATATATGAAGCCTACTCTCGAAAAACAGCTTAGTACGCCTCAAAACGTAAAAAATAATGCTTCAAATATAAGACTAGAAATCAATCTGTCAGCATGGCCAGAAATAATACCATGCAATTTTTTAATAATCGGTTCATAATTAACCTTACGTCCCATATCAAGCAGCCTTCTGAAAACTACTTAAAAACTATAAAACGCTATAGCAAATATCACTACTATATCGAAATTTGTTTTAAGTAAGGTGTTTTAATACCAGAAATCATTCAGCAGAGTTTTGGGGTAATTAGTCCATAACTTACCATGGGTATAATATAAATTTCCCTTTTGAAAATAATTTTAGTTCGGCTAAAACTGTTACGAATCATGATATTTACTCAAATTCGTTCAAATTAAGCTTTAAATGACTAGAAATTAAAGCAGAAAGCTTTCTACTTGTCGGTTAATTATGTCAACGTTTTTAATAGATAAAAACTGGTGGTCAGTGTGACCACAAAAAATTTTAAAAATTAAAAAAAATTTGAAAATGCAAAATTTTCTTAAATAAATGTATCATTATAATAAATGAATTATATATTAATTTAAATAAATAAATAAATACCTACATAGATTTATTTTATTAAAACAATTCAGGAATATAAATAAAGTAAATTAAATACATATTTACATACATGTAAATTAATGTATTTGCTTAAAATATGCAAATATTTCTTTCAGTTTTTTTACAAATGTATAGGTACATAAAATAATTCTGATAGTGCATAGAAAATATTCCTGAAAAATATTCAAGGAATAAGACTATTAAAGTATGAAAGCTTTATAAATTGTAATTTGAATTAATACGAAAATTTATGGAACATAAACTATTTAAAAAAATTTATTATAAAATTTAAAATCCCTAAAAATTCCTAACTTACCAAAAATTAAAAATCAACTTTTTCATTGATTCTTATGTATTTTTTCAACACAAATGTTCACAAAAAGTTTGACAAAAGTTAGCGATTTTTTATCACAAAAAAAAAAAACAAAAGGCGCTATCTACAAAATATTACATGATAAAGCCCTAACCTACACTTTGCAAAATATGCAACATTGTCATCTGTCAAAACAACTGGCAGATTTTACAAGCAAAGTAGAAGAAAACCAAATTATAAACAGTTTAAGGCGATTAATAAATTTATCATTTTAAGTAGTTTTTGCTTCTCCAGTAAAATTTTCAAAATGTTAGATAGGGCTTTTTGCGTTTTAGGTAACGATATACATATGTACATATATATTATTTAATTCAAAATATAAGTAAAAACAAAAATTGTCATTGAAAACATAAAAGGCTATTCAACAGCATTTTCAGTAAATTTAATTACACATTAAAGGCCATATTCATAAAAAATATTTCAGGTTAATAACAGGTTTATTTAACAAATTTCCTATGGTAATCTGTTTAATAAACCTCTTATAAATCAATAATATTTTTTATGAATATGGGGGTAAACATTTAATTATAGGTATGAATAGTTTTCCTTAACTGCTAAAGTGTAGGTCAAACTACTATTAGAATATGATCAGTTTTCGTCACACATTTTTTTAAGATCAACAGTAGTGATTAAATCTCTGCAACATTTATTTAGCCTTTTTAGTCTATATCTAACGTAAATCAATGAATTCAATACCATCCTATTTCTTATCTTGGTTTTTGTAAGGTTCATACCGCTAAGAATTTTTTCAACTTCCGCGTTACTAAATGGCAAAACCAAAAACTTCATAACAAAAAAATCTTATCGTTGAAAGCATTCTCTTTTAAAGCTTTTCTGTACTCATAAGCACCTATCCAGAATGCATTAGTTGAACTTTGGTTCATCCATTCGTATGCATTCAGCTTTTGCCATTACTGTTCCAAGACCGTTATTTCTTCTGTAGTTATATTGTGAAATATCAATATTTAAAATTTATAAGATTAAAAAATGCTAAAGAATGCTAATAAAATATTAGGAAAATGCTGAAAATTATGCTAAATGAATTATGAAAATACGTTTTATATGTATTCGCGCAGTTGCTTCAGTTTGCATAAGCGACCTCATGCATATTGAGGTTGGGCCTTTACTTGTTGTATTTAAAAAAAAGAAAAAAAAAATCACATTTACTTCAAGAACTAGAACGTAGAAAATTCCTTGGTATTGTAATAAAGTAAGTAAATCTTATTTCTCCAGCTATAGGTAATTGCAAATAATTTTCCCCGTCTTTTTTTTTAGTACACACAAAGTTGCTGTGACTATTTTACCATCCCCTTTTTTTAATAAAAATAAAAACAAAACATAATAATAACCGTTACACACAATTTCCCCTGCCCATTACTGATGTCCCAAACAGCTGTTTGTTGTGACATTGCCATGCATAATAACCACCCGAAAAAGTGTAAACAAACTTTTTGTTTAAGCCGAGAGAAAGCAAAACATAAACAGAGAATTATCACAGAGATAAGAGAGCAATAGTGACTAAATTTTGTAAACAAAGAAACCAAAAAGCTTTACCGTTACATATTTACCGTAAATAAAAAAAAGGAAAAAAATTTATTATTTATACGAGATGACTTTCAAGCATCAAATTTAGTTGTCTGTTAACTCGCGTACGGTACGGTTTTACTTCTATTTCTACTGGTCAATTCCATTATACTCCAAAACAAAAAAGGATTACGGTTTAAATATTTGTAAGGAAAATTAGAAGAAAAAAAAAAAAGAAAATCTAACGGTATCACTAGAATGCAAAGTATGTGAATACGTCATATGTGTGCGTGCGTTTGTTTGTCATCTCTTTTTTCGTAAACAAGAGCTTTTCTTTCTGTTTTGTTGATGTTGTGTTTATGATTTGTTACTTTCGTGTTCTGCTCTTTCATCTTCTTCTTGCCTTGTCGTCATCAATAGATAGAAGATTTCGGATAAAAGAAAAATCATTTAACGGTTTGTTCGTGTTATTAAGCCTTGTTGAATCCGTTATTTTGTTATTGAAACTAGTTGTGTTGTAACTTTTGTAAGTTAAACACATAACGGGACGGATTAAAAAAAAAAAAAAAAAATATACTATATCTACTTATTTCTTAAGAAAAAATTAAAAAAACGTAGTGTCAAATAAAAGTTTGAATAACAGTGAAATGGTGCTTTTTTTAACTAAAAATAAAATGTATTAAAAATTATACATATAAAAAAAATATTAAAAATCTAGAAAATTTTTAAAGAAATAACAAATTAAATAAAAATTTTAAAACATAGTAAATTAATTAAAATAAAAAATTTATAAAAAAAAATTGAGAAAATTGTGTTAATAATGTAATCGAAGTTAAATTATTGTATTAAAACAGCCTTTAAGTTTGGAATATACAAAAATAGGTCTCAATCGCTTTGTGCACAAACAAAAAAACATTTTCACTTGGTGTTCATAAAGAGCAACAATTTCGGTTGCAACCACACACACACGCATTAAGAAACTGTTTGCAAGTTTTTGCCACAACAATAAATGCATTTATTATTATTTTTTAAAACATTTTGTTAAAATTTTCATTCAAAACTAAATAAAATTATTTTAAACGTCATTAACAATTTCATACAAATTGTTGCAGAAGTTCTAGTTGACTCAAATTTAAAAAAAAACTTAAGTTACATTTTTGTTAATAACATGAAAGAAAAATATATATAATACTGTGGGAAGAAAAAACGAAATTGTTGCTCTGATTGTGAACAAAACTTTAAGCAAAATTTCTTAGTTTTTGAGATTTATTAGAAATTTTTCTATGTTTAATCAAAAAAAAAAAAAACATGATACACTTGTCCTTGAGATTTCTGTGATTAAAAAGGTTTCAAATAAGTTTTGCACAAATACATTTCCAATATAAGAAACGTGACAATCTTTTAAAGTTTTTTTTTTTTCGGTTTAAGTGATTTGTTAGAGATTTAATTCGGCCATGGAAAAATGTACTTCTCAAAATATAAATTATCTTTTTTTTGACTTAAGCGATATATTGGTTACGTTCTATTTTAGAAAATTTTTGCTTAAAATTTTATCTTCCGATTTACGAAGAAATATTTTGAAAAATAGACATGTTTGAAATACACATTTCTTTATGAACCCAAAACAAAAAATTCCGGATTTTAGCGGTTAAATTTTAATCGCTGGTAAAAAGAAAGTTTAATCTTTACCAGCGATGTTTGTTTTTTTTTTAGAAATTAATTGGAAATTTTAAATCGGAATTTTAGAGTTTTTTTAAAAAACTTAATTTAGACGATTTTTCAAAATTTTACCAATTTTTCTTGCTGGCAACTATTTTTAAATTGCCACTTTTTTTTGTTAAGCGATTTTAATTAAGTTAAAATTTTAGAATTTTCTCCATTTTGAAGAATCTCTTGCCGCAATTAAAACGTTTTTCTGACTAAAAATTCATGTAAAAACGTCAAAAAAATATTCATGGAATTTGAAAAATTTGTCGCTTTTTCGTCAAATCGTCAAAAAATTTTTATGGAATTAAAAAAATTCCATAACTTTGCCACCTTTTCGTTAAATCGTGTAAAAATTATTTCAAATTTAAAAACTCCATAAATTTTCCGCTTTTTCGTCAACTCGTCAAAAAATGTTAATGAATTTGAAAACCTCCACAATTATGCTAATTTCTATTTTGCGAATCCGATATTGTTTATTTTTTTGAATTTTTTGAATATTTCTGTTTTAAAAATTTATTTAGAATTAAAATTGATTTAGGTGATCTGTAAATTTCATTTTTAGCGATTTTGCGATTTACTTCTAATTTTAAAGATTTTCAAAGAATTCCTCTTCGCCATTTAAACAATTTCCCGACTAAAGATGTTTCTAAAATTGTCAAAAAATGTTAAAGGAATTTGAAAAATGGTTAACTTTGTCGCTTTTTTTTGTCACTTTTTTGTGAAGTTAAAAAAGGTTGAAAAATGTTTGAACTTTGCGAAATACGAAATATATATTTTTTTTTATTTTGTAAATTTCTGTTTTAAGAATTTAAAGTTTAAAATCGATTCAGGTTATTTTTTAAGTTAAACTTAAACTTAAACTTAAAATAAAAAAACTTGTATCAGAAATAAAAAAGAAACCACAAATATTTTCTCTGCTTTTTATATTTTTAACATTTTTTCAAATAAAATTTTGTAAATTTCTGTTTTAAGAAATTAAAGTTTAAAATCGATTCAGGTTATTTTTTAAGTTAAACTTAAAAATCATCCTTAAAATAAAAAAAACTTGTATCAGAAATAAAAAAGAAACCACAAATATTTTCTCTGCTTTTTATGTTTTTAACATTTTTTGTGATTTTTGTTAAACCGGTTTTTACAAATCGGCTTGAAATTTTATGCAAACTTTAATTAAAATTGTCTTTAAATATAAAATGACTCAATTTGTTATGAAACTGCGTTTAAAACAAACAAATATGTTAAAAAACTCGCTGCATACTTTCAGGCTTCTTTCAATAAAAATTCTAACTATTTAATCGCCTTAATGCATGCAATGAAATTTTATTGTAAATATATATTTAAAATAACTTTGTAGCAAAACTTTTAATAAAGGGCTTCCTAAAAATATGCTACAATTTATAAAAATTTTTTAAATACAAAAATTCTACTTTCAATCACTTTTCTTTTCTATATTTTCTCCTTTTTCATAACTCTAAAAACTTTATTGATTTTGTGTATTTTAAAAGAATTTTTGTAACAAAATTTTACAATTTATTGCCTAAAGCTATGCACCACAAAACTCATCAACATTATTATTATTTGTTAAAGCCACACAAGTGATTCTAAAGTTTTGTTTTTGGTCTGTTGCAATCAATTTTACTTTTAATTAAAATTAATTTTAAAAATAGAACAAATTAAAATAGAATTATATTAAAAGTTGTAGCGCATTTGGGGAAAAGTCGTCACAGAGAATTGGGAAATAATTTAAATACAAACAAACAGTCACTTTTTGGCTCTTTTTAATTATAATGCCTAAAAGAAGACTTCATAAAAAATATTTTCTAAATTAGGAATAGAGAAAACAAAAGGAAAGTAAACAAATAGGAGAGTAATTAAAATGTTTAATTGATATAAATTTAAATAAACTTACGGAAAAATGTTAATAAAAAAATCTAAAGAATTCTAAAAAAATTAAAACAGTCTCTAACCAAGGCTAGCAACTGTAAGGGATTCCGGTATCGGTATTAAAGAATTTGTTATTTCGATATCGGAATAATTAACGGTATAAAGTTTTAAGCGGCATTTCAGCGGAACCGGTATTAATAACGGTATCGGATGCCAGCTTTGTCTCGAACTTTATAAAACCATCATCTGTGGCATAAAAAAAAGTTGGTATCAATTCAAAAATATTTTTTTTCGATACAAATTATTTAAATATCAGAACTTTACCAAAAATTAAAGAAGTATTTAACATGAGATAAAATGCGTTGCATATTTAATAGGTTGGATTGAAAAATTGCTTTTGTTTTTGTTATTATGTTATTGTTTTTAATGTTAGTTAAACGAGTCACTTTTGCACTCGCGTTCTAAAAACACGCAGCTAATCTTGTTCAATATTAAGCTTTTATGTTCTGTTAAACTTTTATTTTTCTAAAGCATACATTTGGGCGTTAAAAATCTTTTTAGGACTTGTGCATATTTTAAGACGGTTTCAGTTTTATAAATTTTATATGCGAATTTTTTGTTGGCTTCTCAGAGTTTTGATATATTTAGCCAGTAGCGTGATAGATATTTTTTCAAATCATTGAAAATTGCTGTATTTCTTAAGGCAGATTGGCTTTATGTCTGCAAATTTTTACTAAAATATACCCCCTTATTTTTTTAAAACACTTCGCTACACTTTTAAAATACATATTTTTTTTCACAAGTCTTGAAAATTTAAAAAACAAATTTATATGAAAAATTTCTTAATGCAATGCTGTTTACTTATAGGAATTTTAAGCGTTTATAATAACAAACATTTTAATAAAATCTTTATCAGGTGATAAAAGACCTTTTATTTGTTTAAAGTAAAATAGCAAAAAAGTTTGGGCAAAAAAAAAAACAAAATTACAGTTGTTCCTTTCTGATAGATCCAGTGACCAGTGTTAGAGCTAGAAAACTCCAGAGGTCTCAATACAGCCTCCAACCATTTTAATTCCCTGCTGAAAAGAAAGGTTGACTTTAGTTCTATCTCAGATAGAACATCCTGGCATTCTGGTCTACCAATACGCCTTCTCGTAATATCTCTATGACCAGAGTATTGGCAGAGCAAATAAAATTAAAATTTAACAAAGTTATACAAAGACTTAATGGTAGATGATCCGAGAAAGTGGGAAGAGTACATGTTTTGAAGTTTTGATGCAAATTATCCACTATGTCATTGCTTACAATAAAATGATCCAAATGAGATGAACCACCAGGGTAAGTGGGATACGAATCACAAATTCTTGTAACAGAAATAGATTCGTTCTGAAGCCAAGTTGAAAGCACTTCTCCATTAAAATTATTGATAGCATCACCCCAAGAAATGTGCTTAGCATTTAGATCACCACCTAATATAAAACCATCGTAACGGTTTGAAAAGTTCAAAATAGAGGAAAGGCCACCAGCGATATTTTGACGATTAGAGTTACAATTAAAATAAACGGAACCGCAAAGAATTTTCCTTAAACTGCCATTGATCGACACACTAATTTCTACGAATAAATTCGGAAACGAAAGATTAGGAACATGTGCCCTGGAGAAAGAAATTGCTTTCCTAATACATATTCCAACACCTAATTGACTATCATCCTTTAAAAAAATATATTTATCAAAATTTACATTTGACCCCGCAGTCAAATGTGTTTCCTGTAAAAAAGCTATCTCAACATTAAATTGATCCAGTAACCTATTCAGTTCAATTCTCCTACCAATATGGACAAGAGAACCAACATTAAATGTCATTAAATTTAAAGAATTACGGACCATAGACATTTTGAATATCTTTAATTAAATTCAAGCATTCTTTCTTGTCCTGATCTCTAGTCATTGTTTTGTAGTTTACCATAAAATTTTTAATTTTATCCTCTAAACTAAGAGGATCCGGAGCACATAAAGCCTTGGCAAGCTTCATAAATTCCTGTACTAAAGCAGGCTTTTCCACCCTAGTCTGAGTTGGAACGTCATTTAAAACATTAAATAAACTAGCATACGGCTTGTTCTCAACAATAGCACTAGATGGATTTATTGCTCTAGCAACATTATCTGATGCAGACAGTTTTCTAATTTTGGTTTCCCTATAAGATTTTTTCCTAAATGACACATAGTTTCTATACACAGGACAACCCCTGTAATTTGAAGTATGTCCACTTTGATCACAATTGACACAAAATGGCAAAACATTATCTTCTTGGATAAAAGAACACTCGCCTGGTGCATGCTTCTCACTGCACTTAACACAAGAAAATGGGCGACTACAATTTCTCGAATAATGACCCCACTTTTGACACCTCCAACACTGTGGGACTTTAGTATTAGACTTTGGCCGCTCCCATGAAACAACTTGATTCAGAATATACTTTAAGCCGATTAACTCGCTTGCCTTACGATTAGGTTTAAGGAATACTAAAAACAAATCTGTTTCAATACCCTGTTTCCTAGAATACTCAGTAGAAAATTTAGAAACTGATTCAACAGTATCTGGGACAATTCTATCTATTTCAGACTTAATATCATTGACATCAGATTTGTAATACAGACCTCTACAAACTACTTTCTGTCGCTTATACTCCGTAGGAGTGTATGTGTAAGAAGATATCTCTCTTTCCTTTAGCAGCTGCATCATTTCCGAATGTGCAGAAGAATCTTTCAAAAACAATTTACTTCTATATTTAGACTGGTTTTTAACTTTAAATTCAACATTTTTGGAATTAAGTTGGTCAATTAAGGATTTTACATTTACATTTTCCAAAAATATTGGAGGACAATAAGAATTACTGGTCTTTACAGATGTTTGGGAGTTATTTTGTTTTGAATTTGTGTTATCAATTGGCTCTTCAGCCTCTAAAACTAAATCTCCTAAAAGTGAAAATTTATTCGTGCGGTTTACATTATTTACTACTAACTTATCTAACTTATTAAAATTACATTTTGACAAATCAATTTTTACGTCACCTTGGTATGTTCTTTTTTTGTTCTTGACCATTTTGAAATCATCGTCCATTGAAGAAATTGAACAGCCTTCATGATCCATAAAGTCTTCAGTTTCTTTTTCATCTTGCAAATCAGGAATTTGTATATTTTCCAAAATTCTAATAGTGTTATTTCCCATTAACACTTTCGAATCCTCCTTTGATTGAATTGATGTTGATGGCTGTGCCATCACTGCATCAAGCAATTGCTTCCCTAGCTGGGAGTTTTTACTAACATCTATTGCGTTTAAACCATCATTTGCTGTATTACAAACTTGTGCCCTTGCTTGGGTGCCAGAAAGATTTTTATTTATTATCAAAGTTTCCTTCTTTTGTTTAGAAACAGCTCCCTTAGAAATATTAGGAGGACGCCCTCCAGACTGGGAAAGTAATGGATCACGTTCCATTACGATTTCCTTAAAATTCAATTAATTCTTGCAAATATTTGTATTCACACAAATTTTTTTTTATTTGAAAAAAAAAATTTTATATTTTTTAAATATTTTTTTTTAGTTTGACAGAAAATTCAAATTTATTTTTTTTTAATATTTTTAGAGCTTTCTAAAAAAAACGTCTTCTTCGTTTCACAGTTGACAAGAAACTCTTTTGATTTCTTATTTTAAACAAAATTAGAAAAGATAAGCCAAAGTTATAGATATTTAAACATTTTATATAAAAAAGACAAATAAAAATGTATAAAAAGACATTGCATACTTAAGGGCTGTTTTGCAAAAATTTTAATTTTATGGAAAATGGTGTTTCTTTCTTAATTAAACAAAATTTAAGTGCTTGTTTTTAGGCAAAAATTCATTTAAATTTTAAACAAAAGTTTATAAAAAGTGAAAAAATTAAACAAAAATAAATTTTATCCTGCAACAATGTTGCCTAAAAAAACCAAATCGTCAATATCAACAATACCAACTACAAAATTATGGCCATTATGCCAGCAACAGATACCTTTTAACACAAACAAGACAACAACTATAAGAAAAACAACGGCAACAAAGCAGCTACAACAACAACTACCACAAACATACAAAAGCCAAGCACCAACAACAACAATAAGAAAAATTGCCACAATTGAAAGTAGCAAGTGTATTAAGCATAAAAGAAATTCAATAACAGGTGCATTAGTTGCAGCAATAGCCCAGAGTAAACAGCAACATCATTGTAAACCAACAGCACTTAAATGCATCAACAACTCCAACAACTATATATCCAACGAACATAGTTACAAGAACAGCAATACCAACAACATCCGTTTTATTAGTAAAAATAGTACAATTTGTTGTAAAAATGCCATCAAAAGAAAGCAAAAGGAACAAAAACGTGTTAGTAGTTGTTGGTCCTTGTTGTCATCAGTATCATCATCAGCATCATCATCGTCATCATTGCTGCCATCATCACCACTAGCTTCATCGTATTCCTGGATATTTTGCCTTTGGCTATGTATAGCAATTTCATCACTAGCCTTTGTTCAATCTCTGCCATCACCATCTTCATCGATACAGCAGCTGCAAAAAAGAGGTAAATTTATTTTTATTTTTTTTGTTTAAATACTCTTTTTCTTTTAAGATTTTCCTACTTATTTGAAGAGCATGTGTAAATGTTTAAAAATCAAAGGTTATTTGAATTGTGTTTTAAAAGTGCAGATTGCCAGAATTTAGACTGTAATATTAATTATGTAAAAAGTAGAGTATATGTTAGGGAGAGGGTACGTAAAATACCTGGTATCTAAGATAAAATAAAGAATTTATTAGTTTGTTGGATATCATCCTTTCCGATATTTTTCCATCATTTCGTATTATTTACAAAAATGTAATAAAACATATTTTTTTCAAGTACATTTTACAACAAAGTCGACGAGGGTAAATTAAAATTCGTTATAGCTTATGCTGACTCAAAAAAGTGAATAACAAAAAAAAGATTTTTCAAAAATCCTTCCGGCTTTTTTTGTTATAAAAAAAAGAGAACACCTTCAAAATGTAATAATATTCTGTCATACTAATAATGTAAATAGAAGAGCACAGGCTAGGGCGACAAACGGTTTTTGAGGAAGAAATTGGTTCAGACATCTGGTAATAAATGTTGAAATGGATAGGTATAAAAAAAGTAGAAATAAGATATTTTTGAATTTATATTGGACAAAATCTATGAGCTTCTAGTCATCAAGCCATGTTCTGGAAAGCTTAAGAAAACCGGTTGACTAGTTAAGAAGATATTGTGAGGTAGAGCTTTTACCCCTCTTGCCCTATTTCACACCCTATTCCCTATTTCTTTTCAGATGTTACAGTGTCTGCATGCCAAATTTTAAGAAAGCCGGTTGATAAGTTAAGATGATATAGTAAAGGAGAGCTTTTACCCGTTTTGCCCTATTTTACGCCCTCTAGCGATATGAAATATACTTTACGACCTATTCTCATACCTAACAAATGTACATTAAAAATTTCATAAAAATCTGTTTCGTAGGAGTTCCGTTACAAACACCGTGACACGAGAATTTTATATATATAGTATATACCAAGTATATTTAAAAGAACTACTCTTGAAATCCTAAAGAACTACGGCAATGTTTAAAAGAATTGAGCAAAAAAATCGCTATGTAATTTTACAGGACGGAAAATACCTCATTTTTAAGATAATTACGCCCACTTTTATAATCTATATCGGTTTTTGAGAAAAAAGCCTCTGGGCTAATTTTAAAATCCCTCAGAGAATCAGTACTAGTACATCTGAGAATTTCAAAAATTTTTTACAAATAGCCCAGAGGTTTTTTTCTCAAAAACCGAAATAGATTACAAAAGTGGGCGTAATTATCTTTAAAATGAGGTATTTGCCATTCTGTTAGGTCTCCCATTTTGTCCACAATTTCCAAAAATCCCTCAGAGAATCAGTACTAGTACATCTGAGAATTTAAAAAATTTTTTAAAAATAGCCCAGAGGTTTTTTTTTCTCAAAAACCGAAATAGATTACAAAAGTGGGCGTAATTATCTTTAAAATGAGGTATTTGCCGTCCTGTAAGGGTTCCAGTTTGTCCACAATTTCCAAAAATCCCTCAGAGAATCAGTACTAGTACATCTGAGAATTTCAAAAATTTTTTAAAAATAGAGAATCTGCATTTTTAATAAAATTCTTAATTTCTTTCAAATTTCATTAAATATGTAAAAAATACGTATATTAGGGTGGCCGTTATTTTTTTTTATTTTGATTTCTTATATTCTCCCCCCCTAAATCGGTTCAGTTTTATGTAAAAACAAATACAAACAAATTTCGTAGCGATAAGTTGTGTTTTAGGGTGGCGTCCGTCCCTCAAAGTTTGCCTTCAAGCCATTTATTCAAATGTAATTTGTTTGCGTATGACTATCTTCTAAAAACAACATTTTACAAGAATATGATATATGGCAATATTTTAGCTCTTCTAGTCAACAACATAAGCCTCTGAGAAAGTTTTTTGCTAAAATCAATATTTTAGAAAATAATTAAGAAAATAAAAACAAAATAACAAACATTTTATATACGTTTTATATATATAAAAGGGGGATTTAATGTCAAGTGACCCAATTTTGAAATATATGTCTTCCGATTTAAATGAAATTTACACCAATTTTAGTACTGTTAGATAGTAGCTTAGACACAAATTTTCAACAAGATCGGTCAAAAAGTTTCTGAGTTAGAGGGGGTCAAAGTTTGACATTTTGGCCATACAGGTGTTCTTTCTCATCCGTGAAACTTATTACCTATTGGTGTTAGCAAAATTTGTCCCAAGTAGCTTCGATAGCTTTTTGATCAAACTTTTTAAAAAAATTGTTTTTTGTTGTTTTAAAAAATTTTTTAATTTTTTTTTTTTTAAATTTAACACTTGGCTAAAAAAAATAAAATAAAAAGTTTTAAATTTAAAAAAAAAAATTAAAAAAATTTTTAAAAAAAACAAAAAAATATTTTTAAAAAAGATTGATTAAATATATATCTAAGCTACTTGGGACAAATTTTGCTAACACCAATAGGTAATAAATTACATGGATGAGAAAGAACACCTGTATGGCAAACTTTGACCCCCTCTACCTCTGAAACATTTTGACCGATCTTGTTGAAAATTTGTGTGTAAACTAATATCTAACAGTACTAAAATTGGTGTAAATTTCATTTAAATCGAAAGACATCTATTTCAAAATTGGGTCACTTGACATTAAATCCCCCTTTTATATATATAAATCGTATATAAAATGTTTGGTATTTTGTTTTTATTTTCTTAATTATTTTCTAAAGTATTGATTTTAGCAAAAAACTTTCTTGGAGGCTTATGTTGTTGACTAGAAGAGCTAAAATATTGCCATATATCATATTCTTGTAAAATGTTGTTTTTAGAAGATAGTCATACGCAAACAAATTACATTTGAATAAATGGCTTGATGGCAAACTTTGAGGGGCGGACGCCCTCCATAAAACACAACTTATCGCTACGAAATTTTTTTGTATTTTTTTTTACATAAAACTGAACCGATTTGGAGGGGGAGAGTATAAGAAATCAAAAAAAAAAAAGTTCTCCATACAACTAACGGCCACGCTTATGTATATAATAGTTTGTCATAAATATTAAAACATATTTGGAAAATTGTCCCAAATACGAAAAACATATTTTAAATATGTGAAGACTCAAGATGTTACGTCAAAACATATTTAGTTCGACATATTTATCTTCATCCACATTGTATTTACTCGACTTCGACAATTTTCATATGAACTTAATTTTTTTTTTTTTTTTTTTTTTTTTTTTTATTTAAATTAATTTAGTAGTATTAAAATACTTTACAATAAATTCTTTACTTTTAATTTTTGCTAAACAAATATATTATAAAAAGCTCTGTTGGATACTATTATTCTTAACGAAATATACAATTTTTCTTTTAAACTCATTAGTATTTCTCTCATTTTTGACATCTATGGGCAGCATGTTGTATAGATGTAAGCCTTTATAAAAAAGTGACCGTTGCTTTGCAGTTGTTGTTGCTCTTGGGAGCCTAAAGTTGTTAACATTTCTTAGATGATATGGTTGAATTTCCCCTACATAGTTTAGCTGCTCTGTTAAATAATTTGGTGCATTTCCCATTTTCATTTTGTGTATAAAATTTAATGTATTCATTTCAAGTCTTTGTTTTATATTTAGCCATTTTAATGCATTAAGCATACCTTCTATTGGTGTATAAATGTTACATTTTAATATTGATCTCATTGCTTTGTTTTGCAGTTTTTGAAGTCTTTCAATTTGTGATTCTGTGCAGCATGTATATAAAATAGTTGAGCCAAATTCAAAATGTGGTTTTATCATAGTGTTATAAATATTTATAGCAGTTAATACCGATATTTTTTTACGTATACGTTTAAAAAACCCGATTTTTTTTCCAATTTTTTTGCATATAAACTCTATATGTTCTTTAAATTTTAATTGTTTATCTATTAAGAAGCCAAGATATTTAATTTGATTAACTTTTTCTATTACTTCATTATTGATTTTAAATACCGATTCATTGTCCATATTAATTTGCATCAGTTTTGTTTTATTTTCATTTAACTTAAGTTTATTCATCTTTAACCATTTGTTAACATTATTTATATCATATAGCATGTTATCATGACACTGTTTATCTGTACATCCTTCCGTAAATATCAGTGTATCATCCGCATATAACACTATTTCGCATTTTTTTAAAATGTTTGGCAAATCGTTGATATATATAATAAACAATAGTGCACCTAAAATTGAACCTTGTGGTACTCCATATTCATTGTCTATATACTCAGATTTTATATTATTTATTTTCACCATTTGTTTCCGATCCGATAGATATGATTTAAACCATTTCAGCTCATTTTCTTGTATTCCGTACATATAAAGCTTTTGTATTAAAATATCTCTATCAATTGTCTCGAAAGCTCTTTTAAAATCTAAAAAAATTGCCATAATTTTCTTATTTTTCTCCACATTTTTCCATCTATTGATGACATAGTTAACTGTTGTTTCACATGAAAATTTTTTTCTGAAGCCAGATTGATGCTTATTTAATATATTATTTTCCTCAATGTATTTTTCAAGTTGTTGCTTTACCACCTTTTCAATAATCTTTTCACACGTTTTTAAAGTATTTATGGGACGGAATTCTTCACATTTTTTTGTTTTTACAATTTTTTCTATTGGTGTTACGGATGATATCTTCCAGCTTTCAGGGAATTCACCTGTTTCTAGTGATTGGTTTATGACGTTCATCATGATTTCTCCTATAATGTTCCAATTATCTAATATTATTTTCATAGAAACATTGTTAAAATCAGATTTATTTTTAATATCTTTACATATAATTTTAAGTTCTTGTATATTTATTGCACGAAATTTAAATTTGTTGTTTATCACAGGTATTTGATTAATATATTGCACTTGGTCTATCGAATTTCTAATTGTCTTAATACTATCCACGAAATAATTATTAAATTTATTGGCTATTTGGTAGGTTTCCTTATATTCTATATCATTAAATATCACAGTTTTTATCACATTTTTGTTTTTATTTAGTACTAAGTCTTTTATTTCCTTCCACATTTGTTTCTGGTCTTTGGCATTGCTTATTTTATTATTAACAAACTTATTTTTCTCATATTCGAGTTTTGTTTTATATTTATTTCTTATTGTTTTATAATCGTTCCATGCTACACTTGTGTTCACAGATTTTGCTATACCGTATTTCGCTATTTTATCATTTTTTAAAATTTGTAGTTCTCTACTAAACCATTTATTTACATTGTTTTTTTCGTTAATTGTTTTTTTCTTCATAAATTTCAGAATTGTGTTTTCTATGCTGGTATCAATATTATAAACATTATTATTTACACCCTCATTCGCACTATATTTCAGTACACTATTAAGTTCTCTATTAAACGCAATTTTGTTATATTTGAATATTTCTATTTCTTTTTTAGTTGTTTTTTCATTGTTTCTATTTTGAATTGTAATATCAATCGCTTCATGGTCTGCTATTTTGTTTGCACTGTTATTTTTTACGGATACGTTGTTGTTATTTGTTATTACATAGTCTATTAATGTTTTTGTATTTTCTGTAATCCTCGTGTACTCTGTAACTATTTGTTTCAGGCCATTGTCATTCAAAGTTACTTGAATTCTATTTTTATATGTTCCATCTTTGCTCCAATCAATGTTAAAATCGCCTACTATAATTATTTCATAACTCGTTTCACAAATTATTTCTATTATTTCATCAAATGCATTACAAAATTCTACTTCACTGCAGCTTGGAGATCTATAAACAGCCATAATTACCAAAAGTGTATTTTTATTTTTTACTAGATATGCACTCATCCAAAATTTTGACTCTGCAATCTTTTCACATAACTTGTTCACCTTCCATGTTTTTTTAAAATAAATAATGACCCCACCGGTTCGTGTAGAATTCGATAATGTTGCATAATGATCATATCCTTCTAATTGGTATTCTTCGTCGTTTATATCCTCTGTTAAATGAGTTTCAGATATTATTATATATTCCGGATTTTTTAAAGCCGCAATTACTTCTATTTGGTTGAAATTGTTTAGCAATCCCTGAGCATTTGTGTATATACCATTTATATTAGTTAATTGTTAAACATTAAACCCCATTCTTCTCATCTTCACATTTAGTTTATTTATGTATACTGGACATTCCTTACTCAGAGTACTGTGATTCTCATCTAACCCTAAATTTAGTTTTTGGTTTGATCTTATACAATTTATACATTTTGAAATTATTTCTTTATTGCATTCCTTTGCTTTATGGTTTCCGTGGCATTTATAACATATTTCCTGATTCTTGCAATCAACTGCTTTATGGTTAAATCCTCTACATTTATAGCAAATTAATACTTCGGTCCCGTCAAAAACTCTACATTTCTCCCATCCAATATTTATTTTCTGAGCTGATAGTATTTTCGTGTATGACTCATTATCAATTACGATCTTCGTATTATATATTACTTTGTTGTTTCGTTTAAATTCAAATGATTTAACAGGATTTATTACACTGTTATTTAAAAACTCATTTTGTTTTTTAATTTTTTCAATTAATTCACTGTTTGAATATTTAAATGTCATGTCTGTAATTGTTACGCTCATTTCAATATTATTTGGTACTTTAATTTCGTATCCTTCACTCATTTCATTTTGTATAGCTTTTTTTATCTTTTCTCTCTCTTCATTATTTTCACTCTGGATGACCACTGTTCCATTACTTCTATTTTCAACATTTGTTATTTTTAAGTGTACTGGATTCACCCTGTTGTTTAAGTCTTCTTTTGTTTTTTCTATTTTTTGTTTTTCTTTTGGTTTAATAATTAATGGCACCTGTTTTTTTAGTTCTGGCAGCACTGTATTTTTTTTTACTGTTTCTGCAAATGACAGTTTGTTTTGCTTATCATTTGTTTCTTTAATTACTTTTTTGATCTCGTTGCATATCTTCACATTACTTTCTTCGATAGTGTCACATATTTTGTTTTTGTTTTCACAATTGTTTATGGCATCACAAAAATTTTTAATTTCATCTACACTCTTTTCGCATATTTTTTGTGCATTAACTATTTTTTTAATTCTTTCCTCGTACCGTTTTTCTATTGCTTCCAACAATTGTTTTATTTCATTTTCACTTTGTTTCAACGATGATTCAAATTCATTTTTATATTCTACTAAGTTTTGTTTGTTTTTGTAAACACCATTTTGGATATCTTTTAATACCATATCAACATTGTTTATATACTCCATACAATCATTACACATAAATCTCACAAAATTATTTGCATCCAAAATCTTTATTGAGTACTGATCAAGACCAGAACATTTAACCGAGGAGTGATATACTTTTTTGCACACCCCCTCACAACTTATTCCAGTTTCACCACGTATTGCACTTTTGCATTTGTGACACTCAGCCATGGCTGAGTCAGAAAAAAATATATTAATTTATCAATAAAATCAATGTATTTTAAGTAAACTTTTACTTTCCCGTGTTATCGTTTATGTTATTTATTGTTTTTAAAAGTCTCTATCTTTTTTAAACAACACTTTATATATTTTTTTAAACAATTTTACGGAGCTTTTCGAATTGTTCGTTTCTTCTTATGAAGTTTCCAACTGAATTTTCAATTGAATATTGAAAATTTTGATTTCCTTTTAACAGAACCCTATTTTAGTGCATACTTTTAAGGCAAAATCAACAAGGAGGAATTAAAAATCATTGGCAATTTTTTTTAAGTTTAAAGTGTAAGAATAAGTTTGAATAAATATTCCATCTTGCATTCTTGCAAAAATAGCAAAGGAGCACCTAAAAATAATTGCCTACATTTATGTAATACTAATAATGTGAAAGGTAGAATATATATTAAAGGTAGGAGATTTTCTGTTTAATTTTAAAAACATTTCTTATATTTCAATTAAATTTTTTGATTTGTTTTTGCCCAAACATTTTTTTGAATTTATATTTGTAAGTTTTAACATGTGGCGTACTCCCAACAGGATTGCAGGATTTAAGACCCTTCAATGCGACTTTTACAAAATGTTGGAGCAAAGTTTTAAGAAAAATTTTTATAATGATTAAATGAAACACCATCGGATTCATTTAACAAGTCTTAACCTGAAATGTAAAATCCAGGAATAAAATCTGTGAAAAGTTTGAAATGTTTTAAGTTTTTTTTTAAATACTATTTTGTGGCATATTTTTAGGCTTAAGTAAAGATGTTTTTAAAAACTTGCCCACCTTTTAGCTGTTATAATAATAATGTAAAAAGTATAGTATATTTATGGGAACATTTTTTTAAAAACATCAATTTTTGAATCTATATACATGCATACTTATATATGTATTTATATAATTACATAGACATTGTTTTTATTTTCTAAGTTATACATATTATTTTAAAAAATATTTTTCTGTATAAAAAATGCGCTCTCTCTTTTTTTTAGAATTTTTGTAAGAGTACCACTGAATTAGTCCTGTAGTTTTTTTAACTGTATCTAACAAATTTATTCTTAAACTTGAAAAAAAACTGTTTGCTTAACAACTTATTGACAGGCCCTCGTATTTATCATTTCATTTTACTACTTTGTCTACAACTTTTTGCGTCTACTTTTATGAGTTTTTCTACTTTTAGTTTGTGTATAAAAATGTCTGCGTAAACAATATTGTATTTAGCAACTCATCAAATTTCAATTAATATCCTCCACTTTCTTTCCATCTTTTTGATAAGCAAAAATGGCAAAGAAAACTTCTTTTTCTTTTGCAACATTTTGTTAAAAAGCAAACTGGATTTTACGAGTAACTAAGTAACTGTGTATAGATGTGTAAGTGCGTGTATGTGTGCGAGAACATGTTTTGTTTTACTTTCTTATTACTTTGTGCCAATTAAATAAGTTTTTTCTTTTCTCCTGCATACTTACTTCATTCTTTCTCTTGTTGAAACTGAGTTAAACTATAGTTATAAATAGCAGAGAGTAGAGTAAAGAGTTGCCAATACTTTACAGTTTCTTTTATTAAACAAAAAGCATTTACACACATACACTCACACAATAAAAACTTTTCTTAACTCAACCCTGTCTTATAACGGTATTTAAGAAATGATGAAAGTATAAAAAATTAAAACTGAGAAAACTCATTTACATAACATACACACAAAATCGAACATGCAAACACACACATACATATGTATGTAAATGTTTGTAAACACCCAGCGGGAAAAAGAAGGAGTACGGATGCCTTCTAGAAGGATGTACAAGGCCTGCTCGCTCCATTACATACTCATATCTTTTTTACACACATTGTCATTGCGAAGTTGGCCTTCCGCTCTCGCTTCTTAAGCAGGTACATACGAATGGTAACGGGATAAAAAAATTGATAATTTTGCTTTTGCTTGTGCAAAAAAAAAACAATACAAAAAATGTTACTCCTTCTCATAGAAGCGAGTGTGGAAGGTGTATCTTATCTGTTATACCAAGAGCAGAGGCCTTCTATGAGGCATTCTTTAGCAGTTAGATAAGAACAGTAATTGAATCAAAAACAATTTTTAAGCAGGCTTTCAAAAAGGCCTGAAGTAAGAAGGTCTTCTGTGTTTTCCCGCTGGGCATGCACAACCATACGTATGTATGTATAGCGAACTTGTATCTTTTATAGAAAATTGATGAAGTTAAGTGAGGGAAAGGAAAGAGAAAGAGAGAGAGAGTGAAAAAGCACAAATATTAAATAATACTATTTTATAGTAATTAATTAACTTTATTTAAAATAACTACTGTAAGCTTGAAAAAAAGCAACAAGAACAACTGTTAGTAGTTTTCAACGACATTTGACGGACTAAGTTATTGGCACAGAAAGCACTTTTAACTTCACAATTGATTTAAAAGCCTTGTTAGAGTGATTTTTAATAAACAAATATTTTTGTTAGATAGAAAAAAGAGTTTCACTTTGTTTTCAAAATTTTGATTATATGACCTTTAAAAAAAAAAGAAAACAAAACAAATATCCGTTTTTACTGGGCAAAATTATTAATTATTAACAAATAAAAACTATAAAATTTAAAATTAGTTATTTGCGAATATAAATATTAAGTTGCTTATTCTTTTTGGTTCAATACTGCTTCCAGTCGATTTGGCATACAACTTTTTCGTGGCATCGGTCCCAATATTTTGCCATTTTTCGGCCTGAGCTTACCTCAGGTCATTATTTTTTCACTCTCCTATCCAACTCTTCCCATAAATGATAAATCGGATTCAGGTTTAGGGATTGTGGCCGATGTGGTAGAAAATGCGAAACATTATATGCAAACCACATACGTTGTGCGTCATTATCCGGTCATTATCGTGTTGGAAAGTTAACGATGATGATAAATTTAACTTTTCGTCACTTTGATCAAGTTTTCTTTTAAAAAATTCATATATTTTATTTTGTTCATAGTGACGCGAACAGCACTTGGTGCGAAAGATCATTTTGCTTACGCAAATACTCCTTAGTATATGCTTAACGCTTATATTGGTTAAATACGAAATTAAAGGTCTAGCAGCACGACATTTGAAGTTTGCCTCATTTAGTGCACCGCGGACCGTAATGGGATAAACGACTTTTTAAAACTCTTGCTTAATCTCGCATAGATCAGTGTTGAGGATATTTTTGGACTTACTTTAACCGTTCGGATTATCTGGCTGAATTCACGACTGCTTAAAGACAGGGCGACCTGAATGCTTAGAACTTTCAAATGTGTAGTGACCTCTTTCCATCATATCCACCAATTTTGCGATAAGATTTTGGGTTTCCCTTCAGAGTTTCATCCATTTTTAATAAAACCATAAAAATGATCTGTGGAAAACACATTACTTTATTTATTTATAGAAAAGTTATCGATTACTTTTCTTAACAAAATAAAAATCAATTACACCTTCACTTTGTGATAGCAAAGTTATCGATCGTTTCTGTCTTATATAGAAAAAGATATCGCTAACTTTTGTATTCGATGACTTTTTTGAACATAGAAAAAGTTATCGTAAAATTTTTTATTTTAAAAAAAATTTTTAATAAGATACGTTATATTCTATAAAAAATTATCGATAACTCTTGCTTTCTAGAGAAAAGTCATGGACACGTTTTTTCTCAAACAACTTTTTTACTATAAAAACAGTTATCGATAGCTCTTGCTATCTAAAGAAAAGTTGACTATAACTTTGGTTTTCTGTAGAACATTAATCGATAACTTAAATTTTCTATTTAGCAATTATCAATCAATTTGGGTTTCAATAGTAAAATTATCGATAACTATTGTTTTTATAGAAAAGTAAACAATCACTTGTGCTTTCCATAGAGGAATAATCGATAACTGTAGGTTTTTTATAGAAAAGTTATTGCTAACTTTTGTTTTCTAGTTAAATTGGTTTTCTATAGAAAATTTATCGAAAACTTTTGCTTTCTGGAGAAGATTTAAAGATAACTTTAGTTTTCTATAAAATAATTATCGACAAAGTTTTTTTCATATATTAAATTTTTATAAGTTTTTGTTTTGTATAGAAAAATTAAAGACTAGTTTTGTTATCAATAGAATAATTATCGATAACTTTTGTTTTCTCTAAAAAAATTATCGATAATTTTGTTTTCTGTAGAAAAATTTTCGATAACTTTTCTTTTCTATGGAAACGATACTAGTTTTGTATAGAACAGTTATCGATAGTTTTAGCTTTCCATAGAAACGTTGTCGATTTTTTTTGTTTTCTATAGAAAAGTTATCAATAACTTCTGTTTTATCTAAAAACTATCCATGGCAATTTATTTTGTTTGCTAAAAGTAATAACTAATTATAGTTTTTAACTGCAAAACACGTTAAGCCTGAAGGTATGCTATAATCGCCACCTTAAACGCAAAAGGCCCTATCTAACATTTTGAAAATTTTACAGGAGAAGCCATTTAAAATGATAAATGGATAAATCGCTTAAAACTTTTTATAATTTATTTTCCTTCTATTTTTCTTGCAAAATCTACCAGTTTTTTTTTTGATAATTGACAATGTTGCATAACATGCAAAATGTTTACCATATAATCTTTTGTAGAAAGGGCCTTTTATTTTTTTTCAATAAACTCGCTAATGTTTGTCGAAAGATTCCAAAATTT
This sequence comes from Pollenia griseotomentosa, assembly GCA_963931875.1. Classification (NCBI taxonomy): domain Eukaryota; kingdom Metazoa; phylum Arthropoda; class Insecta; order Diptera; family Polleniidae; genus Pollenia; species Pollenia griseotomentosa. The sequence continues at coordinate 133,513,240 of OZ007564.1, forward strand.
TTTCTTGGACATTTGTGTTGATGCATTACATCAGATTTAATGAAAAAGTCGACTTAAATTTTTTTTGTTAGTTAGGGCCTTTTGCGTTTTAGGTGACGTTAAATATATATCTATAATAATTATTAATTTTTAAAATTTTTTTTTAATCTAAATTCATAGGTGTTGAAATCTATCGTAACTCTACTGTCAATACTAATGTAAACATCGCTGCTATAAATTCTATGATTTTTATAATTGTCATACTTTGCTCCATTTTGAATATTTTCTGTATCTCTAATTATTCCTAACTTAACTTGCATTTGAACTAGAACGTTTTTTCCCTTTCTTATTGTATTGAAATAAATCACATTGAATTAGACAACACGTTGTTTTCTTACCTACATTTACCATCCTCGACTTCTGCGTTAATCTACATATATTTTAAAACAAAAAGCATAACAAAGGTTATGGGCCCAGTCACCCCTTAAGATAAAAGTCTAGATTGGTTAAATAAAAGTGAGGTTACATTGAACAGTATTGTCTGGGTTTTTATTGTTTTTCGTCCGGTGTTAGCAGAAAAAAAACAAGGTAAAAAATGTCATCTGCAGTATCTAGTATTGATAAATTGGATGGCGATAATTATGCTACTTGGTGCATACAAGTAAAGAGCTTACTCATCACGTTAGATCTTTGGCAAACTATTGTAGAGGACCGCCCAGCGGAAGGACAGTCAAAATGGATCTCTGTAGACACTAAGGCTCTAGCTACAATTAATTTGACGGTCAAACCGAGTCAGCTAATTTACATTAAAAATTGTTTAACGGCACGTGATGCTTGGAATGTTCTAAGTTCAATTTATAAGGCAGACACAGCTTCTAGAAAGGTAAATTTGTTCAAAAAGCTAGTGCGGTTTAAGTTCAAGTCCAATGAAAAGTTCACTACACAAGTAAACGAATTTGTCTCAACGATTGATGGATTGAAAGAAATAGGAATCACACTTAATGATGACTTGTTGTCCCTGTTACTGTTGAGCAGTCTTCCTGACGAAATGGAAGGTTTTGTGATCGCTATAGAAAGCCGTGACCAGCTGCCAAAATGCGACCAATTAATTGCCAAAATTGTCGAGGAAGAAATGCGACAAAATAATAAAGTCAACGACGGGGCAAATGAAACTGTGTTTGCGGCAAATTCACGAAAAGAATATAAAAGAAATAAAAAAATATTTAACAGCAACAGTAAACATCATCATGATGTTAAAAACACACAATCAAGATCAAATCAACAAAACGAAAAGAAAAATGCTGATGGTAATGTATTCAGCAACAATAATATTAAATGTTATCGATGTGGAAAAAAAGGGCACATTAGATCTCAATGTAGAGAAAATAACGAAAGAAGAGAAAATGAGTTTGCTTGTGCATTGAGGGAGAATAAATTAATGTTAAAAGAGTTGTGGATTCTAGACAGTGGTGCATCGTCACATATGGTTAACAGCAAAGAGAGTTTTGAAACTTTAACAGAATCCAAGCAAAAAATATTTTTGGCATCAGGCGAAAGCATTTATGCAGAAGGTGTTGGAAAAGTAAAATTAAAAACAAATTTTTGCACACTTACACTAAACAATGTATGGTACGTTCCAAAATTACATTCCAACTTTTTGTCAGTTAACAAAATTATTAAGTCTGGTCCAGTGTTGCCACCAACGAAATGGTAAATTACACATGGATTATGCCAAAATTACACATGAAAACACAAATTACACACGCAATCTTTTATTTGCAATCTCTGAGTTTTGTTTTGAATTTTTTAATATGTATAAACTTTTCATTTAGTTAAAAAAAACGATTACGTTTTTTTCAAAGAATTAACTAGTCATTGTTTTTTAATTTTATAAAAATAACGGTTCAAAACAAAAAATTCATACTATTTTTTTTAAGTAATTTATTACTAAAAAATAAACAAAGTAAAATACATCACATTTACATTGAAATAGATTTTTTTTTTTTATTTTTCCAATTATTTAAAGCTTCTCCTTTTTGTTTATAATGATTGGAATAGGAAAGTTTGGGTCACCATTTCTATGTATTCCTTTTTAAATCTGTCGTACAATTGTTTAAATTGCTCAATATTCTTTCCACAGCAGCATTTTAAAAGACTAAAACAAAAATAACTATTTTAAATAATCTGTCTCCCAAGGAATTTTTTATTTTAAAAACCTTTTTCCAATAATATTCTGGCTCCAAATTACTATGAAGCTACAGTTTTTCAAAATTTAAGAGTGCACGTTGTCGCGAAAATATGTATTCTTGAAACTACTTAAGTATGCCGAGCATTACTTCTAATAAAACAAGATATAATATTACGAAGTAAATTTTCGAAATATGTTGGAAGGTTTAGACAGGCCTTTGACGCTAACAAATGTATTAGATGGCACGAGCATTTTATGAAAGCAATATCTAGCTTTTTGTCTTTTAACATGTGAATTATACTGTCTAAACATAAGATTAGTGTATCTGGTGCATCCAACTAGATTTTCAAAAGGAGTCCATTTCTCTATAGTTGTGCTTTGGAGAAGCTCAAATATTTCTTTTGCAGTCAATAAAAAAAAGGAGAATGAACCCGGGATGTTTTGTCGTTATAGGTATAAATTGTGACAAAATCTATCTAAATGCCAAATGGTTAGTAGTTAATGATCCAACCATTTTTAGCTTAGCTCTATTAACGCTTCCATTCTATTAATTAAATTTTTAAATTTTGCCAAGAATATTACACCTTTTTTACATCTTGTGACAAAATAATAAAAAAAAATCAGTGCTACAGAACGTTAAAATTTAAAATTACACATGAATTACACATGGAGCCAATTACACAAGGGCTACACATGAAAACAAAAATTACACATGATATGTGTAATTACACCTAAGGTGGCAACACTGGTCTGGTCATATCATCAAATTCGCCGCGAATAAAGCAACAGTGACAAGTAACAAAAATCAAAATATTCTAACAGCTGAGTTAGTAGATGGCATGTTTATAGTTAATGTAAATAAAATAAGCGACCTTGAAATTGTAAATGGGTTAATAAATGAAAACGTTGTGAAAAAGTGGCATCAGAGATTCGGGCATTTAAATATTGGCGACATAAATAAATTATCAGTAAAAAATATGGTAAAGGGGTTAGATGTCAAGATGCCAAAATCAATACAGTGTATTACGTGTGCTGAAAACAAAATAACAGCAAAATCCTACAAAAATTATGCTAATGTACAAACAAGTGATGTTTTAGAACTGGTGCACACCGACTTATGCGGTCCGATTGGTGTAAAATCAGTTGGCGGATCGTCATACTTTATCACATTTATTGACGACTATTCGCGTTACGTGTCTACGTATTTCCTTAAACATAAGAGTGATGCTTTTGATGCATATACTCATTTTTCTGGGCTCGCGGAGAAGCAGACTGGCCGCCAAATAAAGATTGTTCGTAGTGACAATGGAAAAGAATTTGTTAATTCTAAATTTAAAAAACATTTTGATGAAAGGGGAATAGTCCATCAAACGACTGTTTGTTACTCTCCACAACAAAACGGAGTCGCCGAGCGCGCAAATAGAACCCTCGTAGAAATGGCCCGTTGTTTGTTGAATTCATCGGGATTACCACAAAGTTTATGGGGAGAAACTATAAACACAGCTACGTATTTAAGAAATCGCGCACCAACAAGTGTTCTCGGTGATATTACCCCTTATGAAAGGTGGTGTGGAAAAAAACCGTCTGTATCCCACTTTAAAACATTTGGTTGTGACGCGGTAGTTTTGAACAAGGGTCCCAAACCTAAAGGTAGTAAATTTTCACCCAAGGGCACAAAAATTAAGTTTGTTGGTTATCAGCCCTATACAAAAGCAAACCGTTTATATAACCCCACCACAAGACAAATCAATATTGCTCGTGATGTCGTGTTTTTTGAAGAATCATTTGAAAAGGTTCCAGTAATAAGGGATGAAAATGAGACGTTTGATGTTGAACTTTTTAAGAGTATTGATTATAAATTTAAAGATGTTTCAAGTGGAAAAACACGAAAATAAAGAAAGTGACCAAGAACAATTAAATGAGAATGAGGCTGAGGCGAGTGATGAAACTGGTGACACCGATAGAGAGGAATCCCCTATTTCAAACAATAAAAGAAAACGAGGCAGGCCAAGGGTGCTAAGATCTGGTGGTAAGGGACGGCCTAGAAAAATTTATTGCACAGATGCTGGTCCACAAGTTCTTAATTCAATTATCGAAATCCCTAATACGGTGGCAGATGCGTTAAATAAGGATGATTCAAGCAAGTGGTTGAAATCTATGCAGGTGGAATACGAGTCCTTGATAAAAAACCAAACCTGGGACCTGGTCGATAAACCTAGTGGTAAAAATATTATTGGGTGCAAATGGGTTTTTTCTTTAAAATACAAACCAGATGGCACGATTGAAAAATATAAATCGCGACTAGTGGCTCAAGGTTGTTCACAGATATACAATGTTGATTTTCAAGAAACGTTCGCACCAGTTGTACGACATTCAACCATAAGGTTATTGTTAGCGTTGTCGGCAAAATACAAACTACTGGTTAATCATGTAGACATTGTGGCTGCATACTTGAATGGTAACCTTGAAGAGGAGGTATATATGTATCAACCTCCAATGTTTGAAAGCCAAGAGTACCCAGATAAAGTGTGCAAATTAAAAAAGTCTTTGTATGGCCTGAAGCAGGCAGGTCGCGAATGGAACAAAAGAGTTAACGATATTTTATTAGAAATAGGATTCTCTAGATGTAAATCAGATTCCTGTGTGTATGTGAAAAGAACTGAAGCTGAAATTTGTCTGATTGCTTTGTATGTAGACGACATGTTGGTGGCGTGTTCGAACGAGTCAGAAATGAAGAAAATTATTTTTAATTTAAACCAACACGTGGAAGCAATTGATCGCGGCCCTATAGCAGTTTATCTTGGTATGGAAATAAATCGTGAGGGTCTAAGGGGAGATATTTCTGTACATCAAAAGAAATACACCGAAGAAATACTGCAGAGATGGCACATGAACGAATGCAAGCCAGCAGCAACTCCGTGGGCAAGCGGAACAGTTCTTACGAAGTGTGAAGGAAATTGTGAGAATCTAGATACAAGAAACTATCAGAGCCTTATTGGCGCTTTGATGTATCTTGCCATAATCTCGAGACCTGACCTAGCTCATGTGGTGTCTAAATTGTCGCAGTTTAACTCTCATCCACACAAAGAGCATTTTCAAGCAGCAAAATACGTGTTGCGTTATTTGAAGAAGAATCCTGTGGGTAAAATTACATATTCGGCTAATATTGAAAATTTTTTATGTTTTACAGACTCTGACTGGGGTAGCGATATAAATGATAGAAAATCATATTCGGGTCATGTAATATTTAAATCAGGTGGTCCAATTGCTTGGGAGTCCCGAAAACAACAAGTAGTGGCTCTCAGTACTATGGAGGCAGAATACATCGCCCTATGTCAGGGGACAAAAGAAGTTGTATTTATTCGTGGTCTGATCAAAGAAATGGGCTTTAAGGAATATATCGACAACCCCACTCCGATACTCTGTGATAATCAAGGTGCCGCATTTATGGTGAAGAATCCAATTGTTCAAAAGAAAAGTAAGCATATCGACATCCGTTATCACTATATTCGCGAAAAACATGAGGAGAAGGAAATCGATATTCAATACGTCACTTCGGATAAAAACGCAGCCGATATATTAACTAAGGCTTTAACTAAGCAGAAACATGTAAATAATTGTAATCTATTAATGATTGAAATGTAGTTGTTATATCAAAATTTTTTTTTACATTTGTCTTGAGGGGGAGTTTGTTGAAATCTATCGTAACTCTACTGTCAATACTAATGTAAACATCGCTGCTATAAATTCTATGATTTTTATAATTGTCATACTTTGCTCCATTTTGAATATTTTCTGTATCTCTAATTATTCCTAACTTAACTTGCATTTGAACTAGAACGTTTTTCCCTTTCTTATTGTATTGAAATAAATCACATTGAATTAGACAACACGTTGTTTTCTTACCTACATTTACCATCCTCGACTTCTGCGTTAATCTACATATATTTTAAAACAAAAAGCATAACAATAGGTGTTACGATTACAATTTACGGTTATTAAATCAAAGCTAATAACTTAAAAACTTTGATAAATGCATATTTTTAGGCTTTTATTTAAATACAAATAATTAGCCTACCTTTAGGTGTTTAAATGCTAATTAATATTCAAGTATATATTATTTTGTAGTTTTTTCTATTGTAAGTTATCATTAAATCCATGCATATTAAATAAATTGTGGTTTTGTCTATTATCATTTAAATAACTAATAATTACTAATCTCTATTTAAAACACTAATGAAATCTCAACAAATTGTTTTCAAAAACTGTAGAAAAACAAGGTTTTTTATTTTAGTATACTTTAAGGCTCTATTATCATATATGTATCTCTATTATCATGCATGTATTCATTGTGTAAAAAAATTGGTTTTATTATTTGATTTAATTTAATTTATTTATGCAGATTTGAAATTAAACAAATTTTGTGCTCAACAATTACGTAATTTATTTTAATTTATTCATTGTTAAGTATTAATTTTAAACTAATTAAATTAGTTGTTTGCATACTAGGCAGGAGAAAGAAACAAAAAAATAATTACGTTTTTATTTCCTTTTCTGTAATCAAATTATGAATGTTTAAATGCTGTTGGCTCGAATGGAAACAAATATGACATAAATTTTTAATTGAATGCAAATATAAACAAACACTTTATGGAGGAATTTAATAAAAAATTACTTTTATAAACAGGCAGAAAGTTGGCAAATTTTTTTTTTATTGTTATGTTAATATCAAACATTTAAGATATGTATATGCTACATATATAATATAAAAAACTTTTTTAAAAATTCTCCTTTAAGTAGGCAGTAGTTTTTACTTTCCTTACTATTTACTTATTTACGTTAGAAAAATTTTTGATAACTAAAATTTTTTATGTATTTTTTTGGTCTATAAACACACTTATTATTCCCAACTTACATTTTATACATATACTATTCAGTGCTGCCTGCTTATAGGCTTTTACAAATGTTTATTTTTAATTTAAAACCATAATTATATTTGCCTTTATTATATATGTTTTTTTCTCTCTAAATTATATTTTCTAATAAAATAATTCTATAAAAATTGCTTTTTGATTTATTTCCGCAAACTAATACTAAATCAATACATATTTACAAATATTGTACAGCATTAATTAAAATCCACAAAATATATTTATAACCGAAAATTAGTAAAACAAAAACTCAAATTTAGCAATTACATTTTAATACACAAACTCACACCTAAAGCACTTGTACGTGGCATATTGGCAAATAATTGGGTCGGAAGAGGAAAATGGAGAAAACAAAATTAGTGCAAATAAATCGTAAAATTATTTCAACACAATAATTCAGGGGTTTTTTTTTTAATAAAAATTAAAGCAGCGAGCGAGGAAAATAAACAGTGGAAAAAGAAAAATTTTATAAAAAAATCTACAAGAAAATTATAAATTGAGTTTTAGCAATATTATTTTAGGTGCCCTTAAGTATGCAGCGTTTTTTAATGTAAAAAATGTTGCCTACTTTTAAGAGATTTGAGTCTTATCATTGTTATGATTAGACTTACCGTAAATGCTGTTTTATTTGAGATTTTGAATTTGTTAGTAATTGAAAACTGTCTAAATCGGTCAATAATTTCTGCTAGACAAAATACACCTTCGGTATAAGGGCCTTAGAAAAATACTTAGGAAGACAAAAATATTTTCTATATAATAATTTCTACAGTGGAATTTCAAATGATTAGACACCAAAGGGTCCATTAAAGTGTGTCCGTACAGGGGGAATGCCCTCGCAAAAGAACTCAATGCTATTCTTTAGAACACTGCAGGGAGCAGGTTTCAGTTTCAATCATACCTCACGTGGGTCTATTAATTGGTTTTCGTTCTGTAACCATGTGTCACTGTCTCCCAGACATTATATGGCTGTAAAGGTTAAATCCCAAGGTTAGTCCCAACTAAATGAGTATTAGAGAGACTTACTTTATCCTAAACAATCTGAGCTTAAGGTCCCCGAATGACGGATAATGACAGAGATGATGATCCGTTGACTCCTTTCCTTTTTGCGATTGCAACTTTTACAAAGGTCATTGTAAGGGAGTCCTAGCCACCGGGCATGTTTTCCAGGCTTAACACCAATCAGGTTTCTGAGATGAGTTCTGAAAAGCTTTGACGCCCATTGAATCCTTTTGTCATCTATAATGGGCAAGATTTTTCTCGTTTCACAGCAGAGAGTCTAGTCAAACCATCTTTGAATAGTGTTGCGATTAAATTTATGTGCGTTAAGTTGCTTAGTTTTTAAGAGTCAAATATTGTTAAAGGTTTAGATTTACACCAACGAGTCACTTGTACAATTAGATTTTATTGAGGGTTCTTTCAAATTTATTTTAATTGGCTTAAATATAAAAAATATCTCAGTTCATATTGTACAAAAAATATTTAGCTTAGTACACCGGAGAATGTGGATTTCTCTATTATTAATTTGGAAATTTGCGTATTTAATGTACAAATTAGCTTGTAAAAACTTTTTAATTTTAGCAGCCTAAAATCAGGCACTTAAAAATTATGCGTTCTTTGCTGCTTTGTTTCTATAGAAATTATAATAAGATTTTCTTTTTTAATAATTTAACAAAAATTATCAAGTTTTTTTCATGGAAAGTCCTTGAAGTATATATCTTAATTACATCCTTAAAAAGTTTTAGAAGTTTTTTTTTAAAGCAAAAAGATAAACAAAAATTTTGTCATAAAAGAAAAAAAAATGGTTACTGAACTTTTTAATTACAATATAAAAGAAATTTCTTAGATGATTTCTATTTTCCTTCTTTTTTTTAGTGTCCTGTCAATGTTTTTTTTTTTTGAGATTTTATTTATCGCTTTAGCACTTTATTATTTAATTTATCAAAATAAAAATGTGACAAGAATTTTTTACGTTTTTATTGAGTTTATTTTACTTTATAAATTATTTATTAATTTTGTATTTATTACTGTTTTTACTTAAAAAAAAAAGAAAGATTATACAAATGTTAATATCAGCAATTCAATTCCATTTCTTTTTTTTCTTCTAAGAAAAAAAATATTCCAGAACCTGAATTAATTATAAAGATGGTTAATATGTTTGTACAGTTTATTCATTATTCAGTTTATTCATCGCATGTTTTACGCGAATAACGTTAGTTAGAAGACTAAAAATAAGGTGTTTTTTAATAAAGAAATATTAAAAAACATTATCAAAGTTATTTTTGGGATTACAAAATTTAAGATTTCTCTATGACCTGCTAAATTTCAAAGTTTTATTTTTGATAAATACACTGAAATTTATTGTTGAGGGAAAGCTAGTTTCTATGCGCATTTCACTGATTGGTTAGGCCATATCGTCAGGAAACCTTTTTACAAAGATTTTAGCAAAGCTAAAAATATAATACAAATAAAACTGTTAAGCGAATAAGAATTATAAACACTCAAAGTTCTAAAGGGTCCACCAAATAACTTTTTTTTTTTTGAAAATGCTATAAAAAAAACTACTGAATATTTTCTCAAATTTCTTTTTTAATTTGAAAGTACAATCCTTCCGGTTAATAATGGAAAATAATTTCATTCAAATGGCTGCCTCGGCTGGCCTACACGATCGGTCCAATTTTTAAGCACATTATCGATTGTGTGCAGCTGTATTTCACCAATGGCTTCACGAATATTGTCATTTAAAGCGTCAATTGTCTCTGGCTTGTCGGCGTAACACTTATCTTTGACGGCACCCCACAAATAATAGTCCAACGGTGTCAAATCGCAGCTCCGAGGTGGCCAAACGACATCAGCTCTGCGGCTGATAATGCGATCTTCAAAAACAGAGCGCAAAACATGGAGTGTAGCTTCGGCTGTGTGGCACCTAGCGCCGTCCTGTTGAAACCAAATGTTGCCAATATCCTCCTCTTCAATTTTTGTGAACAAAAATTCGTTCAACATGGCCCGATAACGATCGCCATTGACTGTAACGGCCACTCCTTGCTCATTTTCGAAGAATGGCCAAATTATGCCTCTGGACCAAAATCCGCACCAAACAGTGACTCGTTTTGGGTGCATCGGCTTTTCAATGTATGCGTGCGGGTTTTCTGTGCCTCAAATGCGACAATTTTGCTTGTTTACATACCCGCCAAGATCAAAATGAGCTTCATCTGAAAATATATTCTGAAAGCAATATTCTCGGGTGTACGCACTGTTTTTGGCTTTTCACGCTTTGGTTTATCGATGAGGATGCCAGTTTCTTTCACTATTTTCACAAGATAACGAACATACGGAGCTGACGGTGCTTTTCTTCTTCCAAAATCCGTAATTATCTGTCAAATCAGACATGAGCTAAGTGTAACTATTCACGAAATAAGCACTAGTTGGGAAAAAAACGTTAGATGGCGGACCCGTTACTTGTAACAATATCAAAGCTTAAAGAAAACAACAACGATAAACAGTGAGTTTATCTTTGCTACAAAACATTGTTTGAACATTTGTAAAAGGTCATGAAATACAATAAGCATTTTTAATTTGAAATAGTTTAATGGGTCCCATGACTCCTACAAGTATGCTATATATCTTTAAAACTGCTCTTGAGTCGTCTTATTTAAGTAATTTAATTATTTTTTAAAAGTAAACTTTTCATAGATGCAGTTAATATTTTTAACTGGTTTTTTCAAAGGTAAAAAAAAGTTAAACACTCTTTAACTGCCTCAAAATAGGCAAAGGTTTGTAATTGTCTTCAAAATAAAGTAATTGTAAGAAAACATTAAAATCATTAAATTTAAACTTGGGTTAAAAAAAACAATGTTTACTAATTTTTGACAAAATTTTAACAATTTAAAGAAATTGTTAGTTTTTTCTGCCAAAAAGTATGCCAATTTTTTCAACTTATTTTTCTTATTGCCAAAAAGTTTTTTATAACACTATTTCATTTTACTGAAATTAATTATTCGCAGGTGTAGTCAATTATTTTATACAGGTTAATTGTGAACAATAATTTACATATTCCACAGCCTAGAAATAAGCTAAAGGATTTTGCTATATTCAAATTAAGAGATTTTACAGAAAAAATATTTATATAAATAAGAAAACGGTTTAAAAGAAACACGCCCTGTGTGTAAATAACACGTCAGAGAAACACTTATTTCAAATATTGGTATGGCGGCCTAAAGTATGCTTATTTAAAAAATTATTATGGCGGCCTAAAAGTATGCTTAATTCTTAATTGCTAATAAAATACTATATTCGTGAAACAACAAACTTAAGAACTAATATTTTAAACGAATTTTTTTTAAAGAATATTTTATTTTTTTTTTGCATAGGATTTTCTCAGCATTATTAATTAATTAGTTACCAGCCTGAAATTAGACAACGGGTTTTTATTTCATTTTAAAACCATGATAAAAAGAAAATTTGGAAGGCACATGTTTTATTTGTTTCCATTATATTTGAGAGAAATTACAAAAGTATTTGAGTTCTGACAGCCTAAAAGTAAGCAGTACTATTTAAACATTTATATTTTAACCCTACAACAACACAAGTCTAGATTTAAGATAAACAGATATATAAGATAATTTTTTCATAATATTTATATTAAAGACTAAAAAAAGGAAATATATTCTGGCTTCTGGTTAAATCTTTTCAGCTATGTCTGTCCGTCCGTCTGTGTGTGAATAATGAAATGTGTTTTTTAGAGGCATAGAACTTTTTTTTAAAAATAAAACACAGACAATTCAATGGAATGACCAAAATTTTGGCTTTATTAGCTCACAAATTTTATGGTATTTAATGCTTATAAACGCTATCCTGTACCACTTTTTCGAGCATAACCGGTCTTATTTAGTCAGTATTACGTCGAATATTGGTTTCTAAATGATCAATAGCTGCTGGTTTATCAGCATTGACCAGAGATTTGGCGCTCCCCCAAAAAAAGTTGACAGAAAATGTCAAATCACACGAACGAGGTAGTCAATTCTTGATATAATCACCAAATGTTTGTCTCAACACAGTGATGGCTTCAAGTGGCTTATGGCATGTTGCAATGCTATGTTGGAACCATTTCTCCTCCAAAAGATTTGCAAATGATGTGAGGAATAATAAAAATCATGAATTATTTGCCTGTAGCGTTCGCCATTCATGGTAATGTTGGCACCGGCCTCGGATTTTAAGACAAAAGTGCCGATGACTCCGTCGGCAAGTAAACCGCACCAGAACAGTGACAATTCTGCTTATTTACATACCTAAAAGAACGTTCTAAGCTTGTTCTTTTATTCAAAATCAAAATAACGTTGTCAGGAATAAAATTATAGTTACATTTATTTAAAATAAGGAAAATTAGAATTAAAAAAATAATGAAGTATATAACGAAGAACAAATGAATAATTAATAAAATCTATTTTGCAAAGAAGACTCGATTATGTTTTTTCCAAAAACTACTAAGTTAGAATAAATATTTAAATAATTCATAAAGTACAAATAGGGTTTCTAACAGTCGGCTTTCCTGCATTTGAAGCGACCCCGCTTCGACTCCCCGAGCTGTCATCTTCAGAGCTTACTATATCATCATCATCAAATAAAGGTGGTAGCGTCCAACATGGCTTTAATCGGTCAGAAGCGTGGATTGACGAATACTGACGTGACTTGCGTTTTGAATTTGGAATGTCCTCAATCATATATCGATCATTACCAATAACTTTTGTAACAATAAAAGGGCCTTTGTAACGTGGCTCCAATTTACGTGAAAACCCAGTGCTTGAAGTTTCATTTTCGGCTAGTACAAGTTCACCTTCTTTGTATGTGTGAGGTTTTGCATGTTTATCATCAAATCGTTTCTTATAAATTCTTTTCTGGTCATTAATACGTTGAGAAGCTTCTTCTCTTACCTTCTGCATTTCTTCCTCGGTTAGAACAGTATCATTATGAACAGCCAATAATATTTTGTTGTGTAAAATATCTCGTGGTGAATAGCAAAACAATAACTCATGTGGACTTTTGCCAGATGTTTTGTTTGTCATAGTGTTCAAAGACCATTGAATGTTCATCAAGTGATCATCCCAACGTTTATCATTTTGAGTTGTGGGTAACAGCATAGAAAGCAAAGTCCTATTTGTTCGTTCTGCGTGCCCGTTAGCACGAGGAGTTTTCACAGCATTTAGAACATGCTTTATGTCATTATCTGAACAATATTTTTCAAAATCTTTTGATGTAAACGAAGTTCCTCTATCAGTAATTAAGCGTACCGGCACCCCAAAGTAACTAGAAAATTCATTTAAAACATCGATAACATGTTTAGTTTTAGTACTTTTCACTGCCTTTATAATTGTGAATTTGGTAAACGAATCCACTATAACTAAAATATATTCGTTACGATTGCTACTTTTCGGAAATGGGCCCAAGTGATCCAAATGTATCGTATTAAATGGTATTGGCTCTATGTCACTAAAATGGTATTCACCTTCAAAGCGACCACCCTTTTGTTTGTTGTATGTGCACTCAACACAAGCTCCAATATAGGATTTCACGAAATTTCTCATCCTTGGGAACCACACATAGCTTAAAAGTTTTATCATCGTTTTCTCAAGACCAAGGTGTCCTTGTTTATCATGGCAATCTTCAACAACTCTCCATCTTAATGACTTCGGAACCACCCACAATTTCTTTTCATTCAAATTTCGGAATAGTCTTCCGTTTTCGATGCAATATTCTTTAACGATCATCTTATCCTTTGCCTCTAGTTTCCTAATGATTTCTTTTATTGCACTGTCTTGAATCTGCATTCCGTACAACCAATCATCATTGTGAAGATATACTTTGTCCACTCTAAGTGTGGCAACATCAATATCACTTGGAGGTTCATTTGGAGCTCGACTAAGATCATCGACATGTTCCATACGTTGACCCTGTCGATGTTCGATATTAATATCAAAGTCCTGTATCCTCAACCACCAACGAGCTATACGTGGAATTAACTCTCGTTTGGACATAGCTGACTTTACTGCACTGCAATCAATCACTACTTTTATTGGTTTACCATATATGTAATAACGAAATCTTTCCAATGTTTCAACTACTGCTAAAGTTTCCAATTCGTAACTGTGGTAATTCTTCTCTACTTCACTTGCTGAACGGCTATAGTAAGCTACAGGTTTCAGTTCGTTGCCATCTCGCTGCAGCAGTACACCCGCTAAGCCTATAGAACTTGCATCAGTATGTATTTCATGTTCAGCATCCAAACGGAAAGCTGTCATTACAGGTTGAGTTGACAATTTAGATTTTAAGTTGTTAAATGCTTCTTCTTGTTGATCGGTCCAATTGAATGTTTGATCTTTACACAACAGTCGTCTTATAGGTTCCGATATTAGTGAATAGCCTGGTATAAATTTACGAAAATATCCGCTTAAACCAAGAAACTTGCGTACTTCCGTAACATTAGTAGGACGTTTAAAATTCATGACAGCTTTTGATTTTACTTCACCAGGTCGTATACCTTCTGGAGTTAATTGATGTCCAAGGAAATTAATTGTCGTTTTTAGGAATTCACATTTCTTTATATTTAAAGTCAAGTTTACGTCTTTAAGAACATTCAAAACTGTTTGAAGTTTTATAAACATCTCATCCAATGTATTGCTGCCAATAAGAATGTCATCCATATAGTGGATCATATTATCTTTACCTGCACGTTCCTGAATCTTCGACATCATTCTCTGAAAAACCATTGGCGCATTTTTTAAACCAAATGGCATACGTTTAAATTCATATAGGCCATCCGTCGTAATAAAAGCTGTATACTTACGACTTTCAGGCTCAATGGGGATTTGATAGTAACCACTGTTTAAATCTAGTGTGGTAAAATATTTGTATTTCTTTGCCTCATTCAAACATTCTTCTATATGAGGTGATGGAAAATTCTCTTTTGGCATCAACTTGTTAATCTGCCTGTAATCAACACATAATCGATCACTTCCGTTTTTCTTTTTCTGTAATACCACAGGACTAGCATATTCACTTTCGGATCGCGTAATTATATCGTTTTCTAAAAGTTCGTTAATCATACTCGAAATAACGACTTTTTTCGATTCGGGGACCCGATATGGTGCCTGTGTTATGATTTTTGTACCTGTCAATTTAATCTTCATTTCAACCAAATCAGTTTTCCCGAGATTTTGTAAATTATATGCGAATACAGACTCATTATTTTGAAGCAATTCAATCAAACTCTCTTTAACATTTTCATCATTCAATTCACACTTTATCATCTCCTTGCTAATTTTATTACAAATTATCATTTTATTAGCATTTTCATGTTTAGTGTTACTAATTTCTACTTGATTGACAATAAGTTTTTGTTCATCATTATTTTCGATATTTACATTACCATTCTGTATTGTTAATTTTGCGTTACCATTCGCAAAATTGTCTTGCCCAATTAAAACGTCAGTTAATAGCAATTCATCTTCGACCACATATAATGTAATTGGTAATAGGACTTCATTTATCTTCAAATTCACCGAAATCTTCTCACTAGCAACACGCATTCCTCCACAAATACCAGAAATTCTCATATTACACATTTCTCGATTACAATCAATTTGATCACAAACTGATTTCCTAATCAAACTACACTGACTTCCGGTATCTATAAAAGCGTTTAATATCTTATCTCCCAAATTAACTTTTATTTTGAAATGGTCGTCATTACTGCAAAACATATTTCGTACGGTAGTATTTTGTCTACACTCAATTTCGTTCTTCGGGTGAACCTTATTACATTTTGTACATCGTGGTCGACGTTGAGGTTTTAAGCAGTTTGTAGATATGTGTCCTACCTCGTTGCAATTAAAACACTTTATTTCTTTACCAGATCTCGTAGTTTGTTTAGTTGTACCATTGACCGTATTTGTATTTTTATTTACGATATCAGTGTTGTTTATTTTTGTTTTATTTTCGATAGATTTTACAAACCGTTTATCGGGTATATTTATTTCATATTCGTGTACAATTTCACGTAATTGTCTTACCGTGTTTATCTTATGAGCCGCTATAGCTATCTGTAGGTCACAACTTCTAAGACCCTCTCTCGTGTATTTAACTATTGAAGTTTCACTCAATCCATGTCGTTTACCAAGGGCACACATTCGAAAACAGTAATCTGTTACGCTTTCGTCACTTTTCCTTACAGCATTAACCATTTTGAAATGTACGTCTGCTTCATCATGAGTCGATCCAAATTCGTTTCGTAGTTCTGTTGCGAAAATATTCCATCTTGAATGTAGCGTCTGTAAAGAATCCAACCATAGACGAGCAACACCTTTCATTCTGCTATAGATCGCCAGCATTAAGCATTTTTCATCCCAGTTGTAAGCTCGTATAGCACTATTCACTCTTTCAATAAATTGTTCAGCCGACAAAGACATTTCATTAGTCGGATCAAACTCTGGGATTGTTTCAGCAATCTCCCTCACAGAACAACTATTTGGTAATCGTGCAACTTGAGAAACATGTAAATCATTACTTACATTTGAATTTTCGCTGTTATTTTGATCACAACCCGTATTCTGCCTTTCAATTTCTGGTGTTATATGTTGTCTATTTAAATTTTGTGGCACATTTTGCTCTTCGTTGTTTCGTTGTGTGTTTGATTGAAAAAACATCATTACGTTTTGTATCATTTCCTTTAACTCGTTTACCTGACGTTGTAAGTCTAAAACATTGGCATCATTGCGAGAAATACTTCCTGAAGCATTTTCATTTTGACGTTGTATATTCGTAGAGTTGCTTGTCGAAGACGTTTCTTCGTAAACATCATTATTCTCACCACTCTCTGCAATTTCATCTACACCAAGAACTTCCGTTAAACGCACAATTAATTCCGTTTTTGTGCCCGTTGTTGGTAATTCTCTCTCACGAAGTAATTGCTTCAGCTCATCAACTTTTAAAGAAAGAAGTTTCCTCATCTTGTCTGAAACCGTTTGCTTTTATCTTCGCTCTCGTAAAAAGTATTTGAAATTTAAATTTAGTGGATCCCACTTCTGATCTAAAAGAACGTTCTAAGCTTGTTCTTTTATTCAAAATCAAAATAACGTTGTCAGGAATAAAATTATAGTTACATTTATTTAAAATAAGGAAAATTAGAATTAAAAAAATAATGAAGTATATAACGAAGAACAAATGAATAATTAATAAAATCTATTTTGCAAAGAAGACTCGATTATGTTTTTTCCAAAAACTACTAAGTTAGAATAAATATTTAAATAATTCATAAAGTACAAATAGGGTTTCTAACATACCCGATAAATAAGTCTCACCATTGAAGATGATTAAACGATACAACTCTGATTCAACTTCCAGTGGATTCTCAGGCCATATACCGAACACACAACGCATTTCATGGTCCGTTGGTTTTTATATGGTTGCAGGCCAAGATCTTTCCTCAAAATTTTCCAAGTAGTAGACGGGCAGAGACCGAGTTGCTGAGAATGGCGTAGGATCGATAAATTCGACTCCTCTGTAACTCTTATGTTTACAGCGTCGATGGCTTCATCTGTACGCACGGTATGGACTCGATTTGAATGAATATTATCAAAAAGTGGTAATGTGGTCTTGAATCAATTTATATTATTGTATTAGCTGCTCAGATGGACGATTGACGAAGTGCTTTATTGGTTAAGCGAATGCGAATGTTGAAAATAATTTTCAACGATTTGTAAACGTTGTGCTGGTATAATTCTTAACATGGTGATTTGCCAAATTAAAATGAAAAAACACACATACTTAATAAGTATGACAGCTAGATTAACGGCCCTATGCTCTTTGTAGGAGTTTCCTATCGGAAGTTCTATACGTTAAAAAAAAAACTGCCAAAAATCATGCTTTATAAGAGTTTATTATGATTAGAAATGTTAATAGAACAGTCTATAACTTATCCTTTATTGGCTTCTATACATTCTAAAAATAATTTTATTTGCCCTAAAGTATACTATACTTTTTAAATTTCTTTTGTTATTTAACTATTTCCTTTTAGCATTAAACTGAAAATTGCTTAAATCTATCCTTATGACTATATATTTAAAAATTTCAAACTTTGGTAATTTGAACAAAAGATTTACAACTGTAAAAAATTTATTGTATTTTTTGCTTCAGAAATTTTATTTCTTTACCATTTCGTTTGCATAAGTATTAGCCGTAGTTGTTATAAACTGTAAATATAACTTTCAAATAGTTGAAATCTAAAAGAATCCTGGAAAAAACAATTAAAGTTTGCAAAAGTTTTTTTACAGACAAAAAAAAAAAAAGAAGAAAAATTATGTTTTCAACAAGAGAAGTTCAAGAAATTGTTACAGTCATCATTACCATTTCGTTTTCTTCAAAAAACAGAAAACACACATATAAAATTAGTTTTTGGTAAAAAAATATAGCAAAAAAAGTTTTTTAATTTTCTTTATAACGCAAAAGTGGTATGAGGTTATTTTTTTGTCCATACTTCTTTTTTAAAGTTTGGCATCGGTTCTTTTTTTCTTCTCCCATGATATGTTTTTTCTTTTTTTGGAAAATTGTCCATGGTGTTGAATACAGCTCGTAGTGCTGCTAACCAGTTTTCTTTGGTTACAGCGGTATTTGTGGTGGTAAAAATGGTCGAAATTTTTTGGCAACAACTAGCCAAATTAATTTATTTATTGCTCTGCCATTTCTCAAAATAATATGCAACCGCATACAGTGGGGAAAATAAATAAAATAAAGGGGGAAAAAAAACTACGGCAACAGTCTGCCATGAACAAGAACGTTAAGTTTTGTGTGGTTTATGTTAGAGAAAAAACTTTATTTACTGTTTATTTCTTTGGAGCAACACTATGGCTGAATGGCTCAAGTTTTTTGAAACATTTTTTTTGGTGGATTTTTTTTGGGAAGTTTTAAGAAAGAAAGTTTAAAAAAATTGTCTTGATGGGTTAAGCAGTTTAATTTTTAAGCCAGAAAAGTGCCTAAACCAAAATGCACGATCTTAATTGTAACTAAAACAAACAGTTTTCAAAGAAATAACTTAATTATTTTTTTTTTTTTGAAAGAAGAATCTATGACAATTATGTGTGAAGCAAAATATCGGCCAAATGCTCGCCACGACTTCGGTGTCATACCTCTATCCGATGGTCCATATTTACAATGACTCTGAGACATAATTGAGGTTCAACATCGTTAATGTGCCGAATTATCTCATCTTTTGGCTCTTGAATTGTTCTTGGCTTATTGACTAAGGTTATTGAATAAAGTCAAACGGTGTCAAATCACATGACTGTGACGGCCAATTAACGTCGCCACGACGTGAGATAACACGGCCATTGAATTTCTCGCCCAAAAGAGCCATTGTTTCGTTGGCTGTTTGGCAAGTGGCAATATCCTGTTAGAACCACATATCTTCCAGGTACATATCCTCGATTTCTGGCCACAAGAAGTTCATTATCATCTCGCGGTAGCCAACACTAACCACGTTAACTGCTTGGCCGACCTCATTTTCGAAGAAGTACTGCTCAATGACGCGGCCAGCCCATGAGCCGCACCAAACTCTCAAACTTTGTGGATGTATCGGCCTTTCAACAATTACTCGTGGATTCTCATTTGCCTAAATTCGACAATTCTGCTTTAAACGAATCCACTGAGGTGAAATATGCGAGAAATGCATTTGATTTCAACGCCCATTTTCGTAAAACGCTTTTATAATCTTAACGCTCCGCTAATTTGTGCACCTCTCCATGGTTGAACTTGTAAAATACTGAAAGAAAGAAATGCCAAATTAAGTTCGGCAAAAAATTTTAGTTAAGGTGTGACTCACAATTAACATCGTGCATTAAAATTTTACCACCCTTTATTTTAACCTGTGCTAAATTTGGTCGTGAAATTCTAATTCACGTAAAACTGGACCAAACTTTACTAAAATTTTAGAATTTGTTTTAGGTTAAAAAGTACCAAAAAGCTTTTCGAAAGCTTTATTTGCGATATATTGGGGAAAGTTACACAAACAAAATGTTTGGGTAGGGTTGTGCCATATTTCGATTTAGAATAATATTTCCCACAGAACCGATTTAGCTGGCTTCTAATCCCAAATTGCTTAAGAGAACTTCGTGGTACCAGAATATTTATTTTGAGGAGACTTTCGGTTTTTTTATTTCCTTTTAAGATCCTATAAGGACCTAAAGACAATAATCCGATTTGATTAAAGCTAATTTTTTTTTTTGCAACTTTTATTTTGACTAGTCCTTCGACTATTCAATAGGGATATAACTTCTTAACAACTTTTTAAAATATCAAAGTTGGCATAGCACAGTCCGATAGAGCATAAAAAACTATAAGGGAACGTATATTTATTTTTTCGCTAAGGTCAAAAAAGTTCACACACCAACCGCGATGAAGCTTTGAAAATTTTTAGTTTTATTTTTGGTTAAGAAAAATTATTAAAATATGTTTCATTAATATTTGGAGATGGCAAAAGATTTTTCAGCTAACCAAAACGTATCTTTAACCTTTTTTAACGAAAAAAAAAAAATTAAAAATTAATAAAAAACACCGTATAAAATTAAGAATATTCATTATTGCATTGCTTTCGAAAAACCAATTGGTGCGTGAACTTTTTTGAGAAAAATTACAAAAGATTATAATTTTCGTGGTAACTAGGACATGGTTAACCTCATGGTACTATGCCAAAAAAAATTGGTTATACCCCTACTATTCAATATAATAGTCATATGTCGGCTTTGTCTACGACTTCTTTGAGGTTTCAGTCAATAGCAGTTTTGTTGACATTCCCATCGGGGCATCTCAGTATGTGACCAATTTACTTTTATTTTCTTCATATAATTTTAGTTTTTATGGCAGAAAGATGTGTCGCCACTCAAAGCTGCTGGTTAAAAACCATATTTGGCGAAAGTATTCGTAAAATTCTTCTTAGGCTTCGATTTGTGAAGACTTTCAGAGCCTGTAAGTATTTGATAGAAATGTCGCTTTCACACATGTGTATTTTGGTTTTAAATTGATATGCGTGAGGATCGTTTAAGGCTATTAAGTCCCATATTAGAGGAATATTCCGTAGTTTTAGAGGGTTTTATGATACGTATTTACATTATACATTAAACAAAAATAACAAGTTCAACAATATAAATATTTCCTTATGAAGATAAATAAAAAAAAAAAAAAAAAAATCTGATAAAGTTTTTCATAATGTAATTTTGTAAAATTTTCCTGTTAAGTAATAAAATGTCCCTAAATTTAGTTAAAAGAAAACAACCTAAAAGTATGCTTTAAATATAAAACAGAGAGGAATTGTCTTTTCTCCACAAATACAGTGTTGTCTCTAATGAACGGATACCGAAGAGATCATTGAAATGTGCCCATAAAAATTTTCCAAAATGATAATAATATTTTATTTTAGAAAAAAAGATTTTATATTTATATTTCATAATTTTTTGTTTCCTAAAGTTTCAGATAAGACGAAAATTATAAGCGATTATTCGGAAAGCTACTTAACAGTTATACGATTAATCGATTTGAAAATTTATCTGTACAAAATACTTACAATAAAAAAAATTTACGAATAAAAAGAAAAATCTTGTAAACTCTTTTTGTTGCATCGAATTATTTAATAGATTCGTACAGTGTTGAAAAATTCAGTACTTAAGTACTTTTTTCAGTACTTTTTCATATTGAAAATACCGCAGTACCCTCGCGATGTCTTTAGTACTTTTTTATCCTTTGCGCTTTTTAACTTTTAATATATAAGCAACTCAGCGCTTAACTAAAACTGTGTGATCTGATGTTATCATGTGCTTGTTGTTAATATTCTTGTATTAACCCTTCTTAACGACGTTATTATTAAAATTAAAAGCAAGGACGCCAGGATTCATATTTCGCTATCCAGAATAGAATATTTGTTCTCACAAGTGGTAATAAATTTTATAAAAAGTGCTGCATTGGATAATATCTCAGAGGTAAATATAAATGAAAACCATTTAGGTTTAAATGAAATATTTTGTAGAAGGAAGTTGCTTAAAAATTCAAATTCTGTGATTAAGAACTAAATTTTGTTTTAAAAATAAAACCTTCAGATTCACTCCAGAAAATATTGTTTCCGGTAAAACTAACAGCATACTACCATTGCTTTTAATGTTATTTTCAAACTAGAAAGCAAAGTTAAAATATAAATTCACAATTCCATATACTAGCGGATCTTCCAGAAATAAAGCATTTCAGAATTGAAAATATTTAAATTCTTTGGAAAAAAAGGAACAAATGTTTTATTATTTAACAAAAAGTACCATTTGGTGGGAAAAAATGTACCCTTTTAGTGAAGTTCAATACCATTTCAAAATTTCAATTTTGAAACACTGGCTTCGTATCAAACCTTTTTAGTGTTGGCTGCAGGGTTGTTAGATGTGAAGATTTTTCGTCATTTTCACGATTTTTTTTTTTGAGAAAATACAGTAAAATGAAGATTGACGATTGACGATTTTTTTACTAAAAGTAATAGTGTTATGACGATTTTCTGGCATCAATAAAACACTTACAAGAAATTCTATTGGGAACAGTTCAAAACGTAAAAATCAATTTTTCGAAATACAATAATTACCTAGGAAAAACTTTTTGATTTTTAGTAATAGGTGGTAGTTATTTCATACGTTACCTGGTAAGTAATTGTCATTACAATTGTCATTATTTTGAAAACTTTAATAAGTACTCACTAGTAATGACAACAACAACTACTTATTACTTCTATTATTTTCACTACTAAATATTTGCTTACTAATAATCAGCTCAATAACTACTTATTACTTGTGTTGTTTTCAGTACTGAATATTTACTTACTGGTAACGCACTTAATAATTACTTATTAGGTCTATTAACTAGTGATTTTTTGGCTTCTGGTAAGTATATTTTAAGTACTTACAATTGAGTAGGTGAGATGCAAAACTCGTTCGTTACACCTTTTTCGAATTTTGGGAAAATGCAAAAAACATATGGGCAACGCACTTTAGCCTACCAGGAAAATTAATCATTGAACTTTAGTATATTTTGGAAGTTTAATAAATTTATAAAAATTAGGCAAACAGTGCTAAAAAAATGTAACAATAGTTCTGTTCGTGGGAGATAAACTACCCCAACTCACATTTTTTTTTAAATACGTTTTTTATACAGTTGGAATCGGAATTTTTCATGTGTAAATTTCCATAAGTCCTATCTAATGTAGTTTTCGAAATAGAAAAGTTCAAAACAACAACAAGTCCAACTTAAGGGCATCAAGTGTACTTAGTTTTGATTACCACTGGATTTGTAGTCAATAAGGAGAATGTGCTTAGAGGCAAAGAAGAGTCTTTTTTTGTAAATTGAAAAGTGAGGTATTTTGTATTTAAAATAGATAAATCAAAACACTGCTATTTTGATTTTATTTTTATTTAGTCAAATCGATTCGACCAACTTTGTAAGTCATTCACAAGAAAATATAATATATTTTTATTTAAACATGCGTATGCTTCTTTAGTTGTTACTTGTAAAATTTTGTATAACACATTTTTAAGAGAAAAGTAAGGTAAAAAAATTTGTGTAAGCCTTGTATTATTTTTCGAAACATCAGACCTTTTGTTGTTGGACTTAATGCTGTTGCGTCAAGGGATTGAACAGTCAATACAAACATGGGAGGTAAAGAACACCAAGTCCAATTTAATAAGTAAACGTATGTTACCTTTTATGACCTTATTTTATTAAGGATATTATCGACATAAATAAAACATATTAGAGTTATAAAAAATATTCGGGCAAAGGCAAAACTTAAAATTTTTGCGGTCTTTTGTAAAGTTTTCAAAATGTGGCTGTGTGTAGTTTATCTCCCACATGCTGTGTTAAAAAAGTATGAGTTTTCAAACAACTAAATTTCAATATTTTTCTTCAGTGTACTTGTCATTGTTTTTTCCGTTCCTTAATCAATATTATTAATCTCCAAGAATATAAAATTGCAAGTTTTTATTTTCTCTCCAATTTTCCCCAAGTGAGTAGATAAAATTATTTTCAAATCATTTTTCGGGTAAACCCCCCACATTGATAGGAAGTATATCTGGAACAATGGCATACGATGCATCCATGTTTAATCTATTAGCATTTACTTTGAAGGTTAGAATTTGAAATGTAGTTGACTTAGTGCTTTTACCACAGGAGTAACAGCAGATTTCCAGTCGAATATAAGAACATCCCCACAAAAATTCATTTCATTGTACGATTTATAAAAAAAACAAATATGTCAAAGCGAACTTGTTTACAAATTTGCATTTTGAAATTCCCTAATTCGACTCTATATAATCAACGATATCTTGGCCCACTTTTAACAAAAAGTTTACAACAGTGAACCAGCGAGTTTTGTTACACAAAATGCAAAGAGATAGTTTTGAAAATGTCTGTTGAGTGGAACGAACCAGTTTTGTTACCAACTGCAATTTTATGTCACAAAAAAACATAGAAAAGGACATGATTCGATACAATCTAAATATATATTCTTATAAAGTGCTAAAAGATCTGTCAAAATCGATTGTTATCTCAATTTTTTTAATTTTTGAAACGAACGAGTTTTGCAACTCACCTACTCAATTCAACTTACTAGTAGTTAAATAATAACTAGATATTTTTTGACTTCTAGTAAGTGTATTGTAAGTACTGAATTCTGTGGACACCTCGAACAAAAATAAGTAGTTATTCAGCCGAAAAATAAGTAGTGTTTATTTTCTCCAACATTATTTGCTAACTTACTTGGTAAGTTAAGTTTTTGCTGGGTATTGGAAATTAAACAAAAAAAAAATTCTTCCAACATCACAAACCAGGAGGCTTTCATTAGAAGCATTAGTAATTCGAATTCTACAATTATATGAATGCCATCGATTCTGCCAAAAAGAGCGATTTGCGTCGATTCTATTTGGTCCGATTTTTAAAAATTGGTTAAATCCGCTTTGCGTTTTAATTAAATTTCCATTTGCGTCGCTACACGATTGCATTTTTTCGCTGAAGTCTTAGTCACATGTGAAGAATTTTTCTATTTGCGTGTAAAATGTGCAATCAGTTTCGCACTTTGCTTAAGCAAATGATAGTTTCATAAAATTTAACAAAAAGTTTCCTTAGGTTCAATATGGCTAGCCTCATAAGATTTACATGTGTTCGTACATTTAGGCACGTTATGGTTGGGCCTTAAAATTGGACGTAATAAAACGTTTCAAGTCGAGTAAAAAGACTGTTGATACAGACAGAACCCTTGGTTTAGCACCTTCAACAGTAAAAACAATTTGCAATAGTGAAAGCGCTAAAAATTAATTTTTTAAAGATTGCTCGAGTTAATAGCAAATAAGATTTTATTTTTTATTTAATGTTTTTGTGAATATGGATAAATGAAATAAATAAATTTTTATTAAGTTTTTATGAAAATACATATATTTTTTCTTATGTATTTCTTTTCAAATGATAAATATGTATATTTAAGCCCACTTGCTGAAATAAATAGAATAAAACTTAAACTTTCTTTACCACCCAGCAAAAACTTTACTTACCAAGTAAGTTAGCAAATAATGTTGGAGAAAATAAACACTACTTATTTTTCGGCTGAATAACTACTTATTTTTGTTCGAGGTGTCCACAGAATTCAGTACTTACAATAAACTTACTAGAAGTCAAAAAATATCTAGTTATTATTTAACTACTAGTAGGTTGAATTGTAAGTACTTACAATATACTTACCAGAAGCCAAAAAATCACTAGTTAATAGACCTAATAAATAATTATTGAGTGCGTTACCAGTAATATTCAGTACTGAAAACAACACAAGTAATAAGTAGTTACTGAGCTGATTATTAGTAAGCAAATATTCTGTAGTGAAAATAATAGAAGTAATAAGTAGTTGTTGTGGTCATTACTAGTAAGTACTTATTAAAGTTTTCAAAATAATGACAATTGTAATGACAACTACTTGCCAGGTAACGTATGAAATAACTACCACCTATTACTAAAAATCAATAAGTTTTTCCTGGGCATAAATAGAATTTGTTGCTAAATATTTTAATTTTTGAACCACTCAATGCAATAAATTGTCTCTAATTTGTAAATTAAAATATTTGACGATTTTGTTAAATGTTCGTGACAAATTTTGTTTAAACTTTTGACGATTTTTGAAGAAAAAAGCCCAACAGCCCTGGTTGTCTGATATAGTGTCAAACATTTCATTGGTTGCATCACACTTTTTTACATCCAATCAAACCATATTTTTATTTTTGTGCTAAAATTTTTTTTAATTTTAAACTTAAATTTTTTTTTATCGTTCTAAACTTTTTTAACTTTTTTAAGACGCATCCAACTATTTAGATGCTTGCTGTCGTGAGCACACACTCTTTTTGATTGCAGTAAACCCATGGTGGAATAAGCAGGTGGCATCGTTACGGCAACAAATACAACATTACAACAAAAATGGAATTTACATCACCGTTTACGTCAAAAAATACATTAAACAAAAATCAAAGCGTGCCGCTGAACGTGATGAAATAAATAAATTTTTAGACAATTTTTATTTAATTATGGTTAATATCTTATTTATTTTAATTTAAAATTATCGAAAACTTTAATAAAATACAATAATCACAGCACAAAACGTGGACTTTTTGTAAACATAAACAAAACTTTGACATTAACCTAGACAAACAATGCAAGAGCAAAAAATCGTCATCTGGCGTAGTGCTGCCACCTGTTTATTTTACCATGAGTAATCCTTTATTTTAAAAACAATTGCTAAGCTTACTTTTTAGGATTTTGCTATTTAAAAAAAAAATCTCTACATTTTTTTTTATGTTGCATCAAACTAAATCCACTACAATCTGTTAAAAAAAATTGCTTAAGAGCGACTTTGACCAGTTGGGATAGAGTGAAGTGCTGAACGGAGCAGTATTTCAGTGGGACCTATGATTGGACCCAACCTAACCTTAACCTAAACTTAAGTAGGTTTAAACTTTGTTAAGTTGAATCAAACTTTTTTTTTTTGCATTAAACCTTTTAAGCTGCTTTAAACTTCTTAAAATTAAACTCCTTTTTCTTCTTCTACTTTCTGCTTTTTGTTTCTTTAGGTTTCTTTTTTTGCTTGTTTTAAACTTATTAAGGTTACATCAAACATCTTTAGGTTGCTTCTAATTGATTTTGTTTATTTTTTGTTAACAGCTTAGGAAGTTTCCAAAAATACTTAAAAAATGCAATTAAAAAAAGTTAATTAATTATGCCTTAACCCTGCAGGTGCGTCGCTATTTTTTACTTGGTTAGAGTGCTTTGTAAGTCGAAACGACTAACACTAGTTTTACTCAGAAATAAATCGTGTTATTTTATTTAAAAACTAAAACTATGCGTTTACTAAGAGTTCTAGGGGCTTAGTTTGTACATTTCTTCACCTTTGAGAATGTTTTCATGTAAAATTTTTTTGTATTTTTAAAAATTCTTATGAAAATATTTTTCAATTGAGGCGAAGTGTTTTACAAAAAAATATTTATTTAAATAAAATCAAAATATTATTATTTCTCTTCTGAGTTTAAAAGTAAAAAACAAAAACAAAAAAAAAAAAAAAACTCCACGTAACATCGTTGTTAGTCAAATTGACTAACAAAGCACCTCTAAGGTTAAAGTAGGCATTAACCATACAAATTACACTTTATGAAACTATACTTTGGTTTTGAGGTCTGTTTTTGTCTGAAATAATTTCATGTCATAATTTTTTTCTAATTATTATGCGTTACTCTTTAATCTTTAAAATATAATCACTCATTTATTATAATTAAACAGTCCTTAAGTAGACTTTAGTTTATATTTCTATAATTACATTAGCCCGCATTTTAAATACATATTTTGTAAATTATTTTCACAATTTTACCTGTGTTTTAATAAATTTACTGTTTTCAATTTTCTAATGATTTTTTTCCAAATCCTTCTTATATTTATTTTATTTTTTCAAAAAGCCTTTAAGTAGGCAATAATTTAAGTTGTTTATTGTTTTAAACGAAAACAAGAAAAATTCCTTTAAACAATTTGAAACTTTTTAGACCTAAAGTACATATCGCTGTTGCTTTAGAAAGAAAAATTGTTTTTTTATTTTAAAAAGTTTATTTGTGTTACTAAGCCCCCCTTAAAGTATGCTTGTTTTTTTTTTTTTTTTTTTTTTGGTATTTTTCTTGTTGTTTAGTAACAAATAAACTTTAAGATTTTGTTTTCTTTTTCTTCAATTTTCACTTGTTATTTTAATGCTTGTAACTTGGTAACATAATCTAAATAAAACAATTTTTATTTACGACAATCCTTGGAAAGTTATTCAAGTAAAGTTTTCTTTTTTTTTCTTAATATTTTTTTCTACCGTTTGCCTCCCACAAATATTTGGCAAAAGTAATAATAAATAAACAAAATTTTGTTTGAACATTTTGCAGAAGGCTGGCAAAATATTAGTGTCTATAACAGACACTTTCGACTTCGGGTTTTCAAGTAGCAGAATAGAAGAAAAACCAAGAAACAAATGGATTATTCCCCAAAGAGAAATGAAAGCAAAAGTTGTTTGACAGAGCCATGGAAAGCAGTAACATCGGGGAAAGTTGTTTGTATGATAATATTTTTTTTTATTTTTTTTAAGAAAAAAAGAACTCTACAATATTTTTGGGAAATAAAGCAAAGAAAGAAATCTAAAATTTACGTGACTTTAATTTTACTTAAAGCACGGCGAAACAATTTAGGGGAAGAGGGTACTTTGCTGTCTATAGTTGAAAAGTTATAAAATGTACATTAATATATTTGTTTGTTAAAATTGAAATGTTATTTATTTCAATTTTATTTCGGCAAAAATATATAAAGTTTCAACTGCAAAAGAAAAATTATTTTATTAAGGACGTAAAAAGAGTTAGAAAAATATTGCCTACATTAAGGCATAAATTGTTAACAAAGAGAGTTCGAGTACAAATAACAAAACATATTGAATGTAAATTTAAAGGAACATTAGTCTTTGTCGTACATGTTTAATCGATGTGCAGTGAAACTGAATTTGTCATTTAACTGTATGTATAGACAGCATAAGTTACTTTGGAAGGTTATGACACTTGATTAGAGCCGGATTTTCGTTTTTGTTTGTTTCAAACTCTACTAGAATTGAGTCCGTTTTAGATAGAGCCAGTTAAAGTTTTATTTTCCATAACCATCTACTGCAAGGGCATAGGCTGTCATTTGCCACTATCACGATCAATTTTATGGTTTGCTGTTTTTTAACCAGAGCGATATTATTCATGTCCATTACTTATTTTGTTTCTTCAGGTTTTTTTCCAGAGAAGTGGTCCTAGTACTGGCAGCTGGTGTAATCCAGCTGTTTTTCGATAACACAGAAAAAATTGTTAGTAGCTTTTTATCAATTAAGTTTGTTTGATGTTATAGGTTTGTGGAAAAAGACGCGGTAAAATAGATTAACGAATTATATTCCTTGAAAATGGTTGACGAAGTTAACCGAAATATCGGAGAAAATAAATTGTTAAAATAAAATAAACAGTTGGTTTTTATTTTTATTTTATAATCCAAGACCTTTAGCCGAAGCAAATAAATAATCTCACAATTAAAAAAATTATTAAAAAAGTTAATTAGTATTGTGGTTATTTTGTTGAACTATTTATGGTTTTTAATCCAAATTTTTTAATATTTTTAATTAGGCTTAAGTTCATTAAATTTAATTTTCATTAAATTATTTTTATGAAGAAAGGTGTTTTACAACATGAAAATTAATTAAAATTGTTATTGATAATCTTTCATTTTTTGACCGTGGCCGGGATTCGAACCGCGGCCGGCAGGTTACCATGACATGTTTCGATCGCAACCACTCGATCTTCTCAAATGGATTTGCCGTTTTACACTCGCAGCCATCGAAGGCTGCTGACGTCAATAGTCAAACATCAATCCTTAAACCAAATTGTATTTTAACCTTTGGTAGATCGAAGTTTGCTTTTTTGAATGATTATCTATTTTAATTGATTTTACATGTTCTTCCTTACTTCTGTTTTTTCGTACTTTTGTCAAGAATTTTTCTTGAAGTCCAAAGTACATTTTTTGTTTTTTCATTTTTGTCTTTCTTTTTCTTGTTGACCTTTTTCAGCACAACTTGAAGGACAAATGAACACATAGAGCTCGTGCCTTAGCTTTTAACAATAATTAGTATTGTGGTTATTTTGTTGAACTATTTATGGTTTTTAATCCAAATTTTTTAATATTTTTAATTAGGCTTAAGTTCATTAAATTTAATTTTCATTAAATTATTTTTATGAAGAAAGGTGTTTTACAACATGAAAATTAATTAAAATTGTTATTGATAATCTTTCATTTTTTGACCGTGGCCGGGATTCGAACCGCGGCCGGCAGGTTACCATGACATGTTTCGATCGCAACCACTCGATCTTCTCAAATGGATTTGCCGTTTTACACTCGCAGCCATCGAAGGCTGCTGACGTCAATAGTCAAACATCAATCCTTAAACCAAATTGTATTTTAACCTTTGGTAGATCGAAGTTTGCTTTTTTGAATGATTATCTATTTTAATTGATTTTACATGTTCTTCCTTACTTCTGTTTTTTATTTAATTAATGTGATAATTGAATCAATTATTTTTTTTGTTGAAAGAAAATTAAAAATGTAATTTTGATTTAATAAACATTTTAGTTGTTTTGAAATAAATTTTGAATTAAATTAGTAATTAAATAACAAAAAATTATTTCGTTTAAAATAAAATAACTTAAACTTGTGAAATTGTTGTTGGAAATTGTCAAAATCAATCAACACATTGTTTGAAACGCCAAAGTTTTTTGATCATTTGTTTAATTAAAATTAAAAATATAATTTATTAGAAAAAAAAAATTTTAAATATAAAATTTTTAGTAATCAATATGATCATTTTGGTAATAGGTGCAAAATCAACAAATGGGTTGCTTGATTCTATGAATTTGGAATAAATTTGTTGATCAGAGAAAATTTTTAATTTTTTCTGTGTAATGTTTTACAACAGGTTTCTTCTCGTATAATAAATTTTTCTATCCAGGTAATCGACAATTATGTTAAAAAAATAATAATCTACTATTTTCAGACTGACTATAGACTGCAATGATTATAGACTGGCCTGACTATAAATTCGACTTATAACACTGTGCAACAAAAATAAACCAGCCTCAATACTTGCAATGCGAAATAAAACTAGACTACTGGTAGAGAAAATTTGCCAAAGGGTTTTGAAAAGTTAGCTGTTTGGCCAGAACTCTATGGTACAGTTATGTTGCGAGGAGTACCAATGTTCTTCTCATTCTTGGAAAATAATGTCAATGCCTTGGTCTGAGGGTTATTAGGACAAGTCATTTTGGGAGACCTGAAATGCCCTTATTGTTGTATCTGAACTAGGACTAAGGCAAATCTTTCTTTTCAACATAAAATCAAAATAAATGTAGGATGCAGTGATAAATATAGAGCAATCTCGCACTTACACCAACGAGTTGCTTAAGGCATCACCAGGGGACCGTTGTAGGAACCAAGTTAGCCGTAAATGTGTCGGTTGCTCATTAAACCTAATGCCGACCATACACTTCACAAGGCTAGTGCTCAGGACTGGCATTGTATAGTATATTGTGTGGTGTTTTTGTTATTAACGCAGTGGACTGAGTCAAAATCAAAACGATTTTGATTATAGCTCAAGTTTGTTAAACTGTACAGTAGAGCGTACCACGCGCTGTAGGGGCCAAATTTAAGAATTCACTTCATACAAATATGGCGGCTTAATAAAATTCTTAAATTTTGCCCCTGGAGCTCGTCGGATGCTCCTAGACGGATTAAATGTATGACCAACCCCACTTTATTTTTCATATTCACCATTTGCTTCTAACATACATACCCGCTATTGCCATTTCTTAAGGGGGCTCCCACACAAAATTTTCAATATAGACTAGAAAAATATTGAACAAAAAGGTCACATAACTGCCCAGGAGTCGTCCCTAGCTGGATAAAATGTATGGCTGACCTTAATTAGCTGGTTGTCCTTAAAATTTTATCAAAACATACTTGCCCTTTATCTCCACCCTTTAAGGCGGCTCCCATACGGCGTTTTATGAAATTCTTAAGTTTAATTAGAATTTTTAATCGTTTGTGAATAAAACCAAAGTTGTTGACAGATTTTAATCCTTTATGGCTGGCACCGCCTCTGAAAAATCCCAGACTACCGACTGTTCTGCAGGAATTATAGAAATACTTCATTAGCAAAACTATAATGATTTTTTGCAAACTTAAATTTTCTAATTAAATTTAAAAATCTCTCTGCTGGAATTATCGAATTACTTTCTTAGCAAAAGTTTAATAGTTTCTTGTAAGCTTTAATATTCTGACATTAGGGTGGTACATTAGGGTTGTACGAACAGATATCTGGTGGATAAATACTAGAACGAGATACTTGAGGTCAAGGGCCCCTAAGGACAAAACATTTGTCATCTTGATATATATCATTGATATATCACAGTTTAAGATCAAACTGCAAATGCCTTATATATAACGAAAAATGTAAAAAGGCGACCTTCTTGCAAAATTACTTTATATTAGAGGGTCTACTGTACAGTAAACTTAGTGTATGCTTAAAACGTTTAGTTCTGTCTTGGGTTTTAAAAATTGACAACAAAAAAAGAGAAGAATCGCCTGAATTATGTCGCATGAAAAGCAGCAATAGGCTCATGAAATTCTAATTCTACGAAAAATTAATAAAGATGTTGGATGTTTTTTTCGGGTGTAATTTCAAATTTATACTATTTAAGATGTTTTGAGCAAAAAATGCACAGTCTTTTCAATCAAAGTCAGTGATTCTTTTAATTTTCATCGTTCAATATAGATTTGCTCTTGATTTACATTGATGAATATTTATTTCATAGTAATTTTGAACCCATAACTTATTGGATAAAGGTATACAAAAGGAATAAATATAATTTTTATTTTGACATTTTCTAATCCTGCAGTTGAGGGAATTTTTAGCATTCTGAATGCATGTAGAACTGATCTAAAAAACGAGACATAAAGCAAGCTTAATAATGACTAGAGAAAAGTGCTGTTTATTTTTTGGTTGTTTTGAGATTTAAGTTTAGTATAAAGCTAGTAAAGTATTTAGTATTTAAGCTAGACTAGACAGACTATAAATTAGAGAAAAGTGCTGTCTACCTTTTAACGTCTTTAAAAATATTTCCGTTTTTTAATTTAAATAAAGCTTTTAAAAATACTTTTAATGTTTCCTTTCAATAATTTCTCAAGCTCAAGGTCCGTTTTATATAAACAATATTTATTTTAAATT
This sequence comes from Pollenia griseotomentosa, assembly GCA_963931875.1. Lineage (NCBI taxonomy): Eukaryota > Metazoa > Arthropoda > Insecta > Diptera > Polleniidae > Pollenia > Pollenia griseotomentosa. The sequence continues at coordinate 133,546,748 of OZ007564.1, forward strand.
TATGCAATATTTCGCTATCTCAATGGATAGCTTCTTCAGGGAAACAAAAATTATTCTATTACATTTTTATAAACTAATTTAATTTTCTATCAAGGCGAATTCATACAAGGTGGTCTTATTTTGAAAACGTTTTACAACACTGTAAAATATTTTAACGTTGTGTCAAAAATTCAAGCAAATATTTCATTTTGTTTTCAATTTTAAATTGTGTGTTTTGAAATGTAATAACTTAAAAAAGTTTTAAATTTCATAATTTTATACGAAAATTATAGAATTTAGTAAAAATTCCCCAGAACCACTAGAACGGTATACCATTTTGACACAAGGTTAGTTATCAGCTGTTGCTTACGTAGCAAGATAAGTTCACCTGGTGTAAATTCGCCTTGATTTCCTATCTCATTCTTATAAATTAAATGTCTGTAATTTTGAGCTACATTGTCCGTATCTGTCTTAAAATTAATTCTTTGTTCCATTGGTATGTTTATAATTTGCAACATTTCTAACATGAAGCGTCGTTTGTAGTTTGTTTCTGACAATTTTGTTTTTTCATTAAATTTTGTTTATAAAAATTTGTTTGAAATATTAAAAAAAACCAAAAAATCCCTGAAGAAGCTATCCATTGAGATAGCGAAATATTGGATAAATTTTAAATAAATATTCTTTATATAAAACGGACCTTGAGCTTGAGAAATTATTGAAAGGAAATAATATTAAAAAGGTCGAAGAAATTAAGCTAAATAATACTTTTAATGAATAGATTGATTTTTTTGTTCATAATATTTTCTGTCAATTCAAAGTCAATTTAATTAAAATTTAATTAAATAAATTGAAGCATAATTAAAGGCAAAAAACAAATAAAAATACATCAATCATACTCTGTGGCTTTATCATTTCGTAAGTACATACACATGCACATACATTGATTGAATATAAATTAAACATTTATTGTCCTGAGAGTTTATTATAAACAGAAACAAATTTTTTACATACCACACACAAAAATTCCATTCTTATATTTCACTAGAATATAAAACCATTTTTTCCTTTGGAAAATTGCTAAACATGAAAACAAGTTTAACAATTCACACCTAGGACAGACAGGTACTGTTCGTTCGTTCTTCCGGTTTTTCTTTTGTCGAAAAAAAAAAAAAATTGTCAACTTTTATTGTTTTATTTTTCATCTTACATTTGGTTGTCTCAATTTCATTTAAAGTTAAGAAGAGTAGTATGGGAAGACATATTGAAAATTGAGCTAGAACAACAGCAGCCAGCAGTGGAGGAGAAGAAAAAAAAAATTAAATTCAAAGTCACAACTCAAATAGCACTGACAGTTTTTACTTGCCTTGACATGACATGACATGTTTTTCCCCTAAAGAAATCAACAGGAAACAATTTTTGAAAAGGTAGTCATTCGTGTCAGTGGAAAAACAGAAGAAAAAGTACGTTCGTATAAGAAGATCGATAAGGAAAACAATTTCATAGCCAAAAAGTATGCAGCACTTCAGTTATCAATCACTTAAAAGAAAGGCCTTGCTTAAAGAGCATATAATGAAAACAATCAGTTACTGTCATATTTTATTAACTTTTTTACTTACATTTCTATAAAATTTTAGTAAACCAGTCTGGCAATATTTAAAGGTAAAAATTAAAAATGTAAGGCATTATTAAGTTTATGTTTTATTGAACTGAAAAAAATCATAGCATACTTTAAGTTGTTTTTTTTTAAATCTATTTCTTATGGCTTAAATTTAAATTTTTCCTCTAAAGCACAGTAATTATTGCTTAAAGAAACTTTTAAAAAAAAAATCTGCTTAAAACCTCACATAACTATTTATGCTTCTTATAACCTGCTCTTCAGATTTCACTACTTTGCTCCTAAGTATATGCTCGTAAGAGTATCTTAACGAGCATGTTTCTGGAATTCAAGTACTTTCTTCTCCTACGCTGTGTTGTACTTTAACTCAGGCATAACACTCTTGGCCTGACAAACCTTATGCCGATGCTATATTAAGGCATAACGTTTTAGCTTTAAGTGTGAAATGTGTTCGTGCTCAAGGACATTAAGGATGTTATATTGCGCCCACACTACTAAGCTGCCTAACAACTGCGATGGCAGAGTCTAATGAAAAGAACGGTTGGTTGGTTCGTTGGTTTGTAGTGGTGTTATATTTCATTTCCTTAACTGCTTTTTTTCCACCACCCCCACAAACTTTTTACCGTACATTAACTTCTAACAAACCTACATATTCGTATGTATATTTCCATCTTAAGTTTTGTTTTTGGTTGGCTACGCATCTTGAATTTATGAGAAGTGAATAAGATGTAAAAGTATGCTTTGAAATCTGTATTTTTTTCGCTCTCCCTCCTTTTTATAGCTTTCGTTTCATTTGCCAAAGATAACTATTTAATTCGAATGAAGTATGAGAGTTTTCGTTTCCTTGACTCTATTCTTATCGTTACATTGAGTTGTATAAGTGAACTGAAGGCTGAGCTAGAAATAGTAGTATTTAATGATAGTTGACATGAAAATTTGGAATATTGATTAAAAAAAGAGAGTGTGTTGGGATGAGGTTTAAGGGGATTTTGCAACAAGAACTATGTTTTTCAAAAAAATTCAAATTAAATTTATTAACGTTTTTATTTTATTGGAAAGAGTCGGACAGATTTCGATTCTTTAAACAACAATTTTACAATAACAGTTTGGCCCAAAAACGCCTTCAGCCAAGATAGCGTAATATACAGTTAAACGCCTAGTATGCAAAGGCTCCTGAACGTGTGCTCTGAAGTTTTAAGAAGCCCGATTGGGTCAATTTTGCTTGTTGTCTTGTTCAGACAGTAGAAACCGGCTTCATCTAAAAAAAAATAATTAAGCAGTTTGTGGTTCTTGAATGAATTCAGCGAAATTACAGTGAAGCTAATGGTCGTCCAGCTTTAATTCATGCTCAAGATAAACTTTGTAAGGCCTTAAAGGCAACTTCTAAAGAGAGCCCCGTTTGTTGTGAAAGTTAACAAATTTAAAGACTCTAAATCATCTTCAACACTGCGAATCAGGTTTGCGATATTTTCGCTTGAATATCTCAGTTGAATACTGCTTTACCAGATTCATAATTTCTAAAGAAGATTTCTAATATTTTTGTGCGGTTTTCAAGCAAAATTAAATTCATCGTAACAATTGCCGTAGCTCTTAATACTGATACGACAAAAAGTAAAATTTCGAAACTGTTTTCGTTGAAAACCCCGTTGAAATATCTTAGTTTTCCGAAATTTTTTCACTGATGTACAAGAAATCGAGCCCTATTTACGACTATAACGTAAGCGACAAAAGGCAATATTTACAGGAAAAGGGTTTTTATTATTTCTTTCTAAAGCAATGCAATATATTATTTGAATTTAGATCAGCTTTTTCTCGAGTAACGAGTACTTATAACTTATTTGCAAGAAAAAGCAAAATTTCGATAAATTTTCGCTTACAATATAATCGCAAATAGGGCTCGAAACTATTATTTTTTATTAAGTGTTATTCTATAAGCTTTTATAGTCTATATTTAGGCTTTGAACATCTTTTACAAAACTTTAAGCTTAAATATGAATTACGAAAAGGTTTCGGCTCGTTTTCTTGTTTTACAAAATTCTTCGACAATAAAGCATTACATAACGCTCTAACCTTTTAGGAAGGAATAGTTTATCTTAATATCTATATGAAATAAAAAATGTTGCATACTTTTAGGCTCTAGAGGAAAAATTTTTACTTAAATATAAAACTTTTGATTTCCACCTACGATGATTTGAAATTTTTTTTAGATATATGATACTTCCAAGTCGCATACTCACTTTTTGTAGACTATTCTGTTAATCATTTCCAGAACACAAAAGACACAAAAATTTTAAAAATTCGAAAAAACTAATATTTTTATTAAAGGACTAAGTGAATAAGGGAAAACTATAATATGAATCTTTCCTTCTCATATTTTGTAAAATAAAATTGGTAAAGTTAAAAAAGGACACAAAATTAACACTTAAAATGTAAGTGTTGTTTTTAATTTTTAATAACATTTTCTAATCCGTTTTGCTTAAATTTATCTCACATAAATAAATCTTGTCTTAAAAGAGATTTAACAAAATTTTTTTTTATATTTTGGCAAAATCTAGCAAACATTGTTGTTTAATGTTTAAGGAGTCTGTCAGGACATTTAGTCTTATTACTTTGCAACATTAATTTTAAGTACATAATATGTATTCAAAACTATAAAGCAAATTGAGATAATAAACAAAATGTTTTTAACTATGTGTGAAAAGAAGGTAAAAAATGTCTAAATAAATTTAGTTTTGAAGAAATTGTTTAAATATAAAAGAAAAAGCTAACAAGACTTAAAGAAGATTTATAAAAAATAAATTGATCGAAAAATTGCAAATAATACTTTGATATATTTATTTGTATTACAATTTAAATTATAAAGCATTGTCTACCTTATGGAGTTAAAGAAAATACGAAACTTTTAATTTGTTTTTGTATGTTCCATATGTTTTTCTTTCTTAAGCGATAATTATTTCTTTAATAACTTTTCAAAATCTATTTTGCTTTCAAGTAGACTTTAAAACGATATAGCCACAAATGTTGCCTACTCTGAGGGGCTTATGAGAATTTTCATTGTTATTACTTTAATACATAAATTTTGTGCCATAAATCGAGATAATTAAACAAACCAAAAAAAAAATACACTCATACACATGAGTCTTTTTGCTTTGTTCTTTTGAAGGATTAGTAAATTATAAGTTGTAATTAAGACAACAAATTGTTAGTAATTAATATAATAAGTTTCATACAAAAGCCCAAAAAAATATAGAAAATAATTATTTCTAAAAGAAAATAATATCTGTGGCATGTTGATAAAACATCTTAAGTCGGGATAAGATAGCAAAAAAGTTTTTTAAAAAAACTTGGTGAAAAAAACATAAAATTAAAGAAAAATTTCGTTAATAATACAAAATTTTAAAAACGTAAACAAAAATATTTTTAGAATTAAAATTCGTACGATTAACAACATTTTTTTCAACTTTTTAAATTTGACTTAAGATGTTTTGTCAAAATGCCACAGATCTATAAATAACTAAGTATGGCAATAAAAGAATTTCATGGACATAATTTAAATCATATACCAATTCTCTGCACGCTAACAAAAAATTTTGCTTATTTTTACGCTTGAAAAAATACTTAAATCAATGAAACAATTATTTGGACAGAACAACAATTGAGCTGAAAAGAAATATTATTGTAGAAAATTAAAGCAAGTGTATTATAGATGAAATAAAACTATTGCATACTGTAGGGATGAAATATATTTTGTAAACTGCAGCATATTTATTTGCCTAAAAAAAACACACACAAAAGAGCAGACAAATATCTTTATCTTTCAATAATTAAACTATTTATTAAACAAATTTCTTATATAAAAAATGTTAACCAAAACTTATATAACATTTTTAAATTCCTGTTCTTTTTTTATTTTCCTTTTTAATTTTTTAATTTTGTTTAAAAAATTTACTTTTCCTTGATAATTTCTCAATTAAATAACTTTTTTCTTAACATTAAAATAAACCTCAACTTTATTGTATTACATAATTAAACATTAATTCAAATTTAATTAAAATTTAAAGCATGCTTTTAGGAGTTTCCGCACATTAAAAAAATTTATTAGCAATTTTATTAGCCTGTATATAGTATAATAAATAAAACAGAACCATTTACACACTTATTTACAATTGAAAAGAGCAGGAGTCAAGCTTAAGTACTAAATAAAAATTTAATGATGATTCTTTGCAGCATAACATAAGGCGGAGTTTTAAGACAAACATAATTTTTTTAGTCAAAGTCAAGTAACTATAAAATTTTACAATTTTTTTTTTAATTACAAGCGAATGATGTACGACGTTTGAACTTTAAATAATAAAATGTTAAATAAAGTGATTTCTGTAGTATACTTAATGGCGTAAGGATATAAATTTAGTGAAATTTGTAGAAAGGATTTAAGGAAATGGGTTTTTAGTATATATATATATATTTTATGTATATAGAAAATTTATTTGTATCTTACAATGACTAAATTTTTTTCATAACAAAAAGTTGCTTTCATGAAAAGTACTTTTAAAGAACAAGAAATAACTTCATTAGCCAAAAGTACTTTTTAAGGAAAAAAGTAATTAGATAACAGAGTATATCAAGTAACTTGTTTAAGAAAGTACTTTGAAAAATAAAAAGTATCATTTGAAACAAAAATATTCATTATAACAGAAACCATATGAAAGTACAAAAAGTATGTTTTATAACAACATACATATTTTGCAAAAAATTACCATTTGTAACAAGAAGCATATTTTGCAACAAAAAGTACTTTTTGTTTTTAAACGTACGTACGTTTTATAATAAAACTCATATTTTGCAATAAAAAGTACCATTTGTAACAAAAGGTATGTTTAATAAAATAACAAAAAAATAATTTGCAACAAAAAGTACCATTTGTAATAAAAGGTATGTTTTGAAAAAAGCATATTTTGCAGAAAATAGCACAATTTGTAACAAAAATTATGTTTTATAACGAAAAAATTTTTGCAACAAAAAGTTCCATTTGTAAAAAACGTACATGTGTTTTATAATAAAAGTAATATTTATAAGAAAAAGTAGGTTTTATAAAAAAAAAAAAAAAATATTTTGCAACAAAAAGTACCATTTGGAACAAAAAGTTTTTTTTGACGAAAGACATATTTTGCAACAAAAAGTATCATTTGTAGCAAAAAGTAGTGTTTTTGCAATAAAAAGTGCCATTTGTAACAAAACGTATGTTTAAAATAAAACGCATTTTGCAATAAAAAGAAATAGTTGTAGCAAAGAGTATGTATTAAAACTAAAGAAATTTGTAACAAAAAGTATGTCTTGTGACAAAAACATATTTTGCAACAAAAAGTACCATTTGTAATAAAACGTATGTTTTATAACCTAAAACATATATTAAAACAAATGGTTCCAATTGTAACAAAAAAATAAAACTCATATTTCGAAAAAAGTACCATTTGGAACAAAAAGTATGTGTTGTAACAAAATGCATATTTTGCAGCAAAAAGTACCATTTGTAATTAAACGTATGTTTTGTAACAAAAAGTATGGTTTGTAACGAAAAATATATTTTGAAACAAAAAGTACCTTTCAGAATAATAAGTTTTCTTAAAAAAATATCCTTCAAGAAAACGTAAATTGTGCACTTAAAAATATCTTTGGTTACAAAAAAAGCTTTGTTAGGAGAAAAAGTGGTTCTTGTGCAAAAAATACCTTTAGCAACAAAAAACCATAGTTTGTAGCAAAGTGTACCTTCTAGAACAAAAGTACTTTCCTAAAAAAAAATAAAATGTAAAGGCAAAAACTATTTTTTGTAATAAAAATTACTTTTTGCAAGAAAAAAATCTTTTCTTATGTAACAAGAAGTGCATTCGAAAAGGTAACTGTTTTGAAGGAAACTTTATGTTAAGCAAGACATGTTACAAATACATCGAGAAAAGAAACTCTTATTAATAAAAGTACCTTTTTGTTTGAAAGATAACAAAGAGTAGATTTTGTTCACAAAACACAAAAACATTTTTGTTTCATTTTAATTAAAAATATTTTTGTAATTTTTATGGCATAATATAAGGCGAAAAATAGTTTTCCAAATAATTTTAATAAAGTAATATTTGTTTATTAAATATTTAACAATATTAATTTGATTGAAAATAAATGCTATTCATACAGAAACAGTTGAGGTTAATGTGGCAAAATATTAAAAATAATTTTGGTAGCATGACTGGGGGGGATGTTGAAAAACTAATTACAAAAGACAAGTAAAGTAAAATTGTATATTAATTGTTTTGCTGTTGGAAGAGTGTTTTATTTTTAATAGTTATTTTTTTTTATCAAAGTTACTCAAAAATTGGGAATTAAAAACGACAAACAAAATCTTGTTTGTTATTTTTTATTTATTTTTATCCTTAAACTACAAAAATTATGACAACATTTAAAAGAAGTTTAAGATTTTTCTCAACTTAATTGAAAACTTTCATTTTATTTAGTCTGTAATGGAGTACTTCTTTGTCAAGAGTTTAAAACTAGAACTATTTTTATTTTGGTTTTTCTATTGCCTAACACAAGGCAGTGTTTAAATAAAAGCAAGTTTGTATAAATTTATAAACTGATTTTTGCATTATGTAGCACATTTTTTTCTTCGTTTGGGAAACAAAAAAAAAAAAAAAAAAAAAAAACCCAAGTTTTTATTTGAACAACAAAATTGCAAAACAACATGGTTTTGGTAACATATTTTTAGGTCTAACAAACAAACAATTCTACTTGTTATAGATTTTGTTGCCTACATTAGGGCTGTTGTTTTATTAAAAATATATTTTGTGGCCTAGATTAAATTGTGTTCGGTCTGGATTTTTCGTACAAACAGAGAACATGTTCAAATATTTGTTTAAGAAATGTTTCAGTATTCCAAGTAAGAAATTCTCTTTATTAAAGAGTTGTATTATTTAAAATTCTGTTTTCTATTTGTTTGCCTTGTCAATTATTTGTAAGAGTTACATTATGATGCTTACTTGGGTTTTATATTGCTACACATTCTTCCATTTGGAATTTTATGGCTTATTGTGGTTGGAAGTGTACTGAGAAATGTATTAAAACTGCTAGAAAAGAACATGAGGAAAAAATATGACATTCATGCATATAAATACGTGCGTGTCTTACAATGTTTACTGGCTGTATTTGTTTATTTAGATTCTGGCATATTTATATACAATAATGCCATACTCGCATGAAAAAGGACTTTTTACATGCAAAGTATACATATTTTTTCCACCCGGCTCTGACAGTAAATAGTATTACATGTTCACGTTTGCTTACTTTCTGTGTATTAAAAATAAAACGTAATTCTTGAAAAGGAATTATTTTTATAAATTCAAAATAGAATAAAAATTTAAGAAGATTTAAGAATAAAAAGTTAAGGTAAAATTAATGCAATAGTATTCCTTAAATTCAATTTTACTTCGAGAGCGGACAATTGATTTAGTTCAGTTCTATTTTTTATTCAAAGTGAGTTCTGGATTAGTTTTAGTTTACTTCTATTTCAGTTATAGTTTAGTTTTAAGGCTGGTTCACCCACAAGCTTCTGAAACATTTTTGGTTCGGAGAAATTTATTGTTTACTGAGAGTTTTCTACATCATGGTTCACCCATTTCAGAAACTTGGTTCGTAAAAACAGTGCTGCCATATATAATTGAAAATGACGTAAATACATATGTGCATAAATTTAAGAAAACTAATTATATTTGTGTCAAAATAAAGAAATAAAAAAATTTATATTTTTTATAACAAAAAAAAAAAACAGCATTTGTGGTGAATTATTTGGTAAGAATAAAAACATCTTCCCTTCCTGGCTTTTTTATTTCATAAATTAAATTTAAGACAACATCTTCTGACAACTCCATCTTAAATTTGTATCTAAAGGGCAATTTAGTTTAGAAATTATAAGCTAAATTGCTTTAATATTACAACTTACCTAATACATATAATATTTTTCAATTTTAAATTGTTTTTCCAAGTTTTTTATTTTTGCAGCCAATACCTCTTTTTCTTTATTATTTAATATTTTTAATATAATTTTTAATACAAATTCCGAACAATATGGCATGTCTCTTGTACAAATTTCACATGGTGTGGCAACCTTTTCTAAAAAGGTTCGGACCAAATTTAAAATTAATTTAATTCACACTGAGAGTTGTTCACACAAAATAATTTCTCTCGCTATATGAGAGAAACGTCAAACTACATATAAAAAAAATTTTGTGAGAACCAAAAATGTTTCAGAAACTTGTGGGTGAACCAGCCTTTACTTTAGTTTAAGTCCAGTTCAAGGGCAGTTTCAGTAAAGTTCAAGTTCAGTTCAAGTTCAGTTCTAGTTCAGTACTAGTTCAGTTCTAGTTCGGTTCTAGTTCGGTTCTAGTTCAGTTGTAGTTCAGTTCTTGTTCAGTTCTAGTTCAGTTCAAGTTCAGTTCTAGTCCAGTTCTAGTTCAGTTTTAGTTCAGTTCTAGTTCAGTTCTAGTTCAGTTTTGGTTCAGTTCTTGTTCAGTTCTAGTTCAGTTCAAGCTCAGTTCTAGTTCTGTTATAGGTTAGTTCAAGTTCAGTTCTAGTTCAGCTTTAGTTGAGTTCTAGTTCAGTTCTAGTTCAGTACTAGTTCAGTTCTAGTTCGGTTCTAGTTCGGTTCTAGTTCAGTTGTAGTTCAGTTCTTGTTCAGTTCAAGTTCAGTTCTAGTCCAGTTCTAGTTCAGTTGTAGTTCAGTTCTTGTTCAGTTCTAGTTCTAGTTCAGTTCAAGTTCAGTTCTAGTTCAGTTCTAGTTCAGTTTTAGTTCAGTTCTAGTTCAGTTCTAGTCCAGTTCTAGTTCAGTTTTAGTTCAGTTCTAGCTCAGTTCTAGTTCAGCTCTAGTTCAGTTCTAGTTCAGTTCTAGTTAAGTTCTAATTCAGTTCTAGATTATTTCTAGTTCAGTTCTACTACAGATCTAGTTCAGTTCTAGTTAAGTTTAAGGTTAGTTGAAGCTTAGTTTTAATTCAGTTCTACTTCTGTCCTAGTTCAGTGTAAGTTTTTTTCATTAATATTTATTGATATTCTCTAGTCTCTTCTTCAGCTTCAGTTCAGTTCTAGTTCCGTTTATAGTTCTGTCCCAGTTCCGTTCTAGTTCTGGTGTATTTTTTACAAAAAACGATTTTTCCAAAAATTGTAGCTTTTTTTCCTTTTTAAATATACATATCTATAGCTTTAATGTTAACCAAAGCTTGGCTTAAGCAAAAAGTATATGAAATATTGAGGGGATAGGACTATTGCAAGAATGGTTTTTTTAACTGAAATTTGACTCATAGAAGTTCAAGTGTTTAATTTAATAAAATAAATTATGATAAAGAAAGAATTCCCACATCCTTTTGAAAAAAAACTTTTAATTAAATTTTTTTTTAATAATTTCCTTATAATCCCTTTAAAAATATTTCACTACTTACTTGTTGTTGATGTATTTAATTTCAGTCCCGTTTTAATATTTAAAATTTAATCCGTTAAGCTGCTAAAAACGAATTAAATTTTGTTTTAGCATTATTGTTCATTTTGCTTATACAGTTTGTTTTTTATATCTTTCTTTGTATAAAATATACATACACCAACATGAAAACATGTATGTTAGTATTTGTTGAGAAAAACATGTTATAAATACAAGAGAAAGACAACAACAACAAGATGAAGTACTTTCAAATGTATAAGAGAAAAAAACCTTCAATTGTGTTTTAGACAAAGATGATGAGGTAGAAAAAAACAAGATTTATTTCAGTATTAAATGAAACACATTTAACAAAACACCTTTGTAACATACAAATACAAACACATGCACACGTACACGTACACAATAATATTTTTTCAAAACCTATACGTCGACAACATAAATATTTTTGTTTTTTTATACAGTTGTTTTTGTCGTTTATTGCTGTTGCTTTAAGGTGTTTTTTTTTGTATGTTCGTGTGTTAAAATGAGTTAAGCAAGTGTGTATGTTTGTATAAGTGAGTGGGAAGGGGCGGGGAGATGGGGGTATATGTGAGTGTTTGCATTTGATGTGTGAAAATAAAGTGATTTAGTATAATCGTTACACTTAAAAAAATGTGGATGTAATGCATGGATTAATAATGGGTAGAAATATACATATATCTGTCTAAAAGCATGCTATACTTTCTTAAATTTAATATTTAGAAAGGTTTAATGGAGGCTTGTCAAATGAGAAAATACTTTACAGTGTTTTGTTAAAATAAATAAATATTAATTCCGGCTAAATTTCTCTAAGTGTTTTTATTTCTATTACTTTTTTCTTTTCCATTTCCTGGTTATTTTTTTGATGAATGCTTGATTGCAGCTTTGTACCGATCAAAATTACACACTTTTATCAGAACGCAAACAATTACAACATGTTTACACAGATAAGTAAAAATGAATTAAACTTCTGGAAGCAAAAATATTTAAATATTTATGCCAAGAGAAAAACAAATGCCTTAATAGAAATATATGTATACTCGTTCTCTGAGTAGTGCTGATGATTGAGTTTAAAAAATTTGTATTTATTTATGTTTTTATTTGGGTATTACAATTGTTTCTAATATCACACGTAGAAATATATCAGAATTTAAATTAAATTGGGAGAACAATATTGAATAAGAAATTTGGTCTTAACGAATCTTTTAAACCTTTCATCGAAAGTTATATACATAGAAAATTTCATTATTTGTTAATCCTTTATACAACTACATACATATATTAAATATATAGTTTATTCAACTAGTTTTTTCTCCTACTGACAAGCCACTTGCTTTGCGGGGTTAGAATTAAAAACGTTGTAAATTATAGAACATTATCAATAAATGAATGAATTTTGAATTAAAAAAAAAAAATAGTTTACTATAGTATACTTTTGCGATCATAGTAAATACTATACCATTTTGCAAATGCTAAGTGAACGTAATTGTTTTTGAATTATTTTAATCGTAATTAATTAGTAGAGATGAGATTCTCATGCACTAAAAAACTTAAAATATGCACTAAAAAGTCCAAAATATGCATTAAAAAAATAAAAAAATATGCATTTTTTTTAAAATTTATTTAAAACGTACAATATTTTTTAAAACTTTTTTTCAATTACTAATTTAAACATATCATTATCAAAAGTAAACCTATTCGGACGCAAAAAACTTTTGTACATGAAAAAACGTGTGTGAAGATAAATATGAAAAGCTTAATTCGTTTTTTTAAAATATCGCATGCGATAAAAAATATTTAAAAAAAATATCGCATGCGTATTATAAAGAAAATACTACTATTTACACGAAATGTTACAGTTTTTATGAAAAATCAATAATTTTTTTTTAATATTTAAAACTAATTAGATATTTAATTACTCTTTTTATAATAAAATTTATGATTTTTGAAAAAATACAACTTAGAGTGAAATTCTCATGAAAGTGCTATGTGAGGGATATGGCCACTGTGTCCAAACCCTTCGATCTCAGTGGCCATATCCCTCACGCAGCACTTTCAAGAGAATTTCACTCTAAGTCAAATTTTCAAAAATGTATAAAAATATTCACAAATACTATTTGGATATAGTAATTATTGATTATTGTAGTCCTGTCCATAGTCTTCATTTTCCATTCGGTTTGATTCCCTGAGATCGAAGGGTTTGGACACAGTGGTCATATCCCTTTCATGAGAATTTCACTCTAAGTCGTATTTTTTCAAAAATCATAAATTTTATTATAAAAAGAGTAATTAAATATCTAATTAGTTTTAAATATTAAATAAAAATGATTGATTTTTGATAAAAACTGTAAAATTTCGTGTAAATAGTAGTATTTTCTTTATAATACGCATGCGATATTTTTTTAAAATATTTTTTATCGCATGTGATATTTTTAAAAAACGAATTTAACTTTTCATATTTATCTTCACACACGTCATGAAAAATAAACTCTCAACGTCAACCGATGTTACAGGAGCATACTTGAAGGATTCCAATTCATTTATAGAATATACATATATTTTCTAATTCAGATCCCACATTTTATTCCAGATCTAAAATGGTTGAAATTTGTTTTTATTTTTTAAAAACCTCTATTTTTTGGCAAAACATTTGGATGTTTTTTTAATTTGTTAGGATATTCTTCCTTCCACATTGTTAATTTTACTTTCTGCAATATCAATTATTTCGAGCTGTCTATTAAGTGAACTAGATTCCTCCAATTAAGTTATTGTTTCACCAACATATCCGTATTTGGAAAACACAAATGCTAATTGATCTTTTACATTTGTAGTTGCATAAGCATCGGTAGCAACAAGTTCCTTAATAACAATCTTAAATTGCTCAAAGTTTTTTGAATAGTATTCTACAGCATCTAGCCAGGTTCCCCATCTTTTAATACTGGCTGCGGTAGCAACGGTACCAAAAGATACATTTCATTAAAAATTGCAAATCGCGAAGAAGACTTTAAAAATATTTATTTTGTTCCCGTATGAAACAAAAAATCAATATTATCGAATTAGACTCTACCGTGCAAATAACGAGACTTGTCCATACATGCATGTAAAGAGTAGTTCCTAAAGGAGTAGAAGTACTCCAAATGTAACCCAAATGTATTGAAAAAAACATGGTATTTTTAACATTACGATGTCCTAGGGCATTACAACGGAGAAGTCCTAAAACTACTCCATGTTCAAACATACTCCTAGTGGATTAGTTTTGAAACTTCTCCATGGTATACTACAGAGGATTAGTTTTAACTTCGTTTAAAAACGAAAACATTTCGTTTAAAAACGAAGACATGTTGTTTCACTACAAACTCTTTTTACAATGCTTGCATAACATTGGACCAGTCCAGGGAGTAGCCCATTTGATCAAAACGGATCACGTATTCCAATATTATCTGCAGGGTAATTTCATCTGCAACTCGGTGTAACTCATGTGCCAAGCATGTAACATGTACCAGTTATGGATAAAATATTTCAAGCCCATCGGCAGCCTTAGCCGTGTGAGGTGCTGCATTGGTTAAAAATAGAAGGATCTTTTGTCGAAATCTTGAAAATCTTGTATTTTTAGCAGAGCTCCAAAAAAATTTATTTATTGATTTGAAAAATTTTTTCGTTGAAGATTTTTTTTTTTGTTTACATGGATATTATATTTTTTGAAGAAATCTTTTATAATATATAAATTAAAAAAATATAACACTCAAAAATGTTAAAATATGCAAAAATATGCATTTAAAACCAAAATATGCAAAAATATGCATTTTAACCAAAACATGCAACAATATGCAAAAACAAATCGATGCCATTTTAACCAAAATTTAATGATTCGGAAATATAATTGGTCAACATCGATCATGGAAATCGCATCACTATTAATTAGTAATTAGAAACTCCATTGCACAGATCAGTAGCCCAATTCACAATCTTGTGCAAATGGTCTTGCATCGTAGCATATGCAAAATAGTATAGTATTTCCTATAATCCCAAAAGAATCCTATAATAAATTACTAAACCCTTTTACACTTGTTATGTTGCAAGACCATTTGCAATTATTTTTGAATGCCACTAATAATTTAATTTGTAGCTTAGTTTCTAGTTTACTTTCTAATTCAGTTTTTGGTTCTATTAAGTTAAGCTTTCAGCTTAGTTTCTAGACCAGTTTCTGGTTCAGTTTTAAGTTTAAAGTTTATTTCAATATTCAGTGAAATTTTAAGTTCAGTTTCAGATAAGCTAAATGCCGCTTTTATATTACTTTGTTTCATATGGAACGACATATTGAAATACCTGTTTTACTCCAGTGTTGGTAGAAAGTAAAACTGGGGTTTTTACATAAATACCCAATCCACCTGTACTCACATACACAATCATGCATAATTTATATAAAATTTATTTGTATGTTATTTACATACATAAGCAAATACTGTAATTTATTTTTACTAAATAACAATATTAAAGATATTAAACCAAATAAAACTGTTAAGCGTATAAGACTTAAAGCAACAGTTCTACTTGTTACAATATCAAAGCTTAAACAAAACACATCAACAATAAACAGTGGGTTTATCTCATCTTACATTCCCCACTACAATTAGTTGAAATTCTCTCAACATTAATTGTAGTTGTAAGTAGGTTAAGAAAAACAAAATAAAAACAACAACAACAACTTTACAAAAGATGTTGACAATTAAGTGTTTTTTTAGGCCGTGCACTGCCTGTTTATTATCAAAAAGTAATTTCAATTTTTGGGAATACAAAATTTTAATTTCAAAAGATTTTGTTATTCGTGCTTAATTCCCAGTTTTTATTATTGATAAAAACACTTGAAATTTATTGTTGATGGGATAAGCTATTCCTATGCGCATTTCACTGGTTGCTTAGGCCAGATCATCAGGAAACTTCATCCATAACGTTTTAGAAAAACTAAAGATATTAAACCAAATAAAACTGTTAAGCGTATAAGACTTAAAGCAACAGTTCTACTTGTTACAATATCAAAGCTTAAACAAAACACATCAACAATAAACAGTGGGTTTATCTCATCTTACATTCCCCACTACAATTAGTTGAAATTCTCTCAACATTAATTGTAGTTGTAAGTAGGTTAAGAAAAACAAAATAAAAACAACAACAACAACTTTACAAAAGATGTTGACAATTAAGTGTTTTTTTAGGCCGTGCACTGCCTGTTTATTATCAAAAAGTAATTTCAATTTTTGGGAATACAAAATTTTAATTTCAAAAGATTTTGTTATTCGTGCTTAATTCCCAGTTTTTATTATTGATAAAAACACTTGAAATTTATTGTTTATCAATAATAAAAACTGGGAATTAAGCACGAATAACAAAATCTTTTGAAATTAAAATTTTGTATTCCCAAAAATTGAAATTACTTTTTGATAATAAACAGGCAGTGCACGGCCTAAAAAAACACTTAATTGTCAACATCTTTTGTAAAGTTGTTGTTGTTGTTTTTATTTTGTTTTTCTTAACCTACTTACAACTACAATTAATGTTGAGAGAATTTCAACTAATTGTAGTGGGGAATGTAAGATGAGATAAACCCACTGTTTATTGTTGATGTGTTTTGTTTAAGCTTTGATATTGTAACAAGTAGAACTGTTGCTTTAAGTCTTATACGCTTAACAGTTTTATTTGGTTTAATATCTTTAGTTTTTCTAAAACGTTATGGATGAAGTTTCCTGATGATCTGGCCTAAGCAACCAGTGAAATGCGCATAGGAATAGCTTATCCCATCAACAATAAATTTCAAGTGTTTTTATCAATAATAAAAACTGGGAATTAAGCACGAATAACAAAATCTTTTGAAATTAAAATTTTGTATTCCCAAAAATTGAAATTACTTTTTGATAAAATAACAATATTGTTAATTTTTTTTTGCCTTTTGTCTTTAAATGTGTACATACATACATACATGTTTGTGTGTGAGTTGATTTCTATTTTTTGTTTGTTTATGTTAAAAATACACAGACAATGAGAAATTCAGAACACATTTCCTGTTTTACAGTTTAAAGAAAATATTTTGCATATCATTAAGTTTACTCGGCAGTTCTGAAGAAGGATTTTGGTTTTCAAGCAGTTCATTTATTATCAAATGCAAATATGCTGAAGGCCACTTACGATATAAGTTACAATTTGTTGACAGAAAGGTAGACAGCAGGATAAAATTTAAAGGACTTGCTGTTAGCGAAAGCATTTAATATCTGGTAATCATTTCTTCATTACATATTGTTGAAAAATTGCGTTTTTGTATTGAAAAACTTGACTATCTTTAGAATTGTCGGATTATTTTTTTCACCACTTAATTGCTTACTTATACCTGTAAAACTTTATAAAGTTTTGGTATTTACATGAGTTTTAATTTCTGAAATAAAAAAAATAATTTTAAAAAATTCAATTTTATTTTTTAGTAGTTTTGTTAAGGTTTTCTTTTCAAATAAAGAGAAAATAAGACTTTAAAGTACTTAAAGAAGGCATAAATGAGTCAAATGACACTTTACATTAATTAATTGAAATATAAATGTCCTTTGTCTCAATATCCGTGTTTGTTATTTAGTTGAACATAAGTGAAGCTTTAAACATCTTTATAATTTTTGTTTCGAAAAAAGGATATTCGTAAGAACTTTGTGGGACAAGAAGTAGATAAGAAATTTAAATATATCTGTAAGCTGTGTTCATAAACACAAGTTGCAATCGAAATTTCAAAACACTTGAACAACAGGATCATGAAAATTTTTTTAAATGATTCCTAAAAAAACTAAATAATTGCGAATAATGATACAATGTAAATATTTATTTTATTATTTTTAAATATTTTTTTAAAAATTTTGAAATAACTAACAAAAAGGATATTCATTAGAAGTATCAGGAACAGGCAGCAAATTAAAAGTTTTCGCAAATATACACAGTAGATACTTAGCTACGAATTGTAAGCTAAATTTGAAATAGATTTACTTGCAGAATCAAGAGAAATTTAGGAATTCTCTAAAATAAAATATAAATTTAAGTTTTAACATAATTTAATTTATATTTAAACTTTTTCAGAATGTTTACCAAAAAAGATATTCCTTAGGGCTTGCAGAAATAGTAAATACGAATAAAATGTTTACAGATAAATAATGTAGATCTTAAAATGAGAATTATTAGTTTAATTTAAAATAGATTTACTTGAAAAATCAAGAGAAACTTATGAATTTAGTAAAACAAAAACATATTAATATACAGTTCTAATATTTATAATTAAAGCCATACTTTTTCTGAATTTGAAAAATTTTTTCCCAAAAAAGGATATTCCTAAGGTAGTGTAGAAATGGTTAATACGAATAATATTTTTACTGAAAAATAATGTAGATCCTTGAATGGGAATTCTAAGTTAAATTTAAAATAGATTTGCTTGCAGAATCAATAGAAATAATTAAATTGTATAAAATTAATTAATTTTTATGTTTTAAAATAACTAATTTGAAACTATGTATACTTTTTCCAAAGGCTTAGCCAATTTCCCATAAAAGAATCTTCCTAAGGGCTTGCAGACATTGCTATAACGCTAAACTGTTGTACAAATATATAAATTAGGCTCTTGGCTACGAATCGGAAGACTATTCCAAAACAAACGCAAGAAAATTTACTAAATATTGTTTTAAAAGAATTTCTATTACAAGTATTTGCACACTATAAATCATTGAAAGTCTTTTAATAGGCTTTTAAAACATTTCCCAAAAAAGGATATTCTTAAGAAATTCTCAAAATAGGATGTAATTTAAACATTTTCAATAATAAGAAAACTAAACCTCTAACTACGAATTGTAAGCTAAATTTTAAATTAATGAATCAACAGGATCAGGAGAAATTAAAAAAAAATTAAATAATAATTTTATGGCGTAAATTATAAATTAAAATTTTAGCTAAAGCTTTGGCAACATTTTTTACTGAAAGTTGTGAAGAAGGTCAGGCGTACAGATTTGAGGTTTGATTTAAAACAAACAAAAATGCATTTTAAGCCAGATATGAAGTTAAATTATAAAGAGACTAAGAAATTTTAAAGTTATGTTATTTCATCAGAAATAATTAATTCAAACATTTAAATTTCATCAGAAATATTTAATTTAAACATTTTAATGAATTATGGGGGTTTTAAGGTAAATTTTTAACGTTAAAAAAGGATACTGGTAAGGATCTTTAACGTTTAGAGGTGAAACAATAATTTCCAAGCTATATAAAAGTACAGTCTTTTGAGGAAGTTGTAGTACAGAATTTTTTTTGGGAACTCTTAAAATTTGTGGCTTTCATTTAAATATGTATAAAGGATTTTAACATATTAATTGTTGCCATTGTATTCATGAACATATGTTTCTATTTTATACATAAATGTGTATATTTTAAATATAAAATTAATGATAAAAATATTTGAAATAAATTTGAATCAATTTTCTAAAAAGGATATTCGTTAGACTTTAAAACGTTCGGAGGTAGAGCTGTAAGCCAGCAGTAACATCAAGATAAAGTCCTTAGAACGAGTTGTAAAGTAGATTTTATAAGAAACCTTTTAAAATTTCAGTTTAATTTTTACTAGACTACAAAATGTAAAAAATGGAATTTAGCTTATACTAGTATTGTAATTAGAACTGTTATTCATTTATAATAAGAAATAGATGAGTTAATTGATAAAGTTTTTTTTTATAGTTTTTCAAAAAGGATATTCCAAAAAATTTTTAACGATTAAAACGAGCTATGAATAATATATATAATATTAAGGTAGACCCTTGACAGAAACTTATAAGAAAGAAATTAGTTTGGAAATCCTTAAATTTTCGAGAATTATTATGAGGATAATAGTGCATATTTTGATACCAAATAATTTGGATTCATATCTTTGTAATTTTAAATTTTTTTCAAAAAGGATATTCAAAAAGACTTTCAGCGGTTAAAGATAGAGCAAAAAATATTCCGTTATATTTTAGAAAAGGCTATGAAGAGGATAATAGTGCATATTTTGATACCAAATAATTTGAATTCATATCTTTGTAATTTTAAAATTATTTTAAAAAAGGATATTCAAAAAGACTTTCAGCGGTTAAAGATAGAGCAAAAAATTTTCCTTATATATTTTAGCAAAGGCTATGAAGCGAGTTGTAAGGCAAGAATTTGTCTGAAAATCCTTACAATTTAAAATTTTTCTAAA
This sequence comes from Pollenia griseotomentosa, assembly GCA_963931875.1. Lineage (NCBI taxonomy): Eukaryota > Metazoa > Arthropoda > Insecta > Diptera > Polleniidae > Pollenia > Pollenia griseotomentosa. Next base: position 133,567,067 of record OZ007564.1, read on the forward strand.
CAAGGATATTCCTTAAGACCTCTAGCAGTTAGATATAGTGCAAAAAACGTTGCTGTGATATTTGAGTTGAGTCTATTTAGCGAGTTGTAAGACATAGTTTTTTTGAATTTCCAAAAAAAATTAAATTTTTTGAAAACAAGGATATTCCTTAAAATCTCTAGCAGTTAGCTATAGTGCAAACGTTTGAGGTAATATTTAAGTTAAGTCTATTAAGCGAGTTGTAAGGCATCATTTTGTGTGAAGAGCCTTACAATTTTTGTAACTTTGATTTTTTTTTTTTTTTAAAGGATACTTCTAAAGACCTTTAGCAGTTAGAGATAGTGCAAAATTTTGGCTGTAATATTTTAGTCAAGTCTATTTACCGAGTAGTAAGACATAGTTTTTTTGAATATGAAAAAAATTAAATTTTTTGAAAACAAGGATATTCCAAAAGAAATTTAGCAGTTATATATAGTGCCAAAACTTTGCTGTTATATTTAAGTCAAATTTCATTCTGAATTTAAAAAAAAAATGAAATTTTTGGAAAACAAGGATATTCCTAAAGACCTCAAGCGGTTAGATATAGTGCAAATCTATTAAGGTAATATTTTAGTTAGGACTATTACGCGAGTTGTAAGGCATACATTTGTGTGAAACGCCTAACAATTTTGGTAGTTTTTAATTTTTTTAGAAAAAGGATATTCCTAAAAACCTTTAGCAGTTATAGATTATGAAAAAATGTTGCTGTAATATTTAAGTCAAGTCTATTTATGAAGTTGTAAGACAGAATTTTGTTGTTGAATTTGAAAAAAATTTTATTTTTTGAACACAAGGACATTTCTAAAGATCTTTAGAAATTAGGTATAGTGCAGAAATGTTGCTCTAATATTTTATTCAAGTCTACTATAAAACATAAATTTGTGTGAAAAGCTTTAAAATTTTTGTAATTTTGAATTTTTTTAAAACAAGGATATTCCTAAAGACCTTTAGCAGTTAGAAATAGTGCAAAAAGTTTGCTGTAATATTTTAGTCCAGTCTTTTTAGCGAGTTGTAGACATACATTTGTGTGAAAAGCCTTACAATTTTTGTAATAAAGAATTAAAAAAAAAGGTTATTCATCAAGACTTTTAGCAGTTAGAGACAAATCGCAAATGTATTCCGTAATATTTTAGTCAAATCTATATAGCGAGTTGTAAGGCATAAACTTGTATAATAGCCCTTGCAAAGTTTGGTGTAAATAGTTGTTTTAAAAGTCTTAGAAATGTTTTATGCTTCTTTTGCTGGTAAATTCATATAAAATTTATAAACACAATGCCTTAAATGTTTGTAAATTTACTTAATAAAACAGATGTATATCAGTTTACATCCAAAGAAATGTATGTACACAGAAAAAATTATTTTTCCAATTCAAACAAAAAATTTGTAGAATCAAAACATTTTTTGTCTGAAATCGGTCCTACAAACAAATTTGCATATTCAAACAATTTATTTGCATTTCGTTTATTGAAAAAAAAACACTGATTTTTTCAAACAAATAATTTAACTGAATCAAACAAATAGTTTACTGAAAATCATAGGTATAACAAAAACAAAAAAGTTTTTTTTTTGCACAAGCAATGACGCACGCGCACACAAGCAAGCACTGTAGAAGGTAAAGGCAAAGCAGAGCAGAGCGGCCGGCGCCTGGCTTTGAGACACATTTTTTTGTTGGAATAATTTATACACACAATGCTTTTTTTTCTTCTTCACTTACTGTTGCTGTATGCTTTCCTTGGCAGCAGACCGACTCGACATGTTTATCGTCATCATTTTATTGTCGTATTTGATGTATTTAACCAAACAGTTTTAAAAAATTGAATACGGGATTTTGTTTCTTATAATGTTGTTTCTGCTATTGTTTTTCTTATAGTTGCACTTTTTTAAAGCGTCCAAAAATAGACTGTGTGTGTTTTTTGTTGTTGTTTTTATATTTCACATAAAGAAGTGTTGCTTACGATCAAATAAAAAAAAAAAAAAAGACGACAACATTAAAGAGCGTTAAATATTTCATACAAAATTATGAAAACTTGACACCAATAACGCGTTTATTATATTTTTGAAGAGTTGTCCACATTTTTGTTGGTTAAATAAAAATCAAACAAAAATATTGATTGAATCAGTAAAAAAATTTATAGAAATTAAAAAAATTTTCAAACAAGCGCTTGTTTGAAAATAATTCGGCAATAATTTTTTCTGTGTATGTATGAAAAGAAGTTTACATCCATACATATGTATGTGTGTGTGAAAAGAATGTTTAAAATCTTATATACGTTTGTATCCTCTCTGAACAAATGCTTATATTTAATCAGTATTTATTTAGTGTTTTAGGGTTCTTTATAACATTTTTTGTATTTATTTTGCTCCATCTTATTTCATCTAACAATGAAATTGATATTTTAGGTATGTGTGTAACATGAGGTTTTTTACTTTTACTGACGGGGTTCTTTGTTCAAAACTCTCATAAAGAACAATACGAAAAGGTCCTGGTAGATTTCATATGAATTTGAACAAGGTGTTAAATATTAAATGTAAGATTGCAAGTAAAATTTAAGCTGAATAAATGTGTTTATGAATTTATGTGTTATACTCCTGTATTTGCTTGCTATTTGCAGCTGTTAATAAGCTTAAAATATTTTACAGTTGTTGAGATTGGATTTGACATTTTCTCTAACAATTTGCTGTTTTATTTGCAAAGTAAGAACAAAAAAGTAGAAAATTGTAATAAAATGAAACCGTAAATCAAGTGTGACAGGAAAATATGTTAAGCCATAGAGATGATATTGAAGCAAATTAGAAGAGATTTATATATAATCTTTGTCACAACACAAAGGATATTAAAGGTTTTTTTTTTCTTAAACCACAAATAAATAAATAAATTAAAAAACATTTTTTATAAAATTGTTGTTTATTATACATTTAGAAAACATTTGAAGCACTTGTTTAGTTTTAGGATTTAAATTAAAAGTTTTTAATCTTCAATTTTTATTAACACGATAATGGAACATAAAATGTAAGATATTTTATTAACAATTTTGTTTTCCTTTAAACAATAACCTAATCTTTTTGTGATTTTGAATTTACAAAACGGGATATTCGTTAGGACTTTAAGTGGTTAGAGATGTAGCAAAAATTTTGCAGCAATATTTAAGTAGTGTCATTATAGCGAGTTGTCTACAAGTTTATAAAGAAAAGTTTTTAATTAGTCATGGGTTCCATAAAAGTCTACTGCAAAAAAGCACTAAAGACGAACAAAATTCGAAGGATTGGTCCCCTTAAAAATACTTTAAAAGACGTAAAAAAATACATAAAAATAAATTATAGTTATAATTTGCGGAATGATCGGTCCATAATTGTCTCGAGATTTTTTTTAAAGCCTTTTCTCTCAAAACCCTAAAATGAAAATAAAAATCTTAAGTTTCGTTTAAAAAGGATAATATTTAAAAGAAGTCTATAAACAAATTTCTTTTACAAGTAAGAATCCTTCCAGCTTAATTGTAGAAAATTATTTAAAGTGTTTAAGCACAAATGTTGATAAACATTATGAACTGAATGCTTTCAATAGTTTTAGAGCTTTTATTAATTTCACAAAAAAAGGATATTCCTGAGGTATTTTAATTAGTATTAGTACACAAAAATGTTGACGTGTTGTTAATGATAAACTTTAAATACGAAACGTTCTTAATTTTTTTTTGGCAGGATAAATTTATTTGGTTTTACGCTTAAAAAATATTTTTTTACTAAAAATGTTTATCAAATACCAATATTACTAAGAAATTTGCCATTATTTTAGTAATTTTTTTGTTTTTGAAGAAAAGGACATTCTTAGGGATTTTGATGGACTTACGTTATAGTTAAAATTTTGATGTATTCTTAAAGAGCGGTCTTAATTGCGAGTTGTAAGATATTTTAAGTCCTTGTTATGCATTAGGATTATTTAAAAATAAATAAATTTTTTAGTTAAAAATATCTTTTCCTAATATATATAGATGTAAGAAATTTGCGATAATTTTAGTACCTTTTTTGTTTTTCAAGAAAAGGACATTCCCAGGTATTCTTAAGGATTGATATTGAAATTAAAATATTGTTGTATTGTCAAAGAGCGACCTTAATTGCGAGTTTTAAGATAGTTTAAGTGCGATAATTTTAGTACCTTTTTGATTTTTCAAAAAAGGACATTCCTAGCGGTTTTAATGGACTGATATTAGAATAAAATTTTTGATGAATTCTTCAAAAGCGGTATGAATTGCGAGCTGTAAGAAAGTTCAAGTCCTTTTTATGCATTAGGTTTTAAAAAAAAAATATATAAAAGTTTTTAAATGAAAAACTTTTTTTTTAACTATAGATGTATGTATGTATGTAGTTTTTTAAACTACTAAAAAAATGGCCAATAACATTTGTTTTCCAAAAAAGGATATTGCTAAAATTCTTTATGGTTTGATTGCAGAGCAAAAGTTTCGATGTATGTATAATTAAATAAATAAAAGCTACAAACAAAAAGCAGAGCAATACAAATTTAAATGACTTCAATATTTAAAAATATTTTAGCCAAAAATTTTGATTAAATAAAATTATAAGTGATATATAAGAAATAATCTAGCTAGCTACCTATGCTCGTTTTGCAAAAAAGGATATAAGAAAGGACTTTTATGGATAAACAATAGAGCAACAATTTCAATATCTTATAAAAATAGAGCTCGTAGCACGAGTTGTAAGCTAAATTCTGTTACATAACGAGACATTTAAAAGAAGTTTTTTTTATTAAAATTTAAATAATTTTGTAATTTTTGAGAATTTTGTACAGTTTTGACTATTTTTTTTCAAAAAATAATTTAAAAAATTTTGTTTCAAGCTATTAGTGTTACGAAAAGCGCTCAAGTACTTCAACTACCTATAACCTAATTAAACTTTGTATATAATTATAACAAAGAAAAGCCATTTTACTCTTGTGGTTACAATAAAGTACATTGCAAGATATCTTATGATTCTCTTTGGTTTTAATTAAATTGTTTTCTTTAAAAAAATTAAATTGGTTTACTTGAAACTTAGCATTTCAACATAAAAAGACAAACGTTTGCGTTTGATTTTTGATACCTCAAGCATAAAATAATAACTTTTAATTGCGTTCTTTTATAAAAATAACAAGCAGCAACAAAAAAACACACACACAGATGAACGGGATATGTAAGTGTGTAGTAAATTATAATTAAAGGCAAAAATCAACGATTTTTTTAATTAAACTCTCTTTTTTGTCATATAAAAAAGGAAGAGCAGTATAACATATAGATATATGTAGTATATATTCAACATGAGCTGCGTTAAGACATGTGGTGTTTTTATAAAACACCTTGATTTCCTATGGCACAACAGAAATCCTTTTTGTTTTTGTAATTTTATACCCTACACCGCGGGAGGGCATAAGAAAAATTTGTCAGGTATATTGCTTATGCAAATATAAATCGCTCAACCCTTTGAATATTGGATTTCATATTGGATCCATTCTCGATAATACCTTTGACTCACATAAATTTTCTTAATCTAATATAAATGTTAGTACAAAAAAACTTATAATAATACGAGTAGTATAGGAATAAATCCAACAGTGCTTTTGGGATACTACACCGTTATTGAAAAAAGTCTCTTTAATTATAAAAGAAACCTAAAACTTCAAAAAGTTTTCGAGTGAGTTGTATCAGACAACGGTAAAGGGTAAAAAATATTTGTAACTGCCGAATATAGCACATTAACTTGGAAGTCATGCTGTCGTTTCAAGAGAATTTTTATAAACTCATTTAAATTTTAATTAAAGGGTAAACTGCTGTGTTAAGATTACATCCCATAAACTCATTGGAATATTTAACCACACACACACACATGAAACATTTTTCGAAACTGTCGTTTTATACTCAAAATCTATAAAACATTTATATTATATGTTTCGTTGTATGACTATATACCGCAATAACAACAAAACCTACAATACCAACAACAACAAAATTCAATTTATATGCTTATATCCTTAGCCTACATAAAGGCTTTAACCTCTAAATAAAACAATAAAAAAGCATTACATACATTTAGTAAAATCATAACTGTTTCAGCTTTTGTCTCTCTAAAGAGCGAGAAAGAGAGAGATAGAGATAGAAAGAGAGAGATAGAGAGCAAGAAAAAAAGGTTATAATGCCATTAACAATGTTAAGTGAAAGTTTACACTTACACAAAAACACTTACAGCAAACACATATACAACTTTACTTAAGCATATGAGTACTCTCTATAACAATCCTTTTGCCAAATGTGAAAAAAAATAAAACAAAAACAATAGGAGGCCGGGAAAAAAGCCATCAAAAAAAAACCTCGTAAATATTTAAAATAAAAGACTAAACAACAACATGAAGAGTCCTTGTTATGTCATATGACAATGATAAAAATCTCATTTGCATATTTCAAAAGCGAATGCTAAAACTATTTAACTTAAGCATTTTTGTTACACTCCTGCTGTGTATTTTTTTTTTTTTTTTTGGTATTTCAACTCTTTATTTTTTCCATACATTTTCACTGACTTCATGTCAAGGGTACTTGTTGTCTTTTAGTCTCGTTGAATGTCTTGGGTTTTGGAACAAAACCTTTTTTATTATTAAAATTATAGCGTGAAAATTTGATGTTAGAAAAATTGTGAATATGCTTTCTTTTATCCACCGTAAATTAAAATTTACATAAATTTAAAGCCAAAAACACATATTGTGGTTTAAAAGGGCCTTTTAAATGTTAAGTGAAACATATGTTGGGGTTAAAAGTGTAAAATTGTAGAGTATTAGTTTTTATGAGTTTTAAAGGTTGTTAAATTTGAATATGATGTAATTTAAAAACTCAAACCTATTATTTGTTTATGAATATGAAATATGTAATATGTGTTTAAGATTATTTTGGGTCTGCTTTTAAATTGAAACTTTTGAACATAAAGTACCATTTTGTTTTATAAGTATTATATTGTTCAAAAAGTACCATATTGTTCAAAAAGTATCATTTTATTTTAAAAGTACCATTTTGTTTAAAAGTACCAGTTTATTTTAAAGGTACTATATTGTTTAAAAAGTAATATTTTTTTCAAAAAATCCCATATTGTTCAAAAAGTACCATATAACGTACCATTTTTTTTATAAGCATTCAATAGACAAACACAAATCAAAGAAAGCTTTATTAGTGAAGTGTTAAATTTGTCCGAGTTTTCAAACTTTAACCCTCTTATTCATAAAAAATATTTTAGGGTTATTAAAGGTTAATAAAACAAATTTTCATATTAAATTCGTCTTATAAACCTGATATAAGCATGGAATATTGTTTATGAATAAGGCCTTTATTGTTTATTTATTTAAATGTAAATATTAAATTTGTTTGTGTTAAATATTTTGTATTTTTAATGTTATTTTTGTTTTGTATTTTTAAAAAACACCCCCCTGATGCTGGTCAGAGATTTTGACCGAAATATTGGAAAAATATATAAATAAAAAAAAAAATTAAAAGTTTTATTATTTATAGTTATAAGTTATAAGACCTCAAGCCAAAATAATAAAACAACATTAACAACAGGTCAACTATACACAAGAATAAATAACCATTTTTTTTTAAACTACCATATTGTTCAATAAGTAAAATTTTTTCAAAACGTACCGTGTTGTTCAAAACGTACCACATTGTACAAAAAGTACAATTTTTTTCAACAGCTACCATTTTGTTCAAAAAGTAATATTTTGTTCAAAAAGTACAATATTGTCCAAAAAGGACATATGTTTTAAAAGTACCATTTTGTTCAAAAAGTACCATTTATTTTAAAAAGTTAAATTTTTTTTTTTAAAAAGTACCATATTGTTCAAAAGCACAATATTGCTCAAAAGTAAAACTTTAACAAAAGTGCCACAAATTTTTGCAAAAAAATCAGTTTTTTTTTTAAGTTACTTATTTCCAATAATTTGTATTGTGGTTTTTTTTAAATTATTAATTTTATTAAATTATTTTTATGAAGAAAGGAATTTTTAACATGAAATTAATAAAAAAATTTTTTTTTGATAATTTTTCATTCTTGAATAGTCAAACATTATCTATTTACTTATTTTGCATCCTATAATTTCTGGAACAGAGCACTGCTTGAGTGCGTTTTTTAATGCTCCTGAATGAAATCAGAAAAAATCAGCACATTGTTGTCAATTCACATCATTTGAAGCAGACAGCACATGTCACAATTAAAAAAAAAGTTAGCCTTTACTAACTGTTCAGTTTTTTGTGCGACACGTTGTCAAACTTGTACCTAGTTCGGAAACTTTGGCTCTTGCCGTTCTTTAAATATACAGAAATCTTAAATATCTTTGTATTGGAAATGCCACGCCCACTTTACCAATTCCGCCCACATTTAGCCGGATGTTGTGTATTGATAACCAAGATGCTTGCACCTTATTTGGAAACTTTGGAAAATTTTTTCCCTACCGTGTTAAAGATATGAACAAATCTGTTTTGTGCCACGCCCACTTCTACAATTCCGCCCATATTTTGTCAGTTGCTGTGTATTGATAATCAATATGCTTGTACCTAGTTCGGTTACTTTGGCTCTTGCCGTTCTCCAAATTATGGAAATCTATAACGTCTTTTTAAGGAAAGTGCCACGCCCATATATCATTCCCGCCCACATTTCGCCGGATGTTATGTATTTATAACCAAGATGCTTCTACCTATTTTGGAAACTTCGGCTCTTGCCGTTCTCTTGATAAACAGAAATCTATAATGCCTTTGTGCTTGAGGTGCCACGCCCACTAATACAACCCCGCCCATTTCTTTAAGAGGTTGTGTATTGATAACCCAGCTATGTGTACCAAATTTGGACAATATTTCTCTTACCATTATATAAATAAATCTATTTTGTGCCATGCCCACTTCTCAAATTCCGCCCACATACGTGTACCTGTTTTGAAAGCTCTTTCCGTTCTCCAGATATACAGGACAAAAGAGGGAAGGGCGCTTATCGTTAAACATTATTGTATTTGTTATGTGTAAAAAATGCAAAAAGGCTCATATCTTAGCTATTAATTTCAAGAGCAAAATTATAAGGAGCAGATGTGACAGAAACTTATAACCACGAAGTCCCTATCGTACCTGGGGTCTTCGGAAAACCGATTTAAACAGACAGACGGACATCGTGACGACCAAATCTGCAGCTCTAATGCAAGTTTTAGTCATAAGCAACAATGATTACTGAACGAATGTTGTGATTGTTTTTGATTGACTCATGTGGCATAACATCATTTCGTTGATTGACAATTACACAAAACGATTACAAGAAAGGCAATCAGTAAAAACAATTAATGTTACCATTGCTATTAAATAAGTTGTTGGTGTCAATTGAATGTATAACAAAAACAATAAATGTACGAATACTCAGCAAAAACGAATGTATTCATTCTGTTCTCTGTTATACATTTTCTTTCCAATTTAACTGAATTTTATGGATTTAAATATTTAAATTATTTAAGGAAAGATATTGTGCAAATTTCGCTTTAATTTCTTACAATATTTAGTTTCTTTTTTATTATTTTAATCAAAAACATAAAACTATTGATTTGTTTTCTTTTAAAATTATACTTTCTTTTAATTATTTTTTTTTTCCCAAATTTTAGACATTTTCATAATTAGAAATTCTTGGTAAATGCCAGTTTTTTATTCGATACCTGCTGTGTGCATTTTAATAAAAATGTGCCAATGGCATGTTACGTAATTCGAAATGCTTAGCAAAAATAATTATATTTCAAAAACAGAGACGTTGATTTTTGTGGTTTGTAAGAAAATAATCTAAATGCTGTTGTGTTTTTTTTTTATTTGAAAAATGGATTTGCTAAATTGAATTATACTTTTACGAGTAGAAATGTAGAAGTTTCCTTATAATACGAAATGAATTTAATTAAGATCTGCGACCGAAAAACATAAGGAGTTAATTGATTTTTAATATATTGAAAGTATATTTTTAAGCAAAACGTTCCATATCTAAAAAGTATTTAAAACCAAAATAAAAGTGCTATAACTATTCCGGTTTGCTTTGTATAACTTTTGCCAAGGTGATTAAAAAATTAAACACAAACAAAAAAAATAACTGGGATTCGATTTCGAACCGCATAAAAATATGTTGTTTAATGCTTATACCACTCTTCCACCTTAGACCAGTCTTCTTCTAACGCACATAATAAACACTTTCTTTATTTAGGTATAAAACACATTTTTCAATTTAAATGGCGGTAATTAATTAATTTTTTTATTAACATAAGATAACAAGAAATTTAAAAAGTTCCGTCAGTAATAAAAAAATTGTAGTCGAGGATAATTAAATGCAATTTTTTAAATATATTCGATGCACAAAAAATAACTTATTAAAATTTTTTTTTTAAAGTTAAACAGAAATTGAGTTATTTGTTCATTGCAAAAAAGGATATATGAACAGATCCTAAAACATTTATTGTAACAAAATCAATTCAGGCTATTTTTAAAGTACATATGAAAGCATAAGTCTTAAAGAAAAAATTAAGTAAAAATATTGCAACAAGAAGAAGAAAAAAAGGCAAAATATATTAATAGCTGCTCGTTATACCTGCCAATCCAAAAGGATATTAACCCTTGACTATTAATCATTATAAAAAACTGTTTACAACCTAATAAATATTAAATACAACTACAACTCTTTGACTTAAAATATTTTTTACTATTATTATGATTATTTGTGTCTGTGCTTTCGTTACACTTGTTCCGAACAATTTATAATCCATTTTTTCCCCAACACTTTTACATGTTGGCAACTATTCTTGCAATTTTTTGTTTTACTACACTAACACCCTTTAAACTAATAGAAAAAAAAGATATTACACTAAAACTAAACACAAGCTAACACTTGGCTCCATGTGTGCAAGTGTTTGTTTAAATTTACATACAGACACAATAAAAGTTTAGTTTTAAAAAAAACTGCTATTCCCAACACGTTTGTAAATAAAATTGCCATAAATTTTGAATTCTGTATACATATATAAAAATATTTTACACTTTACAACAAATAATAGAACAACGAATAACAAAAAACAAACTGAGATTTTCTGAAAAAAAAAACAACAAAAAGTCGAAGCAAAAAAAAAGTGCAAATGTATATTCCGACAAGGGATTCTAAATAAAAACGTTTTTAAGAGAAAAGCAAAAATAAATAAATGTATGGAAACCAGTTAGAAAGTTATAGACGGCTAAATCTAGTCTGGGATACCTTTTGCGAGATATACACTTAGAGAAAAACATTTTTCAGTATGGTTACCTCAGACAAAACTATTTTAAATGAAAAATATTAAACATGTTATAGTTAATTTGACCATATTGTTGTCACTTGCAAACATATTATGGTTAAATGAGTCCTCCATCAAGAAGTCACCAAGTTATTGTGATTGCCACCGAATATGTTATAGTTTAAAACAACAAAAATATTCTTAACACATATCGTCTAGGTCCGTATCCTCCATTTCTGGCCACAAGAAGTCCGTTATCAATCCGCGATAGCGAACACAATTCACGGTAACTGCTTGACCGACCACATTTTCAGCAAATGAAAATTTTAAATGTCTTTAAATATTTTGCTAAGGAAGATGTCTCACAAACAAGTTCTCAGGTCATTATTGGTTTGGCGCATATGCCAAAAAGTCCTAGAGGAGAAAAACGGCAATGAAGGTTTTCATGAATTTTCTGAAAATATACCGAAACGTACTTAAAAGGTAATGGTATTTTATTGAAAGTGAAACTTGTTGCTTTGTGCTTCATACGCCACTTTTCTTAATTTTCTTCTAAAAAGCAGCTTTTTGAACTGCATACGTATATTTACTGCTCTGTATTGAGTTGTTAAAATTTTATTTTGCTATTGCTTTTATTACAGTTCTTGTTGCCATTTTTTTTGCTTTCGCTTGAACTACTTGTTTTTTTAAGGCAATGAAGCAAAGCAAGAGTGATATGTATTTTGTATGTTTTTGTATTCGCAGCATTCGCCAAACAGTGGCGTATAGGGCAAAACAATACTTTATTAACTTTAAAATATTTGATATGGAGCAAAATTAATGCTTAATATCTCAGAAACCATAAAAAATTTCGTGAAACAGTCTTGGATTCAGAAAAGGGGTATACAAAATATATAAACCCCATACCTAACTCAATTTTTTTAAAAATGTTCGGTAAGTCAAACCAATAATGAGCTACCGAAGTGTCAATTACATAAAAGAGAAATGCCTTCTGTTCTAAAAGATGATCAGAAAACTTGAATTGGCAGTGTAAACAATGCTCGTATGATGCACAGCAGTGTTGCATTTACGAACAGGCCCTCGTTGTCCGTGTCAAAGGTACTACTTCTAGGCCGCATTTACCATAAATCTCAATTTTAAATCGGTGTAAATCGTATTCATAATAGGCATGCAACTGGTGTTCTTCACCTGTAGTTTTTTTTTAATTAAAGTAGAACAGCGAAACTTTTCGCTTGTCTATCAATTCGTAAAAATTATAATGGATATTTTTTTGTTATAAAGAATTTTTAAGATCCATATATAATGACAAACAATTTTGTTCGTTAAGTTTTTTTATAAAATAAAATGTGGCAAAAATAGCCTTTATAATAGCAAGTAGGTCAAGGTATTATTTTGGCGAAAAAGGACGTAAATAAGGACGACTTAAGTTACTAAAGGTGAAAAGCATTAATTGTCGCATTGTGCCACCGAACGAAATATTGAAATTTTTTGGAAGTTTGTGAACACGTTTTGCTCTTAGACCAATTTGCTTGGACACCTTTTGCACATGCAAAGTTTACTAAATCTTAAGTTTGCAAGAGAGAAGTGAATCGTGAATTGGGTTGGGTACATACTTTACTTTGATGTTGATGCAAGGTTGCAGTGTTCTGAGTTTTACGAGAAATAGTTGCTGTTGGTCAAATGTTTTGTTTGTCCGACAACAATAAATTATCTAATGAACATAAGATTTGGCTAAGTAAACTTTGCGCGTGCAAAATTAAAAGAAGTCTAAAACAAAATTTAAAGTACTTTGTCAAAGTAAAGTGTGCGTGAGAAAATTGGTTTTCGATACCAAACCACCTAAAACAAACTTTAAGCAAATTGCAGCCGAAATAACATTCCGACTTTGCATCTTTCAAATATAAATGAGATTTTAACATTCGTTTTAAAATTACGAAAGGATTTCAGATATTGATATACTACATATATATTTTTTGTAGTCTTGGAAAAGCATTCCCACGTGCTACCTAAGAAATGGTAAAATTAGCATATATGTATACCCTTATTCCCCAACACGTGTAGTGGTCGATGTTAAAAAAATTTAGCGAAAAAATAAAAAGTTAAAAATATCAACGACAAAAAAACGCTTGCTTTAATCCCACGTGGTCTTAAATAAATTCAAAGATAGTTTAGTCGCTCACGTTTCTTGTTGCACAAACTTCAAACTGCTACCACCAACCACCCACTTGACTTAAAAGGACTTACAAATATTTAAGTATAAAAAAATAAATTTAAGCTGGCATATGATGCATGAAACAATATGTTTTAAAAGCTAACAAAAAAAAAAAAAATAATGGAAATAAACAAAATAGCGATTTAAAAAAAAATATGCATAAAATTTAAAGCAAAACAAAAAATCCTTTTTTGAGGAAATAAATGTAAGTAAGCTTTTAAAACACACACAAACATCCTTACCACAGACAAAAAAAATCCTTTAAAAATATGCCCCACATAGACAAATAACAGCTGAGTGAATATCCTTATAGCACAACAACAACGGCAACAAAAAAATAAAAGAACTGCAAATGCTTTGTATTGTATTCAAATACCAAAATGCTACAAAAGCCGGCTGTTGTAGTTTAATGCCAATGGGGATTTTTGTCTGTATGTATTTGTTTTTCTCAATTTGCATGCACATGCATGCCATAAAATAATTGTGATATTTTTGATTTTATTTTTGTACTAAAGCAAAAGCTATCTGGTGGTATTGGTGGGGAAAATTGGAGAATAGAATACAATAATTTTCCAAATGTTATTCTTTTAAAAATATCATTATTAAGTGTGTTATTATAAAAAAATGCTTAATTTAATATGGCACAAACATCATATTTAATGGAATGCTTAAAATTCGTACTTAAAAACTTAAAAAAGTAAATTCAAAATCTAGTCTAATTTAAAGAAAATTAAATAATAAAATACTTTTTAGGTTTTTTTTTTTTTATTTTACAAAAAAGGATATATGGTTGGCTCCTTAAATATTTGTTACTTTATAAATCTTTTTGTATATATACATAAATTTTTGTTAAAAACCCCAAGTTGTAGTACAAAAAATATTAAAAAAAACAATATCCTTTAAACTAAAAATAAAAAAAAAATATCTTTAAAAGCAAATATTACTAAATTTTCGAGCTTAAGGTCTTTTTGTTATAAAAAACTTTTAACGTTTATTTAAAAACCAAAATTTCGGCACTTCCTTGAGTGCCTTCTTCAGGGTTTTTTTTTCTTAATTTATAAATTTTTAACAAATTATAATAAATTTAACAATAACTGACAAATTAAAAAATTTTTAATTCAAAAACAAAAAAAATATTTTTCAAATCAAACTTGATCTATTACAATATAAATAGATTTTTAACTTCCGTTTCTATTTTTATAAATCAAGTGTCTATAATTTTGTGCTACATTTTCAGTGTCTGACTTAAAATTAATTCTTGAAATTGTCGGAACCTTTATAATTTGTAACATTTCTAACATAAATCTACGTTTATAATTATTTTCTGTGTTTAAAACAGTTGTATTTTCAAAATCTGGATAATGATTTAGATTAGCACAATGAGTTGATAAAAAACATATTATATCTTTAAAAGCCTTAAAATTGGTTTTGTTAAGTTAAATTATCTTTACACAACTGAAAATCCTCTAGAAATTTATATTTTTGGTTCAGGTTTTTTTTATTTTTGACATTTAACCTTTATCCTGTGTTTATGGGTTGAGAGTGGCCGAAAGGTTTTTATTGCTTATTATTTTCAAAACTTTATTGTGTCATATTGTTGTATATGCTATAATATTATGAACGTGACATCAATAAAAATAAAGCAAATACAACCAATACGACACAATAGAACAGTTTGTGATTTCCTAACAATCAGTTCGAATAACTTTTGTTATCGCGCGAAAACATTTAATCTGGTGAGACTTTTGTATGGCAGTTGTGTGAAATAATAGATTTATTGGCCTTTTGTTTTAAATACCAAACACTTTTCAAGCCCTGGCGGGTTCGATTCCCACCAGGTACTTTAGTCTGTTTTACTTCGATAATATAAGAACAATAATAAATTATCTATTTTTTATACCCTCCACCACAATTAGTTGTGAAGAGGGTATACTAAGTTTGTCATTCCGTGTGAAACTTTTTTATTATTCATCTCAGACCCCATAAAGTATATATATTCTGGCTGCTTGAGTAATTCTAAGTCGATTTAGCCATGTCCGTCTGTCTGTCCGTCTGTCCGTCTGTTGAAAACACGCTCACTTTCGAAAAACTCAAAAGAAATAAACAAACTAGGTGTCAAATTGCTTGTAGTTATCCTAAGCAGTTTGGGATTGAATTTCAGCAAAATCGGTTCAGTAGGACCAGAGCTATGAATCGAAATGTGGAACCACCACCTTCAAAAACTTGATAAGTTTGTTACAAAAACTGCACGGAATGACATAAGATTTTGCACAAGTCCGTTTTATTCGACTAGAAATGACACTGTAAAATTTCGCGAAGGTCGGTCCATAATTTACCCTAAGCCCCATATAAGCACTACTCCCGGAAAACAGTTTAGTACGCCTAAAACCGTAAAAAATAATGCAATCATAACAAATTTTGGCTCGTCACAATTTTATAGGACTATAAATGATACTGTGAAATTTCGTGAAGATCGGTACATAATTTACCCTAGGCCCCATATATGCCCTACTCCCGGAAAACAGTTTAGTCTCCTAAAACCATAATTAATAACAAATCGTCACAGTTTAAGATAATAATAATAAAAAGACATCATACAGATATTACTCCTTAAACATTCGAACTGTCGGTGGAGGGTATCAAAGATTCGGCACAGCCGAATATAGCACTCTAACTTGTTATTTATTTATTTTGTAATTACAGGTAAGACTTATCAACTGTTTGCTTTTATTCAAAGTAAGTAAATATATTTTTAGCTTTTTTGGTGCATTACTTAAAAATGTAGGGTTTATTATTGAAACCGTACTCTTTGCACATGGCTTGCGTCTTTTTTTATCTTACATGGCGTCCCAGAGGAAAAATTCCTTTAATTAAGTATCCCTTAGTGGTCCTATGATCCTTATAGGAACTACAGGACATAAATATAGTATGCCTTAGTCATCAAAGAAAAAAGTGTAGACAACAAAGTTTTTTTTATCGAAAAGATCGTTTTTTTTTGCCAATGCAGCATTATTTAGCAGAAGTTTTGAATTTGAAAAAAAGAGAAGCTGAAGCATGTCAATTTATTACCGACGCTTATCCTTAATAAAGTTCAACGATTTTGACGTACGATTTTTTGTTTTCAAACTTGTTGCAAAATCATTGGTAACCACTCCAGCAGCAATTTTAAAACGTTTGCAAGCAGCGGAATTTATCCTTAAGCAACGTAAATTGGGTAACACACACTTTAAAGCCAAGAGACATTCAAAGAGGTTATTTTGTCCCTCCAAAAGGCTGCTAGAATGCCATAAAAGGAAATAATTTGGCTTCGATTTATTATTGGCGATGACCTTTAGGACAAGCCGAAAATTGCTTGAAAAGCCCGGCCAACCATTTGAATCAATTTCGCATTGATAGCTCAAATATTCATGGCACTAAGGTAGTGCTCTGTGTTTGGTAGGACCAGAAGTTTTCTATCTATTCTGAATTACTTAAATCGGGTCAGACGAATACAGGGGACCTGTATCGAATACAATTGATTCGTTTTTACGGCCAGCTGTTATATTTCACCATGACAACGCTTTGCCATATATTGAAGGACCAGTTCAAAACTATGTATTTCAAAAATCGTGGGTGGAAAGTTTCACTTCACTCGCGTTTTAGTCTGGATCTACCCTTTAAACTAATTTTTTTTTGATCACTCTTACGAGAATAGGCTATACACTTAAGGACATGTTATCCGAACTTTGTAGGATTCGTTTTTGTTTAAAAAAGACAGCACTTGTTTCGGCGCGAATTTTATACGTTCTCAGAAAGATAGAAAAACACAAAAGCTAACGAAGGCCAATATTTTAAATAATTTTTACTTACGAATGCGATAGAACTTGCGGAAGGGTTAGCTGTTACACGAATAGTCATACTGCGCTCACTTTTTGTTATTTGTGATAAGTATATTCTGGCAAATCATTATGAATAGATTCAGGCTTAAACAACGCTACCTTATAATCCAAATTTACGATAAATCAGCCACCAAATCGCGAAACTTATAGACGAATCCGTGGTTTTTGGCTTAACGTATTTGTAAATAAACAAAATTGCGCATATGAAGTGGGACCATATCCAATACTTACCCTTCACACTCAATTACACCCAGAAAAGTCCACCGTTTGCAGCGACTAAAACGCTGATGGCATCATCGGACCTTATTTCTTAAAATTTGCATGTACAGAATGCACTTTGTCATGAGCAGCCGCGAACCGGAAATCATTTTCAAATGTTTATGAAATTTTTTAGAAAAATATAATTTTTTGCCTAAAAAAGAGCTGCTCTACGTTTAAACCGAATGCACTTTTTCAGACCGAAGCCGAATCCGAACGTCAGTATAATTTAAAGGCCAAATTGGAATCCGAAATTAAACCCAAGCCTCTCTCTGGATCTAAGAAATCTGGTGCACAGAAAAAGTTCTCCAAAACTTTTCACTAATAAAAGCATTAATCAAAAATAAAATCAGCTTAAATAAAAATTTAATCAAGTGAATTAAACTTTTAATCAAGTGAATTAAACGTTTAATTGATACTATTAATTTGTTAACTGGTGCAAATTTAACTAATTTTTTAATTAATATCACAAATTATTTAATTATGTATAATTAATTTTTATCTTTTTTTTCTGTGTGCTGAGTCATGTTTTTCAATAAAGATGAAGCTTTTATAGTCATTCTATTTAATTTATTAGAAATTATGTTATTTTTATTTATGCATCAGACAAAAATGTGCAAACTTGTTAATACTTATGACATGCGTTCGGTTAGCCAAACATCAACCGAATAATATAGATTTCTACCGAACTCCGCCACCGAACCGGAACATTCGGTCGGACTTTCCAGATTATACAGCTCAACCATTTCATTATAATAATGAATACAAGGTCATTTTATTTGAATTTACCAAGATTTCGTTTAAGTCTCCAGAGTCCTGTAAAACTGCATATTAAAATACTATTACTATTATACAGGGTGGCGCAAAAATTGTAACCCGATATTCTTTGACTGTGTTTTTGATAAATGAACAACTTTATTTTTACCAGGGCTTTTTTACCAAACGTGAAATTTTTTATGTCCGACTCCGACGCCGACTCCTACTCTTCCATTGATGCTTAATGTATATGAGACTGGTCTTTTTTTTGGGTAATTCTATCAGAACACTTTTTTGTAAAAATTTCAAAACGATATTTTAAATATTGCATCGCCAATTTCGAAGAATTTTTATTTTGGAAAATATTAGAATTTTGGAGTCGGAGTTGCGATTTTTTGTGGGTACTTCGACTCCGACCTCAACTACGACTCTTCAACTTCGACTTCGACTCTACAGCCCTGATTTATACTTTTGAATTCTGCTATTTGAAGTCGTTTTTTTTATTATTGTTCAAACAGAACTGAGTCTTCAACTTCAGGTAAAAATTCACAAAGCCCGTAATTAAATCGTTGGCGGTTGGTTGGTTGGTTAACGTGGTAGCACGCACTAATCCAAGCGTGCTGCAAGTAGAGTCGACAGTGACTCCGTTTTGACACCACACAACTCGTCAAGAATTGGAATCCCCAATCAAACTTGAACCGGGGGCGATACCGAGGTGTCTAGAGCCAGCCCGTTGCGTTGAGATATTCGTCGGCGGTAACTTTTAACTCTCCCTCAATTTAATTTTTTATTTGCTTTTGTTCTTTATTTTCTGTATGAAATTGAATAAAAGTATGGTAGCATTGCTGAACAAATGAGTGTCTATATATCAGAGCTGTAAATGAATCATTCATTTTTGAATTAATTCGTGAATCATTCATGCATTGAATTAGCAAATTTTGAATTAATTCTTTTCACACAAATAAATGAATTGAATTAAATTTGAATCAATTCAAACGAATTAGGCAGAAATGAATTTAAATTCGTTTCTAATTCAAATGAATCTGAAAAATGAATTGCAATTCATTTTGACACATTCAAATGAATCTGTAAAATGAATTGCAATTCGTTCCTAATTCAAATGAATCTGAAAAATGAATTGCAATTCATTTTTCAGATTCATTTGAATTGAATTGATTTTGAATTAATTCAAATGAGTTAGAAAAAAAATTTAACAATTCATTTCCAACTCATTGGAATGGAATTGAATGAAATTTGAATTGAGTTTGTAAGTAAATCTAAAGTAAGCATCACTGTCGTTTTGTTATTCAACAATTTTTTTTGTAAAAGACAGCAAACTCGTTTTGTAAATCACCTAGCAAAGTCCAAAGACAAAAAATTCTTAGATTTAAAATTCCTATGATATACTGGAATTGTCAGTAGCGGCAGAATAGGAATTGATTTATTAGGTATCGGCGAAAATCCTATCTAAATGTGAAAATTTTGTTTATTTGCTAAAAGAAACTTAAATTTTTATTTTTATCAAATAGTGTGAAAGTTGTGCTTATAATCTCTGATTTCAACCTAATTATTAAATCACAGAACTTTATTTATGAAAAGCATAAGCAAGTAAGTCAAATAAAAGTTGAAAATCTTCATTGGTTTTTTAGGTTTAATTTCAATTTTAAAATTGCTTTTGTGTTAGGTTTTGAGAAAGTGCAGCTTGCTGTGGGCGAAAGTTAACAGACCTAAGTCATCGGAACAGATAGTGCGATCTTTGGGGTCTCAGTTAAAATACCCTGTAGCAACAAGATGGAACTCTTTATACGACAGTATAAAAGACTTATTGTCCCATAAGTTCAAGCTCTACGATCTATGCCAAAAGTTAAATATTGAAACTTTTCTAGACAGTGAATTTGAATATATAGAAGAGTATATACAGCTTCTGCAGCCAATAGCAGAGGCTATAGACTTCCTCCAAAAAGCCGACGGCATGTTATTTGGTTATCTGTTACCAGCCTTAGCCACAATTCAAACCAAATTTGGCAAAATACAATTGAAAGATGGAAGTGGATATCAGAAAACTATGGCCACAAAGTTAATGGAGGCGACAAAAAAAAGATTTAACAATTTCTATAACTTAGATGTTACTGTCAAAACAGCAATTGTGGCATCTCTTCTTTGTCCGCCAATTAAATGTCTGTGGTCAAAAGCTTTGAACCCAAATTTTGATATTGGCACTGAAGCAGACGTTATTCAAATGGCAAAGGATGCTGTTCAACAAATGTCTGATAAGGACATCACAACGTCAACCAATTCAGAGAGTAACGTGTTTAGTTACTTCGATTTTTCTATTTGTGGTAATTATCTAATCGCTTTGCAGAATAATTTTAAAAAACATTAACCATAACATTTTTAACATTTATTACAGAAACTCCCGAAAATTCATTGTTGCTCAATATTCCCTCCGAATCGGAATTTACAGCATATTTAGCAGATTCTTCAAAATCATTAAGTATGCTGCATAATTATCCAACGGTTAAAAAGGCTTTTTTAAAATTTAATGCGCCGTTACCATCGTCAGCTGCTGTTGAAAGATTATTTTCGTACGCCTCTATTCTTAACATCCCTAAACGTGGATCTCTTTCAGATGATAATTTTGAAAAGCTATTGTTGTTGAAGGTGAATGATGCATTCTAATTAAATCTAATTAGCCTTATTTTGTTACTAAAATAATAGCATAATTAATTGATGCAATTAATTCCTATTATATGTTGCCCATTTACTAAAAGAATGTTATAACTCCCAAAAACACCATTTTTGATTTAGGTACGCAGAAATATTCGTCATATTCTGTCGAAATTTTATAATAATAACTTGCATAATCTCCGAGTAAGAAGATAATATGTTCTATAAGATTAAAAATGTTTAATGCGTTTGTGCGAAATCGTGTTTTTTTTTTTTGATACGACACTGTTTTAGTAAATGAACGCATATGTTTAGCATATTTTTGAAACACAATTGTGTTTTGAACTACATACATTGTAATTTTTCTGATTTTTGTTTAGTTGTGAAAGATAGTTTTATTTTTGTGAAATAAATACCTATAACATTACCAAAAATTTTTTCGTTGGGTTTTTTATTTTATTTTTTAAATTATTTATTGCCTTTTGAAAATTAAATGTGTTTTGTCGTTCAGAATAAAAATAATTTCTTCTTGAAGAAATAAACTCCAAACACTGAAAAAAGAAATTTTAATTTTTTATTCCCCCTAGATCTGCTCTTGAATTTGATTGATTGCAACTCATTTTAGATTTCATTCATTTGAATTGTTAATTTTTTTTTCTAACTCATTTGAATTAATTTAAAATCAATTCAATTCAAATAAATCTGAAAAATGAATTGCAATTCATTTTTCAGATTCATTTGAATTAGAAAAGAATTGCAATTCATTTTACAGATTCATTTGAATTTGTCAAAATAAATTGCAATTCTTTTTCAAATTCATTTGAATTAGAAACGAATTTAAATTCATTTCTGCCTAATTTGTTTGAATTGATTCAAATTTAATTCAATTCATTTATTTGTGTGAAAAGAATTAATTCAAAATTTGCTAATTCATTAATGAATTAAAATCAAAAATGAATGATTCATTTACAGCTCTGCTATATATGAAAGCATAAGAAGAAACGCTTTCAAAATAAAAAAGATTGTATGTTCGACGGCTTTCTACGGCAAATTTGTGTGTCATATTTTATGAAAAATGTGGTGTCGACGCATTTCTGTTTGAACACTTAGATATGAATAAGCAGAATTGAGGACAAAACGGGTCTGATTTATGGCGTTTTACATTAATCTTTGCAAAACTAACGGCGTTAGGCTCCCGCAATCGTGACGGATGTTATCTTTCACGATTTCAAGAGTCTAAAAACCTAGTCATATTGAATTCTTTGTACTTTATACGCCGCTTTCAACTGACACTTACGTAGAAACGGTAGACTGCCACACAATGAACACTTTAATGATGGATATTGCTTATAAGAAAACCTGGATATCAACTAAGTTGTCAGTTGAAAAAAGGCGAAAGCGACGTATAAAGAACAAAGGATTAAAGTATAAGTGTTAACAAACCCTAGTTACTTTTAAAAGCCGCACAAAAAGAAAACTAGGACTGCTAAATCGGGCGATTTTGCCAGTCAGTGCATATCACCAAACCAAGAGATTAGGCAATGCAGCCCTCAGAATTTCGGTTGTAGGTCGTGAAGTATGCCCGTTCCTCCATTATTTAAGGAACCACATTTTCTCCAGTTCTTTTTCGTGCAGTTGTGGTAGGAGAAAATCGTTGAGCATGGCTCTGTAGCGCTCCCCGTTCACAGTAATCATATGGCCTACGGTGTTTTTGGAAAACTAAGGACCGATGACGCCTTCATACAGTGTCTTTGAGCGGATGTTAACGAGTTTCGTGTGTTAAACTCAGATTTTAGATGCATTAGAAGCAAGCATTCCACTTATTCTCGTATCCAAAGGGATGGAAATGGGCCTCGTCACTCCTGATAGTGTTCGATGAAGGGTTCCGCGAAAAAAATCGAAACAATTATATCGCGCTGATAAGAAGCCCAACCATTGATTTCTTATGAACGGGCATTTTTTGTCTGTTTTCTTTACAAGTGTAAAGTAGAACTTAGAAATTATAGCATTTTCCGATAGGGTAATGACTTTTGCGCTACCTTGTACATATATATTTTTCCAAGATTCGGAGTTTTTTTTTTCTAAAAAAAAAAAAAAACACAATCCTAAGAGATTTAAATTTTGTCAAAAACCACTTAAAATGGAGAGCATTTACATGAATATATAAAATTGCTTAAGTAAATAAAATTATAAAAACAGAAAGAAAATGTGTCAATTTAATTTAATTACTCTATAATAAACAAGATTTAAAACGTTTTTGCTTTTATTTATACCTTAACTACAATTTATAAGCTCTTTTCACCTCTTTACAATTTATTTATATAGTTCTTTTTTACATAAAAACTATCTCAATGAACAAAAAAAAAAAAAAAAAACTATACAAATGCATATACAAAATTATACGAAATGAAAAATTGTACAGTCTATACTATACGCTGAATTGTGTGCTATAGTGTCAGGTTTTGTTTTTTTTTTTTTTTTTTATCACACTCATACTGTATAAATGTAGACACATATACAGTTTTTTAAGCAATTTACACAGTAATTGGGAATTAACCTAAATAAAATGTAATATGTACTTGTATAAATAAATAAATAAAAAATGAAGAGTGACTGAATGAAAGAGTGAACGAACGAACGAGCGAACGAAAGCAAATATAAACACATATCAGAGTATAGTATGCCAACACCCCTACAAATGCATTTATATGCATCTATATGCATAGCTAGCTAACGACATATTATCCTAGAGAGAAAGCATAACAACAGGCAGTGCAGAAGTTGTGAAGGCGTTAGGTGGAAACAAACTGAAAAATTACTATGGCACGAAACCATTTTGCCAGTCATATACATATATAAACTATAAATGAAACAGGGTTTTACAAAGTTTCACTAACACCAGCTCAGATAGCTTTACATATACATACATGCATGCATAAGAAACAAAAATGACCACAATCCAATTTTTTGTTGGGCATAAAAAAACACAAAAAAAAAAAATTTTCTTTATAAAGAATTTTATATAAAAATCTTTTTCCTGCGGGTAAAACAACTACGTTTATTATTATTATTTGTAGCCTACTTTTAGGCAGAAAAGGCTTTGGAAAAAACAAACAAAAGTGTTGTATAGTTAAAAAAAACATTTACATATTTTGCATATTTTAGTTGCTTAAAAAACATTTTCTGGGTATAAAAATGCAAAAAAAAAAACACAATATTTTTAATTAAGCCAGCTGAAAATGTCTTTAGTTTAGTTTATGGACTAGTTATGCTATAAAATTAGCTGAACTAAAGCTTAAATTATAGAATATACTTAATAACAGACGAGGAAAAATCTAAAAAATTCGATTGAACAAACTTTAGGCTAAACCGAAGTAAAAAGCTGTAAACTTGTAGAATAGTGTACAGGCAAGACTATAGATGTGACTTTTAACAAAACTTTAGACAAGATTATGGAATATTTATAGCTGTCAAAATGCAAACACATAACGTGAAGTGAGGAGGATTTGTAGGGATAAAGAAAGGTTTTATCAATTCCCTCATCTTAAACTTTGTACTGACGAGTTTAAAATTTTAAAATTAGAGAATTTACTCGAATTGTGCCGGAAGTACAATTGTTTCCTAACCTGCTCAAAACTAAACCCAGAGAAGAAACATATAAACATAGAAACATATAATGCTCACCTCCAACAAAACTATGTTTAAAGAAAATTTTAAACATATTATGTTTAATTGAACCATATAATTGTCACCGGCAACCATATTATGGTAAAATAAGTCCTCTATCACGAAGCCACAACCATATTATGGTTGCCTCTGCACATGTTATGGTTAACAATAACTAAAATATGCTTAAAACTTATTAAAGCATGGTTGGTTTCAACCATAGCATGTTGCGCTTGGAAAAGAGGTAACTACTATGGTTAATTTAAAAACAAATTATTGCCATCCTTAGCCATAACATTTTAAAGGCAACCATATTATGGCCTCTTCATGGGGGAATAATTGAACCATAATATAGTTATCGGTTACAATAATATATGGTTAAATTAAACATAACATGTTTACAATTTTATCTTATAATAGTTTTGTTGGAGGAGACAATATTTAAACATGTTTTTTCTCTGCGTGTACTTAAATGGAAATGTGACTTTCTTTCTTAGGAGGGCAGTATATGCTGTAGAGCTTTTAAATTTCCCTATTGCTTATAATTTTTGCTGCTCTAAATTTTTTTTAACCAGAAGCCTTTGGAATTGTTAAAAGGAGTGTTCGAAAATAAACCGAACATTATTTAGCGTTCGGCTCGTACACCCAGGAACGATATCTACTTTTTTAGAGTTTGTGTAGACGAACAGAACCTTTAATCCCGTTCGTAACTATTTTCAAGAACTAGCAGAACTTTATAAAGTGCTCTGTTCTTCGTTAAAAAACAGAACAATTGTAGTGATACTGTGGACAAACATTATATTTTATTGTTCTATAAAAAATTTTAGCACGAACAGCTTGTGTGTGTATTAGGTATATGTTTTGCTTGTGTAAAATTATTTTGCTGGCTTTTTGTTTTTTTTTCGTATGTGTATTTTGTTTTTGAAAAAAATTTTTGTTTTTTTTAACAAGCTAAAATGGCGCTAAGCACAACAGAAATGAAGGAACACTAATGAGCTGAAACGAACACAATGAAGTTTGTGTTTCAAAAAACAAAAGGAATTACATGTTCTCATCTTTTTGCTGAGTTGGATAAGAAAAGTATTATTTTTATGTTGGAAAGATGACAAACAAGGAAGCCTTTTTTTTAAGCGTTTTTAAGCGTTTATGTTTTCCACAAATCTACCGAATTGAACACTAAGGAGGGATTTTGAGTATTTATTTTCAAACACTGGTTAAAAGTTTTCTCAATGGTTGTTTATTATTAAATATTAATTTGAAATGGGTTCTTTGTGTTTATACCCACACCACAATAGTGGAGAGGGTATTATGCATTTGTGCTGATGTGTGTAACGCCTTAAAATAGTGGTCCTAGACCCACCTTAAAGTATACCGATCTACTCAGAATCACTTTCTGAGTCGAACTAACGATGTCCGTCCGGCTGGCTGTCCATGTAACCTTGTGCGCAAAGTACAGGTCGCACTTTTGGCGATAATATGATACAATTTGGCTTATAGGTTCTTATTGGCACAAGGACCAAGCCTATTGAAAATGGGCCAAATCGTAGGACCACGAGGGAATGAAATTTTAATGAAATTTAAAACATGATAGATCCATATCTATATGGACACATAAGCTATACAGTTTTAAAAAAATAGGACCACAAGGGGTGATAAGGGCAATTTTTGTGTCTCAAACCGATTTTAATGAAATTTAAAACATAGATAGATGCATATTTATATGCATACATGAGCTATGCAGTTTTTCTGAAATAGGATCACAAGGGGAGGAAGGGAGCCATTTCTGCCTCTCACAAACTTTCAAACTGATTTAAATGAAATTTAAAACATAGATAGATGCATATTTATATGCATACATAAACTATGCAGTTTTTAAAAAATAGGACCACGAGGAGAGTAAGGGGGCAATTTCTGCCTCTCACAAACTTTCAAACCGATTTTAACGAAATTTGAAACATAGATATTTCCATATTTATATGCATACATGAGCTATTCAGTTTTTAAAAAATAGGACCACAAGGAGAGTAAGGGGGCAATTGTTGCCTCTCACAAACTTTCAAACCGATTGTAATGAAATAGATAGATCCATTTTATTTGGAAACATAAGCATGATTCTCCATGAGTCCCGAATAGGTTGCACTCTTGTAAATGTGTTTGAAAATATGTACTGTGGGGTAGGGTATCATATAGTCGGGCACGTCCTACTGTACTTTCTTAGTTGTTTTTATTTTGGGCAACTTTATTAAATTTAAATAAAAAAATTTACCATAAAAAGCAACAAAAACTTGTGCTGTTATGAAACTTAAAAAAATAAATGTGCATCACATATAAAAAAACAGCATTTGCAGGGCTGTAAGTTTATTTAAAACATTTTTTTGTTGTTGTTAGTAAAAAATAACTATTAAGTTTTTTTTTTTTAAATTCTCATCATCAGCAGTTGTCTACTCATAATCAAACTCATTAGTTTCATCACTTTATTTCGTGTAGAAGAGTTCATGTCGACTACAAATTACACAAAAACACTTGTTCACATACCAACACGAACTTAAATATGAACAATATCATTGAATGGCTGTAGTTGGGGCAGAAGCGCACTTGTATGTGTTTTAGAATTTAAGGATATGAGCTAAAACATGAGCATTGTTATTAAGAGTTGTGTGTACCAACCACGGAAATTAAGTTAATGTTTGCTTATGAATAAGCAAATATTGTAACAACATACACTACATGATACTGAGATAATATTGTTGATACAGAAATTAAGTTGCTTATGGCAGGAAACACAATTTTTTTTAAAAAGAAAAAACATTTAAAATAGTAGTTTTAATTAGTATTGAGGATCTTGATATTAAAGAGGATTTCGGTGGGATCTAAGTTTTTATAAGGACTATTTGTGAAGTAAATTAAAATTGTAGTTTTATGTTAAAGAGAATGTATTTTTTTGTTTTAAAATAAATAAAAATAATAGTTTGGAAAAAGGATCTATGGAGAGCTAGTTGTAATAGGTATTATTTTTAAATTTTTCCTTAGCAGTTATTTACTACGCAGTTAACAATAAGTTGTAAACAAAAAACTTTTTTAAAATTTTGGTTAAAAGTAAAAAAAAAAATTAATAAGAAAATTAATTTTTTTAATTAAATTATTTTTTTTTTGAGTGTTATCCTCTTAACCCATTAGAAGTCTCTGTACTTAAATGAGTACAGCTGGCATTTTACAAGTTTCTAAGCAACAACAAAGAATTTTTAATCAATGCACCATTATTTATGTTCACAACAATAATACCAACAGCAGCTAAAAAAGAATTTGTGTTTCTTTTTAATTTTTCTGTACAAAAGAATAAGTCTGATTTGTATTACAAAAGCAGTGTGAAGGTATGAACACTATTTTAATAATATTGAAAACAATATGGAATTTTTTTTTGGTAATTTTGAATTATTATAATGAAAATCGTATCAAAATAACTCACAGACAAAAAAAAAAATTACTTACCTTAAAAAACAATAAACTTAATGTTGAAATTATTGACAACGACGTCAGTGACGATAGTGACATTTGGCACCAAAGAAAACTCGGCAAGACTTTGCAAAGCAAATAATTCATATTTGGCGCAAATACTTTCCATCGCAGAGCTCAACCCCTCAGCAGAACTCGGAAATTTGTAAAAGATGAAATAGTGTATGTGAAAAAATTTTAGAAAAATCTTTGATCCCAATGTCTTTAATCTTATAGCCTTCAATTGTTGCAGTCGAATCGAACTGGCTTTATTCGAATGAAATGCTTAGCGGTGGTCAAAATATTCCTAAAGACGAGTCAATACTTAAATATTCTGGCTACCATAACGCTAAGCAATTCATTCGAGGAAAGCCCGTTCGATTCGGCTTCAAAAACTGGGTTGCGGCAATTGCTACAAGCTTTTGCTGCCAGTTAGATTTGTACTCCAAAAAATCGCATTTGGAATCTTCTGATCCGTTTGCTTCATGATACTAGATACAATCTTTATGTTGATCTTTGATATTTAGAGTAACGTCTGGGTCAATGTTTGCAGGTGAATCTCAAGTTGGGGCTGGACACTGTCCTAATAAACTACAAAACCATTTGCGGTACATTTTTTGATATTTTAGAGTTTGTTGGCAGAATAAAAAGTGCTTAAAAACACTTTGCACTGAAAACAATTTTCTGAAAATTTTCATACGTAAGAGGTCAGTTAAAATATTTTTTTTTTTCATTTTTTCCATTTTGTGTTTTTTTTAATACTTATTTTAATCAATAAATTAAGTTGAAATTAAAAAATTATGGCCAGTTTTGGTTTGACCTCTAATGGGTTACGAGAACTTAATATTTCCTTTGATTTAGTACCGAGATTTTTTATCATTTCCTTAAATTTTTCTATACATGGAATTATAAAATTTAAAAAATATTTATATTTTTTCAGATTTTTTCTTAATTTTTAAATAAAGGGTGGTTCAACCAAAACGAAAGAACGAACGATGTTAAGTGATAATAAAACAAAAAGTTTTCGGAGAATTATCTTAATATTATTTATTTGTTATGATAGAAGGATGGATCTATGACAATTATATGTTATACAAAATAACGGCAGAATGCTCGCCACCTCTGTCCGATGATTCATATTTTCAATGACTCTGACTCTCGTAAATGTGCCGAACTATTTCATCCTTTAGCTCTTGAATTGTTCTTGGCTTATTGACGCACACTTTTTCATTTAAATATCCCAAAACAAAGAAGCTTAACGGTGTCAAATCACATTATCGTGACGGCCAATTAATGTCGCCACGACTTGAGATAACACGGCCATTAAATTTCTCGCCCAAACGAGCCATTGTTTCATTGTCTCTGTGGCACCATCCTGTTGGAACCACATATCGTCCAGGTCCATATCTTCAATTTCTTTCTACAAGAATTACGTTATCATCTCACGTTAGCGAACACCATACACGGTAACTGCTTGGCTGATCTCATTTTCGAAGAAGTAAGGCCCAATGACGGGTAAATTGGGAATCTTAAATCTCCAAAACTAAAAGAATAACAAGAAAAATTTAATACTTATCGTTGTTCATTAAAAAATAAGCGGACAGGTGCATGGTACTTTTTTGAAATTCGGCCCTTATGGGGAATAAATGGATGTTACCTGTATTTTGGAAATTTTTTTGTCACCCCATCTTTCTTTTAAACCAATGAACATAGAAATACAAATTATATCACATTCGTAACTTATCTAAAAAATAAAAATATAAATTTGGTACTTTTTCGAAATTCAAACTTTTAAGAAGTGAAATATCGTACATATTTTTGTTACTTTTTTTCAAAATACTTTTTTTTTTCCATTTATTTTATACATATATAGAGGTATAAATTATGGACTCCGACTATAATATTGAAATTTTTGATCTTCAATGGGGAGAAAAAAGTATCAAAAGGGAGAAATATGGAAAATTAAATTTCTTTCTGGTACTTTAAACTGATGCATGGGGTAATGTTTGAAATTTAAATAATACTGAACTTAGAAACATAAAATTATAGGTGCAGGATCCTGATTGAATGGGAATCTATAAGAGGAAAAATTTGGGTACTTTTTTGTTTTGCAACTGGTACCTTTTAAATTTTCGTTAATATTGTACTTATAAACATAAAATTAAACATGCAAGGTCCTGAGTGAATGAGAATTTGTAAGAGGGCACTTTTTGGTACTTTTTCGTTCTTTAACTGGTACTTTTTGAATTTTTATTTGTACTGAGCCTAGAAACATAAAATTCAACATGCAGAGTCCAGAGTGGTTAAGTAACTATAAGAGGCGACTTTTTGGTACCTCTTTGTTCCTAGTTTGTTACTTTTTTTAATTTTCGTTGGTATCGGATCTAGAATCATAAAATAAAACATGCAAGGTCTTAAATGAATGAGAATCTATAAGAGGGAATTATGTGGTATTTTTTTGTTTTTTAACTGACACTTTTTTAATTTTCGTTAATATCGGACCTAGAAACAGAAAATTAAACATGTACAGTCCAATTATGAATACAAATTCCCTGAGAGTTTTTTCCTATTTCCCATTTTTACAATTGAATTTACATTGGAGAAATGGAAGAAGGGAGAAAACTCCCGGATAATTTTTATTCATGATTGGGCTGGTAAGGACCTGAGTGGCTTTATATCAATGTATAACAGGGAACTTTTTGGTAATTTGTGTTCTTTACTTGTACTTTTTGAATTTCCGTTAGAATTGGAACTGGAAACATAATATTAAACGTGCAAGGTCCTGAGTGAATGAGAATCTGTAAGAGGCCACTTTTCTGTAAGAGGGTACTTTTTCCTTCTTTGACTGGTACTTTTTGATTAATTGTTTGTACTGAACCTAGAAACATAAAATTTAACATGCAGAGGCCAGATTCATTGAGAAACTATAACTATTGGTATTTTTTTCAATTGGTACTTTCTGATTTTTTTATATTACAAAAAAAACTAACAAAAATAAATTAAACATAAAGGAACTTGAGTGGAAGATAACATATGGATTGTTTGTCGATGAAAAAAAAACAAATGCTGGAAACAGGTCAATATATATATATATATATATATATATATACGCATATATATACGCATAAACATGTTTTCTTCATGTTTTCATAAATGATTTCGGTTGAATTTCTAACACCGGGCAAACACTAGTCTTTAATAAAACTTGTGGATTTCCTTTATTGACAATCTCGCATTAAGTTTTCTTTTAAATGTTTTTGCTTTATAAAACTATCCTTTTTTTATATACAAATTTTTTAGTTTTCTCTGAAAAAAAAAAATAAACAATTATTAACGATAGTATTAGAACTTTTTTCTTAAATATGTAAACACTGGCAATTTCCTTAAGTGACAATCTCGCATTAAGTTTATTTTAAAAATTTTTACGCTTCAGCTTTTCAAATATCCTTTTTTTAATTATATTTGTTATAATTTCTTAAAAAATGTATGCAAATTGTATAATTTTACTTAAGAAATATTTACGATTTTCTTAAGGATAATTTTGTAATTTTCTTTATTCCTAAAATTGTTATTCTAAAATTGTTATTCTTTATTGAGCCTTCCATATATCCTTATTTCAATAAAAAGATTTATTTTTATAAGTTTTTAGAAATTTTTTGTGAATTGATTTGCTTAACATCAGAGATATGTATGTATTTATATTTCTTTGAAAATGTAAATTTGATTAAGGTCCTTTTTAAGGATTATATAAATTGTTGTTTTTTGTTATAGAAAAACTTGTATAATTTTCTTAGCAACATTAATACATTAAAGATTTCTTAAAGTTTTTGTCTCTTATTGAGCACGTCTTATATCCTTTTTGAAAAAAGTCTTTTTTTTTTTGAAAATTTTCTGGCTAATTTTAGCAAATATTGTTTTCTTATAAAATTGGTTAATTTTTTTTATATTTTTTCTTCTTCTATAAATTTTATTTTATCCTTTTTAAGGATTATAAAAAAATCTATATTAATTTTATAGCATAATTTGTAAAATTTCTTTTATAAAAAACTTGTTAAATTATTTAAATGGCAGTTATACATTAAAGTATTCTTCAAATTGTGGTCCTTTATTAAGCTTCCTTTATATCCTTTTTTTAATAAGGCGTTATTTTGATAATTTTTTAAATCAAATTTATTTAAATAATTTTTTTTTATATTATATCTGGATATATCCCTCTTCTTCTTTTCAGATACTTATATCCTTTTGAGAATTTAAAAAAAATTGTACCTGTTCAGATTAAAATTTAAAAACTTTTTTTGTAAAAATTTGTAAATGCCTACAACTCACCTCTATACAATTATATTTTCCTTCAATTATTGTGCTTTAATAATCTCTTCCTATATCCTTTATGTTAAACAATGTAATGTTTTATCCATTTCTTAAAATATATATATTTTCATAACCAAAACACGTTTTTTTTTTGTTAAATAAAACGATATTCGGTGGTAGGTGATGTGTATAAAATGCTTGATTTTTTAATTTTTCATTTACTTCAGCAAGCAAATTGTTCTCAATGACTTTCGCCAACAAAGGAATTACTTATGCTCTGCATACAGACACTTCATCTACGGGCTGTTTACATAAAAGCTTACAATTAAGGAAAGAAAATTGTTAAGCGAGCAATTCCTGTAGCTACAACAGTGAGTTCGTGGCGAACGAGAAAATCCGAACTGAAAGAGAAACAAGTTAAATCATTTGCTCTACTTTTCTTACTGTTAAACGTTGTTAGCAGTTTTTTTCTTTTGCATAATTTATACTGTTGTTGCTGTTGTTCGACATAGTAAAATAAATGTGTTTGTTTGCTAGGACTCGGCTTGTATTTCGGTGGGGTCATGGAGTAAGTTTGGTTAGTTGCATTATTTAAGCTTTTCAATTAAGTAATATGTCCTTGGAAGGATAATGTTAAGTGGCGCGTGAAATTACATAATTTATTGTTGGTATTTGCAGCATTTTTTTTAGCCTGTACTGGTTGAGGTTCTTTTTCTGTGTTCCATTCCGTTCTCTGCCTTACCTCGCTAGACTTTTGCTAAATACTTTCAGTGCAATAAAGTTATCCTTAAAGTCTTCACTCTTCTTAAGTGGAAAACATGTCAGTTGTTGCTGTTGTTCTTAAAAAGAATTGTTATATATTTTTTCTTTTCTTTTTTCTATTTGGTTTGTTTTGTTTTATAAAAAAATATTTAAAAATTAAAATAACTTATATATAACTTTAATGGCCAATTTCACCAATTCTATTCAAATATGAATTAATATTTTAATAGAGTATTTTATATAATTTTATTTTTATTTGATATGAAATAAATTGGGGAAATTGCCCATAAATTTTTCATTTTTTGCTTAAGTCTTCAAACTTCACCGAAATCCTTTTTGGACTTTATTATTAACCAATCAATTTTGTTTCTAAATCAGACAAAGATGAACTTTGTGTGATTTATTTTGTTGCATGTTTCATTGAATAGGCATTAACATATCTGTCATTGACGACAAGCTATTTAATACAAATTTACTCATACGAGTCGTTTACTTATAGAGGAGAGACGTTTAGTAAGGAATATCCTTTGGTTGGTGGAAAAAAGATAAGCAGCTTTTATATTTGTTTATGTCGGCTTGTTAAATAAATGAAGAGATTTAAAAATGTTCGAGAAGATGTTCTTTGAAATATTTTGAACATGCATGAATGAACTCCAACAAAGTGTTGAAAGGCTGGAAAACGTTGAATTGCAAATAATCGTAAAATCTAAATAGCATTTGTATTCGATTTGAGTATTTTATTAAGTTGGATTCTACACGAGAGCCCTAAAGAATTGAAGGGGCTTGAATAGTTAAATATTTCCTTATTTAAAAGTAAATTGAAATTTTTTTTATGCCACTTCATAAATAAATTGGGAATTTTGTAAATTGAGACGTAAATTTATTATTTCAGTTTCAGTTTGATTTTTATTCGTTACAAAAATTTCATAAAACTGAAAGATATTCATATTTAAATTATAAAGTTACAAACCTTTGAAATCTCTTTTGTCTCTTTTGGGTCGCCCTGTATTATTTTGATCACAAAGTTGACGGGTATCAAAGAACAGCAGGGTAAGGTAGCTAGGTAGTAGAATTTTAGGAAAATTAGGAGATGTCTTGGGCTGTTGACTCGAAAAGCTTACTGTATTCATAATGGGAATGACCTGGCTGCGCAACAGCAGACTGGGTACCGGGTATATGCAGGGCAGATTTCTGTTTAATAGGGTTGTTCTATCATGTCTGGTGCGATTTCCTATCTTCCACTCATTTTCTATTCTTGGGCTTTCACTCTCTATCTCTCCTATTTTTTTCTAATCAGTATTCTATCACTAATTAAGGATCATTAATGGATCATATTTGTCTCTGGGTGAGAGTTTAAAGGTGTCTTCGAACCGGCCTTTCCACCTAGCGCTTCCTAGTCCCATTGGTGTCCATTATGTGGTACTAATTCCCGTTATTAGGTAGTTGTTTTATTTTGTTCCATCTTGTATTTTTATAGTGACGTTATTTATATTTCGTCGCACATTTGTTTTCTGTCTTCCTTGGATTCTGGTTCCATGAGGATTTCGCAGGTTTCTTTGACATTCTTTCTTAGTTAATGAACAAGCCATTTCTACCCTCTCCCTTTTTTTCCTCGATTTTGGCTGCGTTGCAGTTTCGTTAAGCTGCTGGTTAGAGATAGTTTTGGGCCACTTTATTTGTAAGATATTTCTTAAGCAGTGGTTTGAAAATATTTGTCGATTTCTAGTAAGGTTTTCTGTCAGAGTACAGGCCACAGAATACCACAGAACTGTAAAAAGTGACGTGTGAAAAAGGCCCAAATCATTTGCGAGGGCAGCTTTCGAAGAAAAAGACAGAAAGCTTGTTTTGGTAGTGAAGTGGCAATGTGTAAAAACAGGCAGCAACAATCAACACAAATGGCATGATCAAAACAAAAATAACAAAACACAGCCCACGTTAAAAAATGCATTAGTTCAACAAACGTTGTGTTTTGTGCAAAAAAAATGCATTTATTAATATTTTTTGTTTTATAATGTTATTTATTTACTTAAATATTATTTACTTGTGTTGTGGTAAACTTAAAAGTTAGTTTTTACAAAAGCTTTGCAAAAAAATCTCAACTAAATAAATTTGTGTTCATTGTATTGCGGCATAAAAGATGATGCAAAGAGAAATGCAAAAAGGGCAGCTTTCTTAAAAAGAGACAAAAAAACCCAAAATCTTCCGTCTCGTGACAGTTCTGTGGTATTCTGTGGTACAGGCATACAGAGTCCAGCCATACAGAAGTGCCAATTTAACATTAAAGTTGGATAATGGTAGCTTTGTATTTGTTGAACTTGTCCTGATGTCCATATCTTACGTAGTCGAAGTGATGGCGGTACTGCCAGTAGAAAGGCGTTGGTATGCTTTTAAAAATAACAAAACTTTTCAGTTTGACCAATTTGCTCCTCGTATCGCGTTGGTTGATTTTGGGAAGTTGTTGACTAAGACGATAGAGATTAGTTCTATATTTAATGTTCTCGTTGACACAGCCTCAAGGGGATTGAGGATATTTAAACTTCTGTTGTTACATCCTCTACATCATATGGCTGTCCCATCGACCTTGATATCTTTCTTCCATTATCCTCGTATCCTGATGGAACCTTTCTGCTTGTTCCTCAACAGTATTACCATACTTTTATTTAATTTCATACATTTTGTAAACAAAACCAAAGAAAAATAAAAACAAAAGAAATTAGGAAAAAACTTTTGAAATTCCAATTGAATTTATAGTTTTGTAAATTTCTAAAAGAAATGACTGATATTGAAAAAAATATGCAGTGGCCAATGTACAACAACAATTTCGCAATAAAAAAATTGATATAATTTTTTCAAAAACAATTTTTTATAGCTTTACACACAAAAAAAGTGTAAAAATTAATTGGCAGATCCTGAAGTTGCAGTCGGCGTTTCAATTATGGGCCTGTTTTCTCTGAGAGTCATTTTTGCTTGAAGTTGTGGTCGTGTTCTGTTTCATCATTAGAAATGAATCCAAATATGAAAAATGTATGACAATATTTGAAATAAGAAATAAACGTAAGTGAAAACAAATCAATGAACCACAATGTTTATAGGGTATTTCAATTATTTCTTAGTTCCGTTTATCTCAATTACCAGAGTGAATCAAAAATAAATAAGCATGCAGCGTGAAGGTCTAATATGAGTATTAACAAAAACCATTAACAAAATCCCTGCCGCAGATTTTTTTATTTTTTTTGTATAGCAGTGTAATAGTTCGCGCAATCCATTACCATCGTATATTATTCGTTGTAATATACTAGAAATTAAATCTCTTGAAAGTAGAAGATCAATGCAATCAATAGTTTTCTTATATGATATAATTAATTACAACATCATTTGTTCTGATTTGCTGTCCTGCATTAATATTAATGTTCCTTCTAGGACCTTAAGATTTCATGATTATTTTTATATTGGCTTACATAGAACTAATTATTCTTTAAATAAGCCATTAGTTAAATGTCAAAATTTATACAGTAATTTTGACTTAGCTGCACAATCTCCTTTGCACGATTTTTTGTGCAGGTAAATCAAAAATGCAGCTATCTTAAATGTATTTAGCTGCCTTAATGTGCAGGTACGCAATTGTGGTTACCTGCATACAAATGCAGCTAAAGTAAAGTGTTTGAAAGAGGAGTAACAACGTTTTTATTAATAAATTGATAGTAACAGTGACGTTCAAACAACCTGTAGTCATTTGTTATGCATTTTTATAATGAACGGATAGCCAAATTGGTAAAAATAAAGTGGGGAACAGAAAAGTTAAAAACGGCAGTTTCAAAGTAGTGTAAACAGAATACGTAGTGGAAGTAGTCTTTGAAGTTGAATCGCAAAATTCGAAATTTTGAACTCTGTTCCGCTACAAAGCATTCGCCAGCTTCAAATACTACTATAACTACTTTATTTTGTTTCAGGTCTAGGATTTGCTATTCATTTCATATAATCGTGGTAAAGTTGCTATAACTACGAACCATATGCATAAATGTAGGTACATGCAAACAAAATAAATGAATTATAATGATGCCAGTCTGACTTGTTTGCGATTTTTGTTTTTAGAAACAGCTCAAATTGAATATTTATGTGAAAAAGTGGCCACCATATGTTTTTATGTGTGCAGCTAACTTTGATGTTTTATATGAAAATATTTTAACGCTGCCCAAAAATATGAAAAATGTGCAGGTATACAAAATGCACGTAATGAAGGATTTTGAAGAATAATTACAGAAAATATGTATTTTGGGCAGTTAAGTCAAAGTGCAGCTAACTTAAATTTTTTGTATGAAAAAAATTTTAAACTGCCAAAAATTTTGGGCACTTATCTTAAATGTGCAGGTAAAGAAAGTGCACTTAAAAAGGAATTTGTATGGGATTATAAAGAATAATGCCAAAAATTATCAATTTTGTGCAGTTAAGTCAAAAGTGCACGTAAATAAAAGGCAGTTAAGTCAAAACTACTGTATAATAAATTGAACGGTAACCATATTTTAGATTTTAGTTTTTCTAAAGTTAAGTTTAAATTATATTTAAAATATGTAATATAAGCACGTCAAATAATATTTTTAGCGAATAGTCTGTAAGGATATTTTGTAAATCCAATAGACTTTAAGAAAATTAAATAAATAATAATTCCATATGTAAATAATAAACTAAACTGACTATTAGGATCACGTGTTAGTTGTGTTTTAAACCCAAAGTCGCGAAAAAGAAAGATCTTAAAAAGCCTACCTTGGGGACTGATTTTCAGCACTTGTGAAAAAGTTTCGACTGAGGACGGATATTCCCAGGTGCTGTTGATATTAGAGAGATACTGCTGGCTTTTCTACTTCAGCGAAGGTAAGAGACCTCCAGCTTCTAAACAAGGGGCGAGTGTTAACTTCTGCCGGAATATACACTCAAATAGCTGCTTGTTTGTGTTGGCCGTACTTACACACAGGGGCGGTTGATTAACGCAATGGAAGTCACCCAGTAGGTAAGACCACCTTGGGATTAGGCCAACACGGCAGTTGATCCACTAAATCTTATTCACATCCTTTTCTCCGTGATTAAATTACAGTATCGTGGGTGTAGAAAAGTTCTTCGAATTTTCCAAATAAATTTTCAAAGGTATTTTTGGGAATACAAAATTTATTATAAATAAGATTTTTCGATGACCTGCTCAATTCCCAATTTTTATTTTTGATAAATACACCGAAATTTATTGTTGAGGGAAAAGCTAGTTTCTATGCCCATATCACTGGTTGCTTAGGCCAGATCATCAGGAAACCTTTTCCCAAAGAAAAAAGCTGAATATATTATACAAATAAACTGTAAAGCGAATGAGAATTACAAACATTTAAGTCTTACTGGCAAACGATATCAAAGTTTAGACAAAACACCAACAATAAACTGTCTTTTCTTACATTCCCCTACAATTGATTTTTTTTTTTTTTTTGACTCGAATTGTAGTTGTAAGTAGGCTACAACCATTTCAATTAATGCTTCTGTCATCTTTAAAGCTCTTGTTCCCAATCTGGTCTAATACATCAAGAAATAGGAAAAAGGATATTTGGAGCCTTGCTTGACACTTTTCTTTGGATCTATGTCTGATGACAGGAGGACAGTTTTGCACTTAAAAATTTCGTTTTGGGTTAATCAATTTACTTTGGGAAACTGCCGAGTATAACATTCCAGTGAGTTTTTTTTCTTGGCAATAATTTGCACTTAACTGTATAAACACACTGTATGTAAGGATTTGCTACTAACTCAATACCGACACTACTTGCAAACACTTTTACTATTACTTTCTCTCTTTCTCTACTTTTTACCAACAAAATTCCTAAAACACACACACCTACACAGGCTCAGACATAGACAACATAGAACAATTTGAAATTGTTATTTGGTTAGTTGTTAAATACAATTACTTGGCCAGTTACATGCGTCCAGTTAATGGAACTCGAAAATGTTTCAGTTCTAGTTTAATACCTTTTTTCAGTTCTTGCTCGTTTGCTCCATAGAGTTTTTTTTTTTGGGTTTGAAAATGATTTTGTTTGAAGTATTAACTAAAAAAAAGGATTTTACATTAGTAAAGATTATTTGATTTCGCATTAAAAAAAAAAAAAACACTAAAACACACTCACACAATGATGTACTAAAAAAAAAGACTGAACGAAATCACAGTGACTGGAAAAATTTAAGGAATATGAAAAAAAAGGGTTTGTGAAAGTTGATGTTTTCTAAAAAGGAAAATGATGTTTGATACAAGTTTTTCAAAAATTTCTGTTAATATAATTTCCTTTATAGATTTGCTTTAGGTTTTTTCCTAATGGCAAAATAAAAAGGATTTTTTATTCTTTTTTTTTCTCTCAAAACGTATAACTTTGAAGTTTATAAATTGGGATTTTTACTTAAGTAAATATAATTTGCTAGACATCAAAATTTGTTTGAACTCAAGTTAATTGAATAAATTTAGCACACTTCTCTTTTGTTACTTAACTTTTGGTATAAAATCTTTGTGTGTTTGCGTGTGTGTGTGTGTGTGTGTGTCTGTGTGTACCATTAAGTTAAAATGTTTTTCAAGTTTAATTTTAGTGTAATGTCAATAACTAGACTTTTAAGGTTAAAAGCATAAAGTTTTTAAAATAAATTTTCTTAAGGGTGTTTTGATCCTTAATGGTATTCAATAATAACGAAATGTTTGCAGTATGAAATTGTGTTTGCTTTTAAAAGGGTTTCATTTAAGGATACATTTACTTATTTTATGTTTATCCTTTTAACAAAACCAAATGGCACTTTTGTTTAATATTTTCACAATTTATTGATAATGTAATTAGTTTAATTAGATTGATGTTTAGCAAAAAAAAAAACAGAGTTGAAGTTTGTATTGGTATTACCGAGAGTTAAATTTGTATCGACATCAGACGAGGATGTAGATCCGGCAGCTTTTGAGGAGGTTATAAGTGGTGCAACAGAGCCAGAATTTGTCTTTTTACGTTTAGGAGACGAAACATTCACTAAAGATGTAAATTTTTCCAAATTAGGGTATTTGGTAAATAACTCTCCAAATTTATTGAGTTTAGTTTGCAGCAACAGAAATTCCTTATTGATTTTATTAAATTCATCTTTAGAGTTTTTAAAGAGGTTATAAAATTCAACACTAATAGTTCTGCAATTTGGGCATGTCCAGTGCAGAGATTTTTGAGGGTCAGCAAGAGCATCAGCATCGCGTGCTTTTAGGCCACAGCATTTCAAATGATAGCACCCCACGCACAGCCAGCAGGATACCATACGATCATTTTCAGTTATTTGGCAGCTTACATTTGAACATTCCATAATTGGTAAAAAAGGTTTGACAGCACAGAAAGTTATGGGTAAAAAATGGTAATGCTATATTACAGCTTATCAAATACACAAACCACAATATTCTCAGAGTCGATAATGCAGTTCCAGAATTGCCAGAATAAACAGCAAATTAAAACATATGATCAATACAAAAACAATTGATTAGTATAGTGCATATAGATAATGTAAACAATGTTTATGCAGTATCATCGGCTTTATGATGATCTATTTTTTAAAAAAACACAGATGAACGATAAATCGAAAAAACACGAATTTTACTTTAAAGAAGAATGATTAAAAATGACAAAGAAAACACGTATTTATGTAAAACACGAAATTAAACAATAAAATTTAAAATTATTTTTAAGAACAATGCGAGACACAAAAAAATACGTCAAAACACTTTAGTTTAGTTTTAGTTTTAGTCGACCGAGGGCAATGTCTGAACTATAAGGAGGCGGGTAGTTTTTAATTGGTCTTCCATTGTCTGGCCGACCGTTGAGAACTTTACAGCTTCATATCTGATCGTATATTTTCACTTCAGGTGAACTAGTTTTTTTCGGTACAGGTCCGCTGTGTTCGATAGACCTGATTTCAGCACCTTTCAAAAGATGGGAGGGCAACTTCTAGTCCCACCAATTACAGAGCATAACCTTGGCGGCTTGGCTACACGGCTTAGGCGTTGATTGGTTAGGTTGGCCGGACTTCAGATATTTTTTGCGGTTACGGTTGCCGTTATGGATAGATTTGTCATCGCCAATAATGATTCGATGCAAAATTTACTTCTTTTTATAACATCCAAGAAGTATTTCTTAGGTATATAAAATCGTCTTTCAATACCGCTCTTCCTTGTTAACACCATCAGGTCTTAACCATAACTCGCACACCGATATTGATGGAACATATTCAGGATTACCTACAGTGTGTAATTAAAGTGCTTTAACTGCACGGCAATTAAAACCAAATTTTTTTTAGCGTAAAACTCGTTTACTGGCTAAGTAAGAATAAATGATAGATTGTTAGCCTTAAAAACACTTTGGGAGTTATTAAAAAAACCAACCATGTTTAAAGAATGCGGCATCTGTTATACTCTAATGCCTTGTCTTTTTAACTATTACACAAATTTACTTTCTTTAAAAAAGCAAAGTTAAAAAAAACATGACATTTTGTGAAAGAGGGTATAAATAAGTCAGCCATTGTCTGTGTAAAGCCAAGAATTGCTAATCTCTCTACAGGAAAGTGAAAAGGAATTAAATTTATTTTGTAAAAAACTTTTTTTTTAAATTTAAAGTCTGGGATTTAAAACCAGCGAAATCATTTTAGTAGGAAACAAATAAGGAAGTATAGTAAAGCACACCTCCTACGCCATTTCCAATTATTTATAAATTATTTTTGACCTTGGATAAAAAGGACATTTATGCGTAGTTGTTTTATTTGAAATTATTTTTTTGTTTAATGCATAAACAAATAAATTTAGTTGTTTAATACAATTTGTAATTTTAACTAAAATTTATACTACATAGTAAAAAAAGCATTTTATTTAAAACAAAAATATCGAAGTTTTTATTTTATCCTCTTTTAGGAGAAACAAAAAAATCAATTATTAATAAACTTAAATTTGTTGTTTTGCCTGAAGCTTTCAAAAAAGTTGTAATTTTTTGTAAGTGTAAGAAAATAAAAAAATTTTTCATATATCATTCCAATTTGCAGTTTTAGTTATAATTTGTTAAATAGTTATATGCTTCTGTTAATTTGTACAACTTAAAAAATCTTAAAGAAATTGAAAAAAATCAAATTTTTTAAATTTAGTTTACACATTGTTTGGAATATCCTTTACAAAACTAAATCAATACATGTTAAAAGTTATAGCGCAGTTTCAGCCTCAAAAAGATTTTCTAGCATGACTTTTAAAACAAGAAAGTTTTTCATATATGCTTTTTTTATATGGCCAGTATAATATTAAAAAATTGCTTAACTATTGTAGTTAAGGAAAACCTTGTGCGGGTTGTTATACAATTTAATTGTCATTAGGAAAAAATTCGAGTAAAATGAAAATATTTATATATACGAAAATATATTTTTTTTAATGGGTTTGTTTTTCAAACCTCAAATAGTAACAATACCATAAAAGCCATATAAAAAAGTACTACACAAACAATAAAATACACAAACAAGGGACATTTCTCCAACAAATTCATTTGGCTTTTGGATCTATTGCCATTTCAGAGATACCTTAGAGATTTCACTGTATTTAAAAAAATACAAAACAAGTACAATGTACATGAACAGGTGAAGTATTATTTAAAAAAAAAAAAACAACTTAAAAAAATATGTGTTTGGTAATTGTTCATACATTCGTTGGTAACACTCTAGGATAAAAAAAACATGACGAAAAAAATAAATTAAAATTTTAGAAAAAAAAAAATTATACGATATTTTATTAATAGTAAATTTTAAATAAAAAATTTCTTTAAAAAGCAACTTTTTGGATAACCTCCTTGATAATAACAAGTTTTGTAGAAAAACTTCCTATAAAATAACAAATTTTCTCATAAAATTTCTTAAAAATAGCAACACTTTTTACTAAAATTTGCTCAAAGTGGCAACCTTATGGAAAAAATTTCCTAGCAAATAGAAGATTTTTGGTTAATTTTTCCATAGAATATCAAAATTTTTGTGACATTTCTTATAAAATAGTTATTTATTGTCAAAATTTCTTTATTACGATTTGAAGTTTGCTAAAGAGATGCAATTTCTAAAAGAAATTTTGTTTTAACTTTTGTGGAAAAAAAGTTGCTCTTATATCCTTTTTTCCTAATTCCTGCATTTTTCTAAAAATTTTCTTTAAATAGTAAATTTTTCTTTAGAATATCAAATTTTTGTAAAATTTCCTATAAAATAGCAATTTTTTTAAATAAAAAATTTCTATAAAAAGCAACTTTTTGCATAACCTCCTAAATAATAACAAGTTTTGTAGAAAAACTTCCTATTAAATAACAAATTTTCTCATAAAATTTCTTAAAAATAGCAACACTTTTTACTAAAATTTGCTAAAAGTGGCAACCTTATGGAAAAAATTTCCTAGCAAATAGAAGATTTTTGGTTAATTTTTCCATAGAATATCAAAATTTTTGTGACATTTCTTATAAAATAGTTATTTATTGTCAAAATTTCTTTATTACGATTTGAGGTTTGCTAAAGAGATGCAATTTCTAAAAGAAATTTTGTTTTAACTTTTTTGGAAAAAAAGTTGCTCTTATATCCTTTTTTGCTAATTCATGCATTTTTATAAAAATTTTCTTTAAATAGTAATTTTTTCTTAAGAATATCAAATTTT
Source organism: Pollenia griseotomentosa (assembly GCA_963931875.1). Lineage (NCBI taxonomy): Eukaryota > Metazoa > Arthropoda > Insecta > Diptera > Polleniidae > Pollenia > Pollenia griseotomentosa. Next base: position 133,611,073 of record OZ007564.1, read on the forward strand.
TGCAAAATTTCTTATAAAATAGCAATTTTTGGCAAAACTTTCTTCGAAATATAAAATTTTTTCAAAATTTCCTATATAATAATAAATGCTTGTCAAAATTTTCTACAGAATACCAAATTCTTGGCCAAATAACTAAATAACAATTTGTAGTTTGATATAGAGATTAAATTTCTTAAAGAAATTTTGTTTTGACATTTGCAGAAAAAAATTTCTTAAATATCCTTTTTTACTAATTCATGCATTTTTCTAAAAATTTTATGAATTTTGCGAGAAATTCAAATTAGTTTTAAGCAATTTCGTCGTTTCGGGAATCTGTCTACGGTGCTTAAATAGTAAATGAAAATTTTTGATTCGATACTCTATAAATAACAATTTTTTTAATAAAAATGTGTTATCTCTGTATAAATAACAAATTTTTTAAAAAAAAATTTTCCTTAAATAGTAAATTTTTCTTTAGAATATCAAATTTTTGTACAATTTCCCATAAAAAAGCAATTTTTGGCACAACTTTCTTTAGAGTATAAACATTTTTTAATATTTCTTATATATTTTATCAATAATAAAAACTGGGAATTAAGCACGAATAACAAAATCTTTTGAAATTTCTTATATAATAAAAAATATTTGCCAAAATTTTCTACAATATATCAAAGTTTTGGCAAAATTTTTATATTACAATTTGTAATTTGATATTAAGATTCAATTTCTAAAACAAATTAAGTTTTGACTTTTGTATAAAAAAAGTTTCTTATTTATCCTTTTTTACAAATTCATGAATTTTTTTAAAATTTTATGAATTTTGTAAAAAATTTAAGTAAACTCTAAGCCATTTCGTCTTTTATGTTATATGGTTTAGTCAAATTATGTTATTCACTGTTATTTGGGTTTTATATATTTGTAGCATTTGTTAAATAAAGACCATGATACAAAAATAAAAGCACTGAAACTTGCAAACAGCACATGTTGTTTTGTTAAAGTTTTGTTGTTTTTACTGTTGCTGTTTTTTATATACTATACTTCTACTCGTATGTACAGATATTTTTAAATGGCCACAATTTAGTTGTTGTAAAAAAAAATAAAACAATAACCAGCCATACATAAACATATTTACATAAAAAGAGTCAGGATAAAGACAGCAAACAGTGTTTTTTTTATCTATCTATGTACATTTTCATGAGATATTTAAATTTTATGTGTGTGAGAGTGGAATGAAATAAATTAAAATATGTCTACAAATTTATGACAATAAAGTTATAATTTTTATACACAATTTCAGCTTAAAGGTTTGAAGTTTCAAAGGGCAAATAAAGAAATACAACACATTGCTTTAAAATTGTGTTTTTAAATATGTTTGTATGTAAATACAACTCTTCCCGGTGTCTGTGGAAGTGATAATTGTTGTTAACAAGAATAAGTTTTGTGAAAAAAATGGGAATTTGCTTTTCGGTCAACATTTCAGAAAAGCTTTAAGTTTTAAATCCCTTTAAGTCAATAGAAAGTAAAACAAAAAAGAAAAGTAAAATATTGTTTTAAATCAATGGATTAACTTTGATGAATAACAAATTTAATAAATTTTTAAAAGTTTTTTTGAAATTGTTTGTAAATTTTTGTTTTGTATTAAAAACAATTATTTTTTAGCAAATCTTTTTATTACAGCTAGTGGTTTTATGTAAAAATAAAATTTATATAAAAAGTTTGCTTAAATACTTAGAGGAAAAATATTTGTTGTAATATCCTTTATTTTACAGCTAAAAATAGGTTTATTTATGTGTTAAACCTGACAAAAAAAAAATAAAATAATAAAAGATTAAATATGTAAATAAAAATTTTTCATTTTTAAACTATAATTACAAATAAAATCCCGTTTTTCTATTTTAAAAGTGGCTAATTTTAAAAAAGTAGTGCAACTACAACTTGTAGTTAAATGTAAAAAATTGATTTATACAAAAACTTAAAAAAAATATTGACCTATAAAATACCTGGTCTAGTATCCTTTATTTTTAATTTAATAAAAAGTATTTTATTTAAATGTAAAATGCTGTCAAATTAATTTCTAAGCTGGTTAAAAGAGAACATTACCACAATTTTTGAAATTTTAATTAAACAATTTGGAATTTTTACCAAACTTTTTAATTTGACATGCATTTTTTAATACATAAATATATATTTTTTTCGTTAAATATAACAAAATTGTTGGTTAAATTAAAAAACTAACAAAATTAACAGTTAAAAAAATTAATAATATTAAATATCAAAATTTTTTTAATAATTTTGTTAATTTGTCAAATATTCTCCTTTTTTTTAAACCATTAATTTTTTTTTAAAAAGTTTTGTTAGCACAACTTGCCGTTTAGTATGTAGAATTGTTTTATCAACAAAGTTTTCTTAAATAATTACGTGCAAAATACTTGTCCATATATCCTTTATTTTGAATAATGCAATAATAGATTTTTTTTTATTTCATAAGAGTGTCAAAATTAATTCTTTAAAACATTAAGTAAACATAGCGAAATTAATTTTAAAATTTTAAGAAAATGCGTCGATTACGGATGACAACTGAACTGAAGTTGACTTGCCAGCAGCGAAATCGATATGTTAAATGTAAAAAAAAATTGTTAAGCTTTAACTTAAGCACCGTTACCTTATTTCACTGCTGGCAACTCAACCTCAGTTGTGTTGCCATCCATAATTGTCCCATTAATTTTGTTAAAAACTTTTGAAAAATTAATTTTAATACAACTTGTAGGTAAATGTAAAAAAGCTGTTTTCATAAAGTTTTTGTAAATCAATTTTTAGAAATAATACTTTTATATGCAAAGTGTTAAACAATATTACTAGAAAATAAATAAAAAGCAAAATTTTTGAGTTTTTAGAATTTAAAATAATTTTTTTTTATTCAATTTTTATAACTTTAAAAAATTCTTCTAACCACAATTTGTAGTTTTTTGCAGAGAATATTTTGCAACAAAAGCTTTAAAATATATTTACAGAAACATAAGTTGTCCTAATATCTTTTTTTTTAACAATATAAGAAACATAATTTCTTATAACTAAAAGCTGGAAACTTGAAATCTTTTCTAGGTTAAGTGAATAAAAAGATTAAAATTTTTGAATTTTTTAAAAGCTTTAAAATTTTTGCAACTTTTTTTCTTGTTAAAAATTAAAAATTTTTAGAAACAGTTTTCATCACAACTTGCTGTTTGATAAGTAGAACTCTTTTGTATACAAATTTCATTAACATTTTTACCTACACAATTTTTCCTATTACATATATCCTTTTTTTTAATAAAATCTTTTATTTCTATGCCGAAGCTGTACAAATTCGTTGTTTGTTTTAAAATAAACTCAGTTTTATTTTTATGTTGGGAAAAAATTGAAAACTTTTCAATTTATATTGTTTACCGAGGCGTATGAGTAATTATTGTATACAATTTAAAACGATTTAGAGTTGTTCTAGTTCTCTCAATAAATAAAATACATTTTTTTCTATTTTTTTTTTTTTTAATAATTTTGTGGTTTTATTTTATATGAAATTCACAATATGTGGTTTTACAGCCATTAGTATTGGTATTAAAAAACATTTTTTTTCATTTAGCACTTGCATAGATTGTAAAAAATTTAAATAAAAGGGAAAAATACAAATATTGAGCAACTGTAAATTTTAGGAAAAAAAAAAAAATAAAAAAGTTAAAGGACTTTAAAACAAAAAATTTTGAATTTACCTTTAAAAAAATAATACTAAAAAGCAGTTCATAAATCAAAGAGTATTTAAGAGTTTAACAAATTGATTTAAAATTTACTGTTTATTTCTTTGTAACTAAAATTTATTAGTAATTTAGAAATAATTCTTAAAAATCCTTTCTAGTCAGTAATAACAGCAAGATGAAATTTTGCTAAAGATTTGTTTCTCCAAAATAGAAGTTGGCTACTCTTAAGGAAACTTGGCAGAACAATTTGCGATCTTGTAGGAAATGTTGCTGAAATATTTACACAACAAAATTTTTTCTTTAAAATCCTTTTTTTTCAATAAGAAAATATTTTATTAATATCTAAATCAGAACGAAATTAAATTAAAATAAGACTTAAATATTTAGTTAAAAAAATTTTTTTTTTAATTTTTTAACGATTATAATTCTTAACTCAATATTTTCTTTTAATGATCAGTAATTTTTAAAGAAGTATAGTTACTGCAGTTTGTGGTTGAATGTAAGGATTTAGTTTTAATAAACATTTTGTAAAATTATTGACCAACGCAATACTTTTTCTAATATCCTTTTTTGAGAGTTCAGTAAAAAGTCTTTCATTAATGCGTTCACGCTGTTAAATTAATTTTTCTAGAGATTAAAGGTAAACTAATAACTATACGAAAATTCTGATAGTGCAAAGAAAATATTCCTAGAAAATATTGAAGGAATAAGCCTATTAAAGTATAAAAGCTTTTGAGGATTGTAATTTGACTTAGAATACAAATCCGAATAATATGAAAATTTATAATTAAACTAATAAATTTTTTTATATTTTTTTGAATATTTTAACTATTTTTTTGGATTTGAATTATAAAATGTTCCTTATATCCTTAATTATAAATATAAATAATAAATATATATAAATCTTTTAGAAAAAATGAAGAAAACAAATTTTTAATTTTTAGAAAAATTTTATAATTTACTTTTATTTACCAAAAGTTGGTATTTTGTAAGAAAGTTTTATTACCACAACTTGTAATTAAGTGTATAGAATTGTTTTATAAAAAAGATAAGACAAAATACTTGCATACCAAAAACTTGTCCTTATATCCTTTATATTCAAGACTGCAAAAAAGCTGTTTTTCAATATAAAAAGGCTTGTAAAATATTTTTTTTTCTAAAATTTGTTTTTAATTTAATTCTATTTAATTTTAAATCTAATATACATTTTTATTTTTTTTTTATATTTTCCAGGTATGCAAATCGTAACTCTGTTAAGTCGTAAGTAGAAAAATGCAATTAATTAAAAACAAAATTATTAGCTTAAGCTCCTATGTAATAGTTTTTTAAAGCACCTGACTTCATAGTGCATCATCAATAAAAGCAGTAAATTGCAACTAAATACAAACTTACAAACTAATCATATATTTCACATTGAACATTTGCGTTTGGCTAATCATTGATTATGTATAAAAAGTAATTAGATTTTCAAGGTACTGTTTAATAAATAACAAGTTTGCACGTTTTATTATGAATGATAAATAAATTAAAACGCAATAAATTTTCATTTCGTAGAAATTATAGCAGAATTATTGGGGACAACAAGTATTCGGAAGCAAAAGTTTTCAAAAAAAAAATACTTATTCTGCCGGATGACGTTACCGGTTATTTTTGCTATCAAGCGATATACGCAAACCAATGGATAGTAAAGCTGTCATTGCGGGTCTAGCGGCTGTTCTTCATCAAAACGACATTAAGAAACAGTTAAAGGCTGCGACATGTTCTAGACCAAATAATTAGTATTTTAACAGGACTATTAATCAACTTAAGTCATGCAGGAAGGTTTAATTAAGTTGGCTGGGAGAAAGTAATGGTTCTTTAGCTTGAAATTTATGGATTAAATATGATGCAAGTTAGATCAACGTGCTGTGCTACTAACGTTTGGGAGAGACTAGTTAAGAAACGTGATATCAGTTATTACATGTCGCTGGGTAAAAATGAATCATGCAATGAGACTGGGCCTAACACAATATGACTAAATATTGAAGGAGTTGCCAGATTGAAGAAAAGGATGAGACGATGTTTTACTTTCTCCGTTAGTGCCTTTGGAGTTAAGGAACTTTGGGATACCAAAATGGCCTGCTTAGATGTTTTATCTGAGGTAGGATAAAGGTCAAGCTCCAAATTGAAATGGTTGGATATTGCAGTCATGCATATGAAGTGCTCTGGCTCTAATACTGTTCGTTAGCTCAGGGTATTACAAAGATACACCACTGTAGGACCCAAGCGATTGAATTATTAAAATCAAAATGTATCGATAAGTAGGGCTAAGTGAAGTCACTGTGTGAGCAAAGCTTGCAAAAGTGGCCCTAAATTGACGTCAAAGATGAGTTTCGTCAATTTTACTCTTTTGATTAAAAAAATATTTTTAATAAAAAGAGTTAAATTTCTTGTGTTAAGTTTCGTATAGACGGTGGTCAGATCTTACAATGTTGTCATTTAAATTGACTAAAAATGTCTTGCAACAGTGTGAACATTGTAAGCTTTTTTTATTTTTTCTAATGCATCTGACAATGGCACCATTGTCAGCAAAATTACAACATTGTAAGATCTGACCTTCGTCTGTACGGAGCTTTATTTTTTACAATTTAAAGTTCTTTTGCGCTTAAAAAACACCATTTAATATGCTTGCGATGTTACCAGAAATTTTTAACAGACTTGTAAATAAAAAAAAATATTTTTTTCTTTATTAAATGAAAGTGCTTTTACTCATTTCTTTAGTTTTGCATATTAAGTGAATGTGTCAATAGCAAGAGATTGACATTAACTGACTTTTGTCACTTGATTTTAATAGATTTATGTTTGTTGTTTATTCGTTGTTCTATTCACAACTACAGATTAATGTATCTAGTAGATACTATATTTTCAGTAGAAATGGAATTGACATTTATACCCAGTTGTCTTTTTTTTTTTTAAGAAATAATGAAAACGGAACAAACAAAAAAAATTTATGCAATAATGTTGAACAACAAATCCAAAGTGATGTTAACTAAGAAATGTTTTTATTATGCTGTTGTATTTCATTGTAGTTTTTTTTTTTTTTTTTTTTGTTTAAAACCAGATCAGCAAATTATATTTTTTATTTTTTTTTACTATTTGTACTTTTCCTTAATTGTTTGGTACCCTACATTGAAATTTATATAGGGAAATTGAAGGAGTAAAGATACTTTTATGAACTTTTTTTATATCCTTCCCCAACAGAAGAGGTTAATAAGAGATTTTTATTCCGTTGTGGGTTCTTTAGTTAACGTGACTGCTCGTAAAAACCTAAACAAGCAATCAGGTAGAGTCTTAAGACCCCTTTTTCCTTTGAGAGATCGCACATGACGCGACTATTTTAAAACCGGTTTGAAGTGCATTTGATATCAGCTGCATTGAAGTTTCCGTGCAGGAAACTCGCTTTTGGGTTTCATCTGTTCTCAAAGAAAACCGAAATGATTGTGATAATTTCCTCACATTGTGGTACAATTAAGGTTGCGAGATGTGTGGAAAACGATTGAAACTGGCTTAAAAACAATAATTGATAAATGGGATCGTTGCAGTTTTATGTCACAGTCTGTTCTGGGCTTAAGAATAACATTTAGTTAGTTATTAAGATCTAATAAATTAACAAAAATGAAAAACAATTAAAATAAAAATTTCTTTACTCTTAAGTTAAATAAACGATTCTGTATATAAATGGGGAACTACAATAAATTTATGAAAATAGACCTTATTACAATCCTAATCTTTAATTTTAGAAATCGATTTCAAAAGTTTTTTTCTAAATATGTTGCCTCTTTTTTGTGTCTCTTTTATATCCTTTTTTTATATTTACATTAAAACCACCTAAATTTTTACTATGACATAACTGAAAGGCTTAAAACAACATTTCTTCAAGTGTAATTATGATTAAAAATGTTATTATTTTATAAATACTATAGTAATTGTCCTAGCTTCACTTTCAGTATACAGAATCTAATTTACAAACTTTTTTCTTGAAATTTTAAAATCAGATAAAGACTTTCATATTTGCTTTTTTAAAGTTTCGTAAAAACTTATAAACCACAAAGAAATCTTAAATCAAAACAGAAATAATTTTGTTTTTAATTTAACTAGAAACTTAATTTAGGAAATGGATTGCATATTTATTTTTCACATGAGTTATAATCTATAAGGAATATAAAAAAATTCACTTTACTACAACTCGTAGTTTTGTTTAAAAACTTGATTTTTTAAGCTATGATTCCAAAAAATATAACTTTTCTATGAGTTGCCTATGTATCCTTTTTATCAAAATTAAAAAAATTTGACTTTTTTTAACCATGAAATAAATAACGGGCAAAGTTAAAGATTTTTTGCTTCAACAATTTTATTTATTCACTTTTTTTTAAATAATAAATTTATATATTATAACAAATTTTTTTTGGACTACAACTTGTCTTTCCTTCTGTGGAATCCATGCTAATAACTTGCTTTTTAAAATTTTATAGCAGCAAAAAGTTTTCTATGTATCCTTTTTATTTAAAGTCTTAAAAATCGTAGTACATTATTAAATTTTTTTTCCGTATTTAAATTAAATGAATTAAAACTTTAAATCACATTTAATGACAAAAATTTTAAGAAATTTTGAAAGAATTTTAAAAGAAAGTCATATTTAAGCTTCATTTTCTTGTTTTTTGGATTATTACTTCGAGTTCTGTTTTGTTTTCCTACACCAAGCTCGTCCTTATGTCGACTTTTACCTCCATCATTATTTATTTTTTTTATGCTTAGTATTTGGCATTTTTTCTTTTACTTTAAATAAAACCCATACTACTCTCTAAACTTCTATTGTTATTACACAAATTTTTTGTTCCTTTTTGCTTTATATCTATTGTTATTTTTTATACATAGAAAAATTTTTGCTGTCATTGCGTGCCTTTGTTTCCCACCATTATCCTTTTTGCCCTTTAGCATATGCTTTAGATTAGTGTGAGACAATGTTACGAGAGTAGGGCCATCATGACTTAACACAAATAGAAATAAAAAACGAAATGTATCTAAATAAATATTAAAAACAAAACGGCAACATCAAGAAGATTGTTACACTGTTCATCATAACGATATCGTAAATTTTTAATACCTTGGGGAAATAGTCATTGTTTTCAGGCACTACACAATACGTTTTCATTTTATTTTTTTTTTTTGTTATTCTTTCCACATTCCTTGCAACGGTTGCTAGGGTTTAATTAATGGAATGTTTTCTTTTAAAGTAATACTTTTTTTAGGGTTTCAACATATTTTATAGACAAATTTTTTTTTTTTAAAATTTAGAAACAATTTAAGGGACATTCTGCTTAAGGAGTTGTGTTTTTCTGTTTAGTTCTGAGATAAATGGAAATATTTTAAGTATTTAGTTAAATATAAGAATTTTTATTATATAAAGCTATGTGTAGCTTTTACTCAAAAGGATTTAGAAAAAGTGCAACAAATTAAACAAAATATTTAAAAATTCTAAAACTTTGCTGCATATCCTTTTTTGTAAGGCAAAACAATTTAGAATTACTATTTGTGTTTAAGTTCTGGGCTAAAGGATATACACAAAATTTTTGAATTTGTTTACAACTAAAAAGTTTTTCTACATATCCTTTTTTTTAGATATAAATCGCCTTACATTTTGTGTCTATCATTAAAAGTTAATAGTATTTTGAAAAACATTTCTATAGCAAGGTTAAAATTAGAACTTTTTATTTAAGACAATTTGCTTTTAGTGTTGAGGTTCAGAAAAAGTTAAAAAAAGAAAAATTATTTAGAAGTTATAAAAGTTTTCCATATATCCTTTTTCAAAAAAAAAAAAAAAAAAAAAAAATGACAATTTGTTTTTAAATTCTGAGATATGAAATTTTATTTTTAAATTGTTTACGATTTTTTAACATCTTTTTTTTAAATATAGTTTATTTGTAGAGTTTTTTTCCCGGACTTTATCGACTCCCGGGAAAGCGCGAATTTTTTTTTAACTTTCCCGGGATCTCGGGATCCCGCTCCCTATAAATAATACAAAGTAAATTTTGTTTTTAATTAATGAAAAAAACTTTTATAAAAAAACGTAAGGGAACTTGTTTGCAATTTTTTCGTTTTTATAAACAACGTCTTTATCAGTTAAATAATGTGTGTCAAGGTTGATGCAAAAAATAGCATCAACCGGACTGCTTCTTACAAACCTTTCCATTTCAAATAGGTCCATTTGTAATCTTTAGGACAATGTGTTTTTCAAGTTGTGTGTTGTAGTATCTTACACGAGTTTTCAAAATGTTATTATAGTTCGGTTTCCCCGCACTTCACGGGTATATAAACAAACACAAATTGAAAAAAATTTGCGTTTATCACCAAATAAACATATCGCTCCTTCATTGCATCATAGTCATATCTTAAAAAATCAAAAATTTGAAGTAACTTTTGCAAAGTTTTCTTTCATACCCTCTAGTATTATATCTCAAACTGAGCCGAAGTTATAGCAAAATATATCTTAAAATCTGTACATTTTGAAAACTATAATCGCATTTTGTCAAGATTGTTTTTGTAGATATGACTATGTTGCAATAAAGGAGCGATATTTTAGGTTTCTCCTATTTTTAAGACTTGTCCATGGACAATGAAACTTTACTTTCTGCATCTTATTTTGAAATAATGTACTTTATTAACTCTTCACTTCACTAAATGTAATAATTATCAACTGTTGCACATTGATTTAAATATGTACTCACTTCTTGTAATTGATCTAATTCACAACCCATCCACAGATGCTAATTTTTAGAGAATAGAAAACTAAATTTCAAAGTATAAATAGCTGTTTTCTGAAATTATAAGGAATTTTTTATTTCCCGGGATCCCGCAAGAAAAATCCCGGAAAAAGGGGAATTCCCGGGGAAAAACCCTATTTATTAGTTAAAAACTCACAATATTCTTAAACATTTTTTAAGTGGTTTACTTTTTCGAAAATATCAGCCTTAGATCTTAAAAATTATTCTGTGTTCAAAGTTCATAAAAATATTCAGTTTTATATTTATATATTGGTGATACTTTGAGGTCCACTCACCTTAACCGGAATTACTCTTGAAATCACCAAAAGCTACGTTTATAAAAATCTATTTATTTTTAATTTCACTCGATTTTTCAAAACATGGCCGTATAGTTTACATCCATTTTTTTTTAATTTTAAGCGCAAGGATTTTTTATGCTGAAAAATATGTTTTGAAGAAACAAAATTTGGATTTGTTTAATTTTTTAATATGATGAAGATGAATTGCCCATTAAACACTGCTACCGCAGTTGGGACTGCCTCGCAAGTATTCATCTATCTTCCTCTACATCTAACATAAGATCTCCATTCTTGTGAACATATTTCTTTGGCGTTCTGCTCTGCAATATCGCTATATCGAAGGTTAGGGCGTCCTTCTTTTCTAAATCCATACGGTGAAGTTCTTAGGACTTGTTAAGCAATCTTATTTTCTTTCATTTGGTGTATGTGTCCTCGTCAATGTTTATACATTTACTTATTTATAAAGTTAATATTAAGGGTGGTCTAACAAAAACTAAAAAAAATTGTGAATAAAACAAAAAGTTTTCGGAGAATTATTTTAATATTTTTTATTATGATAGAAGGATCTATTTCAATTATGTGTAATACAAAATAACGGCTTAGTTCTCGCCACGGCTTCGGTCAAATAACATAATCGTGACGGCCAATTAACATCGGCATGAAGTGAGATAACACGGCCATTGAATTTCTCACGCAAAAGAGCCATTGTTTCGTTGACTGTGTCAAGTGGCATCATCCTGTTGGAACCCCATACCATCCAGGTCCATATTCTCTATTTCTGGCCACAAGAAGTTCGTTGTTATCTCGCTATAGTGAACATAATTCACAGTAACTGCTTGGCCGACCACCATTTGGACACTATTGCGAACAAGAGCAATGTTTCCGCAATAACGAACTAGGCGCGCAGGCACATGTGTTTTCACATTTCCTTCAGACTCGATTTGCTGAAATTAGCGCACAATTCTCCCGATTGTGGACACATTTGGTCGATTATCCTGACCAAAATAATCAAGAAGTGCTCGAAATGCATTTTGATTTCAACGCCAATTTTCTCAAAAGGTTTCAACAACGCTTAACACGCTGCTCAATTGTGTAGCTCTCTCCATGTCCACTTCTCTGGCTCACATAGCAGTACTAGTAGTAGTATTAGAGTCTTGTAGATAATTTTTTTCGGTTTCTTTTTTATATGCCTCAACAACAGCTAGGGCTTGTACAAAAAGAGACAGCGGTTTGCATTCTACTCACAAAGGTTTTACAAAAGCGTCGACCTTAAAGAAAAGTTCAGCTATGCTGCCTTTTACCCTGCCAATTATGTCAATATCATTCGCATATCCTAGAAATTTCTTTAAGTACCCATTTTAGCGATTATTATGAGCTTCTCTAGAAAAAAATTAAAAGAAATTAAAGGTGGCCCACCTTGCTTAAAATCCGGCATTCGTAGTTAACGGCGACGTGACATTTCTATTGATTGCATCTGAGTTATATGTTACCTCCAGCGTCCTGATCAGGACCTGATAGAATTTTTCCCTATAGTTTGAGTCATATGCAGCCTTAAAATCGATGAAATGATCAATTTGGACCTGATTTGTTTTCTTTACTATTTGTCGAAGGATAAATTGTAGGTTAAATCTAGCCTAACGACACACTGGTAGTCCAACGTCCTTTTAAGAGTTTGGTTCTTGGTGGTCACATCAGAGAATATGTAGGAGAAGATTTTGTATCCTTTATTAAGTAGAATATATCCCAAAAGTTGAAACATAGTAAAGGGTCGCCTTTTTTATGTACGTGGCAGATCTTACTTCTGCGTCAAATATATCGTGTCGTCCTCCAGCTATATATTGTTCTGCCACAATGACATCTGTCCCTGCAGCCTTATGATTTCATAAGTATGCTTATTGCGCTTTTGATCTCGAATACAGTAGATGTATGGATATGTATGTTATCAGACCGGAGTAGTGATTTGGTTCGAGGGCGTGGTACTCCGTTGGTATGACTCTCTGTTTCTTGCAAAATACATACTTCCCAAGAGAAAATGGAGCTTCAAATGTAGCGGGTTTGTAAAGGAGAAATGTAAAATTTTCGCAGCGAAACTTTGAATTACGAAAGAAATGAATTTTATATGGCGAGTTTTCACTTTGAAGCAATACATTTTTGACACGAAAAGCCCTTTGTTCAGCGCATTTAAAAATTTGGTTAATGTAACGATCAACTTTACACACAGGATATTTTGTTGTTACAGTTATTCTTTAATATACTCCCTTACAAAGCTGCTTCGTACTAAGGGGTTGCCGTGACACTTTATTTTTTTAAATTTGTTACGAATTCGTTCACTTACCTTTTTGCTTCTCTAGTTGTATGTCTTATTGCGTGGCGCATAATTGTGCGCCTACTTTTTAAAATGTGCCATTAGTGCTTCACAAAATAAGAAAATTTTAAATTGGGTTATAAAATATTTTCTCAGTTCTTCCATTATTTCTTTCCTACTTCTTGTAAGTGTTTTAATCGCAAAGATTTTTTTAATATATCGCCTTTTTTTAGGGAAATGATAAAAGAACTTTTGTTTAAAACAATTCTTATCCAAAAGGTTATAACCCTTTTTGCATTAATATATTAAACGCCAATATTTCTTAATTAATTAAAAATTTTGAATAATGAAAAAAATAAGTTCTTGGGTTTATATGTTTTTTTTTTTTTAAATTTATTAAATTTTTTTTCCATTACAATTTGTATTTTTTATTGAAAATTAAAAATATATTAAAATTTTTTAAAAAAGTTAGGATATAGCAAAGATTCACATATATCCTTTTTTTAAATTTTCAAAAATTGTCCTCACAACTTATAGTTTTGAGTTGGTTTTCAATTGTTAGCTTTTTTAGTGTGATTGGGGTTAATTTGTGATTCTTGGCCATATATCCTTCTTTCGAAAACAAACTTAAATTTGTTAGTTTTCTTAGGTTTCGTTTAGATTAAAGGGCAGAGAGTTTCTTTTTTTGTTTTAAACTTAATTAACGTTTTAAATTAAAGCCTAATAAGTGTTTTTTTATATTTTCTTTAACATTTCATTGTGCTTGATTGTTTCTTTTTTCATTAAGTTATTTAATTTGAAAATTCTTTAGACATTTTTCCGAAAAGCAATTTTGTTGTTATTTATAAGAAGTAACCAAGGGGTTTTCGTTTTTACCCAAAGAAAAAACATAAAATTTCCGGTTTATTGTGCGCTCGTCAACGAAAAATAATATTAATAGTAATAAAAATGTAAAAAAATGTAACAAAATAATATATAAATCTTAGAAACCATTTCAAATAAAGGAACACGTGTACGAACTTATTTTGTTTTTTATTTCTGTTGGTTTCTGCAGCAATGGCTTATAAAAATTTTCTTAGGACAATGACACGTAGCTTTAATGTAACAAAATAAACAAACAAAAGCCAGCCACAAAAGTTACAATAACAAGTTTTATACACTTTCCACACGTTTATATGAACTAATCTAAATAAATGTTACGATTTCTAAATGAAAATCTCAAGAAATCTCTTAAAAAATTGCCAAATAATCATTGTTTTGTTTGTTCTGACTTATTTGTGTTTTTCCAAGACTTTTTTTCTTCAGCTTTTTCAATTGTTGTTGTGGTATTTATTTTACTTTTCACATACACACATGTATATTTACATGTATATACACATAAGTAAAATAATAATTTGAAATGAGTTTATATAAACAAGACAGGATATGTTAAATACTCCATATAACCAGCCTCAAAGAAGAGGAAGGGAAAAGGAAGAGGAAGAGCTTGTAACGACAGAAAGAAAAAATGTGTATGTCATCAATTTTGAATTTAAGTTGGTTTCTTTTTATAGACTTAAGTTGTATACATATAACAACTGCAAAGAGAACGAAAAGACAGAATAGCCAGCAAAATTACAAGAATTCCTTAACAAAATCTAGAAAATAAAAATCTATCTTTACATCTCTCCAAGTAGGCTTGTGGTCTTGTTTATAAAAATACTATAAACTATACACATTTATTGTGTCTGTTTTAGGGTTACCAATCAAATAAAATTCATTCGATTAATGCTAAAAATGTTTAATTTTTATACACTTCAATACTGCTGGAAAAGGAATACATATTTGTCATTCCGTTTGAAATATCAACAATATTGATGTTAGACCCCAAAAAGTGTAGATATTCAGGGTCCTTATAAGTCTCAAAGGTGATTTAACCATGTCCGTCGGTTCGGCTGTCCATTGGCCGTTGAAATGGGGCTTACGAAGACCCCAGATATGATCGGAACAAGGTTGTTATATATTTATATCAGATATATAGATTTATTGAGAACTGTATATTAACATCACTTATACAGACTTCTAGAGATCTGTAAATTTCAGATTTTTACCGAATCCCAGGTATTAACTGCACCTGATTTCCTCGCAGAATTAAATATCAGCAGGTGGAATATTCTTAAAATGATTAAAAAAAGAACCGGGGCATAAGATCAGCTGATATAGAAACAAAAAACCACGATTGCCTCTAATTTCACCCACAAATCCCTTGTTGTTGTTTTTCTTTATATCTGGAGAACGGTAAGAGCCAAAGTTTCCAAATCTGGTACAAGCATCTTGGTTATCAATACACAACCTCTTTAAAAGAAGCAGAACTGGAGGAGTGGGCGTGGCATTTCTAATACAAAGATTTCTTTATGTTTGGAGAACGGCAAAAGCCAAAGTTTTATAAATTAGATACAAGCATCTTGGTTGTAAATAGACAACATACAAAAAAATGTGGGCGGAAGTACGGTAAGAGAAAAATTGTCCAAATTTAGTACATATAGTAAAGTTTTCACTACACAACGTCTCTTATCAAAATTAACGGGATAAAAGAAGAGGGAATGGCGTCTCCTGTAAATAATAGATTTATGTTTAATTAGAGGACGGCGACAGCCAAAGCTTCCAAAAGAGGTACAATCTTCTTGGTTATCCATACCCGACAGCCGGAAAAATGTGGGCGGGATTGGTAAAATGGGTGTGGTGCTTCCCATACAAAAACAATATAGATCACTTCTAATTCAACTTTTCATCTGACCTGAGTATACAAAAGGTTCCTCCCGTTTTATTTCTAATTTGCTTCTTTTTTAAACGCTAAAATTTGTCGACCAAAAGTACCAGATCATCGATTTTCTTCCAGTTTTTACCCTTCAAAAAGAAAAGTATAAAAAAAGTACACCCAAGTCTTGAATTTTTAGATTCATTTAAATAAAATAATCAAAAGGCAACCGTTTTTCTTAGTTTTCCTCTCTTAAGTATCTAAACTTTGTAGACACTTTTTAAACGAACTAAATGAAACTCGAATAATTGCCAACCCTAATTTACTCATAAGAGTGTTATTTTTTTCTGTGTTAATAGTGTTCGGGTGTTTGACCATTTTGTATGGCTGTTAAAATAAAAATGCTAAGTAAGTTAGATTTTGATTACGATGATATTTTCTTGATTCCTCTTATGAATAGCAAGAAGTAGGAACTATAAATGTTAAAAAAAGTGTTTTGGTTTGTTTCAATGAGATTTAAAAAAATTTCCAATGATTTTAGTCACTGACTCGGCATGTTTTTATTATAAAATAAAAGTTTTTAAAATAAATTAAATATGTGATTAAAGAAATATATTCTTTAAAATTTTTATCCACTACAATTTGTATTTACACCTGAAAATTCTAGCCCAATGGAAATTTTCTTTTTAACTGTTTAAAGAAAAAAGCTGCTCATATATCCTTTTCTTTATTTTCGATTAAAACTTATCAAAAGTTTTTTCTTTTTTTTTTATATACATATCTGAAAAATTTAACTATGTAAATAAATAATTTAATAAATATGTTTTTTATTATATCGTTTTTGAGAACTTAAACTATAACAAAAAGCGTTGACTTTCAGGAAGAAAGTTTTAGCTAGATAATAATTTTTGTAAACATTTTACCAAACAATTTGTGTTTTTGTATCAATAGTCTGAAATAGAAAAAATTCTTATGTTTGGTTTTCCAATAAAAATGTTTTAATAATATCCTTTTTAAAAACATCTGAAATTTTTACACTTAGTATTATTTTTATGCAAAGCATTTTATTAAACTAAACTTTTCCGATATTTAAGCAACTAAGAGTGTATTCAAGGGTTTATTTTGTAAGTTCTTTGACCTTGCGTTCCGAAGTTTTGTATATAAAATTATTTGAATTAAAAAATTTTTAAAATCTTGTTTAACTAAGGCAATTTTCTTCTGATTTCATTTTCTTTAAAGAATGTTGGAAAATTGTTTTGTTTTTTAATTTTTGGAAAAGTTTAAGGCCTTACATTTGTTTTGATATTTTGCTGGAAATAGAAAAAAAATAATATTTTTTTGTTTTTACGTGGAGAAATATTTGTAGACATTCTTTAGCCTACAACTCGTTTATTTATTTTTTTTTTTTATTAGAATATTGTTAAGTATATGAAGTTTGTTGATTCAATGTTGAAATAAAATATTTTTTAATATATTCTTTTTAAAAAAAATTTCCACTTAACAAGTTCTTGTTTTAAGGTAACAATTTCTAGAAATTTCATAAAAAAATTTTTTTTAAATATGTATGTAAGTTTTTTTAAAATTTTTTTTTGTTGCTAATTTTAAATGAATTTTTTAAGCCTACAACTTGTGTTTTTATACAACGATTGTAAAATATTTTAAAATTTTTTGCTTAACTTTCAAATGAAATAGTTTTCCATATATCCTTTTTTAAAAAATTAAAATTTTTTAATGTACAACTTGTATTTCAAAGTAACGGCATCATTTTATTTAAAATTTTTTGCAATTTAATCTTGCAGTAAAAAATAAAAATTGAAAACACATTTTATCTCTAAAAACAAATTTTATAGAAAAAGAAAAATAAATTCTCCTAAAATTTTTGGAAATTTTTTATCCCTACAACTTGTAGTTATATTTCAGGCTTATGAAATAATAAAAATTTTAGTGGTAGATCTCTAAACTAAAAAGTTTTCCTTATATCCTTTTTTAGAAAATTTTAAATTCTTAATGTACGATTTGTATTTCAGAGTTACAGCATCAGTTTACTTAAAACTTTTAAAATATTTTGTAATTTACTGAAGTTTAAGGGATATACTTTTTTCAATTTATAAAATTTGTTAAGATTTTTTTTTATACAATTATTTTTCAATATTTTTAGCTTTTACTCTTGTAATTAAACATAGATTAAAAAAATTAGAACAAATTTTATCCATCAAAAAAAAAAAAAAAAAAATTATTTAAATTTTATGGAACAGCATATATATTCTCCTCTAAATTTTGGGAGTTTTTTAACCCTACAACTTGCAGTTATATTTCAGGCTTATAAAGTAATTAAAATTTTATTTGTAGATCTCTAAACTAAAAAGTTTTTCTTATATCCTTTTTTATAAAATTTTTGATTTTTTATCATAAAATAAAAAATTAGTAAAGTTTAAATTTTGGAAACTTTTAACAGTTTACAGAAGTTTTTATGTACATATGTACATCCTTTTTGCAATTTAGAAAAAAATGTTCTACATTTATTTTAATATTTAAAACCCAAGTTTCATTTCATGAGCATGAAATATTTAATATTGCTTTGTATGCTCTTTAAGTGGATACATTTTCAATAAATTTTATTATTATTAATTTTCAAATTTTTTACACTTCATGTTGTCTCTCAGTGTAAAACATATATTTAAATCAATAATTTAAAAAAACTTTTTAAACTTTTGCAGAAATTTTATTGAAATTCCTTAAAAGTCGTGTTGAATTAGAAGTAAATAAATATTTAAAATATTTTTACAAAATTAAACAAATAACAAAGTCTGTCATATATCCTTTTTAATAAAAATTTTTTTATCCTTTAATTAAGGAATTTATTTTCAGACATCTTTCCATTACTTTTCTAAATTCCATTAAATCTTTAAGGTTTTTACCTAAAGCTTGAGGTTATTCCCAGTCGTTGTTTATTTGCTAACAATAGCTTTTAAACACATTTTGTCCATTTCCCGTCTAAGAGCCTTTTATTTTCTATCAAAAGATGAAAAATGGAATAAAATACAATTTCATTTAACTTTTTTTTTTTTTTTGTTATATTATTTTCTATTTTATTCTTACAATATTTATTTATCTTTAGGCTTAAGGAAATGGAACATTATGTACCGGACATAATCATTTTTTTTTTGTGTTCACACATACAATATTTTAAACATAATATCCTTTCATTTTTTTTTGGTTTGTCGTAAAGTAGTATAAATACAATATATGAGCCTATATAAGAGTTTGTGTTAGCTTAGGAAGAGTTTTTGTTATCCTTTGTTATCCTAATAAAAGAAGAAAAATGTAGGGAAATGTTAAAACAAATATACAATTTTAGACATTAAAGATGTTTATTTGTAAACAAATTGTTATAAAAAAAAAACTAGAAACAAGATTCTTTAGACTGTAATAATAAGATATTTATAAAACATACACAAATACATTCATTTAAAGGATCCTTTAATTTTATAAACCCTAACTCTTTCCTCTTGAAGTTTTATGTATATATGAAATATAAATATTTATTTTAACTTTTCTATGTATGAGTAAAATATACCCCCGGTGGTTCTGAAGTACTTGATTTGCCAAAAATCTTTTATTGTATATAAAATTACCACTTAGTGGAGATTAATCAATTACGAGAATTTTTAAAGTTTTGTTGTTGGGAAAGTAACTTGTTTGGTTCCAAGTGATTTAATGTTCCAGCATTAACCACTTTACTGTACCTTAGTAGTGTAAAGAATAGAAAGTATGAGAAAACAAGAAAAGAGTCTAAAAGAATGAGAGCAAAAGTAGGCTGAAGCTTTTTTTTTCTTTTAATTTTCAAGTTTATTTTTAAAAGAAAATTAGTTAGTTACCTTCTGCAAGTTGTGAACTCTAGGGTTAATCGTCTCTTTCTATCCCCCGAAAGTATTTTGTGATACTTCCCAAAGATATGTATCTCATCTTTTCGAGCTACATACTTTGGGAAAATGGGGCAGTTAAAACCTCGAATTTGACAGGTCCTTTAAGATCGCGACCTGCCACAGATCAGGTCTATTACTATGGGAGTCAAAAAAAAAAAAAACATTAGGAGCATGGTTCTAGACCCTTTGGTGATCACGTTGTGGTTATAACTTTTACCTAAATCCACGGGAAGGAAAATCTTAGAAAGTCAGTTTTATGGACTTTTTTCAGCCACTGTGGGAAAACTAGACCTACTGGAGTTTTCAGCCACTGTGGGAAAGCTAGGCCTACTGGAGTATCTCCCTAGGGTTCTGTTGCTATTCAAAAGATGATGTTTGCCTTGCTAGCAGCGGATCCTAAATAGCTCCTTAGCAAGGGGCTAGTATTCTCCCGGATTATACACATCTGAATTGGCACCTGTGTGAGTTGTTGCGCTCACATTAGGGGGCATTGGTGGACGCACTAGTCTCACCCAGTACGATGAACACCGTGGGGTTAGGTACACACGTAGTTAATGTAAAAAGAGAGCTAAAGTGAACTCATACTCAAACAGTTTCTAAATTCATAAGTTAAATAAGAAAAGCTAAGATCTTATCTTTGGCTATTGGTTCTAGGGTTAATTGCTACTTGATAATACATTAGTAACCTAAAAATACGGGATAATAAAATAGTTAAAGTGAGTTCATGAATATTAGCAAAATTAAGTTGACACTATCAAAACAATTTTATTGTTAAAAAAAGAAACACTTCTTGGTACTTGGATATTTACTCTAAGGTTAATAACCACTTTACTTCACTTCAGTAGTGTAAAAAACGGGAGAGTAGAAAAAACAACAACCGAAAATAAGATAAGAATTAAGCTTATTTAAGAATTTTCCATTTACTATTTAAAAATAAAAAATCCACTTATTTTCCAAATTATTTAAGGTTAATTGTCACTTTAATGGACCTGAGTTGTGCAAAGGGCCGACAGTTTGAAATACACTTAAAGTAGGAAAATTAATTAACGCAAATATAAGCTAAGAATAATTAATTCTCAAAAATGTAAAGTTTATTATTTTAAAAAGGCATTTATGTTCTTTTTAGTTATTCACTCTAGGGTTAATGCCACTTAAGTGTTGAAAAGGTTATTTGAAAGAACAGCATAAGTAAGTTAACTGACAAATTTTATTAAGCTTGCACTTATTAGTTCCTTAAATTTGAATTTATATTCTTTTTAAGAAAACCTCCTCCCTAGTCTAAAAAGTAAACACTCTAGGGTTAAAGGGCCTAACTGAGTTAGAGAATTGTTTTACTGCTTAAGTTTAAAACAACTTGAACTTCAGGGCTTGTATGTTTTTTTTTTAAATAAACATTTTCTGGTACTGTTGGTTTAGAATTTAAGAAAATGTTGTTGTTGTAGGTTGTTATAAAATTTCATGGGTTTAAAGATACAAACAAAAAAAAACCTTGAAAATGTTTGTGGTTTTAACATAATATTTTGTTAAGGTTTTGTTATTCTTTTGTTATTTATGTATATTTCTAGTCAGGATATATGATATGAGTACTGTCTTTGTATGTGTGTGTGTGTGTGTATCTTATTTCTTATTTGAAGCAAACATTGGCTTATGAAAAGGACATTATTTATCTATGAATATACATATACATATATTTGCCTAAGGTGCTAAACTAATTTTTTCTTTGTATTCTATTCAAAGATAAAATAAATATTTGGACAAGTCTTTTTTGTCTTTAGATCTAAATATTTTAATTAAATGCAATTAAAACTTTTTACGTGAATTTACCAGTTGGATACAGATACATGGTAATTAATGTTTACTTGGAAAAGGATTTTAAAAAAATGAATGAGAGGTTTTGTAACTCAAAAAAGCTTTTCCTAATAAAAGCTATAGTATTTATATTTTAGAATAATCCAAATTTTTAATATTTTCAATTAGGCTTAAGTTCATTAAATTTAATTTTCATTAAATTATTTTTATGAAGAAAGGAATTTTACAACATGAAAATTAATTAAAATTGTTCTTGATAATCTTTCATTCTCGACCGTGGCCGGGGCTCGAACCCAGGCCGGCAGGTTACCATGACATGTTTCGATCGCAACCACTCGATCTCCTCAGATGGATTTGCCGTTTTACACCCGCAGCCATCGACGGCTGCTGACGTCAATAGTCAAACATCAATCCTTAAACCAAATTGTATTTTAACCCTTGGTAGATCGAAGTTTGCTTTTTTGAATGATTATCCATTTTAATTGATTCTACATGTTTCCTCCTTACTCCCGTTTCCTTCGTACTTTCGTCAAGAATTCTTCTTGAAGTCCAAAGTACATTTTTCGTTTTTTCCCTTTGTCCTTCCCTTTCCCGTTGACCCTCTTCAGCACAACTCGAAGGACAAATGAACACATAGAGCTCGTGCCTTAGCTGTAACAATAATTAGTATTGTGGTTATTTTGTTGAACTATTTATGATTTCTAATCCAAATTTTTAATATTTTCAATTAGGCTTAAGTTCATTAAATTTAATTTTCATTAAATTATTTTTATGAAGAAAGGAATTTTACAACATGAAAATTAATTAAAATTGTTCTTGATAAATAATTTAGAATAATAATTTTAGAATTTAACGGTGTCTTATTCCATACAAGGATTTTTGTTATTAATATTAGATTTGGTCCAAAAATATCTTTTTTTTAAATCTGTTCATATATGATTATAGCTCCCATATAATTACCACTCCAGAAAAAAAAGCTTTAAATACCATAACATAAATATTTATATCAGTGTTCGAAAATAAACAGAACATTATTTAGCGTTCGGCTCACACACCCAGGAACGTTATCTCTTTTTTTGTGTTTGTGAAGATGAACACAACCCTTAATAACGTTCGTAAATATTTCAAGAACGAGCCGAACATTATATAGTGTTCTGTTCTTCGTTAAAAAACAGAACAATTGTAGTGAAACTGCAGACATACATTATATTATAATGTTTTAAAGTGTTTCTTTTTTTAAATTAATAAAGAAATGAACAAACAAACAATTTTAGCAGCACGAACAGCACGACCACACCACGAACAGCTTGTTTGTATTTTGTGTATATGTTTTGTTTGTGTAAAATTATTTTGCTGGCTTTTTGTTTTTTTCGTATGTGAATTTTGTTTTTTTTTAAAAAATTTTGGTATTTTTTTACCAGCCAAAAGATCGCTACGCACAACAGAAAAGGAACAAACATAAATGAGCTGAACTGAACACAATGAAGTTTGTGGTTAAAAAAAACACCCCGGAAATAAATGTTTTTTGTTGAGTTGGATAAGATCAGTTTAATTTTTGTGTTAGAAAAATGACAAACAGGGAAACGTAATTTTTTTTAACGATTTTCTACACAAACACTATTAGCGTTTGTGTCTTTTACAAATCTACAGAACTGAACACTAAAGAGCGATATTTATGGTGTTTTCTTTTCTACAAAAAATGTGACATTTTATTTAAAAAAATGGAAATTCATGTCTGTTTCTTGAAAATTTTGCTCCCGAAAAGGGTGGCTTGTTTTATTCTAAAAAACTCATCCTTTTCGGGAGAAAAATGTTTAAGAAACAGACACGAAATTGCATTTTTTTAAATAAAATGTCACATCTTTTTGTTGATAAGAAAACACCATTTGTGTTTATCTTCGAACACTGATTATATAAAATTTGGCGACGATAATAGCTGCTTGTCCCTCCCTTTTAAATCTAGATAATATTCGGCACAAAAAACTCTAATATCATAACCTTATAAACTAGTTTTTCTCTGTCAGGCCCATGATTGCCAAGAGTTCCCAGATATGGTACACTCTCGAAAAATTGCCTGTATATATCTTGGGGTAGGGTATCAAATGTTCGGGCTTGACCGACTACACTTTTTTACTTCTTTAAATAACAATTAAAATAGTATCAAGTTAAAGTTTAACTCATAAATTCTTTTATGCTTTTTTGCTTTTACATATTTTAAAGAAAATAATAGAAAAAAATATCTCTTAAAAAAATCTTCATTATCTAAAATAAATAAAACTTGTTTTCATCAAATAAAAATATGTTTAATAATTAAAAATACTTTTTACAACAAATGCTTATTTCTGCTAACAAATAAGAGTATTTTTTATTATTTAAATTAAATTTAAATGCTCAGATTTCCACTGCTCTTTTTTGTGCTAAAAAAAAATTTTTAGAGAAAAAAATGTTTATTTGTTTAAAATTAGTAAAAACATAAAAGTTTTTTATGTTAATGTTTAAAAAAAATCATGTTTATGAAATTAATATAACAAAATAATGCAAATATAATATTTGAATATCCTGTGGTTGTTTCTTTTTTTTTTTTGCTATAAAGGGTGGCGCATAAGTAGCGTTAAGATTGCCAAAAAGCGCCATAGTTGGACGAGCTGTGGCTCCAACTTGTTGGATTTTCAATCATTGCCCGATATTAGATGCCATTTATATTAACCGCAACTTGTTCTTCGTTTATAAAAAATTATCCAATGATCCTTTCTGAAGAATTTCACACCAAACTGTAGATGCACATTTGGGTGAATTTCTTGAATTTTTGGTACCCCATATTTTTATTTTGGACCAGTACTCAGGGGATGACCCCTACTTATGCATTGCATTATGTTGGAACTAGGAAATAAGGTTATGGGAATGAGGAAAGACGGAATAGTGCTTGTGAACATTTGACTTGAATTTATTCATATTGAAAGTGAGAGAGAAGACTTCAGCAGGAATGTTATTCCACACACGAACAGTTCGGCCAAAAAACGAATTTTCTCTGTAGTGCGTAGTACGATGCACCAGCCAATCGACCACAAAAGCATAGTTGGGGGTAGTGCACTAAATATTGATTTAAATCAGCAGTGCACCATCACTAAATAAAACTGCAAAAAAATTAGTTTGCACTCTTTTTTACCAGCTTTAGTGATGATTGTAATTTTTTTAACTATCACTCAAAAAATGAAGTGATAGTGCAAGTTTTTTCACTATCGCTAAACGCAGATTGAATGCAAGCATCTGCACTCAATGCAAATAGTGCAAAATTTAAACATGCAATCAAAAATGCTGCATACAAATATTGTCTCACTAAAACTTAAAAAATGTAACTTTGTATGTGCATGGTTTTTGATTTCTTTTGAGGATATGCATAAGTAAAGAACATTAAACAAAATGACATTTTGTAAATAAGGATATAATTATTGGCTTTAATCATGAAAAAACAATTTTTTATTTTTAAAACTAGTGCAACAATTTAAGTTGCACTCAAATGAGTAAAGAAAAAGAAGTTGCAATAAGCTGATGATTGCTTTTTTTAAATCAAACTATTTTTTGAGTTCAAAATTTTTAACAAAACTTTCAGTCATGTTTAGTGAGGCTGCAAATTTTCAATTCATCACTCAACATCAACAAAATGATTGTAATATTTTTGCACTATCACTAAGTGTGAGTTGAAACTGCAAAATGAGTGCACTTCCCCCATCCATGCACAAAAGTATGTGCTCTTGAGGAAAAACGTGTATTACGAACAAACGTTCTAGTTTCGGGAACCAGATCACTAAATTCATCAGAACACATCCCATTGTAGTAACGATAAACAGGCAAATTTAAGCAAAATTTCGATGGTGCTCAAGGGAGGCTATAGAATTGGATACCCTACTGTCACCATTGAGAACTTTCGCCCTCTCCTTCACGTGGTCGAGAAACTCCAAAATAGACTTTGAAGAACCGGCCCACACATGAGAGTTGTATTCCATTCGAGATCGGATATAGGTGGTACAGATAGTTAGGAGATCAGACGGAATGAAGTATCTCTTACACAGTTTTAAAAAACCGAGGAACTTGAATGATTCTTTCGAAACCTTGAATATATGTTTTGTCCATTGGACATCACATTGTATCTTCATGCCCAGAAAATCAAGAGATTCGGATTCTGCAGTAATATACCACCCATATATACAGATGAGGCACCTTAATCCGTCACGCGATGTTCAAATGTGCTAAAGTCCCTTTGACCATTAATTGGCCGTCGTTCATCTCTTGACATGAAAAACAAAATTCTTATTTTTAAAACTGTAATAAGACCAACATTAACTTACGCTTGTCCCATATGGTTCAAAGCTGCCAAAACACACATTAAAAAATTAGAAATAATTCAAAATAAGTGCTTAAAAATTATTTTTAACCTACGCTAGAGATTCCCCACTGATCTTCTTCATAGTAGAACTGGATTTGAAAAAATATATGAATTTATTTACAAACTAAGTCAAAAATATTTTAACTTAAACGCGCATTCCTCTTATCCATTGATAAGGGCATGTCAAGAATTATAAAACAAAACCAAAAAGAAAATTATCATCCTGAAAACTTAATGTATAAGACTGTTTACCTAGTAAACTAATCCTTATTCATTAATGTTCTCTAACAATGTTTGAAGTAATTATATCAGAGTAAGGATTTTCCTATTTTTTTTTTTCTTTAAAATTATTAAAAATTCTTTAAAGAAGTCATAAATAAGTTATTGATCTCAAAGCACCAACATCAGATACGCTTGGTCTATTATTAAATAAATACGAATGGCAATGGTTCATGTCATCTGCAAAAGAATCAGGTTGAAAGTTTGACATAGGAGATCATTAAGAAAAATAAGAAATAGAAAAGGAAAAAGTAAGGAGCCTTGAGGCTCCCCTGAAGGAATATTGAACTCGTTTGATGAAACACCGTCTATAACAATTTGAATAGTGCGATCTCTGAGAAAGCTCGATATAAATCTAGAGAAATTATCAACGACACTTAATGCAACAAGTTTAGACAAGAGTTCACCATGCCAGACTCTTTCAAACGCCTTGGCAATATCTAAAGCAATAACCTTACTTTTGCCAAAATGGTGAATGGAACAGCACCATTTTTTTCGATAACAGGGCCAGTAAGTCTCCAGTAGAGCGACCTCTACGAAAGCCCTACTGGCGGTTGAGGTTAAAATGTGCCTTTTCCCTCATTATTCGATGTCATCTTTGTGTCTGATACTGACGTTCAAAATGAAATTGAAAAATTTTTGGTCTTTGTTCTGTGGTGTGTGTTTGCATCATCAAGTTCCCAAATTTTTCAAAGTTAATTCTGAAAAAAAAAACAAAAAAGAAAAGAAATAATTTATTCATTTATTAAATTATAACGTTACTAATGCGCCACCCTGTATTCAATTATATTTTGCTTATGGCATAAAACTGTTTGTATTGTTTTAGTAAAAAAAAAATTACAAATAAAATGATCAGTGCTAATTTTTTTTAAATAAAGTTTTTAAACAACTAAAATGGTGAAAATAAAATTTAAATTAAATAAAATGCATAATAAATATTTATTTAGGAATTTAGCCAAATGATGGCTGAAGAATATTTTTTATTTACTTTATTTAAATTCAAAAAAAAAAAAAAAAAATTAAGAAAAAAGCAAATATGCTATTTAAAGTAAAGAAAGGTACTCTGTTTACTCATAATATTTTGTATGTTCATATGCAAATTGTAAACTAAATTAAATATATTATTTAAGCGCCTTATAGTAGGCTTTAAATGTTTACCAAAAGTAAAGAGCTATTTTGTGTGTATGACATAAAAATGCTAGATTCTTGGCAATATTTTTGACCGTTTGTTGTGAAATATTCTTAAAATACAAATTTGTTCGAACTACTGGCCATCTTAAGGGTAACAAATGGAATTCGTGCCGAAAGAAGTGCTCAATTGATGAGGACTAAATCCATTTTCACACATTTATTTTATGTAATTAAATTTTTAATTTGGAATTTAATAAACTTATTCAATTATATTTCTAGCTTTCATTTTATGCCCTAAAGCATTTTTTTTTCATTATTATTGCTATAGTTTGTGTTGCATACTTTAAAGGGATTACAAATGCAGCATTTTATTTTTAATAACAAGTTTTATGTACTTTATGCTACAACAACGAACATGTAACTGAATTAAATTTACCAACAAATTTATTTTATAATAATAATAGATTAACAGAAAAATAATTTACATTATTATGGTTATTATTTCCGCATAATTAAAAATAACATGATATTTTATGATTTTTAATTTAAGTTTAACAAAATGACATTTTTTTTTTAACAAAAAAAAAAAAAAAAAAATAATAATAATATTACAATAATTTTGGTTTTGCTATGATATTTAGTGAAACTTGTGACATAATTTAAAATTACGACTTGGCTGTTATTAAAAATAATATTTGCAGAAAAATTTTATAAATATAGAGCAATTTTTTTAAGGGTTAGATTTATATTGAAAATTTAATTTTGTGCTGGAAATTTAAAAAAAAAATTTTTATACATTTGAAATTTATTTGAAGAAAGGTACACAATTGTGCAGCGCATTAAGATTGTTGAAGGCTTTTACGAAAATGGACGTTCAAATCAAAATACATTTCGTGCACTTCGTAATTATTTTGGTCAGCATAATCGACCAAATATATCCACAATCGGGAGAATTGTGGGCAATGAGAATCCAAGAGTGATTTTTACAAAGCTTAAGCAGCCACAAAGGCTCATCGGACCGTGGTTCTTTGAAAATGAGGTCGGACAAGCAGTTACCGTAAATGGTGTTCGCTATCGCGGTATGAAAATGAACTTATTGCGGCCAGAAATTGAGAGTATGGACCTGGACGATATGTGGTTCCAACTGGATGGCGCCACTTGCCACACAGCCAACGAAACAATGGCTCTTTTGCGCGAGAAATTCAATGGAAGTGTTTTCTCATGTCGTGGCAATATTAATTGGCTGCCATGATCATAAGATTTGACATCGTTGGACTTATTACTTTGGGTATTTTTAAAAAACATGTGAACTCAATTTAAATGGATACTCATTCAAAAAAGCAAATTTCGATCTACCAAAGGTCAAAATACAATTTGGTTTAAGGATTGATGTTTGACTATTAACGTCAGCAGTCGTCGATGGCTGCGAGTGTAATACGGCAAATCCATCTGAGGAGATCGAGTGGTTGCGATCGAAACATGTCATGGTAACCTGCCGGCCAGGGTTCAAGCCCCGGCCACGGTCAAGAAAGATTATCAAAAATAATTAAAAATATTAAAAATTTGGATTAAAAACCATAAATACTTCAACAAAATAGGCACAATACTAATCATTGAAAAAGTGTACGTCAATAAGCCAAGAATAATTTAAGAGCTAATGGATGAGATAATTCGGCACATTAACGACATTGAACCTCAATTTTGTCTCAGAGTCATTCAAAATATAGGCCATTGGATAGAAGCCGTGGCGAGCATTTGGCCGTTATTTTGTTTCACACATAATTGCCATATTCTATTTTAATATAATTAAAAATATTAAGTCATTTCTTTGCAAACTTTTTGTTTTATTTACAATTAGCATCGTGCTTTTTAGTTGCACCACCCTTTACTTTAATTCAAAATTAACTACAGTTTTAAATTAAATATCAAATATCCTTTACAAATATGCGTCATGTTTAAACTTTATTTTGTATAAGTTATGAAATCTGTATTAAAGGTTCTTGGCATCTGGAGTACTCCTGTGGACTAAGTGTCCACCCGCTAAACAAAAATTAGTACAGAAGGCCTTCCAAACTGAAAGATCAATGCCAAATATCTGGGCGTAGTCCCTGATAAAAAAACTATCTTGGGCACTCAAGGTTCGGGTGAGCATCGATAATTTATTTCAATTAAAACATTTGTGATATTAATTAAAAAATTAATTCAATTTGCACCAGTAAACGAATTAATAGGATCAATTAAACCAGTTAATAGTATTAATTATACGTTTAATTCACTTGATTAAATTTTTAATTAAAACTGATTATATTTTTGATTAATGCTTTAATTGGTGAAAAATTTTGGAGAATTTTTTCTGTGTAGCTTAAAAAACGGTATGATATCTACTGAAAAGAATTGGGAAGGCGTCTAAAGGATCTTTGTTGCTATAGTTAAGCCAATTCTTTTCTATGGAGTCACTCTTTTCTATGGAGTGTTGTTGCCTACCATGGATATAGATCAGTACTACCCTGCCGGAAATTTGTGTTAATTGTTCTTAAAGCACTTATTCCGTGACTAGTGAATATAATATTATAGTAAAAAGGACAAAATTTTGATAGGTGAAAACAAGGCATATCACTTAACTAGCGATAATGTGTGTTTAAGTGTAGTTACTTCAGATGAATGCTAAAAGCCACGAAACAAGTCATGTGACTGGATTTCGAGAGGGTATTGGCTGGTTCCGTAATTCCGTATGTTGGCCCCAGAATTGCCCTGTATGGGCACTAAAAGAAGCTTCTTTTTAACGTAAGATATATTTTAAATGTTCTAGCTTAAATTGTCTTCGTAAAGGTTAAAAGTTACTCCAGGTTTTCCGAAATTTACCATCCTCTTAACGTATGATTTTTGCAAACCACTCTTTTACTTGCTTTAATGAAAAGTAAAAGTTTTAAGTCCTGTGGCCTACAAAATTTATGTTCTTAATTTTCTGCCTCCCTTTTTTGCGTAAAATTAAAACAAAACCAAAAATTCTTTCACTTTTTTTTTTTTTTTGAGAACTCTTGTAGACAATAGTAGTTAACATTAGGTTTCAACGAAAAACAATAACCGACTGTCAGCCAAGTCACATGTTTAGACAATGAAAACATATAAAGGGTCTTCCAATGGGGGCTTCTTCAATTTGAAAGTTGATTTTTAATTGGCTGTCAATTATTAAGTATATTTTGCCGAACTAGCTTTGATGGAAATGGTGTTCAGTTATAAGTGCAAATGAACAAATTTTAAAAATCATTAAACTGACATCTCTAGCATCAGATACGCCTACCTC
The DNA here is from genome assembly GCA_963931875.1 of Pollenia griseotomentosa. Lineage (NCBI taxonomy): Eukaryota > Metazoa > Arthropoda > Insecta > Diptera > Polleniidae > Pollenia > Pollenia griseotomentosa. The sequence goes on from OZ007564.1 coordinate 133,641,754, forward strand.
CGTTGGAGCTTAGCACTGTATCACAGAGATTTTGCGAAACTTTGAGTGGAAACTTGCAGAGACAATACGGTCATATACTGATGTATAGTGTATGCGTGCTTTGTTCGCCATAATGGAGAGTATTAGGCCAACATCGTTTATACGTTTCTCACTGTTGCCAGAAAATCTTAAGGTTCAACAATCTTACTTCACTTAGACCGAGAAATCGATTTAATAGTTGTTCATTTATCTGCAAAGTTGTTCAAGCCTTGATGGATCAGTTAAGAGTTTAAGTTTAAAGCCAAATTTCGTAATCGTGGTGGGGGATCGTGTTGAATTCATTTTAGACGTTTCAGTTATAAAAGTTTTTCCCGTAGAGGAATATTTACCCGCTTGAAGGCGAAGGGCCTCACAGTGGTCCCAATGATAAATTTAGAGCGAAAAAACTCGTTTTTTCGAATGGTGCCACAGTAAACAATTTAGTTGATTTTTTAATGACAGGACCCCACCTTGCACAGCAGTACATATTTTTTTATTGGAATATTTGCAATATTATGACTGCTGCATTGATTTAAACATCAGTAGTTGCTAAGTTTAATTTTTAATAACAATTAATAACAAGCAATAATTTTTAATAACTAATCAGTTGATAATTGTATGTAATTTCGAGAGCTAATAAATAAAATAAAAATATTCCGCTGATTTAGCATTCCGTTTGAAGAAATATGTATGCAAATTAAAATGTATTCATTAATTGTGGAATTTAATATGTATTGTGATAGAATTTTACAAGTGACTTTCACCAGTTGCCTATTTTTGCCTAAACACTTCCTATCGTATCTTTAGGTTGCTATGTCTATCACTAAAAGGGACTTGTTCAATGTTTGGTACTCTGAAAAAGACCAGAAGAAAAAAAAAACGCTGTCGTTGATTACATTTTCATGAAAAGTGGTATAGAAAATGATGAAGATGATGACCATAAGCATGAAGTAAAGCAATCAGCTCAAAATTTTCTTAGCAAACTATCGAAGAAGTGGATGCATGCACATGGAACAAAGAATGTTTTCGAGTCAATCTATAAAATTGGTTGGATGAATATTTTCTTTTCGTAGTAAAACTTCGTCAAGTTTTTGGGAAGAAGACTCGGAGGAAGGACCATCAAGACCCGGACGACCATTCAAATCGTTTTTAGAAGGAGGGAAAGACCAAAGCAGTCGGCAAGTAGGCTTAATAAAGCAGGCAAACGAGTTGTTGCAGACGTTATTAGAATTAAAAAAAATTTTTAAATACGCCATCTACAGAAATAATACCTTTTAGAAGTGAAAAAGCGCTGGCGATTAACACTGATGGTAAATACTCAAAAAGGTCGTATGATTCTATGCGCCAAAAAACGTAATGCTGAAAATTGAGCTTTTTTGTGTTGACTAAGAATTGAATGTTGTTTTTAATGTTATTTAGGACGCTGAATTTTTATTATTGATGCATTTTTAAAAACCAAAATTTTTTGAAAATCGTATCCGTAAATTTTTGGCGTAAGATCGTGCCATATCAAGTCATTAGTTTTTACCAAATTTTTGTCCTTATATTTACTTATAAACAAGAGTTATGAGTTTTTTCGCTCTACGTTTGTCGTTGGGACCACTGTGGACCTGGAAGAAAAATTCCAAATTTTTATCGAAAACATCATCTTCAGCGATGAGGTGATGGAAGAATGGGAACGTCTGCAAACAGAATTGTCCACTTCAGAACGATACCAATAAATATAAGATACAAAAGCGTCCAATCCATCCCGGAAAAGTATTTTTTTTGGTGTGGATTTTCGGCTGGCAGTGTATTTTGTCCATATTCCTTTGAGAAAGACGTTGGCTGGGTTATTACCGTCAACGCTATTGAACGATAATGAACTGAATTGTATGGGCACCAACAATATGTACTTATGACACATTGGGCATTCTGCAACTTGAATTTGCGGGCATGGCCGTCTTACGAGAAGGTGATGAGACTGGCCGTTGTCAAGATCTTGGATTTGACCCTGTGGGGTTTTCTTAAGTTGCAGATAAACGCAAATAAGCCACAAAGTACAGAGGACCTCAAAGACAACACAACCTATGCCATGAGTCGAAGTGAGTCTTTTTGTCGGAAATTTGAACGATGTTCTATTCCATACATATTGACATCAGTAGATCTTTTTAAGAGAATAAAAAACTTCTAATTTAAATTAGGTACTAGGAATGCCTTAATGCAAACCCCTTTAGAAAACTTTCTTCATTTCTAGCTCTTGTTGCTAGAATTTTGCATTGTTTACTATTTTTAGGTTTTTGTCCTTTTCATCCCATTTTTCCTTTTTTTTTTGTAAAGTAAGCAGAGACAAAAGTGCTTGGTATGCAGTTTTTTTAAGTCAACTATTTTTTCTTTTCTGTTTCATGTCCTTTTTTTTCTTGCCACGGTCTTTTTTTATTTGCTTCATGATGTTGTGTCAACTTTAGTTTACAATTTTGCTTTTCATAGTGTCTTAAAAAAAAAAAAAATTAGTACATATGAAAGTCTATGTAGTCCTTGTGTGATAACTAAACTCATGTCAACAACCACAGTTGTGTTATTATGTCAACTACATTGAAACTAGTGGTAAAAATTTTTATGAATAACTTCCGGTATTTTTTTTTTTTAATATTAAGTTTGAGATGTTTTAGCACAAATATTGTTGTTTCCACAAAACTAAACGAGTTTTTATATATTTTTAAACAAAAATTTCTTATTTAATTAAAAGCTGAATCGCAACTACTGGAACTAAACGAAATTTTATGTATTTTTAAACAAAAATTTCTTATATAATTAAAAGCTGATTGAATACATCTGGGTGTGTAACTTTTTTCTTAAGCTACGGTCACACTTATTAAATATTTGATCAAATAATCGTAACTCCTACTGGTCTTAATATTACAAAATAAACTAATTATACTACTAGACATAGCAAAAAACAGTTTTTTGTAAAATGTGGTATTTTAATCAAAATAAATATTAATATTAAGCGAAATGATTTTTTAGTTTGGTTGTTGGTCCCGTTTTTTTCGTCAAATATTTGATAAGTCTGACCGTAGCTTTAGACATTTTTGGAAAGTTTGAGCAAAATAGTAATACAGGGTGAGCCGTCAGTCACTGGACATTGTATATTTGATATAATTTTTTTATTTCGTATTTTTTTTTTTTTTTGTATTAGCAACAACGTTTTTTAATTTAGTAGTTAATTGTACGACTGAAGGACGAGTAAAAGGTAATGTTTTATTCTTCTAGTAAAAATTCACCTAAAGAAAATAAAATATGAAATACTCTTAACACCAGAAATGGACCATCACGAAATCAAGTACACAATCTAGTCTCTCACTTCGAGTCAGCGAGATCTGTTAGTGACTTACACGCAGAGAAAGGCTGCTTGAAGCACGAAGCCAAGTTAATATCAAACGAGTTCGGAAAAGCATAAATGAGAACCCTGAAACATCAAATCGTAACCGTGCCACGCAACTTTAAATGTCCAACACTTCACTGCGGAGAAAAATAAAAAAGAATTTATTGCTGTTTCCGTACGCGAATAGTCCTTTAAATTTTGCCCCAAGATTACTCAAACCCCTTAAAATTTCGTGATAAATTTTTCATTTTATAGTTATTAACAGATGTTTAGTTACTTCTGGCTTACCCTGTACAATAGTAATGTATTTAACCTTTTCCATCTTTTTGCCAACATATGGATTTCACGAAAAAAAAAAAACTGATCAGTTTTTGAGGCAAAGAGCGAATAGACGCAATTTTTGATATCACGTTCTTATGTAAAGCGTTTTCCAGTGAGAGTGTTCTGCATCGTTCCACGCAAAGTCAGACTAGGCATGCTCTTGTCCATAAGAAATGGGAGGAAAAACTTCCCAACCACTTTTTTCTAAAGGGGTTGAACTGGTCTTATAACATGAGGTTGAGCGTTGTCATGTGGAAAAATGATGACTCGATGTCTGGTCGGAAATTCCGGGAATTTTGTTTGACCGTCGCTTGTTTCAAACGAATCAATTATATTCTAAACAGATCCAGTGTTATCGTCTGACTCAATTTTAGCAGCTTTTAATTGATGGGACCCTCTTGGTCCTACCAAATATAGAGAATTACTTTTGATGCATTGATATTCGCCTTTGTCGTAAATTCCGCTGGTTGGCCGGGGTAAAAAAAGCGATTTCTTGCGTTTTGGATTGTCATAGTGAATCGACTTTTTATTCCCAGGATTAATAAAACTAATGCCTAAATATCTTCCTTTTATGGCGTTCAAGTGGCATTTCAGTATGTGAAATTAATTTTCAACATCGGTTTAAGTCTTGTGTTAATCAATTTCCTTGCAGATTTGTAATTTTGCAAGTTTTTTTCTTTAAATTTCACGACCTGAGTGCTTCTGAAACCCTCTTCAATTCTCTTTTGAAACTGCATTCGTGTTCATACAATAAAACTTTTGTTTTGCAGCAGCTAAGAATTTTGTATACATTCTCTCTTTATTTCAATAACAAACTCACAAAAACTGCGTGTACACAAAATAAAGTATACTTTTCCATACGTCTTTCCCCTTTTATCATCCAACTCAAATATTTCGCCGCAAATGTTTCATAATACGGACGAGGACTAAAGAAGTAAAGTAAAACTTTAAAATGACACAAAATTTATTAAAGACACAAACCATGTGCCAAAGATACGCCATCTGTTGTAAATCCCAAATATGTAAATTATACACACGATGGCTTATAAAAAAAAAAAAAAAAAATTTCAAATTAAAAGCCCGTTATATTAGTTAAAAAATCAATTAAATTAATAGCATCAATTAAATATTTTTTGATATTAACAACATTTTCTGCATTAATGCTGTTGATATATTATAATTATACCCTTCACCGAAGGTAAAAGGGTATATATAAGTTTGTCATTCCGTTTGTAATTTCTACAATATTGATACTACACCCTATAAAGTATATATATTCTGGGTCCTTATGAAAAGCGAAGTTGATTTAACGATATCCGTCTCATACCCCCCCCCCCCCCCCTTTGCATTTGTTTACATATACTAGCATAATGCCCAATATGATTTTCGTTACCACCCTTCTTTAATTTTTCATCTATTTAAGGAAATAATTTTAACAAATAGAAACGGGGAATTTTTGATTATTTTTGCCACTTAAAAACTCGCCAAAAAAGATAAATCTACGGTATGACAACAGTGCCTATACAAAAAGAAACCAAACAAACACACATACATGGTACAAACTATTTTGGTGATTATAGGCCACCTTTGCTTTCTTGTGGTGAACTAAAACATCAAAAATAATTACAACTCAACTGTGTTGAGTTGTGAACTGTAAACTGATCATATTTACTTTTAATGATATTCATGAAACGTTCCTTCATGGTCCAGTTGTCTAGGGGGTTTGCTTAGGTTAGAAACTGTGAGTCCCTGGTTCGAATCGTGTTTTTTCAAAAAGAAATTTTTTTTTAAATTTTTTTATGTTCTGAAACGATTTAAAAAAATATTTACCAGTTTTAACTTTTTAAATTTAATTTATAATGAAGTTTTATGTATTGTATATATGTATGTTTATGTAGAAATTATTTAGGTTTTGTCTAGTTGCTCTGTATTCTGCTCGCACAATGGTGAAGGGTATATAAGATTCGGCACAGCCGAATATAGCACTCTTACTTGTTTTTAACTAAAACTGAATTTATTTTATATTAATTGTTTAATTAAAAAAAGAAATGCCGAGAATTTTTCCGGTGTACTAACTTTACAGAAAGAATTTTTCATCAATTAAAGCATTATTCAAAAATAAAATCTTTTTTAACTAAAAATTTTATCAAGTGAATTAAAGGTTTTATCAAAAGAATTAAAGTTTTAATCAAGTGAATTAAACGTTTAATTGATACTAACAATTTTTTAACTTGTGTTAATTTAGTTAATTTTTTTTTTATTAATATCACAAATTTTTTTAAAGGAATTAATTTTTATTTTTTTATGTGTTCACAGAAAAAATTCTCCAAAATTTTTCACCAATTAAAGTATTAATCGAAAATAAAATCAGTTTTAATTAAAAATTTAATAAAGTGAATTAATGTTTAATCAAGTGAATTAAGCATTTATTTGATATTATTAATTTATTCACTGGTGCAAATTTAATAAATTTTTTAATTAATGTCACAAATTTTTTAATAGAAATCAATTTTTATTTTGTTCTGTGTTCATAACTTTCTGGCATATAAGAATTTATTAAAGCTTAAAATTTCCTTGCGAAAAGATTTTGTTTGGCTTACTGCTTACAAATTTCAGCTAGAAAAATCATTCTATGATTTCTTTATAGAAATATTCTATACTAAACATTAAAAAAACTTATTCTACTTAAATTTAATTCGACTATTTCGAAATATTATTAAAAATATTTTTATGTTCCAAATAAACCGTAAACTTTAATGTTTATTCAAAATTTCTGCTGCAAAAATTTATTTGATTTTACAAATGTTCGCATTCTGAATATTGCAAATAAACTTTAGGAAAATAACAGTTTTCTCATATTTTTTTCTAAGAAAAAAAACTTTTCTAAAGAATTTAATTTTTTTTTTGTACCATGAATTTCTTTCCAAGGTTTTGTGTTTTGTTTTTCCTTTAAAATTTATGATTTTAATATAAAAAACTTTCAATAACTAAAGTCAACATTAACATTTTAATATAAATGTAACTTTAGTAACCAGTAAATAATAAAGTACAAGAAAAAAAAATTACAAAATTGAAGACAAAGTCGTATAAGAAAAAAAAAAACAAAACAAAATAAATTATAGAGTTTTCAAAACTTTTCTCAAGACAATGGAGCAAAAAATAGGAAAAAAATCTATGAACAGTATGAAATGAACAGCATGTAATAAGTGGAATAAAAAACTAGTAGAATTTAATAAAGACAAGCCACAACAAAACACCAAAAGGCACTAAAGAAACGAGTACAAGAAACAAATAAAAGAAAACAAAACAAGTATAAAACAGCACCATCTAGGAAACCCGCAAAGGATGCAACAAACGAAAATTTAAACCTCAACTTTGGTAAATTGAGAACAAAAGTAGATGGCAGTGGCAAACATAAGAAAATAGTCAAGACACTAAACATACAAGTGAAAAAAAGGAAGAAACAAATTTCTTAAAAAAAAGACATTTCTTTAAAGGCAACTCTTATATCCGTATCTCAATTTAGTAAAACATTCATGCAACCATGCATGATTCTTAAGCAAGATTTGTTTTATAGAAAAAATAAGATGCAAGTTAACTGCAACAAAAGCTTAAGAAGGTATTGTTGTAAACCATATTTGAAAATAAACCGAACATTATTTAGCGTACGGTACACACGCCCAGCAACGATATCTATTTTTTAGTGTTTGTGTATTAGTTAACAACTCGGTATTTAGAGCAGCTATTTTTACGAAAGTAACAAACATTTTGTAGTGTTCTGTTTTCTTTATAAGACAGAACAATTGTAATGATTGTGTTGCCATACATTATGTTTTAATGCTCTTAAGTGTTTTTTTTTTTTTAAATTGTTGAAGGTAAAAGCAAACAAAAAATTAGTAACGCTGGTGCAGCTCGAACAGCCTGTGTGTGTACTGTATACATGTTTTATTTTGTAAAAGTTATTTGTTGGCTCTTTGTCATACATATATGTATTTTGTTTTCGTAAAAACTGCGCTGAGTACCAGTGTTCGAAAATAGACAAAACATTATTTAGCGTTCGGCTCACATACCCAGGAACGATATCTATATTTTTAGTGTTTGTGTAGCTGAACACAACCCTTAAAACCGCTCGTAACTATTTTAAAGAACGAGCCGAACATTAATTAGTGTTCGGTTCTTCCTTAAAAAACAGAACAATTGTAGTGATTCTGTAGACAAACATTATATTTAAATGTTCTATACTGTTTTTTTTTTTACATTGATAAAGAAATGTACAAACAAAAATTTTTAGCAACGAACAGAGCACTAGCAGCTTGTATGTGTATTGTGTATATGATTTGTTTATGTAAAATTATTTTGCTGGCTTTTTAATTTTTTTCGTGTGTGTATTTTGTTTTTGTAAAAAATTGTTGTTTTTTTTTTACCAGCCAAAAGGTCGCTAAGCACAACAGAAACGAACGAACATTAATGAGCTGAACCGAACACAATGAAGTTTGTGGTTAAAAAAAAACCGAACGGGATTTAAAAAAAACATTTCAGGTGTTCGCAAAATTAAAATCCAACAACTCTTCATTTTTTTTTGCTCCTTAAAGCAACGAAAAATTTCATAAGCAAGAACTTAAAAAAAAAAAGTTTTAGCTATTTTCCTCTAACAACAAAAATATAAAAAAAAACAACGAAAATATTTCACTACTTTCCCAGTTAAATTTTCTGTATAAATGTGCCACAAAAAGGTGTTTTAACCACATCATCATAGACGAGCTACTCCATCTATATTTTCATGTTATCAAACACACTGAAAATCTAGCATACACAATTATTTTTTGCGATCGTAAAGCTCTGTAACATGTATGTTGCTACGAATATTGAAAAAGTAGTTGAGGTCGTTATTTTTATTATTTTTTTTTTTTTTTGCTTATTTTATCATCATTTACAGAATAAAAAAGAAAAACAAATGAAAAAAAAAGTCAGTAAAAACCTAAACTCAATGTAATGTAAAGTTGGCCCATATATTGGCTTTATAAAGTGGGTAAATATTTTTGTAAATTATGGTTAGACTTTTTGACTTGTTTATTATGGAAGAGAAGAAAATTGCATATTTTACCACATGCACAAGAAAAACATGCAAGCAAGTATTCGGAAAGATACACACTGCTACACATAAAAGGAAACCTCTTGCCTTTGATAACTTGTATCCCCTTACACACTTTGCCCATATATTGCATTTTTTTTTTTTTTTTTTTGGTTTTGTTAAGGGATCTTATGCAAAAGTTTATAAAATAAATTTATTCCAATACACGCACACATTTGAAGAACTGTAAAATGATGTGTGTGTTTATTTGGGATGCTTAAATTTGTGTGAGTATTTGAAGTGTTTTTTGTGTTGGCTAAAATATGTGGTTGAAGTACAAACAGCCATGTATTGACTACATTAGCATGCAAATTTACTGAATGTTATTTTTGGATAATAGAAAAAATCAGTTAAGTTTAAAAAAATTCAAATTGAAGTAAATAGCAGATTTTAAAAGAAAATAAAGAAATTTAAATTTAAGAAAGGAGTAAGAGATTATACGCACTGCACTGTAGACGGGACTATAGTAAGGTCAATTGAATAGACTATAGACAGATCTATTTAATATACTATAGACATGTCTATTTAATAGATTATAGCATAGTCTATTGACTTCTCTTTTCTATTCGCTAGAATGGGCATTAGTTTATTGGCTAGAAATGTCTACTGACATGTCTTTGGTGTTTGCTTTTTCTATTCGGACCGCACATTATACTTAACTCTAGTTAGGTCTTAAGTATGTTTTTAAAGTTGTCCTTGTTCAAATAGATTAATTATTAGTTGTTTTTGTTTGGCTGCAGGTCTAAGTAAACAAATAAAAATTAAAAACTCGTGATTTTTGTTTTTGTTTTTATATTTTTATTTTTAATTCCCAATATTTCGGTTAGCGTCGCTAACCATCTTCAGGGGTATGTAAACAATTAAAAAAATAATAACAAAACTTCACAAAAGCACTTGTTTCTCATGCTATAAGATTTTCTTAACTAATGAGGTCTTTTGACTTGATTTTAGCCTATTGACTACACTACAGCCTAGTCTATTTACTTCGCTATTCTATTGACTAGAATAAACATTAGTCTATTGACTAGAAAAATCTGCTGACTAGACTATAGTCTGGTCTCTAGCATGTTCTTTTCTTTTTTTTTGGATTTGGCAATTTCCAAAACATCTCGTTTGGGTCTGTCGGATTTTTACCGGCTAAAACCACCTCCATCTTCATCACCAAATACAGCGCAACTGCCAGGTGGTGTAACTTAATATTTAGATATTTCCCTCATTGACTTTACGATCGTTCGGCTAACCATTTTTTGTAAATCTGCTCCGTTCTTAGCAACACTTTGTTTACAATTGTAAAAATCTTTTTGCCAGATTCCAGTCTGTTTTCATCATGACATTTACAACATTTTCTGGAGACAAATCAAAACATAGTTGTAGCTACATCCTTCTTCTTTCCCCAAATCTGGTCTACTACCTTAACAATAGAATCATTATAATAAACAAATTTCCTGGAGCTAATAAAAACAGTAGTTGCAGTACTGCTTTTTAGCTGTGAGGCATGGCTGGTAATAGATGCCCTCATCTCTACTAGGCTTCAAAGCTTCACAAGCCGTTGCCTACGGTATATATTGAGAATATGGTGGCCCAGTGTGATGAACAATGAAAACTTCTATAGGAAATGTAAAATTTAACCAATTGTAACAATTATGAAGAAAAAAAAGAAACTGGATTGGACATACCCTAATAAAGGATACAGAGGAAATATGCTGACAAGCGCTAGAATTGAATCCACAAGAAAAACGGGGTCGACGAAAAACAACCAGAAAGAACTGTCTGCAAAAAGATATAAAGAAGAGCGGAATATCTTGAAACGTGATTAAAGCGACAGAATAAACAGGAGAAACTTTGTAGAGGCTCAATGCGGATGAAAGATGAAAATATTAATTTGCACCAGTAAGCAAATTAATAATATCAATTAAACGTTTAATACACTTGATTAAACGTTTAATTCACTTGATTAAACATTTAATTCACTTGATTACATTTTTAATGAAACCTGATTTTATTTTTGATTACTGCTTTTAGTGTTGCAACATTTTTTTCTGTGTAGTCGTTTTTGAAGTTTTAATTTTTCTGCTTTGTTTATTTCTGTTTCTATTTGCAATTTTTTCTAAATGGGGGCTTAATCTTGCAAGTGTTGTCGTTTTTTGTTAAATTTTATTTTTTTTTAAATTATTGTTTCGATCTAGAAACATAAACAAAAAAATTAAGATAAATTATAGAAAACGTTTGACAACTAAAAAAAATAAAAGAAAAAAGTAGAAAAAATTTTACATCTGCAGAACCGAAAATGACCAGTTTAAATAAAAAATTTTCCTACTTTGACCGGTTTTTTTTTACCAAAATCCTATGGTATGGATGTTTCCATTAAATTTTAAAAGTTTGAAAATGGGATTTCCAAAAGTTTAAGAATTATGCAAATATCGTTACACGCATAGCGTGTACTTCAAAACTAGAAGTGATCATTTTGGATATCATTATACCCACACCACAATAGTGGAGAGGGTATTATGCATTTGTGCTGATGTGTGTAACGCCTTAAAATAGTGGTCCTAGACCCACCTTAAAGTATACCGATCTACTCAGAATAACTTTCTGAGTCGAACTAACGATGTCCGTCCGGCTGGCTGGCTGGCTGTCCATGTAACCTTGTGCGCAAAGTACAGGTCGCAACTTTGGAGATAACTTGATAAAATTTGGGTCATAGGTTCTTATTGGCACAAGGACCAAACCTATTGAAAATGGGCAAAATCGTAGGACCACGAAGGAAGAAAGGGGGAAATTTCTTCCTCTCAGAAACTATCAAACCGATTTTAATGAAATTTAAAACATGGATAGATCCATATCTATATGGACACATAAGCTATACAGTTTTAAAAAATATAGGACCACAAGGGGAGAAAGGGGCAATTTTTGCCTCTCAAACTGATTTTAATGAAATTTAAAACATAGGTAGATCCATATCTATATGGACACATAAGCTATACAGTTTTAAAAAATATAGGACCACAAGGGGAGAAAGGGGCAATTTTTGCCTCTCAAACTGATTTTAATGAAATTTAAAACATAGGTAGATCCATATCTATATGGACACATAAGCTATACAGTTTTAAAAAATATAGGACCACAAGGGGAGAAAGGGGCAATTATTGCCTTTCAAACTGATTTTAATGAAATTTAAAACATAGGTAGATCCATATCTATATGGACACATAAGCTATACAGTTTTAAAAAATATAGGACCACAAGGGGAGAAAGGGGCAATTTTTGCCTCTCAAACTGATTTTAATGAAATTTAAAACATAGGTAGATCCATATCTATATGGACACATAAGCAATACAGTTTTTCAAAAATAGTACCACAAGGGGATGTAGGGGGCCATTTCTGCCTCTCACAAACTTTCAAACCGATTTTAATGAAGTTTTTAAACATATAGAAATCCATATTTATATGGACACATAAGCATGATGTGTTTTTAAGTACTGTGGTGCTGGGTATCATATGGTCGGGCTTGACCGACTATACTTTCTTACTTGTTTTAATAAAAATTTTTCTAGCTTAGCCCTTATATTTTTTTGTTTTTTTTTTTTTTTTTGAACCGAACTTAGCTTACAGTGCCTTATTATATTGTTAAAGTTTTAAAATTGGATATCCATAAGTTTCAAAGTTATGCAAATTTACGTACATGTGATTTGTTTAATTTGTACACTCTACAAATACTATACGTCTCTCATACACATTTTATTATACATATACGAAAATAACAAAAATAGAACAAAACCAAATGAAATAGTACAAAAAATCTCGACAAAATACTTTTTTAAATAGGGCAATAACATTCCCCTACTATCCGCGCATGGACAAGACTGTAGACAATTTTACAATTTTACATATTATTCTGTGTTAAAGAATTTGCCTTGCAACTGACACTCTTAGTTGTATAAATCCAAACTAATTAAAAAAAAAGTAAATAATAATAAATATTGTTACTAATTGGAAAAGTTTGTAATCCTTTACTCACTTCATGTTTCTTTTTTTTTTTACTTTCAGGTAAATAATATTCATAACCAGCAATTTATGCAACACAAACTGTAAGTTTAGTTTTGAAATTAAAAAAGAAAACGATAAAGTTGAAAAAAAAAAATGATTTAATAATAAAAATCAAACAAAATACTTAAAATAAAGTCTAGCCAATCAAGAATATTTATAACTTTTATATTTACCTTGACTCTCTCTTACAAAATATTTTGTGTTGTAATGCAAGTATGTAAAATAAGTATAAGATATGTAAAAATGTAAAAGTTAAGCAAATGTGCCATGATTGCTATAGTCATAGATACAAATTACAATCGCAATATATGTACATGCATATCGCTACTGTGAAGGAAAAAGGCCCTAACTAACCAAAAATTAAAAATTGAGTTCTTCATTGATTCTTCTGCATCAACACAAATGTCCACAACAAGCTTTCGACCAAAATTAGAGATTTTATTAACAAAAAACAAAAGGCCCTATCTACAAAAGATTTATGATAAACACTTTTAGACCTAACTTACAGTTTGCTTACTGTGCGACGTTGCCAATTGTCAAAATTACTGGTAGATTTTACAAGAAAAATAAAAGAAACATAAATTATAAACAGTTTAAGGCAATTTATGTTTTTAAATAGTTTTTTAAGAAATATAAGATAGGGCCTTTTGGGTTTTAGGTAACTTTATGTACATATATATATGTATAATACGGAGTCGATCATATAAAATGGATTCATATGGTTCGATAGAGAAATTTATCTATAAAATGTATTTAAAAGAGGATAGTGTGAGAAGTTTTGAATGTGAAAAAGAAAAATTTTTAAATAAATTTTTCTCTGGCCAATTTTTAAAATATTTTCTTTTTTTTATAATTTTGAGCTATTTTAACTTTTTTTCACCTTATTTCTCTTTGAAATTTATTGTACTTAACTCTTTGCAACTAAACGAGAACAATTTTTTGAACAAACTTCTACGTTTATTTTAAAAAGTTTTTTCATCCATACATTTCTAAGTCCTCCTAAATGTATGCTAATGTTTGTACTGTATAGATAGCTATGAAAGCTAAAGAAAAAAATCGATGAAAAATGAAAATTTTCATGTTCATTGATTGTCTGAAGTACAATCAAATGGAGTAGTAGAAGCAGTAGTAACAGAAAGAAAAATGAACAAGATTAAAATCATATTTACACTATCAATATGCAGACAAGTCTTACAAACACACACACATTGATACTCAGGAACTTTTGCCAACAATTACCACTAGCAAGTAATGAACTTTCCAAAAAGGATATGAGAAATATAAATAATAAAGTTAAAAGGAAATAAATATATGTATGTGGAAAATATTTTCAATAAATTTAAAATTTGCAAAATGAAATTTTTTAAATAAAAATTTATTTTGCCTAAAAGTTGGCATTATATTTTCTTTAAATTAAATTTATTTTAATTGATCTAAATATTCAACAGAAGGTTTATCATATATTATATTTATTGGAATGAATTTAAACAATAAAGAAAATAAATTTGAATTTGATAATTTATTTTTCCTATGATCCTTCTTTAAACAAACAGATACAATAATAAATAAAATTATTAAGTTACTACAATTATTTTAAACTTTTTTGCAGTATGCTTAAGCTTAAGGGAAACAAAGTATTATTTGTTTGGTAATAAAGTTAAGGAATTTATTTGAAATTTTTTTTCTTGTTGTTTTATAATAAAAATTATAAGAGTTTAAACAAAGTAGTGTTAGTAAAAGACAGCCACAGTAGTCTTTGTATAAGAGTAAACTATATAAGAGTGAATTGTATAAGAGTATTTGTTTTGAAATAAAGTTAAGGAATTAATTTACAATTTTTTTCTTGTTCCTTCATAATAAAAATTATAAGAGTTTAAACAAAGTAGTGTTAGTATAAGACAGCCACAGTAGTCTTTGTATAGAGCAAATTGTATAAGAGTATTTGTTTTGTAATAAAGTCAAGGAATTAATTTAAAATTTAGTTCTTGTTGCTTCAAAATAAAAACTATAAGAGTGTAAGCCAAATAGTGTTTGTATAAGACAGCCACAGTAGTCTTTGTATAAGAGAAAATTGTATAAGAGTATTTGTTTTGTAATAAAGTTAAGGAATTAATTTAAATTTTCTTCTTGTTGCCTCATAATAAAAATTATAAGAGTTTAAGCACAGTAGTGTTAGTATAAGACAGCAACAGTAGTCTTGATATAAGAGAATTTGTTTCGTAATAAAGTTAAGAAATTAATTTAAAAATTTTTTTTTGTTGTTTTATAATAAAAATGATAAATGTTTAAACAAAATAGTGTTAGTATAAGACAACCACAATAGCCTTTGTATAAGAGTAAATTGCGTTAATCTAAGTGGCCTAAGAGTAGAAAAATGATTCGAGAACAAAACAGAAATAAAATATAATATAAGTCTTTGGCTTACTAGAGAAAAATCTGACTATATAATCCCACAGTCTGAGTATAAGAAGATAGTTTAAGTAAAACACCATTGTTGCCATTTTTGCCCATTTTCGGCATTTTGCCGATTTTACATAAAAAAAAAAATAGGGAGTGGTATTTGAATACATTTGTTTTTAGGGTAGAAACGTACAACCTGATGACCGATAAGTCGATAGTTAGTGGGGCGCTTATGAGAACATTAAAGAGTGACTTGTTGTCGTTCGCTTTAGCTTTCGGTCGACAACGTGGGCCCGGCTGTTAGTATTAAATGTAAGCGAATTGTCATAACTTTTGTAATTTCTTACATAATTGTTGTAAACTATTTTCCATTCCTATAAGTTTGATGAATAGTTTGTTTTTTGCTTTAAAAAATCATTTTCCTTTTACTTATAAATTAATGCCTACTTTTTGTTGCTTTTTTATGTTAAATATTTCTTCGTTAATGGGTTTTACTATATAAATTCCATACCATTACTTTCATTCTGTTTTATAGCCAATTTTTTTTCTTCTTTAAGAAGAAATTTTATGCATTTATTTTATGGTTTTTTTCGAAACAAACTCCATTTACTTTTTTTCACCTTCCATTCATCTTGGGTAGAGTGTTTTTTCTTCCTGTCTTGTGTATTTTCTATAGATTTGCATAACTTTTCCGTAAACACGTTCAATAACCTTTTTTCAGTTTTCTTTTTTTTACGCTCCACCTCCACAAGTGGCAAATGAAGGTATACTAAGTTCGTCATTCCATGTGAAACTCTTTTAATATTCATCTAAAGGCTAAAATAAACCATACAAATAGCTTGGCAAACACACACACTTTGTTTGTGTTCACAGAAAATATTCTCCAAAAATTTTCACCAATCAAAGGCTTAATCAAAAATAATATCAGTTTCAATTAAAAATTTAATCAAGTGAATGAAACGTTTAATCAAGTAAATTAAACTATTAATTGATGCTATTAATTTGTTTACTTGTGCAAATTTAATAATTTTTTTAAATTAATATCACAAATTTTTTAAATCAAATCAATTTTTATTTTTATCTGTGCTTCTGTTTGCCAATAAACTACACAATCATATTTCGTGCAAACATTAATTTATAATTGTTGCTTTATTTTCAATCAATCAATCAAGACGATGATTGTGCTGCGGCAATTTTCCTCACTATTTATTTAAAACAAATAAGAAATATAAAATAAAGGAAAATAGTTTTTTATTAAAAATAGCTATAAACAAACAGCTGTTTTGGGGCAAACAATACATATTGCTTAAATAATTAGAATTTGCGGCAGAAAATGGTTTTAATGCTTCTTCTTTTACTTCTTCACCCTGCAAAGTTTTCACTAAAAGGATTACATCTTGCACTAAACACCACAAAAAGTTTGACTAGTCTGGCAAATATTAAAAGTTTATAATTTCCACAAACATGGCTTCAAATGTTTGTCCAAACAGCAAACAAATTAACAACACAAAATATTTGTACAAACGTAAAATTTTGTTAAATTTTCCAAGCAATTTGTTTGGTTTATTTTGCCCTAAAGACTTAATAAAGCATAAATGTGAATTTAGCCATGTCCTTCTGTTGCAAATACGCTCACTTTCGAAATAACAATATTGCTGTCAAATTGTTTATAGTTATTTTAAGCAGTTTGGGACGGAAACCCATGTTGGGTTAGACAGAAAAAAATATCTCAAGAAAATTTTTAACAACACAGCTTGTAAAAAGTGAAATTTTAGGTCCACAAACTTTTTATTTGATTCAAAGAAAAAATTAATCAAAATTGCGCTTTGCAAAATACTACTCAATAAGACATATTTAATAAAAAAATAATTAAATATTTCTTTACACTCAATAAAAAAAAATTTTGCATCAAAGTAAAGGTAGTATTTTTTTCAAATCTTGTCCATTTTTTAATAGCTTTGATATCGTTGCAAATAAGACTTGAGTGTTTGTAATTCTCATTCGCTTTACAATTTTATTTGTATAATATCTTTAGTTTTCCAAAGTCTTTGGGAAAGGGTTTTCTGACGATATGGCCTTAGCAACCAGCGAAATGTGCATAGCTTATGCCCCAACAATAAATTTTAGTGTATTCATCAAAGAATAAAAATTGAGAATCTCGCACATCATAATTAATGGATAAATAAATAAAGATTCGATAAACATTTTGTTTGCTTTATTCAACACTTTCATCAATTTATTTTAACAAATCACGTAACCATTTTGTTAAAAAAAAATTATTTTGGGCAACAACTTTTTTTTATTGACTCAATTAAACTTGGTTGTTGACTTAAAATTCTATAACTATACCTACAATTTTTTTTTATCAATACCGCAAAAATCGTCATCGCAGAAAATTGAAAAATTTTTTTAATCAAATATGCGATTTTCGTATTCAAATATGAAAATAATTTTTTTCTGTGTTAAGAAGGATACGAGTTATTAGATCCGTCCATAATATACAATAGGCCCGTTATAGCCCATTCCTGAAATAGTCAAACTGTCGGTGGATACTGCACAGCCGAATATAGCACTCAAACTTGTTTTCTTCTTCAAACGTTTTTGTTTTGCTTTCATCCTTATTTACAAAAGAATGTAAAAAGATGCTTCGGAAAAAGAATTTATTTGTATGGGTGTATGTGTGTCTGTGTGTGTTTTATGGTAGTTTTATTAATGGTTTTGCTGTTAAAACAAAGTCGTAAAGTATTTTCTGTATGCCAGTGTTTTTATTTATTTTTGCATATTTTTTTCTTTTAACTTTTTTTTTTTTTTGTGGAAGAAAAAGTCTTAGAGAATAAAGTTTAAATAGCATCACGTATAATTTTTTTCATGTCGCTTCGTTGTTGTTAAAATTCGTCTAGAAATGACGACGGTTAAATGTTGGTGGCGTTGATGAATTGCAGCCATAGTCGTTTTGTAGCTTTTGAATACATAAACAATGTTGAAGCTAACCAACCATTCAAGCGCCTAAGAGCAGGCAACAAACCAAAAACAAACCAAATCAAAAGATATTTTGTTGTACATATTGTTGGATTATTTCTAATGTAAAGTATGTTAAGTTTTGTTTTTATGTTGCATCTAATCGTATTGTGATGGAAATGTTAAAGAAGTTTCAATTGAATGTATTTAAAGGATAATAAATGTTGATTTTGAATAAGGTTTCGTGTGTTTAAAAAAAACAGAATTAAAGAGTTGCTGCAGTTGTTATATAAACTTAAAATTTTGCGAATAATTTAAGCATATCTGACTGAATGTAACGTTATGTTTCTTATCATTAATAAAGCAACGAAATGCACGAAAATTCCCGTTTTGGAAATTTGTTGTATTAATGAAAACTTTATTGCTACAATGGACTGTTTGTAACAGTAATAAACATTTTCATTGCTTTAATGAATAGGGGCCAATGGTTTCATTACAGCAACGAAGCGTTATTCTTTCAGTGTAAAAGTTCAAATTTATGTTGCTTAATGCCTCTTTACACCAGCACCGTAGTCTTACGTACTTTGACGAAAGTGCATCTCTGATCTCATTATTGTTTGAAATTTTTGAAAGAACAATAACAACTTATCATAACAGGGTTGTATTTTGCTCAAAAGACTTGTCTGAAAGTGTAAAGAACCATTTAAAATTTTAAACAAAATTTTATTTTTAAGTATTAAATTATTTTAGCTGCGTAGAGTTTGTTAAATAAAAAAGAAAAACAATCGGTAGTCTGAATATAAGAAGAAGTTTAAAACTTTATTCTAAGATGGTAGTCCAGGAATATACTAGTAGTGGGGATACACGACGACTCTTAAGTACAAGATGAAAGTGCGAAAATAAAACAATAGTTTTTATACAAAACATTATTTTAAATTTAAGGAAAAATGTCATTATAAAACAGTAGTCGGTTTAATAAAGGATACTCTGAGTATAAGATAGTATTCGAAGTAAAAAAGGCTAGTCTGAGTTGTATGCGAATGTAATGTGAATATAAGACAGTTGTCAGATTTTAAAAATGCCTTAAATGGTGTTTTTATTATAAGACCGCAAATACTATGAGTAAAAGGCGATATTCGGTTATGGGACAGTAGTTTAGGATAGTAGTATAAGATGGTAATCCGAATTTAAGATGTTATTCTGAGCAAAAGATAGTTGTCACATCATAAACAAGAGTATAAGACGGCATTTTAAGTATAAGTCGGCAGATTGAATATAAGATAATAGTATAAGTAAATAAAGTACTCGAAGTAGAAACCACAAGTTAAGATTAAAGATAGCAGTGTAAGTGTGAGTTAGTTGCCACATTATAAAGAGTGGTCTAACCAAAACGATCGATGTTAATTGTAATTAAAACAAAAAGTTTTCAGAGAATTATCTAAATAGTTTTTATTATTATAGAAGGATCTATGACAATTATGTGTGAAACAAAGCCACAGTTTCGGTGACATACCTCTTACCGATGGTCCACATTTTTAGTGACCCTAAGACATAAATAATTGAGATTTAATGTGGTTAATGTGCCGAATTATCTCATCTCTTAGCTCTTGAATTAGTCTTGGCTTATTGACGCATAATTTTTCCTTTAAATATCCCGAAAGAAAGAAGTGCATCGGTGTCAAATCTCATCGTCGCGACGAGAGATAACACAGCCATTGAATTTCACGCGCAAAAGAACCATTTTTTCGTTGGCTGTGTGGCAAGTGGCACCATTCTATTTGAACCACATATCGTCTAGGTCCATATCCTTAACTTCTGCCCACAAGAATTCCGTTATCATCTCGCGATTGCGAACACTATTCACGGTAAATGCTTGGCCGACCTAATTTTCGAAGAAGTACGTCGCGATGGCACCGCCAGGCCATAGACCGCACCAAACAGTCACACAGGGGTTTTCACATTTCCTACAGACCTGGTTTGCTGAAATTTTCGAAAAATTCTCCCGATTGCAAATACATTTGTTCGATTATGCTGACCCAAAGATCACGAAGTGCACGAAATGCATTTTGATTGGAACGCCCATTGTCGTAAAAGCCTTCAACAATCTTAACGCGCTTCGGAATTGTGTACCCTCCATGGTTGAATTCGTTAAACACTGAAGCAAAGAAATGTCAAATTAAGTTGGGCAAAAAACTTGACGTTAAAGGGTGACTCACAATCAGGGTTTAAAAAACTGCAGTCGAAACCAGAAACTGTCGAACGAAAAACGAAAATTTGTGTACAACTTTTCGCTTTTTACATTTAGTAAATCAGAAGTAAAAGCAACAGCTCTTTTTGCCAATTAGAAAATAAGAAGTGGAAGCAATGACAGTTTTTCTACTTTGACTGCAGTTTTTTAAACGTGCATTATGGTAAGACCATCCCTTAAAAGAGTATAAGACGAAATTATAGGTAACGTTTGGCAACAAACTAATGAATCAGCTCCTAAATTTTTCGATTTCTTCAAGGACAATAGCCGAATATGAATTAAATGTTTTACACAATATAATAATAATTTAACCGCACCCAGAGAAAAAACATGTTTAAATATGGTCACCTCCAACAATACTATGTTTAAAGAAAATTTTAACCATATTATGTTTAATTGAACCATATTGTTGTTAACGACAACCATATTATGGTTAAAATAGTCCTCCATGAAGAAGCCACAACCATATTATGTTTGCCTCCGAACATGTTATGGTTAATAATAAATAAAATATGCTTAACACTTATAATAGAATGGTTGGTTTTCAATCATAGCATGTTGCTCTTGAAAAAGAGGAAAATACTATTGTTAATTTAAAAACAAATTATTGTCATAGTTAACCATAACATGTTTAGAGGCAAACATAATATGGCTGTGGCTTCTTGATAGGGGACTAATTTAACCGTAATATAGTTGTCGGTGACAAAAATATGGTTAATGTAAACATAATATGGTTAAAATTTTCTTTAAACAAAGTATTGTTGGGGGTGACCATATTTAAACATGTTTTTTCTCTGCGTGCGTTCCCCATTTTTTGAGGGTATTCAAGCGAAAACTCTTTAAATGCCATGGAACATGTTGGAAAGATCGCGACTATGTTAAACCAAGAATATTAACCATTCAGTAGTCTGGGTTCACGCTATCAACGTTTTCTTTAGAAAGTCTGAGCTTATTGATGAGAGGGGAGAGAATGATAGCATGTTCTCTCCCCCCACCAATAAACTAAGACTTTCTGAAAGAAAACTTTCCAAGTGTAAACCCAGACTTAAAAAAGTGCAACCAAAAAATAATTATTTTTGAAAATAAAAAAAATTCCACCATTTAACTCTTGGGTAGTCTGAGTATACGACATATTATGATTATAAGTAAAAGTATATAATAGTTATGACGTTTATCTGAAAATAACGTAAAACTGAAAATTCTCTTATAGTCGGATAATAATAGTTATTTACAGATTATACGATGCTTAACATAAGACGGTAGCATTTGTTTAACATAAGACGGTAAGACAAGGCAGTTATCAAAGTATAAGACTTTATCAGACAGTAGTCTAATTAAATTCTATACTAATGCCCAATTTCCAGGATAGTATTTAAATCTATATTAATTTAATTTTCATATAAACTTAAATCGTATTTAAATGCAGATTGATTTTTTGAGTTTTATTTGAAAAGTCTTATTATATTAAGGTAAAAGTATGGTAGCACTAATAAATACAAAAAATATTATAAAAAAGTTTATTTATTTGCAAGGTAGTCTCAAAAAACAGCTGAATGCTATTGCTTTGTCTGTTGTTGTTGTATTGTTGTCATATTGAGGTCACCTTGCTAAGTTATTCTAATGGAAACTTAAGTTGAATTTAAATGTATCACAACGGTGAATTATTTCATTGAAGTGCTTAGTGAAGAAGAGAATTTTGTATTTAAAACGATTTTAAACATAAATGTCTTTTAATATCAATCCTGAAAATTGGCCATAAGAAGTACATGGTAGTCTGGGTATAAAATGATGGTTTGAGTATAAGACATTTTGGGTATAAGACTGTAATCTGAGTACCAAAGATCAGATAAGTGCAATACTGCTTAATTAGAGTATAAGTGTAAATCTCCACATCATACTTATTAATTTAATGAAAAGATCCAAAAAAAAAAAAAATTTAAAAAGAAGAATTAATTGTTAGTTGTCTATTAGACGAAAGTCTAAAGAAGGCGCTTCTTTAAACTTATTTTCTTTTATTCACTGAACATTACTTTTCCTTTAAAAATTATAAAGTTCTTTAAAAATATTACTCATTTAATCCTTAATAATATTCACGTTTTTTTTTTTTTAACTCATATCCTTGTTTAATTTTATTACCGTCTTTGCTATTGAATATTCGGAAAGAAAAAAAAAACTTTAATAATATCTGTGCATGGCAATCGAAACGAAGGCAATAAGCAAAGAGAAAATTTAACAGGAATTTTATGTGTGTCCTTTGGAGCGTAGTCATATGAATAAGATCATACAAATTCGCATTCGCATTGACTTTAATGTGACTTTTACTTGTGCGTTCCATCAGCCAGTAAACCAAAACATGCCAAAGGCTGCACTTACAGTTATTACGAGGGTTTTCTTTTATTGGTACTGCAGACAATAAACACACACTAGTCCAATAAACTGGAATTTGCTCTTTGTTGGTTTCCATTTAATTCGGCTGCTGCTTTTAGGGTATGGAGAAATATTGCAGTGTGTTTTCGAAATCGTTCGCTTTTACCTCGAAAGGTGGTTTAATGATGTTTTTTTTTCTTTAACTTAATTTTCTTTTATAATACTTGTGCTATAAATGAATAAAAAAAATTTCATTTGGACTCTTGAGTAGTGTCAGTAATTGGTGATTATTTACGTATGTATTTTACAAAGTATAAGGAAGAAAATATTTTTAAAAAAGGAGAGATATTTATTTTTCACACTTTACTTTTTGCAAGAAATTGTAATTTAAAATGATGATGGAAACTTATTATATATATATATATTCCTTTAACTCCCACTGGAGCATAGAGCGCCTTAAAAACGTAATTTGGCAAAATTGATTAAGATCCCAACAAGCAAAATATCCATTGCATTAAATCTTTTATACCCAATAAATTTTATGTACCGCATCTAACGCTATATTAGAAAATACATTTGCTTGGAAGCGAGATGAAAAAACAGAACGATTTGGCTCGGTTTTTAACAGAAATAGCTAGAAGTGAACCAGTCATCCAGTGCGACAGTTGCGAGTTCAATTCCCATCAGAGACTCTTGTCTACTCCACTACATCGCACACTGGGAAATAAGGCGAACTTAGCGGCGAATACATCACACCTTCTACACAAAAAAATTCTCCAAAATTTTTCACCAATTATAGCGCTAATTAATAATTTAATCAAGTAAATTAAACGTTTAATCAAGTGAATTAAACGTTTAATCAATTAAATTAAAAGTTTAATTGATGCTATTAATTTGTAACTGGTGCAAATTTAATTAATTTCTTAATTTATATCACAAATTTTTTAATTAAAATCAATTTTTTTTTTTTCTGCGTAAACTAATAAATAGTCTGATCGGCAAAAAATGTATGAGTGAGTAGGGAATAATGTAGGCTATAAGCAGCGCAGGCAGATATTTTTAGCACATTTGGTGGTATATGTTGTAACGTAATAACTCGTTTGATTATACACATTTTAGTCAAATCATGTCTGTCTTTCAAATATGGAAAGTAAGAATGAAACCATAACAAAAAAACAGAAAATTTTTTTTTGACTAATACGATAACAGAACATCTTATAGGACAACTCACACCAAACAAGACAACCGCAAAACCATATTTTTGACCTACTGCGATAAAACATTGGTTGAAGAAAATAGATGTGGTTTGATACAACATATCCACACATAGTAAGACAAAACAAACTGAAACGAACCTCGTTGCACACAGTTGCGTGCTTTCTTATGATGTTACCCACACCATTTAAAGCACGTCAAAAAAACGAAAAATATGAAAAACATTGTCCCATTTCTGTCTGATTGCCGGTTGTCTTTTAAGACAGAAACAGAAAAATGTTTTCTTTTTTGTTTAAGAAAGCATTAAACAAACTTCTTCTTCTTCAAACAATTGAACACGTAAAAACATCGAAGAGTTATCGACTTAATACGGCCGCAAATGATTCGAAAAGTTATTGAAAATTGGTGTTCCAGAATGCGCCTTCTACGCGCACATGGCAGAAATCATATTTAAACATTAATTTCATAAAATTCTCTTTCCAATAAAGCCCATTCATTCATTGATATTTAAACAATATTTCCTATTTTTAATATGATTTAAACTGTGTCACTCTATAATAAACACCCTTTATGAATAACTAGAACAATAAAAGCCACTTTCAAAACCCAGCTTTACCTTAGCACACGTGCCGCAAAATTAAGAATTTGCCGATATTTGATTAAAGTTAATGTTATTTTATTACAAATTAATTAGTTTTTGTAATTCCTTTTAATTGCTATTTAATATCTTTTCAGCCATCCAACCAAATCTTAATTATGTTTAACAACATTTGCCTAAAAGCATGCTTTTAATTGTTACTATTTCTAATCCTTAAACTGGAAAGCATTAACCATGACATTAAATTTAATTCTGCACATTTCTAATACAAACATTATTTTCATGGTTGTGGTTTTGTTTTTTCAATTACTCTTCCATCTCATCTTCATATCAAATATCACAGCAGTTTAACAAAAGCTATGAATAAATTATTCACTGAATATTGCATTACATTTGCACAGATAAATGAAAGTTTAGAATTTATTACCATGTCATGTTTCAACTACTAAATATACCTTTAGTTCTACTTTGCAAAAACAATAAAGTGTATTTAGTAAGTTTGTAGTTGAAATCAGTATACAAGACAGATTTATTTTAAAAATTTTTCTATTAAAAAAAAAAAAAAAAAAATAATGTTTTTCCTGTAACAATTGTAGGCGTGTTTGTGACAAATTACTTTAACACGAAATTGAAATTCATTACATGGATACATACACACATACACATCAAAAAATTATCTCTTCTTGTCTATATTATTCAAGCCAACAAACACTTAAATATTATTTGCATGTGTATAGGTTTAAAGGCAGGAGTAGACTTACGCCTGCCATCCAGACATCCAGCCATCCTGACATACAGACAATGGAAATAAATAACAACAACTACAATAACATCCACATCATCATCATCATGCTTGTATTTACAATAATGTCAACATGTAGCAAGTAAGGTTACAAGAAAAAAAAAAAAAAAACAATAACATTTGTTCTATTTATACCCACACCACAACAAAGGAGAGGGTCTTCTTGTAAATGTATTTGTATGTATTTCGACTTATTCCAATGTGAGTAGGAGTTTGTAGGCAGACACAACATTTCAGTTGAGGTAATATATTTTGCGGTGAAGTTATACGACAGGATATTTTTGTTTTGAAATAGTCCTAAAGTAAAGCAATTGAATGATGTTAAACTTTTTTAAATTTTATATTCTTTAAGCAATTGTTAACAATTTTCCTACTGTATGTAGAATTGGAATGTTGGAATGCATGCAAAATGATCTAAAAATAAGATTCAGATTCTTAATTAACGAGAGAATAGAAAAACAAAAATACAGTTCAGGCTGTAGTAGGGATATAAAACTGTGCTCAGAGTGCAGTAGAATACTGTACTCAAAATAGAGAACAATATAATACTGTACTCGAAGTATAATATTCTACTTTGAGTTATATACAGCACTCTCGATTTTTACGCTGTAGTTTGGATTTAAAAGCAAATAAAAAAACTGAATATCGATTTCCTTACAAAAAGGGGAAAACGTTAATGACACACACATATTTAAAATGTAATTTGTGTATGGAAATCGATATAGGCATTTCCGTCAAAAGGTCCACCGTGACCGAAAATTTAAAAGTTATTAAATGCTGTTTATTTTACGATATTGTTATAGAGAATTATTTAGATTTTACTAATTTAATAAATTTACCCATAAATTTGTTCACTCAGATAAACAATCAGATTGCAAAGTTAGGCAAACGTAATTTCTTATTTATGAGAATGTTTTATTGCATGTTTTCTTTAATATTATCTTCCTTAAAAGAGGTGATATTTGATGAAAATTATTCCAAAAAAAAATTGCTTACGTGGTCTGTAATCTAAAGAAGAGTTCGAAGAGAAATATGTTATTCGGATCAACGGTAAATTTTTATTTTTTTTTAATCATTATTCAGTTAAATTATTATGGAAAAAATGTCACGTTCGAAATGTCACGTATCGAACCAGATTTTGGCTTGAACAAAACAAAAAAAAAAAAAAAAAAAAAAAATACAGAAGATTTGGAACCAAACCAAAGACATTTAAGTTTTACATTGCTACGTAAAATTCTGAAAGTAGTTTGACTAAAAAATTGTGCCAGGTTTTGCTGAATTACGGCTTTTTATACATGGTCACAAAAACTACTTCTATTTTTTTCACGTGCGAACCGCTACTTCATTTGCCCTTCTCTTTGACCTAGAATCGCGCCCCCCATAAACTTTAGCATAGATAATAGTGCTTTCTTAGTGCTATAATTTAAGGGTTAAAAGAACATAAAAATATTTGTTGTTTAAAATGTTATTGCATTTTTGATGCGTACGACTGTCACGTTCAACACTTTGGAATGACCCATATTCAGTTTTCTCAGTAAATTGTGAATAAAATTAAAAGTTGTGCACCGATAATAATGAAATAAACCTCATTTCATGTGAAATTTTCTTAAGATAAATGTTTTAAGACCAAAACTGCATTTTTATTTTTTATGAATTTTTAAAGAACAAAAAATTATTTTTATTTTTCAAAATTTTAATTTTTTTTACAAAAATTCAACGATATCTCTAAAACTACAGGGGAATACTGTTTCCGAGTTTTGGGTTTTTTTGCTAACTGAATATGGTCAACCGTTTTCAAGTTATTCCAATATATGTAGTGAAAGTGCCTTAATTTTGAACATAGCGGTATATCTCGAAAAGTAGAGCTGATAGAGAAAAATGGAGACTATATTTGAAATCAGCGACCTCAAGCTATTAACAATTTGCAAATAAATTTGTTCTCTTGTGTTATAAAATAATGTACAGTGATGCCAACTTAGCTATTATAGGAATAGATTTAGCTCTTTTTAATTACTCCCGCCTCGTAATTTTTCCGGTTAGCCTTTTTTTAAATAAAAAGAGCTAACACAGGCTCTTTTCAAATGTGATATTGGAACGTTTAAGACTTTTAACATCTTTTAGTAAATACTTCCGTTTTTAACCCTTTTGTTTCGTCTTTGGTTAAATTTTATATACTTCGGTCAAAAGTATAGAAAGGCTTGGGAATTAAATCCTTATGCAAATATTACAATTCAATTATAAAAGCTCAACCTTTTCATTTAGTACGCCATTCGGAGGCTCTAAAGCATAAAAAAAGATAACGCCATTTAACGATGTTGTACTATCCCAACCAGTGCCCATGTTCTGTAACTCTCGCGTCGAAAAACTTTTCGATTGAAATGTGTGAAATGAAACAAAAATGTCATATATTGAAACAAACAGCTGTTTTTCCCACTAACTTTTTTGGCGAGTACTAGCTGTCACGTAAGGAAATTACTCGCCAATTTACAGAAAAAGTGAGTCTGTAACATTTTTGTGAGAAAAGTTCCCGCTTTGAACTGTCAAATAACTCACGAATAAAAATGGGGCGAGAAAAAATGTTAACACTAAAAAACAATACAAAATGCAAAATACAAAGAACAACAATAATAATAATATTTTTTCTTGGCACATGTGTTTTTATCGTTTAATTATTTTGTTTTTAACATCTTCATAAAATATACGAAAGTTTTCAAAGCTCGTTGGCAAACAACAAACATAAAAGTCGCACTTTACATTATTTGGTATAGCCGACGGCTGTATTTTCGCCGCCGTCTTTGAAAAATGTTTATTTTTAGTAAATTTTGGTCGACGTCAATGATATGTGTTACTGGCGTTCTCAACGTCTGCAATGTCACATCGGCTTCGGGTGCAATGTTATGACATTTATAACGTAACGAGGCTACCAGCTAGCCTCGGTAGGCTAGCTGGTAGCGATCTAGTCTATCAGCGCCGAGGTTGCGGGTTCGATTCCCGCCAGAGACTCTGGTTTCTTTCCTGCAGACAAGCATAGAGCTTCGCGGGATTAGCTTAGGAAATTAAAAAAAAAAAAAAAAAAAAAAAAAAAAAACATGAGTTACAGACACACTTTTTTCCCACTTTTCGAGAAACGATGGAATATTTTGTTTCACATCTTTTCGATACGACAAGATCTCACTATAGTTTGAGAACAGAAACGTTAAACGTAACGCACACACATATCTTGCTTTATATACACCATTTTTTTTTTAGCAATGAATAACCTTTGCGAAGCAAGCGTAAAATAAATGTAATTGAAACACATAAAAAAATTTTATATAAAATGCCCTAAAGAAGAACTTAACACTTTTTGATAATGACTGTTCATATTTTAAATTGTATTTATTCAAATGTTACATATTGTAATGTAAATATTAGTAAACATTTTTTAAGTAAAAATTTTATTAAACATTAATACTGACTTTGAACCCAGCTAGCATTTGGCTGATTATTTTTGGTAAAAATCACCCAAATAATTCATTTCAGATCAGTTTTGGTGATTAAAAACTGATTTATCCCTTAAGTTATTAAAAAGGATTCATATGTGATTCATTTATATGTTTAAATGATGATTTTTAAATATTTTGAATTTTTATTTTTGCCAAACGAAAAAAATAAAAATAGAAACTTTCATGTCAGCCAAACAAATAAGAAGCTTGTCTAAAAAAGAAGCCCAAAAAATATTGACAATTTATGAACATTAATATTAGTGCAAATTGTTTCTTCTCTTCTTTGCGAAAAGCCAATTATTTTTATTTGGCTCAAAAGCCATAATGGTGCTGCTTTTATCAGAGAAAAATTAAAAAACATGACAATTAAAAAATGATATGAAATATAATCAAAAACTATATAATTTACTATTAAAAAATGAGACAAAAAGGATTCAATAATGATAAGAAAAACTAACAATAAAATGATCAAAAAGGAATCAGAAAATAGTATCACAAATGATTATTTCAGGTGATTCATTGGTACGGTACCATTTTCTCACAGCGAGAGTTTTATTTATGATTGAAAAATGAGCTCATATACGGGTATTTTGCTCTTGAAGCTGATTCCTAAATGATTAGATTATGATACAAAATGCTAGCTGGGAAGTACAAAAATGAATAATAGATGAATTTTGAAGTACAAAAATGAATAATACATTGATTAAAAAGAGAACAATTTTTGATTTTTAAATTTAGCACTTATTAGCTCTTTTTGACTGCTCGGTCAGCACGTTTTGCCATTGAATAGTTGGCATCTCTGATACTGTACTCTTAGTAGAGTACATTATAATACTGTACTCTAAAAGTATGACATTCTCCTTTGAGTACATTACAGTATTCTTGATTTTTACATTGTAACTCGAATTTAAAAAATTTAGCATATCGTCGGCTTAATATGCAAACCTGCTGGATCCACTACTAAAAGTACTCCTAGTCGACCAGCATTTGGTTTTTTTTCAATTTAATTCTTGAAGTGTGTGAAACTAATTATATTTTTAGTTTTATTCTCAAGCTGCAGATATTTTATTTAAAAAGTTTTTGGGTTTTCCTGTAAAATTTGGTAAAAGGGAGTTAGCAGGTTTGCATATTAAGCCGACGATATAAAACTTTAGTCCACGTATAAGACGGTGTTCTCCATCTAAAACCGTAATCAGGCTAAAAGACGTTACTTAAATTCAGAAAGCTGGTTGAATGTAAAATGGTTTAGAATTCTGAGAATTATGAAGAAGATTTTATATACGATTTTATATTTTATAAAGACAAGATTTCATTAAGACATAAACAGAGCGCAAAGTAAAAGTCTAAAGCCTACAATACACGGAATGTAAAAAGCCTCATGCGCATGTGGTTCTGACGTAATTTTGACGTCATGTTTGTTGACGACAAATAACGTCAGAACCACATACGAATGTGGCTTTTTACATTCCGTGTACTATAGGCTTAAGCTTAACACATTGACTGCCAAGGCACTTTTAGCAAATAAGATGCTGGGGGCCACAGCATTTTTATGCGTTTATCTTCGAAAACGTCAATATTGAAATTTAGGATACTACCAGTAATATTAACTGCTTAAAAACTGAGAGTGTTTTACAAAGAGTGTCGCACGCATGTGTCCGACGTGTTGCCTCCCGATTTTTTTTTAATGCAAGGCCATGCCGGACATATATGCACGACAAAAAACACTCTATATCGCTCTATATTTTTCCTTATTACGTGTTAATTTGTGTCTTTGCATTATAAGAATAATATGTAAAATAATTTTTCTTTTACGTTTTTTTCTAACTGTGTATAATAAAATGAATTAAATTTGAAATAAAAAAATTTTTTTTAATAAATTTTTGAGCTGCGCCGTACTTCATATTACTGCAATAAAATTTTATTTATCGTCAGCCAATTTTGTATGACATGGCTAGAAAGAATGAAAACCGCGTCGAACATATGTGTTCGACGTGGCGTAAACCATATAGTGCGGTGTCACACATATGTGTCCGACGTGGCAGTCAATGTGGTAAGACAGTAATATAAGTATGAGACAAATCTAAGTATAAGAAGTGATTTTACTATAAGATAGTAGTCTGTACACACAGAAAACAAATTGGTTGGGAAACGGTTGCAGTAATAAAATATTGATCAAGTAACATGATTTATTATTGCAACTATTAAAAATATATAGTTCTAACTGATTTTTAATTCTCTCGATTATTTAAACGTTATTCTAACTGAAATATGATTCCTTCAATTCTTTTATTAGTTGTGATAACTATTTTAATTTAGTTCTAAAAATTAGTACAAATGGTTAGAATCACAACCGAATTTAATACAGGGCAATACTGAATATTGGTCATTGCAATCAATAAATTGCTTTCGTCAATAAATTTTGTAACATAAATGGTAATTCATTTATTGCAGCTAATTATTGATTGTTGGAATAGTTTAAATTCGAGTACAACAAATGAAAATATAATTATTCGGAATTCACAACCAAAAAATAGTTAAGAGCCCCAATTGCTTACTAAATTTTCTGTCAAAATATTTGATAAATTAAAATAATTTTTAATTTTATATTTAAAAAATATGTTTGCGGTCAAAAATGGAAAATGTGAAAAAACTTAATAAATAGGGGTAAGTAATTTACGTATTCTTATAGGTATGAGCATATGCACGTACATATGTATTTATTTTTTTTAAACCCTGCAAATTATATTGGACTACTTGATCCATTTTGATCCTGGGCTGGTCCAATATAATGCAAGTTTGGACCATGTCATTGTTAAGAAGAGTTGCAGTGAAACGACATGTCTTCGTTTTTTAACGACATATTTTCGTTTTGAAACGATTTCAAAGCTAATCCTATGGAGTATACCATGGAGTAGTTTTAAGACTTCTCCTTTGTAATGCAAGCTGGGTTATATGGTCCTGTCCTAGGACATCGTACTGTTTATTAAGCCATGTTTTCCATTCATTGGGGTTACCTTTGGTCAAGTCCTTGCCGCTTATATAAATATATATTGATAACAACAATCAAATCTCTTGCTATGAACACCAATTATGTGTTAATTCAGTAGCAGCTATCATATATTCGGGTATAAGCACAATTTTGTTTCTAATATTCATACTAACAACTAACAATATCTGTTGTTATGACTGATAGTGTACTAAAATTCAAATGTTGCTATCAAAACTATTATGCTAAGCAACGAAATTTTCAGTAATTGGAATCGAATTGTGTGATAGTACATGCAACCGACGAAATTCGATTGGCGCCAAATTCAGTTGTGATCACGAATCTGTTTTCTCTGTGTAGTATGAGTATAAACTGGTATTCTAAGTATCAAATGTTATTATGATCGCTACACTAGTCGCCATAAGTATTTTGACGAAATAAAAATCGTGCATTTTTACGTTTGATTTTTAAACGGCTTTGCTTACAATTCTTGTTTATTTTTTCCCTTTTATTTATAACTTATACAAACTTAAAAATAAGCAAACAAATAATATTTCATAGAAACTTAAAAAGATGTAAAAAAATCAAACGTAAAAATGCACGATTCTTATTTCGTCAAAATACTTATGCCGACTAGGGTATACCATATATGTTAATACCATTTACTTAGTATAAATCGCAACCCTGAGTATAATATGCTTATCTTGGTATACGATTATCTATTTAAAAAAGAAGAATAACTGCATTCCAAATATAAAAACTAAATTGGTCAAACAGTACGAGTAAGCTGTCTGGTTTTAGAAAATCAAAGTAAAATTTCGTTTGAATAATTGTATTGAAAACAACAATAAAGTTAGAAAATCTGTTTTTGTTTCCAATATAATTTTTCACACGCAATTTTCACTGCGTAGTCTCAATATAAATCAGCAGCGGTAAATATTAAAAGAGCTGGAAGTGGCACTTTTTTTGAAGGTCTCTTTTGTTACCTTAAATGCAAGCGGACGTAACTATATTTTAATTTTTTTTTACGGGAGAAGCAACAAAAATTAAAAAAAAAAATAACAAGGTGTTCTTGGCGCTTGAGTTTCTTTAATAAAGTCAAAATTTTTGGTTGCAGGGTTCTAAATATCTGCGTGAATATGTAGTTAAATAAAATAAACAAAATTCAATCAAAAACTCAATTTCGAATTTTTGTGTAGTTACGTGCGTTTGCATTCAAAAAGATTCGTTGCTTATGATATCCTTTCTTTAGAAATATGCCATCTAAAAGGAATAAATTTTCTTTTAAAAATACCTTCCAAAATATTCATTACACATTCACTGCTCCCTTCTTGAAGAAGGGAGTATTGAAGTTGTCCAGTTTGAATTTTTTTTTTGTTCTTAGTGCCATTCGTTACTCTCTTTTTTGGAAAAATATGAAAAAGTTGTTCTATTTATATTTTTTGTCTAGTTACTATTACGTAAACGAATACGTTGCGGATCATCTGTTCCGTTTTCATTACCAAGCTAATGTATTAATACGTACTCTTACGTAAACGTGACGTTGCGGATGAACCCGATTTTTGTTTAAAAATGTTTATTGATCGAGCGAATATTCTATCATACATGGCATTTTTTTTTATATATTTTTATACAAAACTCATAAATAAAAAAAGCTTACATTTTTTAATTATACAAATTTTGACAAAATTTTTGTGTTTTTCTTTTAACGCATTTTTACACGTTAACGTGTTTTAAGTAACTCCAACCATTAAAGATGATCGCAAAATTCGTTCTATTCTCTCTTAAAAGTCCTTCATCTAAAAGCCTTTTAGAATTCCTGTAAGAAGTAGGGAGTGAGAAAGCGCTTGCTCCCAATGACAATCTATGTAAAAAATAAATAAGCATGAAATGCGGCGAGGAGTTTTTGTGTCTGCGAAATTAAGCTGGAGGTCCACACCATGCTTTACACGCTTTATCGCTGCATATGCAGCTGTCAAAAGAGTACAATATCTGTTGTTAAACGTAGCAAGTTACATGCATAAAATCGTTAGATGCCTTGAGGCGTTGAATGCGAACAGTAGGTTTTCTTTTTTTTCTTTTGCAAGCGTCGCAAGGAGCGTACGAACAAATCAG
This sequence comes from Pollenia griseotomentosa, assembly GCA_963931875.1. Lineage (NCBI taxonomy): Eukaryota > Metazoa > Arthropoda > Insecta > Diptera > Polleniidae > Pollenia > Pollenia griseotomentosa. The sequence continues at coordinate 133,675,810 of OZ007564.1, forward strand.
TAGATTTTGACAAATAAAATTTTAGTTTTACTCGTAGTGATGCCACATAAAAACCGTTGCATGTAACTTGAAACGTAGAAGGCAAGTAAGGTATCAAAATCATGTAATGCGTTTAGGCGAAAACGCGTGGTGTGGGCCTCCAGCTTAAGGCCTTCTGTTAGGCATCTTTTTTAGTTGTTTTTACCGCTGAGACTATTCCCCGTTTAAGAGTTTAGTTTGAGTATAAAACATAAACAGCCTGCAAAAAAAAAATGGCAGCATAATACCGTGTTCAGATATGCACCTTAATTGAGTTTTACGCAATAAATGACATTATTGAGCTCAATTATCCATATAAAATTGCAATTTAGTTATTGCTCAATTAATAATAAATTGTTATAAATATTGAGTAAAATTTAAATGCGACCCTGTCACAAGTGTGTTTATTGAGCATAACACAGCTTACTAAACAGGGTTTTGACATTTGGCAACTGAAATAACAACAAAACAAATGCCCATCAATTAGATCGTTGCAAAAACCAGATGTGTATTCCTTAAAGATGTCAAAACTTGTTTACATTTTGCTTATACATGTACATTTTTGTTTACGTTGAATGTTGTATGTAGTAGTAATATAAATTGAGTTAGCTAAATTGTGTATATGTGAACAGAAAGATAATTATGTCAATAAACCGAATATTGACTCAAAAAAAGGTATATCTGAACACGGTATAAGACTGGTTTTATAATTTTAGTCCGACTGTAAGAAAATAAGAGGAAAGTCTGTGTAAAAGACGGCATTCATAATATAAGACTGTAGTCTCAGTATAAACAATAACTTGGAAACAGGACAAAATTATAGTCTGATTACAAAACAAAAGTCTGCGTATAAGACAGTTGTCTCAGTATAAGACAGTTGTGTCAGTATAAAACAGTTGTATTTTGCTTTTTTGATAACTTTTAAAACATGCTTTCCGGAATAAGGATTTAAGAACAATGAAAGCCACACGAAAAAATTTTTTAAACAGTTCACACATAAGCCAAAATTCTTAAAATTTTCAAATGTAAGATTATGAAGTGAACGACAAACATTTTAGTCCACGGAGTCCAACAAAGCAGAATTGCTTAATGAAAAACCCTGCATATTTCATGGGTACAATAAGATAATCTTTGTGTTTTTAAAAAAATTTTATTTCAACATTTATTTTTCATCTATGTATTTAATTTTTTTAAATTAAAAAATAACTGTTTTGTTTTCAATATAAATTTCTTAACGAAAATTTTTATTTAAGTTTGAAAAACAGGCAGTAAGTCCTTTATGTATAATGCTCAAGGTTAGTTCAAGTGCAGCACTTAATACAAGCAATTTGATATCCCCACTCCAGACCACTTGCTGGAATTATAAAGAAAACTTTAATAAAAGAAAAATACATCCCTTCCTAAGAATACCTTGAACATACTAAGAACTAAAAAGAATTATTTTGTAGATAGATCCTTCAAAAAGTTGCCAACAATTCATTCAACAACAAACTTTTTTAATGGATTTTCGTGTTGTTAAAATTATAAATCGTATTAAGGTTTAAATGGCAGGCTACTTGAGTTAACTACTTGTTAAAAATATCCTTAAAATGTGAAAAATATAACTAAAAAAAAAAAAACGAAAAAAAATAAATCTCAAAAGAAAGATTTTTTTTTGCAAAATTATTTTATAGATATTTTTGTTGATTTCAAGAAAAAATCCAGCATTTATAACTTTTTTTGTTGCTTTGATTGCTGCTCAAAAGATGATTAAACAACTGAAGCATAACTTTATTATTAAAAAAGGACTCTAGGACATTTAGATACGATACACATGCACTCAGCCTTAAACGAAAATAAACCACGAACACATTTCCTGTGTGAAATGTAAATAGAAGACGGCCCTAAATATTGAAATCTTTTTTTTTTTTTAATAGTTGGTTAAAGTATGGGAACACAAAGGACATAATCTGGTTAGTAAACTAACAAATTTATGTGGGTTCATTTTTCTTCTTTTTTTTTATAGATTTTTAAAAAGATTTTATTTATAATTTTTTTGTTTGTTGTTAGGCCATTAATGCTTTAAAAAAAAAAAAAAAAAAAAAAAAAAAAAATAAAGAAAATTGTTTTACTAAATGATCCATCACCGTTACAGTTAATCTGTCAAGGAGTGAGAGATTGTTGAAATAGCAACAACATGAGCATTTTTTTTCCACAAAAATAATACAAAAGGAAATCGTTTGTAACAGAGAAGCTAAGGATCAAATATAGAAATAGATATCCCAGCGAGAGTTCGAAAAAGGAAATTTAATTTAATTTGTTAAAAAAATCATTTTCCAAGGTTGATCATACACAAGATGGCCCAAAATAAACAAAGCGGTTTAAAAAAAATCTAAAATATTTTTGTCTTTATTCAATTAAATTTATTAATTAAACCCACACCACCACCGGATTATGAGTTTGTGCTGATGTATGTAACGCCTACAAATGTTGGTCGTAGACCCACCTACAGCATTGAGCTTTAACAGAGGGAAACTTCACCAACATCAAACTCGAAAAAGGCTTCATAGAGCCGATACTCCACACCGTTAGTAGAGCTGGCAAACTATCGATAGTCGCAACATTCGATATTTTCGATAGTTTGTTGATAAACTATCGATACTATCGATAGTATCGAACTCTTTTTAGAATTCCTTGACTTAATTTTTACGTAATTATCGTACGTTTCCATGTAGAAATTTAAAGAAATACAATTTTCCAAATTTGGAATGAAGTTTAATCTCTCTTAGATTTTCAGTAATTTTTCCTTATCACAAGGTATAATTTTTTTAAATATGTATTAAAATATACATACAGTATGCAATAATTCGGATTAATATCATTTTTATGACAATCTTCGGATCGCCACTAAAAAAATTGTAATTTTTTAATTTATTTTCGATTGCATATGAAGTTGAATTTTCAAAATTTTAAGAATAATAATGTGCACTGGGTAGTATGCGAAAAAATGAATTTGCATTAAAAGTAAATCACTTTTTCAAAATTTTTTAAAATAAAATTAAAATTTTCGTATTGAAACAACAATAAAACAACTTAACTTTGTGTTTGCTTTCAATATATGTAAATTTCTTAACGAACATTTTATTTTTGTTTAAAAACAGTTAGTTAACATAGAAAACTTTGATAATGGTAAAATCACTTTAGTATACTTTTTTTATATACGTAAACTCGTATTTGGTGATTTTTGGCGAATCTTTTTTACCTAAAATCTAAAAATTGTTGGCGATTTTCGATATACTATTTCGCGACTCAGGTGAAAAATAATCTGAGAAACCTGGTACATACATTTGTAAAATTTTTTGCTTTGACATGAGGATAAGCAAGGTTATGTAAAAACGGTCGGTCCTTAAGCCGACTAGATAACTGCCGCAGCTGGCTAAGCTGGGCGGCAACGACGGCTGGTGTGTTGTTGCCAGAAAGAAACTAAAAATTATTGATAATTTTCTTAAAAAAGATTTCAACGATAGTATCGCTATCGAAAATAAACTATCGATAGTCCAATAGAAAGAGAACTATCGATAGTACTATCGATTGTTTGCCAGCTCTACCCGTTAGGTCGACATAAGGCAGTTTCAGTAAATAAATAATAAAGTATAGGAAAAAAGTTATTTTATATATCATCTCTGGAAAACACCGCATTTTTAACTTATACACCCAATATAATAGAGTTTCAATATTTTTTTTATTAATTATTAATTATGTATGTTTATAAGCTTTGATGTGAAAAAGGTCAACAAGAAAAAGAAAGACAAACATGGAAAAACAAAAATGTACTTTGGACTTCAAGAAGAATTCTTGACAAAAAGTACGAAAAAACAGAAGTAAGGAAAAACATGTAAAATCAATTAAAAATGGATAATCTTTCGATTATGGTTTAAGGATTGATGTTTGACTATTGACGTCAGCAGTTATCGATGGCTGCGAGTGTATGACGGCAAATCCCTCTGAGTAGATCAAGTGGTTGTGATCGAAACATGTCAGGGTAACCAGCCGCCTGGGTTCGAATCTCAGATCAGTCAAGAAAGAAAAATTATCAATAAAAATTTTAATTAATTTTCATGTTGTAAAATTCCTTTCTTCATAAAAATAATTTAATGAAAATTAAATTTAATGAACTTAAGCCTGATTAAAAATATTAAAATTTGGATTTAAACCATAAATAGTTCGACAAAATAACCACAATACTAATTGATGTAGAATTATATGCTGGGTTATTCTTACATTTTGATATTTATTGCCAGTAGAATAATTCAAAATCCAACTTTTTATCAACAAATTTTTGGTTGATAAAAGCATGTATATTTTTTTTACTCATTTTCTTTTCTGGCGTTTTAACAAATCATGCGTAACAAAAATTATTTTGATTTCCTTTCCCTACTTTTCAATATTTAGAAGATTGTTTTTTTCTTCTTTTTTTTAACTTATGTTAAAACGCTTTAGTAGGTGGAAATGTCAGTGAAGGCTTTTTCGCCTAAACAGTACAAAAAAAAAAAAAGTTTTTTCTCTTTAATTTATACATATAATGAAATAAAGAACATTATCTATGAGATTAGAGGAGAAGCAGCAAAAAAAAAAAAAAAACAATTTTTTTGTTTGGTTTTTTGTTTAGCCATTATTACAAATTGGGTGAAAAGTGATAAGAATGGAACAATATTTTACAAAAAAAAAAAAAAAAAAAAAAAAAAATTGGAGAGTTTAATAATAAAAAAAATATGATGAATAAATAAATTTGTAATAAAATTAAAGAGGAAGAGTGAAAAAAAGAAATAAAAACTGAAATTTAATAAATTGTAGCATATTTACAGGAAGCCAAACACAATTGGATGATGTAAGTAAGAGAAGGGCAAATCGAGGACTAGGAGAGGATGGCGAAAAGGCAAAGTAAACAAGGATGGTGATAATGAAACCATAAATATTTGTTGTCTTTTATGATAGACTGTTCAAAAAAAAAGTGTGGAATTTTTAATAAAATTTCAGTTTAAGGGGGGTATTTTAATTGGATAATTTGACAAGGACAAAATTTTAGTTTAAAAATTTCGATTTTATTTTTTAAATACATACTTGAAATGTCAATATCGAGCCCTTACCGTAAAAAAAGCTTAAGCGACATCATTTAAAATGTTCGTTTCTTTTAATAAATGACTTTATTAGCACCACATGCATCATCTTCTGAAATATCATGGTCACATAAGGAACCGTTATGATTTTATAGCAAAAACAATTTTACTTCAAGCGACAGCCTTCATACAAAATTTTTATGAAATAAAATAAAAAAAACCTTCACCTGTAAAATTTTGTTTTCGTCGCTTTAGCTTTTTTTGCGGTTATGGCTCGATATGTATAAGAGTATTATAAAAATACTCTAAGATGTCTTAAGTTCATTAAATTTAATTTTCATTAAATTATTCTCATGAAGAAAGGAATTTTCAACATGAAAATCAATTAAAATTGTTGTTGATAATCCTTCATTCTTGACCGTGGCCGGAGCTCGAACCCGGGCCGGCAGGTTACCATGACATGTTTCGATCGCAACCACTCGATCCCCTCAGATGGATTTGCCGTTTTACACCCGCAGCCATCGACGACTGCTGACGTCAATAGTCAAACATCAATCCTTAAACCAAATTGTATTTTAACCTTTGGTAGATCGAAGTTTGCTTTTTTGAATGATTATCCATTTTAATTGATTTTACATGTTCCTCCCTACTTCTGTTTTTTCGTACCTTTTGTCAAGAATTTTTCTTGAAGTCCAAAGTACATTTTTTTGTTTTTTCATTTTCTGTCTTTCTTTTTCCTGTTGACCTTTTTCAGTACAACTTGAAGGACAAATGAATACATAGAGCCCGTGTCCTAGCTCCAACAATAATTAGCATTGTGGTTATTTTGTTGAACCATTTATGGTTTTTAATCCAAATTTTCAATAATTTCAATTAGGCTTAAGTTCATTAAATTTAATTTTCATTAAATTATTCTCATGAAGAAAGGAATTTTACAACATGAAAATCAATTAAAATTATTATTGATAATCCTTCATTCTTGACCGTGGCCGGTCAAGTGGTTGCGATCGAAACATGTCATGGTAACCTGCCGGCCCGGGTTCGAGCCCCGGCCACGGTCAAGAATGAAGGATTATCAATAACAATTTTAATTGATTTTCATGTTGTAAAATTCCTTTCTTCATGAGAATAATTTAATGAAAATTAAATTTAATGAACTTAAGCCTAATTGAAATTATTGAAAATTTGGATTAAAAACCATAAATGGTTCAACAAAATAACCACAATACTAATTATACTCTAAGATGTCGCACAAAACTTTCTTGAAGATCGGTCCATAGTTTATCAAAAGCTTCAGATAAAGCCCACTCTGCGAAAGCTTTTTAGAACGCCCAAATTCGTAGCGAAGATTGCTGTTGTAGTATAATTTGTTCTGTCCGCAAGACTAAAAATCACACTGGCGAAATTTGTTAAGATGTTTTGTAGTTCTTTTTTCACAATTTATTTATTGCATCTTCATATCGGGCCCTTACCGCAAAAAAAGCTTAAGCAACAAAAACACAATTTTACAGGAGAAGGTTTTTTTTATTTTATTTTATAAAAATTTTGTATGAAGGCTGTCGCTTGAGGTAAAATTGTTTTTGCTATAAAATCGTAACCGTACCTTATGTGACCAAGACATTTTGAGAGATGATGCAAGTGTTGCCAAAAAATTCATTTATTAAAAAAAAAAAAAAAAAAAAAAAAAACGAAAATCGACAATGATGTCGCTTAAGCTATTTTTGCGATAAGTGCTCGATATTTTAAATATGAACTAACAATAGTTTAGCATTTTTTTTTGCAATTCCTAAGTTAAGGTCCTGCCAAAGGCCGGCGAAAATTTGCCCCATCACGGTTTCGGTTCAAATATCGAGCCCTAACCGCGAAAATAACGTATCCGACATCATTTTCAATTTTCGTTTTTTTTTTTAGAAAATTAATTTATTGGCAACACTTGCATCATCTCCTAAAATGTCATTGTCACATAAGGTACCATTACGATTTTATAGTAAAAACAATAGTATCGTAAGCGACAAATTTCATACAAAATTTGTATGAAATAAAATAAAAAAATCTCTTTCCTGTAAAATTTGATTTTTGGCGCTTAAGTTATTTTCGCGGTTAGGGCTCGTTATGTACATAAGTGCTTGGCGATCTTCTCATTGAATGAGTGCTGGAGTTTCTCTTCTCCTTAAGCCCAAGTTCAATCCTTTTTCTATATTTTATTGGAAGTTTTGTGATTAAAGTTTTTACTGTTGGCTAATTAAGGTGCTTCTGAATATTCGAGCTTTTTTACTTACCAGGGAGCGGATAGGATGATTTTAAAAAATTTTGTTTTGCCGCCTTATGTTTTTTTTTTTTGGAGGCCGAGGCAGTGCCCCATAGCATAGCAGAAGTAAAGTAGAAGTTTACAGCCTAGACTAATGGTAGAATATTTTCCAATGAATTAATATAATTGAAATACCTTAAGTTTCATTTCAATTAATTTTTCCTCCATGTTTTCCATGTTAAACGTCGATCAAAATGTATACCGAGATATTTTACATTCGAATGATGTGGTAATATTTGATAATTATGTGGTGAAATTTGTGAGCATAGGTCCCTAATTTAAAACATGCCCCTCATAAAGCTTACTTTGATAAAACGCCTACAACAGTTATAAGTTATAATGCTCTGAGGTCTATTTGTTTAAAGATTGGTTTATAATTTAAAAATCCCATAAAAAGCCCACATCTGATATATTCTGACTCTCAGTGGAGGGTATCAAAGATTCGTCATAGCCGCTTCTATTACTTTTTTTGAAATTTATTTATGTTTAAAAAAAATTTCATTAAAGGTACTACAAATATTTCAAGTAGAACTGTCAACAATATTTTAATTTGCCCACACAGTATACACCACTAACCAAACATCAAAAATAAATTTAGCCAAATTATGGTAGCATACTTTGGGGCAAATTTGTTGTTACCATCTTGTTAATAAATGCAAATATTTAGGCAACGTTTTCAGAAGTTTTTTTTTTATAACGTAAATATTATTTTAATTTAAATAAATTACAATTTTAAAGGTGTTTAAAGGAAATTTTTTTGCTGTTAAATCAAATACAAAAGTTAAGCCCCAATTTTTATATGACTTTACTACTTTAGCGTACTTTAAGGAGGCGACAACTTAGTTTAATTGGAAAGACTTATAACTTATAAGTTACAATAACAAAATAATTTAAAAAAAAATTTGTGCTAAATAAAGTTAAATTGGAAAGACTTATAACTTATAAGTTACAATAAAATTTATTAATTTAGTCTTTTTCCTTCAACCTTGTAAATAAAAATTTTTTGCATAACCTGACCTTGAGCTTGATTTATTAATAAGAGGAAATTAAATTTTTTTTTTAAATAAAAAATTTCTGCTTAATAATGTTGAAAACTAAATGATGTTTTGTTAAATAACTACAAAAATCAGCTCGTCGGTTTGCGCTTAGTTAGGTAATCATTTTCTTTGCGGAAAAACTAGATGTTTTTAATAATTTTGAAAAGAAAATCCCAAAAATTTCCCTCGAAAATATTAATTCAATAAAATTCCCGGTTTTTTTTTTGAATAGAAACCCTTGTTATTTGGTTAGACTTAGAGATTTTGAAGGACCGCCTAGGATCCGATATTGTTTTGGAAGTGTGCACAGCAGGATTTAAAAAACTGCAGTCGCAACCAAAAACAAAAAAATAAAAAATTGTGTTACTTTTTGCTTTTCGAGTTGGTTTGACATCGACTGTTTACATTTAATGAATCAGAAGTAATATCAACGGTTTTTTTTTGGCAAGGAAAAATTAAGAAGTGGAAGAAATGGCAGTTTTTCTACTTTGACTGCAGTTTTTTTGTATTGTAGATAAATGAAATTTCCTTCTAAAACAGTTGATGGGGAAAAATTATAAAGAATCAAAAGCAAAACATTTCTCTAAAAATCATCTACATATAAGTTTATCTTGTCTTAATAATAAACACAATCAAAATGTCTTTTCGAAAATATATTTTGCACGATAATGACCACCTGAGTCACTTTAATATTTCCGTTTCGCTTAAAGATTGCTGGTACCTTTTAAAGGGATCTTTATTATTGAAATTTGTCTTATACTTTCCGTTATTCGGCTTGAGAGTAGCAGACAGCATATTTCAGTAAATTAAAGTTAGGCGGAGTACAAGAAGTTAAAGTGCAATAGACTTATGTTAAGTGGGGCATAATTCTGGAATGTACTGTAGAACACTGCAGAGAAGAGTACAGTTGAGCAGGCTACATGCAGAGAAGAGTACAGTTGAGCAGGCAGAGAAGAGTACAGTAGAGTAAGACAATAGAGTACCATACATGAGTAGAAAAGATTTAGTTGAGCACCTGTCGTGTTAGCCTAACCCCAAGATGGTCTCAACCAATGGGTGAATAAGCAATTCGCTTACGCCCCTGTATGTACAATCTGGCAAGATTTTACACTGGCCCCTTGCTTAAGAGCTGCAGCTATCTTGCCTCTGCTGCATGAGAATAGTCGTTGGATAGCAACAGCACCTAGCGATGTTCTTTTCTCAGGCAAACTCTCCTACAAGTGGGGAAAACCAGCTCTTTAGTGGAATTCAAGATCTCCCTTTCTGGAACATTCAGTAGAAAGCCACAACCACAGCCTGATCCCCGAATGACAATCTCCCTAAAAGAAAGGAAGCGTTTTCCGCAAGAAACTTATTATTTGAGGCATTAACTTAAAGTCAAGCCGGTGCCTGCTAACAGGGGGCTACTGACTACCGTGGAAGCAGAAAGGATCTCTTGTAAGCGGCATTTGCAAGAGATCGTGAAGATATCCTGTGATCTGTTAATTTTGGATTTTCGCTGAATCGCAGGTATTGCCTGCACCTAATTGTACCCCGCAGGATGTAACACCAAAAGATGAAATATTCTTATAGTAGATAACTAGAATAGAGTAGATTATTTTAGGATACTGAAAAGTACAGGAGAGTAGAGTACAGCAGTGAAAATTTAAGTTCAGTAGAGTACAGAAGTAAAAAATAGAATAAAGTAAAGTACAGCAGAGTAAATAAAGTGTTACGAAAGTAAATTTATCTAAGAAGTGTACTTTGTTTAAGTTTTTTCAAAATTGCTATGCATAATTGCATTTTAACCAGATTTCGGAAAATACGGTACACTAACGTAGTGTAGTTTTTGGAAACACAAACTCTAAAACTTTTTTCTCAAACAAAATACGATACACAACGAGCTTATCTTAGCGTCCGTTTAGTGTTATTTTAGCATAAGCGTTTTTTATTTTTTTGTGAACGAGAAGTGAACTTCTAATATCCCTGTTTTGCTGACAATATGTGTACTGCATTTTTGTTTTTCATGTATGTTATGGCGTGTAAAAACAGTAGCCTTAAAAATTCAGAACGCGTACACTTAAAGAACACTACACGTACGCTACACAAAGGAATATATCTCAAAATATTTCAAGAATTATTGCATTTTTTTTTTCGTGATTTTTGTTTCTCAGTTTCATATACATATTTTTATATATGTATGTAAATAGACTTTTATTGAACATAAAAATTGTCATTTTATTTTTATATGTTTTTTTTCGTTAACGTTGATTGTAATTTGATTTTTTTTAGTTTTCATGCGTTTTTGCCATACATGTCAATCACTTAAAAAAATGTTAGACCAAATTTAAAATGTATTTGCTTGTTTTTTTAAGCAGACAAGCGACGCCTTTTTTAATATAAATAAAAAACCATAATCCACCATGTCACACTCCATCCATCCTTCCGTAATAAGTAAACAATTATTTATAAATATAAAAGTTTAATTTCTTTTTTGCCACCCCACCCTTTACAATAATGTAACATGCTATTTTTGATAAAAGCGCACTGCTCTAAGACTGTCCGTCTGAGATTGTCTGTTGGTAAATCACGTATAATTTGTTATGTTTTATATCTGAACTCATCATCGTCATCATCACCAGCTTCATCGTTATCAACTCTAGCACTTTTGTATGTACACACAGTGCAATACAGACAATTCCCCTTTTTAAGCCTCCAGAGAAAAAAAGTGTGAGAACTATCTTAAAAAAAAAAAAATAAAATAATGTTACAACAGAAAAGAGGTAAAAAAAATAAATGCCTGTACAAACTGTCGAATACAATAAATAGACGTTAATTTAAGCAATAAATTAGTTGAAATTTACATGCGTAAAAAATGAATACATTCATTGAACAAAAGGGGGCAATTTACGTTTATAGCATATTTTACATACACACATTCAAGCATGTATTAAAGTGCAACACTAGGAATTTTAAATAATGACTGACTACAGCGTAAATTATGAGCTAAAATTAGTGCTAATTGCCAGAGAAACGAATAAATATAGTAAACGAACTTTGAACAGTTGCATGGAAGAAAAAAAATGATTTCCAATTTATAAAGAGAATAATCACAGTGTATGGGGTTGCGAAACTAATTGGGAACATAATAGGAACATTTAGTTTAAGTATGGAATAACAAATTAGAGAATTTTTTTGATATTCTATCATTTAACCCGCTACTTCGTATAGAAAGTAGTACCAAATGTAGAGCGGAAAAGTAAAAAATAGAAATATAAATTCCAGTATTTCCCCCTTTTGATATTTTTTCCTTCTGTCAATTAAAAATGTTCAAAGTTTAAATAAGGGCATTTAAGGGTTAATCTCCGTTTTTGCACTGTTTTGTCTTTGTATGACTTAAGAGTATAATTTTCTCTAGTTGCATGAAATTCGGCACAAAAATATACATTATTTCACCATCTTTTCTTAAGGAATACCAAATGTCCTTCTGTCTTTCCTTTAGAAATCACATTTGACTGAGGGTAACGGTGTGTTAAATATTTTCCCCATTTGTTTGGCCAAATTTCTTAAAAATAAGTAAAAATGGCGTTTTCTGGTCACAATACGCTCATTTATTTGCCTAATTTTGTTGGTGTTTAGTCTTGTTTGCCAAAAATCAGCTATTTTTCTGTTTGCCCTTAAAATATCTATTTTCTAGTCAGATTGGGGCAAACAAAAGTTGACACTTTTTGTCAAATGTTTGCTAAATATGACTGTATCTTAAGAAGTATTTTGCAAATATAAATGTCAATTGAATATGACATGTAAATCTTTTTATGAAAACCACAAAATTTGATTTGATATTCAGAAAATATTTACATAAACATACAGACAGATTTGTAGCAGATAAAATAATATTTAGAAAGATTTTAATTTATTCGTCAGTGTTGGAACTTTTAAGGCCTTCACTTTTGTTAGGAAATAAAAACATAATATTTAAAAAAGAAATCTGGAATTCTTGTGATTATTATAGATTCAGCTATCGTGATCCTTATAAATTTCTTAAATGCTCTAGCGTCTGCAATGAATACTAAGTATAAAAGCTTGAAAAGTGGATTTTATAAATCCAACAGGATAATAACTATTTATTATTTAAATCATTTAATGTAGAAAAAACTTGCAAGTATAATTTTTTTCTATAGAAAAAAAAAAACAGCGCAACTATATGGATTTTTATAGGACAAATATCACAACTTTATTATATTCTATAGGAAAAATAACTCAACGATGTTTTTTTAACAGAAAAAACAACGCTTCTATTTAATTTCCTATAAAAAAAACATCGGAGTTATGTTTTTTCTATATTAAAATCATCGCAGTTTTTTTTATGAAAAATGGATCGCATATATGTTTTTTTTTCTATAGAAATAACATCGCAACTATATTCTTTTCTATAGAAAATCATCGCAGCTGTATTTTATTTTATAGAAAAATAAAATTCGTCGCTTTATTCTGTTCTCTAGAAAAATCAAAGCTATGTTATGTTATATATTCAATAGGAAAAAATAGAAAAATCATCGAAGCTATTTATTTTTAAAGAAAATTCATCGCAGCTATGTTTTTTCCTGTAGAAATAACATCGCAGCTATGTTTCTTCTTAAAGAAATCATCGCAGGTGCATTTTTTATAGAAAAAGTTCGTAACTATATTCTATTCTATGAAAAAAAAGTCACAGCTATGCTATTTTCGTTAAGAAAAAACATCGCATCTATGTTAATCTCTATAGAAAATTCATCGCAGCTATATCTTTTTAGAGAAAATGCATCGCATCTATGTTCTTTTTTATAGAAATAACATCGCAGTTATGTGCTTTTCTCTATAAAAAAACATCGCAGCTGTATTTTATTTTATAAAAAAATCGTCGCTATATTCTATTCTATAAAAAAAGTCACAGCTTTGTTATTTTTGATAAGAAAAAAAATCGCAGCTAGTTTTATATCTTTAGAAAAACTATTGCAGCTTTGTATTTTTTTAGAGAATCCATCGCATCACTATTCCTTTCTATAAAAATAACATCGCAGCTATGTTTTTTTCAATAAAAAAAATCTTCGCAGCTGTATTTTTTTATTCTATTTTATAGAAAAAAAAAAATCACGGCTTTTTAATAAGAAAAAACGCATGTATTTTAGTTAAAAAAATCTCAGATCTAAAGTTCTTTTTTATAAAAAAAAACCATCCCAGTTCTTTTTTCGCAGCTATATTATTTTCTATAAAAAAAAGTGCATCAATGTTTTTTCTATTAAAAACACAAAGCATTTATTTTATTTTCTAAAGAAAAATTATCGCAACTATATTATTTTCTTAAACAACATTAATGCTATGTTATTTTCTATAGAAAAAACGTCGAAGTTATGTTATTATAACAAAAAAAATTTCGTAGCAATGATTTTTATATAAAAAACATTGCGGATGTGCAATTTTCTAAAGGAAAACATTGCAGCGATAATATTTTCTTTAGAAAACACAAAGTGAAATTTTGGGTACGAAAAACATATTTTAAACAAATTTTTCATTAGTTACAAATAAATTGATCATCATTAATGATGGCGCTGCGTTCCATACTGAATCTTGGTCTCCCGTTAAAGTTTGTTCCAAAGTTCGTTCCATAGGTGAAGGGAAGAAATGTAAATTGTACTGGTAGACAATTTTTGCTATACTTTTGGGCATTTTCATTTATTGACAGTAAAAATCTGAAAACAAGTCCCAACCTAATTTTTGTCATGCTGCTTCATCTTTACGAAAGCACTTAAAGGCCTTAAATTTCCAGCTGTCTGACATTAAATTTTATTTAAACACAGAAAAAGAAAATAATTGTTCATTTCATTTAAGCAAATTAGATTTTAAATTTATGCTTTGAGTACGTGCCAGAAATTTTTATAACTTTATTAAATATGTATGAAGAATTCAAAACTGATTGTAAATTGAAAATTTTCAAACAATCAAACATAAAAACATGTTTATGACAAATTTAATTGACTTGCAAAGAAAAATAATGTAAATTCATATTTTGTTGTTATATATGTAGACGCCAATATATTTAATGAATTAATTTTGAAAAATTTGTACGGCTTTAATACCAATACAAGGTCATAAATAGAAAAAAAAGCAAATGCTATGTTTTACTCAAATTGTTTAGAGAGTAAGTTTTTAGGTCTGAGTTAAAACCATGAAAATTTTCATTTAGAAAGTATAAAGGCCCAACCAGAATGTGAATAACGTGACTTAAGCAACTGAGCAAATACATGTAAATCATATGTGTAAAACCATATTGAACTTAAGGAAACTTTATATGAAGTTTTATAAAACTGTAATTTGCTTAAGCAAGGTGCGAAATTAATCGCTCATTCCGTACGGAATCAATGTTTTTTTATTTTCTTTTTGTTATTTAAAATGCATTTGAGAGGCGTTTTGTTTCTTTTTTGACAGTAACTTAAGTTTGTTTATGCACATTCTGGTTAGGCCTTTAATTTATCGGTAAGAGAGGAAGCGAATAGGCTAATTTTCTCTCCCCTCTCACCAATAATTTTAGACTTTCTGAAAAAAAACTTTCACAGTGTGAGCTCAGACTTAACTAAAAGCTAATCGATGTTACTTTCTAAAGATAATAACTCAGCGATATTATTTTTTTTTTTTAAATTATATATCTGCAATGCTATTTCCTCAAAAAAATATTTTTGCGATGTTATTTTCTAAAGAAAGTTATTTTTTCTTTTGTTTATTTGCTTTGTAAATTTTTACAAAGAATAATTAAGTGTTGTTTGTTTCTATAAAAAATACGATTGCGATGTTTTTTATGAAATAATAAATCTGTGCGTTTTCCATAGAAAAAATAAAATGCGTTTTGAGTTTTGAGAAAAATATAATTTTTTTGTTTAAGTTTTCGTTTAAAATATCTAAATTATATATATATTATTTGTATGTAGGTGGGTGTAAAAATGTGTTTGTATTTGCATTTTTTTGATTAAAGTACTGAAAAGACAAAAAAAAATTATTAATGCTAATTTGAGATTTATAACGTTTCACTCGATATCAGGAATAATAGAACATCAGAGATATGAGGGCTGCTGCTGCATATGCTATCAATGTAGCTACACTCACAATATTATTACAGTAACGGACTGTAGTTTATTTAAGAAATATTCCGTTCAGTCATTTTTAAATAAATAAACATTTAAAATTCCAAGCAAATTTATTTTTAACTGATTCTAACAGTTATTCAAAAAACTAAGTGCATATTAATACGGATTTTCAGTTGCAGTTAATATTGTCCGTTGATTGAGTTAAATTCTTCTTTATGTTAAAGTAAATAAAAATGTAATTTAAAGCAACGAAAAGTTCATTTAATTTTTACTGTCAAAAATTCAACCGCGAATTCCGTAAAAGCAAATCAATATTCAGTTATCTTATATAAATTAATTGTCAAAAAATTAACTACATATTCCGTAAAAACAAATAAATATGCGATTATTTTATAAAATTTTACTGTCAAAAATTCAACACCATATTTAGTAAAAACAATTAAATATTCAGTTATTTTATATAATTTTAGTACCAAAAATTAATTTTTACTTATCTATAAAAAATTGAGTTGCTTGTTTTGTGTAAGCAATTCCCATTTTCTATTTGTTAAAATAATTTAGTTAAATACATCAAATTTTAAAAGTAAAATAATTGCGAAGCCATATCGGTCATGCTGCTGGTGTCTTATAATTGAGAGTTCTTCTATAAACAACGTGGTCAGTACAACAAAAGTAAAACAAACGTATGTAACTGGGTAAGTAAATAAAAATATTCTCCCTCTCTCGCTTATAAGAAAAACAAGCGGACACGTGTCTGTCTGGTATTTTTTAGAAATTCGGCTCTTTTGTGGAGTAAACGAAATTTTAATAAATAACTGAATATTTAATCGTTTTTACTGAATATGGGGTCAATTTTTTGACAGTAAAATTTTACAAAATAACTGAATATTTATTTGATTTTACGGAATATGGTGTTGAATTTTTGACAGTAAAAATTAAATGAACTTTTTGTTAAAAATAAATGAAAAATAGGTAGACCGGTTTTTAATTGAACTTTCATTTATTTTATATTACAATTTCAGTTAATTTTACGTACAGAATATTGTGAGTGTACCAACACTGCACAACAACATCACCTGTAGACATGGTAGAAAACTCAGAAGATTGATTAAAACGGAAAAAGAGAGAGAGAGAGAAACCTAATCCTATGATTGTGTTAATATGAATTATGCTTTTGTTGTTGTTGTTACTTCACACGTATGGAATTGTTTAAGAAAACTTTTAGTTTTGTTTTGGAAGAGTTTCTATTCTAGTCGATCCCCTATGGTTAAAACCATGGCGAATACAATGTTTTGCTTAGAAATGAAACAATGAAATGCAAAAAACTTGTTGTCTTAAGATTGTTGGTGTATTGCTGCCACAAGCAGTGAATTCGCCTTGGTTGAAAATAGAGACAAAGAAGCAGTAAGACAGAGGGAGAGATCGAATTCGTTGCCCGTTGATTTTTTTTATCAAACGGTTGTTATACCAAAAAAAAATTTTTAGTTTTCTCCCTAAACAGTTTCGGAACTTTAAGCTTATTTTTTTTTTGGGCAACTTAATTTGAGTTTTATTTGAAACCTACCTTTCTAACTGTTGTTGTATACCAACAAATTTTACTGTGCTGAACTTTTTCCTAAAGTTCACGCACAAATAGTGAACACCAGCTGTCCCTTTTAACAAACGCCAAAAAAAATTTCTTAGTATTGCGGCGGCACTACAACAGGAATTATAGAGATTTCGTTTGTTCTCATTTCAATATGAATATTCGTTTAAGCCCTTATGATACTTGATATTTTTTGTATTGGATTTTTTTTAGGATTGACTGAATGAAACAACAAATGCGAGAGTGAACAAGATATACAATATGTAAACAAACCCTTTTTTCTGATTGACATTTATCATGAATATTTTTTCTTTGACTTAAACAAAAAAAAAAAAAAAAAAAAAATAGTTAAAGCTTGGGCAGATAAAAATATTTTGTTTTTGATAAATGAAATGAAGCAGGTGCCCTTCATATGGGATTTTAAATCATAAATTTTCAATTAAAGAATATACCCCGATGTAATTCGTAATATTTTTCATTATTTGCATTCAATTTTGTTGTATTAAGAAAAATTGTTTGTGAAACCAAAATAAAATGTAAACAAAACAAACAATAATGCCCACTTTTTGTTCCCACAAAAACCGGTCAAAAAAAGCTAAAAATCGCAAAAAGAAGTTAAAAACCGCTGCTTTCGATCAAAAACTAAAATAAATGGCAACAGTGCTAACATATAATCTGGAAATGTCAATTTTAAGTTAAACATTTTTATATTTTTTTTTGACAGTCTAAGATTATTTATCGATAACACACGTATATTTGTTTGAAATTTCAAGATTTTTTATGATATAATCATACTCTTTACACTTACCCAGTTTTCCTATGCAAATATATTTGCACTATTCTCCAATGTAGAAAAAATCCAAAAAATAGCAAGTATCATAACACCTTTATAAACTTTAGGAATTTATTTCGATGGCAGAGCAAAACGTTACTTAACCGCTTTTTGTGTCCAAAATTAATGCCTTTAAAGTGGGAACTCGCCATATTAAATTCATGCATCCCGTTAGCGAGATGCTAAGCGAAACTTCAATATTCCTCCCTTACAAATCTGCTACTTTTAAAGCTCCATTTTGTTTCTGGGTTATTTAATGTATTAAATTTTCTAAACTAAATCCATTTTGCGGGTTGTTGCTCAATGTATTGTTAAAAACTAAAAGTGTGGTTCTTGTGTGTGCGAGGATAATCAAACCTTTGGAAAATAAAGTTTTTCTTTTTGAGTTTTTTTTGTGTTTATTAAAAGAAGCAGGCCAAACTAAAACAAAAAAAAAAGCTTTTGCAAAATACCTGGAGCGTATGAGTGTTATTTAATTAAAGTTATAACACTTATACGCTCAGGTGGTTTCGGTTTATAACTTTTATTTTTAAAAAGAAAAAAAGCATATTAGAAACTAAAGTTTAAAAGCCGTTTATATTATAAGGAGTTTTTAACTAAAATATAAAAACAGAGAAAGATCCTCTAGCAGGACTGCTTTCTATGAGAGCAGTCCTGCACAATTTTTTAGCTTCTCTTTTCTAAGTTCGCTCTTTAATGAAGTTGAAATTTAACGTGTTAGGCCCAATTGATCGCCTAATTCGTACAGTTTCATATAATTTTCTTTTTTCTTAAAATTAAGGTTTTGGTTATATAACAATTGCAAAGAAAATTGTTTGGCCAGTTAGATATGCCACTCAGTACTTTACCGTCACACTTAGACCCAATATTCCTTTGAAGTACCAAAGAAAAGACAGAACTCCCACCGTAGACCCAACCCGAAGTTCTAAGGAAATTAAAAATGCACGTTAGTTTAATGTCAGAGATATTGCACAATCCACCAAAGGTGGCGGTTCCCATGTCTGCCAAGTGCCTTCTCGTCAATGCAAGTCAGTGACAGAGGAGGTGCTCTATGTTTTTTTCATCATTTTCGTCACCAGTACCTTGTAATCGTATAATTGGTGTCTGCAGACCTTCTTTCGTTCGCAATAACGACAGTTAATCACCGAAGTTTAAATTTGCAAGAAAGCAAAAGTACTCCAACGCCTTCCAAATTCAGTGGAAGCCATAAGGTCAGAGTCTAGCAAGCTGATCCTCCATAATATTTCACAGTATATCCCTGTGCCTTCTGGTCCATATAATTCAGATGCCAAACTGCTCAATCATCTCGTTTCAAAACGCGTAACAGCCAAGGGCTCCTTTCGCTTCCAGAACGTCTGCTAGTGTAAATATCCACAGTAGTTGTTCACAGCTTTCTTAATCGAAGGTATTTCTTTCTGGAAAACACTTTAGTAATCCAGAAGATACATTAAGTTTAAGCAGTTTTGAGTATACTCCAAAGTCCATTCCCTCCTGTAATTTAGAAGCTTCCGTGTAGAAATGTACGCCCCTTCTTCTATCCTAAATATAACTTTTTCATGCATTAAAACTGCGTATCGGTGTTTTAAATTGACTCAAATTATAAATCAAAACTGGAGAGGCGAAAATTATTTTTTTCCACTTTGTCGCTTTTATAACTTTTCGTGGTCCGTAGCTTTTTCCACATCAGTATCGGATACATTTAAGGCAAATTGCCGATCTAAGTGCGTCAGGCTATGAACATAATGCAGCACAACCGGGTGATGCGAGACCCTCTGTAATTAACAGTGGTGCCATTGCTGCACCTTTCTTAGTCTTTCCAAGTACGTTCTCCTATCCAAAATTGCATACAAGTATACAGTATAGAATGAATGGTCGTAAAGATCCAGTGGACTTTCTTTTGTATTCATCTCCACTCCACCTTTTGCCAGTGGCCATTTTAAAACAATACAAAGCCACATTTACTTTACTGACGCACTCTATTAAATTCTGTCTGAAACATAAAATGATCCCAAGATATTTTGCGTTCCCGAATGAAGGGAAATTAATTTTGGAATTAGCAAGAAATAGTCTAAATTAATTTATCAATTTGTCTATCCATTGTACAAATTTTCCCAATTATTAAAATTTAGTAAGCGAAGCAAATACAGGAAATAAAATAAGGGGACGGAATTTGGTCTTAATACAATTGTTAGTGAAAGAGATTATTGGCATTGTTATTTGTCTGGCAGCGGAGGTCAAATATGGATTGATTTACGTAAAATTTAGCAACAAGAAATAATTTTGATATGGAATTTATTTAAATGTTTAATTAGCTGAAGGTTCTACAGCGGAGGAACATTTAGAAAATAATCGTTTCTAGGTCAAGGGAAGTAGATGAACGATATTTTATCCATCTAAAGTTAATTTTTGTTTGTTTTATTAGTTAGATAATACAAATACAATTAAAAATTAAATTTTGCTTCATATATATAGTAATAGTAACGAAAACCTTCAGTCCGTTACAGTAAAAGAAGATTAGAATCTCTAGCGGGAATCAAACCCCCAACCCCCAACCCTCACACTAAAGACTCTTTGCTCTTTATCAACTAGTTGGCTGCCCTATTTATAAAAATGCGAAGAATTGCATGAACGGACATGCTTAAATACGAACTCAACAATATTTTTTATTCTTACAAACTTAAGCACAAATAAAGTTGTAAATCGGTTTTGCCATTTTTATACTTTTCATATACCGAGAAAGGTCTATTAACGAACAATTCTTATAGCTGTACAGCATCCTTCAGTGGAAGCCTTAACTGTAGACAGAAAACAATTACGAAAAATAAATTGTCATATTGAAAACCATATTCGTCAATACAATTAACTTTTTAATTGAAAAGGCACCAACAACTAAATTTGTAAATAAAGGGTAATTAAATTTCAAGGGCCGATGTTGATTTTGAATAAAACACAAAGTATTTATTATGATATATTACTCGGCACACCTCCATCCGATGGTCCAAATTTTCGATGACCCTGAGGCATAATGGAGGTTCTATGCCGTTAATGTGCCGAATTATCTCATCCTTTAGCTCTTGAATTGTTGCTGGCTTTTCGACGTACACCTTTTCTTTCAAATAGCCCCAAAGAAAAAAGTCCAACGGTGTCAAATCACATGTGAGATAACACGGCCATTGAAGTGAATGGCAAAAGAGCCATTGTTTCGTTAGCTGTGTGGCAAGTGGCACCGTCCTGCTGAAACCACATATCGTCCACATCCATATCTTCCAATTCGGGCCATAAAAAATTCGTTATCATCTCACGATAGCGAACACCATTCACAGTAACTGCCTGACCGGCCTCATTTTGGAAAAAATACGGCCCGATGATGCCGCCAGCCCATAAACCGCACCAAACAGTCACTCTTTGTGGGTGCATTGGTTTTTCGACAATCACTCTTGGATTATTATTCGCCCAAATGCGGAAATTCTGCTTACACTGGTTTACACTAAAAATGTACATTTAATGAGATGTGATTTTTCTTATGTATTTTCTTCCGCTGAATTCAAAAATCAAGGTTAAATTTTTTTTTATGGAACAGTTTTTGAGATATGGTCATTTTCTCATTTTTTCGACCTTTTTTCACTTCTTGGTACCAAATGGAAGGTATTGAGATGACGAACAAATATGTATAACTGGATCTTTGATTGGTAAAGCGGTTTAAAATATATTGATGAAAATATGGCACATTTTCAAAAAAATCATATTTTACAGTGCTTCTGTGCCGATGGAAAAGTACAAATCGTCGAAAAAACATCTGGTTTCTCTTCATGTACGTCAAGATGATACTTCTACGCAAGAACTAACACCAACCAGAAGAAAATCGACCGAAAAATGACAAAGGTATAAGCTATTGAGTGAAACAATCCAAATCCCATATTTTTCGAAAATTTTATTTTTTTCTACAGTTTATTGGGTTTCAAACGATTTTAATACATTTTTGACTTTTTTAAAAATAGTTGAGGCTCTTGCTTTGTCTTCGGTTGCTTTTGGGATCCGTTTCTCTAGTGAGAAACCATACATAGTCTCCCAACATGGCTGCATCCCAAAATCCTTGATAGCGCCGCTCAATGGTCTTAATTTGTTGGTGAAATCTCTCGCCGTGTTCGTCACTTACGTCACCAAGATTGTCCGGAAAGAAATCTAAATGCGAATGTAAGAAATGGATTTTGAGAGACATATTTACACCTGTAACAAATAAATAAAATCGTAAAAACAATACAATAGAAAACAAGCAGGAATGAAATTTAATTTTATTATTTTTTTTTTAGCAAAATATTAAATAACATCACTAATAAGATTATACTTTATTTAAGCCACAAATTAAGACCTGGATGCACTGGGAGGCTCATACATTAGCACAAAACGGAATCTTGGCACCATTATCAGTAATATTTCAGAATCTACAATTTATAAAAGAATGGTTAAAAATTATTTATAAATCATTAGATAATAACGTTACTTACCGTATAGATTGATTAAATTTCGCAATAATCATCATATCGTTTATTCTTTTAAAGGTTTAAGATCCAAAATCCAGATTTTATTTATTTTATATTTTAAATTTTTTGACACAAAACTTTTTTTTCTATTAATTTTCTACAAATGAAACAAATTGTTAATATGACAATTTACAAACATGTTAATTAAGAAAATTGTTAAAAATATTGGAAAAGTTTCAACAAATTTTTTTTAATTACTAAATAACTTTTGATATTTTTTTCTGTGTAAATAGATTTCACATTAGTTTAAACAACTTTTAATTATTTTGTGTCTTCCACATAATTTTTTTTGATTCCAATTTACAAGATTTTGTTTGCCATGCTTAATTCCCAATTTTTATTCTTGATAAAAACACTGAAATTTATTGTTGATGTGATAAGCTTTTCCTATGCACATTTCACTCGTTGCTTAGGCCAGATCATCAGGAAACATTATCCAAAGATTTTAGAAAAACTAAAAATATTAACCAGATAAAACTGTTAAGCGAATAAGAACTATAAACAACTGTCAACTACTATCAAAGCTTAAGCAAAAACAACAACAATAAACAGTGAGTTTAGCTTTTCTTATATTCCCCACTATTCTCCAAACATTAATTGAAGTTGTAAGCAGGTTGAAAAAAAACAAGATACAAACAAAAACCACTACTTTTATATTTTTTGGCAAGAGAATCAAAAAATAAAGCAAGTTGCCAGTTCAGTTTTTTTTTGGGCCGTGCACTTGCCAGTTTATTATCAAAGTAATTTTTGGGAATACAAAATTTTGTTTTGGAATTAAGCACGACAAATAAAATCTTGTAAAGCAAAAATTTTGGATCCCTAAAAATTACTTTTATACTATTTTGATTTCCTTAACCAACACGAGTGGTCATACCTTGTGTAACACCAAGAAATATTTATCGTATAACCCATTAAGTAAACATGTACTAAGTTGTTGAGTAATTCTTAGTCGATTTGGCTATTAGCGTTTACAGGTGCGTCTAATGAAAGCACGAAAGATTTAACGACAAAAAGGTGTCTTAAACGTCAGAAAAGAGTACTTACACATCGAACTTAGAATAGATATATTTAGTATGACCACACACAATAAATTCATGTAACTAGATATTGCATTGTCAGCTTTTATGAAGATTTATTAGAGATCCCAAAAATTAATCACCCTTAAATATCTCTTATATTGGTGTAGGGTATCAAAGATTTGTAACAGGCGAATATAACATTCTTTCTTGTTTTTCAATATAGACAAATTCTTTGAAAACTCTCGTTTTTATTTTTCAAAAAAGGACTAACCCTCTTAACAAATGTTTTTTTTTTTAAATTGATTATATAGACTTGATGTCTGGCATCATAAAATGAAATTGTATTTCTATAAAATTCATATAAAAACCAATGCTTGTGCTATAAATTATAAACAGAAACAAAAAAAAAAAAAAAAAAAAATAAACAACAAAAAATTATTTTAAAATACTGACAACATGTCATCGTGTTTGTCTAAACAATATTTAACATTTCCGTAGCAGACCAAGTGGAATATGTATTTTTTCCACATCCTTTTTTTTTTTTGGCCATCATTTAAAACTTTAAATATTAATCCTTGTAAAGACACCTCACTCACTTCAATACACACACAAATATACTAACTTGGTAACATGATGAAGGATCTAGACACCACTTCAGAAATGTTTTTTTTTTATTTAACACATACACACATGTGTAAATATATACTTCTAACACATATAAACATACATTCGTGTTTGCCAATTTGATAAAGGATTGACAAGCATGTGACAGGACACTCTTTTTCAAGTAGATGAAGGAAAAAAAAAAATAAATGTTGCAAAAACTAATGGGAATAAAAAAAAAAGAAAAAAATAAAAAAATGTTCAACCAACAGCGGATGTTAATAGAGAATCATAAAAAATCGTTTAAGAAACATCAGAAGCAATTTTCGATTTATTCGCTGTGAAGTTTTTGTGAAAACTAAAAGAAGAAGTTTTTCACCTGCGTCAATGAGTTGAAGAGAAAAGTATTTTTTCTTTTTTTTAAAAGTTTTTTAGATAAATTTAATATTTACACGTGTCAAAAAAAGAAACATTAAAACAAATAAAAGTGCTGGGCTGAATATTTGATATCCTAATCTTATTATATTTCAGGACTGAAACTTATAAAGGATGTGCAAAAAAAAACTTAAAACCTTTAAAACAATCTGACAGCATAATTTCTAGTCATACAAAACGTTTTCATGACAGTGTTATTATTGGTTGAACTTTAAGGCGTATAAATCTGTATTCCTAGAGTGGGTCTTACATGGGACCATAGTAAATTGTGGACCAAACAGCAATTTATTTCGTTGTATGATTCATAGCCTTATGATTTATGAACTCAGTATGAACTCAGTCATCGATGGCAGATTGGACCAAGTACACCCATTTCGTTGATTTCGTACACAAATTTCCACAACAGAAGGCATCCGAACCTGCCAATATTGTGAAGTGGTTCTTGAAAACTTTCCCTTTAGTAACCGGTGTTTATCGGTGTATAGCGGCAGTAGTCGGTCGTCAGAGCCTCATCTGCGAAAAACAGGGTCCGCCACTAGTCGGCGATGTTGACAGGAGTGAAGAATTGGCTTAATATTTCACATAAAAATGTCTTCTCTTCACTTAACCTTGGACTCCATACTAAAGGCTTACTTAAGGGTTATTCGAACGGAGCCGATCGTCATGAAAGTTGGCAGCAAAGAGTGATTTAAGAAGTGATTATCTGTCAAACAACCATTTATAATGAGCTTCCTTTTTTGATATTGGCAAATTATTATGAATCGATTTATGCCTGAACAACAAACTGACCTTTAAAATTTAAAAATCGATGTTTAATCGCAAAATAATGTTTAGTGATGAGGTTCATTTTTGGCTTAACGGTAGACTCTAAAGACTTTATTACTTCTACTAAAATGCACAGTTGGGTCCAGTTTACACAGTGCTAGTTTAAAAATGAAACCGGAGCTCACGTCATGGGTACCATTGATCTTGGCGATATGTAGTTTTAACATAATGGCGTTACCGAAATTGACCTGTCGATTGGACTCTTTGACACTTATCTCTGATGAGCTTCTTGAAGTCGCTAGTTTATGCTGAAAAACCAGCAGCAATTGACGCCTTGGAGTAAAAAATTGTTCAAGTTACTCGCAACATATGACAACGCAATATTTGATAACGTACGACGATTTTTTAGCCACTATGTTTAAAGTTTTTTATGTGATAGTTTTTTGTATTCACTTAGATGTTATTAACGTTGATATGATTTGCCATATAAGAAACAATATATTAGAACAATGATCTATTATAATACTAATATTTAAATACTTAAAACATGGAAAATCTTTAGACCACTCTGCGTTAAAGAAAAACAACAAAAAATTGTTCCAGGGTTAAGTCAAGTCAAAACTATATTTCTCTTTATGTTTGTGTACAAAATAACAAAAAAGTCTTTTATTTAATAAGAAAACACCCACACAATTACACTTGTTTTTAAGGATAGGATTTTTTTTTAATATTATCACAACATGATATTAACCCTTAAGTGTAAACTTGGGTCTGGCCAGGCATTCTTTGGCGTTTTTTCAGATTTTTTCATAAAATTATTAAATATAATAGAACGAAACTTTATGTATTCCTCAATAAAAGTTTTTTTTTTAAGTACTTTAAGTACTGTGTGCTTGGCAATTCGCCGAATGAAAACTTTGTTTATATTGTTTCTACATGCGCCTGGCCAGGCCCTGCCCTTTTATAGATCTACTGTAGTAAATCTATAATCAAAACGAAACGTATCAAAAAGTAAATGCAACACATAAGAAGTCTTTCTTTACTTTTATTTTATTAATCAAAAATAAATACAAATAAAAGTAGTCCCAGCAAGGCCCAGGGGTTTTCCATACAAAAAAAAAGTGGTCGCAACCAGGCCCAGGTGGCAGTTTGTGCCACACAAATTAGGTGTCTACTTAAGAGTGCATAATCGCCTTTTTTGGATGAAATATTAGTCCAGCCAACAAAATAAAAATCTGAGCCCTATAGAACAAAAACTAAAAAGTGGTTGGAATTAAGCGCGTTTTACTCTTTGTAGTCTACATATTTTTACACAAAGAAAATTTTGCACCAGTAAAAGCATTAATGAAAAAAAAAATCAGTTTTAATTAAAAATTTAATCAAGGGAATTAAACGTTTAATCCAGTGAATTAAATGTTTAATCAAGTCAATTAATTGATATTATTTGTTTTTTACTGGTGAAAATTAATATTGTCAATTAAACTTTTAGTACACTTGATCAAACGTTAAATTCACTTGATAAAATTTATTAATTGAAGCACAGCCGCGAATAACGTTTTAAGTTACAAAATAATTATTTTTCAGGAGAGCAAAAAAACGTTTTTATCAGGCAAGGTTAATAATTCTTTATTTTTTTTCTTTAGATTATTAAAAATAACGATAGATAAAAAAAACTTTTATGCAAAATATCAAGAAATTTAAAATTTAAATTACATGCGAATTTACAGTTTATAACCTTTTTTTAGTGGAAAAACGTGGAAAAACGTTTCATATCCACAATCGCGATGTCATTTAAAACGTTATTCCACGTTTCAAAACCATTTACTTTGTATCATTTTGTAAGTAACTTACAACGTTCTTCTACAAGTTGACTCTCTGTATGTCATTTTGAAGGCGTTAAGCTGCATAATTTTGGGTGATTTAAGGTTTAAACAGTCTAAAAGGGTAATGTTAACGGTTATCTGCAAAAAAACAGTTTTTGCAAAAAGTGGCTTTTACAACGTTATTCGCGGCTGTGCTTCAATTATTAATGCTTTTACTGGTGCAAAATTTTTTTCTGTGTATTTAATGTAAATTTTTCAGTAATTTAGGCCCTTAATACTGTTCACAACTCAACTCAGTTTACAAAAATTTTCCAATTTCGTGAATAAAGAATTTTTTTCATCATTGCGGTCTGAATTATTTCGAAGCCGTTAAGTATATAAAAAACAATAATATTTACGCGACTTGAAGAGAATTTTATTCTAAGATTTTAAGTGTTTCTTGAAAGAAAATTGGATATTCCCTTCACAAGTTATAGTAAAATCGGTGGAGCAGCATTTTCAAAAATTCCAAATTTTAGTTAGGAACCATAACAAATCAAAAAAAAAAAAATTTGACTTTTAACCTTTTAATATTTCTTGTTGCCTAGTAAAATTCTTCACACTATTTGTACCTTACAAATTTTGTAGTGAAACAGATTCAAGAGATTTTAAGTGAAAAAAGAAAAGTCTGAATAAAAAAATAAATATTTTAAATGTTCCGTCTAATTTTCGAGTATAAAATTTTGTTAATTAAGTTCTTTGTTATTTCGAAATTTGCGTTCTTTGGTTCAAGGAATACACAAAATGTCTATAAAAATTTTCCTTAGGGTTGTTCTCAGTAAATTTTACTTGATGACTTAAATTGTAAAATATTTGTGTTGTATTTTTCGTTCTTGCCATGATGATTGCTTTTAGTTAATTAAGAATTTTAATGAAGACATCAAAGTAACGGAAATATTTTTTCTTTTCAATACATCTTTAATATATTTTTTCTTTTCAATACATCTTTAATTAAGAAATTGCAATTATAAGAATTTCTATACCATACATCATCCATCTTAGGTGGAAAAGGTATTATGAGTTAGTGCTTAAGTTAGCAAGCAACTCATAACAACTATTGATCCTAGTATTGTTTGAGTAGTTACACTACTTCACCACAATCTGAAGTAATATTTGGGTTTTGTGGTTTTACGGTGTCCCTCCGTCTGTCTGTTAGCATGGTTCGCTGGCGATCTAATTTGCTGTTACTCGGGATACTGTTCGTTGCTTTATGTCCCGCTCTAACTTCCGCTATATTATTCCTATATAGGTTTTTTTTATGCATATGTTGTCATTCGACTCAAGATTAAGTGTTTGAAGAATATTGATGACTTTTTCATGCTGGACTCTGTTAAACGATCTCCCATAATCAATAAAACACAAATAAACATCTTTTCGAACTTCGCTGCAATTCTGCGCTAGAAATTGTAGACTAAACAGTGCATACAAAGTACCCATCCCCTCTTTAAAACCAAACTGTGTTCGACCCATGGCTGCTTCACATTCATTGTAGATTCTTTTTGTTTTATGAATTATCCTTAAAAATACTTTCAATGAGTGGCTCATCAGACTTATCAGTCTGCCGACAGTAATCGGCAGTTCAGTGGCTGGTGGTCTCAAAGAACATTCAAAGAACTTTCAATCAACAAAAGTCCGCTCCAATTTTGTCCATGTGCAGCAGCATAAGACAAAAGATTGTGGTGTTTCTTTGAAAAACACAGATTTTTTTGGACACCTACCCCCCCCTCCCGCCCAAAAAAAAAAAAAAAATAAATTAAATCTAAAAACTTGTAGCTATTAAAACCAGCATTTTTAATTTCATGCTGAAGTGTATTTAAGATTCGGTAAAGCCGAATATATTACTCTAACTTGTTTTATTTTGAAATATTTTACAACTGTGCACATTGTTTTCTTGGAGTGTATGATGTGGTTTTGTGTTCATTAGAGTTTTAAAATAGCACAAGAGACAAAACAAGCTTTTGTCTTGGCAAAATTCGCCCTGACTTTTGTTGATAAAAAGGTTTGGTTTTTGTTGCATATTTTTCGGGATTCTTTGAGTCGTCATTATAGTTGTCATCATCAATTTTAAACAAGCAATCAGTACAAACCCTTTCATTAAACATATACACACACTCTAAAAAACTATAGGGCTATTGGCTTATGGTTTTCTTGTTCGAAACAGTTTAGCCAGAATTTCTTTATTGGATAAAGCTGTTGCTAAATATTTGAGAGACAGAGACAAATACACAAGGTGTGTCGTTTACTCGAGTTTGGCTTTGTAGCAAATTTAAGTTTATCATCCAGTGATGAATGTATTACCTATAAAAGAAATTTTTGCCAAATCTTAAATTATTCCATGTATTTCGCCACCATTTATGTTTTAATAACAAAATTATCAATTTTTTAAGGGTGGCTGTTCCACATCTGGATTCATAACCCTTATCCTACTAAACCGATTTTGCTAGATATCAATTGCAAACTTCTTAGGAGAACTTGAAACAATTTGATTCCAATACTGTTCTCTCCTTTTGAGTCGTTCGAAAGTGAGAGTGATTTCAACAGACCGACAGACAGCCAGGCATGTCTGAATCGACTAAGAATTACTCAAGGGCCCAGAAAATTTATATTTTATGTGATCCTAGATGAAAATTGTAAAGATTTCACACGGAATGACAAATAATTCATTACTTTCATTAGAGATTAATCTATTGGTTTTGTTGCTAAAACAGTTTTTACTTTTCAAAGACGTTGCGGATTTCCATTAAAAAGAATACCAGAGTATTTTGAAAATGAACCCAGTTAACCGGGATCTTGCATAAATACCCACAAAAAAGAAAAAAAAAAAAAAAAAAAAATTAAATTAAATAACAACCCAAAGTGTAAAGCGTTATTTCATATACAATACACCCCCAACGAAATTAAATAATGTCCCAAACAGAGATTAAATAATACCCTAATTTCTGGGGGCTTCAGACCCCAATTTCTGAAATTAAATATGTGTAATTCAAATAATAGTACAGTTTTGGCTTAAAGAATCACGCGATGGAACTTCGACCGGGCGCAAGGATTTCCTTCTCTTTGGTATATAACACCGGCTTCGCTAACCTAAAGCTACTCTGCATAGACTCCTCCCTCAGTGGGCAAAGTAAAGGCAGAGTGAGCCGAACGTCCACGTCCCCTCACGGAACGTCTGGTTCGTTTTGTTATTTGCAAACAATGTAAATGCTTACTGAATTTAAATGTCACGTTGACGGAACGTCTCGATCTGTATAAAACAGATTTTTATGCCGTTGTTACGTGACAGTTGTAAAGCAGTGATGGGCTGCTTGTATGTTTAATTGGATGTGGGTATTTTTGCTCTTTTTTTTTGAACTTTTTTTAGTAAAGCTACGGAATTGAGATAAAACAACTTAAAATACAACATATTTCCATATAAACAAATATATTTATGTTTAGATGTAAAAAATAAAAAAATTTAAATACACATACAATGTAAATGTGAAACAAGTAAAAGGCTTTAAATAGTATCAAAACCTCGTTTGGTGCGTACACTACAATACAATATATGTATGCTAAAAATGTATATGCTAAAATACAAATTTGTTTATTGTAAATCTATAATATAAATATAAATTATTAATGTTTTTTACATACACAAAATACTGTTTTAATACCATTTAAATCACTTGGTACTTTTTCTGCACAGCGGTCACCATTTAAACATTTTTGATTCCCATCACTGTGTGTTTTGTTTTATGTATACTATTGCTTTCTGTTTATGTATGGGAAATACATATGACACATTTTTAAATGTTCTATAAGTGCACCAACGTGCTTACAGTACGGTGCAACATTCGCCTAACTGGGCCTTTAAGGGTGGTAAAATTTTAAGGGCCGATGTTGATTTTGTATAAAAAACAAATTATTTTCATTTTTTTTTATTTAATAATATTAATATGGTTCAATTATGTATGGAACAAAATATAGGCCAAATGGGCGTCGCGATGGCGGCATACCTCCATCCGATCGTCCAAATTTTTAATAACGCTGAGGCATAATTGAGGTTCTATGCCATTAATGTGCCGAATT
Source organism: Pollenia griseotomentosa (assembly GCA_963931875.1). Lineage (NCBI taxonomy): Eukaryota > Metazoa > Arthropoda > Insecta > Diptera > Polleniidae > Pollenia > Pollenia griseotomentosa. The sequence goes on from OZ007564.1 coordinate 133,707,076, forward strand.
ATCTCATCCTCTAGCTCTTGAATAGTTGCTGGCTTATCGACGTACACCTTTTCCTTCAAATAACTTCAAAGAAAAAAGTCCAACGGTGTCAAATCACATGATCTTGGCCGCCAATTGACATCGCCACTACGGCCATTGAGTCTGTCGTGCAAAAGAGCCATTGTTTCGTTAGCTGTATGTCAAGTGGCACCGTCCTGTTGAAATTACATATTGTCCACATCCATATCTTCCGATTCGGACCATAAAATTTTCGTTATCATCTCACGATAGCGAACGCCATTCACAGTAACTGCTTGACCGGCCTCATTTTGGAAAAAATACGGCCCGATGATGCCGCCAGCCCATAAACCGCACCAAACAGTCAATCTTTGTTGGTACATTGATTTTTCGGCAATCACTTTTGGATTATCATTCGCTCAAATGCGGCAATTCTGCTTATGGACGAATCCACTGAGATGAAAATGTGCTTCATCACTGAAGATGATTTTCATCGAAAATTGAACGCCCATTTTCATAATAAGCCTGAATTATTTAAACGGGTTGCTCGAGTGTGTATCTTTCCATGGTTCCAATTGAGTTAGTCTGAAATTGAGAAATGTCAAAAGAAATGCAGAAAAAAACCTGACGTTTAGGTGTGGTTCACATTCAAAATTTAACCACCCGTTATATCCCTTGCCACTAATTAGTGCCCAGCAAAAACTTTACTTACCAAGTAAGTTAGCAAATAATGTTGGAGAAAATAAACACTACTTACTTTTCGGCTGAATAACTACTTATTTTTGTTCGAGGTGTCCACAGAATTCAGTACTTACAATACACTTACTAGAAGTCAAAAAATATCTAGTTATTATTTAACTACTAGTAAGTTGAATTGTAAGTACTTACAATATACTTACCAGAAGCCAAAAAATCACTAGTTAATAAACCTAATAAGTAATTATTAAGTGCGTTACCAGTAAGTAAATATTCAGTACTGAAAACAACACAAGTAATAAGTAGTTATTGAGCTGATTATTAGTAAGCAAATATTCAGTAATGAAAATTATAAAAGTAATAAGTAGTTGCTGAGGTCATTACTAGTAAGTACTTATTAAAGTTTTCAAAATAATGACAATTGTAATGACAACTACTTACTAGGTAACGTATGAAATAACTACCACCTATTACTAAAAATCAAAAAGTTTTTCCTGGGTGCCTATCAACTATTTAATTTTACGTTTTTTTTTGGGTCCACTTTAAATAAACCAAAAACGTGTTTTTGCGATTCAACGATGCCAAGGTTTTTTGTTATAAAATATGTTTATTTATTTACGTAAATAAATACAAATTTTGTTTTTTAACTTAAAATATTTTTTGCTTTTATTATTATTTTAAACGAAAATAAAACAAACAAAACCAAATTCACGACAATATTTTATGCTTATTTAAATAAAAACGAAAACTACGAATATTTTTGTTTATATCTTGGCACTGTCACATTTTCGTTAGAACAGTTTTGAGTATTATATTCGGCTGTGCCGAATCTTTGATACCCTCCACCGACAATTTAAATATTTCATAAGTGATATCTATATGAAATCTATTTATTATTGATTTATCTTTATAAAAACAGACATCAGCATTGCAATTGGTTGCGGCTTAGACCTATATTAAATTATTGACCGACAAATGCTATTATGAAAGCATCAATGATTACGGTCTTAGGCGTACTAAACTGTTTTCCGGGAGTAGGATTTATATGGGGCCGTATATTATAGACCGATCTTCATGAAATTTTACAGCGTCATTTCTAGTCCTAAAAACTGTGACGTGCCAAATTTTGTTATGATAGCGTTATTAATTACGGTTTGAGGCGTTCTGAACTGTTTTCCGGGAGTAGGGTTTATATGGGGCCTAGGGTAAATTATTTACCGATCTTCATGACATTTTACAGTGTAATTTCCAGTCGAATAAAACGAACTTTTGCAAAATTCATTTATGTTAGTTTTTGCAACAAAATTATCAATTTTTTAAAGTGGTGATTCCACATTTTGATTCATAGCTCTAATCCTACTAAACCGATTTGGCTGGATTTCAATCCCAAACTGCTTAGGATGACTACAAGCAATTCGATACCCAGTTTTTTTTATTTCTTTTGAGTTTTTCGAAAGTGAGCGTGTTTCAACAGACGGACAGTCGGACAGACGGACAGATAGACGGCATGGCTAAATCGACTTAGAATTACTGAAGGAGCCAGAATATATATGGGCATTTCTCCAATGTCGAATGCGACATTCGTACGCCTTAAAAGTGAAAAAAACATATACCAAAACATTAATTTTATTTTGACAAAAGGCGAAACTTATAGCTCTTGATTAGCACTTTAATTTGTGCTTAGGTTGATTTTGAGCAATTGTTCGTTTTCAAGAAAATTAAAAAAACCCAAGGCATTTGCATGCGACAAAAACAGAAGTTGTTTTCACGGCAAACAGTTCAAACACTGATTTCAGCGAAACCTGATAAAATATTTTAATGCGACTAATTTTAAAATATTATGCATTGATGTATCTTAATAATGGTTTTTATTTAATTCAAAAATATTCTGTAGTTTATTTTTTATTTAATTTTAATCACTGTCGCACGCTACATGTTGCATGCGACATTTTGTTCCATCATACTTTTATGTTTATGTTTTTACTTTTTATGTAATTAGGCATGCGTAAGATGATTCTACATTATTTTAAATTCATTCAATATATTTATTTTGTCAACAAAAGTTATAAAATTATAAAGAAAAATACAAATCCCAATTTTTAATATTTTTAATTAGGCTAAGTTTATCAAATTTAATTTTAATTAAATTATTTTTATGAAGAAAGGAATTTTACAACATGAAAATTAATTAAAATTGTTATTGATAATCTTTCATTTTTGACCGTGGCCGGGGCTCGAAACGTGGGCGGCAGGTTACCATGACATTTTAATTAATTTTCATGTTGTAAAATTCCTTTCTTCATAAAAATAATTTAATGAAAATTAAATTTGATGAACTTAAGCCTAATTAAAAATATTAAAAATTGGGATTAAAAACCATAAATAGTTCAACAAAATAACCACAATACTAATTATTAAAAAATACAAATATAGAACAAAAACTATCTTAACTGAAAATAGTATTGCTAGTCTCAAATAAAGTTTTTTTTAATGAAATAAGCTGTCCTTGATGCTTGTAGTTGTTGGTCATCGCAAATAAAGATATCTTAGGAAAAAAAATTTTTTGAATTTATGCATTTTACACTTACGATGTCGCACGCTACAAACTTAAAATAAGTATCAAGAAAAAAGCACTGATTATTTTCCAGCAAAATTTTTTTAATTAAATTTGCAATAAAAATATCTGTTTGTTACTAATATTTGAAACGCATTGTGCAAATACCCTCGACGCACTGATAACAAATGTTCTTTTTCAATGTCGCACGCTACATCGAAATATACGGTAAAGCAAAGAAAAAATTTGCCGTAACTGGCAATCGCATCCTTCCGTTTACATTTTTTCTTTATTAATTGAATATAAACTGAGATTTAAAAAGCAATTGTCGATGCATAATGTTTCTCATTAAGATCATTTAGCAAAACAAAACGTGCAATAGAAATGTTCAAAACAGAACTTTTTCACTTGTTCGACTTTGCATTTGAATATTTCAAAGTGTATTATGAATAAATGTAAAATTTGTTTAAATCATTGAGAGTTGATAGATTCCCTATAAAAATATGTTAAAACAACATACTTTTATAGACTTTGAATTATTTGGCTGCGGTTGACCTTTCTGTGGAAATGCCCATATACTTTATGGGGTCTGAGGTGAATAATAAAAAAGTTTCACAAGGAAGGACAAGTTAAGTATACCCTCTTCACAACTTATTGTGGTGGAGGGTATAAAAATGTGCCTTATTTATTTATCTATTTTTATTTTTCAAAATATTTTAAAAATTAACAAAAGTATTTAAATCAAATAAAAAAAACTCATCTGTTCTTTTTAAATGCAGAACAACAAAAACAATAGAGATAGTGCAATTGGGCACTTCCTTTGTTGCGATCGTAAAGAAATAAACGCAGTATCAGGCAGTCCGATACTATATTCATTTACTATACCCTTCACCACAGTTGGAATTGCCACAATATTATAATTATTATTTTTATTATTACAATTATTATATGTACCCTATAAAGCACACCACTACCCCGGTTTGCTTCGCTAATTCGGACCGGAGAAACGTGACGCAAGCCGAAGCATGATTTTCCATACATTTGTATTGGTTTTTATTTAATTGGTTCCGAGATTCATAATTTTGGCTGAAATAACAAATTTTGACTTGAAAGACTTGATAAGGGATAAGTTTCTTATAGATCTTCAAATAAATTTAAAGCTTTCTTTTCAATTACCATTTGACTTAACCCCAAGTCTACACAAAAGATAAATATCTCAGCAATTTGGCAGAATAACATCGGCAGAATAACAGAGAAAATTTTATTATGTTAAAGGCATGGGAAGCGTATTTATTTTAACACATAATTTGAAAAAAATCAAGGAAGAAGGTGCAGGGTTAAAACTGACGCCATCTTGCAAAAATTATTTTTATTATTAAAATGTATATATTAATTGTTTTAAGCTTTTATTAAACTTATTTTTTTTTGTTAAAGAAAATTAGTTTTTTTTATATAAAAAATAACTTAAATTTAAAAACATTTTTATAATAATAATATAATAAAAATCGAATAAGAAACAAACTATATGGGCAATTCCATGCATAAGTCTACCATAAATGGAAAAAATGTATTTCTGATTTTGGTAGTAAAAATACTTAAGTATGGTGGCAACATTATGTTACTTTTAGGTTTTTATAGTGGCAACAATTTTTTGATATTTTTTTAAAAAATTTTATATGTTTTGTTAAAAAATTTGAATTAAAAAAAATAATTTTTTTTAAGTTTTTGAAAAATTTATATTTCTTATTTCTAAAAAGGGGTTGTTTTGAATTATTTAAGTTTTAATGTTGGTTTCTAACTTATTATTAGTGATTTCGTTTAGGTGGTGTTTATATTCAAAAATAGCATTTTAACAAGTTCATTAATTACAATTTTGTAGCTTTCAAATAATTTAAGAGTTCCTATTTTATGCGCTGTGATTTCTAACGTTTCATGTTAAAATACTGACTTTTATACTACACAAAGTGAGTGTAGGTACGGTCACGTTTTGAGCTGCAGTGTCAGTCACAAATTATTTTACTAATAAATATTTGTTTAAATAACTTACCGCATTTATTTCAGCATTTTATAATAGTTTGTTTCTTGAACTTTCGATAAAAACACAAATTAAAGTTATTACGAAAGTGCAGAGGAAGATTATTGATTAGTTTTTATACCCTACACCACAATTAGTTGTGAAGAGAGTATATATACTAAGTTTGTCATTCCGTGTGAAACTTTTTTATTATTCATCTCAGACCCCATAAAGTATATATATTCTGGCTGCTTGAGTAATTCTAAGTCGATTTAGCCATGTCCGTCTGTCTGTCCGTCTGTCCGTCTGTTGAAAACACGCTCACTTTCGAAAAACTCAAAAGAAATAAACAAACTAGGTGTTAAATTGCTTGTAGTTATCCTAAGCAGTTTGGGATTCAATTTCAGCAAAATCAGTTCAGTAGGACCAGAGCTATGAATCAAAATGTGGAACCACCACCTTCAAAAACTTGATAATTTTGTTACAAAAACTAAGATAAATGATGCAAAAATGCACGCAATGACATAAGATTTTGCACAAGTCCGTTTTATTCGACTAGAAATGACACTGTAAAATTTCGCGAAGGTCGGTCCATAATTTACCCTAAGCCCCATATAAACACTACTCCAGGAAAACAGTTTAGTACGCCTAAAACCGTAAAAAATAATGCAATCATAACAAATTTTGGCTCGTCACAATTTTATAGGACTATAAATGATACTGTGAAATTTCGTGAAGATCGGTACATAATTTACCCTAGGCCCCATATATACCCTACTCCCGGAAATATTTTACCAAGGTGGCCTCAATATCAAAGGTGGCCTCAATATCACGACAATACAACAACAAGAGGCAAAGCAATAACAATCAGCTGTTTTTTGAGACCACCTTGTAAATAATTATACTTTTTTATGATATTTTTTTGTATTTAGCAGTGCTACCATACTTTTATCTTATTTAAATAAGACTTTTCAAATAAAACACAAAAAATCAATCTGTATTTAAATATGATTTAAGTTTTTATGAGCATTAGTCGTATTCAAGAGTTCGTCGAATAACAATTTAGAGCGTCAAAATAACATAATAAGAAGATGCAATTTTCAACTTTTTTTGGGCTGATCTAGGACTGATAGGACTATATATAAATGATACTGTGAAATTTCGTGAAGATCGGTACATAATTTAGCCTAGGCCCCATATATGCCCTACTCCCGGAAAACAGTTTAGTCTCCTAAAACCATAATTAATAACAAATCGTCACAGTTTAAGATAATCATAATAAAAAGACATCATACAGATATTACTCCTTAAACATTCGAACTGTCGGTGGAGGGTATCAAAGATTCGGCACAGCCGAATATGGCACTCTAACTTGTTTCTCTATCGGATAATTGTTGAAATTGCTGTGTATTGATACTAAAAAATTATTACTAATCGTAATATAAGACAAAACAAAACGCAAATTGTGTCAAATGTAGAGTCAGTCACATATGGAATTGCCCATTCTAACAAATATAATTATTGGAATATAATTTCATTGTTTATTTTTAATAACATTTCACAAACTAAATTTCTTTCCCACACAATTTGCTTTTATTTTTTTATGTTAGCAATAAATTGCCGGCAATTACATCTACATTAAAGATAATATTATTTTGACATTTACTGAATATATGTCGCAATATTTATCTCTAGTGTAGACGGGCAGTAAGGGCATTCTTCGCTGATTTTGATTTTTAATCACAATGCTTTTTTTATTACAGGACTTCCCATTTTTGTAACCTGTTTATGTTATAACAATGTTGCCGTCCAAGTTTTCTTCTAATACCAACAGCTCTTTCCCATGATTAAGAAAGTGCCAAAATATCCAGTTTTTTGTTGTAAGCTTATTCCCTTTCTTTTTTGCCCCATTGCTGCAAAATATTTGGATTTAACTTCGCTTCAGCAAATGTAATTTGAAACTAAATTACGACTTTCAACCAGCAGACAACAATACACACAAATTTGCATTAGACTTAAATGGGAAATTCTGTTTTTCTATTTTAGCTTTGTATTAACATTTTAATGTAAACGACGCAAATGGAAGTACAACGACGCAACTTCAAAATCATAATAATTTTAAAAAGACGCAATTTCGACACGACTCAAACCGTGGCGAAGGTTATGACAATAATAACATTATGAAAACACTTGTACAAAAAAGAAAATATTTATTTAAGCAAAACAAATATTTTTTTATGTTTTTAATATTTCAAATGAATCAAGTTTCTTTATTCAGTTCTAAAATAATCACAACAAAATATTTCTATAAATACTAAACCCAGTAGGAAAGATTCTTATGGCCAATTTTCGGGATTGGTATTAAAACACATTTATGTTTAAAATCGTTTTAAATACAAAATTCTCTTCTTCACTAAATACTTAAATCAAACTTAATTCACCGATGTGGTACACTTAATTTCAACTTAAGTTTCTATTGTAATATCTAAGCAAGGTGGCCTCAATATCACGACAATACAACAACAAGAGGCGAAGCAATAACAATCAGCTATTTTTTGAGACCACCTTGTAAATAATTATACTTTTTTATGATAGTTTTTTGTATTTAGCAGTGCTACCATACTTTTATCTTATTTAAATAAGACTTTTCAAATAAAACACAAAAAATCAATCTGTATTTAAATATGATTTAAGTTTTTATGAGCATTAGTCGTATTCAAGAGTTCGTCGAATAACAATTTAGAGCGTCAAAATAACATAATAAGAAGATGCAATTTTCAACTTTTTTTGGGCTGATCTTCGTTATGGCCTTGTGCCGGATAAAAGGATGTGAACGGCTAATTTATGTCCATGATAGGGGCTGACAATGTATGAACCTATTTAAATGTTTTTTTTTTTTGAAAAATAAATTAATTGTATCTGATTTTATCCAAAATACAAATATCTTTTAATTTTTATTTAACTAAAAAAAAAAAAAAATAAATAAAAAAACAAATCAGAGTGCTATATTCGGAGTGGGCTCTATTTTTTACGTTATTCGTTATGGTATAACACGTGGTAAAGAGTTTTCCTAGAGTGGGTTTTATATGGGGCCTATGGTAAACTATGGACCGATTTTCACGAAATTCGACAGTGATAAGACTGTGATTTTATTACAATAGCATCATTTGTTACGGTTTTGGGCGTACTAAACTGTTTTCCGGGAGTGGGCTTTATATGGCGCTTATGGTAAATTATTGGCCGATGTCATATTAAACGAATTTTTGGATAATCTTGTAACAGCCCGTGCATTTCGCCAGCATTGAAGTTAGTTTTAATAACAAAGTTATAATTTTTTAATATTGTCGTTTCATATTTGAATTCATAACTCTTATCCTACCGCACCGATTTTGCTAGATTTCAATCTTAAACTGCTGAGGATAACTACATACAAGCAATTTGACACAAAGTTTGTTTCCCTCTTCTGAGTTTTTCGAAAGTGAGCGTGTATTCAACAGACGGACAGATCAATCGACTTAGAATTACTTAAGGAGCCAGAATATATGTACTTTATGGAGTCTTTTATGAATATTAAAAAAAGTTTTTCAAGAAATGACAAATTTAGTATTCACCACTAGTGTTGAAGGGCCTAAAAAGGTATTTAGCTAGCTGAATAGAACCTTATAACGTATTAAGCCAGTTGACCAAACAATGCCAAAGGATGTTTTAATATTATTTATTTCAATGAAGAATCAATCCAAGTGAATAATGAATGTTGCTGGTTGTCGTTGAGCTTCAAATCTTGCTTCTACTAAATTTGTATATGTGCCTGTCACTACAGCCTAATCTTACGGTACACTTCATACCGGAAGGACACGATGCATCTACTAATTATTATGATGATTCTTCTCGTTGAGGAACTAGAGTAATGTAGCATATTTTCTAAACGCATTCCATTAAATAGAAAAAATACAAACGGACTTAAGCAAAAATGTTAAACTTCATCATAAATAGTTTACAAAAATCAGTATCTTCACTTCACTGTGGGGTATTCCATCACTTAAACTTAATTGAGCCACAAATTATCTGCAATTATAAAATCTGTTTTAGTTTCACAATTAATGAACGACCTTTCCACCTGAGAGATCAAGACCGCCGTATTTAAGTATTTCAACAGGATCCACAATACCAATTAGTCGAAGGGTCTATCTTCATCCCTGGAGCTTCTGGTACTTGTGATACCAGAAAAGACTCTGTTTTAACATGATACTTATGATACATGCCAATTTTAAACCTCCAACAAGTTTAAGACCTATACCATATTCCCCTTAAGAGCAACGTCAAAAGTATGTGCTTCGCATGAGCACCGAAGGTAAAATTCTTGCTTCAGCAGAATCTTAAGGCTTAAGAAAAACACACTCTTACAAAAAAAAAAAAAAAAAAAAAAAAAAAACGGCTAAGAGAGGTTAAAGATGGACCCAGATGCTGTTGATGCCGCCCAATTGATAAATTAAGGTTTCCTTAAATACGTTTACCCCTGGAAAAAAGGTAGATACACCAAAAACACGATTGGCGTTGTTGCTAGGCAACGACGGATGACAGCGGCATTATTCTTGGACCCGCTACAGCAGACTAATCATCTACTTTGCTGGAGCATTACCCGCTTAGTTTCGTTACAAGGCAAAAAACAATACTGAATGGATTGATGCTTCAGGAACTAGGACAGTGAAATCTTACATGGGAACTGCAACACATCGTTTAGGATCCAGATGCTTTGTGGAAGCCATATTATCCCAAAGGGGGTAATGGATAAGAAAGAAGGAATTTCCTTGTCTTTCAAACACAAGAATAATATTGTTTTTATCAAACAAAAGATGAGAACACTTAATTCCGTTGGGTTTTTTTTTTTAAACCACTAACTTCATTTTGTTTGGTTCGGCTCATTAATGTTCGTCCCTTTTGGCTGGACAAAACCACCCAACATTTTTTACAAAAACAAACACCACATACGAAAAAAAACAAAGAGCCAGCAAAATAATTTTACACAAACAAAACACAAGCTGTTCGTGTTGCGGACGTTTTTTGTTTGTTCATTTCTTTATCAATTTAAAAAAAAAGAAACATTATAGAAGGGTAAAATATAATGTTTGTCTACAGTATCACTTCAATTGTTCTGTTTTTTAACGAAGATCAGAACACTATATAATATTTGGCTGTTTCTTGAAAATAGTTACGAACGGTATTAAGGGTTATATTCGTCTACACAATCACTAAAAAACAGATGTCGTTCTTGGTTGTGTGAGCCGAACGTTAAATAATGCACTTTTTTTCTCGACCACTGTGTAAAATTAAGGCCCTAATTATGTAAAGCGCAACGCAATGCCAAAGAATTACATTGAAAGCAAAAACAAAGTCATAAATATTTTCTTTTTGCTTTCTACAGAAGTTCACATTGGGTTTAAAAATTTCAAACGCCTCATAGCTTGTGGCGCTGAAAATTTAAAAACGTTACATAAATTTCTGTAGAAAGCAACAACAAAATTACAAAATATTTATGACTTTGTTTTTGCTTTCAATGAAATTCTTTGGCGTTGCGTTGCGATTTACATAATTAGGGCCTAGGTTGGGCAAAACACTTGACGTTAAGGTGTGACTTATAATCAACATACGATGTTATTATTATCGTTGGACCAAACTTTATTTCTTTAAATTGACATATCGCACACTAAATCATAAACAGTCACAACTCAAAATTCAGAAATGTGCAGGAGGGCAAAAAACGGGCTTTAAAAGTAGGGTTGCAATTTTAATAATCAAATTGAGTTCCACAAATATAAAAGAAGAAAAGTTAACGAAATTATCGTGATCGTTTATGAAAAAAAAAAACGATTTTGAATTGTTACTCTTTATGACTTAGTGTGCAATATGATTTCAAACTATTCGCTAAAGATTTTTAATTCTATCGAAAGATATAAAAGACTATTGAAAAAAATGGTGACCATTTTTTGCGATTTGTGGAGCTGGAATTCCTACTTTGTGGGCGAGAGGAGAGAGAGAGAGAGAGGAATTAAGCTAGGTACAACATGTACTCTTGCCATCCGTTTTGCTCCCTCATTCGTTCTAACATTTGACCAACAATTTTTTTAATTCGTTCGCTTATTCCTCATCCATGTTAAGAAACATTTGCTGCAAAAACTTTCTGCAATTCTCTTTTAAAACTGCATTCGTGTCTAAAGAATAAAAATTTTGTTTTACAGCATTGAGTCATTTTCTATGCCTTCTCTTTCTTTCAATAATAAACTTACAAAAACTGCTTGTACATGAAACAAATAACACTATTCCGTTCGTTTTTTCCCTTTCATCAACAAAATCAAATGTTTCGCAGCAAATGTTTCATTATATGGATTGGGACTTATCAGGTTTTTGTTTGTTTAGCAAACAAAAATTCAACTTTAAAGAAGAAACAAGAAAACTTATAGCGAAAAAAATTGCACAACAAAGATTTTGCAATACTGTAAATTCTAAAATTTCAGGGAGTTGATATTTAATCGAATAATTTTTATTCGAATAATATATTTGAACCCTAAAGCTTATCTCTATTACTTTAGTTATTTTCAGTGTCTTTTGTTATAGAACTTTGCCGCATACTGACACTTTATGGACAAGTTACTGACTAAAAACAGATAAACTGTAACGACTTTGTTGTTGTAGTAGATCTATCTAAAAAAAAGTACAAGAAAGTTGCTTATGGTTGATGTTAGAAAAAGAAAAGATACAAATTTTGAATTTTCTCTTGAATTTTTTAATGAAATCCATAGCAGTTTTCTAGCATTTTCAAGAACCTTAACAAAAAAAAAAAAAAATAAAAAACCCCTTGTTAACTTAAACATTTTTTAACTATTTGTCGTGCAGGGAAACCCCATAAAACAATCTTAGTGTTCAAACAGTATAAATAGGTTTTAAAAGGATTCTTTTACTGTTTCGTTGTGTATATTTGTAAGAGTTTAACCATTTTTTCCTAATACATTCTAATCAAGAAACAAGCCCTCAAGTCCTTTTAAGTCAAAAAAAAGCTTGATATTTCTCTTTCATTATTTTTGTTAATGTTATTCATCCTTATTCGGTTTTTTTGTTTTCGTTTTTTGCTTCCACTTAAGCTTAAAAGTAAAATCGCTTTAATGCATGTTATTCTGAAGATCAAAAAACCAGCAAACAGGAGTAAATATGTTTTAAGCAAAAAAAAAAAAAAAAAAAAAATAAAAAAAAAATATTTACTTTTAATGGGTTTCAGTTTGAAGAGATTTTTTTTTAAAGAATTTCTTTTGTTTTTATTTGCAAAAGAAACAGGAAAAAAAGGATTCCTACTAAAGAAAAAACATTTTTTTATTGGAATATTTACCAAAGGATTTCATATTTTATTAAGATACTTTCTAAATTTTTTTTGTATGCTAACTGATTTATTTTTTATTACAAGACAATATGCCTAAAATGTGTAATAAATATTCAATAAAAAAATACATATACAATATCAAATAAAAACATAAATCAAAATATAAGGACTTGCAAGTTTGAGCTCTTTGTTACTAATGGTTTTATTTTTGTGCACCAAAAAATATGGGGGTATATGGATTTTTTCTATTCCGTTTGCAACACATCGAAAACTTTATAAACTACATACTTATATAATATTGGATCTTTGTAAGACTCTAGGATGATCTACTAATGTCCTTAGATGCCCAATATGTTCATAATCACTTTGGTACTCCAACGGCAACCACCAACTTAAAAATTAACTCGAATATTTTCTCATTATTAGAAAGTTAGAAAAACTTTTAGTCGGTAGAACATTTTTTTTTTATCAAAGAAGAAGATTTCTTAAGTTGTTCTCAGCCAATTAATGATGGAGTCCCACAAGGAGTCATATTGGGTCCTCTAGTGGACTTCATATACACTTTAGACATGCCAACGAATAAGTACACCCAAACTTCAACTTTTAGAAATGATACAGTTTTTCTAAGCGCACACGTAAACTATCATGAAGCATCTCGTTCCTTATAGGATCATATAGTTCAATTCAAAATATGGTTTAAACAGGGGCATACATGGAAACTGTATGGCTGACTCGTTGGTGCATGCAGGCACCACCTTGAATCATATCGATTGCTCCCAAGGAGTTAGCAACTTATTGCACATAAATTGCATCTCATTGCCAGTCAGAGGGGGTTGGGAAACCAGACAAATTTTGCCCATCATATTTATATCAGAAGAGGACATTAAGGCTGTCCAGACTTCACCTCAGAAACCGAGGAGGAGAAGAAGGAGTCAACGGAACATCTTCTTTGCCACTGCCCGGCATTCGGAGACCTAAGACTCAAACTGTTTGATTAAAGAATCCCTAGAGACAAAACCTGACTCTCTGACATTAATTTGAACGGGAGCCATTCATTAATTGAATCAACAGGATGGCTGGGTGAAAATGTCAACAGCCAGGTAACGTAGGAACATTGGGAGACAGTGTAACATGGTAACACAACGTAAGCCAATTACTGAACCCACTTGTGCTGTGCTTTATCTAACCTAACTTAACCATTGTTTAAACACTGGAAAATAAAGGTCAGTGAGCAAAAATGTGCACATATTACAAACACTTTGCGTCGGAAATCATATCCCTTATTAAAATCAATAAACAAACAAGTAAGAAAGTATAAGAGGTTTAGTTGTGACCATATTATGCCCTACACCACAATATTTAATAAGCGAATTTTTAAGAGCGTGACCTATTTGGGACATCATGTGCAATCATGCACCTGCCATAACAAAATTATGTTATGATGTTGAGACTTATGTAAAAGTTCTTTGTGCCGAATATTATTTAGATATCCTCATCCATATGAGATTTGTCTGACTTTAAGTTCTTTTTCCAATCCTTATTTCGCAAAGCTCTACGCTTGTCTGCAGGAGAGTAGAGTCTCTGGCAGGAATCGAACCCGCAACCCCCGCACTGAAAGACCAGCACACTACCAGCTAGATTACCGGAGCGCCCTGTGCTTTTAGGATGGGGGTTTGTTTGGGACCTATAGTTATTTTGGACCTACCAGCACAAAATTTTTTCATGGAAAGTTATTGGTTTTTGTGTTAATACTAACATTTATAAGAAAGCTATTACATTAAAAGCTGTCTTCGGGAGTAGTATTTGTACACAGAAAGAAAAACACTCGGGATAAATTAATTTTTTTTACTTACTTTACGAGCGTGTCGTACTCAAAAATTCAAGTACGAATAACACTAAAACTTACTTAAAACAATCCTAAATGGGATTACTTTCAAAATCAATCCCGGAATTTCTTAAAATAAGTACAAAATTCTTAAACCCAATAAAAAAGGATTAAACTTTTCGTTGGTAGTGACACTCTGAGAGTATAATTACAAACTGAGCGTTTTAACCTCAATCAACTTATTAAAATTTGTTGTAGACTACTACAACAACGACACACAAGTAAATCCGCCAAATAACTTTTTTTTTTTTTGAAAATGCTATAAAAAAAAACTACAGAATATTTTCTCAAATTTCTTTTTTATGCAGTAGCCTACACGATGGGTCCAATGGCTTCACGAATATTGTCCTTTAAAGCGTCAATTGTCTCTGGCTTGTCGGCGTAACACTTATCTTTGACGGAACCCCACAAATAATAGTCCAACGGTGTCTAATCGCAGCTCCGAGGTGGCCAAACGACATCAGCTCTGCGGCTGATAATGCGATCTTCAAAAACAGGGCGCAAAACATCGAGTGTAGCTTCAGCTGTGTGGCACGTAGTGTTGGAAATACGTTAATTTTAATTCAACTTTATTTGTCAATTCCAAAATCGGTATAACTTAACATTTGTTTCACTATATTCCCAAATATGTATAGCATATGAATATAGTGATTTGGCAACTCTTTTTTATTTAATTGACACTACATTTTTATTTAATTTTTTTTTTATATACGTTTAATAATTCTTGTGAACAGTCGAGAACTTTCTGTAAAAAGGATTCTTAAAATAAAACTTTGATTAATTCTTAATATTTACATAAAAGAAATTTGTCTTTAATTTCAAGACGTAGCGCCGTCCTGTTGAAACCAAATGTTGCCAATATCCTCCTCTTCAATTTTTGTGAACAAAAATTCGTTCAACATGGCCCGATAACGATCGCCATTGACTGTAACGGCCACTCCTTGCTCATTTTATTTAAAGAAAAAAATATTATTTTAAGTAAACAAATTAACATATTTTATAATTAAACTTTGGTAATGTCGATAAATTACAAAGCAAAAACGTTTTTTTGGATAAAAATTTTCTTGTTCGTTTCCAAGAAATCTTATTCAAGGTGGACACAACAAATTTAATACTAAATATTTCATAAGCACTAGTTAGTGCACAGGGATATACTATGCCCAGGATCGTAGAATACAGAATACGAGGCATCTAGATGTGAAGTTAAAGATGCCATTGAAACTAGTCAGAATCAATGGATAGAATACACTATATGGGTAATGATAGAATAGCGTCAACGGATTTAAAAACGCATGGTAGTATCATGGTTTAAGCTACACAAGAGATCTTCTGGGTCGTGGTGCTTTTGGCCTTCTACATAAATACATCACGGTAACAACATTGTCTTCAATCTTTCAGAACAAATAAAATTGAAAAACGATTTCCATTTCTGATCTATAACATCCTTATGGTAGATTTACATTACAAACAAAAATTCGTTCAACATGGCCCGATAACGATCGCCATTGACTGTAATGGCCACTCCTTGCTCATTTTCGAAGAAAAATGGCTAAATTATGCCTCTGGACCAAAATCAGCACCAAACAGTGACTCGTTTTGGGTACATCGGCTTTTCAATTTATGCGTGCGGGTTTTTTGTGCCCCAAATGCGACAATTTTGCTTGTTTACATACCCGCCAAAATCAAAATGTGCTTTATCTGAAAAGATGATTTTTTTTGGCAAAATCGGCATCTTCTGTAAGTCGATCGCAGGCCCACTTAGCGAAGCGAAAACGCATTGGATGATCAGTTGGCTTCAACTCCTAAACCAGTTGGACTTTGTATGGCGTCATACCAAGGTCTTCATGCAAAATTCGTCTCAATGATGTCTCCGAAATGTTCAATTGTTTAGAACGACGGTGAATTGATGTTGATAAGCACTGTTTTTGGCTTTTCACGCTTTGGTTTATCGATGAGGATGCTAGTTTCTTTCACTATTTTCACAAGATAACGAACATACGGAGCTGACGGTGCTTCTCTTCTTCCAAAATCCGTACGCAATTTTCGCACACATTCTGCAACATTACCATGATTTTCAAAGCAATGTCGCAATATTTCCCAGCATTGTTCAAGCGTATACACAACCATATTCGTTCAGCGAATGGATAAAACTAATTGTCTGTCAAATGGGATATGAGCTTAGTGTTACTATTCACGAAATAAGCACTAGTTGGAAAAAAAAAACGTTAGATGGCGGACCCGCTAGCTAACAAACGATTTGTTTATTGTGTGTAGAAAGAACAAAAACAACAGAACAAGACGAAAATACATTATATTCACGTTCAAAAAGTAAAATTAAGAACTCTTTGCTACTCATTTAGTTTATATTTTTGGTTATATTAAGTTTTTAAAGTAAAAACCATATCGGGAATGATGCTGGTGTTTTTTAATTGAAATTCTGTATGGTGTTAAACGGGAAAGTAAATTAATTATAAAAAGTTCTCCTTTTAGTTTCACTTTTGGTTTATTTCAAGTACGAATTCGGGATTGAATCAACTTTATAATATTTGAATCAAGCGCATTTTGAGATTGATTCAATCTTAGTTTTACTTTAATCAATCCTTTTTTCGGGTTATTTCAAGTACGAATTCGGGATTGATGATGATGCGGAAAGAAGCTTGTATGGGTGCAATGTGAAATTATAGACCTATTTTTCCTATTTTCAATAGGCTTGGTGCCAATTGGAAACTTTGCGCCAAATTTCATTAAATTATATCCAATATTGCGACATGTACTTTGCGCACATGGTTTACATGGACAGCCATCCAGCCGCACTGGCTGATTCTGAGTCGAATATTGAAGAAAATCCAAAGGCGCCAAAAGAAAATCATGCGAATCACCACGTTTACTCCGTGGTATGTTAAAAACTTCAACATTTATAAAGACCTTCATGTGCCCTCAGTCAAAATAATGATCACAAAGCATTCCCACTGTGGTGGAGGGTATACTAAATGAAAATAATATTAGGCGGTCCTGCTGCTTTTACTTCTTTTAGATCGCAACCAAAAAAGTGCCCAATTTAACTAGTCTGGAAGTGCTTTCAACTTTTTTTCTTATATCTAGGAATATTTTAAAATTGAATTAGATCAGGGATAATAAATCGCTATTTTATTTTGCTGGAACTTTTTTTTTTCAATATTTGTTTACTGAATCTTCATATATTAAATATGAACTAACAATAATTAATCGAATGTGTCTCTTAAGCGAGTGCGGCCGCCATGATTTAAAATATTTCGAGCTAGTCGATTTGGGTGTTTTTTTAATTATTTTAATGCATATTTTGTAATCATAGTTTTTACAAATGGCACATTGAGATCCTTATAGATGTTTGAGTTTTAGCATACCAGGGAGCGGCTGGGATTATTCGTATAAGTTTTTTTGGTGCCTTTGAATTTTTTCGATATTAGAAGCCGAGGCAGTCCCCCAAAGCTGAATACCGTAGCACCAGATAGGCTTTAAGATAGAGTTGTAAAGTATTAAAGTTAAGTTTGCCTCTATATGGCATTTCCACGGTAATCGCTTTTAACCATATTTTTATTAGGTTCTTAAAGCAACGTGTTTTTTGTTTTGTTTTGAAGAATTTGTAGCATCTAGAAAGCACTCAGATTGCACGATTGCTGACGTCGATGAAAACTAACAACTACCATCTTTTTAGTTTAATCACATTGATTAGTGTTCTTCTGTATTTAAGGCCGTATTCATAAAAAATATTTCAGGCTTATCGCAGGCTTATGAAACGAATTTTCTATGAAACGAATTTTCTATGAAAATTTGTTTAAACAAATTTAATTAATCAAAAATATCTTTTATGAATATGGGGGTAAGAATTTAAGAATACATTTAAAGTAATTTACACGTAAGATTTTTTTATTTATTTATTTACTTATCAGTTAATACAATACAACAAGAAAATATCTTATATTAAAGTAATGGGTAGAAAAAGTGGCATAAGGAAGAATACAATATAAATAATAATAATTTACAAATGTTAATGAGCAAGTTATTTTTTACATGCTTAATTGTTGTTGTTGTTCTTGCTTTAAAAAGAACCAAAGCAGCTGAGTTGATATTATTTGTTTAAATTCTTTTGTTTATTTTTTTTCGCTAATATCTAAAAAAAAATATGTTTTGAAATTAAAAAAAAAATATTTTTTGAAATAAAAAAAAAAATACTTAAATAAATAAGACATATTTACTTACGAAAATGTTGCAATGCCAAGAAAAAAACAAAAATTTCTGTAGTTTCCGTTTGTATTTAAATACGCATTAAATATCGTTGGTAAATTGGTTTCTTTTTTTTTTTTTTTTTTTTTTGTTAAAAATAATATTAAAAGAACAAAATATTATTTTAAGTTGGAAATCTATATTTCTTATTGATTTACATTAAGAAATTAACATATGTTATAACAAAACTTTGGTAGTATCGATAAATGAAGTGTGCTTCATTGCCGCGAATAACGTTTTAAGTTACAAAATAATTATTTTTCAGGAGAGCAAAAAACGTTTTTAAAAGTCAAGATTATTAATTTCTTATTTTTTTTCTTTAGATTATTAAAAATAATGATAGATAAAAAAAACTTTTATGCAAAATATCAAGAAATTTAAAATTTAAATTACATGCAAATTTATAGTTTATAAGTTTTTTTTTAGTGGAAAAACGTAGAAAAACGTTTCATATCCACAATCGCGATGTCATTTTAAACGTTATTCCACGTTTCAAAACCATTTACTTTGTATCATTTTGTAAGTAACTTACAACGTTCTTCTACAAGTTGACTCTCTGTATGTCATTTTGAAGGCGTTAAGGTGCATAATTTTGGGTGATTTAAGGTTTAAACAGTGTAAGAGAGTAATGTTAACGGTTATCTGCAAAAAACAGTTTTTGCAAAAAGTGGGTTTTACAACGTTATTCGCGGCTGTGCTTCAAATAACAAATCAAAAAACGCTTTTTTGGATAAAATTTTTTCTTTTCCGTTTCCAAGAAATCTTATTCAAGGTGGACGCAAAAAATTTAATATTAAACATTTCATTGGCACTAGTTAGTGCATGGGGATATACTACGTCCAGGATCGTAGAATACAGAATACGAGGCATCTAGAGTCCTCCACCAAAAAGAAAATATGAAGTTAAAGATGCCATTGAAACTAGTCAGAATCAATGGATAGAATACACTATATGGGTAATGATAGAAAAGCGTCAACGGATTTAAAAGCGCGTGGTAGTATCATGGTTTAAGCTCCACAAGATATCCTCTGGGTCGTGGTGCTTTCACACAGAAAAAAATACCAATGTTAAATTAACATGGCGAAATGTTGATTAAGAATCATAGTTAATTTCTGCAGAAGTATGCGCTTTATTTAAATTTATCATTATTTCATATTAATTTTAAATGAAAAATATTAAAATAACTTTTAATCACGTTTATTTAATATTATTCACTTTTAAAATAATATTGTTCGATATTGAATCCATAAAAACCTGTTTTATATTAAAATCAAAAGTTTATCTTGTTAAATTAACATGCATGAAGACTTAAGTATGTACATTTTTTTATTTTCATGTTTAAAATATGTTATAAAAAGAAGACAATTCCCGTATTCTTTTAATTTAAATTGTTTAGTTAAATAGTACATCAAGTTTTTAAAGTAGAATGATGACGAAAACCATATCGGAACATTCTGCTGATGCTTCTGTTAACAAAGGAGAATACTAAATAAGTGAAACTTGTGTTACAGGGGTAAGTGTTTTGAATTATTCTTAAATAAATGCATATGTTGTCTCTGAAGCTTCTTCACAATGTTATAACACACTCAAACCAATTTGATTCTACATGAAATTCACGTTGTTTCAACTTGACATAACTTTCATTCAACGTGATTCGGATTGTTATTTCAATATAAATGACATTTTGCTCTAACTTTATTGCAATGTTAAATTAACATGAATTATAGTGTTTTTAAAAGAAAAAAAAAAGTTGTTCGCAAGTTATTGTGAAATCATGTTAAACTAACATGAAGTAACAATGAAGCAAAATCACCACCGAAAACGGTAAAATCAATCTTGTTTTCGACGATTTTACCTTGATTTTTTTCTGTGTGTTTGGCCTTCGACATAAATACATCATGGTTACAACATTGTCTTAAATCTTTCAGAACAAATAAAATTGAAAAACGATTTCCGTTTCTGATCTATAACATCCTTATGGTAGATTTACATTAAACGTTTAAGCCTTGCAGGGTTCAATTCGTCCAAATATTAAAGCCCAACCGATAGTCAATTTCATTAGAAGTTAACCGAATTTAGAAGTTAGAAGTTAACCGAATTTGTTCTGTCTGGTTTAACCCCTTCACTAAGGATTAAATCGGACAGAGCTAAAACGAATTTGAATTATTCGAGGACCAAACAAATATTTGATTTTAACTAGTATTTAAACGTAAAAATTGCGAAAAAGGGATAAGCTAGTATTAGCGACACGTAGTGCCGAAGCACAGTGGCGCCATTTGAATTTTTTCGTTGCAAAAATCATGACTATTGAACCAAATGAGATAATCGAGAAATATAAAAAGCGTATAATAAATAATTGACCAGCCTATAAAATTAGTGTTTAAAAGGGTTCTACGCCTTTGAGGTGCCTACATAGGGGCAAGTAGTAAATGCGGGACCTAAGGCCATAACAATTAATCAACATAAATTAAAGGCATACTGCGCCGACAGAAAAGCCAGTACCTGTTTATATACCATACCTAAGAAGAGATGCGGCAAAAAGCGAGAGGGAACCTGCCAACCCCCGCAGAGAATAACAGACATCAGTCAAGGATCTCAGAAGAAGAAGCTTATAACACAACTGACAGAAATAAGACAAAAATTATGGAGAGGTCTCAAAAACAAATAGAACAGAGCGTGTAGACGAAAGGAATAACTTAAAAATATTTTCTTCAAGTAAAACTAAGTTTATAAAATTAAAATAATTTTTTTACGTCAATAAATCACATATCATGGTGAAATTACCATGATATGGCCAAACCAATAATGATCTGACGAAATGTCTTATAATTATAGTATTAATTATTATCTTAGGATATACTAAGATAATAATATTTTTAACATACTACAGCATGTATTTAAATAAAATCCTATTTGGATTAAATAACTTCAGAAAGTTTTAAGCAATATATCCAAACAATATACTTTTAAATTAATTTTAAATGTACTTTTTTACAAACAAATCTTCTCCGGCGAATCAAATACTTAGGGATGTCGGAAACCATAGTATATAAATTGTTTTGATAGTCGTTCACCTTAAAAAAGTACCC
The DNA here is from genome assembly GCA_963931875.1 of Pollenia griseotomentosa. Lineage (NCBI taxonomy): Eukaryota > Metazoa > Arthropoda > Insecta > Diptera > Polleniidae > Pollenia > Pollenia griseotomentosa. Next base: position 133,728,943 of record OZ007564.1, read on the forward strand.
TATATCTAGATTTGTATAAAACATTGCAAAATATTTAGATTTCAGCGTTATTCGAAAATAAATAATACTGCTAAATAAAATATTGAGCGATTTTTAAAGTCAGATTTAACCGAAAGTGTTAAAAAAAGACGGCTAGCTGGTGGCAACATCGTTAGAGCCAGCATGGGCGAGGAGATTATCAGCCATGTTCTAGAAATCGAATTCGAGTGAAATTGAAAATCAAAAAATTTTTAAAACGATATAAAGAACATTTTCTTCAGTAGTGTTGTTAATATAAGTAAACAGTAAATTTGCTTGATTAAATTTTTAATTAAAACTGATGTTATATTTGATTAATGGCTTAATTGAAAAAAATGGCGAGAATTTGTTGTGTGTAAGACACCAGCAGCATGCCCGATATGGTTTCCGTAATAATTCTACTTTCAAAGTTTGTCACAAAAATTATCTAAGTATTTGTTTTGTATTAAACAAATGGCCTTAAATTATGTTAAAAACAAGAAAATCGTATATGAAATTTCCATTTTTGTAAACCAAAAAAATCAAACATAAACATGCTAATAAAAGTAGGTACAGTGAAATAACTCCCAAATGAAATAAGTCCCAATGGAAAAATGAAATAAATCCCAAAAAATTTTCCATACAAATTGGGACTTTTTTCATTATGAAATAACTCCCAATGCATTGGGACTTATTTCATAATTTTTGTTGGGAGTTATTTCATTATGAAATAACTCCCAAATGAAATAAGTCCCAACAGGTTTTTTGTTGGGAGTTATTTCATTTGGGAGTTATCATTGGCATTTATTTCATCGCAGTTGGGACTTATTTCATTTTAATTGCAAACACTATTTTACCGTTGGGAGTGTGAAATAAAAAGCGTTCTGTAAAAGGAAACCAAATAAATGGGAGTTAATTCATTTTTGTTGGGACTTATTTCATTGGAAGTTAATTCATTTTTATTGGGATTTATTTTTACATTTTGAAATAAGTCCCAAAAATTGGGACTTATTTCATTTTTGCCTTTGGAAGTTATTTCATTTTTTTCAGTTGGGCGTTTTTTCATTTTTCATGGGACTTATTTCATTGGGAGTTATTTCATTGGGACTTATTTCATTTGGGAGTTATTTCACTGTACCATAAAAGTAACCAGGCAACAAAAGACAAGAAGAGCTCTTGATATCAAAAAAGAATAGTGTTAGTGTGATTATTTAAGGGCAATATAAAAGATTTTTTCCAAGCTGGTTTTTTTTGCTGCTGACTTTTGCCTTATTTAAGCTCCTTGAAAATGTCTAAGTTTGAAGTCCTTTTTTCCCTATAGTCTAATGTTTCTTCGTTTGCTTGGAAATATATGGAAGTATTTTCGACAAAAAACCTTCAAACATTGTGACATTATGCCTGTGTTTTTTTTTAAATATATTTATATGTATAGAGTGCTTAATAGCTTGGCTGAAAAAAAAACGAGAAAAATAACACTATGAAACTTTGATAAATAAAACAGATTTATTACCTAACTGTATCATTTCTATTCGTACATATTAACTTAGCTGATGTGTTCTGTAAGTCTTCAAAATCCCATTGTCACAACCCAACTTCAGTCGGCTAGTGGTTGTAGTATTTATTTTCTCTTCTTTTAATAGACGTTAACACAACAAGTCTGAGCATTCTGCTGGACAGTGGGCCAACTGCAAGTTGTTAAAAGAGGAAAGTGGAACGTTTTCTTTTGCTTAGCCTTTACGTACGGCTGTTAGAAGTAAAATATTTTTAAATTTGTAAAGGCTGAAGGTTAAGAAGCACAAAACTCTACTAGAGTAGAAAGAAAGAGAAAAAACTTTGCTCAGTCAGCCGTCTAGAAAACCAAACTTTATGATTGTTTTAGTGAGAGATGTATTTATTTTATTGTTGCAACTTCAAATACACAGAATTTTCAAAAGAATTGCGTTTCGCTCTCTATTTCATTGATTTACTAGTGAAGAGCAACACAGATAAAATTATAAGTAGTTTATCAATTATAAAAATTGTTTGAAAAGTATTTCAATTTCATAAATGTTATTTTATATTTTTAGTTGAAAGAAAACTAAAAATATAATTTTGATTTAATTAACATTTAAGTTGTTTTGAAACAAATTTTTAATTAACATAATAATTAAATAACAACAAATCCTAATTGATTTCTTCGTTTAAAATAAAATAATTTAAACTTGTGAAATTGTTGTTGGGAATTGTTAAAACATGAGCTATATATTTTAATCAATTAACACATTGTTCGAAACAGCAAAGTTTGGTGATAATTTTTTAAATTAAAATTAAAAATATTAATTTTTTGAAAAAAAATATTCACAATTTTTAGTAATCTATACAATCATTTTGGTAAAACTTGCAAAATCAACAAATTTTTTGCTCGATTCTATGAAATTGGTATAATTTTGGCAATTAGAGAAAATTTTAAAGTTTTTCTGTGAAGGAAATTCATGTAAACTGTTGTGGCCATACGACAACAAGTACAACAATAAAAAACCACGTTGTATTTTTGTTGTTGCCAACTGATACATCACACACACATAAGTAATTTTTGACGTTTCCCTGTTGGCCAAACTGCCGTCGACGACATTGTCGTCAACGATTTATGCACGACATGTCCTCTATCACTTAGGATTTCTGGAAGACAATTTTGAGGAAAATGTCGTGGACGACAAAATACTCGACTTTGTCAAGTGCACTGTCTTTTAAAGAAGTTAATAAACGACGACAGGACCGACATTGTCTTACATGTTGTCTTTTGTCAAAGCTTATCCACGACAACATGACAGACATTTTCTTGTAAGGTATCCTCTATCAACAACTATACACGACAGTATGAGCGACAGTGTCTTGTTAGGTGTCCTTTATCAACTTCTAAGCACGACAATATGAGCGACATTGTCTTGTAAGCTGTCTTCTAAACAAACAAAAATTATTTGTTCGTAATAAAAAATAAAAATAACTGTAAAATAACGATAATAATAAAAAAACTGCCAAAGCAAAGTGAAGAAAATCAGTCAGTCAAGTCTGAGAACTCAAAGAATAAGGTCTTATTCTAAAAATATGTATGTGCTATTGTATATTTTTATTTTTTCGTTTAGGTTTATAGGCGACATTTACGTGTAAGCTGTAACTCCTTTAACTTCACCGACATTGTCTTATACGCAGTCGTTGACGATAAAGTAGAATCCTTTGTCGTCCATATAGTCGTCAAAGACATTTGAACGACAATGTCGTTCATGTGGTCATCAACGACTATATGGACGACAATGTCGTGCATGTAGTCATCAACGACAGGCTGAGCGACATTGTCTCTCTTTGTGTCGTGCACGATTTACGCGACACTTGTTTGAAAATGTCATCGACGATTTGCATTAGTTGTCCCTTACGTATCGTGCAGGAATTAACATTGTCGTGCACGAATCATTGATGATTGCCAACTGGGTTCTCTTTAAAAGTAAGAAAAAAAAAATAGCTCAGCTGTCTTGTCAACGCCCAATTTAAAGTAAATTCGCTATGGTAAAAAGGTTTATTTTAGAAAATGTTTGTAAAATTTTTGTTTAAATGATGTCAGTTAAAATTAAAATTTTGAAAGTTGAGAATGTTTAGTTTTAACAAAAGAGAACAATCTTTGAAAATAGGGAAGTAACATCTTGTTAAACTTCGCGTTAAACTAAGATGCACAGTTTTAAGGCCTTTTTGGTCCGACTATATCAAACATTTAAATAACCAGTGCAATGAGCCAATTTAGACTAGACTAATTTTTAGTCGGATTAACTTTTGTTCTTTCCAAACTACACTGGATTAATTATTCCGGCATAAAATTGTATACGTACACGCAGCTTTGTATGTGTTAGTATCTCGCGCGGTTTTAATTCCTTTATAAATTTTAAAGTTTGTTGGCGTGACCAACCACCCTCTGTTTTTATATTCATGTTTACATGACGGCGAACAACTAACGATTAAAATCGCTCTGCAAAAAAGAAAACACTGAACCTGTTTTTTCATAAGTGTGTATGTATTGGTTTTGTTCTGCTAATGCGGGGTTGAAGCTGAATTAAAAATTATGCCAACCAAAAACGACTCTCTTCACCTCTTTCGCCTACAAACTGTCGTTTTCTGCCAGAACAATTAGTCTAGTCAAAATTTGCTCAATAACACTAAAAAAATAACCATATAAGGACACCACTACGTGATAAAATACCAAAAAAACTACCCGCTCCTAGTTTTGCCCAAAATCATGCACTTTTTATGGGCCCCCAAAGATTTGAGATCTGAGTGTCATTTTGCAAAAAAGTGATAATTTTTTCAGGCTCATATCTTGCATATATTACATATTACCCTCTGAGACAAAGTTTTAGCTCTTGCCATAAAGAACAAAAATTGTGACATATAAAATCAAAAAAACTTCATCGCAAGATCAAAACTTTAAAAAATTCGATTTTTTTACCTTTGTTCCCTGTTTAGATCCAAAAGGTCAAAATTCAAGGAAACAATCAACTACAAAAATGTACCTTAGATCGCAATAAACAACTTTCTAGAGCATATGAAGTTCCTATGAAAATTCGATTTTTTTGCCTTTTTTTCCCCTGTTCAGGTCCATAGTTTTTTTGCGATTTTGATTTTGAAGATGAAGTTTTTTAGATTTTTTATGCTCACAAGTTTCGTTTTTTTTGGCAAGAGCTACAATTTTGTCTCAGATGGTAAATCAAAATTCTTAACGGTTTGCACAATATGGCCTGAGAAAATTATCACTTTTTTGCAAAAATGACACCGAGGCCCCATTAAAAAAAGCGCATGACTTTGGGCAAAACTGGGAGTCACCGGTCTTTTTTTTTTGGTCTTTTATCACGTAGTGGTGGCCGTATATGTTTTTTTTTTCGTGTTGCACTGTGTAACCAAAGGCAAACAAATCTATTCTACAGTCATACAAAAAAAAATCATATCTTGTTTTTCGCTGGGAAATAGAAGATAAGATGCTGCAGCTATCTAAGCTCCACTTAAAAATTACCTTTGTTTTAACCGCAATACCACAGAGGGGAAAGTCATTTCGATATAATTTGAATTTTGCAAAATTTCCCACTTTTCCCTTTCGGTCAATAAAAATCAATTTTTTTTCTTTTTTTCTATTATAAACCACTGTAAGTACTTTGTTTTTATCTCATTTATTGTTTTTTTTTTTAGTTGTAAGTCTAGTGAAATATATCACTGTCCTTTGAAACTTTTCCGACATTTATAGTTATTTATCCCAGTAGTTCTTAACAAGAGTAGAAAATCAGTTTAGAATTGAATAATTTGCTATTGCTAAATCTGATTTGTTCCGAAATTGATTTTAAAGCTTCAATTGCTATACATTTTCTAAAATTTACGCCCGGGCTATTTCCTTTTTAAATTTCATTCCAAACGGAATCTGTGATACGGCTGATAGACAGATTTATCAAATTAGTTCATGTTTAAAAGAAAAGTTTTAGCAATTAGGAGTGGTTTCGGAATAAATGAAATATGTTTTTTTTTTTGGCGAAATAAGAAACAAATACACTATCTAAAACTTTAGTGATAGATTAGAAAATTTGAGCCGTTTTGACACTGACTGTTGTTTCTGCGCGCTTTTTATTTGACCAGCTAAACTCTCTTTACTCTTCTAACGCCCTTTAGATTACTTTGGTCTTCCCCAAGGCCTATTTGGCTAAACAAGCTGCAAAATATGAAGTAAGGGATAAGAACAGTGGGCATTTTTGCCACGATTGCTCGTTTTTGAGCAACAAAAAAAAAAAAAAAAAAAAAATAGATAAATAAAGGAAACTTTCTTGCTAAGCAAACTGTAAATTGACCCTGCTATTGATAAAAAGGGGACAGTGCAGGGTTAATTGCTGATTTGCATTTTCAACGACAAACAGCTTATTCACGCCCCAATTTAAATTTTCCACACGGCAAGTCGATCGACAAATCAAGCGTTTAAGTTTTCATATAAATTCGCCCACCACTATGAAACATTATGACATCACAAATGTCAAAATCAGCCGCTTGTATTGTGGTTGTCGATAGAAGCATTTTGTTGTAATATTAAACGAAATCATTCTTTTTATTTACGAACATTAAATATTTTTTTTATAATAATATTTCGTTAAGCCCAGCAAACACGAAGTCAAACCTTTGATATGAAATGACGTTATCATTTGACATCAAACACAATTTTCAAACCTTTTTCAATTGTTTGATTTTAACATTTGAATTTAAATAGACAAGAATTTGAATATTAACATTTGACATCAAATGTTTTATCAATTTGACATCAAATTGGTATCAAATATTATTCTAAAGTCAAAAATAAACTTGGCAACACTCCCCAAAAACACGAAGTCAAACCTTTGATATGAAATGACTTTATCATTTGACATCAAACACAATTCTCAAACATTTTTCAATTGTTTGATTTAAACATTTGAATTCAAATTGACAAGGATTTTAATACATATAAGCATTTGACATACTATGTTTTATCAATTTGATATCAAATTGTTATCAAATATGATCTTGAAGTGAAAAATAAACTTGGAAACAATGCCCAGCAAACACGAAGTCAAACCTTTGATATGAAATGACGTTATCATTTGACATCAAACAACATTTTCAAACCTTTTTCAATTGTTTGATTTTAACATTTGAATTTAAATAGACAAGAATTTGAATATAAACATTTGATGTCAAATTTGACATCAAATTGGTATCAAATATTATTCTAAAGTCAAAAATAAACTTGGAAACACTGCCCAACAAACACGAAGTCAAACCTTTGATATGAAATGACTTTATCTTATGACATCAAACACAATTCTCAAACGTTTTTCAATTATTTGATTTCAACATTTTAATTCAAACTGATAATGATTTGAAAATAAACATTTGACATCAAAAGTTTTTTCAATTTGACGTCAAATTCGTATCAAATGTTAAATTCAAATCAAAACTAAACTTGGCAATACTAAAGCGAAAAATAAATATAAGAATTAAAAATGGCGATTAAAGTCAATTTTTACTTCGTGGTTAAATGTGTTTTACAAGTGAACGATTTATTTCTTGATAAAAATAAAAATTATTTTTGAGTAATTACAATGATTAAGAATATGAATAAAAAAAATTAAACGGGAAAGTGAAGAAATTATAAGTTTGTCGTATGATCGCTGTGCTACAATCCTACAATAAGAAGGACGGAAAGAAGATTATTTCATCTCTTAGCCTTTGATGCCGAATGTTTATCTCACAGTTTATTTAAATCAATAATATTATTCTTAATAAATTACTCAAGCTTAAGGTCACTTTTTTAAAAAATTAATTAAAATATTTTAATTTTTATTTTCAATATTTCGATTTCCGTTGGAAATCTTCTTCAGGAAATTTTTATAATAAAATTAAATTTGACAATAAATGGAAGAATAAAACATGGAAAAATAAATTTTCAAATTTCAATTAACAAAATTATCATAAGAAATTTAAAATTCCATTCTACAAACTTTAAACAGAAAGGCAAACAATCAAAGACAAATACCTATTTATAATTATCCCTTCCATCAACCTATTTATTTTTATTCAATAAATGTCTATAAATCTGAGCTAATCCCTCAGTATCTTTTTTAAAATTAATTCTTTTCAATTTAAAAGATTTTGTTATTCGTTCTTAATTCCCAGTTTTTATTCTTGATAAAAACACTTGAAATTAATTGTTGATGGGATAAGCTATTCCTATGCACTGGTTGCTTAGGCCAGATCATCAGGAAACTTCATCCATAAAGATTTTAGAAAAACTAAAGATATTAAACCAAATAAAACTGTTAAGCGTATAAGAATTATAAGCAACAGTTCTACTTGTAACAATATCAAAGTTTAAACAAAAACTCACTGTTTATTGTTGATGTTTTCTTATGATAATTTTGTTAATTGAAATTTTAAAATTTATTTTTCCATGTTTTATTTTTCCATTTATTGTCAAATTTAATTTTATTATAAAAATTTCCTGAAGAAGATTTCCAACGGAAATCGAAATATTGAAAATAAAAATTAAAATATTTTAATTAATTTTTTAAAAAAGTGACCTTAAGCTTGAGTAATTTATTAAGAATAATATTTAATAAAAAAGGTCGAAAAAAAGGATTATAATTTTTTAAATAAATAATGAATTTAAATTAAAAAAAAAGAAATATTTTTATTTATGTTCCACATTGTACTATAAACCAACATTTGAGAATTACGTTTGAAAGCAAGTTGAAAATAAAAGCATTTTTCAATATGAAAATAATTTCCCATTTTTGTTGAGAACGCTATGATTTTCAAATCATTATCAAATGTTTGCTCATTCGGAATATTCTTAATTCAAGAACTCTTTTTTTACATTTATCAACTTTTTTTGCATTGAAAAGTAATACAAAAGAAAGCAAATATATAAAATGTCTCATTATTTTAACAATTCCCATTTAGATTATTTATTTATTTGTATATACAAACAAACATTCTGACAGTGTATAGAAAATATTCCTGGAAAATATTGAAAGAATAACACTATTAAAGTATAAAATCTTTATAAATTGTATTTTGACTTAGGCCTGTTTATACAACTTACCGATAGCCAAAAGTTGACTTAAACCGGCCTTGTTTATAGTGTTCCATTATTTAAACTTTACTTTAACCTAAGTGGAGCGATAAAGTAAATTAAGGTTAAAAGTAACGAGAAGGTAAAAGTAAAAGTTTTAATAATGGAACACTTTTTATACGGCCGATAAAATCCTACCTTTAGCAATCAGTAAGTTGTGAAAACGGTCCTTAGGATACACATTCGATTAATATGAAAACTTATATTTTTATTTAGTTTTACGTTTCTTCAAGTTTTAGCCGTCAAGTCTTGAGCTGTTAGGAAAGAGTAAAAAAAATGCAATTTATTTTTCTCTCTCTCTACTAAAAACTCAAGCTTTAAAGAGTGTGAACCAGCACTTATTTGTTTTCTATTTTTAGTGATGAGAAGATTTGGTTTTCGTTCGCATAGCAATTTAAAATGGATTACGTACAAATGAGATAATTAGCTCTCAAATTTTTGTATGACGTATAAAGTAATTTGGATTAGAATAAGGCTGTGAATTTAAAATGTGAGAGTGAATTACGAAAAAATGTTGTCGTGTGAACATAGTCCTAACGATCAAAAAGTCGATAGTTTATAGGGCGCTTATGAAAACGATAATGCGTTAGTTGTCGATCGACATCGTAGGCCAGGCTGTTTAAACCATTTTTGTTATACTGCATCCACATGAACTACCGGGTTGTCCAAGTGTATGTGATTTGATGTGTTAATGTCTTGCCTTTTGTTTGCCTGCTTGTCTAGCTGTCTTGCTTAATGTCTTTTATTCTTGTTGGCCTTCTTTTTATTTTACTTTAGTTTACTACTGTATTCTTTTATTGTGTGTGCGTGTGTTTGTGGCAATTTATTCATCTTTGTGGGAGTTTTGTTAATTTTTAGCATTAAGTTTATTTTTTCTTTTCTTCTTTGTTTGCATATCAATTTATATTCCACTCCTGCTTTCTTTTGCTTTCTAGTCTATAATTTTATGCCATTTTTAAAATTCTTTAGATTCTTTCTCTTGTTTTTTTTCTTTGTTAATTTAACATCATGTCTTCTTGTATTATTTACATTTTTTTTGTGTTCTATTTGTTTTTTTTTTTTGTTTATTTAGCTTAAAACTTTTTTAAAATAGTTTAATTTGAAATTGAGAAGTGGACTGTAATAAAGAATAGCACAATAGCGGAGTAAGTTATTTAAATGCAAAAACGAATTTCATTAATTTTATATACATACATACCTACAAGCTTCCGAAATTCACCCTATTAAGGTAACTTTAACAATATTATTTTCACGGACAACCATGTTATAGTTAAATTTTTCCTCCATAAGAAAACCGCAATCATATTATGGTGCCTCCGACCGACATTATCCTTACCTTAATATATTTTGCCAGCGTTTAAAAAACTCCAGTCAAAATAGAAAAACTGCAATTTCTTCCACTACTTCTTTTGTCATTGGCCAAAAAAAAAAAAAACTGTTACTTTTACTTCTGATTCATTAAATGTAAACAGTCGCTCTCCAACCAACTAAAAAAGCGAAAAGTTTTACACAAATTTTCGTTTTTGGTTTCGACTGCAGTTTCTTAAACCCTGTATTTTACACAAAGAATTTTATGATTGTTTATCAACAACAATATTATTCTTTTTATTAAGGGCAACATATTGTCGTCGATCAATTATTTGTTGTAAACTTGATTATATTATTATAAACAATAATATCGAGCCCTAACCGCGAAAATAACGTTAGCGCAAAAAAATCAAATTTTGCAGGAGAGAGTTTTTATTATTCGATTTCATATAAATTTTGTATGAAATTTGTCGCTTACGATAAAATTGTTCTTGCTAAAAAATCATGACTGTACCTTACGTAACCATGTCACTTTAAAGTCATTTATTAAAAAAAAAAAAACGGAAATTGAAAATGATGTCGCTTAAGTTATTTTCGCGGTTAAGGCTCGATATAATCAAAGGCAATGATAATACGGTAGTCTTCTTCTACAAAAAAAAAAAAAAAAAAAAAAATAAAATTCAATTAAAAAATTTGTGATAATAAATAAATAAAATAAAATACAATAATAAAAAATAAATAAAAATAAATTAAATTCAAAATTTTTTTTTTTTTTTTTATTTTTCGAATTTATTCTATGAGCTATATTTCAGTTATGTATTTTATAAAGCTTTTCTGTAATAGTTCTATTCCTTTAATTTTTAGGAAAAAAAAAAAAATGTTGAATATAATATAAAGTTACCTACGAAAGGAAATAATTCCCAGTTTCTATTTGTTAAAAATAAATTAAGTTTGCATTAGTAAAAAAAAATAAATAGCATCAACAAAACGTCTTATTCATTTGATTAAATCTTTAATTCACTTGACCAAATTTTTAATTACAACTCATTTTATTTTTGATTAATGGTTTAATTTTGTAGAACTTTTTCTGTGTAACGGAAAACTAAATAAACGTTCATATGGATACCTGCGGCATTAATAAATTCAGAGCACATGCTGCGGAAAGGACCAAATTTTGGAATTGAAAATTCAATCGTACGAAGAAGGATTTATGAAACAATTTTACCGTAAAACAAATTTCGCTAAAGGAGATATTCAGAAATATTTTTGATTGTTGAGGTTTGTATGTTTTAAAAGTTCTAAATGATTCTCATACGGAGGCAAAATGATATTTGAAGGGTTATAATTTTTTTTAGTATTCATAAATTACTAATACTGGATCTAACTGGAGGAATCCGGATTACAACTGCGAAACAATACACACATCTGGCCTTTAGATATTAGCACATCCAATCCAAAAAAAAAAAAAAAACTACATACATATATTTAAGAAATTCAAACGCTAAGAGCACCTTGATTTACTGATTTTGTAAAGTTTTTTGCTTCTACTTCAAAACAAATAAAAATGTAGGTTCGTCCGTTTGCATTGAAGGTGACAATATATTCTGTGTTCTTATGAGTATTGATTTGACGATGGCCGTGTGTATGTTGAAATGGGTTGTCCGAAGACCCCCAGAAATGATGGGGAATAGATTGTTAAATATTTATGTCACATATGGGGCATTATTTGTGAAGAAAAAACACGAAGGCATCCATGTAAAAAGCACTAGTTTTAGGATAGTCACTGTTTGTAAAATTGTCTTCATAAGCAAAAAAATAATTTCGTTAAAAAGAAAATTAAAAAATTTGGTCGAAGTTAGAAATATTTATATTTATATTCGTCATTTCCTGTCTTTTACGGTACAACATTGCAATTACCACTAAGTTAAAAAAATTTAGATTTAAATTGGTCATTTCCGGTTTTGCAGATGAAATAATTTTTTTTTTTAATTTGAAGATCAATCGTTTTCTATAGGAATCATTAAAATTTTTTTTTGGTTTGTTAAGGTTTTAGTTCGAAAAAATAGTTAAAAAAACATTTTTTGTGAAAACGGTAACACTTTACCACCCTATAACTTGACAAATAAACATCATACAAAAAACAATATTTCGCACACTCATTCATAACTTCTAGAACTATAGTTATGCCCAATAGAAAGGAAATTAAACAAGATTTTTTTATTGGGTTGTCGGCTTCACAAATAATGCCCCGTATACTCCGTTTGCTATGGAAATTCAGCCAGATCGGCACATAAATGTTATTTTATGTATATCTGGAGAACGGCGGAAGCCAAAAGTTCAAAATAAGCATCTATGTTATCAATAGACAGCATCCAACAAAATGTGGGCGGAATGGGAAAAGCGGGAGTGGCACTTTCCAAACAAATCCATTATCAATTTCAGTACATCTGCAGAATGGCAAGAGCCAAAGTTTCCCAATTAGGTACAAGCTTCTTGGCTAATGATAGACAACATCCGTTAAGATACGGGCGGGAGTGTAGAATTGGGCGTGGCACCAAATGGAAGTTTTTATAACTTAAGAATGGTAAGAGAAAAATTGACTTAAGTACGGTAGACATACCAAGGGCTATAAATACACAATCTCTCTAAAAAAAATTGGGCGGCATTGGAGTAGTAGGCGTGGCCCTCTCATATAAAGACATTATAGATTTCTGTATATCGGGAGAACTGCCAGAGCCAAAGCTTTCAAATAAGATACAAGCATATTGATTACCTATACACAACATTCATCAAAATGCGGGCGGGATTGGAGAAGTGGGTGTGGCACAAAATAGATTTAATTTTATCTAAAGGACGTTATTTATATAACTTTATGTTTTTATCGTACCATGGCGAAGGTTATATAAGATTCGACATAGCCGAATCTTTCACTTTTTCTTGTTTGTATAAAGTTTTGTTTGTTGGTTGGTTATTTGTTATTAATCTTTCGATGTCAACATTATTCATAATCAGTCGTGTTGAAAATCATACTTGTGTGTTCTTATTATTTCAGTTGTTCTTCTTTTATTTGCTTTTGTTTTTTTTTCAGCTGTGGTTGTTCATGTTAATTTTCCTTCTTGTTGGTTTCGTTAGCAATTGAAAATGTTTACCGCTTAATAATAAAAAATGTTTGTGAGATTTTTCGCCTGTGCCCTACTCTATTAGAGGCTTTCTTTGTTGAGAACTGTGTGTGGAATTTTAAGAAGTGAATATTTGTGTGTCATTTATAAGTTGTCAAGAATTTATTTCAAGGATATAATTAATGAGTTTTTTTTATTTTGTAGTGAAAACTCGAGACATAATAAAATAAATTCTTTAAGTTGTTGATAAGAATTTGAAGATTTTTTTATAATAATGAAAAAAAAAACGTTTTTGTTTTTGGTTTCTTTAATGATTATTTTATTTATATAATTAAAATTAAATCATTTGTGAACAAAATTGTGTTACAGATTTAAGAGAAATGCCTTAAGTGTTGAAAAATGATTTTTATGCTGTGCTAGGAATAAATCTCAGTTGGCCTTTAGCAAACTTTTCTTTTCAGTTTGCTTTTTGTGTTTTAATTTTTGGTTAGGTCTTATTCATAATATAGTAATTATACCCTATAACATGAAAATAAGTTAACGTTGCTGTTTGCGTCTTCAAATATTTACGAAAGCCATCTGTACACAGAAAAAAATAAAAAATTGATTTCAATTTAAAAATTTGTGTTAAATATTTTTTTATCAAATTATTTAAGTTTACACCAGTAAACAAATTAATAGTACCAATTAAATATTTTTGGTATTAACAACATTTTCTGCAGTAATATTGTTAATATAAGGAAACGTTTAATTAATTTGATTAAATTTTTGATGAAAACTGAGTTTTTTTTTTGAGTACTGGTTTAACTGGAAACAAATTTGCAAGAATTTTTTCTCCTTAATATTCGTATATAATTTATAAATTCCATATTAATTTTAACCATGGAACCAATTTGGTTTAGGGATTAATGTTCATCATCTATCAGAAGAGCGCCAATGAAGCTATAAATCGCAATTTTAAAGGTTATTAATTTCTGAGAAGTACACAATATTTTTTGTTTGTTTTTGGACGCCGCAAACTGCAGCGTTTACTGATGACCAGTTTGCGTTTTTACCAAGGCAAAAACTGCTCGTAGTATCTTCTATGTAAAACCTTTTACCGAAATTCATATAAAATTGCATCTATAGACCACTAAGGGACCGATCCAGCCATCGAATCACTGCGACACGCATACGTTTTCTACGAGCAGTGTTCGAAAATAAACCGAGCATTATTTAGCGTACGATGCACTCAACCAGCAACGATATCTATTTTTTTAGTGTTTGTGTATTAGCACACAACCCTTATGCCCATAATTTCTACAAATGCAATAGATAGCTAGTGTAGATGTCTATGGTGAACTTTTCATAATTTTAAAACATACTTCTTACCTACAGATTAAAGTATAGTGTATATTACACCATTGACTTGCGAAAATTAATTCACATGGGCAAAACGTAAGTTAAAATTACCAAAATAGTGTTACATGTATACAAAGTAATTCGTAAACTGAAATTGAAAATTATTTCAGAGTTTCCTAATTTTTTATCACAAAAGTTGTTGTCTGTCTACAACTGATTATAATTTTCTCAAAGTTTTTTTTATGGTGTTTGATTTGTATTTTTATGACTCTGATTATATTTGCATTTTTTTTTGTCTTGGCTCTTGTGGTAAAAGTAAATAATAATTTCAGTTCTATGTGACATTTATGTCATTCTAAGAATACAATTTAAAAGATGAAATAACCTCAGGCAAAAAAAAAAAATTACAGCCCGTTGTTGTTTTTGAGCTTTTGTTTGTATGACTTGGCTACCAGGATAATGACAAACAAGTCTCACTTAAACATGTGGATGTAAAGAAAACGAACACAAAATTTTTTGTTTTTTGTCGTTACGTTAAAACATAAAGAGATACAACCCAAAATAAAATTTCCGCACTTCTCCCCCATTTATTCTAAAACTGGCAGTCACTGCTCATTTCGGTATTACAAAGTATAATGTCCTTTTTTTTTTTATATAAATTTCATGATGGACTTTATTTTATTTAATTTATTTTTGCGGGACGTTTTTTTCTTTTCAATTTTCTTTTTTCTTTATTTTCTTGTCAGAGTATTATGGAACAATAGTGCTGAACATTGTGCGGAATTTGTAATTCACGTTACCGCCTTTTATTACTTGCAAACTTGAAAACTTGTGTAGAAAGTTTATTTCCACTATTTTGGAGTACAACAAAAAATAATAAAAATAATGTTGAAAATTTCCAACAGCAGTTGCAGATAAATATGAGATGGCCTGTTTTTTATTCACACTTTAATTTATAATTTTAGCATATTTTTTTTTTATATATATGTATATACATATATATATTTTTTTTAAATGTCCACTATGATGATTTTTGGAGAGTTTTTTTTAAAAAATACCCTACAGTAGTTTGTTTTGTTATAAATCATTTAAAACTAAACTACTTAAAATGTACATACGAAAATTCGAACTTTTTGTAAAAACATTTATAATCTACAACAAAGTGTTTAGCTTGGTTAAAATCAAATTTAATTTTTAATTTTCAGGTATTCCTACTTAGATTTTCGAACATAAATATTTTAAAACAGCTCCTCAAAAATATTAAATTTCTACAGTTTTAGCAAATATTTGTGACTTTTTAAATTTTTTTGCAAGTTCGAAAATTCGAACATAATTTCGAAAATTCGAAATACATAAAAAACATCAAATTAACCTTATATATTTAAAAAAATCATATTTTTATTTATTTATTTATTTATTTTATTTTTTATTTTTATTAAAATAATTAAAAATAAGAATTCAGAATTTAAATTTCATTTAAGATCCAAAATATTTTAAGTGCACTTCAAAAAGCTTAGTTTCAGTACCAAGTACGTGTACTTAAGATCATAAAAACCTTGATTTTTTTACTATTCAATATTAGTTACAGCTTTTCGAACATAAATATATTTAAATAGATTACATTATTTTTGCTACAAAATTAAAATTTATTCAGTTTTAATTATAGAGTTAAAGTTTTTTTACATTTTGGCGTATGTTAGAAAATTTTAACATTATTTAGTTTAGATATTTTTTTTTACAATTGTTATTGATTTCAGTAATTTGAACATTAATTTGTTTAATCAAAATTATGTTTTTCAATGTTGCGAACATTTTTGAACAAGTGTGTTTAGAAATATAAATACAATTCGAACACAATTTCATAATTTTTAAATGAGGGTCATTTTTTGTTTTTATTCAGTCATATTAACTATCCTAATGCGGTACAGAAAGGAAACAATTTTAGATAATTATTCTGACCTAACCGGTACATATTGAAAATCACTGGACAAATGTTGATTTTGTTAACAATTAAGTGAATACACCTATATTATTTACACTGTACTTATGTGTAGTTTATAGAACACGAGCGCCTTAAAATTTCGAAATTTTGTTTTTGTTTTAAATGTAAGTTGAACGGACGAGTAAGGCGCTCGTGTTCTATAAACGACGCATTAATCGCTTAAAATGAAACGCAATGATTGGTTAGTGATTATTGGGGAGATCGAACGGTTATAATTCGACCGGCTTTTACCGTTTTTTTTTTTTTCTTAATTTTGCTAAAGCCGGTTATTTTTCGATGTCCACATATCGATAATCAAATAAACCGGTTATTTTGTTATAATAAACCGGTTATTTTAAGATGTTGCAAATTAAAAACGTTTTCCTTACTTTTAGAAATATATCCTTAATTTAAGTGTTTTTCTTATTTCAATACTGGGCTTCCTTTTTTTAAAACAACTGGAACCTGAAGAATATCGAAACTAAATGTAACAAAATTCAAAAAACATAACGGTCCAATTCACAGGCTCGTAGTATCGTCGTATTCGTTGTAAAATCGTTCGTAATTTTTATAGAAACGTGATGTTTCATTATTGGATTAATTTTTATGTGCTTTGCAAAATGTTGTATTTATGCCAGGCCTGAATATGTGAGTTTGTAAAAATCTTTTTAAGTTGAAATAACTACCAACAAAAATTTAGTTCTTCTGAATGATTTATATATGTTTAATTAATTTCAATTTATTTTTAAACTGTTTTAACTAAAATTGCTTATCCATTAATATTTATTACCATTTCATCTCAAATTAAAATCCCATACCTGGTCTAATTTCATGGCATCAATCAATGTGAATGGCAAATTTTATTAAAGAAGAAGACAAAATAAATAGAAACCAAGAGTGAAGTAAAAAAATATAACTTAAATTAAGTAATTTGCTTTTCTTCGTCTTATTTTTCATATTTTTTTACTATTTGTTAAGAAATTTAATAATCTTTATTCAAAGTGAATTGACAACCCAATAAAATTTTTTATCATTTTGCGAAACACTAAAGAAAGTTACATTTAAAAAAATAAGCGCACAATTATGCGCTACGCAATAAGACATACAGAAATGAAGTACAGTAAGTGAAAGAACTCTTAACAACTTTTATAAAAAAATAACATTTCAAGTTTTACGGCATTCCCTTACTACGAAGCAGGTTTGTAAGGGAGAATACTAAAAAATAACTATATCAAAACATTCAGTGTGTAAAGCTGATCGTTACATCCAACAATTTTTATATGCGCTGAATAATGCGCTTTATGTGTCAAAAATGTATTGCTTTAAAGTGGGAACTCGCCATATAAAATTCATGTCTTCCGTAAGCACAATGGTAAGCGAAACTATTATTTTTCTCCCTTACAAACCTGCTTCGTTGGAAGCTCCATTTTTTCGACATTTAGCAAAACGACAAAGTGACAATACAAAAAATGTGTTTATTCACGTGCATAAACAAAAATCGTATTTTTTGAAACGATAAGCCATAAGACAGAGCTTGTGAATTGGACAAATAAAAAAAAAAACTAAAAACAATGGTAAATAATACAGAAAAGTATAAGGTTTAAATATAAATTTGTGGTGTAGAGATATTTCGAACGGGATGAAAAATACCCAGGTGCCTTAAAAGTCCTAAAATGCTAAGTCCGCGTCCATATTATTAAATCTTTGGTTCAGAAACTTTCTTCACTTCTTGTTTGAAACTGCATTGGTGTCCATACCAGTGTTCAAAAATAAACAGAACATTATTAAGCGTTCGGTTCACACACCCAGGAATGATATATATTTTGTAGGTGTTTGTGTAGACGAACACAACCCTTAATACCGTTCGTAACTATTTTCAAGAAAGTGCCGAACATTATGTAGTGTTCAGTTCTTCGTTAAAAAACAGAACAAATGTAGTGATACTGTAGACAAACATTATATTTTAATGTTCTATAATGTTTCTTTTTAACATAAAGAAATGAACAAACAAAAATTTTTAGCAACGACCGCATCACGAACAGCTTGTGTATGTATTGTGTATATGTTTTGTTTGTGTAAAATTATTTTGGTGAAGTTTTGTTTTTTTTTTCGTTTGTGTATTTTGTTTTTGTAAAAAATTTTTGGCTTTTTTTACCAGCCAAAAGGGACGAACATTAATGAGCTGAACTGAACACAATGAAGTTTGTGGTTTAAAAAAAAACCGAACGGAATAAAATGTTATCATCTTATGTTGAGTTGAAAACAAACCGTATTATTATTGTGTTCGAAAGATGACAAAAAAAGGAAACTTTATTTTTTTTCCATGATTTACTACACACTAAGAAGCGATATTTAGTGTTTATTTTCGAACACTGGTCCATACAATGACAATTTTGTTTTGCAGTATGTGAGTTTTTTGCATGCTTTCTCTCTTTCTTCTTTTTTCTTTCAATTGCAAACCCACAAAAACGCTTGAAAACGAAACAATGTAAACTGTTCTATTCGTCTTTCCCCTTTCATCATCAAACTCAAATGCTTCGCAGCAAATGTTTTATAATACGAACTAAGCACGACTTAAAGACAATTTTATTTTAAATTCTCGAGCGTTTCTTGTAAAAAAAAAAAATTGGATAACTCCTCCCTAAGTCACAAAAAAAAAAAAAAAAAAAAAAAAAAAAATCGTAGAAACACGTCTATAAAAACCGCAAATTATAGAAAAAAGTCTTTCTATAGAATTTCAAATTTTGACTGTGTTTGTATTTAGCGGACTTTAGCACATCAAATAAATATAGTGGTCGTCAAAGGTTATGACAAAATTTCAAATTTGTTGGATGGTTTAATTGTTCATTCTGTTCTTCTTAAATATTCTCGTAGTTCTTTAGTGTCTAATTCTTAAAAAAATTTTAAGATATCTGGTCGTAAGTAAATTTCCTATTTGAGTTCTCTGTTTACAAAAATGGTTTGCTTTTCTTCTTGCTTCTCCTAATCATTTCCATGTCTTTCATTATGCTAGTTGAAAGTTTTTAATCAAGACAGAATAATAATTTAAATAATTTTTTTTTCAAGTGCTAGTCAAGCTTACTCTGTCTTTATTTACACTAAAACGTACAGCAACATCACTGAAATATTTCTAAAAAAAAAGATTTTTTTTCATAAATATTTGCCAGCTAAAACGTGACAGTCATGTTTTATTGTTAAGATTGTCTGATGTTTCGTTCCTATTTTTCCTTCCCCTAAACTTTTTTTTTATTTTTTTTTTTTGCTTTCCAATTTTGCCCTCCTTTATTTCTCTTAAAAGAATTTTTTGGATAGTTCATTCTTTTCCATTTCATTATTAAGAATTATACACAAAGGCTTCTAACGGTTGGAGTTTATTAGTGCTGGTGATTTGCTTAACCCTAGAACGTCATCTTTATTTTTTGCACACTAACGTCATCCTTCGTCATTTAAACTGCAAAATACGTCGTGAGCAAAAATATTCACCACAATTAATTGATTTATTATTTACATATATTTAGTTATTTTTTAATCAATATTTAAATAAATTTATAATTTTTTTTATTTCTTTAACGGTAAAATGAGACTAAAACAAAGAGAAAACCCGGTTTTTTTTGAAAGTATAATTGCGCGTGTTCGTTTTGACGAAGGATGAGTTGAAGGGTTAAAACAAAACTGGAGATATATAATTTTTTATTCCTTAATTTCTATGGTTTTGATATAACATTATGGTCACGACTTGTTCAAAATACAAAAGAATATTCATTTTGCATATAAATTTTATTTATCTACATACAAAAGAATTAAAAAAAAAAAAAAAAATTTTAGAGTTTAAATTGAACAAAGACAAAAAAGAAATATATATAATTAAAAAATTGAAAGAAGTTTAAATTAAATAAAGAGGACAAAGCAACATTAATAAAAAATAAAATTTTATTTAGAGAAAAAAAAAATAAAGTCTATTTAAGGGCTGAAATATATAACAATAATTAAATTATATTTTTGGGCTTATGCCAAAACGTTTTTGTTTCAAACTTTCGGAATAACCTATTTATACCTATATCATTGTTATTTTATCATTCAAGGTGGAGGTGATATCTCTAAAGATCAGTGCAACAAAACTGTGGATATTTTCGAAGATGTTAGTTCACCGGAGGTGACGAATCAAAATATTGGTCGACCCTTAACCTGCTGGTATCGTTTTCGTACACTTAAAGGTGCTCCCAGGGATTTTGTGCTGAGGTTAAGGTTTAAAAAGTTCAAAATTGGCACCTTGCTAAATGCCACGCATTGCGAGGGTGGATTTTTACAGGTGAGTGATTTTTAAGCGAATTTTTGGACTCCTGCTACAGTTAATTGGTACTTTATTAAAAAAAAAAAAACAAACGCCAAGAATACTTTATTATACCATGCAACACATAAAATGCAAACTCCTTTTTGTGTGGAATTTCTAGAAGTACTTATCGAGACTAACACAACCCTATTTGGGGTTTTCTAGTTAAGCTGCCTTTCGGAATTTAAGGCCCCATGAACATTTTGGTTAAAACTTGATTTTTTCGAAGAACAATCCTTCTGGATTGTTTCGGGCTATTTGGCACACGGCCAAGGTGATAAGCCATCCAATAGCCACATCCGTGGCATAGTGGCTAAAGTTGGACCCATGGGAACAGTGGTTATCTGTGCTGATGCTAAGGCGCGCCACATCACGTGGGGCAGCTCTGACATCAAAACTACAGTCGAGTCGCCATTTTCTTTTATCTCTAACAGTAATTTGGAAATAGCAAACATGGACTTTCAACCTACGTTCGTTGTATCTGATAGGCAGGACGTTCGCAATATAACTTAAGTTAACTCGGGATATGGTAAGCAGTGTTACCAAAACTTGGTGACCAAAAATGTCAAAATTTACGGGGAAAAATGGCTAAAAATGGGCTAAAAGCTTTTTTAAATAAAAACACATTAAAATTCAAGAACAAAACAGAAATTATTCATTGAAAGTTGTTTACGAGAAAATTGCAAGTTTAAATCCATTTCTTAAATAAGAATAAACGCAAATTAATATTTTGATAGATGTTTAAAAAATTAAATCATCGATAAATTAATTCAATGTCGTTATTGTTCACCTCAAAGAAATCACTCGCGCCTATTTGAGGTAAATCATAATCACGACAACATTTACCCAACCTTTTGATTCGAGATCTACAATAAAAAACCAGTAAAAAAGTATAGTCGGTCAACCCCGACTATATGATACCCTACACCACATTAGAACCTATGTACCAAATTTTATTAAATTATCTGGAAATTTGCGACCTGTACTTTGTGCACAAGGCTTACATGGACAGCCAGCCAGCCAGCCGGACAAACATCGTTAATTCGACTCAGAAAATGATTCTGAGTCAATCGGTATACGTAAAGATGGGATTGGGAGCAATATCTTAAGGTGTTACAAACATCAGCACAAACGCATAGTACCCTCTCCACTATTGTGGTGCTGGTATAAATATTTAATTGTTATGATAAAATCGAATTACCGGTTGCTAAATATAACCTATTTCCCAAATTACTTTTAACGATGTTTACTTGGCTAAATACCCTCTTTACTTCAGCATTAGACCATGGAAGTGAGAGCAACTTTATAGTCAATTCTGAAATTTCTAAAAATATTTTGTTGCCGCCTGCATCTCTTTATTAAAATACTTGCAAACAGAAAGAAACACCGATGTTTGTGTTGATCCATTTTATAAATTTAATATTAAAATAATGTTCCTTTTTTTAAAGATTTTTCATAATCATAGTTTATAGCGATTTCCAACATTTGTAAAAGTTGTGATTTAAATTAAAGGCGTTTTGATTGTTTAAAATGTTTGATTTCCTTTTATTTATTTTTATAATAAAATAAAAATTATTCTTTTAAAAGAAAAACGGCAAAAAAAAAAAAAATTATGGCTAAACAAGTTGAAAAATGGCTAAAAAAATGGCTAATGGCTTAACTCATTTTTAAATGCCTAAAACTGGTGAAAAATTACTAAATCTAGCCACTAAATGGCTAAATTTGCAACACTTAAGGTAAGTAACCGGAAGGTCTCTAATGACTATTCCTTTTCGGACCTAAGATATGTGGAGTTGAAATTAGGTTTGTTTCCCTTATAGTACACGTTGTACTATTTTGATTAGGAGATGAACGAAGTGGGGATATCAGGATGATTTGCTCGCTAATTCATTATGCTCAGTCCCTGTCACTAGTGGCGTTCTTTTCGGAGACACTGCGCCAGTCAACGGCATTGGCCTGTATGCCAGTGATTGGGAAGAAATTATGGTTTCCTGCCCGGCTATCCCTAGCTTTATTCAGCAAGCTGATTGTAGCTGGACTACAAATAGTCAGGAGACGTCGGAGGTGTTTATTAGCATTTACTTTCTGGGTAACTCTTTTCCATTATCTCGTATAAGTATAATCTAGTTCGTATGTATATTTTACTGGTTGCTTAGGCCAGATCATAAGGAAACCGCATTCCAAAGGCTTTGTAAAAGCTAAAGATATTATGCAAATAAAATTGTAAAGCGAATGAGAATTACAAACACTCAAGTCTTTTTTAAAACGATATCAAAGCTTAGGCAAAATACCAACAATTAACAGTGAGTTAATCTTTTTTGACATTCCCCTACAAAAAAATTTTAATTATTTTCCCGAGAAGTAGACGTGCGAAAAATTGCATGTTCTTCGGAAAAAAAAATTTTAGCCAAAATATTCATGAGACTCAAAATCCGAATGACAGCTAAACTAGCGAAACCGAAATAGGGTTTTGTTAGCTTCGAATACGAGAAATTCCATACTAGAAAAAGTTTGCATTCGATAACTTTAAAAATATTGCACAGTGTTATTATTACACAGAAAAAATATCCAAAATTTTTCACCAATTAAAGCATTAATCAAAAAAATAATCAGTTTTAATTAAAAATTTAATCAAGTGAATTAAGCGTTTAATCAAGTGATTTAAACGTTTAATTAATATTATTAACTGGTTTAATTGATACTATTAATTTGTTTACTGGTGCAAATTTAATTAATATCACAAATTTTTTAATTGAAATCAATTTTTATTTTTTTCTGTGTTGGGATGAGATTTTCATGCAGAAAAAGTCGAAATGTTGCGCATAAAATATGCCGTAAAATCTCCAAAATATGCATTTAAAAAAATAACAAATATGCACTAAAAATTATTAAAAACAAAAAAAAAAAAAATTTAAAATTCTATTGTTTTTTTTTATTCCCTTGTTATTCGTAGGTATAATATTTTTTAAAACTTAATTTAAACAACTACATAATTTCAATTTTTTTTTGCAAAATCAAATAAATACTTTTTTATATCTTCAAAAATAAACCTTTGTCTGTTAGAAAGCTTTTGTACATGGAAAATGATCTCTCAAAGTCAACCGAAGTCGCAGCATACTTGAATTTTTATATTCTAATTCAGATCCCACATTTGATTCTAGATCAAAAATAGTTAAAATTTGTTTTATTTTTTTTTGCAAAACGTTTTGGATTTTTTTTTAATTTGTCGGGCTATTCTTCCTTCCACATTGTTTCCCGTATGAAATCAATAAATTTACATTATCGAATTGGCTTTTAGTATCCTCTGCAACTCGATGTAACCGTTGTGCCTAGCAAGTAACATGTAACAGTTTTGGATAAACTATTTTAGGGCAATTGGCGGCCTAAACCATCTGCATAGGTTAAAAATTGAAGGATCTTTTTTCGAAATCTTGTTTTTTAACCAGAGCTCCAAAAAAAGTTATTTATTGTTTTAAAAAATTTTAATTTTTTTATACAATTTTGGTTTTTATTTTTGTTCCCACACCACAATAGTGGAGAGGGTATTATGCATTTGTGCTGATGTGTGTAACGCTTTAAAATATTGGTCCTAGACCCACCTTAAAGTATACCGATCGACTCAGAATCACTTTCTGAGTCGAACTAACGATGTCCGTCCGGCTGGCTGGCAGGCTGACTGGCTGGCTGTCCATGTAACCTTGTGCGCAAAGTACAGGTCGCAATTTAAGAGATAATTTGATAAAATAGGTTCTAATTGGCACAAGGACCAAGCCTATTGAAAATGGGCCGAATCGTAGGACCACGAGGGAAGATATGGGAAAATTTCTTCCTCTCAGAAACTATCAAACCGATTTTAATGAAATTTAAAACATGGATAGATCCATATCTATATGGACACATAAGCTATACAGTTTTTCAAAAATAGGACCACAAGGGGATGTAGGGGGCAATTTCTGCCTCTCACAAACTTTCAAACCGATTTTAATGAAGTTTTTAAACATAGAGAAATCCATATTTATATGGACACATAAGCATGATGTGTTTTTCCGTACTGTGGTGCTGGGTATCATATGGTCGGGCTTGACCGACTATACTTTCTTACTTGTTTTTTTTTCAATATTTATTTATTGATTCTTCATATACTTAATATGAACTAACAATAAGTGCAGCAATGTCTCTTCTTCTTAAGCGAGAGTGGCCGCCATGATTCAAAATATTTCGAGCTCGTGGATTTAGGTGTTGTTCAAGCCTTTTCAAATATCTTACTGCATATTTTGTTATCATAGTTTTTACTAATGGCACATTGAGATCCTTATGAATGTTTGAGTTTTTTACATACCAGGCAGTGATAATTCGAAGAAGTTTATTTTGGCGCCTTTGAATTTTTTCGATATTAGAGGCCGAGGCAGTGCCCCATAGTTGAATGCCGTAGCACCAGATAGGCTTTAAGATAGAGTTGTAAAGTAGAAGCTTGCAATCGAGACTTAGGACAGAATTTCTTCCAATAAGCCAATGAATTTGAATGGATTTTAGTTTCATTTGAGTTCATTTTCACAAATACAATTTGGATTAAGTAATTATTGATTATTGTAGCCCTGTCCATAGTCTTCATTTTCCATTCGGTTTGATTCCCTGAGATCGAAGGGTTTGGACACAGTGGCCATATCCCTCACGCAGCACTTTCATGTCAATTTTACTCTAAGTCGTATTTTTTCAAAAATCATAAATTTTGTTATAAAAAGAGTAATTAAATATCTAATTAGTTTTAAATATAAAATAAAAATTATTGATTTTGACTGTAAAATTTCGTGTAAATAGTAGTTTTTTCTTTATAATACGCATGCGATATTTTTTTTAAATATTTTTTATCGCATGCGATATTTTTAAAAAACGAATTTTACTTTTCATATTTATCTTCACACACGTTAATTTTGCCTCTATATGGCATTGCCACGTTAACCGCCGATCTAGATGTATACCGAGATATTTTACATGCGAATGATGAGGAATTAAATTTTTTAAGATCTTTTTTTAATAATATGGAAATTTTTAAAATATGTCACTCAAAAATAACCACATATGCAAAAATATGCATTTAAAACCAAAATATGCATTTTCACCAAAATATTCAACAATATGCAAAAACAAATCGATGCCATTTTAACGCAAATGGTCGACATCGATCTTAGATCATCGACAAAAAACATGCATTTGCATTGAAATCGCATCCCTAGTTATTATTGATTGATTATTGATTTCCTGTAAAAAATAAAAGTGCAGTTACTTCCGTTTGAGTTTAAGCTGACGATATATAATTATATTTGTTATGGATTTTTTAATCTTTGTCGCTAAAACTTTAGGTGTTACCTTTAAAGCTTTCTATATTTCTTTAATGATTTTTGCTTTTTTTAATACAAATAAACTAATACATCAAGTCGGAAAAAAGGAAAGGAAAATATATATAAAGATATCAAATTTAATTTATTGCTGACATACATAAAATCCATGGATGGACCTTAAAGCATACACACACACACACACACGCACACATACACAGATATTTTGTTGTTTGGTAAACAAACTCATACATTCGCAGACATATTAAAGAAAACAACTTGATGTCACATTTAATGCAAGTTTAAGCAAAAATATGTGTGAGTGTGAGTGTGTATGTTTTGGTCCTTTAAGATAAATGTATGACATAAACTTAACATCTGGACGTCATACTTAAATTACTGTAAGACTGAATAATGTTTTCTAGTATTGTTGTTAGTTTTTTTTCCTTATGATAGATGTGTTAAACATAAGTCTTTATGTATGTAGCTGATTTTCACTTCCGTTTGTTTGGCAGAAAATGCCACTAGACGCTTTTTTTTCTTTTCATATAGATATGGCATCCCTTGTGTATGAAGAATAGAAAAAAGCCCTTTTAGATTTGAGTTATTTATAAAGCATTTTTTTTTTGTTTGCCACAACAGCGAAGGCATAAATGATGACGTATGGGAATAATCATACCTCAGATGACGGCTTTACATTTATTTTAGTTCAACCAACCAACAAACACCTTAAAAAAAGCAACTTGAAAAAAAATGTTCGGGGTTTGAACATTGAGTTTTAAAACTTCTATAAAATTTGTATTGACTTTGTTCCTTCTCTGCCTTTTGGAAATGAGTTATATATTGTGGCTCTAGTCAATTGAATTATTTTCAATATTTTTTTTTTCAAATTTTAAACATATTGCTGGTGTTTCCGATGGCGTGTAATGAATATTATCAATTTTTAATGCCAATTTTTTGGTGTTTTTTTTTACAGATTGTTGATGGCAATGCCAAAACTGATGTCTCCAATCGTCGAGAGCCGGGCATGTTTTGTGGTGAGGCAGAACAACCTCAAACGTTTATCAGTGAGACGAGTTATGTGAAGGTGATGTTTCACACAGACAATTTTACAGATCAGGTAAGTGAACAAAACCGTTGATTACCTTAAAGGCTTTTCAAGTAATTGAATAAATTTTCATGGTATGTTTTAAAATTTTTAGCTATTAAATTTGCAAGACTTTGTTTATATTTATTTTACACATAATTAACAATACAAGACTATAGATTTGTAAGGCTTTTAAAATCACAGCAAAAATAAAAAAAAACGGAAATTAACTACAATAAAAACAAGGAAGAATGCTGTATTCAGCTATCACGAATCTTTTATGCCCTTCACCATGTTGCGATCATAAAAACCGTCCTTCAAATAGAAATAAATCTACTTTGTGCCACGCCGACTTCTTCAATCTCGCCCATTTTTTTTCGCATGTTGTGTATAAATATATATATATGTATATATATAACTGTTTATATATATATATATATATATAAACAGTTTATAGCAACTTATGAATTTATCATTTTAAATAGTTTTTTGCTTCTCTTGTGAGCAAATGTAAGTGTCTATATATGTGTCTATTAGTGTATTTGTCTAACATTGAACGATGACTGCAAACACGTGCATACATTTATCTTCGCACACATGTATAGTTTGGATTTCATAAATTAAGTGTTTTTATTTCATTTCATGTCAATATAAAAAAATATTTTAAACAATTCATAAATTGTAGACACTGAAAAAGTTTCGCAACATTTTATATAATTTGATACGTTTGTAGGTATTTTGATTTAATATATTGAAAAATATAATCACGCACGAATTTACTTTACATACATATCGTTACTGAAAACGCAAAAGGTCCAACCTAATATTTTGAATATTTCACAAGAGAAGCAAAAAACTATTTAAAATGATAAATTCATAAGTTGCTGTTTATAATTAACTTGTTTCTTGTACTTGTCTTATAAAACCAATCAGTTGTTTTGACAATTGACAACGTTGCATATTATGAACAGTTTGTTAGGTCCTTTGGCGTTTATCACATGTATATTTTCTTGTAGATAGTCCCGTTTGTTTTTTTTGTTATTAAAATCCCTAATTTGGTCGAATGATTCCATTTGTATTAAAGCAATACATCAGAATCAATGAAGAAGTCGATTTTTAATTTTTGATTAGTTAAGGCCTCTAGCGTTTTAGTTAACGACATCTTCATGTGATTTCACATGTGTGTGTATAGATGACATTTGCATTTATTGTATTCAGCTTTATTGGTGTGTTAAATTACATTGTATCAGAATACACAGGTTTTAAGCGTATATATCATTTTACGCAGTCAATGTATTAAATATTGACAATTACATTTTGTGCATACATACACAAGTGCACATACACTGAACAAATTCCTTACTATTTACACAGAGTATATTCATTTCAGATTTATATATGCATGTACTAACAATGTATTTTCCTGTATAAATGTTCATTTGCATCCCGTATTAGGGTGACAGTTGCCACAGGCATTTGCAACAAGTAATTGAAATTGTGATATGTGTGTGTGCTTTAAATTAATGATCGTGTAGGAAGTGATGTTTTTCGAATACCTACTGTTTTTGAAAAAAAATCATAAAAGTTGAGATAAGATTTTTAAGGTTCAACAACCGGTTGAATTATCGCAAAAGCAGCCTTTAGATTTGTTTAAATTTAAACTTGTAGTTTAGCGATAAGACGAATTCATAATCTCGTTCATAGTCCTCTTTTTAGTTCCGGCTAGAATTCCGTTTAAAATTCGTTTAGAGTCTTACCTTTAGCCTCGTTCATAAACTTGGCTTAAGTCTCGCTTACACTCTAGTCCATAATCCAGTCTATAATCTAGTATAAATTTCTTAAAAAAGGGTAATTTTTTCGTTGAAACTAATTTTAAATCTCTTTTAATCTTAGGGTTGCCCTATTGCTTAAACAAGTATTTAAATACAACACACACACATATGTATACGAAAGTCAGTGTTCATGAGTTTTCGTGTAAATGGCTGTATGACACATGTCATTAGCGATGTTGATGACATCGAATATAATGATTTTGGTTATGAGGGATATTTTCAGTCTTTTTAATATTTCCGCGTATAGTTTTATTTTTGCATTTATAAACGATGCTGTAGTTGAAGTTTCATTTTATTTATTTTGATTAAAATTTTAACTTTTGGTCGTCATTATAAAGAATGCACAGACATTTGTCACTTTAGTGCACAATGGGGGAAAATAAAAAAAATTTGGTTTAAGTTTTCTGCTTTGGATTTAAAAAAAAAGAAGAAAATATAAAGACAAAACGAATCTACTCACAAAAATTACGTTTTAAATAACACAGTTAAGTACCGAGTTCACAAAATTAAGTTTTATGAACTGAAATCGTGAGTCACAATTTATATAAACATATTCTTTCGATATTGAATTCAATCTTCTTAGCTTCTTAAAAGATATAAGAAACAGGACAAAAAAAAAAAAAATGCCACAAGTTTAACTTAGAAATGTTTGTTTACAATTTTAAAACTACCAATTCTGAAAAAGAATCTAAAAAAGTTCTATAATTAAAAGAAAATTTCGCAGGATAAACTTGTTTGTCAATTTATTAATATCACTTGATTTCACCAGTAGAGGACAATAATTTTTCTACACTGAAAGAATTTTCTTCAGAATACCAATGAATTTTGACATTAATCCCATGAAAAATTGCATTAAAAAGGAACCTATGCAGCGCTTCATTGGGTCAATGAAACATGTTTCATTAAACTGTATTTAATGAAACATTACATTAGATCTATGAATGTTATTCATTGGATGAATACCTTAAATTTTTTTTTTTTTTTTAAAGTTCTTATTCAACTTTTTTTTTTTTTAACCAGGGTCGCTGGCGGGAATCTCTCCCGCAACCTCGGCGCTAATAGACTTTTTATAAATTTTTTTTAATTTTTTTTTTTTTAATCAAAGTTGTTCTTATTCAATTTTTTTTTTTTTTTAACCGGTGTCGCTGGCGGGAATCGATCCCGCAACCTCGCCGCTGATAGACTAGCTCACTACCAGCTAGCCTACAGGGGCAGTGTAGTTTTTGAATAAAAAAAACTATGTTTTTTGCCATTGCTCATATTTACAAGATTAAATTGTCCATAACGACAATAGCAACGTTGATTTTTTTTGCTAACGCATAATAAAAAAAATACCAGATTAAGAGAGCACAAGCTTTTTCGTATACATCATTTGGTTG